>OV725081.1:120149375-121591875 GCA_928085145.1 Nezara viridula | reverse complement strand
AAGTCAAAATAAATTTAAGCACAATAATAAAATTTATAACTGCTATGGTTTCAATATGAAACTTTTTTAGGTAAGAAAAAAATTTGAGTATACGAATATACAAAGAAATATATAATTCTAATCCCGCAGTCATGTCCTATTTTTAGAAATACAATTTAATTATTATGACCACTTAGTTATTTTTCTTTTCAGAAATAAGCAACTATGCAAGATAGCTAAGTGTAATGGGATTGCCGCTCTAACTTTGTATTGAAGGTGTGGCCAGAAAGGCATATGTCCCATTTATTAAAAGTTATAATGCATATTTGAAAGCTTAATATCTTGCAGGGTGACTCAATATAGCATTTTAAACAAATTTATGCAAAAAAATCCATTTTTCTGAACATCTTTTGAAATTTGGAACCCACCATCTGGTAGAAACATTTGAAGGAGCTTCTGCCACCAAATGGTTAAAAAACAAATTATTTCAATAGTGTTCATCAGGTTTTATTATGTGTCCTAAGAAACTGGAACTCCTCTGTCTTTGAAATCATCTCACCACTATTTATTCTTATCTTTTGTCAAGAGTATAGCTACTATGTACATAAAAGTTTGAGTCTTTAGGACCAGCAAATTTAATCAAAACTGTTAATAGCAGTTAAGGTAATAGTGTTTCTATTAAATGCAAACATTTAATCCAATTTAGTACATAGGAAGATTTCAGAGCTAACCTTTGCAAAATAAGAAAAAGGTTTATCTATTGAAGAAATGATCATGGTAGCTGCACATGTGCCCACTGACATAGTAAAGGCCGGTCCACACGCTCCGTTTTGCACAACGTTTTGTCTGCGCAGTTCAAAACGTTGCGTGTGGACTGGAAAACAGTGCAGTTTTGAATCCATTTGGAAGACGGTACAGTCTTAGTAAAACTGAGCCAGACAGCTCAGATTTCCTTGAACTGCGCAGGCAAGTCGGCGCATGTGGACGGTAGCACCGTTTTGCTACTCATTTTCAATCCGTCGTGCGACAATGGCTGACCTTCGGCAATGTTCTAGGGAGTTTTTAACTGATTTTATTGCTCTGTATGAAAGTTTCCCGTGCATTTGGCGTGTAAAATCAAAAGAATACAGTGACAGGGATAAGAAGGCGGAGGCGTATGAAATTTTAGCTAATAAATTTAGAGAAATTGATGTAACGGCAAACCGGGAGACAAAAAATAAATTCATTGAGAAGCGTGTACCGAAAAGAATTGGCTAAAATAAATAAATCGATTCGATCTGGGGCTGGAGAAGACGAAATATACAAGCCATCTCTCTGGTATTTTGATTTGTTACATTTCCTGAATGATCAGGAGACACCAAGGCAGTCTAGGAATACCATGGAGGAAAATGAAGACTCGCAAATTGACGATCCGCCAATCATTAGGTTCATCACGTAATTTACGCAATAATTTGATATGGGAAAAGTGCTGCCTTTTAAGAAGCCACTTCCGCGACCACTTTGAACGCCGGGTACTTCTGAGATGTTCCAATCTTTTTTTTTTAACAATACACATCGCGAAAATCGACCAGAGTAGTACCTCCTCCATGGCGATCTCACAAAAAACTGAGCAAAATATACGGATATGTCTGTGCCGTGTGGACGCTCTACAAATTGCAACGTTTTCATTCCGTCTTAAGACTGCGCAGACAAAACGTTGTGCAAAACGGAGCGTGTGGACCGGCCTTAAGGGTTCTGTAAACATGAACCAATCTTCATGGAATGTATGTAATTTTTCATCAAAAAGGTTTACTCAGCCCAAGTCATTATACTCAATAGTAGGTAGACTATCTAGGAACCTGATATATCTCTTCTTTAGGATGGTAGCCAATCGATTAGAAAAGTGATTCCTATATAATTAATGTAAGTTCTTAAATTTTTATTTACACTTCTATGTATACCTCAAGGTCAGTTTAATAAAAATCAAAATGGACTCTAGATAGTTATTTATTGCACGTTTTGGGGAATCTGTGGCCCTCTTCAGCGGTCAAAAAAATATTCCAATATGTTTTAGGTTCAATTTAGAAATAAGTCATTACTAACTAAAATAAATTATATTAATGACCGGTTTCTAAATTAAAACTAAAATACATTGGTATTTTAGGATTGCTGAATAGGGTTGGTACACTAATTTCTCAAAATGTACAATAAATAATTATCATAAGTTAATTTGGATTTTTTTTATAAACATACCTTGAGGCACATATGTTTTGATCTGAATCTAAAGAAAATTATAGGCATTTAATAATCAATACATTTTTAAATTAATCCAAAACAATAATTGAAAAATCTTCAAAATATCAAGGTCAATCTATTGCTTAACTACTTGGTTAGGGTTCAAATATATATTTATTTGACTAATAGATATGTTATAGTAATTAAACCCACCCTCAGATGTTTAAACCTTGTATGCCAGTCCACTTTTATCATTTGAATTCAACCTTTTGCACTTACATGGGAAGGATCCTACATAGGTATCCTCACAACGCCACTTATTTATTATTATTGAAGCTTAGTATATGACTTAAGAATATTAACAAATGATTATATAGGGACCACAACAGGATTAAAATAACTAAAACATGAATAAAAAAGTCATAAAAGCTTTATTTATGACATTAACAATTTTTTTTTATAATCTACTTTCCTTTCTTGGCTTTGATTTTCCTCAAATAGAACTCAAGCTCTTTTCCCTCAAGGATGTAACCATCAGCTCGTCCACATTGCCCAGGCCGGCTGGCTAGGCAAGCTGAAACAATAATTTTCTTAATGTTAAACTGTTATATAAAAAATTGAAATAATAAAAAGTTACAAAGACATCAACATCATAGGAAAAAGGAATTATAGAAATGAATTACACTAAATTGAAAAAAAAAAGTGACAATATAGCTTCCTCGTAACTGTATCAAATAAACTAAGTAATTAATTACTTTAAATGTTTATTTAACACATATCAACAAATTTATTTTATTCTTTAAATCCATATCTGTAAATGAGTGATGGAAAAGAATTTGATAAAATCAAAACTAATATGATCGTATTTTCACCAATCTCTAATTTTCCTACAACTTATTGTCAAATTGAACCAACTGCTTTTGAAATACAGGTATAGCAACGAGAACATGTACATACATATATCTATTGAAAATAGCAGATAGAACTAGATGAAATTGATATTGGACCACCCACTAACTAGATACCAACCTACATATTTTCTAATTTTTTTCTTCTTCAATATTGGATGAACGGAAACAAGTGATAAACAAGTCGCTAGGATTTGATTACAAACGAACACAGCAACCAGGTTTAATTTTTTATGTTTCTAATATAACGAGTGCAAATTCTTGATTTTGAGTACAATTTTCATAACCGCTTGCACGAATACAAAGCTTTAAAACACATGGTAGCAACTAATTGTAAAAATTAAATAACTAAATTACTAATAGACAGATCAAACACCAATTAACTAAAAAAACTGATTTATAACAATTCCCACTTAAAAAATAAAATTATTTCGGATACAATTTAAATAAAAAGATAGGAATTTCACAACTTTCACTTACCAACCTTAGAGTACATAGATATTTTCATGTACAGAGAATTCAAAAATAAAAACTGCGGCATAACTTCATTTAAAACAATTATTATGTTTTTTCCACCCATTAAATCTAATAAATTTACATGTTTGCATCACTCCCTATTTCCTTTCACGACTTTGATTATTATCAAACAATACTATTAATTGTGGACTGTGAAAAAATGGATCTTTTGAAAAAAATGTTAGTAAATATTGAACAATATTAGATTTATAATAATAGATCCTCAACATTTCGCATGAAAACTTTTTAAAAAAAAGTATTCATAAGCGATATACAAAAGTAAAACTAACAAGATGTACAGAGGGATATCAGTTATCTGTAAAGGGAGAGGATCGGCGTTCATGGCTGTTTCCGTATAGCTATAATCTAACCTATATTTCTTTTATATTATAACGACGTTCCCAATAAATTTTTTACACTCATGATATTGAACTATTTTTTATATCAGTTGGTAACGTGCAATGGTTAATTATTATACATAAAAGAATTAAAGGCACGTTAGAGGAAGATATTTTGAAAATTAGGCACACTTAAATTCTGTTATTGAGAATAATACCTAATTATATTAAAAACCGCTTAATTTTCCACTGATATAATGAATTCAAACAAAATCATTTTCAAGAAAATAGTAAAAATGTATAAATTCAATAATATAAAATAGCACTTCTGGTTAGCCAATTATGATAAAAATGTGGCTTTAGCATACCAGGCATGTATAAATCTTAAATACGCAATGTTAAGTGTGTATGACTTTTTGATTTTGAGCTAATTTGTTTGTTCACATACACACACACCCACAGACAATTTTGCGGGACTTGGTTATTTGGACTCAGAAGGACCTCAAAACACGTATTTCTGTTGATAAGTCAGATTTGAAAATTTCCAAGATAACAATACTTACCATTACTATATATTTCAAATATGTTAGTCAAAGTGAAAATTGCCCCCCCCCTACTAAACTGACTGCTGATAATAAAAAGTTTAATGATATTTTTATGAAGCAAACTTTAAGCGTTCCTACTTTGATATAAAATAAGGATTTACCTCATGACAGGTAGCCATGAAGGTTGTTCAAAGCTTGTAAAGGATAGTCTATAGAAGTGGGACAAACAATAGTTTACCAAAATATTTGTTTATAAATTGTAGAAAAGTTTATAAATAAATCTTAGGTGAATATAATACTTAAAGATGTTTCATTATTGAAGATTTGTCAGTTAATATATCAATAGTAATATAAATTTAATGAAAGTTTATTATTGCAAGTGAACAGTATCAGAGCGCTGTGGGTAAGAGATTCAACAGATTACTTCAGACTGGTATTCTCATCATTAAAACTGTTCACTTAATTTTTTCTTTTTTTTAAATATTGCTAATAAAATAACAATGATTTGCATTAAAAAAATAAAATAAAAAGGATTCATACCAAGTAAACGACCAGTCTGGAATTGTTCTTCTAATGCAGGTTCGACTTTGGCCAGTTTCTGCCTCGCCTTATACCTGTTTTCCGTTTTCCTGGACCTCTTTTTGTATAGGACAGCCTCCTCAGCTTCAGACTAAATAAACAATAAATAAAAAAAAATATAAGACAACATTAATATATATAAACTTAAAAAAACAAAACAGGTAATTAAAAAGCATCTCAGAGCGCTGTGGAATATAAAATTTCATCATTAAGATTCGGAACAGCTTTATCATCATATGTGCTTTAATCAATTGTAAGTGAATTGCAGGAAACATAAAACTTAAGAAAAGGAATGATAAAAATCACATAAAGTTAAAAATAATTCACTGATTAAGCTAGCTTATGGATATGAAACTATAGATATTTTTAATAGAGACACAAACAATTATTTAATAGAGAATTTAGAATATTAAAGTTTAACCTTGAATGTATTTCTGCAAAATGTTACAGTAATAATATTTAAGGATACTTTAATAAGTACAACTTTCAATATGTTCTAATTATACTGAATCATTTTAAAAACTTAAAAATATAATCGAGGTCTAAAAAATAAACATTAGGGGTCATACACATAAAAACAAATTCCAATTGAATGGGGGATATAACAATAGTGACCAGCAGACATACAATGAAATTAATTTTTGAATATACAAAAATTATTTTTAAGTTATCTCGTCATAGATCTTCCCCGAACTAAAGAAAGTTTCCTTAAATGAATATTCAATTATTGAGTAAACTGTATTTTTTTACCATTAACATAGTAATTTTAATTACAAATAAACAAAAGCATCTCAGAGCGCTGTGGAAAAAAATATATCTTCATTTAAATTCAGAACAGCTGTATCATCATTAATGCCTTTAAAATAAATAAATCACTTACTGCACTAGGGTTCTTAAGTAACTTATTCCCTTTAAAAATTATGGACATTTACAACTTCTGCATCACACAGAAAAATTGGGCAAAATGTTTCAGGATAGTAACAGTTCTTAGCTTGCACGGATCAATGGTGCACAACATGCAATACTGTCACAAATTTTGGGATTTTTGGTGAGATCTATGAACAAAAAGTTGAGGTTTGCCAAACAATAAATAATCAAAATAAAAATTATTCAATTGGTCATCAGTTTCTATTATTCTTATCACTTATAGTTTACCAAAAATAACTTTTGGTAACCATCAAATGACACGCATGAAATAATATATCATCATATGACCAAAACATTACATTTGATATTAACCAACAAAGTGAAATAAAAATAAATATTGGAATTAATATGCTTTATAACAGCGAAATATTATTTAAAATAAACTAAACACTAAACATTTTTTTTTTGTTTCTAAGCCAAGTTAAAAAATACCAAATAATAATAATTATCAATTTTTAACCCAACAACAATTAAAAAGGGTCCCCCACCCATAAAAAAATATATTTAAAAAAAAAGTAATATTAAGTTAGTCATTGATAGCACATCATAAATAAAATTCTAAATTTTGTTGGAATGTATAGGAAAAAAAAGTTATTACTTTTTTATGTTTCATTATACTACTAACCAGTAATGTAAAATAAATATATCAGTTAGACAGGCTACAAAATGCCTCAAAATTTAATGTTATGAATGCAAAAGAGAACATATTTATTATACTAATTTAGATTATATTACTAATTATTAACATAAATAAATCTTAAAAACAAATAAATCGTATTGATTTAATTTCATTATGCACAAAAATTAACTATATGGAAAAATACAAATGTAATAAAATTGAATGTTAGTCTGAGGAAGCTCTCAGTGTAACTATGACAGAAATCACAGAAAGAAAAAGCAGCGTTAAAACAACACTAACTTAATGTTTTCAATTATCAAAAGAATCATCATCGAGCTCACTTCAAGACAACAAAGAGATTTGATAAATCATATATTAAATTAAAGAAGTGGTTAGTCGAGAAGCTTAACACACCATCAAAGTCAAAATTTAACAATGAATAAAAAAAAAAATTCACTTAACTTATTAAAAAAATTAATTAAGTAAATTATTTTTGGCATCACTGTTCAACCCATCAAACTACAAAATGACTAATTTTATAAAATTAATTGTGAATGAACTAATAACCCTTAAGATAAGACATAAAATTAGAATATTTTGATAATTTGTAACAAAATTCTAATTAATAGTGGAACATAAACCATAGTTAAAAGATTAATAATAAATAGACATACCAATTCATGACTATTTTCTAATATGAACTTTCCTATTGGGTAATCTCGTATCATTAAACCAATTCAGTGAAATCTAACTAAACCTAAACCAGTCGTTCTCACTAGGAGTTCGCGACTGGCTAGTGAAAATAAGATTTTAAACACCATTTAATTAAACCCCTCTTTTAGTTATTTTCGATCACAAATTGTGCAGTAACCTTCTTTGATAAATAAAATAAAATGTATGGCATTAAAATTGCTGACTGGATACTGAATCAATTTTTTCAATTTATTTTCTCTATTATTATATCATTTCCCCATTCTGCTTCCCCTAAAGTTGGCTGATCACAATATATTTTAGTAACTAATAAGGCAAAAAATAATATAACATGAACTCTCAGAGTAACTATGACAATACTCAAGGAACCAGAATAAGCAATGCTAAAACAGCATAACCTTGTTTATAGTTCTCGAAAATATATAATTTCATCATAGAGTTCATGCAAATAAAAGACATTCTCATCCAAATAGTTCCAAAAGAAAATTTTCCCACTTAAGCAATAAATTAAACTAATAAAATTTAATAGTTTTAACTAAGTAACCATATTTCTATGTATTAATTAATTCATTGAGTGTAACTGGTCCTCTCAGGACTTGTTTAACAATAAGACTTTTATTATCCTTACATAAGCATGTTTGAATTACCTTAAAACTCTGCTTGTTGAGTTAAAAAGCAAATTTTTAGAACAGAAATAAATAGATTCTTGGGAAAAAGGGCATCAAATGATTGAGAAGCTTGAACATAGCAGAAAGTAATTGACAATATAAAAAAAAAGTCTACAATATTCAGTTTGTTTTAATCTTAAAAGGGAAAAATAGCATACAATCAGTTATAAAAATAAAAACTTGGTTGGTATTTCAAACGATAAAAGGGACAATTATTGAATTTTTCAGTATAATATATTATATGATTGAGCATTTATTTTAGTTGAGTAGACGTTTAGACATTGTGTATTTATAAATCACTACAACACACAAACACAGGAATAATAATTGATCATTGATAATTTGATACATAAATTACCAATTGCATATTTCCACAGGAGGGGAAACAACTCATTTAAATAATATTAGAGACTAATTAATCAATAATTAAAAATTAGACAATTTAAATAATAAAACTATCGATACACACCAATTTGGCATTCTTCTTCCTTCCTAATGGGAGAGCGTAGTGGGCTTCATACCACTGCCTGAATGGAGTAGCATCAATCACAACTATGGCATTCTTCACAAGTGTTTTAGTACGTACAAGCTCATTGTTTGATGCATTATAGACTACATCAATCAGACGAGTTTTTCTGGTACAACCTAGAAAAAAAACAAAAACATAATGCATAAATGAATTGAGAATGATACTGCATACACATAAACATGTAACAAAAAATTGAAGATTTTTACTTACATTCAGAACCCCATGAAAAATTTCCATAGTCCAATCTCAAGGCCCTAAATTTAGTATTCCCTCCTCTAGTTCTTACCAAATGAACTCTTTTGGTGCCTAACTATAAAAAATAAA
The DNA here is from genome assembly GCA_928085145.1 of Nezara viridula. Taxonomy (NCBI): domain Eukaryota; kingdom Metazoa; phylum Arthropoda; class Insecta; order Hemiptera; family Pentatomidae; genus Nezara; species Nezara viridula. Next base: position 121,583,018 of record OV725081.1, on the reverse strand, counting down.
ATAAAAGACTATGAGTTAAATCCAACAGGTTAGGAGTTTCATAACTTTTTAAAAATTTAAGAGCGATTTAAGAACTTAAATACTACAATTTCTGAAGGATAGGATTAAGATATATTTATATTGCTTAAAAATGGAAAAAGTCTGGCAGACAACTTTTGAATTATTCTTCATCAACAAACTAAGAGAAACATATATACCAAAACACAGAGCTAATTATTACAAATATTATAGAACTGTATTTTGTGTTAGTGCAGATTATAATAAAAACCCATAGAATGTATTGTGGATTTAATGCCATAAGTTACTTACTATAGTTCTATTTAAGCTAATTGTTTAATTATAAATAAGTTAATTTTGACTATGCAAAAACTCTTAAGTGCCTCAAAATAACACTGTTTTAAACATATACAATATGTACATAATATTTTGATTTAACAAAGAGAAAATTAATCAAATTACAATAGAAAACTAAATAGTTCAGTACCCTAATTTCTATTTACAAAATATTAGCACATGGTCTGCTTTAATAGAAAATATAATAATAATACAAGGCTTAGAGAACCCGGAGATTCAATGCCGACACCACCAATCGCTTATTACACACTTCTGTCCACCGTTTGCCGTCCAAACCCAGTCCCTTTAGATCTGCTTTAACGCAATCTTCTTCCATTTTCTTCGGTCTACCTCTCAGACATTTACTATTATGTACAGCAAAAATCAACCATTTGGAAATTCTTTTGTTACTTAGCCTAACAATTTTACAAGCCCATTTGATTTTACGCGATGTAATCACCTCAATTACGTTAACTGGATACAGTTCACGCAACTCAGCGTTGTGCAGCCTTCTGAACTCTCCGGTTAACTCATCTTTCCTTGGTCCGAATATTCTACGCAATACTTTACTTTCACAAACCTTAAGACGTTGCTCATCTCTTAATGTAAGCGGCCAAATTTCGCATCCATAAAGATCTAAAGGTAGGGTAATGGTTTTATAGATTCTAGTCTTTAAATTCCGGGATAAGATGCAAGCGCTAAATAGTTTTGTCACAGAAATATAACAAGCATTTCCCGCCTTCAGCTGAACCTAAATCTCCTATTCAATTTCATTATTGTAATAAATATAAGTTTTAAAAAATGGGATAAAAAACAAATAGAATAATAAATGTTTAAAAAAAAATTAAAAGTGAAAGGATTGCCTAAAAGCAGAAGACATGTACCTCAAACAAAGTAAACGTAACACAGAATTGCAAACCTATTGTACACTTGTAATTGTAAATAAAGAGACTTTTATGGTAATTTTTAAAATAAGATAAAACATCCATGCTAGGAGGAAATGTAATTACTATAGTATACTAATAAGCAGAAAAATAAACAGAACACAAAACAATGAGATACTCCTTTTAGGCTAGGAGGCCAGAGTTGCGAACTGGTAATAAAAATGTGTGTTTTTATAAATCCTAGAACATCAATAGTGAAGAAGAAATTAACTATTATCTAAATTATCAAAATCAATTACAAACAAACCAATATAGAAAATTACAATACCCCTTCATCACTAACAATATTCAGAATAATTGGACCACAGATATACCCATGAGCATAAGATTTATTAAAAAGCAAATATAATCTAAGAATTCCCAAATTAAAAAAAGACATTAATAAGGTTAAAATATAGAATAACCATTAAGGACATATGGGCCTAACATTACCTTTATATTATTGAAATATAAATAAACTTAGGAGTACTAAAACATGACTTAATGAACACAAAACAAATAAAAATTCATGATTTTATATTTGATATGGGGATCTGTTTGAGGTTATGCCAATGCTTTCTCCTCCTCAGCTATAATACCTTGGTCAAAGCTCAACCCATGAGGGTTCTTACACATTGTTTGTCTATAACATCAGATTTTAAAAACAAAAACTCTTAATGAAATGCAGAAATAGGACAAAGTTAGGATAAATAGTATTAAATTAAATGCTAAAACCAAAACTAACAAGTAATATATCAAAACACAATCTTCAGAACCTAGTAACAAAATTAAAATAAATAAAAAAAACTGCAGTAATATAGAAAACCTAACAATAGAGTACAAACAATGACTAACTCATCAAACTTTAGACTTAAGTACTACTATAAATGTAAAATTGAGAAATATTACCTTAGTGTTGGCTGCTGGTCTTCCTAACTCATACTTCCTCTTCTTTCTGATGGGTTTTCTCTTACCTCCAGTCTTCCTTCTTTTATGATAATGATCTCTTGAAATACCTAGAAGAAACCAACATCATTGCTTAATTCAGATTCCACCAATACCGTTTCTAAATATTGATTAAAACAACAAAAACCAAATAAATTCCGTATTAAACTATTTTCAACGGGTCCATATTAACATGTTCGGTATAACAGAATTGCATGTGTGGAGCACGGTCAATGACAAAAACATAACTTTTAGTTAATAGTTTTTGAACTAATTCGCAAAATCTATTGATGTTAAAAAATATATATTAAAAAAATTATCACGGCCATATAATACTGATGTTGAAAATATATAAAATTAAATGGATGGATACGGATTTAATACAACGATTCGAAACTTACCCATGCTGCTCTACGAAGGCAGGGCAAAAGATGGCTACTGGACGGGTTTGTTGCATACTGCCTTCTTTATTATATCGATGCCATTTCGAAGATCGATAATCTTTCTACATTGAAACTTGATTCTTGTAAATACTATATTAAAAAATCGAAGCATTAATTAGAAAAAGCTAAAATTTAGATTATTTCTAAAGTTAATTTTCAAAATAAGGAAATAATTCAGCATTCACCCTTCATCCATAGAGCAAATTACAGACTTCTCATGTATACTTCAGCTATTATGCAGTGGCGTACCTAGACCATTTGGGGGCCGGTGCCGATTTATTTTTGAGGCCCCCTTAAAAAAAAATCTCTTAGAATGGGATCTCCTTAGTATGTAGAGTCTGGAATTTATTTTTGAGAAGCCACAACAACCCAAAAAAATAGAAACCATTTATCTCAAATTAAAAAGGTATTTTTTTATCGTGTTTATTTATTTATATCTTAATTTGTACTGTCTCTGATAATCGGTTTAATAATTAGACAAATAAGTATAATTATATCAGACAACCCCGAAAACTCATCATGTAAATAAAACACATATGAAGTATTCTTCCTAATTTCATGCTAAGGATCGTTAACGGTTTTTTTCTTTATTGCATTAATATGGTTAATTAAATAAATTCAAAGGGAGGAAATTCCGGTACAAGCAAGTAAAGTATACTCGGCGGTCTCTGTTACTCCACAACTTGGGCATATGGGATCCATATTCTTACCAGATTCAGTAAACTTTCCTTAGAAATCCCGATGTCCCGTGTGGAACTGGGAGACCAAATATCATTTCTTTAGGGTAGCCCTCGAAACCAATCACCGGTTCCGTTTTTCCAGTTTATGCTCCAGAAGAATCTTCTCCCATATATTTGGGTCTTTACTAATCTTTACACGGAGATTCGCCAGTAGAACCATCAAGACTCCTCTCTTCATTTTCTGACGAAAATAGTCATCTAGAAGGAAGAGATCGAAAGGGATACTTCCGGCCTAGATCTGTATTGTCTCTTGAGGAACTACTTGGTAAGCTCCAATGACCCGCATCACAGGCAAGCGCTGGAGTGTCGCCAATATCTTCTTCTATTATGAGAAGTGTTGAGTTCAAGCAGGGGATGCATATTTCAGAATACCCATAATGACTTCTTTAGAAACAGTCAACGTGATTGGACATCCGGGACCCCAATGAAAATAAGACCAAAAGTCTATTGAGGCTAGGCGTAGTATGGTGGCCCATACTTCTCAAATAACCCAAATGAGGCATAAAATTGAACTTCCTTCCAATTCTTATGAGGAGGCAAGTGGCAACCTCTTGGACCTGACTTTCTCCTCATACATCATGAGCAATAGGATGGGCTCTGTCAGTCTGCCCCTCAGAAGAATAATTGAGTTCAGTAGCATCATCAGCTATGCCATCCTTAAGGTCATGCTGTAGGGGCTGGAATACTGAAGGCATAGTTTAGTCACACACCCCTCAGATCAGCCTGCTGCTAATTGCGGTTTTCAAGATGCAAAACATATCTTTCCAAGCTAAATTAATGGAAGCCTTTGTATCAACAAATTTTACTACAGCTATATCTGTATTAGAGTGCTACCAATGGGTAGTTTCTCAACATGTGTTTCATGTCATTATATCCATGTGCAAACTTACTAGATTTACTGGGTATTTTTTGTATACAGTAGTAAATATCATATAAATAAATAAAATATCTGTTAGTCCAGCAAGGCCTTCAGATGATTCTTGTGTTTCTTCGGGATTTTTTCTTCTATCACAGATTTAAGTTGCATCATAATATATGAGAATACATAGTTGTGGTAAGGATTCCCTAGTTACCTACTATACTTACCTATATGTATATGAACTATATAGTAAGGAAAAGTATTATGATTGTGAAAATATTTTTGTTTGAATTTCAATATAGATCATATTGTAAGAGAATTCACTCGCAGGCTGTTTTTGTGAGATTTATGGCCATCCGTCGCAATTTCTTTCCACTTCAGCCACTTACTTGTCACTATTTATTTGTTTTTATGAAGAACATTTATATACCTTGGGCAGAGACTTAGTAGTTCCTTTGCAGCTTCTCAAATCACTATTATGATTCCTTTGAAAATTGTGGTATGTCCGCCAATGGCCACATAACTTTAGAACAAGTTTCAGTTATAATACCCTCAGCCAGTTGCAAGGGGATCGATTGAAGCTGGGCAATAAGTGAAAACAGGGATTCAGAGAGGTATTTTTTATTTTTAAGCACTATGAACTTCAATAGGCTATCTGGTATCTGTGATACATTCAAGTTTCATAAAAAACCAACACAATACCATATATGGTTCTTAATTCTTCAACAGTTCCAAAAAAAGATACTAGGGTTATGGATACAGAATGTGTGATCTAATGAAAGCCTTTTTCATACTATCCAACCTCTCACTGGCATAACAATGGTTAAAGTCCTTAGTTTGCTTCCATTGCAACAATAGGTTGTGGATTAATTAATCTTGTGCTTTATTTATGAGTGAGTAATGCTTATTCTCATACAAAGTTACAGCTTTTCTATGGATAACCAGATATTTCCTTCTTTTCTGGGTCATTGAAGACATAAAAATACATCTTGGCTACGTCCTCTTTATATAATCTTTGACTTATTCATTTTTTATTATTCTTGCTTGCCTTTGGTATGATACACCATAGAAGCTACCTCTGTCATTACGCAGTTGTAACAAAATATTCATTCACCTCAGTCCAACATTATTTATTATTATTTTGGACCAAACACCAGAGTACTAGACAAATATAAAACAATTTTGTTTTGGGCATTGGAAGGAGAAGGTTTTACTAATTAGTTACAATACTATTTTAAAAATGCCAACCCTAAAATCGACATTTAAAATAAAATAAAAACAGATAGACTTTTAGCTGAGAAAGGAATTTTAGGATTACTTAAAGTTGATTGATAAGTTGTAACAATTAAAAAAGGTAAAAAAAATTAACTAGAGAAAAACATTGTTTAATTTTCAAACAATCAATAAAACAAAGTTAACAAATTAAAACTATGTAAGAAACTGTCAATAAATTCAATATGAAAATACTCGTGTATATATTAATTTTGTTAAATTATGTATTTTTAAAAGTTTGTAAAAAAAAATATATATATATTTATTTAATTTAAAACTAAACAATACTACTTAAAATATAATGTCGTAAGACAGAAAATGCACAGCCATTGATAATTTTCTCTCATTTCAAGCAAAGAACATTCAGCAAGTCGATACTTAACCAAATATTAGCATGCATTAATTACACATAGAATATAAATCAATAGTAACATTAATATGAGCAAATCTTCAAATACAATGGAACAAAATACAAATACTATCAGTTTTATGAGACAAAATAAAACATTTGTATTTTACATGATCCAAAATAACAAACAAACTTAATAAAATATAACTTACATAATAAACATAAATATCACATCAATTAAGTCCTTTAATTACATGAATCCATTAGTTGAATTTAACATTTAGAACACTTACCATTCATGAACATTGAAAAATTATTTAATTTACCTCATCTTTCAAGATTAGAATTATGAAAATTTTAAATATTCTCTAATAAATAGAATAATACACTACAATGATGAGATGAATTTTGACTACAACTATCTTTAAAAATAATAATTTATTATGCCAAATAATTGTATACTAACAATGTAAAATTAAATGCAAAATATATTTGTTTTGTAAATACTAATGTTATTTCGACAAATATAGCTCAAATCGTAATTTGACAAAAAATTCTTGAACTATTTACATTCTTAAAATAACAATTTTTTTTTTTTTTTTTAGATAATTGAAGGGAATATATTAAAACAAACATATAGATTGATCAATTAATAATTAAAATAAAAAAGTTGTGTTTCATATAATTGCTTCAGTTACGAATTAAAGAAAAGTAACTATTAAAGAGATTCACAATGGTAAATACATCATTATGTACTGCACAATATGGCAGTAATTTTCCAAAAAAAAAAAAAAAAAAATAGTTTATACCCTTCAATTATTTAAGAATTCAGTCTTTATAATTCAAGACCTTTTGTTTTTCTTGGCACTTCTTAACTGATAACCATGTTTTCTTTTTACTTGAGTTTTTTCTTTATTCCATTTATTGTGAAGCTTTAGGGCGATAGCTAGATCTTCTTGTTCTTGTTTTATTCTTTTTTGTATCAATTCTTGTTCTTTGATTATTGAAAATGGAAGTTCTTCGGTGATATTTGAATTTAAATCTGAGGATGTATTATGATTATCATTTTGATTGCTGCTAGTTCCTTCGTCTTTCATCTCTACGTCTTCTACTACAGCTGGTTTGGTTCTTAAAAAATTGTTAGACATTATTTTCAATGAAGTCTTATTTTGAACGCTTCCGAAACCAGATTCTGGAGGATCATTGAAGGATGAGGTTAAATTGATAGGTTTTATAATAGTCATATCTCTGAGTTTACCATCTGCAAAGAAAACATAAATAAATAAATAATCAAAGAAAAAAAAAAATTAAAAACGAAACAAGCTTATTTTGTATAATAAAACCACACATTTAAAAGTGTTCAGTAAATAGTTAATTTAAATTGATTTGGACATATATTTACTTGGTATATGATAAAGGCATGTATAATCCAAATTAAAAACGAGAACCAGCTAGTATTTTAAAAAGTTAACAATCAGATTAAGAGCTAAAATATGGTGAGCTAAATGTATTTAATAGAAGTAATTAGTACACAAAATCTATGTCCAATGAAATTAATAACATATCTATAGAAGAAAAGGAATAACTTTTTAAATCTTAGTTGTTTGTTCGACATTTAAAACTGCCGTTCTTAATGTGATGATTTTACTCTGTATTATCTATTTATTTTTAGAATATAAAATTTCTTACTTGGCAATTGCTTTGGAGGTGTCTTAGGTGCTATAAATATTGGTGTGAAATGTCGAAGTTCGTCTGATATAGAATCTCTCCCAGTTGATCCAGAGGAAGTAGATGGTGAAGAAGACGGACTATCATCTAATAAAAAAATTGAATTAAAAAAAATAAAGGCAGATTATTAAATTTTAAACTCATTAAATAAAACAGGTATGGTAAATAAAATTACTCTCACAATTTAACACATGAGAATTCATTACGTTATTTACGACAAAGATGTTATGAAGTAAATAAACAATCATTCATTCCAGCTAATGTCAAGAATTGTTTAATTTATGTCTTTCTTTTTCTTTATGGTAGATTATAAATTAGTTCTTGTAATAAATGAAGTCTATCAATAATAATTATAATCGTCTATAAACAATCCTACTTTAAATATCAGAATCTTAATATATAATAAAATGTACAAAGTGAATTCACTGCTCCACCTGATTTTTGGTCAAGTACAGAAACATTTCATAATCAAAGATAAAAAAAAAAGAAGAAAATCTTTTTATAAACATCTCCCAAAATCTACATGAACAATGAGCCCCCCCCCCCTGTGGTGTGGTATTACAATCTAACACATGTGATTATTTTTATTATTCTTTTATGGGTCTCTTAATCACGTACTGATGTATTGAAGGTTATATTGTACGGATGTGTATGGTAGAAATAAAAGAGACATCTTCCCATTTCATTACACAATTTTTATCTCTGAGAAGAAATATAACCAAACACCTTAGCAGAGTTACTGCTAGTGAAATCCAGGAATGAAAAAACAAAGAGATGATCTAGGCACTGTCCCACTACAGGATTCTATAGAAAAGAGACAGCTGAGATGGTTTGGGCATGTATGCCGAATGAATGAAGAATGTGACCCACGAAAATTCAGGGAGGCTAGACCTGTAGGAAAACGCCCAAGAGTATATATATACCTAGATTGCCATGGATGGGGTACATCTCCCAGATCGGGCAGAAAAGAGGTATGCAGATAGGGGATATGAGGGCTCTAGCTCAGGACCGAAATGCTTGGGATTCCTGGATCGAGGCACCTCCACGCTCAAAGGCACAAAGGAGGTAGAGAAAGAAGAAGAGATATGCTTCTTTTTATGAAATATGCAATTTTCTATAAGTATCATTTCTGTTTTTATGTTTAATTTCCTATTGTATGTACTTATTTCTCTTTCGTTTTCAACAATCTTAACAGAGGAAGAAAATTAGTATTTTTAACAATTGATGTATAACCTTACCATTTTTTTTTAAGCAGTCCACTTTGATTTCAAAGTTTTGGAATGTTTGTTCCAATATATAAAATTATTTTCAATGGATTGTCAAAAGAGAAAATGATCTTATATTAATTATTCATACAATATTATAACAATTTTAGTTTTAAAATATTATTGGGGCCTAATGGGATACAATGGTCAATCAGCTACATCAATTACCTACAATTTATTTTTTCAGGATGGGTTATTACAACCTATCTACAAAATCTTTGGCTTGTTACATTTTAATGCCTCCTGGATTAGAAGTGACGGAGATGACTTGAACATCCTTTACAAATGGAGAATGGCTGAACCGAGACCCATGATTTGGAAAAGGTGGGATGACATTAGCATCGTGCCACCTTCTTTACTTTAATCTACATTAGAAATATATAGTAAGGGAAAGTATTATGGTCAAGAAAATCTTGGAATTCCTTGTTTTCAACGGAAATAAACATTTTTAAATCATCTGAGTCAAAACAACCAAGTCTTGTAAAATGGTCTGTGTGGATGTGAACAGTCTATCTCAAAAATGAAAAGTCGTATGAAACTGAAATTGCACATTTAAGGTTTGTATATGGCAGGGATTTGTTTAAGCCAAAATCAGCTAACGCTTTATACCTTCGATTTCACATATTTCTACAATTTCCTCAAAAATTGCTCTAACAATTTTGATTAAATTTATTATATCAGTGTAGAAGTAAGCGGTTTTTAATATAATTGTTGACTTAATTAAAAGTTAAAATAGAAAAAAACATTATATAAAGTTGGTAATTGAATATTATTTATTTAAGATTTTTTTTTTTAAATGTACAAGGTAAATTTTTTTTTTTTCTTATTTTATAGAAATTAAAGTATAGCCACCAACAAATAACTTCTGCACTGCAAAAAAAAAATATAATCTTATTTTGTCTCGATAAATTTGACGAGTAAAAAATGTGCAATTAATAATTTTGAAAATGGCCAAAAAGGCTATATAAAAAAGAAAAAATTATATGCATATAATAATGTACTAAATACAAATAAAGGATTGCGAGAAGAAATAAGGGTATTATTAATAACATAATCAACTATAGATTAAATATAATAATTATATAATGTAGGTCTTATTCTCATTGATGTTCCCTGATAGGTCTTAAATGGCTAATTTTCAATCTTTTTTCCTCAAAAGTACCTTTATTTTTTAAAATATAAAATAATCATTTCACATTGCAACTTGATATAAGAATTGGTTAAATAAAAAATATAAAAGAATAAGAAAGCATATCACAACCTTAATAAATTACAGGGTCTGATAATATTATAACATATACGTGTGCGGTTTTCATAACTGCTAGTGTTTTATTATTTAATCGTATGGATTAAATCTATATAAAAATTAAAATTGGTATATAAACCAATGACCTCGCGCGGGCTCATTACCGCGTATGGGGAGCGTCCCACGGGTGGCGGATGTGGGGATGGTCGGTGGAAATTTCTTGGAAGTTCCTCCCGGCTAAGTCCGATGGACTCGCTGACCAACAATGAGAGGGGCCCTCCAGACTTGCTGGAGGGAGGGGACCTCCAGACTTGCTGGAGGTAGGGGCCCACCAGACTTGCTGGAGGGTGTGACGTAGGATTGAACGCCCTACTCACATATCTTTAGTTCACCAAACACCACAAAAAGTCATGGATCTTCCTAAGGTAAAACGCTCATTATCCGGAAGTAAACTAGTCCCCCGTTCGGGTCTCCGGGTGGGGACTGCTTTAGGGGATTCATGGCGCAAGTTGAAATATAGGGATTTAAATATTGGTACGTGGAACGTAAGGAGTTTAAACACAGCAGGGGGGCTAAAATCGGTCGCGAATGAGGTAAATGGGTACAATTTGGATGTCGTGGCTCTGCAAGAGGTTCGCTGGCCAGGGGAGGGCTCGATGAGGGAAGGGAAGTACACTATTTGGTACGGAGGAAGCGAGAATCATTGTTTAGGTACCGGGTTTCTAATTAGGCGTAGATTACTATCCGCTTTGAGGGACGTACAATTCTTTAGTGATAGAATTTCGGTAGCTACATTTCAGGGACGTTGGTTTAAAATCGCATTAATAAACATACATTGTCCGACCGAAGACAGTGACGATGAAGTCAAAAGTGAATTTTACGATAAACTCGAATGGGTTTATGATAAACTACCACGAAACTACATGAAAATAATTGTAGGTGACGCGAACGCAAAGGTAGGAAGGGAAGAAGTTTATATTCCGACGATTGGTAAAGAAAGTTTGCACGAATATAGTAATGATAATGGGATCCGTCTGATAAACTTTGCCATCTCGAAAAACCTGATAATTAAAAGTACGACGTTTAAACATAAGGATATTCATAAATATACTTGGACATCACCGGATTCGCGAACACGAAATCAAATCGATCATGTCTTGATACAACATAGCTGGCAAAGCAGTATAATTAATGTACGGTCTTATCGCGGAGCAGAATGTGGGTCGGATCATGAATTAGTAATCGCGAAACTTCGACAAAAACTTAATATAAAAAAGAGAAAAGAAAACCGTTTCGATTTTGAGAATTTTAATTTGGAAAAATTAAAAAATCCATCAATTAGAAACCAATTCGAGCTAGATGTTAAGAATAGGTTTGAAGCTTTAAAGCTTCCTGACGAGGACCACGAGGATATTGACAAGTTATGGATAGAGATCAGGGATAATATTAAAGCGGTCGGTAACTCGTGTCTAGGAAAAAAGGAAAGTAAGAATAACAAACCGTGGTTTGATGAAGATTGCTTAAACATGTGTGAAAAAAGAAAAGCCGCTAAATTAAAAGCTCTAAATAATCCTAGCAAAGACAATCTGGAATACTTCCGAATCTCAAAGAACGAAACGACAAAATTGCTCAAAAATAAAAAAAGGGAGTATCTTAAAAATAAAATAATTGAAATAGAAACTAATAGAATCGAAAATAACGTAAGAGACATGTACAAAGGTATAAACAGATCACGTAAATATGTAGGGCCCGTAACGTCTGGAATTAGGGATGATAATAACAATATTTTGACCGATCCGGTTGACATATTGAATAAGTTTAAGGACCACTTTGACAATATTTTAAATACGGGAAATTATGATCTGTGTCATCCTTCTGAGTACCAGAGTGCTGAACCGTTAATAGAAGGACCAAGTAAAGAGGAAGTTGAAGTAGCTATCGGAAAATTAAAATCATATAAAGCAGCGGCAATCGATAATATTCCTACTGAACTAATTAAGGCATGCGGGGAAGCTGGAGTTTCTAAAATACATCGGTTGGTTAAAAAGATCTGGGTGAACGAGAAATTACCTGAAGAATGGAAAGAATCTATTCTTATTCCGATTCACAAAAAGGGTCCGAGGACGGATTGTAATAACTATCGAGGAATTTCACTCCTTCCGGTATGTTATAAAATATTCACTTCAATCTTAACCAGTCGAATCACGGAATACGCCGAGGAAATTATCGGAGACTACCAATGCGGATTTAGACGGAATCGTTCGACAATTGATCAAATATTTTCTTTACGGCAAATATTAGAGAAAAAATTGGAGTATAACGGTATTGTTCACCAGCTGTATATAGATTTTAAAAAGGCTTACGATTCTATTGACCGCCAGAAACTGTATAATATTCTAATCGAGCAGGGGATTCCAAAAAAAACTAGTAAATCTAGTCAGGATGTGCTTGATGGAGACACTCAATAAAGTTAGAATCGGTAATAATTTGTCCGAAAAATTTGAGGTTCGTTCGGGCTTAAAACAGGGGGATTCTCTTTCGCCTGTCCTGTTCAATTTGGCATTAAAACATGCCATTAGGGAGGTAATGCGAACCGAGAAAGGGTTGGATCTGGGCGGGACAACATCCGTGCTGGGCTATGCTGATGATCTGGTACTGTTAAGCGAAGACGTTGAAACTATAAAACTAAATACGACAACGTTAATGAAAGCCGGTAATGAACTAGGACTCGAAATAAACGTGGATAAAACAAAATATATGGTTAGCTGCAAAAATGGCGATACTACTGGTGATATCGATATAGATGGTAATATGTTTGAACAGGTAGATAAATTTAGGTATCTAGGTTCTACGATAACTAGAAAAAACGAAATTGAAGAAGAGATTAAGGTTAGACTGAAGGCGGGGAATGCTTGTTATTTTTCTGTGACAAAACTACTTAGTTCGCGCCTCTTGTCCCGAAACTTAAAAATTAGAATCTATAAAATAATTATCTTGCCTACAGTTCTTTATGGATGCGAAACTTGGCCGCTTACATTAAGGGATGAGCAGCGTCTTAAGGTTTTTGAAAATAAAGTATTGCGTAGAATATTCGGACCGAAGAAGGATGAGTTAACCGGAGAGTTCAGACGGTTACACAACGCCGAATTGCGTGAGCTGTATCCGGGTAATATAATTGAGGTAATTTCATCGCGGCGAATCAAATGGGCTTGTAAAGTTGTTGGGCTTAGTAACGAGAGAATTCCTAAAAGGTTAATATTTGCTGTGCCGAATGGTAAGCGTCCGAGGGGTAGACCGAAGCGAAGATGGGAGGATTCATTAAAGCCGATCTGAAGGGACTGGGTTTGGACGGCGAACGGTGGAGGGAGGTGTGTAACAAGCGATTGCTGGTGTCGGCATCGAACCTTCGGGTTCGCTAAGCCTTATTATTATTATTATATAAACCAATGAATGTTTAAACAAATAAAAATATCTACAATGAAATATAAATAAATAGTGGCCTTCATTATCAATCTTGTTGGACTCACAATATTTTGTGGAGGTTAATTATTTCTCTCTTCTCTTCTCTTAATCCTTTCCTCTTCTACCGTTGAGCGGTGTGAGAAGCCTTCTTGTAGAGCCGAATCTACATCTCTCGATCCTGAGCCAACTGCCACCTCCTCCTCCAGTCTATATCCCTTCTGTCAAAGGCCTCCTTGACACTGTTTTCCCAGATCTTCCCTGAGGTCTTCTTCCCTCCACTCTACTTTCCAACGCTATCCTGGCCATTCGATTCTCTGGCATTCGAGAGACATGACCAAACCATCTCATACGATTTTCCTCCATCACAGTTTCGGCTGATCTTACGTTCAGATTTTTACATATTATGGAGTTTCTTATGCGATCTCTCTTTGTTTTTCCTTCGACCCTGCGCAAGAATCGCATCTCCATGGTCTGAATCTGGCTGATGTGCTTTGTGGTGAGGGTCCATGACTCACTGGAGTAGGTCATTATCGGGAGGAAAGTATTTTTGTATACTGTCATTTTGGTAGTAGAATCCCTTCTTGATGGCGTTGAAGCACCTTCCTGCAGCTTTCACTCTTTCCTTTATTTCTCCGTCGATCCATCCATGCTCATTGATGTGGGCACCGAGGTATTTAAAAGTTGTCACTTGTTCCAATGTAACTCCATTCATGTGCACTATTCTGTCTCCTCTTCCTTGTTTCCTGCCAATCCTCATAGTTTTGGCTTTTTCCACATTTATTTGCATGTTTATCTTATTTAATTCATCCTGAAGAATGCGGAGGTTGAATTGCAGGTTTCGTCCATTGCTTCCGAAAACCACCAGATCGTCTGCATAAGCGAACAGAGAGAAAAATACAGGCTGTAGATTTCTGTATCCCACTTGATATGATCTCATTTGTTTTGCTATTTTTATTGAATTATCTAGTAATAATGTAAATAGCAGAGGACTTAGACTGCACCCTTGCCTAATATCTTGATTAGTTGTGAACTCTTCCGATATATTATTGCATGTTCTCACAACATTTCTTTGGGTCTTGTAGAGACTTAGAATTGAGTTACGAAGGCCCGTTTCGATGCCTTTATCTTCTAAGGCTTTTGCTTTGTCTTGCTTCTTCACTCGGTCAAATGCCTTAGTGAGGTCTACAAAACAGGCATATATTTCTTTGTCCCTTTCTATTAATTTTTCAGACATTTGTTTTAAAGTAAATATGATATCCTGGGTACTTCTATTTGGCCTAAATCCATATTGCTCTTCACTCAGGGAGGATTCCACTGTTCTTCGTAGGCGTTTCTCTAAAATCTTTGAGTATATTTTACTGATTCCACTGTTCTTCGTAGACGTTTCTCTAAAATCTTTGAGTATATTTTACTCGGGACACTAAGAAGAGATATCCCCCGGTGGTTTTTACATTCTCTGTTATCCCCTTTCTTAAATATTGGGACTATAACAGATACTTCCCAATCCTTTGGAATATTCTGTTTTCCACACAAGGTTTAGAATGTGCTGGAATACTTCTATCCCCTTTTTTATTTATTGTAATAATATTATTATTATTGTAATAATCAAATAAATAATTAAAATATACAGTCATAAATAAAAATGAGAAAAATCCTCCGTAGGATAACCAGAGCAATCTGGGATCAGATTACAAACATGAAGAAATACCGATAAAGAACTGCTTACAGAAACTGGTCAATCCATATCTCATGATATGAAGGCATGGAGGTTAAGATGGGTGGGGCACGTAGCTCACAGCAATCCATCTGGAAGCCTCTACGTAACAATGAATGCCTCAACAGAAGGCAAAAGACCAGGTGGAAGGCCAAATAGCAGATGGATAGATAGAATCAACAAAGATGCAGGCTTTTTTGTTCATTTTTGGCTTAAAGACTTGTAAAAGCAAGTCCTAATTGGATGGAACAGGCTTGTTAAGGCGGCAAAAGGTCTATATGGTCTTTAATGCCAAAAAAAAATTGGCAGTAGACTAATTCATCTATTTTTTACTAGAAACTACTGGGTCGATTATTTTTAGATTTGGAACTGGGGGATTGAAATTCAACATTGCCATATGCAATTCTGTTTTAAAAGAATTTTGTTTTAGAATTCATGGCCATTTAAGAAGATAGATGTGGTATATGAAAGCCATTATTCCAAAGCCTAAAATAATAACAAATCACAGTGTAATAGTTTATAGCATATTTAAAATATTTATTTTTTCCCAGTTATCATTTTGGAGGTTCTTCCAACAAGTATTAATACTAAGAACAATATGCACTACATATTAGACATTAATGACCTTAAAATAAGAATAATATATCTTACAAGCTATTATTTAATTACTATTATATGACTGAAGTAATATAAATCCAGAACACCTTAGTTAGAGATCAGTCAGGGGGAATAAACATTACACTTCATTTGGTTCTTTCATTAGGTCTTTTGTACTTGTATTTTTCTTTTTCTAGACCTTGAGCCTTACCTCCCTCAACTTACAACATCGTCAGGTTTAAGAATAAGTCCACTAAGTCATTATTTACAATAATGAAGCTCGAAATGAAGAAATAAACTATTAAAGCATCTTAAGTTTAGTACACATTGTCGCACGATTTGTCTACAGACTGTCTCGAGACACGGTCTATAGACAATGTTCTTTGTCTTGTCCAGCATCCATGCTATGATGTGAATTTGTCTGTCTCATGTTTATAGCCTACCTTGTCCTAATTACAAGTGAAAGAACGCAAAAACGTAAACGCTGGTGGATGCGTGCAGAAGGACCTATGTTAGGTTATGCTTTATTAAATAAATTAAGACTGGGAGACTTATTAATTAATCTTGAATTAGTTTTAAAAGAATCTCGTCAGAGTACAAGTTTTCAAAACAACTGTATAACTAGGGAGAATAACTGTAAACAGCTGAACTAACCACTCGGTAGATGAAGGCAGACTTTTTTTGGGGGTCCTCCCTTTGCTTTCCTTTAAGGTTTTACGATGTGTTGCGGGGTAGGGATTAATGGCAGAGTTAAAAGACTCCCCCGGCACCGGGAAACGAACTCATGACTGTTTTTATTCAGTTATCTTATATATCAACTAGCCAGACAACGGCAGTCCATTCAGCCGCCTCCAGCAGAAGGCAGACTGGGACGTGTCATTGCCTCTAGACGCCGAGTGACAGCCACACTGTCAAAACGTTGTGCAACATGTCAAACTTTCCATAATTTCTCCAATTCCAATCGGGAGACTTCAGACCTACAACTTTTGGTCTCGCAACAGGCCTGTAAATGGGGATCAGTCTACGTAGATAAACTGAAACATGTCTCAGAGACAAAAATTGTGCAACATGCCTACTAGTGTGGACTAGGCTTTAACAAAATACATAACTTCATGTTCTATTAAACCTCATCTATGCCCAATAAACATAATTAAGTTAAATTATTATTTTTAAAATGAAGACTAGAGATTTTCAATACTTACTCCACTGGATTATACCGTTTTCGGACAGATCATTTCTTTGGTTCTGTAAAGGCAAGAAAAAAAATTAAATGTATTGATTACAAAATAAATAAACCAATTTGTACCAATTTATATGGCATTACATTTTCAGTTAAAATCATGGATTTTATATACAGAACATCAGCCTTTTCGATTTCTTCAGTTTTTCTTTTTCTTTGCTTTTCTTGTTCTAACTCTTCTTCCTGTAATTCAAAAAAAGTTTGAGGAACCCAAAATATTAAGAGTTCATCAACATGAATAGCATGATAATAAAACATACCATAATTCTTTTAGCCAATTCCTCACTAGCTTGTTGTTCTGCTAGTCGTGTTCTTTCTTCTTCAATTTTTAATTTGTGGAACATTTCATCAAATTCTTCCTTAATGGAACCTTTTTTAGCCAATACCGTCGATACTGGCTGGTCCAAAAGTACTCCTAAAAGTTGTTAATAAACCAGGATTAGCTTAAGACTTTTGAAATGTGATTTTGGAACATGAGATGACAAAAATAAATTGAGAAATTAAAAAAGATACAAATATATATTTTTCCAAGTTATACATCTATAGAAAGGCACATACAAAATATGCACAAACAAATTTTAACAATGCAGTTTATTTCCAGAAATCTAATAGTAAAGTATATAAAAATAAACATCAGTAACCGAAAGAAGAAAACCTGAAGCCATGCAATATAACCTTGATAGTAGATTAAAAAAATTGCTATGATCTAGAAGGATAATGTTTTAATAATTTCTCTTTAAAACTTTTTGTAAAAATAAACGATCTGCTTTAAGAATAGTATTTTACATTATAAAACACTAATAAATAAATCTTTAATATTTTGTTAAAAAAAAAAAAAAATTACATAGCTTGATATATTTGATTAAACATGATCCCCAAAACACTTCGGTAGTTTATGGACAAATTTCATTTGTATATCAGTAACCCAAACTCTCCAATAAACCAAATAATAAAAATTAAAAACCCATGAAAATGACATGAAGTTGGAAATTTTTATTCAGGAAAGGAAAAAAAAAATAAAGACACACACCTGCCTTATATGAACTTCACAAACTTCTCTTGCTGTATTTTCCAAGTATTAATATGTATAAAAGATATTATTTTCTCATAAAAATATAATGACAGTAATGCATGAAGATGCAGTACCTCTTCATCATTATTTAAGCATTTCAATCACACTATTTGATGGGCAACAAAGAACAATATACCATGGCAACAAATCCTTCTAAAACATCTATGAGAAGAAGCACTGAGGAAGGTCCTCTAAAGGTCAAAACAAACAAAAATAATGTTTTTTTAATTTTTTTTTAATATACAAATTCAATGTTTAAAAGTAAACACTAATATATCCACCTAATACAGTCATACGTATTTATTGAGTTTTAATATTTTACTGCATAATATGTTCTCAACACGACTTTGACATAATGGCCAGGGGAGGAATTTCTTGCCCACGAAGAAGCTGCAAAAAAAGTTGGATTAAGAGTAAAAAACAAAGTATATGCAGGTTGGAGGGCTTGGAAACCACGAGTACTTTGAGGTAGGACTGTACAGATTCCAGGTGGTCAATAACTTCGTCTACTTGGGAAACAAGATAAACCCTCAAAACGATATCTTCCAGGAAATTAAGCATAGGATAATAACCGCTAACAGGTGCTACTACAGCTTATCCAAAAACTTCAGGAGCCGGTATCTTCAAAGAAAGACAAAAATTAGCATAAACAACACCCAAGTCTGTCCAGTAATAATTCATTTATAGGAGGCATGGGCCATTAAGAAGGTGGATGAAAAACAGCTCTTGGTGTTTGAAAGAGGGATAGGCGAGATCTTCAAAGTCATAAAACTGGAAAGACTTCGACGGGCTAGCCATCTAGTCAGAATGGACAATGGCAAGATTCTTAAGAAAGTGGCCACAGAAGAGATCTTAGAGACGAGGAGAGTGGGACGACCGAATGTAAGGTGGATAGATGGTGTGACTGAAGATGCTTGGACTATTCTAGACATACGGGACTGGAGGACTGCTGCACAGGATAGGGGCAACTGGCGAAGGCAGCCCAGACTCGGAGATAAGTTGTTGCGCTGTTGTGTATGTAATATGTTCTCAACATGGGAATGTCAAAACAATAAAATATCAAAAGTAGCTTAAAATCCATTTTTATTAACTATAGTTAATGGTAAAAATTGATTTTGGTTTGTCTTTAACTCCACAGGGGAACATTCATATCAAACAACCTTTTTATTCAACCAGACACTTCATGATTCTCGACATGCCTAAAGAGTTAGAAAAAATTGTTAAGTAGTTAAGGAGAAATAAGAAACAAAGACAAAGGCAAGGGATTTCTCTTTATTACTTTTCTGAATTAAGGGAATCCTAACCTAAAACATTTAAGTTAAGAAAACAAAAGCTTATTTTTTTTTTTTTATCTCCATAGTTTTTCTCTAGGTAACTGAAAAGTAGAACCATTCATGACTGTGAAACCTGGGTCATTAATAATAGAGAAAATATATTATCTGAGATTATTTGAAAGTGACTAAACTCCTGCAAAACCTAAACCTCAAATTAAAAAAAACATAACATTGGTTGATAGTATATTCCTCGAGAGAACCCAATTGTCAACCTCTGGTAGTTAACACTAAGCTACTGACCTACAGTCTGATTGATGTGATCATAACCCATTTGTCAATCAGATGTCAGTTGTGAAATATAAACAGAATATCCTTTTAATAAGGGAAGAAAAAATGAAGTGACATAGACCTGCTACAACAATATTACCTAAAAGATGGCGAAAGAACACTGAAGGTAATCATGGAAGTAAAAAATGAAGATTAACAATAAAATGGAAAGATATGTTAGAAGAAAACTTGGTGGGAGATGCCTTCAGGAGAGATCCATTAAAAAAAGTCTATAAAAAAAAGTAGACAAAAATAAGTTAGTGTTATGTTCATATTATTATACGTAGGATACCATTAATTTGGTGCTCAACTCACAAGTGGTACCACTGGTTTTAATGATGATTGCGAAAAGTACTGAAAAAAATAAATTAACTTCCTACTGACAACACCAGCTCTTTCCTTGTTATTTTTATAGGAAATTGGTTTTTAAGCTCCTCATTAACAGTCTAAATTGCTAAGAAATTAAATGTTTAGGTAATCGAATTAACTTACTGCATTTTGTGCAACATAACATACTAACTAAAACATTATATTTATATTACCATTTAAAAACACTATAAAGAGACATGCTTACTTGGCAAGGATATTGACTCAATAATACATTCCCGACAATTGGGATATAAGACATCCTTAAATTTATGTTTACTATGGTTCTGGTCAAAAATTCTATCTGACATCATTTGTTTTGAATTCAAGTATATAAAATTGAACTCTTTCTATGATTCGATTTTGGTGAAATTATTTAAAGTTAAAGTTGAAATGAAAAAGGGAGACAAAAAATATCTCATTGAAATTTTAATAAAACTGATAGTTGAAACAGAAATTTCTGTACAATTTTAATAACTAACTACTGTACAAAGAATTATTGGTAAGAGAGAATAAAGTTAATGATAACGAAAACAAACAAAAAACTATCAATAGTTCTAATGGTGATTAAAAAAGCATTATGAAACAAAGAAATATACTTACTCCTGGCAAGACCATCTTCCTCTCCATTTAGTTTTCTTTTTATTTCAACGGGGAACTGTTTTTTAAGCTTCTGCCAAAAGTTCTGATCAACGGTCTTTTTCAAATTCTTGGCTAATCGAATAAACGTACCGATTCTTGTGCGGCATATCGGACAAACTAAACTGTTATTTTCAACAATCTTTTCTAAACATTGTAAACAGACAACATGCTTACACGGCAAGGACACCGGCTCGATATAAATTTCCTGACAAATAGGACATAAGACATCCTCAAACTTAAGTTTACCGTGGATCGGTTTACAAACTACAGCCGACATCCTCATATCAGCTGAGAATGGCGGGTAATCGTGATTACATTGTGTGCACTGCACACATGATCTCGAATTTAAAAGTCAATTCCGTTCGAAAATCGATAAATAAAAAATCCTAAACATTGTTGTCTTTATGGCAATATTTAAAATTTAAATTATGAATAATTAACAAGTATTAATTATTTAAAGCAAAACAGAGAGTAATACATTTGGGTTTATTTGATTTCTTGTATGAATTAAATAAATCCAAGCCAACGGCGCTAAAGTAAAATCACTAGTAGTTGACAGTGTACCAGTGCTTTAAATCAGGAAAATTCCTTGAAGTTGATTTAGTATTCCAGGAACAACTATAGAAGTAAGGATACTAAGATACTATTTTTCTTATCCTCTTTTAATTACTTGGCAGTATTGTCAAATTTCTGTTTTATTGCTTCTTAGGGTATTTATAGATTATGTTTTATCTGTTTTGACCTTTTTTTTCAAAGGAATTGAAAAATTTAATATATGTTAGCTACTGAAACCTGAAATAGGCCCTTTCTCCAATAGCCTTGTCCAGCTACTGGGTACGACTTCTTTAAAAACATCATCTCTTCAATTTAACTATTTCATTTCGTTATATAGGCTTACCACTGAACACTATCTGTAATATAGATTATATATTCAAATAGCTGATAGGGGTGTAAAATACTTAAACAAGACATTTCAGTTATTGGAACATTTAATTTCTGCTTTGTGTTTCTCCCAATTTATTTTCTATAGCTTCAATATAAAAAAAAATTAACATTATGCTGAGGATGACATTCAAAAAGCCCCTGATAATGTTCACAGGGGATTGCTAATACCGGCTGCCTCACTTAAAAATGAATCCCGCGTATAACTGTCCTATAAAGTCAGAGGAAAATACACAATTCAGCGTTAAATGGAACCATCTGGTATTTTGTCTAACGAAGAAGAAAATTTATCAGTTATGTGGATTAAATACGTGGGAAAACATCTGCTAAAAATTTTAGATCGGGAAAATCTCTTCAAACATTTAGCCCTGGTCATAAATGGTTTAATTTTTTCATTAAACGGAACCCGGGACTATCCTTCAGGATACCTGAAAACCTTACTTCATCTCGAGCTATTGTGATTCTGGAAAATTTGAAGTTAAGGTAATCAAATGTCCAATCGCATCTTGAAAAAAAAAATCTTTTATATATCCTTGACGATGCACGTCGTGTGTTTAATGCCGATAAAAGTGCATTTTTCTTAATCTTAAGGGATAAAAAGTTTTAGCTGAAAGGCACTAGCGGATCCAGGATTTAATTTTGGGGGAGGGCTTCAGCCCGAATGCTTTTTTTTTCATAAAAATAACGATAATTACTTAGGAAAAACAGAAATAAACTAACTACCTATATGAAATGGTGTATAAGTGATTCCTTAAGTCCTTTTAAATGTAATTAAACGAACAATAATACTTTAAGAGGTATTTTTAAATTTTTTTTCCCATAAAACATGGTTACATTTTACCATTTTGGGGAGGGGGGGGCTTCAGCCCGAAAGCTCCCCCCCGTAGATCCGCCCGTGATGAAAGGGGAAATAAGAATTTACCAAAGAGCGAAATAGTTTTTTGATTTATCACTTCCTCCTGACAGAATTCGCTAGTGTTGGTCACGATAATAATTTTTTTATATTATATTATATTATGAAATTCGTGAATGAGAAGGAATTTCCTCTATATTATGAAATTTGTGAATGAGACGGAATTTTCTCTATATTTGTCTTTCTTTAAATAGGTGTTTTTTGTCACTTTTTTCGGATTTTTTTTCACCATCTAAGGGAGGGCGCGTCCCCTGGCAGAATTCGCTAATGCTGGTCACGATAATAATATTTTTTATTATTTTACATTAGGAAATTCATCGTCTATGAGGATAAGCAATGATGGATCTAGGATTGTCTTTTTTTAAAAGAACGATGATTAGAAACAGAAAAAAGAAAATGCCTACAATAAATGATGTTTAAGTGGTCCTTATGAAAAAAAAAAAAAACATTGCATGAACATTAATACCGTTAAAGATAAATTTCTTATATTTTTTTCTTGATACTTGCTTACATTTAAGCTGTATTTTTTTTTTTCTGTTGTCGTTACAGACCCTGTAGATCTTTTGCCGCCTTAACAAGTGTGCTTCCATTTTTCATTTGTTTGCATCTTTGTTGATTCTATCTATCCATCTGCATTTTAGTCTTCCACGTGATCTTTTGCCTTCTGTTGAGGCATTTATTGTTATGAAGAGGCTTCCAGATGGATTGCTACGAGCTACATGCCCCGCCCACCTTATCCTCCGTGCCTTCATATTACGGGATATTGATTGACTAGTCTCTGTAACAGTTCTTTATTGGTCTTTCTTCTCCATGGGTTAGAACTCTGATCCCAGATCGCTCCAGTTAGCGTGGGGAGAATTTTTCTCTCAAAATTTTCAACAATTTTTTCAAGGGTGCTGGTTATTGTCCAGATCTCACAGCCACAGAACTGGCTTTATCACAGCATTGTACACCCTTAGTTTGAGATTTATCGGGATTTCAATACCTTTCAATAGAGGAGAAGAAAGCTCTGTTTGCGCTAGTTATACGCTGGTCTATTTCTGCCCGTTGGTCATTTATTTAGGTTATTGTGGAGCTGAGGTATTTGACTTTTTCTAGCCCCGAGAATGATTTTCCTTCTACGCAGATCCTGTTATTGGGATGGAATTTTCGACTTATTATCATATATTTTGTTTTGTCTTCATTTATTTTTAGGCCGATCTGCTCTGTCTCTCTTATCATTGTTGTAGAGAGTTTCTCAATGTCTCCTTGATTACTTCCAAGGACAATGATTCATTCCGACGTGGACTCCTTCCCTGTGATGTTGCTCTTATTACCTTCTCCAGGGCTAAGTTGAACAATATCGGTGATAGTCTATCTCTCTACCGTAAGCCCATTCGAACGTCGATGGCTTCAGTTACTTATCCTTATATTAGGACTCCACATTTGGGGCCATTTGTACACGTCTTTGTCAAGTTCACCAATTTACCGGAAATTCCCAACTGTCATGATTTTCCAAAGACAGTTCCTGTCCACCTAATCATAAGCTACTTTGAAATGGACAAATAGGGCGTGAACGTATGTGTATATGCATTACAATTTAAAAAGAGAATATATTGTAAATGTTTATGTATTTTGTTTAGAACAAAAAAATATACATATGTATATGG
Source organism: Nezara viridula (assembly GCA_928085145.1). Classification (NCBI taxonomy): domain Eukaryota; kingdom Metazoa; phylum Arthropoda; class Insecta; order Hemiptera; family Pentatomidae; genus Nezara; species Nezara viridula. The sequence continues at coordinate 121,558,717 of OV725081.1, read as the reverse complement.
ATCATTGAAAAAAATCTTTTATTTGGTGATAGAGGGAGGGGAGAAGGGGGGGGGCGTAGGAGAGAAGAGGAAACTTTAGCCGGAATATCCTCATATCCTAACTAGTGTTGCCCAAATTCGGTCTTGGTCTTGCACTTTGCAAGACCAAGACCAAGGCCGCGTAACTGTTGCAAGACCAAGACCACGACTGGTAAAAAAAATCGATTTAAAAAAAACAAATTGATTCAAAATAGTTACTAATACGTGACAATCTTAGTTACTATATGTTAACAATTGGTATAACCAATATACTTTTGCATTTAACTCCTCTAATTTTTCATTCGGGCTTAGTTAAATTTCTCCTATCTAAAAAATTACAGTAATATCTCGATGTAATAGGCTAATAAGTAACTGCAAGACATTTGCGAGACTCTTGCGCAAGACCAAGACCATGGCCAAGACTGAGTTTGCAAGACCAAGACTCGTCTCGGTCTAGCATTTGGGCAACACTAATCCTAACATGTGACTCATGTAATGTTAATTCAAACATGGGCAATTTTTCTTATTATTTATTAGGCATATAATGTTTTTTTTAAATTATTTTTGTCCTGCAATTATAATATAAGATCAACATGCTCCTGTACATTAGCGGATCTTCTTGAAGGGGGGGGGGGCTTCAGCTCGAAAGATTTTTTTCCATATACATATAACGATAATTAATTTGAAAAAAAAATAATTACCTATATGAAATGGTGTTTAAGTGGCTCTCGAACTCCTATGAAATGTAATTACACGAACAAGAATATTTTAAGAGACAGTTTTTAATATTTTTTTCTGTAAACCATGATTATATTTTACCATTCTTAGGGGAGGGTCTTCAGCCCGAAAGCTATATGGAATTGAATGCTCCTAATAAGAATTTGTAGTAAGGCGTTTATCTATTAATTATGACTGAAAAAAAATGAGGCAAACATTAACTAAAACAAAATTTATTATCTATAAAAAAATTCACAAAAGCATAATTAGGCATTATTAAGGCACTTGGAATGCACACATTTTCTATTTATAATATATACAAATCATAATTATCAAATAGCTTAGATACAAGATAGTGGCAGACAAACATTAAAAATAATTATAAGTATTTGCATTATTTAATATCGTGTCTGGGGCGTTCAATCATATTAATTTAAATATAGTAAAATATACTGTTTCTAGTATAAATTATGGACTCTATCGATTTTTGCGGAGGAATACAATATTGTATTGCTAACCAAATTTATAATTAATAAACTGCTGTAATACCAATATAATTTTATGGAACTGTCAAGTTTAGTACAATAAACATTTTTTTGTTAAATGAATGCACAATATCTGTTTTCAAAGTTTACAAATTTAAATTTATCTAATTAAAGAATCAATATTCCTACAATATACATACGAAAATACAAAAGCATAATGGATATATTATATAATACATATTTACATAAATTCACTCTAGACATAACAACTATAATTAAGAAATAACTAATACATTTCGACAGGTTTATCGTTACATTTATCGAACATTTTCATTTCGATGGGTAACCAATAAGCACATATATATTTGTTATAATCGATATATCATGCACCAATCGAACCAGAGATACAGAACTCTGTTCAGTTAAAGCTCTTCTACACTTATTAATAAATATAGCATTAAAAAATTACTTTTTTAAAATCGATACAATGTTTATGATTGGCTATCGAATTCATATTTACTAATATACTAAAAATAAACACACTTATTACTAATAGACAATTCGGTATGTTTAATAATTCATAACTTTTTAAAGGTTCCTTTTCTAATGAATATAAGTCATTAAAAAATTGTTTTATCCCTAATCGGCTCATCGGTTGTTTTTATCCCCTCAAGAAATTTTATTGCTCATCTCTTCTTAAAATAGTGCAAGCAAAAATAGAATTAGAAAAATTGAAGATGATATATTATTACATCTGCTGTTATCTATTTCATGTTTCACCATATTCACACAAAAATATGGTTTCCTCCGAAAATTCATCAATCCGATCTAGCGTGCTACCTCATAAGTTTCGATGACTTTGACTTTGATAACTTTTAGTGCAGAAATATTGACTAATAAAATACTTTAAAAAAAATTATATGTTTCGTGGAAAGGGGAGAATCTCTCTAGCTCCCGTCCTGCCTGTAAAGCCGTTATTAACTTATTTAAAATATAGAATTAAGTTATTTTTCACTTTACATTAATTCCAAGAAGTCTCCTGGAATAATAAGCTACGACAGAAATAAACTTGCAGTTAAAAATTAACATGAAATGAACATAGCATTGTGTTATAAATTAATTGTTGAAGTTTATTGGCGGAAGGGGCGCGTAGTCCCTGCTCTCATCCCTCGACTCCTCTTTGACGGAGACGTAGTAGTAGCTGTTGGTTTTGTCGTCTTCCTGCTGGAGTTCCGGGACGTACTCCATTATGTGACCTTTGCTGGGGTCGGTGAGGTCGGGTATGGTCGAGTAGTCGTTCCTCTGCTCCTCTTCTATGTGCGGGAACTCCTGGTTTCTCAGGCAGCCGTACATGAAGTCGGTTTGCGAATAAACGGAGGAGTAGACCGGTGACGACGGCGGAGGATACGTGGTAGGTACCGAATAGGGGTCGTGGTACTGCGGGTACGGCGGCCAGGGTTCCGCGGGACCTGGGTTCGTTCCTTGCATTCCTGGACCAGCTCCGCCGAAGGCCGTCAGTCCGCTGAAGCCACCGCTTCCCAATGAACTGCTTGTACCTCCTGGAAAAAAAATTAATCCCGTCATTCATATTTCAAATTTAATCACTCAATATACTGCTCAAAAATTACTATATTTTGGGAGAAGGCGGGGAGAAAAAAAAAATTCTGCTATATTTACAGAATTTTTTTTGTATTTATAGCGATCGTAGGCGCCGAAGAGTCTACCAAGAACAAGGGGATGGGTTTGATTATACTGCCACAGTTGTGGATGGGTGGAACGTGTAGCTCGGAGGAATCCATCAGAAATGCCTCTACATAACAATGAGTGTCTCAATAATTGACAAGACCAAGTCGACAAAATACAAAGCAGAAATTGCTGGGTAGGGAAAAATAACATAAGATAAAACATTACAACAAGTAAACAACATTTTTTTATGAATTTACATTCATTTGCATTGTTTTTAAGAAGAGGAGAGGAATAAAGTATTTTGGTTGGAGGAATGCGTCATCGCCTTCAGGGAGAGAGATGGGCACCGCTGGGTCTTTGAATAATGTTGATAAACTTTAATTATTAATATAATAAATGCTTAATAAATTGCTTTTACGAACCTGCAGAAGGTAAATATCCGGTTTTCCTTGGAGGTTCCCTTTTCCTCCACTTGGCTCTCCTGTTCTGGAACCAAACCTGCACCCTGGATTCCGAAAGGTTTAGCTTAAGTGCTAGTTCCTCTCTCGCGAATACGTCAGGGTACGGTGCTCTTTCGAAGGCTCCTTCAAGTTCTTCTAGTTGGTAAGATGTGAATGTTGTCCTGCAATCGAAAACGAATATGAGAATCTCTAGAAATGATAGGTAAACCCATTTAAAATTTCAATTCTGTATGTAAGGAGTAAAAAAATACTTCGAGTTGTGTATAAATACTTAAAAGACTGATTAAGAGACTTCCTTCATTTAGATATTTATGAGAATAGAATGGACTTGAAAGACTTTCAGATTTACTTCCCAAAGTCTATATATTTCAGCAAGGCCGAAACCATATTTTTTTTACAGGAGGGGCAATCCTTTCTTTCACCTTCTGCCATCCCTCAATAAAAATCAACATTTTACAACAATATCTTGGATACAACAGCGTGGAGGGGGACAATCAGGAATTAAAAAAAAAATTATAACGTACGAAAATAATTAATTTTAGCCTATTAATAATGAAACTAAATTACATATTTAATGAAATACAATGCAAATCATGACTAATATAAAATAACAACATATATTTGTCCGGTAATTTTTTACGTTGCCATTTACATCCCTTTCTGTTTTGTAAAAAAAATACAATTTGTTTAGACTTAAAAGAACAAGAAACAATTATTTTCTGCTCTCGTTATTTAGCTACGCACATCTGCTGATTGTTAATAAATGTAATTAACAGGCATGAATTGTAAAATAAAATAAAATATTTTCTTTAGTATATAAATGAGGAATGCTTATTATTGTTTGCGAGATGACGAAGTTTCGATAATATAATAATAATGATAATAGAAAATAACTTTATTCTGAGACAAAGTCCCTTTAGAATAACCAAATTGAACGAACATAATTAAAAGGCTACATCTGGCCAAAATAGAACAATAATAAAAAAAGAGAAAGTCAAGAAAATATTAGTTAAAAAAGCTATATACAAAAAAAAAATCCATATACAAAACACTTAAAACTATATACAGTTGAAAAAATTATAATTATACACTTTTGAAAAATAAAACAATAAAAATACATTGAGTTCTTCTTTAAAATGAGGTGTGTTTCTGCTAACAAAGGGAAGACAAAAGCTGACAATATAAAATGTCAGGGTATTTAAAAAATGAATAATATGTAGACACATCATTGTCTAATTCTAGCTATAGGTACAGATTTAATTATATAAGAATAAAAAACAAACAATAGATGCATTCAGTGGCATTAAGAGCAGGAAAATATTGTAATATCCCTAGTGAAGTTTACAGTATAGAATAGTACTATCGTTTGTTGATGAATAGTATAATATGAAAAGTTTAGCAAGCATCTGACTGTTTTTGGGATAGGAATTGGAATAGGAGAGTTTGAATGTGGATATGGAGGGGGAATGCCGAATTTTGATAGGTAAGGAATTTCAGAAATTGACAGCGAGAGCTATAAAGGAGTTTTGAAATGAGGCAGATCTATCAGAAGGGATGTAGAGGTCAGAAGGTCGAGATCTTGTTGAAAGGGAATGGACTGAGGACTTGAATTGGAGGAGGTTGTAGGCGTAAGAAGGACGATGATTGTTGATGATTATGTAGAGGAACGCACCTAGGAAATATTGTCTTCGAAACGAGGGGAAGAGCCATCTTCTCAGTGTAGTGGCGAGAGACAGGGGAATATGGGAAGTATATGTTAAGAAATAAATTTGATTTTATTTTAATAAATTTAAGTCATTATTTTTTTTTTTACAGATCGTTTAACATTATTTTTAACATAATCCCATACACTACTTTTCTTTTTCTTTCAGAGTTATTATAAAAAAAAAAAAAAAAAAAAAAATGCCCCTCAAATTAAATCCGCTACCGGATCCTCGGTGTAGTTTGTTTTTATATGATTAACTTTTCAAAATAATAATTAATTAAAAACAAAGTTCTGAGCATTATATGGTATACAAGGTTCCAATGTACCTTTGTTCCGGCTCTGTGGACTATACCTACTGTTGCACACTATTTATAGGTGCTATTTATATTTACATTCATTGATAAAAAAAAACAGCTCATTCATTTAATAGACATGAGACGCCTCAACGCTTTGTAACCCTAAATGATTCCTGACAGTGGGAGTAATGCCTAATGCATGAGAGGCACCCGCATCGGGCCTCAATCCTGGTCTCGGCTGACCCCTTCGCCACCCTGGGACCAGGAGGAGATGGGGGTTGCCACGTGGCATGGATGGGGGTGCCGTCCACCACCGTATGGTTGCCTCCACAATATGCTTATGCATTTCCATCGAGTGGCACGCGACCCTCATCTTCCTAAACCATGGGATAATTATTTCAAATAGCCTCCACTCACCTGGTTTTTTTCTTCTTCACTCCGTTGTTGTCCGTCTTCTTGCTTTTGGATTCGGATTTCTTGCTCGTCGTGCTCGTAGTGACAGAATCCACGGCAACTAGAATCAGACGAATTGATTCATTATCAAGCCATTCTGATAAAACATAAAAAAAGAAAACTATTTTTTAACTTTTTTTATTTTAATGATGATAAAATGTATTGTATGTTTATTTATAATATTGCGGGCATTTCATACACTTACGAATCATTTTAGCCCTTACAAAATATTTATTACAATATAAAAATATTTATTAAACAATAAAAACTATTTATTTTCAATCTTCATGTTATGTTTCAAAATTTTCAAATATCATATTCCAACTCAAATTCATTCCGAGGAGCTTGCATAACGCTGTTAAAATATTTTAAATACATTAATTCCAGCTTTCTTTTTTCAATAGTTTTTCGGCTAATGTCCTCAAAATAGGATAATGCTTTTTCTTTATTTACCCATATTTGTTCCTGTGAGTGATTTAAGCTATCGATCACAGGCCATCTACGGTAAAATATAATCATGTTTCACAGAAAAAAGTATTTAAAACTATCCCTTAAAGTATTCTTGTTCGTATAATAAAATTCCCTAGATAATATAATAAAGTTCCTATAATCAAGAACCACTTAAACACCATTTCATATAGGTAGTTAATTTCTTTATTTTATTTCAAATTAATTATCGTTATATATATATATATATATATATATATATATAGCTTTCGGGCTGAAGTCCCCCCCCCCAAATTAAATCCTGGATCCGCGATTTCTATAGATAATTAATGTTTTCTACCGATAATTAACGTCGAAATTCACAAATAAGTATTTCAGAGTTTATTTCGAACAAAAATGTACTTGATGGCTTTTGTGTAATAAAAGTACGTTTTAACAATCTCTAAATGTGACTAAGGCCGCTTAATGATTAAATATATCCCCAAAAGCATTATTGTTCCTGTAAGATCATTTTTATTTTAATATGATTTCTTGTAGTTTATTTCTAAAGTAATTACCGTTATAAGTATATAAATGCCTCCTTCGCTCTCCCCCCCCCCAAAAAAAAAAAATCTGGATCTTCTATGGAACCTAAGATAACTGAATCAAACTCGGAAAGTAAAATATCTTAATTAAACAGCCCTACGATCCGCTGAATATATACTTGTGAAGGCATTCTATTGTTAATTAAATGAAGTCTCATAATGAATAACAAATATATATTTTTAACAATAAATTAAAAATTATAACCAAATTAAAATTAATTGTAAAGGCATTTTAACAAATCTTATTTTAAAAAAATCTAATAAGCTATTTTTAATACTCAAACAGAGGCGTCAGGTATAAATCACTGACATATTTGTGAATGTGATTATTATAAAAAATAAGGCTTTTAGCATAAATGTTTGAATAATGTAATATTAGGCCAGAAGGGTTATAAAAATCGTTGATTGTTGTTAGTTTAAACATGTGGACTTGAAAATTTGATGTTGAAGAGCCTGTGTGTCCTATCAGCCATGTCTTCTTAATTGAATGAATCATTCAACGAGCGAAAGGTCAAATTTATATCGTACATATCGATTATAAGTGACGTCTTTTCTGATTGACCGTTGCTTTTTTTTTTTCATTTTTCTTTTTTTTTTTAGTTAATTGCGTAGACAAAAGATCACTTAGCTTATAATACTTTTTTCGTTTGGAATTTTTACTTTAGGACATATTGGTTTGAAGATGATAATTGGAGTTTCGTCTAATATTATAAAAAATAAATAAATAAAATTTATGACCAATTGCTATATACTATCAACAGTTTTAGCACGCAACAAGCCAAAATTGAAGAGTTCAAATCATAATTTTTTACGGCGAAAACTAAATATAGCAAAATTATATATTTATTATAATTATTTTCGTGGCTCATTTTCATTGTTCCGTATTTATTTCTGTGACTGATCTGAGAAATAAATAATTATAGTCATCGGTACAGACCAATTTTTAGAATATTGTTAGGATACTTCTTAAACCTCGTGAATGGCTTCATCGCATCATAACCTATAACTTTTTATTTACGAAAATTCTCTGAGATGAGAATTTTTTCAATATGGAGATTAGTAAACTTTGTTTATATAATAAGGTACTTGAAATCCATAAGCGCTCATTTGCTTTCATCTTTAATCATAAGGTAATTTAATCACAAAATCGAGAAAAAAAAGAGGCCTAAATATTGCTCAATTTGGCTCTACCCTCAAAAATGTCAAATTAATGAGATTATCTAAGGCAAATAGACTATTTTTTTTTGGATTTAAATATTTATTTGCACCTTCAACTTGTGTTGTCAATCAGCAAATGTGCTGGGAATACGAGAAATAATGACATGTGAGGCACGTGGAAGGAAAGTAATCTTGAATTACTTAGGTTGTTTAAGGAAGGAGATCTCTCACCCAACGTCTTTTTAGCCTCCTCCTCACGTTCTGGTGTATGTCAGCTGTGGCCATGTCTCTTATTAATCTGTTGTGATGTCCGTTTAAATTAGTATATTTGTTAGTCCCGTACCAAGGTACTTTTGTTATGATTCGTAATAATTTTGATTGAATTTTTTGAAGGTGGGTATTTTTAAGAATAGCGTATATCTGTGATGAGTATGTCCAAATGGGTTTATGTAAGTATGTATAAGTATTCAGTTTCATTCTCAGTTTTGATGATTTAGAAAAAAAGAGAGTAGAGTAAGTTGTCTGAGTCGTTTGTTAAGTATGATAGGTTTCATTTTCACATGCTAGCTGAATTTAAATTATTCAATGAGGAATAAATGTTTATATAGTAAATAAAATTTCCGACACAATATTTTTTTAGGATACATTTTTTCTCGATTGTGTGACGAAATTATCTTACGATTTAAGTGAAAAGAAAATGACTATTCATGAGATTTTAGTACCGCATTAAATTGATTATTTATCATTATTAATTAATGGTAGTAATTGATGATTATCATTTCTAAGAATTTTCGTTGATAAAAGTTTTAGGTTAAGATAAGATGAAGCAATTTACGAAGTTTTCAATTTGATTAAAAGGGGTCTGTAACACAGGCTATGTTGTCATATTTGTTTTCTTCCTTGACCATATCATTAAAATAAAGAAATATTACTGTGATAGATAACTTATTTACTATTCATTATATTATATGATATGTTATTATATGATATGTTATTATATGATATATATTATTATAGTTACCTGGTTGTTCCTTCCTTTTTGGAGGGTCCGGTAGAGGCGCTAGTTCCTGGGTATGAAACATTCCTTGCAACTGCTCCATATCCGGGCACTGCTGTCCGCTTTGTCCTTGCTGCTGTTGTAGCCCCAACATCACCTATAATAATAAATTAAATAATAATAATATTGAATATTTAAATAATAGTATTTAATTTAAATATTGTAAAATAATTTCCATTATTTTAAATTCCTCCAAAAAAAAAAAAAATTGGAAATTTTTCTAGTTTCTACAATATAACATTTCAAAGTATCCTTTTCTTGAAATTGTGTTTCATTTAAAACTATAAACATCCTTTTTCATTTTATTTATTTTTAATTCCTATTAAAAATAAATAAATTATTGCTGATAACTTTTAAAAAAATATTAAACTTTATTTATGTTTAAATATTTGTTAATCATAACATAATCAAAATGGTCTTGAAATAAATTAAGAATAAAACAAAACAGAGGACAATAACATTAAGGGGACAACGCATCAAATATTATATAGACAATTCAACTCAAAAAAATATCATGTAATTAAGGGATTTTGTTACCTGTATAGCGCAAAATTTGTGAGATATGATAAAAAAATATAAATATAATCATTTAGCATTGAAATGCTTGTGTAACATTGTTCTACTAGACTAAAAAGAAGAATGGTAAATTTTATTCTGGGACATTTAGTTCCCTAAGAATAATTATAATGAACAAAAAGATGAAAATTGTCTGGCATTATTAAAAAATAAAAAAAAAAGTTAAAAAAATGTTAGCTAATAATCTAATAACAAAGGTAGGCATAATAAACAAATAATTATCTCTGCACTAGATGGGTAAAAGAGTGATAGACCAAGATGTTAATAGGGTAATTAAAAATAAATAAAATGAAACTAACAAACAAACATGTCTTTCGTTTTACATAAAACAAAAAGAGCCTGTTTTGGAATGTTAATTAAATACTAAAAATATTTGCAGTAAAACCTTTATAAACCGATATTTAGGCGATCTCCTCCATTTTTTTGGGTTACATTATTCAACAATTATTGAACACTGTATTTGATTTACACCAAAACTAAAATTCATATAAAAAAGATTAAGTCATAATTATTAAATAAAATGTATTTTTTTAAATAAGAAGTATTATTATTCTGTGGAAATCACATTGGTTTAATTGGAAATATTGCATAATTTGTTATAATATTTAATTAAATATTGTATAATAATTAAAAAGAATGGAACCCTGATGATGTTGAAGGTCTCCGAAGACCCGGTTTATGAATGTTTTATTAACAAAAAGACATTATTCAAATGTACTTCCGAATAGTTCGGAAAAAAAAAAAAATATTTTTTATAGACTTAAAATTTCTATTTCTGTTTTTAAGTATTTCAAATTCTTACAGTAAGTTCGATGGAAATCACTTTAACAATCTTTTTCATATTTATTTGAATATGCCTGCATTTTTGCCACTTCCTCATTTGACTTTGAACAGTTCGTTTTTTTTTTGTTTTGTTTTTTCGGTAAATAAGTACTGTAATAATTTTATATTAATTTAATAAAAAAATAAATGTAAATTTAAAATTTGCAAAAAAATATTCGTTTCAGTTTATAACATGTTTTAGTAAAGTATAATTCACTTTTATTTATTTATTTATTTTTTAATGCTGGGAAAACAATTTTAAAAATAAATTATTTGAATAATTATGACTTAGATGACATACCTGTATGGAATGGACACCACTGGATTGAAGTTTACTCATGCTGCCATTTCCAGAAAAATCCGAAAATATAGCGTCGTCGAATGGAGTGCCATCCATTTCGGCAGGCTCGAGCTTGAACATTAGGTCTTCCACGGTGCCAGATGGTTCGTCGCCGAAGAAGAAGACGGGGCTCGGATTCGCGGCCAAGTCGGAAGCGAGATAAAGATACTAATTACAAACGGGCGAGAGAGATAGCGTAGAGAAAGCTCATTGATCGCTATTAATTTCTAAATTGGCCTAATCAAATTGATAAGAGGCGCTAAGCAGGGGCGAGTTAAGACCAATTCAGCCAACTAGACCCAATCGAGCTTATTTGTTACAATTGTGGAGGGTTTGGGAAGGCCTGGACCCTGCCAGTGTGCGGTAAGACACAAAACAGTGAAGAGGTATTGGGCCGGGCGGCCTCCGGTGGGCGGGGGGTGCGGTCGCGGTGGGCGTGGCCCCAACGGACCAATCACGGCTCTGCGCTTCCCCCACCAGCCGCCATCTGATTTGTCGAGCTGTCCCTCTCCTCCATTTACGCAGCCTTTTGTCTATCTCTTCAGCCATCATGAAAACGCAAACGGGTATTTGGAAAAATTGTTTATCAAATAATTCTTTGAAATTTTTTAAAAAATATACACAGTGGAATATGCCGCATCCAGAGACTTTCTTCCATGATTCTGAGATACGTGCTCATCGGGTGATGCCGAAGTCAAGGTACATATAATTTTATAATAATTTTTACATTTATTAATTATTTGTTGTAATTTTTAACTATAATCTATTTTAACTCTCTGCAATCTATCGAGAACAACAAATTAATACAATAGTCATTATTAATACAAATTTAATTTTGTTTTAATTATGTACCCAGTGCTTGAGCATTCAAAATATTTTAAATAATAATCATTTGAAAGATTAAACAATAATTATCACCCAATAATTACGGTTTCAGAATTCGTAAAAAAATAATAATTGAATATTAAAATAATAATATTTGCAACGATTTTTGTTATTTTATTAAAGCAAAAAAGATATCGTTTTCAATTTTTTTTTAATATTAACTAATAATTAATATCTCTACAGGCGTTTCCAAAACAATGTAGCTAGTATTTGAGCATTCAAAATATTTAAAATAATAATCATTTGAAAGATTAAACAATAATTATCACCCAATAATTACGGTTTCAGAATTCGTAAAAAAATAATAATTGCATATTAAAATAATAATATTTGCAACGATCTTTTTAATTTTTTTAAAGCAAAAAAGATATCCTTTAATTTTTTTAAATATTAACTAATAAGTAATATCTCTACAGGCGTTTCCAAAAACAAAAAACCGATAGCGGTTATATAAAGCGAATCAGCACTGCAATTAATAATAAATAAATAAACAACAAGACCGATAGTAAAAACAGTATTTCTAAATCTTGGATAACATTCTGAACGATTTCCTTTGTCATATTTTCTTATTTTCTCCATCAGTACAATCCTTAATTTCTGGTCTCTTTCTGTTAATGTTGGGAATAAATCAATTAATTATATTTATTTATTTTGATTTTTCTTTTCTACAAAAGTTGACCAACACAAAATTGCACCCAAAAAAGTGAAAAAAATTATAGTATTCATTAAAAAAAAATTTACTTATAATTTAATTTATATTAATTTAAAAAATATACAAATCTCAACATTTCAATATAGCGCTCCTAAAAAGCTTAATTTACTGTTGAAAATTACTTTTTAAATTATTAATTATTAAAATTGATGTAAAATATTCAATATATTGAGACAATTTTACAGTGGTAAAGTAATGATAAAAATCTTAGTTAATCAATAAATAAGATGGTGTTTCTAATGATAAGTAAAAAGTTGTAAGATAATGATACTTTAAATAACTTTAAGTTAATACGGATAACTACGATATCTTCTGAATCAAATTATCGAATCTTGAAATCGATAAATATAGAAACATATGTTAATTGTTGTTATAATTTTGTTTTAAGCAGACATATGTATTTGCTTAGCTAACGAAATATGTTTTATAATATTTTGAAGAAATATTTATTTAATGTTTTAAAAATCATTCAGTAACCCGAAAATTCTCTGGATGTTCAGAAACTGATTTTATGTGAGCAAGACTTATTTATAAATTTGTATTATATTTAATTCTTATTCTGCTATTCTATAAAGAATTAAGATTCAATTTTATTTATAAACTAAAATAATCAAATAAATTTAATGTAATTCTTTTAAATGGAAATGTTTAAGGGGCAGGCATACTAAGGTGAGAGCATCAAGGCTATACAGGTGCGGTAGGCTTAAGAAGGGGTTCGCTTATAAACTAAAATATAATTTAAAAAAAAAATTGTATAAAAACAATCACAAATTTGAAAATAATTAATTATATGTATAGTAATTAATTATGCTAAGCTAAAATTTAATTGTTTTAGAGATTACAAATTATTAATTATTAAATAATTTGATTCTTAAAGAACTAAAGAAATAGTTTTCCTATTCTAAGTTTATTACACCAATTATGAATTACTCATATTTTTTATTTCAACAATTAATTAATTTATTATTCAACGATGATAGATATTCTCGAAGTAATTAATTATATTAATTGTTTTGTAGAGTTGATTTTGTCATAAACTTAATTTAAATATTGATGAATATTTCGTTGTCAAACCCAAATAACTAAAAAAAAGGAACAAATAATATCTAGAATATTTTAACTATTAATTCCGCTATCAATCACTGCGCTTAAGAATAAGCATAAAATATAATTACTTGATTTGAATTCGGATTCAGGGATCTAGTGAAGAAAATACAATAAAGAAAAATAAGAACAAATTGAAAATAACTTTATTTTATTATTACAATAACGTGGACTAGTGAAACCAACAGAAAAATATATCCGGTAAAAATAAAACAATTATAAAAACATTTATACTGAAGTATCTATTAAACATAAGTATAACCTATACTTAAGCGTTTTATATATACCACCATATTTATTGTTATTCTTGAAAATAATTACATGTGAACCGTTAAAAAATATGTTAATACTTAATAATATTTAAACATTATAACAATGAGATATAACTTACCTCTAATTATGCCTTATTACTTTCACGTACCTATTTAAAATATAATACGATCGCAAAAAAATTCGAATCCTAGTTTTCAGTTCCAAAAATTGTCTCTGTGTGTATGGGAATAGTCTAATTAAAAAAAGAAAATTCTTAGGTAACTGAAATTGCATATTTAAGGTTTGTATATGCCTGGGATATACAAAATGACAGACTTTGTTTGTCAAAATCGGCTAACCGGAAGTGTCATTTTATATCATCGATTTCACACATCATTTCTTTGAGCGATATTCACACTTCCTCTACTTAAGTAATTAAAGAATATTATGAATCAACCAAGAATAACCGATTATTCAGGAAACGTATTTCAACCTTGTCCGATGACATAAGCGCATATTGGTCATGTGCCAGAAATGTTCGTCCCTTTGAATTGACTAAGAGAACGTCCTGCGTAATATGCTGCATTAACTAAAAATATTATAAGAATAATAAAAATCTGTTTGAGTTTTATCTTTAATTTTATACAAAGTGAGTATTTGACACCACGAAATATTTTCTCATAAATTGATTAGTGTCGTCGTCATGGGAAGATAGGAAGCGGTGTCAAACTTCCTCATCAATATTCGACATCCCAAAAAGTTGGATAATTTGAAAAAACAAAATTAATTGTTGTAAAATATTTTATTCAAAGAGTTTGTGAAATTTAAAACTGATACCAATACCGTTTAAGTTAATTTTATGAAATTTCTAATTTTGCTTGCTCTGCCCTGCCAGATATATTAAAAAAAGTTCCCCGTCTTTGAACTCATTCCTTTAAAAAAACTGTCTTCTAATTGCTGGCAATTCGTTTTTTTAAGAAACTGAATTGCCCTTATCACATTAGGATTATCTAGTTTGATTAGAAAATTAAAGTTGATTACTTGTAGAGATGAATTAGGTATTCGTTTTGTTTTTTTAATACAACATTCTCACTACGAAATATAGCTAAGCGTTTTGTAACAATCTACGAAATAATAGGTATATTTTTTAAGGCACAACACAAACATGCCTTTAAAACAATAAATTGTGAAATAATAATTATAGTAAAACACACACACATACACATATATATATATGTATATATTTGGTTTTTGAAATGAAAGAGCACAAGTTTAAATGTCGATTAGTTAATTATCAATGATAACTATGTTTCTGCTTGAATTTCTGCAATAACAGCAACTATACTTACACTTAATTATATATATTTCTGTTGGTATTACTGACTTTGAAAATATTTTGCCTCCTTAAGCCTACTCCATTTCTGCCTATCTTGGGTTATTTCTTTAAGTGATCTGCACGCTGCTCTATTGCATCTTTGTTGATTCCACCTATCCATCTGTTTTTTTGGCGTTCTGCGTGGTCTTTTTTCTAATATTGAGGCATTCGTTGTGGGAATAAACTCGGATTGAGTCCCGGAAAATTTAATGAGGAATCGGTGAGCTCGAATTGCGTCAGCAACCCTTGGGTTACCTAAACCGCTATGAAAAAACGCCCGATTCTCGCTAGATAGCCTTTTTAACACAAAAATTTCCCAATATTAAATTCAATGGGGGTATTTCTCTATGCAATTTGCTGATCTTAATCAAATGCTGAAGGTGTAGTTTCATAGAAACATTTCTTTTCAACTTGCTATCCTGAACAACTTATATATTTTTTACACATAAAACATAAAATGTATAAACTTCAGTTCGTTACATTTTGGGGTGGGGTGGCCGAACTGGCTAACGCGTGTGTGCAACACCACGCGTTGCCTGGCAACCTGATAACTGAAGTTTAGACAATAATTGCGAGTTACACAATAGAAAATGCGACAAAATAGAAATAAGTGCGAGTTTGTGTCTCGGTGCCGGTGGGTGTTTTTAACTCTGGCATTAATCCCCCGCCTTCATCCCCTGGTCCGTGAAAACGCCCATATAGCCTAAAATGCGAGGAAGGAGATCAAAAAATATATAAATTTCAGTTTATTCATCCCACATTCAAGCAAGAAAATGAAGAAAAAAAAATTAAATGATATGCTAGCTTATACCAGCGGAAGCATGACCAATTTGATTTCCTAAAATGTGTATCATTTTTCTCATTGAATAAATTTAGCTTTTATTTATATATTTTTCCAAAAATTGTAAAGAAAGGTTCACATTTTGTATTAATAGTTCATCTTTTCAACTATAGATTGAAATATTTTATCCTGGTAAAAATCATTAAACCTTTCATTATTGTTTTACTGTGATTTATTGTTAAAATTCAGTCAATGCATATTTATGGCAAATCATTTATTATAGCTATAAAATTCACTGAATAGGCTTAATTTATTTTTCTCAGCCAATCAACCGTGACGCTGATAGGTCTCACCAAGCCTGGTTATCTAGAAAAGGTACGGGTTACCAATTCCAGCTCTTTTTGAGTTTTGGAACCCAACTCGAGCTATCCCCATTGTTCTATCCATTCTGATGGATTGCTCCGAGCTACATGTGCCGCTCCTTTTAAACATCCTTAAAATAAAAAGTAAGTTATAGTTATTATTCCTAACTTATTCAAATTAAAATATTCAAAATAATTTTAAAGGATAAATAAAACGGTTTACTTCATTCAGCGAGGTTAATTTTTATTTTTTAGACTTATATTAGACTTCTTTCACTTTTTTTAAATTTTGATACGTTACTTGGAAACTGAAAATATTTTTCCAACATCAATGGTTTGGGGCTGTTGTTGGTATCTTTGTTTAAAATTTATAAAACAAATATATTTTTTAAATGCTTACTTTAATAAATCTTTATGATTTTTCATAAATTCAGCAAACGTATTATTTTTGACACATTCTTTTGAAAACGGCTAGTTCGATTTGATCCAAAATTGAATGAAATTTTAAGAATAATATTTGACTTTTTGGGTATCAATTCAATAATTTAAATTAATATAAATAACTGTTAAGAATATAATGGCTGTAAAATGTGGAAGACCTTGATCATGTCACATGAGAGGTTGGGTAAATTTTTTTTTATGAAGTAATTCAATTTTAGTGTGTATTTAAAAAGTTAATTTAAACTGTATTCTAAAACCATCGAATTCCTCTCGTGTCTAGTCCTTAAAATCCAAAATCCTTCGTAAAATCCTCAATGTTCGTTACTTTGTCACAAATAAAATCATTCATAACGACCTTAACGTACCATATGTCTCCGCTTTAGCCAAATCCAGATACTTATCCTTCCATAACAAACTTCAAAACCAACCGAATCCTCTCGTGCCAAACCTTGCTTCCTCCTTGATCCCTGATATCCCTCCAAGACGTGTGAAAAGAAGATGTCCTCGTGACCTACTTATGTAAATATATTATTAGAGTGCTACCAATGGGTAGTTTCTCAACAAGCGTTTTCATGTGATTCTATTATTACCTTGTGCACATTTACTGGATGTATTTTTAATTTATACAGTTGTAAATAAATAAAAAAAAACAACTGTATTCTTTGGTTGATTCCATGTTACTGGCATGACACTACCGTTACGTAGATTCCATGTAATTTTCAGTAAATTTGAATTTATATTTCCTCTGAGTTTGTAAAAACAAATAAAACTTGCGGATATCAAATCCGAGGGATTACTTTATTTTCGAAACCGGCTTTTTCCGGTGATTTTATTTTCCAACAAAAAATTATAGACTTTGAAATATTTATAATTGTTTAGCCAATAACAACTGTGAGGAAGTTATACTGACTTTGTTCCTGGACGTTTTTCATTTTGAAGTTGAAGTGTTTTCCTCTTTAAGGAACTAAAAGAACTGGACTATGAATTGTAAGGTTATTGGCTGTTAAGTGTTATCGATGAATCGATTATACCTATATAATAGAGATCTAGGATGAGAGATAGGAGGGTTAATGACTGGTTGGCTACCCGCGGGGGATTGGTCCTATACTGTACCATAGGGGCGTCATTCACACCTAGCGCTTTGTCTAGGTTACAGAAAACTCTAGGAGGCTCTCTATAGGTAGTGTTGTATCTATCATCTATCTCACACTCATACTTAATAACTAATTTTCGCACGAACGGTTCTTTAAGAATCCATTGTAACGTACTCAACTGATCCCTGCTGTGTTTAAACAACATAAGAAACGGAACAAGAAGATTGAAAAAGTTTAACATCACTTGTAAGTTTGAGATCATATGGTTTGAATATAAACTGTCAATACTTGAAAAACAATGAAAAAAAAACTAATAGAATAGCAGAATAAGAATTAAAATAATAAAAAAATATAAATAAGTCTAGTCCACTTAAAATCCGTTTCTGAACCTTCAGAGAATTTTGGGGTTATTGAATGATTTTCAAAACATTAAATAAATATTCTTTCAAAAATTATAAAGTTTTTGAATATTTTCTTCGATTACAATGGTTCTTTATTGAAAAAAATAAACCAAAAATATTTAAAAATCGCGATATATTTGCTAATATTGTTCTGATTTCTTCGTCAAATTCTCAACGCTCCTTACTTTGTCACAAATAAAATCATCCATAAAGACCTTAATGTTCCATATGTTTCCGACTTGGCCCAATCCAGATACCTGTCCTTCCATAACAAACTGCAGAACCATCCGAATCCTCTCGTTTCAAACCTTGCTTCCTCCTCGATCCCTGATAACCCTCCGAGGCGTCTGAAAAGAAGATGGTCTCGGGATCTTCTAATATAGAACTTTAATTTGAGTTCTACCAATGGGTAGTTTCTCTTCATGTTGTACATGTCATGCTATCAATTTCACATTTGCTGTTTTTATGTTCTTATAAGTTCAAGATTTTTACCATAGACAGTTTCTATTTTATTTTAAAACATTATTTCTAGAGAATCTTTCGGTGTCCATGCACCATATTCATCTCTATAATTATAATACTCCAATTATTATAATTATAATTATAATTATAACAACAGTTAAATAATAATATTAGTAATATATGTATTACATAATTTTTGAAATGTCATGCAATTATTATAAGATCTTGCCATACGTTTTATTAGTTTTGCCTTTTTAAAACATATAGGATAACAACAGTGTACTCGTTCTTCGTCTCGTGTTAGCTTTTTCCGAGAATAGGAATCCTTTTTGTCGAACACTCTCTTACTGAGCACTGAAGATTTACTGTCAGCACCCTCTATATTATCGCAACTATTTTGTAACTAAAGTTACCCTACCTTATTTAATTTACTATTATTTGAATTTTTATGGATGGTTATTATTTGTGAACAGTGTTGTGGAATTTTGGCCGCTTCCTGTTTTGAATTTAGCACAATTTTTGCATGGTGGATGGACACCGAAAGCTTCTCTATAAATAAAGTTTTAAAATAAGATAGAGACTGGCTATGGTGAAAATCCTGAACTTAAATGTAAATATTAACATTCATATTAACTGTTGTTCAAAGTGAAGGTTTGTCCACTAACGTTTTGTTCAGGAGATGGATTAGATAGAATACTAATATAGCCTTTTATCCCTTACTGTATAAAAACTATTGGCAACATAAAGATTACTACTATTTGGAATTAGCATTGGGAACTCAATAACTTTTATCAGTTTATGAGAGGATTTCGCAGAGTACTCATCATTATGCCTTCCATTTATACTAATGGTGAATATGCCGATATGGTGGTTTTTGCAATGGTAATGCTAATGCTACCCGTCGTGAATATGCTAGGCGATTTCCGAATAGAAGATTACCAAACAAGTCTACCGACGGTTGAAACAATAACAAATATCCAGTGCCGTTCTGCCACTGCTTGATGCTGTTGACGAAAGATGCCGAACCTGTCTTAATGCTCAATGAAATCACTATGAATAACATTTAATATGAATTTAATGTTTAAGTTTAATAAATAAAACATTTGGAAAAAATAAATAAATTTTATTTACTTAATGTAATGTAAATAATTCATAATATCGAAAATCATTAAATGTGAATAAACAAAGCGTTTGAGGACATACCTTCAGAGGGATTTTTTTATTTTGAGGTCCTTAATTCACATTTTCAGTTTGGCCACTTAACCCTAAAACACCCATAAACTGTACTCTTTCTTATGGCAAGAAGAAGTTTTGTCTGATTATAGTATTTTTTTTTAGTAAAAAGACTCTATTCTGCTGAAGTATGGTTTTCTTTCTTGAATTTTCAAATGCTTCAATATTGTAGCTTTTATTACCAATTCGACGGCAATAAGAATTTAATTCAATAGCTCATTATTGTAAATTAAGATTTCTGAAAAAAAAAATTAAGCTCACCAATTTCTTGAATTATTTTGATGAAATCGTAAGTATTAGGGTTAGTAATATTTAGTTGGACCCCTTTTTTTTTTTCTTTTCGTGGAAAAATGCACGGCAGCCATGAAGGCCAATTTTACGCCCCTATTAATGTCACTCTTTTTCAAAGCGTTATTTCTGCAGTCACTACAAACTGAAGTAGGCTTGTTGGAGAGGACTACAGTACGACAGATTTTTTTAAGTGGGGTTTTAATGGTAAATTTAATATTTGACTGGGGCTCTGAAAAATTATCCCTGGAGGTTTTGGTTTTTCTCCATGGCCCTGGCTAAAGATATGTCCAAATGTGAACATAACAACACGGGCCGCTTCACTATCAATATCTCGAAGTCACAAAAGGTGGCCGTGTAACAAGAGGAGCTGGGTAATTTCCCTTTAAAGTGAGATAAACGACAACAAGCGGCAGTCGATCAGCGCTGGGAGCTGCGGGCAGCCACCCGCTGACTGCCTCAAAGCCACTGCCAGTTCCCACGCTTATCTCTTCCAGATCTGTACAAACCAGCCTCTCCGCAGCCGGGTATATTGTTCGACTGCTCTTTGGGATCAATCAAGTAATACAGCAGTCGGGAATTATATACTGCCAGTGTACAAACCCACGCATGGTTTGGTGGCTATCCAAGTCTTCAGCATGAGGAGAGAGGCTGTATTTGTTTGGGGGTCTTTGGAATGGGAAGCTGTTGTAGTCGTCCGTCTAAAGAAAATTTTCATATAAACATTGCTCCGAGTATATAGAATGGATTACATTTCATAGGTAAAATAATATTTCTAATATAATTTTATAGGAATTAGTTGTTATTATCAATAAACTAGATATGTTTAAAAAAAAAATATATATATACATATATAATAAAAATATACCGATATTGTTAGGTTTTTATTTTTAAAAATCTAACTACACACGATTTCTTTCCTCTCCTTCCGAAGACAATATTTCCTAGGTACGTTCCTCTACCAAATCATCAACAACCATCGTCCTCCTTACTCCTACAACCTTCTCCAGTTCAAATCCTTAGTCCATTCCATGTCCACAAGATCTCGACCCTCTAACCTTTACATGCCTTCTCACAGATCTGCCTCATTCCAAAATTCTTTTATTGTTCGATCTGTCAATTTCTGGACTTTCCTCCCTATCAAAATTCGACATTCCCCATCCATATCCATCTTCAAAACCCTCCTATTCCAAATCCTATCCCAAAAACAGTCAGATAGTTGCTAACCATTCGAGCTGATTTTAATAGAGAAGTTGATATATTTTTATTTTTTAATTATTTATTATTTTCTTAAAAGTGTATACTGGTCTATCAGTGCAAATAGCTTTAAGTGTCTTGTCGTAATATTAATTGTTTAGTATATAGTTTCGTTTGTTTTGTATATAGAATGTTTACCTTATGTTTTCTTTACATTATTTCTTTTTTTCTCAAGGGACTGTGTCCCAGAATAAAGTTATTTTTCTATCTATCTATTTATCTACACATCCTTGTGTTTGGATGTCATGCAGTGAAGTGAGCTGTTTTTTTCTGTTCTGATGATGCTTATATTGTTTTTTTGTCTGAATTTTAGAGTCACAAGGCTGTGTAGTTCGATTAATCTAATTATCAGTTAATATTTAATTTCTGTCACTTACTGAGTTTTTTACTGGTTTATAATAGTATGTCCATGTTTTTTCAAGATGGTTTCAGTACCAAATCATATCGATATTAAAATTTGACCAACCAATACATTTATAATATATATAATATTACATTTATATTTTATATATATATATATATATATATATATATATATATATATATATAATTTATTATTTGACGCGAAACAGCGCTGAAGGACTATGCGACTATAATATTGGTTTCTTTTTCTTCCTTTCTGCCCTTCTCTGCTTGAGGATATCGCTCAATTTTTTTCTTCCTCTCCTCCTGGACGGAAGTTCCTTACTGTTCACCACATGCACCGCACTTTTCAGGAATTTCTTGTATTCTGTCCTATCCTCACATAATTCCCGTGTTATCCCAAGCCTCTGTATTTACTGTTTTATTTGCACCGTATATCCATGGTTAAACTTGTATCCCATAACCCTACTGAAAATCTTGTTTAACCTCTCCTCGGTCATCCTTTGCATGCGTTCATAAAACCTAAGTCTTCTTACCCTCATTACGTTTCCAAATCAGAAGTTTCACTGTAAATCTCCTCATTAGATTTCAGTCTGTATCCTTCTGGTGTTATTTCGGGCCCGTGGATTCTTCTAAGAATCCTTCTTTCTATTTTTAACAGTTTCTCCAAACTGGGAAAGAACATTGTCTCCGTTAAATACAGTATTATTACCACTGTATTATAGTGCCTGATTTTGCACTTTTTAGAGAGAATTTTTTTATCCTGTAATCCATCCTTTCTTTCTTCGACAAATTTCTACTGATTATTTCGCCCAGGTATTTAAAGCTTTTAACCACTTTGATTTTACCGAATTCTGTTTTTATTTCTGTCTTCCTAAAGTTGGGGTTTGTGGTCATAAATTTAGTCTTCTGAAAAGAAGATTTTAAGCCCAGTTTTCTCAGCTATTTTTTTCAGAGAATTTATCCTTCTAATCGCCTCTTCCTCCGACTCTGCCAACAGAGCCAAGTATATATATATATATATATATATATATATATATATATATATATATATACAATAATGAATGAAAAAATCCAAACCATACATGGGTCTCTATCCAACATACAGGTGAACAATTAACCTGTCAATCATCAGGACAGAAAATAAAAATGATCTATGCAGAAAGAAAAAACAAATTGCTATCAACATCTCACATCACCATGCCATCTCAGATGATTAGCAGAGATAGAAGGAAAAAAAGATTAATATAACCTTCCTCTGCTGTGTTTATGGAACCTTATCTTCCCTTCAGTATGTATTTGGATGGCTTGGAGAAATGTCAATAGCAATATTTTGTTTCATCCTTTTTTCTTTCTTTCTACGTATATGTACTTTTTACTTCCACGTACGTATACGTACTGCTTTTACTTCCACCTGGCTATATATGTAAAGAGAAAGTATTGCAATCGTGAAATTTTTTTCTGTCGTGATAATGCCTCAATCAGCGAAACTTTGGCTACCTGTGTCGTATAGACTGTAGCGCCCGAACGGATGTACCGATTTTAATGAAACTTAGATAAACTCTTCTCTTTCGAAACTCGAAGTTTGTCTATATATCATAGCTCAATAAAATCCAGCTGGAAAAAACTAACGAGAGGTCGTAATATTAAATTTCTGAATAACTCATAAAGTATATCCTTTTTGTTGTTCTATATAGTAATTTAAAATTTTACGGAATTTCCTAAAATATAAACAAAAAAATCGTTGAAATCGGACAATTCGGTGGAAAGATATGTTTTTTTAAAAAATATTTTTCATATTTTCTATTGCAAAGGTTATTTCCTTTGTTTTTGTTTTTAATATCCTGAAAGTTTTACATCTACTGACGCAATATGTTTTATTTTTCTTATAAAATCACTAATGATGAAATAAAAAAATATTTAGGACAATATTAGGAACCGCCTTTTATTTATTTGTATTTATGTTACAAGGAAAGCAATGTAACTTTTGATATATAATTTTTTGGAAATAATTCACCATTGTGTAATGATTTGCAGCGTTTTTTTACCTCAAATTATTGGAGCACAGTCTACACAGCTGACATCCCAACCGATCCAAACACCATTTTTACAATATTTGTCGATGATACATGTGTCCTATCAGTTAATAACAGCCCAACAATTGCATCCCAAATCCTTCAATCCCACATCACAAACCTTGAAGAATGGTATCAAAACTGCAGGATTAAAATAAATTCCAATAAATCCAAAATTACCTTTACCCTTTGTCGTAAACCTATGACTTCCTGTCCTACAGTATCCTTTAATATTATCCCACTTACCCTTCTTGAACATATCCGATACCTAGGACTCAACCTTGTCAAACTTCTAACTTGGAACTCCCATACTAGACAGAAACGATAAGAAACCGCTCGATGTTTCCGACTACTTCAGCACTTACTACACAAACGCTCTAACTTTTCAATTAATTACAAACGACTCATATATATGATAATAATAAGATCTATTTGGACTTACGGAGTTGAGTCGTATCCAATCCTTACAATCCAAAATCCTTCGTAAAATCCTCAACGCTCCTTATTTTGTAATAAATAAAATAATCCACAATGACCTGAATGTACAATATGTCTCCGACTTGGCCCAATCCAGATACCTATCCTTCCATAATAAACTTCAGAACCATCCTAATTCTCTCGTTTCAAACCTTGCTTCCTCCTCGATCCCTGATAACTCTCCTAGGCGTCTGAAAAGAAGATGGCCTCGTGATCTCCTGATTTAGAAATTTTATTAGAGTGCTTCCAATGGGTAGATTTTCTAAAAGCCTTGTCATGCCATGTATTTCTCTGTACCGCATGTGCTGAATGTGTAATAAATGTACAGTTGTAAATTTCATAAATAATAATAATAAAAAAAATTATTGAAGGCAGCGAAACGATTTTCTCACCCTCTTAACATTTTTATTGGGGGAGGGAGCGATTGGTCCCCTTGCTCCTCCGAAGTCTACGCCTATGGATACTGCAATTGTATGCAGAATTTGAATGGAAATGCGAAAATTGTAAAAAAAAGAAGTCATTCTCGTAATCAACCATATATACAAGTAGCTTCAGATTTCTTTATGCTTACGTTTTTTCTCTTAGATTTTAGTGTTTAAACATCCAATATTTCTTTATATAACTGTTCACTGTTACCACCGCAACCATAGGAAGCTCCAAATTAATTTTTTTTTAAACAGTCGCTATCGTAAGTTTTTAAAATTTAGATCGTATTGAGATTATTTCACTTTTCCGACTTCATTTTTCAATCTAAACACATCAATGGGGGTCATTTTGTGGAGTATGGCGTTTATATAGACTAGTTGGACCGTGCGAAAAATTCGCACAGCATATTGTTATCAACTGCCAAATTAATAAGAAAATAAAATAATGCAAGGTATCAAAAGATAAAGAAATCAAATGTTACTTTATCGATAAATATAATCGACAAAGAAAACAAAACTTAATTTAAATCTTCATTTTTGTTTGGAACCAACATGTTCACAAATTTCAGTAAGCTGTATCTTTGTTAAAAATAGTCCGATTTCGATGATTTTTTTTTTCGTTTTGTAGGAAATTTAGTAATGTTTTATGTAATCATGGGCATAACCAAGGGAAAAGTGTGTAATTTTTTATTTATTCGCAGATAAAGTTTGTTTTCTTTCATAACTTGTTTGCCTGAATTTTCGGGGTGATTGGACTATTTTGCCCGCCTTAAGGAGAAGGAAACCTTCGAAATTGGTGGCTCAATCTTGAGATTTGGTGAAAAATTAACGATGATATGACATGCCGATCAAAAACACCATCGACAAATAATATAAACTCCTCCTCTCTCGATCATAGAGACCTCAAGTGGACGAAATGAGACATGTATTCAATGACAGTACCACAATTAATGTAAGGATGTGTGGATGCGAACCCTATGCCTTGCGTTATCTCGAAAATAGTACGTTTTGGGGCTTAAAAACGCAGGATCCGATAGTTCCGGAGGAACTACCCGGGTCTTGCTGTACGCATCAAAATCTTCAAGATCCAATTTGTCCCGTATCGATCTACAGACCTACCACCGATCCAGTATTGAACCCTAGCAAACTGTTTGTATCGACTCGAAGTGGAGAATACGATTCGCTAATCCTCCCTGAAATTCTGAATCCAACGTACCCCATTCATGGTATTTGAGCATGATAGGAGCTTATATTTGGTACAAAACCGATTTCGAGCCTTACTGTAATAATATATGTACGGATACGGATTATTTCCTAGAGAGTTTTACAAATACTATTCCGCCCGAATTTCTTCCCACTTGTTTACCACAGTTTACGAGGTACAGGAATCGCGGAATTATATGAATGTAGATTGTATTACTGGTTTAGTTGGATTTTCAAGTTTAATACTTTGCAAATTTTGCGGCTCCTCCCTTGAATGAAGCCCATGGCACGTGCCCTACTTGCCCCACCTCAGATACGCCACTGGATTCACCTCATGTTGTGTACAAACATTATGCGATTTGATAATCTGTTACCCCAGAATACCTGTTTTTGCACTAATTATTATATAATAAATATAATCTTTAATTTGTTTATTTTATGTATGATCTGGGAAATATAATGATAAATTAATTACTAACGTACGAATCGATAGTGCACTAGTGGTTTTTACTCAGATTTTTATTTTGGGCATTAGGGCGAACGCACCAGTTGTGAACAGAGAACACAGTGATGAACAGGTTGGACTTTAAATGTAAATAATAAGCTTATTTGTTGATTGAATGATTATTTTTTGTAGATTGAAAAACAATGCCCTCTATTGAGAACTGTTTGAACAAAGTTCCCAAAAATAAATTTTAAATGCCTATCATTGTTATTTCTATAATGCTCTTGAGATCACTGTGTTTCATACCTTCCTACTAACAATATTGCTAAGAGTAAGTTGAACATTTATGTTATCTTATCTTTATCGTTATCTCTATAGTGAAATAAACAATTAGAATTTTTCTGAGGTATGTCCATTACTGGTACCGACACCCTATCCATTAGTAGAACAATTGAAGTTCTGGGTGTCCATCATTATTGTAAAAAGTTGTTTTTTTAGAATGTAGATTAAACATGCATAACTGAATAATTTTTCACTTATAAGCGCTTAATAAAAAAAAACGCTGTAAATTATTTCACAATGGTTTATTATTTCCAAACAATTATACAACTAAGGTAACATTACCTTCCTAGTTACAAAGAAAAATAAATAAAAGGTGATTCCAACTATCGCACTAAACTTTTTTTTTAATCATCAGTAATATGCTGAAAAGAAATAGCATTACTTAAGTAAAACATTCAAAATTTAAAAACCAAACAAAGGATATAACATTTGGAGTAGAACAAATAAAAAAAAAACCGAGGAGATCATATCTTTGCTCCTAATTGTCCGATTTTAACAATTTTTTTTTTTGTTTTTTAGCTAATTTCGTAAACTTTTAAAAAAACACATATAATATCGGCATAAAAGTGTAAACGCTTTGAGTTATTCGGAATTTAATTTTACCATCCCTCGTAACTTTTTTCGCAGCTTCTTTTCGTTGAAGTATGTTATATAGATAAATTTAAAGGGCGTCGAGAAAATGACTTTAGCGAAGTTTCATTGAAATCGGTACATTCGTTTAGGAGCTACAGTCTATGGCAACGGAGGTTTTTCGGCCGCCATTTTGAAAGTAAGAGGCGGATAGTAATGTCGATGAAGGAGGATCATCCTCGGGTGACCTCTGATTTTATATCCAAATTTGAAAAAAATCGGCCAAGTAGTTTCGGAGAAAATGCGCGGACGGCGGGTGGCAGACAGACAACAAAAATTGTATTCGTTTTTCGAATTCTACGCATCCTGAAACGTGAAACCTCAAATTTTGAGAGGGGGTTAAGTTTTTGAATTTTTTGCTCGATCACAATGGTTGATTATTGAAAATAATAAACCAAAAAGGAGACCCTTGAGATTCTAAATGTCTAACGGCAAAGTTTATAACTATAATAATTACGGCGGCTTAAGCCAAAGAAGACAAAAATTTCCTCAGCTATATCCATCATTGGTTCACTTACCCTAATCATTTTTTTTAATCAAGTAACCAAATAAATGTTCCTATATCTGATGATGTAATAACGGCAAAAAAGAAAACAGCATTAGCAGGGGCATTAGAAGAATCCGAAACTGGAACTAAGGAACTAGGGCTACAAATAAATAAACAGAAGAATGTTTACATGCAAACGTCAAAAAAGCCAAGTGAAACAGTCGAACGCGTCACAATTGGTAACCACAAACTGCTTGCTGGAGGATCGGCCAGCTGGAAAAGGAAGACCACGCCTGAGATGGCTGGACCAGGTAGAGGACAGCCTGAAAAGGATGGGAATTCGAAGATGGAGAATGCTCGCTCGGGATAGAGGAGAGTGGAGAAGGATAATAAGAGAGGGGTCCAGGTTCTTACAGGACCGTAGCGCCAAGAATAAATAAAATATCTAATATTTGCGCTTTTATAAAAATAATTCAGTGATTTTTCCTGATACTGCACCGTAGGGGTATGTGGCAAAATTAGTGAAAATGCAAAAACTTTAATAGTACAGAACGTTCCCAATAATCCGAATCCTCATAACTTTTTTAATATTTCCTCATAAGAAATAGTTATATTTATTAACTGTATACGCATTATATTAAAAAAAAATAACATATCGTGATTATATAACATATTTTATTATTATTTAGCTTAGATCACTGATAGTAATAAATATTTTTTCCATTTTGGGGGGTACCTCAGCCCGAAAGCCCTCTCCCAGATCCGCCTATGATTACTGAAGCTACAAGGTATATGACGTATAATATATGATTCATTGGGTATTTATCTCCTCATATAATTTTTACGATGGGAAATAGCAATGATACGGATCTCATCATCAAATAAACCTTTATAGCTCTGTTACTTCCTCACTACGACATGACAGTTATGATATAAAGGGAGCTATGATACGATAGTTATTGCAGGAGAGGAAGTGGTGAAGAGAGGTAGAGGATAGTGGAGGCAGAGAGCTACTGTACTCTCCTCCCCCCCCCCCCCTCCGGGCTGTACCAATTGACCCTTAATCTAGACCAATTGAGCAGAGCCGTCGGTACCAATTGGGACCAATTGGAGCCAATTATATAATGCTCCCACATCCCCGTCGTCGAGGATTTAAACCCAACATCTTAGAGCTGTATAGTCCTCTAACCAACAGCCACCGAAATTCGGTTTCGTGGTATTCACCAGTGCTAAAAATAAGGCTTAAAATTGATATTTATTTTTATAATTTTTAGTAGAAATGTTTTTGAATGATTGATTACTCACTTTTGTTAGTGTTTATGTTAAATCTTTTTTTTTGTAGACAGTAGTGGGTTCAGAATTTAATTTTGGGAAGTCCTTTTTTAGATTTAATTTTTTTATGACGTTAATTAATATTGAAGAACAATGAAGGAACTCTATAAAATAAAGTTTTAGTGGTTTTTGAAGATCTATAAAAAAAAATACTTTATAAGAACAATAATGCTTTGAAGTATATTTTTTTTACATATACTTTTTTAACAAGGGCTATCATTTAGTAGCTGAAGTACGAGCATCATAATTTTAAAATGGTACATATTTTAGTTGGTTATTTAGCTCAAATAACTCACAGAAACAAATATGGACCAGTGAAAAAAAAAACACATATTTTTCTATTTAGGGATCGGTAGAGGGACTTCAGCCTGAAAGTCCTTCTCGTGGATCCGCCATAATTGAGCTAATTATTTAATCAAAATATGAACTTTTTCAGTTATAAAAATTTATAAATATATAAAAAATTATTCCTAAAAGCATTACAGTTTCTGTAAACAGTGTTTTTTATCGATTTTTTTTTTTTTTTTTTCCAGTGTAATTACATTCATTAAAAATAAATAAAACCTAACACTCTCCAAAATTAAATATGCAATACCTGATTCAGGATTTAATTTTTTTTTTGAGGCTGGCTTACATTTTTTTATAACGAATCTTTGAAATACAAAAAAGTAATTATAGAAACAATAATTCTTTTCAGCATAATTTTTTGATATTTATTTTACCCCCTTTTTAGGGGAGGAAAGAGTGGCCGAGTGGGCTAACGTGTGTGCACAGCACCGAGATAAAAGATAAAATAAATTAGGAGTTCGTGCCCTGGTGCCAGGAAGCTTTTAAGTCTGGCTTAATCCCCCGCCTCTATCCCCTGGCACGAGAAAACTTCGTATAGCCTAAAAGGGGAGGGAGGGGAGGACAAAAAAATGTATATATATTTATTTGCTTTATATACGTTATTTATGCTGTGTTTATTATACTTTAGAAAGAGTACAAATTGTTATTGTTAAAGTATTTAGCATAGATCACTCAAACAAAAAACTATGACCCAAAGAAAACAAATTACAAAAAAAAATCTGGTGAGCGCATCACACGACTTTCACTTATCACCCTCTTCTTAGCAGAAATAAGTATTTTCAGACAAAGGGGAAGTGAATGTAAAAATTATTAATGTTATTTATTTACATTACATTGTAGATATTTTTATTTGTTTAAATACTCTTATACATACAAATTTCAGTTTTTTTTTTTGTTTTTTTTTTGTACTCGCTTCGGCGGTAGATATACTAAAATTGGAACGATACAGAGAAGATTAGCATGGCCCCTGCCCAAGGATGACACGCAAAATCGTGAAGCGTTCCACATTTTTGGTGGGCGGGTTGGGCGAATGGGCTAAAGCGTGTACACTGCACCGCCGTTGCCCGGCAACCTGACATATGAATCAAAGATATAAAAATAGACACGAGTTCGCGTCCCGGTGCCGGGGGAGTCTTTTAAATCCCCGCTCACACCCCCTGGCCCGGGAAAATCCCGTATAACCTTAACGGCGAGGAAGGAAAGGACCCAAAAAAAAAAAAAAATTCACTTTTTATATCGCTGTATTGCATACAATTAAATATTACATAATACCAACTATAACATTTATGAAAACTGCATATGTATATGTACATAGTATTGTCGTATTATATTAAGCTCATGTTACGCATGGAAGCATATTGTAATCGGGTGAGCTCGGGCGCGCTCGTATTCCTTTAATTCCTCCATTACAACTATTATCCGTTACGATTTCTTATTTCTCCTTTAGTTAATTATCAAATTCTTTCATGTATTATATTTAACTAATTTTTATTTCAAAGATTAATGTGTAATATTTAATTATTTCAAATAAAAAAATTAATGGTACTTTAGAGGAAACTAATATTGAAAATTAGCCATTTAAGCTCCGTTAGAGAACATCAATGAGAATAAAACCTACATTATATTAAAAACTCCTTAATAATATACCGATATACTGAGTTTAATCAAAATTGTTAGAGAAGTTTTTGAGAACAATGTGTTACATCCATGATATAAAATACCTCTTATTTATTAATATTGTAAATATTAATAAATAAATTAAAACCCCCCAGTTGAATAATTTCGTATCCATCCAGTCCCCATAAAATTGTAAATAGTTACTACTGTAAATATGTATATAAATTATTAGATCGTTTTTCATTATTTTTACTTCATGTTTATTTTCAATATTTTATTTTGTATTATTGATGGATTTAAATTTGAAAGTAACCTACAATTTCTTTTATTATTTTTTTTCTTTTGACTATTTACTTACTCTATATTTTTGTTTATGTATCTCTGAGGCTCCTTAGCCTATATTTTTGTCTTTCTATATTATTTATTTTCTTTTGTTTTTCGATGAATTGGTGCTGTCAATTTTCCTTCAAAATTTTCTTGTTTTGAAAATTAAATTGTCTACTTATGATAGTTAATTTTGCACAATTTGGAATAGTTACTGGTTTAGTGAATATTCACCTTAAATACCGTTTATATTCCATTTATATTTAATAATTACCACTAAATCAACAAACTATTAAAAAAAACAAGATTTTAAAATAACTAAATATTTCCGGCGATTAAAATTTACCGTAGAGTTTTTTTTTCAACTATAAAAAAGTTATTTACGCTTGGTAAGTTTTTGTTAACAATCAGCAAATGTGCTATTAATACAAGATATAAATGACATGTGAGGAATGGAGAAGGAAAATAAAGAAAGGAAGTAAATTTTACTTTGGGACATTTATTCCCCTCAGAATAAACAATGAGCAAAGAAATGACAATTGTGAATAATTAAATGATAATTAAAAATGACAATTTCGGTCCGAAGCTCCCCCCAAAATCGGAAAGTATAACCATGTTTTATAGAAAAAAATATTAAAAAATTATCTCTCAAAGTATTATTGTTCGTGTAATTACATTTAAAAGGGCTTTAGGAATCACTTAAACACCATTTCATATAGATAGTTTATTTCTTCTTTTCCAAAGTAATTATCTTTTTTTTATGAAAAAAAAAGCTTTCGGGCTGAAGCTCCCCCCAAAATTAAATCCTGGATCCGCTAGTGGAGGTCAGTATGTAGAGGTTTTTTTAGTTAGGTACCAAGTTGCTTTTGTTATGAGTCTCAATAATTACGATTGGGAGTTTTGAAATTTTTGTAGGTGGGTCTTTTTAGCGATACCGTATATTTATTATGAGTATGATCATATGGGTTTGAGTAAGTGTGTATACGTATTCAGATTCTGTCTTAGTTTCAGTTTTGAAGACAGAAAAAAGAGGTTTTAGTATTTTGAACCGTTTCTTAAGTGAATTACGTTTCATTTTTACATGCCCCATGTCATCCTTCTGTCGAAGATGAGTTCAAGGTAAAGTTCTATGTCCGTTTGAGGAATTTGTTTGTTGACAATATAAACTGGAAGACAGGTCTTTTTTCTAACAGTAAATGTTATATGTTTGGATTTATCGTAATTAAGTCAAATTTTTCATAGTTTGGACCAATTTTGTAATTTAAGCAAGTGATGTAGAGTTAGTCTAGGGTCTTGGTATTCTGTGAGAATTGTTGTGTCATCTGCATAAGTAGCTGTCAATGTCTCATCGTTAATAGGTATATCGTAAGTGTATACAATGTAATGTAGAGGGGCCAGTATTGGACTCTGGGGAACTCCTTTCAAGATTGGACGAATTGAAGACATTTCCGAGCCCTGCCAAACTGAGAAAAATCTGTCGAAGAGGAAAGATTGAAGGATGAGATAGTAATTGTATGGCAGTATAGTCTTAAGTTTAAAGAGAAGACGGTGCCAGACTCTATCAAACGCCTGAACAATATCCGAAAATACTCCAGTTGCATATAATTTTTGTTCTAAATCTCTAGAAATGTAGTCGGTAACTCTGTGTAACTGATGTGTCGTCGAATGGAATGTGCGAAAACCGAACTGATGGTCAGGTATTATTTGTCGCTCAGTTAATATATCTACAAATCTTTTGTATATTAATTTTTCTAAAACTTTAGAGCATATAGGTAAGAGACTGGTGGGTCTATAGGATGAAGGAATGTATATTTCTTTACCTGGTTTGTGAATAATTTTAATGAATGAGTATTTCCATTGTAATGGGAATTTTGAAGTCCTTAGTACAAAGTTGTAAATTTTTGTTATAATTTAAATTTAAGGACCGTAGATTTAAAAATTGAAAATAAAATACTATTTATACATATTCCTTGATTCGTAACCAAAACGGAAGCAAAAATCTATTCACTATACCAGCCAATATCCTAAACTGTATAAAATTAACAACCCAAATTCACCTAAAAGCAGCAGAAAATAAAGTAGTGAACTTTTAATAAATGGATACCCACATAGACTCATTCGCAATTTTAGATAAGTAACACACATACCCATCATAATCACCTATACGTTACATATTTTTACTTTCCTACCTATAGTAGGTAAGGAAAGTATTGCAATCGAGTCAAATTTCCGACATGCGGTTTTCGACGGATCTATACGTTTCAGAGCCCCCTGAGTCCGAAAAAACACATTTTTAGCCATTGGCCTTTCTGTCATTTGAAAGGTAATGAAGTTCCCTACAAAGCCATATAAGAATCGTCCATTTTGGACTACTATTAACGAAGTTACAGCTATTCATTTTCCAATGTAAAATTACCGTTTCATATACTGGTGTCAGAAAGGGGTGAATGAGAGAATAAAGATGACTAAGTGAAAGTAAGAAAATCTGTTGCCCGCATCACACAATCTTCACTATTTCCTCTACTTTTAACAGAAATTGTTTACATTGCTTTAGTTTATCAAATAAATCGTACTCAGATCTTATGTTTGATCAATTTTCAGGAAAATGTATCTAGTTCAATTCTTTTTTGTTTCTTCATGAACATATGTAAAGATATAAAAACTTTTCTGAAATAGGTAGGAAAGTCGTGTGAGTGGAAACACCAGATATTTTATAATCACATATACAAAGAAATATAGCGTCTATAATTTTTATTTTCACTTTCTTTTGTCTGAAAATACTTCTTTCTGCTAAGAAAAGGGTGGTAAGTGAAAGTCGTGTGATGCCCGCACCAGATTTTTTTAATAAGGGTGCTGCGATAATATCCTTTAGAATTGAACACAAACTTTGTTTTTCATTGTAGATAAGCGCAATCAAACGATAAACTGTCTAGTTAATACAACGCCTACCATTCATTTAGTGGCAGTTAAGTTAAAAAGCTTCAATGAAGCCAGCACTGTCCGTGTTAATTCTCCCAGCACCTGGTGACCAGCTGGTGCTAGGGCCAAACTGATTCCTTAATTGGCTAGTTAATTTCGCCGCGATAAAGGCCGGGCCGGAGACGACATTTGCCAGTGGAAGCAAGGGGTCCCTGGCGTGGCCCACGCGGAACGGCACTTGACTCAGAGCCAACTGGTAAAAAAATCTCCCACGTAACTTCCTAATTAACACTATGCCCGGGGTCCTCCGCCTTCCGCTGTCGGTCTACAATTCTACTTTATAATTCTTTATTTATTTATTTAGTTAAATATTTTCATCCAGAGGCATATTGCCTAATTACAGGAGATAAACAATTACAAAATATACCTACTTCGTCTCAAAATAAAAAGAGAAAATATAATAATAATAAACAAAACTAGTTGGTCCGTTCGAATTTTCGCATAGTATATAGTCTGCAGTACAGACCTCTTATCAAATTACACTGGGCAACAAAAAACAAATTTTTGAATATTTCCAGCACTTCATGAGTCAATTCTTACCAATTTTGGGTTGAGGAAAACGAATATGATAAGAAATATTTTTCTTAGCTTCAGTTTCTGTGATATACACTACGTGGAAGTATTTTATATTAACGGATTAAGAGAAAAAGATACATTTTAATTATATATGCTAACGAAATTGAAAGTACATTTGATTTTTCAAAATGGTAGTTACATTCTAAGAGATCTAAATTGCTGGAAGAATACCTCGCAGATGATCGTGTCTGAAGAGATTATGTGGAGACTAAATGAGATCGTCGTCTTTTAGCTTGCCTCTTGTAAGAGAGTTCCGGAGCATCCCTACACATAGACCAATAGTAATCCACAAACATTGCTTCATTCCAATGGCCCTGATGTCTTTGTTCCATTACAGAAATGTCCTGATGGAATCTTTATCCATACTCATCACTAGCAGCTCCACGACTAGGAGGGAAAAAGTCTAAGTGGGAATGGAGAAGATGGATTTTAAGGGACATGTTGCATCCAAGGTTATGGTATTTTTGCAGGAGCACTGCCACCAAGTGCGTGTAGTTGTCATTTGTTGCCTAAAAATCCACGAGCAACTCCCTTAAAGGCTTCTCAAATTTCCTTATATTTCCCTTTCAAAACTTAGTCAAATGCAGGATTTTTCACAAATACTCGACTTTTTGGCCCGAAAAAAAATGCCTTTCTTAAGTTTTGCATCACTTTAAAGTGATTAAAGAAAAATTCAAAAGTTTTTATAGTGAAATTTTTTTTTTTTTTTATGCTTATTGTACCTCGCGCGGGCTCATTACCGCGTATGGGGAGCGTCCCACGGGTGGCGGATGTGGGGATGGTCGGTGGAAATTCCTTGGAAGTTCCTCCCGGCTAAGTCCAATGGACTCGCTGACCAACAATGAGAGGGGCCCATCAGACTTGCTGGAGGGAGGGGACCTCCAGACTTGCTGAAAGTAGAGGTCCGGGGCCCACCAGACTTGCTGGAGGGTGTGACGTAGGATTGAACGCCCTACTCACATATCTTTAGTTCACCAAACACCACAAATAGTCATGGATCTCCCTAAGGTAAAACGCTCATTATCCGGAGGTAAACTAGTCCCCCGTTCGGGTCTCCAGGTGGGGACTGCTTTAGGGGATTCATGGCGCAAGTTGGAATATAGGGATTTATGTCCTAATGAAATAAATGTGTATAAAAATGAAATGAAAAATGAAATATAGGGACATATGTCCAGTTTTAATATGTTACCGGGTTCTGGTTTGTGTATTTTTTTTTTTTTTTTTTTTTTTTTTTTGGTTGAGTCATGTTGAAGTTATCAAACCTTTTGTGATTTCCGAAAAGAGTGGAGCCTACGAGAAAATTTGAAAGTTTGAGTCTTTAAAGTTTTGTTCTCGGTTGCTATGAAAATTCATATTTAAGGCTTTTTCGAGATGTGAATACAAATCTCACCTTTTTTTATCCTTAAAAATATTTTAACCTATTGTACTCGTACTATATTAATACAACTTATATAAATGTGTTACAATAGAGCTTACCTTAAAATATAAACTGGAAATAAGGGTAAAAAAAATCTAATCGAACAAATCGAATTCGATGATTTTTTTTTTTTTTGGTGTTACAGAGAATTTAGTAATCTTACAAATAATCACTTAAATTATTCATAAATAAAGTTTCTCTTCCTTCATGACTTTTTTTTTAAATTTTCGGGGTTGATATTTTTCCCTCCTGAAGGAGAAGAAAGTCTTCAAAATGAGGGCTCAATCATTGGATTTGATAAAGAATTAATAAAAATATTGAGTATCAAAACAAAAATAATACATAAATATGCATAGAATAAAATAAAATTTTACTCTAAAACAAATTATTGAACACACTAATGATGAAAACTGAAAGTAATAATAGGTCATCGGGTCCCTTTTAGTGACCCAAAATATTTAAAATTATGTTATTTATTTAAAACCTAAAAACCTACAAAAATCAAATATTTTGTTAAATTTGTTATATTAATTAGAGACCGGGTTTCTAGGTTATTGCTCATTTTATTCGGTTTGATCAGATTTCGATGTATTAATATAATTCACATTTTGAGTTTTTACTGCATGTTTCTCGAATATTTGCTGCACGAAAAATCGGTCTCTAGTCATAGCTGTAACATCTGTAAACAAATTTAAAATGTTTATGAACTAATACAATAAAGATCCCCTGATGGGTGCAAACAAAGGGTGTTTCGTGGTGCAATTTGCGAGGGAGGCACATTTTTACGTTTTTTTTTATTTTTTAGGGGGGCACATTTCAACGAGGTTATGAATTTTCGGAATGAAAAGTTTCAAACAAGAGAACCAGGAAAAAACATAAACCAGACTCACTTAATATAATGTATTAAAATTATTTTATAAATATACATATCTACACTATGAATAATATGGTAGTATAGTGTTGCCCAAATGCGAGACCAAGCTTGGTCTTGCAAACTCAGTCTTGGTCATGGTATTGGTCTTGCGCAAGAGTCTCTCAACATTCTTGCAGTTACTCATTAGCTTATTACTGTTGAGATATTACTGTAATTTTTTAGATAGGAGAAATCTAACTAAGCGCAAATGAAAAATTAGAGAAATTAAATGCAAAAGTATATTGGTTATACCAATTCTTTACAGTAGTAACTACGATTGTCAGGTATTAGTAAATACTTTGCCTTAATTTTTATTTTAAAAAATCGATTTTTTTTTACCAGTCCTGGTCTTGGTCTTGCAACAATTAGGCGGCTTTGGTCTTGGCCTTGCAAAGTGCAAGACCAAGACCGATTTCGGACAACACTAGAGCAGTATACCCGCAACTACGATAGAATATACAGATACACCCTTTTCGGCTCTTAGAAGCGATGGATTTTGATGAATGAAGTCTCAAACAAAAGGGAATTTCATGGAGAATTGACGAATGTCAATCTAAAAAAATATATATAATAAAATGTAATCATAATTATCCACAAAAACCATTCAAAAGTTAGAGTTGTCAAAAGGGTACTTCATGATTAGGCAAACCACTAAACATTGTTTCTTTTTTTTTTATTTTAACAGGCCTTTTTTGAACTAAGACAAACATAAAAATAGTGTTTAAATAAAGAGGACCAAATGATTTATAAAAAATAAATATTTTTAAAGTGTGAAGGAGGGAAGCTTTTTGATGATGCCTGGAGATGTGGGTAGCATATGGATACAAGAGAGGGCACACGCAAGCATATGTGGGACACGCGCTGGATCGCCCATATCCAGGCAACTGTTGCGCGATTCATCTTACACTGAGGCATGACCGCTTCACGGGCAATTTAAAATCGTTTGTCAACATGGGTCTCTTTTCAAACCAGTATTAATGAGTCCTTTCAATGGCGTAACAGATTGAATATCAAAGTGTCATGCATAGGTACTTGTAGAATAGTGCTTAATTGCGGGTACTTTAAAACTCCTGAAAAGTTCGATAAATAAAATCAATGTATTATTTTATTAATACATTATAATGATTTTAAAAATTATTGTAATACGATTTTGTTTTCTTTTTAGTTTTTATGATAGTAAAATCTAGTCTATAAGCTTAGTTTTTGGAAGAATTTAGTACTTATTTCGAAAAAAATCAATTTCGGAAAAAATGAAAACCTTAAATTTTTTCCCTGTATATAAAGAAAGAAAGGATGGAGAGAAGAATAGTTGGTGTGATCAGTCAAATAAGAAGGCAAAAATAAATGATACTATTTATTAACACTAACACACTACTAACAGACTAACACCCACATTGCTTAGATTTACATCTCCGTAATCAAGTGGGTCTTCTCTTTATTTTTATTTTTCTTTCTTATTCTCTTTCTTATTTCATCCTTCTCGGTTCCCTTCCTTTCATCCCTCTGCTCTGTTTTAACTCTGTATTATATTATACGTTGTCTATACATCTTGATAGACTTTACAACATCTCAATTTTCTATCTTACTATTCTTTTCACAATATCTTAATTTTACTGTTTATTTCTATTTCTTATATAACTTCATATTTTTCTGTTTTTACATTTTATTCTAAGATTCCCTTTTTAATAGTTATGTCACCTTTTTTTTTTTCGTTATGTTTACTTCTTCATTCCACACTTTGTACCGCTTATTATAATTTATCTCTTTGTTCTTACTATTGTCATTATTCCAACAACTGAATTTTACTTTAATTTTTTTTTTACCTACATTACTTATGTTTCCCATACCTTGTTATCTGGTTCTTTTCTTAGCCCTGATGATGGCCTGAACTTCAGGTCGAAACGTCGCCTAATGTCAAAATAAATAGTATCATTTATTTTTGCCTTCTTATTTGGCTGATCACCCCAACTATTCTTCTCTCCATTATTCACGACAGTCAACCATTTACTAATTATGAAAGAAAAGAAAATTTTATTCTAGGGCATTCAGTCCTTTAAGAACAATTACAATGAACAATTAAGTGACATTTGCCTGGCATAAGAAGATAATCGAGAATTAATTAAATTACATAGTTTTCGAACCTTAAAATTATAATGAAAGAAAGGCACAAGTTAAAATTTGAATTATAGATAAATATATAGGAATGTGTTCACATATAGACGATATACACAGGGTGTTTCAGGGTTAAGTAGCCAAACTACAAAAATGAACTAAGGACCTCAAAAAAGAAAAAAACTTTTGCATTGAAGGTATGCCCGCATACGCTTTGCTTGGGAGATATTCGCTTCATAAAGATTTTCGTTGTTATGAATTGTTTACGTTATATTAAGTAAATAAAACCTATTTATTTGTTCTAACTACTTTATTAATTAAATGTAAATAATAATAGATAATAGACAATATTTTAATAGGTCGGCATTTCTTGCCACCTCGACTTAATGCGGGCACATTTCTGGAGTTCCTTAATAATGATTACTATGATTTAGTTGAACATATTCCACTACAACTGAGAAGGGACATGTGGCTTCAATCAGATGGTTGTTCTGCACATTACGGAAGAGGTCCACGATGGCTAAATATTAATTATCCCAATCAATGAATTGGACGTGCAGGAACAGTGGCCTGCACGCTCCCCAGACCTGACACTATTGAATTTTTGAGATGGAATATGTTCAACTAAATCATAGTAATCATTATTAAGGAACTCCAGAAATGTGCCCGCGATGAGTCGAGGTGGTAAGAAATGAGGACCTATTAAAATATTGTCTATTATGTATTATTGTTTACATTTAATTAATACAGTAGTTAGAGCAAATAAATAGGTTTTATTTATTTCATATAACGTAAATAATTCAAAACAACGAAAATCTTTGGGTGTGAATATCTTCTAAACAAAGCGTTTTCGAATATACCTTCAGGAGGATATTTTTTTCTTGTTTTGAGGACCTTAGTACTATTTTGCAGTTTGGACACTTAACCCTGAAACATACTGTATAATATATAGTTATCTATAAGAAAACAGTAAAATGTGGCTGACAGCTCTAGAATACAAAATAACATTATATTCGGAAGATTGATTTGTGTATGGAAGTAGGAAGGGAATTCTAAAACAACGTAGCACGTATGAGAAAGGATTTTTTAAAGGGAACAGTTATATGAGAAGAAATAAACAAACAGGTTTTTGGACTGGAATATCGTGTTGAACGAATGAACAGAGGAACAAGCAGTAAACAAATCAAGAATGTAAGAGGATTTTTGGTTGTAAAAGATTTGAAAAAGGGAAACTCCTAGGAAATATTTGCGTCGGAAAACTGGATAAAGGAGTGCCCAGAGGGAGGTTTCATGGCTGTGATTGCGCCATCAGAATTTTTGAAGGGGGCACATTTTAATTGGGTTTTGAAGTTTGTAATCAAAAAGTTTCAAACCAAGAGACAAGGAGGAGACATAGAACAGACGGCATCAATTGTAATTGTATATGACCTTCGATTTTTTAAAATTCTACTTTCGCTTGCCTTGTTTGTATTACGTACTTTGTATACTTCAAAATTTATGTTGATATCGATTTTACACGCACAAAAATGAATGTTCGAATTAATTTACTTGTAATGAATACTTAATAGTTGACCATTGCATTATTAAGGAAGGAGATGGTCCAGGGTGGCGGTCATAAATAGACTAAATAGTGGCAAAACTATTTTATTAAAAGCCAACGTTTCGACACGACTTTGCATGTCTTCTTCAGAGAGGTGTGTTCAGCCAGGAGTTTCACTTAGAACCTTGCTTAACACACTTCTCTGAAGAAGACCTGCAAAGTCGGGTCGAAACGTTGGCTTTTAATAAAATAATTTTGCCACTATTTAGTCTATTTATGACCGCCACCCCGGACCATCTCCTTCCTTAATTTACTTATATTATGTATATAAAGTGAAACACAGGTGAATTTACAGGGAGGAGGGAGGCTTTGGGGCTGAATCCCTCTCCCCCCTCTCCAAATGGTAAAATATAACCATGTTTTATAAAAAAATTATCTTTAAAAGTATTATTGTTTGTCTAATTACATTTAATAGGACTTAAAGAATCACTTAAACACCATTTAATATTGGTAGTCAGCTTCTTTCTTTCTTCCGAAGTAATTATTCTAATATACACATCCCAAAAAAAAATCTTTCGCGTTGAAGCCCCTCCCCCCAAAATTAAATCCTTGATCCGTTAATGAAGTGAAATACCAATCGAAGATAAATGAAAACTTTAAGCTCTAATCCCATTCAAAATCGCGTTTAACTCAATTTTATATATTTGTTTTTATCTATAATTAAGTTCATTCAAATATATCATTGTATGGATTCAGAAGGTACTTTTCAAGGGAAATGATCTATTTAATTTAAAATTTCTATAAAAGTTTCCAAGTGCTTGACTAAAATGTGAAACAGAGCTGGAACTAGAGGGGAGGGGCAGGAGGACACCATCGATTTTAATAAATAATCTAATGATTTTATTTCTAAAAAGACTAAAAAATTATTGCAATTAAAAAATAAGTTTAAACTTTTTTTTAATCGATAAAGAGTACTTACCCTGGCAGCAGAATTTAGTGGGCGACAAATTTCGAGCTAAATTTTATTTTTAGATTCAATAAAAATATATTTCTTTCATTATTTTGACTTTAATCTTGTTAAATAAATTATTTAGATAATTTTATAAGATGATGATGTTGATTTTTAAATATGTTATCTAAATTACTGATATTAAACTTTGGAGGGGAGGGGAGTTGGCAGTAGAAGCGCCAAAATCAAGCTTGCCTCTTTGCCAAAAATTCTAAATCCGTCTGTGATATAAAGTACTCTATGAATGACTACATAACAATTCCAACAGACATAAACTTTTAAATAAATCAGTCTACGTTTTATTTTCCATTTCAAGTTTGTAGATGTTTCTTTTTGTTATTCCTCATTATATAAACGTTACATAATAAATTTACCTAGTGATAACAGTATCAGTTCAGGTCCCCACTTCGGTCCAGTGAAGTGATCGGTAAGTTTCAGGTCACTATTTGTTTGTAAATATTTCATTGTTCTGTTAAACTCAATATTGTTTGTTTTTGAAAACAAAACAAAAAATAGTAAAGCATGGTGCCTCATATGAGATCGTTATCAAGTTATGTGAAATCTTCATCAAGTTCGAGAAAACCGTTATTAATGGGTACATCTCGAAAATATGCAAATGATTCCCTTATTTATTTCAATACAAATGAATTAATAACGGTTCCATTGTGATTAGGGGACAAGAAGTAACCTACTTAGTCATTCTTGTCAGGAAGACAGGGTGGGGTACATATAATTTTTATACAGCTTATAACTCTACTTAAAATTTAAATTGGAGACAATGGTCTGTAAGTATACATAGGAAATACAGAAAATATTTTGTTACAGTGAATGAAATCAGTAACAGTTGTGTTTTGCTAAATCCCTAATTTCAGTGCCTATTTTAGTTTCCCCCTTGCTTTTCCGAATTTTTCTGGTAATTATTTCCATCCTTAAATGTTACACACTGCCACTTAATTTCTCCATCATCCATGTCTATTTATTTTCTTTATGTATGTTTCATCTTAATGGTTTTCTTTCCATCGTAGGCTTAAAATACACTAGTTTTGTATATGATTATTATTTCTGAGGTAAATTGAAATTGTTGCAGTCCCCTAATATTCCTCCTTGTATCTGTTTACTTTATTTGAAAGTAGTTTATTCTATTTACACATGTGGTTACAAAATCTATAAATTGACAAGTAAATAAACTTTGATAGGCTCTGTTTGGCTCCGAAGTTTATTTAACTAACCTTACTTTAGTAAACAAGTTGTATCAGTGACTATGTTCTGTTATTTACAAAGTTTTTAAAGGAATTATTATTCATAATAAGAGTTTTATTTCTTTATATTTACTTTATGTTTGAACTAATTTTTCATTTATAAATGTTTTAATTTAGTAAACTAATAATTATGTAAACAATTATAGTTATTTTGTTCTCTTTCAGAGAATTGCAAATTATACATGAATGCACTTCAGCAGCGATATAAGTTAATGAGGGAAGGAATAATTGTTTTATATTATGGAAGGCAGGATTTTGATTCTTGAAAATCATCGAGTAAATCTGGGTGCAGATGCATTAGATTTCAATTTTGAAGATGATGAAGAAAATTCTCCAGCATCTGCAGTAAGTAAGGGATATTTTTAATGTGGATTTCTATTATTTTTATTTTATTTTTAATGCACTTACATTTTTTGATTGGGGATGAATTTATCTTTTGACTGTTTCTAAGTTTTATTTATTATATCACCTGTTTCACTCTAAAATCCAACCTATTTTTTTAAAATTAAAGTCTTTTTTGTTTTTTTTCGTTGTAATTTTATGTAGCAAAATATTTTTTTAAAGTATGCAAAAATCTGAAGTATCCTTGTCCAAAGAGGTCATGAAAGGCTCTCTTAGTTCCAGCTCTGAACCCCAAATCAGACCTAGTTCAAAAAATCGAGAATTGGCAGGTGAAAAGTCTATTCAAATGTTTAAGCGAAAATCCGGTCAGGTTAGTTTTATATCCCTTTATTTTTTTTATCAAGTTGTACAATGAAATCCATCAGATCGAAATCCCTTAGTTATTTTTAGAGTGCTTTTGTCGGAAGTTTACATTATTGATGATGATTTTCTTTTAATATTTAAGGCAATCGGTGGTAAAACAAAATGAAAATTTTTTTACAATGCTAGAATATTTATAAACTATTTCTTAGCCTATTTAACTAAGACATTTATTTTCTTAGCCTATAAACTATTTCTTAGCCCTGATGAAAGCCTGAACTTTGGGCTGAAACGTCAGCAAAAATAAAAATAAATATACTTATTTATTTTTACTATATATTTTTTGACTGATCACCCCTACCATTCTTCTTCATTTATAAACTATGGTGGACAAACTTATAGTGGACAAAAACGTATTCGCACACCATATTTTTTAGTCAAAAATCTTGTTATTTATGTTTTCAATATGAAGTAATTATTGATAACAATTAGAAATTTCATTATGCATTAATTATACAAAAAAGTAAAATTTTATTACTCACATTGTATAAAAAAATATTCAAATATGAAGCGTAAAAACAATATTCGTACATTTTACTAACCCAAAGA
This sequence comes from Nezara viridula, assembly GCA_928085145.1. Taxonomy (NCBI): domain Eukaryota; kingdom Metazoa; phylum Arthropoda; class Insecta; order Hemiptera; family Pentatomidae; genus Nezara; species Nezara viridula. Next base: position 121,514,081 of record OV725081.1, on the reverse strand, counting down.
AAATATAATACATATAAGTCTCAATTAATTTTTTATTTTGTTGGGTACCCTTTCGCTTTTATCGCAACATTGAGTCTTCTTGGCATTGATTCCACGAGCCTCTTTGTCTCCTCTGTTCCAATTTTTTCCCAAGCCTTTTTAAGATTGTTTATTAAGTCATTCCGAGAAGAACACGAATATTTTCAGATTTTCAATTCCAGCAGCGCCCATAAATTTTCAATTGGATTAAGATCAGGAGATTGTGGAGATGTTTTGAGTGCTTTGCGAACATTATATAGCAGCCATTCTTTGATTTTATTGACCGTATGCTTGGGATCGTTGTCCTGCTGAAACATATATGTGTTCTCAATTCCTAACTTTTGCTCACTTTTATTTAAATTGCATCGCAACACGTCCACATATTTGTCAGCATTCATATTCCCGTCAATAAAGGCTAGTTCACCAACTCCTTTGGCACTCATACAACCCCAAATCATGAACCTGCCACCTCCGTACTTCACTGTGGGTTGTTGGTTTTTGGGGTTCAAATGCCTTTCCTTTTTCCTCATAACATATTTTTTTTCTGCCAGATTCAAATATATTATACTTACTTTCATGTAAAAACAACACATTTTCCCAAAACGTGTTGGGTTTATTTATATTCTCGGGCAAACTCAAGTATTTTTTTTTTTCTATTTTTTTCGTTTATAAAAGGTTTTTTTTTTATCGCTCTACTTCTATAGCTAGCTTCATGTAGCCGATTCCTCATGGTTTGAGGTGTTAAAGATTTCCCATAAGCTGAGGCGATGTGAGCCGAAACCTCTCCAGCACTTAATTTGGGATTTTTTCTCATAATTGCACGAGATTCTCGCATTGTCAACAATAATAATGGATTGAAATATTAATGTTATAAAAGTTGTTTTGGTACTACATAAAATTAACACAAAACGAATTCTGTAATTAATATATACCATTATTTCAAGTTAAAAGAAATATAGTTAACCATTTCGGCCAAAAAAAAAAAAACGAGATTTAGGAATACTTTTTTTGCCCACTGTATATTGGTTTATTATTAACCAAAATTTATTCACCATATCTTAATACAAACATTATTCTTTGAAGGAACCTATTTCTTATGGCTTTTATCAACAACCTATGAAATTGGCAAAAATTAATCTAGTGTTTCCAAAAACTAAATACACACAGAATGCTGGATACTATGTTTCACGACTGAGTGGCTCATTTTATGTGACCATATTATTGAATGAAGACATATTTTAATTCTCTTGCATTCTTGGCAAATTTTGAAATTTAAGTTCTTATTACCCAAAATTTAAGTCGTTCTATTTAAAAAACATTAGCGAAGGTTCAATGTTTTACAAGTATGCCATTAGTATATACATGTTGTCCATAACTTTTGGAAAAATTCTTTTGGACTATGATCCAAATACGAATATGAACCTTATATTTGTTAGGTAAATTATCACTATGTATCATTTCTCAAAGGTGTTTTTTTGTCGGTACGCCATATCATTGTCAATTCATCATCAAATCCAATGATTGACCTCTCATTTTAAAGATCTCCTTCAGGTGTGAAAAATAGTTATATCTCCCCGAAATGTCGTGAAAAAAAGTTATGAAGGAAAAGAAATTTTATTTGTGAATAACTCAGAAAGTATACATTTTTTCTTTATTTTACCCATGATTATTCAAAAGATTACTAAATTCCATACAAAACAAAAAAAAAAAATCATGAAAATTGGACCATTATTAACAAAGATACAGCCTATAGTAATGAATTATGTTTTTGTTTATTATCATAAATGAAATATTGTGATTCATTCCACTCAGGAAAAGAGAATTGTTTTATCCATCTCATAATACTTTGCTCTAAGTTATTTCTATATTAAATTATAAATATAAATAAAATTATAAATTATAATACTAATGTATAGAAACTGAAGTTTTAAATATATATATCGTTTAAAAATTAATTGCTTATCGCAGATTTTTACTTTGTAGGGTGTACCATTTATGCACCAGCTTGGAAATCCTTTACGACCTAAGGATCTTCTTGTTGTTGAAGGTGTAATATTGAAATATGGGTTAAGGTATGCCTTGAACATTATTTACTTATAATTGATATTTTTTAAAAGTTGATTAACTTTTTTAAACTGATTAGTCAATTAGTTTTTTAAAATTTCTATGGGAATTTAATTTATTTTGGATTGTTTTATAGTTGCTTTTGCTTAATGGATCCTTTATTTATTGCTGTTTTATTGTTAATTTATTATTAGATGTCTCTAGTTAGCAGATAAGGTCAAAATTACTTTACTCATCCTGTCACTTCTGTTAGTTTCACATTTATTTGAGCTTTTTTGACATAATTAATAATCTTTGTTGTTCTTTAGTTAATATAGGATTGTCTTGATAATCCAAGCATGTAGGTTGCATGGCCTGTTCGGATTATTAAAGGTTAAATTTATAATGATGGAAACATTACATATTGTAACAAAAGTATATACATTTCAATAAAACATAAACATATTTCAAACAAAAACATTATTTCTGAAACTTATCATAGAAATAAAAAAATAACTTTATTCTGGAACGAAGTCCCTTAAGAATAACAGAGGAGATCAGTGTCCATTATGTGAATATATTAATTAAAACTCCTCAATTCTCTCAATGCTACGGAATGCATCTATTGTTTGTTTTTTTATTATTTTTTTTATTCTTATACAAATAAATTTGTACCTATAGTTACAATAAGATAATGATGTGTTTAGATATCATTCATTATTTAAATATTCTGACATTTTATATTGTTAGGTCAGATTCGTCTTTCCTTTGTTAGCAGAAACACAGCTTATTTTAAAGAAGAACTCAATGTATTTTTTATTTCTCAAAAGTGAATAATTATAATTTTTCCTACTGTACATATTTTTAAGTGTTTTGTATTTAGATTTTTTTTTTGTATATAGCTTGTTTAACTAATATTTTCTTTACTTTCTCTTTTTTTATTATTGTTTTATTTTGGCCAGATGTGCTCTTTTAATTATGTACTATTTTGTTATTCTAAAGGGACTTTGTGCCAGAATAAAGTTATTTTCTATTTCTATTTCTAAAAATTCAGAGTTCTTAAGAAGGATAACAAATCAAAATATAAACGCCAATAAGGTTGGCTTTATAATTTCAAAAGCAGTATAATAGTGTTTTTTATATTAGTTTCTATTTTATTGGAATAAAATTTCTAAAATTGTTTTACACCCATTTTATTTTTCATTATATATAAGTTATAGAAATGCTAAAAATGCATTTAATATTTGTTTGGAGTGGGCAAATGGATACAACGTTGACTAGTGAAGCCTGATACTTTTAAAAAATTTGCAAGTTCAGACGTTTCCTTTAGCAACAAAATCAGAGACTGAATGTCCGCTATATGATCTTTTTCAGAAATAATGGTTTTGTTTGCAATGTGTTTATTTTTAACTGATAATGTATATGTTTTTGTTCCCTTGTGCAATTTTTCCATCATTTTAAATTTATCCTTTATTAATCCGAGAAGGCTATGCAATCTATGTGTTGGGATTATGAAGACAATACTGCAATGGAAAACTGATGATCTCATGAAATAAAGGATTTTAGTTTGCTTTTTGAGAATATAAATCAGCAATCTCAGACATTGCTGGTTAGAGTACACTTAGTAAACAGATTTTTAATGTAATTACTTTCTTTTTCAAATAAGATTTGCTCAGCCTTGTGTTTTTGTTAAGCTTATAATAATTATTGCTAAGTTTGCGATACGGTTTTCTTAAATTTATATAGTCAACATACTCATCATAGTTCCCTCAATTAATTAAAAATATTCGGGTAATATTTATTACTTTAGAGATCTACCATATAGAACAATATCTCTGTTTGGATGAACTGGGTAGTAGAGCTTGTATACACATTTTTTTTCATTACCTGAAAGTTATCGGAAAATAGATACATTGACTTTTGATGTTGATAAAATACATACTCCTCAAATATTGTCAGTCTGATTATGATGATGGCTTAGAAGTATGAATATTATAAAAGGGGTCAATTATTAATTTAATTTGTACTAAAAATGTCTTACGTTCTGCCCAGACTTATTTTTGCACCTTCAACTGTTTGAGTAGCTCAGAATGCATAGATGTGTATCCTTTTATTGCCCATTTCATTTCAGGTTTGGAAGGGAAATAACTTGACTGTTTTTATTCTTCTTCTCTTAAATGCTGTTACTACTTTCTGTTTGTAGTAAGTAAATTTGTAGTGTGCTATGTTATTTTTAATTAGTAGTGTTCAGCTTTTTTTCTTAAACTTGAGCTTTATTTATTTATTTTATTTTTAAAGCTGTGTTAGATTTTATTTTTTTTCAAATCTTGATTTTCATTCTATATTTTTCCTATCCTTAAATTAAAAAAAAAAAAACCTTTATGTTTTAAATGCTCGAAAGAAATCATAAAAACACATGCATGGTTCTCTTTTTCTGAATCCGGTTTCCTTAATCGAGAATTATCATCTTATTAATTCAAACCATCCATTATCTTTAACTTTAAAATTCATTACTGAATCTTGGCTGCTTCAAGAGTCGCCTTCCGCTGTTCTCTGTCCTGAACAGCTGTCCACCAATTCCTGATACCCAGAGTTTTTTGTGATCGTCCATGTTTCACATCTGGTCTTTTGAGTACTTTGTTCAGGAGCCCTTTAGATTAACACATGCTTTTTCAAATGTTTTGGTGATTGCCGACTATCTAAATCATTGATTTGAAAAAGGTGTTGCTGTAATTTTTCATACTATTATTATAGTTATTTCACTTCAATAGCTGTGCTTGTTCTTATATACCAAATCTTCACTCTAACAGTTTTTTTTTGCCGCTTAGCTGTTCATCATAAAGAATCTAAAATGTACAGAATTTTTTTATGAGTTGTGGGTATAAAGTAACGAAACGTGAGATTCATGAGATTGTGCTCATTCACTATATTCCTGAAGGTTAAACTATTCATCAACATTGCTACATTCAAGTTCTTGATGAACTCCATGAAAGAATAAGAAAAAAAATACCCGAATCGTGGAATGCTAAGTCATGGTTTTTTTTTTACCAAGACAATGCACCGGCTCATTCTGTATTGTTTCTAACCAAGAGGTTTCTAACCAAGTACAGCATTCCAGTGCTAGACCATCTGCCTTATTCACTGAATTTTGTGCCATGCAACTTTTATGTTTCCCAATGTGAAATTTGCATTAATAGGAACAAGATCTGAGTCTGTTGAAGCTGTGAAGAGTGTGGCATGCCTTCTGAAAGAGCTGACAGACTTAGAGTATTGTTTCAGACCATGGAAGAATCACATGGAGCACTTTAGGGATAGAGAAGGGGTGTATATTGAGAAGAGTATTTATATTTGAAGTAAAGAAAAAAATACATTTTTCTATTTTATATATATATATATACATACATATCTTTTTTTCTTTTCTCCCTTTTCATAACACTAGTCCTATAAAGTATCAACAATAAACCATATCAAGTTATAAACATTGCATAACATATACATCTTCTTAAAAAAAAAAAATTTCAAATGCCAGGAATTCAACACTATATTGCACACCTATATACCAAAGTAATTCCATGAATATAACTAAAAAAATAAGTCGATGGTAAAACAATTTAAATTTGAATAAATAAATAATAAAAGAAAAGACATCCTCAATTACTGTATAAATGATATTGGATAATCCCCAGGAAGTCCAAAATAATATTCTCGGCTAATATCGCAAGCTTCCCAACATCAGCACCTCCTCGAGAAATACGAACCTCCTTGTTCTTTTTGGAATCGTTCCGCGAGACCCAAACCAGAGATCTCTCATGGTAAACTCCCTCTCTCCAGATGTCTCACAGAATTTCTCTTATAGGAAAGGAATGCATTTGTTGTTTAAGTAAATATCTGGGTAATTAAAAGAAAATGGTTTACATTATCAGTCCAAATATTTAATTAGCCACACCTTGTATTATAGATTTATATATAGTGGTCTTAAAAAAAAAAAGAGTAGTTTTTGAGGCGTAAGCGAAAAACAAAAAAAGAGTGTTAAAAATTTGACTTTTTTGGGGGGAAAAACAAAACAAGAAATCATAAGGTTTTAGGCAACATTTATGTCAGCAAACCTCAGATACTCGCTGAGTGACTAAAAAAACTGGTGTATAACAAACAACAAAACCTTCTCTTATTTTCCCTACTTCTTGTTGACTAAAGAACTGTCTGCTTTTATGAAAATGGATGTAGTGAGCTCACTTCCATTCCTCTGAAGGCTATTCTATTTTTATCCAAATTATACAAGCTGTGACAAGGAAAAAAAATTAAATCATCCTTATGGTTAGATTTATACAAAGCTTTTGATTCCATTGACCACCAAATGCTGATATTAGTCTGACTATGCTTTCCTAATTATTAATCTATATTGATTTATCTTTTTGCTTACTGAATTAACTAACTAATCACTATTTTTTGTCTTATGTCATCACTATTTAACTGTTTTGTCTACCAATCTCTCAGTATAACAGTTTGTTATAATATTTCAGGTCATCCCCTTAGTAATGTTGATATTTAATTGCATGATATAAAGTGGTAGGATAAAATCAATGAAACAGGTTCAACCTAAAATGTATTTACTAGCTTATGGTATAACAGTTTGCTACAAGATTTTCTGAACCCTTTCTGAAAAAAATCTTTTGGTTTCGAATTAAAGAAACCAACTCCTCATTTTGCACTTCATCGACTGAATTCATGTCTCTACCTGTTAACGAGTTTTGGAGGCTGTGAAAAAGTTGAAAATCCTAAGATGCTAAGTAAGGAGAATATGGTGGGTGAGGAATAATTTCCCATCCAAAGTTCTTCAATTTTCACAATGTTTGTTTTGCAACATGAGGCCTTGCAATGGGTGAATAAAATACCTTGTCTATTGATAAATGAGCGAGGTTTTTCCTTTATTAACCACTTTAATCGATCCAGCTAGTAGCACAGTAGAGATCTTTAGTGATAGTTACGTTAAAATTAAAGGATTTGTAATGAAGGATTTCTTCCATGTCTCACCAAACGGACATCAGTACAGTGCTCAAAACATGCCCTGATGGTGACCCACATGCTTGGGTTGAAACGTCGTCACCAATAAAATCAATAATCAAACTGCGTCCTGATTATTTATTACCCATAATATTGTCAAGGGAGTAAATCTTTTTTGAATCTGAAGATAGTTGAAGTTGGTCAAACTTTTTCTTCAAAATTGTCTTTGAAACGTCGGAACCAATAAAAAACCTTAAAAATTTCTGCATCCTAACTATTTATCACCCATGATGTGTAGAAAACTTGACCAACTTCCTTCAATAATTCACAAACAGACATCTTTACTTTTTTCAGATAAAATCTTTCTCTTGGTTATTCTCTTTATTTCTCGAGGACTTAACCAGTGATGTTTCCTCCATATATTTTTGTAATTAAAGCAGCATTTTCTCCTTTATCGAATTCCAAAAGCTGTAAGTGGTAACTGGCTGTAAGTGGTTTTTGGAGACATCCATTTTAATTGAAACTTCAGCACAGAATAACTATTTTTCTCCAAGAAAAGTTTAAAAAAAAATGATAAAGAGAAGATTATGTAATGCTGTAATAGATAAAATTTGTAAGCACAATTCAATTGTAAAGGAGGGATTAGTAATATCAACATAAACAGACAGATTTAAAAAACAAAACAAATTACTTATGGGATGATCTGATATATACTTACATTTTAATTCTGTTATTCTTCGAGTTGCATTTTATGTTGTAATAATCAGTTATTTACCTTTTATCTTCAGATTTACAATTAACCTTCTATATGGCTTCAATGAAATTGCTTTCCATCTGAACCCACGATTAGATCAAAACTATATTGCAAGAAATACCTACCTGAATGGAGTGTGGGGCGATGAAGAAGGCTTTGGATTAATGAAAAGTCCTTTACTTAGTGGAAAGGGTTTTCAGATTATGGTTTTTGTTTCACAAGATGCCTATCTGGTATTTAATTAGAATTATTGAAGTTTTGTTATAATTATTGTCAAAAATTATACATTTTATCATGATTAATTGCATTTTTTTAGGTCTGCGTAAATGGCTGCCACATGTTTTCATTTTCCCATAGGGTTCCACCAGAAAAAGTTGAGAAAATTGAGATTTTTGGAGATATTGATTTGAAAGCAGCATCATTAATAAGCTCAGAAGTCTATCCAGATTCTTCTATAATTAAACATAAAAAGAACCATGAAACTTTGGTAAGTTAATGCTGTTATTATTTATACATAAAATCATATTTCTTTACAATAGGTTGTTTGTCACAAGATTTTTTTTTTCACTTCTGAACATTGGCGCAGATCTCAGAGGGGCGATCCTCTATCCTCCTCCTCACCAAACTGCTGTGTTTGACAAATCCTTTGCAATACAAGCCGCCTCCCTCTGGAATTCCATCCCTGCTGATATTCGACACGCTCAATCAGTTTCCTCTTTCAAACCTCTCCTCTTTAAACCCCTACTCCTTTCTCAATCCGACTGATTGCGAAATATACTTAAGAGAAATATCTAAGCACCCCCAGAGACTACCTCAATTTATTTAGGTTATTTTAGTTTCTCATATATATGTACAATTTTCTTGTTCTTTTCTTTCTCTTCTTCAGTATTTTTATTTTTAGACAACTCTTATTGTAAATATATAATCTAATTGTAACCACACAGACATACAATCTGTACTTATAATTTGTTCTGAAGGGACAACAGTCCCAGAATAATAAAATATTTTTTCATATATTTTATACATTTTCATAGACTATTTTGCGGGACTTGGTTATTTGGATTCAAAATATTTATTTCCGTTAAAACTCAGATTTAAAAATGTTCACAATCGCAATACTTTCCCTTACTAAATATGTAAAGTGGGAGATGTTCTTATGAGACTTATTGAAAGACTACCTCTCTCCAGTCCATTGACCCTGCTGCTTCACTATTACCTTACCTATTCAGCTGAACAAACTACTAGATGTTTTTTACTTAAACATGCTTTTCTCTTTGCATAAAAATATTCATAATGTTTGAACTGAAAAAAAAAATTATAAAAAATTACACATATATGATGAGGTTCTTAAAGCTTCAACAAGTATTAGTCGACCTCTTCTCATGAGATGTTGAAACTGCTGATGATAATTTTTGAATAATATTTATAATTACTTTATTTGATAAAAGTTGTTATTCCTCAAATTATGGATTTATATTATATTATTATAGGATGAAAACAATTTTTACTTGAGAGTGAGAATGTTTTTTATTTTATATTGTGTTTATAAGTGGGTTAATGCCCCTTAATTTATAAAATAAAATAAATGAAAAATTGTGGAGTCATTTTATTGGTACTATAATCTATAAAATATTGCAATATCAAATTAAAACACCTGAAAGTTTGAAGTAGTATACAATACTGCATTGGACCAGAACTTGGTCTAAGTAAACTTAAGATATCACTGGATTATAGCTTAAATTTGAATTTAATTAAGTTTTTTTTCTATTTTTGGTTTTGATTACAGCATCTTCCTTTCTTTTACAACTTAGAAGAAGATGTTAAACCTGGGTTTAAAATAGAAATAAAAGGAAAAATAAAACTGTTGCCTGTGTCTTTCCGTGTCAATCTACAGTCTAGTGAACATGTGAGTTCATTTATTTTTTTAAGTACTAGCTATATTTGAATATGGGGTTAAGTAAAATTTTGTAAATTTCAAGTTAAAGGCTGTATGTCAGTCAGTGGCAGCCAAACAGGAAATAATAACTAAACAAGCCAGCTAAATATCGAACGTAACTACTTAAAAAGCAGGCTTAATGCCACATTTGTTGATAATGACAATCAATAACAGTGATTGTGGAATTTAGTCTACCTTTTTAGTTTTGTTAGCCATGGTATTAAGCTTAATTTTTTTTGGTTTAAGTTAACTTTTTTTTATTTGGTTGGACTTCTATATCCGTTATTGATATCCAGTCTTCAGTTGTTTATTTCAAACCTATTTTTTAAAAGGCTTCCTTCTCCTTTAGGTTGAAAAAATTGACACATCACCCTGAAACTTCAGACAAAAAGTTATGAAGGAAAAGAAATGTTGTTTGCAAATAATTCAAAAAGTACATATTTTATGTTTGATTGCACCCGTAACAAACTTGTTGGTTTAAAACATTAATGAAGCTTTAAATTAATTTTCTTTTCCTTAGTTGATTATAATTGCCGAGAAAATAAGAATTGATTATTCCATCCTATATTAAGTTACAATATTTTCTTTTCTTATTATCTCGTAATTTGTTCACTGATCAATATACTTTGGGAATTATTCCCATGGACCAACTAGTCTTTAATATAAAAGAAAAATAATTTGTATTGTTTTTCGTGTAACAATCACTGATCCCCAGAATAATTTATAATCAATCCTCGTATTTTATAAATATCCAGGAATATTTATTATTTGAAAATCAAAACAAAGCATCAAGACTCTCAAATATCAGCAAATAACTTACCAGTAAAAAATAAGTCTTATTTTTATATTCACTGGTGAATGATTCCCAACAATGCATGTGTGACATTTGTGAATAGAGGATTAATTAGATTTTTATAGATCTCAATTGTGTGTTTCAAACCTAATTTCTTTCTTTTTCTTTTTTATTATTATATTTAAATAAATCTTTAGCCAATGGTCATCAACAATTCTGTTATTTAAGTTCCTTTGATATTCTCAATGATTTTTCTGTTATCAAGCTGTTGCCATTTTAAAGGAAGTTTGAGAAGCTGTTTTGTACACTCCAATGAAGGTTTCTGGCATAGTAATTTTGTTCTACGATAATTTTATATATGTAAAAAAAAAATTGTAAATGTGTTTTTGTTAAAAACCTTCAATCTCCAAAAATTCTCCACCGATTGCTTTGAAATTTTGTTACAGCGTTGCATTCGAATTCGGGAGTTTTTTTTTAACATTTCATTATCATCCATCATTTCGATTTGAAATGGTGGCCCCTTTTAATTTATGTATATAACATAATTTCCTGAAAACAAGTTGCAAAAAATGTTATGATGAATTCATAATTTTATTTGCGAAAAACTCAATTGCTTGATTATACACATAATTATTTGAAACCTTCCTGAATTCCCTACAAATAAAAAAAAAATCATCAACATCAGACAATTCTTTGCAGAGATATTAGAGTTTTAAACATTTACTGCTTTCTCTTCGGCAAAGGCCTTTTCCGTTTTCTCTTTTTTTTTTTTTGGTTATTGCTCTAGTGCCCTCCATCACTCTTCACTGGCTTCCAATACCAGTAACGCGGCTGGGAGAGAACCACTGGGATCTCCTGGAGTACTGCTTTGGCTTCTACATTTGGTGGACAAAGCATGACTCAGAGTCCCATGGGCGAATGTAAATATTGTACATAGGTGTGAATACGTTTCATCTATTTTAATTTCATTTAGTTTCTATCTATTATTTCATTTTTTTTTTTATAAATAAAAAATTCCTCTATAATTTAAATTATATCATATTAACATTATTTTATAAAAAATAAAAATTCTTATTAACATTAATTTAGAACCAATAACCTGTAACAGTTATACGAATAATGCATATTTATGTTTCAGGTTTTTCCTCATCCACTTATTCCCTATCATTTAAATGTGCGATATGCACCAGAATGTTATGTAGTACAGAATTCTTGGGGATTTACTGGTAATAATTGGGATGAAGAAATCAGGTCACCTTTACCCCTTTCATGGTCACCTGGTAAAGATTGCGAAATTGATATTTATATTTATGACTCTTATATTCTCGTTAAAGGGGAGGATTGGAGTTTACCAGTTTTTAAATTGAGACTTGACATGGACAGTGTCAAATATATTTATATTCAAGGAGATTTAACTATGACATTTTTTAAGATAACATCTTTCAGAAGAGATGAATGGGATGATATCGCAGCTGAACAACTCAAGTAGTTACGTAAGCAGTAATGTTTGAAGCAATAATATAACAATTGAAGGTATCAGTTACCTTCCTCTTCCAAAACATTACCCAAAGATGTAGATTATATTTTTATTGCTTTTTAATAATAAGACTTCCTATGAAATTTTTTAAAAAATTTATATATTTATAAAATTTAAATATTGATGATGTGTTTTTTATTTCTTTTTAAAATTTATATTATTGTTAGCTGTTACTTATCCCTTTGATAATAAGTATCTTTATTATTATTGTTGTTTTGATTTGTAATATAAACATTTTAATTATTCAGACCATGTTATTACCTTTTCATTATTAGATAATTATTAATGTAGCAGTTGCTTAAGAAGATGATTTCACTGAAATCACGCTTAACTGCCAGGTTTTTTCTCTTAATTAATTAAGAGTACTTGGTCTATAGGGACTCTCCTATTCTGGATTCTCCTATCTCGGAGAAGGATAGGACAACTGTGTCTTGCTCACTGAGCCAATAACGAATTCTGGATTTCATTTTGGGAGGCTTTTTTTTTTTTCTAACTTGTCGCTCTGGAAAAAAAAGGAAAACTCTACCACTACATGCAGTGGTGTTTAATTGGTCCTTCAAGACTAAGAAAAAAAATGCTTCTAGAGATGAATTTATTTTATTTTTCTTAATAAATTCTTATGTTTAGTAACTGTATATATTGGGTTGGCAAATAAGTCCTTTTGGTTTTTCAGGGTGAAATAAAACTCAATGTATTATAGATATAAAATTTATTTTAATCTGCAATATATTGACCATTATTTAATATGACTTTTTCCCATCTTTCCTGTAACTGCATAATACCATGTTCATAGAATGTCTGTCGTTTATTGTTAAATAACTGATCCAAGTGTTAGATGTCCTCTTCCTTTTGGAATTTCTTTCCATTCATGAAGTTCTGCAGAGATTGGAGTAAGTGGTAGTCAGTTGAAGCTAGGTCTAGTGAATTGGGAGGGTGGGGAAAAAGGTACCATCCAAGACTCAATAATTTATTGCAAGTGACCAATGAGGTGCGGGGCCTAGCGTTGGTGGAACACAATACCTTTCCGATCATTCATAACTCTTCAGGATGTTCTCCAAATTCGATGTTACTATATCCGTTGGAAAGCTGAATTATTGCTCATCAAAGCTGTATGAATGGTTTTTTGATTTAATGCCTACATAACAAATAAATAAGGTAGTTTGTTTACAAGGTTGTTTGCTTAGTTTAGGTGGCCCTAAATTCCTGCTAGTTTCTTGTAGATAGCTAAAGTCGTATTGAAGTTATAACATTTTTTGTGTTTTACAAAAAAAAAAAAGTTTTGTGAGGGACCCAAACATTAAGCCTGTAAACATAGCCGAGCTTGTGCAAATGGTTTTCTACGCTTGTGTGAGACACATTTAGGTCCATAGCAATCTCTCGCACTGATTGAGTGGGATTTTGATCAACAATGGCTTTAACATTGCTCGTTTCAATTTCATGTGGGCAACCAGACCGTTGAGCATCATTTGATCTCAAAATTTCCTGAATGAAATTTGGCAAACCAATTTAGACAGGTGCGTTCGGTTAAGGCATCATCCCCATAAACACTGCATTTTTTTTTTATGAGCTTCTGCAGCACGTGTACTTTTTTAAAAATAATACTAGAAAATATGCCGGTGATGAATGATATTTTATTCCATATTCACAGTGCAATAGCAAACACAATACCAAGCTATTTTCAACAAGAGTTAACAGATATAGTTGTTGACATATTACAAACAGGATAAACAATGCACCTTAGTGATTAATTTATCAGATAAGAAGTGTATCTAGTATCATAGTGACATAAAAATAAACAGATAAACGGAAAGGACTTATTTGCCAACCCAGTACATTATAATATAAAAAGGGAACACAAAAATGGATACAAAAACACTGTCAGAGCATAAAAATGAAACAAACCCTTTTATATATCAAATATAGTTAGTTATAACAAGCGCACAATATTCTTTATTTGTTCAAAGTTCTTAATCAGTTTATGTTATGAAGTGTCACTTAATGACTTTTTGCAATAAACCGACGATATTTTGGTTGTTAAAGTATTTATGTTAGATCACTCACATAAAAAAATCTAGGCCAAGGAAAAAAAAAATGATTTTTCCATTTTGGGAAGCTTTATCCCTAAAGCCCTCTCAATAGACCCACCAGTGTACTGAGCTATTCCGCTACATAATCGTTATGAAATAATTTAAATCAGTTGTGTTGATTTTAATTTTTATTATTATTATTAATTCTATATTTGATTCGGTGGCATACTTATGTTCCTTTTAACCTAGGTTTAATAATAAAGCTGAGTTTACATTGTTTTGTGGCATTATCTATGTCTAAGTTTGTCTTGTGACATAATTACATTTTGATGATTAATGTTCTTACACCAAATATTTATATACCAAACTTAACTAACTAGTTGAGGACTCATATCAAACAATATCAAACATCCTAAAAAAATTATGAAGACTCAGTAAAGTTTGTATTGCATTTCTTAAAATTAAACAATTTAAAAAGTTGTAAATTACATCTAGTTCAGTTATAAACAAAATTAAATACAGTTGTGTTTGTGAAAACACAGGTGTTGATGACCTCGAAGTTTTATGCCATAAAACCCTAACTAACAACAAAATTTTGTTGACTTGAGTTGTAAGAAGCACAAAACCATGACATCCGGTTTAGGCTAATCCAGGAGGTCATGACTCATTACAAGGTTAAAGAGATGAAGAAGTGAATAAGATGACCGAGTTGGAATATTTTTGATGAAAGGAACAATTTTATTTTTAAATATTAGTGTATACCTGCTTTGCAGAGGCAACCTATTGTGTCTGTCTTCCCAATGTCGTCCAAAAGGCCACCATGTATGAGAGACTAATATCAAAACAAACATAATATTTTTTAATATAATATATAATATATGTATTTCACTCCTCTTCATCTTTGTTTAGACCTTCATACACCTCAACTTGTCAGTTATAAATTATAATTTCTACCCTCAGTTCCAGTTGATGTAAGAAAAATAACAAGCTGGCAAGAGGTTCAAACTAAACATGCGATTACTAGATATAATAAGAATGATTTGCAAACATTAGAGCGTAGGATATGGGAAGGTATAAGATGGACTCCTAATAAATTTCACCCTGGGCGCCTACAATTGTCATGACGACCCTGATGCTTTAAATAATAAAATGAAAATCTCTGCTGCTTCCCAACAAATGTTTTTCTTTAGATCCTTGATTTTCAGTAGTGACCTTAGTAATCAATCAAGAAATAAAATTTAAACCCATTCCGAAAATTCACTATATTCCAGACTTTTTAAATTTAAGTGTCTTTGGTATTCTGCCTCTTCGTTAGGAGTCAACAGAAAACCAAACAAAGTTATATTTTAACAAACCTCTCTATTATTTCTAATTTACTGTAGTAAGAGAGTGAGACACTGTAGTAACGCTGAAAAATACATGGCAGGTTAATGTTTCCATTAAAAATTTACTATTCTTATAAAAAGTATATGACCGTATACATAGTATAAATAGGGAATAGCAAAATAAATATTAATACTTTATTAATCTTCTATTTTTATTTTTATAACATTTATAAATATTTTAAAAAATAAGCTTATTTATTGTGTTACTTACTAAATAAAGATAGTACATTAACTATAATACTTTTTGATTTTAATGGTAGTTTTGACATTATTTGGTTTTAAATGTTTTGTTTTTTAAACATTAATATAAGTGAATAATCATTATTTAAAATACTTTGTTTTCCGAATTATTTTCTTTTCTATAAAGCCTTAACATTATAAGGAAAAGGATTAATTGAACACATGATGTTAGAATGTTATGGCAGAGTGATTTAATTCCAAGCATCAATATTTTAGGGTTAAAAAAAAATATCATACTATAATATAAGGGGATGGCAAAAAAAAATTGTTTGTTAGACCGAACATTAGACAGGTTTTACTCTAAAATAAAAGCTCCCAGGGTTTCTCCTATAACGCATATTGCTGATAGATCACCTTTTGTATTTAATACTTAATACCAACCAGAACTCAAATTAGATAGCTATCTCTCTCCCTTACTAATGCATTCGACGTAAAAACAACATCGACAAAATATGTTATTTGTATATACAATAATAAAATTATCATGGTAGTCTATTCAACATAATTGATAAAGCTTCATACTTTTACTCGACTGTTAAAGAAACAATTTACTTATAAGTGATAAGCTTATTCCACTGAAAAATATCTCTTAAGCTTAATAGTTAGGCACAGCCATTGCTGAATTTATACTAATCGATTCTTGTACATGTTAAAGACCTATTAGTTTGATGCAGAAGAGCTCGAAATGTTTCTGTATTATCCAAAGTAACCACTGGATTTTTCTCCATTTATCTTTTCAATAGATTTTTCTATCAGATGGTTTATGTCAAAGACAGTGATAAATAATAGCGATATTTTAATTTTTAAAATCTAAACATTTGATATGTATCTCTTGGCAACCATAAAAATTAAACGATTTTTTGAAAGAATTACAATTTATCTTGAAAATGGTACATTTTCGGGCTTTAATGGGCAGGGACGATAGTTTATTTGGAACTATATTTCTACCAGGGCTTGCATCAAATTGTTTAAAACAAATATATTTTATCTCGATCCGCCAACATTTGAAACCTCTTATGTTTTTCAATTATTTTTATTATGAGAAGGAGTTGATTGGAGGGTGCGGTCAAATAAATACTAAACTAAATTATAGAAATAGTATTATTTAATTTTTATGCTGACGTTTCGACCCACTTTGCAGGTCTTCATCAGGGCGTAGGATGTAGCACCGCGGGAGGCAGTTGAAACACTGTTACTTTTATTATGATTGTTGTTAGGTTTCATGTTTTGGAACGGGTTGGTCACTTCTCCGTTGAATTACCATTCATTTGGTACTTCATTCATAAAATCCATTGCTCCTGAGGACCGGAAAAGGGATCTTTACTACCATGTTATAGTGCAGATATTGTCATGTCTTTTTATCTAGGCATTTTATTAATATACCTTTTTTTCAATTAGATATTGCATTATTGTTATTCTTTGATTTAAATCTACTAAAATATTGCTACTCTGAACTAAATCACTCAAAATCCATTCGGGAATTGGTTTATAAAACACAATATACAATTTTTTCTCTGTTTTAAATATTACTGATAATCATTTGAACGTTTATATTCATCCTTATTTGTAATAAGTAATTTATTATTTCTTAAAAACTAAATTACTTTAGGATATTATAGGCTAGAAATAGGTATTCTGTGATTTAAGTATCCTATTTGAATATATCTAATTCTGTAGTTGCCGGTATAGAATAGAAAAATATATAATGCAATGAGTGAATTTGATGTTTACTTTTAATACTAACATAAAAATAAGTTCAACATTTTTTATTAAAGTTACTGAATGTTAATGTGCATTTGTAAAAATAAATTTGTAGATAATTATTTTCAATGAGAGATCACTGTCGGATGGTCTGATGCTCTGAAAAAAAAATTACTGAAAATTAATTCTATATTTTAGTTTAAAAAAAAAAATTAAGAACACAATGTGAATTATAAAGTTTCTTGTCATTATTCAGATGCATTCCAGGTTAGAAAAATAATATTACTTTAATCATAATCACTAAAATTACATTAAATACAATTGATTATTGATTTATTTAAAAAAAATAATAATTTTTTTATGAACTGAACTACTAACAGCTGATTATTAAAAATATGTTACTAAATCACAGTTCTTATTTTAAAGAATATCCATGAAACAAAAATCTTTACCTTTACACTTTGACTTTATTAGGTTGGTAATACTAAGAGATAATATACTAGAGATAATACCTTTTCCACCATAGGAAAGGAAAATGTATTGAGCCATTATCAATGAATACGTTAATAATTTATTAAATAAAAAAGGTCTGTTTTTCTAGCTTGCAAACTCATTCACACACAAGCTTAAATACTATAACAATATTTGAGTTCAACTGGAAATGATTTTGAAAGTTCTGAAACATTCTGAAATACTTTTTTTAAACTTAAAAATGTTCTAAGATTTTGAAGGAGTAATTAGTTAGCGACTGTTCAACTAGCTAGGAAAAAATAAATGTGTGTATATTTATCATTTCCACCTCATTTAAGTAACGTGTTTAAAATATGTCATTTTTGGAATTAATTTCTTTTATTAATTTGCCAGAAACTTTTTTTAAGATAAAAAAAAATAAACTCAGAGACGTAAAAAGGTCCAAAAATCAAAGAATAATTTGCAATGGAGGAGTCAAAACATTAAATTCTTTTTTAGTTTCCAGAAAAGTATCTGTATTCACATTCGGTGGTGGCAGTGATATACATTTATGCACTTTGTATAAATAGATGTAACAATAATCTAGATTAAATATTTTATTCTTGACTTTTGAATTTATAAAATGTTCTATTATCTTGCATAGTAAAAAATAAATAAAAAAATCTACCTCTGAATATTTAACAATTGACAATTATAAGATATTTATTTTTCAACATCAATCAAGCCATATTTTTAATTAGTGTTAACAGCCTTCAGTCCTTGAATTTGTTACAAATTGGGGCATCGATGATTAATGTTATATTTTATTCAAACAGAAAAATATCAATACTTGACACATCTGATGATGAAATTTCAATAACAAAAGAAATTATAGTAAACCATTGTTTTAACAAAAATTATAATATAAACTATCTTATTTACCAAAACTTTATACATTTTATTCAAAATACAATATT
Organism: Nezara viridula; assembly: GCA_928085145.1. Taxonomy (NCBI): domain Eukaryota; kingdom Metazoa; phylum Arthropoda; class Insecta; order Hemiptera; family Pentatomidae; genus Nezara; species Nezara viridula. Next base: position 121,495,219 of record OV725081.1, on the reverse strand, counting down.
TTTACGTTCTTATGTACAAAAAAAAAAAAAAAAAAAAATGGCCACCCTTTAATATCTTTTATCATTCTAAAAAAATGATCAATTAATATATGATTATATATTTCTGTTTATTAAAACTAATAACAAAGAGCTTACAAAATAAATTGAAAATATAAATTTTAAAAAAATCATGAAAAAAGTAGGTTGAAAAAAAAATTTTCTTTTCATGAGCTATTGACAATGGATAACAATAAATACATTGTGCTCAATAGTCCTAATATGTGCAATATTAATTAGCAAATAGAGCATGATACGGCAGATTACACGAGTATCTATAAGCTCAGTGGATTGACAAGTTCACAATGCTTAGGCCCGTCCGCTATGGTGACTATATCTTTTTTTTTCCTCATAGGTAATGTAATATGGACTGTGACAGCAGTGAAGTATTACGCAGGGTGCATACATATGTCACTGTTGCCAATACATTTTTTTAATTATATAATTCTTATAAATTTTTATATAAGAAGGGACCAGAGGTGTACTTGAGGAAGTTTTAGTTCAGTACTGGATTGGGTGAGGGTGGTACAAATTTCGACAGTGAGATAGCAGCGATCCTCATAGTCCTAAGAACACTATCTAGAAGGCAAGTTCAGAGCGCTGTTCTCCTCGTCAAATCTCTCAAACAGCCATCCTTGCTGTTACTAACGTGAATTAAAGTCTGTTGAGTGCTATCTTGTAGTGCAAATCTCTCCTCTACGACCTAACACTCCGAGGCACCTATGTTGTCCAGGAAATGAGGAAGCAGATTGTCTCGCCAAGAGAGGAGGAGAATTGCCTGAAGAGGAGAAAACCAGTTCATCCAAAATCTTATGATTCAATTAGGAGGAATTAAAATATATATGCTGAGACAAGGTGGAAGGGAGACGTTATGAATGTTTGATGGAAAACCCGATCCCAGCTGACCTACGGAGAAGAGATGCAATAGCCTGCCTCCGCCTGGCCACTGGTCACGACTATCTACAAAGTCATCTCCACAAGGTAGGTGTGACTGAGGATCCTAGGTGTAATCTATGTCATCAAGGAAGAATGGATACAGACCACCTAGACACGTCCTGCTTTGATGGACATAAGAAAAAAGATATTTTTAAATGAATATATGAAAAACTATAGTTTATACTGGGCAGCAAGATTTCAGATGGTGAAATGACCAACAACTTTGTTAGAAAAAAAATTTGTATAGCATCTTCGTAATTGTGGGAACAGTAAAGAGGGTATTAAACTGAGGTATAGACCTGTGAATGGAGAAGTGCACTGGCCTATACTTTTCTTTTTCCTAGTTTTTCCTCCGAAATTCTGGTACTCATTACTAAACATTTTTTGCAACTACAAATCACAAGACCAAAGCTGTCCTATGTAAGAATCTACATATTTTACACATCCCATTTTTCAGATGGCAGCATTTTAGTATCATTAAGGGTGGCCATTTTTTTTCTTCAATAAAAAGCTTTATCAAGATTTATTGCAAAATAATCCTGATAAACCTTAAATTACAAACACTGATTGATGAAGATTGGCATTTACGTCATAAACAGAAGCAAATCAATTCATATTCATAGAATAAAAAATTGAAAAATTACAATTTGATGTAATAATCTGAATTGATTGTATTTATTTCTTGCATATCTTTTCCTGACAGTAAATATTTAAAAATAATTTACAATTTCTTTAAATTTTCTCTTGCTCTGATTCTGTTTGTTAATGACAAAACTTATATTAAATGTATTTAACTTCTTTTGCTTACTTTACCTACAACCAACATTCTTCTTATGGCATGAGCAGTATAAATGCCTTTCTAACCCCATAAGTATAATTTCTTTCAAAATTATTTCAATATTTGAAACATTGGAAGATAAAGAGTATTTCACTAGTTTTGGGGGAGATCTAGGATTTTTTTTTTAACTGGGACTAGTTGGTTATTTTTTGTGTTCTTCTTTTCTTTTACTGATGATGTCTTCCACCTTTTCCTGCATAAAATTCAATGTGTACATGGAATTGGAAATTTAAATTTTTAATATATTTTATACAATTATTTTTATAAATCACACAAAATTATTTAATCCATCATTTGCAGACTTTTGAAAGCGAGTTAAAAAAACACAATATGATCAATTCCATGCCAAATTAACCACTCATTCAACCTGATCATTTTAGATTTTTATGGAAATTTCAGGAATCATTATTAAATTAAATATATGAATATTTAAATATTTGGAAAGGCATATTTTGGTGATTTTGTTACTAATCATTGAAACTTTCGTGTAACCAGAAGCTATATATATTATTAAAAAAAAAAAAAAAACACCTCGACTTTACATCAGAGAAATACTTTCTATACCTACAATAAATAAGTCTGGCTCAGGAAAAACTGTATAGCCTAAAAGACAAAGAACGGAAGGATAAAATTAAAATAAAATACTTATTGTTTTGAAGAAAATATGATCTATTGATTCTAAATGAAGCTATTTACACTATATACTAATGATATATATCAACATTTGGGAATTGTATTCTGTCTGAAAGTTTCATTGAAATCTTGCTATGTTCAGGTTGAATATTTATAATAATAGAATGAGCACATTCAGTATTTTGTTCACTTACATGAAATTAATTCCCTGCAATTCCGCCATTAATTGTGATCTCAAAGCCCGTCGCTTGGGTTTTCCAGTTGAAGTGCGAGGTATAAATTCAACAAATCTTATACCACCACGGATCTGTTTGTTTTCTGAAACTCTTTCTGAAAATAAAACATTAATTTTTTATTAATTATATAAACTAAAAGCTATTTGATTTGGTATTTATTAATCAATTACCAGCAACATATTCTAGTAATTCGTTCTCAGTAACATTTTTATGAGCAACTACAAAAGCTGTGGCATGATCTCCATCTGTTGGATGAGGAATTCCAAAAACAGAGCAGTCTTTGACTGCTGGATGTGTCCTTAATACATTTTCAATTTCAGCTGGTGCTATCTAAAAATAATAAACATATATATTTTTTTTATTACTGAAATTTTTTGAATATATTTTGCATTTATTCGCACTAAATGTTTGTTTTAAAAAAAGTCTGCTTAATTGTAGTTATCGATTTGAGATCAAAGTGTTCAATTCTAGTACACTGCAGAAATTTATCTTTCTATTTTTAAAATCCATATAAAGTTATTCAATTATTTTAATTACAAATTCTGTTTTAGAGGGTTAGGTTGGGGATGCATGGCAAGGATTTTTAAGGTTCTACTATTTATTTTTGGCTTATCTAATCAGTTAAATTTGTGATAATATTAGAAAGACTTTATAGATTTATTTAATCGATTATTACTAAGTAATAGCCAGAGCAACCTAAGAGACTCAGGTGGAAAGTTGTAGATAGGATGCAAGAGAGGAAGGCATAAAAGAAGCATTCGAAAGCAGAGAGAAGAAGAAGAGAGTTGGCAGGAAAGAGAGATAGATTTACGGGTTAGACAGTAGTAAGGGAACCCTAACACTGCAAGTATGCAGGAAGGGGCTTGACTAATACAAAGTATTACTAAGTTCTTAAGGATTACTTAGAATCTTTTTGTATAACTTAAACTAAAAAAAAAAAATGTATGGATCTGTTATGCCCAAGCCTGATGAGAGGGTACAGCCTGCCCTACAAGAGATTATTATTTAGCTTCTAAATTTACATTAATATAAAATATAGATAATATTAAATATTTTATTTAATATATTTTAACAGTTTTTTTGTTGCATACATTAGAAAGATCGAGGCTGACTTTTAATGACAATTTGATTAGTGATGAAAATTCTTCTTAGGGCCCTTGGTTATATCTGTCATTTAATTGAATTAAATCAAATAACTTAAGTAAGCACACTTTAAGTTATTATTCTTACTAATGCTGATAGAAAATGTCTTACATATTTGTTTTAAAGCTAGTTAATTAGACTGTTGAAGTAAATTTTTTGTTTAACTTGACTATTTAACATTATCTTTGATTTAAATAATATAATTATTGTATTTCTATAAAGCTAATTCTCTCAGTAGAATAGATGTCCTTATATGTGACACGAGGAGACTAAAAAAGACAAACAATAAAACAATGTTTATTAGCACATAAATTAATGAAAATAGTCAGTTATTTTGAAATTACCGCCAACCTGAATTATTTGAAGTTCCTAACAAGTCTTGCCAACATTAGTGAGCAGAATCATTTATCCCACAGGTATATTTTCAAAATTGACTGAAGGGAATGGTATGTTAGTGGGGTGTTAATTATATATTCTATCTTTATTTTTTAAACATTGATCAAAATAAATATAATAGATTACATTTAAATATTTTCTGTTTTACTTTGAATATTACATTGATCATGATGCTTTTGCTTTTTATGGCTCAGAGTGCATACTGTCAGCCCGGTTAGTTTTCAATATAGTTTATATAAAACTTTAAATTAGTTATTTTAGTTATTCCAAAGTCGGAGAATGTTTCATTGTTTGGATGTTGGTTCATTTAGATTTTAAGTTTTATATAAAAGTATTACCTATCGTTATGTAAATCAGTAAGAAGTTATACTATATAAAGCAATCATTTTACATTCTTAGTGTTAGCTGGTGAGATTTTGAACTTAAATAATTGATGTAACATTTAACAGTTTTATTAGTGCAGTCAACTATACATTTATGGAGAATCTTCACACAAAAACATTTGCAGGTGCGTACCTATTTTTATTTGAATATTAATTTTACATGGGCGTATCTAAACTCAGCGCTAATTCCATCAAAGGAATCCATCAATCGATTTGATTCAGCACTGATGGATTGTGAATTACAGAACAGAAATGAATATAGATAGGAAGTAAACTGCGTCAACCTTGTATTTTAAAATATTTGCTTACTTACAACAAATTTTATTACCATTAATAAAGTCTAGATTTTCTTAACAATTAATTTAGCTATGTTTTTATGTTTACACACAATGCTCAACTTCTGTTGTTTTACAGACGAAGGGTATTGCAACTTCTTGAAAATTATTTTTATTTTTATTTATTTATAGTCCGTGATACAGATCCCTTTAGATAAAGTTATCAATTATTATTCGCCTGAAACTTCGTGAATAGCTTCATCTTATCGTAACTTACAACTTTACGAAAACTCTTGGAATTGGTGCATCTTTAATGTGTAGATCGGCAAACTTTGTCTATTTTATTAGGTACTGATCTCCAGATTGAAAATGCCTCAATTCCTAGAATTTTCGTTAATAAAATACTTGTAAGTCACACCAAACAGTTAATATTTCTGAAGGCCAACTTTTTTCTCGATTTTTTGCTCAAATATTGTATGATTAAAGCGGAAAGAAAATGAGTATTTACGAGTTTTTAGTACCTAATTAAATAGATAAAGTTTGCCAATCTCCAGATTGAAAACACCTCAATTCCGAGAATTTTCGTAAATAAAATAGTTGTAGGTTACGATGAGATGAATCTATTTAGGAAGTTTCAGGTAGACGTTAATAATTTGATAAAAAGGGATCTGTACCACGGACTATTAAGTTACATGATACCTAGTTTTGTACTTCGATCAAGTCATCACAATTTTTTCTCCTGTAATTTTATTAAGTTAGAAATATTTAATTCTTTAAAAAGTTTATTTTGCTGTTTAGAAAGCTCTCCAATAGCTTAGAAAAATATATGCTTTGTTAAACTTATTTCTGACCTTAAATAAAATTCATTTTACTTATTGACTCATTAACTCAAAAAAAAAAAAAAATATAAGAGGTCCCAGAATAAAATTATTTTTCATTTCATATCATCGTTTCCAGTATATATTTTTTTAATTTTCCTTTTAGTCAGCCACATTTTCACTCAGATCGAACTTAAGAATCGCTTCCGCCAAAATTTTATGTCTGTTTTACTTAAGTATATTATTTTAAAAATGTTTTAAATCGATGATATAAAGTACCACTTCGGGGTTGTCGATTTTGATAAAAAAGTTGCTGTAACATCCCGGGCATAAACAAACCATAAATATGCAATTTCAGTTTCGTACTAATTTTCTTTTTTCAAACACAGACTTAGTTATTTTGACTCAGACGACCTCAAAACTTTTTTCCAATTGAAAATTCGAATTCGAAATTTTTCACGATCGCAATAATTTCCCTTATCATTTAATCGATATAAAAGTAAGTGAAATTAAAAATAGATTTAACTAAGCCCAGATTTATCTTTGATTGATAAATATTTTTTTCCCTCCCGATCTTAGAATTTCCCTAAAAAAGGAACTTTTTTAACCATAGGAGAAACCTTGTTTAAGATACTTACAAGTGACAACCCAAAGCCAAAAGGCAAGGAAGCTGAGCCATCGGTGAGGTTAGGAATGGTCTGATGGATTTCTAATGCCTTCGATAAGCTGAGTTTAGGAACTTGCCAATATTTATGCTGTTTACTATTATTTAAGTTTCAGAATAGTTTTATGAATCTATATAATGTACAATGTTGTAAAATTTCATTCTATTCAACAGGTTGCTAAATGCTGTTGCAATTCGTGTTAGTAATGCGTAATTATTTAATTATATATAGCGAAGGAATAATAACCTGGTATGATTTGTATTTAATGAGGTCTTTGAGCCTGTCAATTATATATAGATATCCTTCTTCATCATAATAACCGATGTCTCCGGTATGGAACCATCCGTCTTCATCGAAGGTGGCGCTCGTCGCTTCTGGGTTCTTGGCATAGCCGAGCATGAAATATTTAACCTTAACGCAAACTTCACCTTCCTCTCCTGGTCCCAAGCTCTCTCCCGTTTCTATATCTTCGATCTAAAAACAAACAAAACGACGTGATTGACAAAGATTGAAAAAGATAAATATTTTGAAAAAAATTTGAGCGTACAATTTACTTTGACACTTGTACCAACTGTCAATGTCCCGCAAGCTCCTGGCTTTATTCTTCCCGGAGCACTCACGGCTACTCCACCAAGTTCAGTCATTCCTAAGGTCAATCACATGGTTATTGTCAATATTTTTTTATTTTTTTTTTATTGATGATATTTACAACTGTATTACAAGTAAAAATACATTCAGTAAATGTGAACAAAGGAATAAAATGGCATGAAATCACATGTTGAGAAACTACCCATTGGTAGCACTCTAATTGTCAAATATAAATTGGATATATATGATTTTAGATCTGTTACTGAATATGGAAATAATATTAATAATGTATATGATTGTTTAATATCAGTTATTTTATAGTTTTCATCAGTTTACCATAAACTTGCAACAACATTGTCCTATTCCTGAAGAGTTCTCTCTGAATTCGCAGTTGGGAGTCAGCGCTGAGGGCTGCCCCCCCACTGTTGACTATTTGTAGAGTGGATATGTCGTAGGCCCCTCGGCTTGGAAATACCAGCAGGCTTTGCAGGGTGGTTGGTGCTGCCATCCATATATTCACCTAGACGTTATAAAAAAATGTATTATTTATTAATATATTTTAACACTAGCTGATGAACCCATCGTTGACGGGTGTATAGTTAAAATTTGAGAATATTTTTTTGATATGGATATTGTATTATGGGGGGGGGGAGTTAATTTCATAACATTGGGTGAGGAGTGAGTGGTAATTTTAATTGTTAGAAGTTTTTCTTCCGATTTCCGGCTAATCCGTTCGGTTAATCCTAAAAATGTATACATCATTTGTTATGCTCGAAAAGTTGGATAGAATGACACCTTAAACGGGAAGATTGGACGAAGTTAAAAAATGAGTGTGTTTTAAGCGACAACACGTTACAGATATTTGGTATTTCGGAATTTTCCCGTTGAGTTGTGATAATATTTTCCATCAGTTGAATAGTACAACTGTTAAATATGGCTCGCGGTAGAGTAGGTTGGGATGAGAATCGAAGTAACTGCCTAACCTGGATCTCTAGACAAATTGCCCAAGAATTCATAACTCTGGTTCTATTCAATATTTTGTTTTCCTTTAAAGCCTATGTTTTAAGTCAAGTAAACCTTAATATAATTTCAAAAGTCTACAATAAGCCATTGCGGAGCTTACTCCTGACAAAATTTTGTTGCAATGCGGACATACAGACAGGCAAAATTTTTTTAAAAGTGGATTTGATGTCTGCAATGTATGAAACAGAAAGATGCCATAAAACGGGTTGATTCTATTCAATGTACAGACAAAATCTTTATTTTATTTATATAGATATATAAATTAACTTTAAGACATTCATATGATTACGTAATAAAGAAAAATGTTTTTTTCACTTATCTGCTTTTAGGTCAATTTAAAAAATAATCACAATTAGTTTTTATCACTATTTATTAATGAACGTTTCGGGGGATTCTTTGTCCCCCTCTTCAGCATCTAAAATAATATAACTGATTTATTATAGGCTCTATCATGAACCAGTCATTTTTACTGTAAAAAAAGGTAACATTTAAACAATTTTTTTTATTCAACTTAATTTAAATTATTTTATGTACATTTGTCAAAATTATAATTTACTTACATGATATGTCCAAAATTGGGTGTCACAGTTATTAGGGAGTTGTGGGCAGAGGGGGGTGGGGATTAAAATATTAAATTTGTTATTTTATGGCTTGGTTCCATGTATCAGTAATTACATCGTCCTTTATATTCAGTGTTTATTTTTAATATTTGGTTATAAATAAATTTTATTTTTTCTTTCCCTAATATTTTTATATTGTCAAACATGGCCTCTTTTGAATGACTGGTCATGATAGAGTCTTGTTCATGGTAATAAATTAATTGTATTATTTTAAATGCTGAAGAAATGGACAAAGATTCCCCGAAACGTTCATTAATAATGATCAAAAACTAAATGTGATTATTTATTATATTGACCTAAAGTCAAGTAATTGTGAATAGATATTTTTAAAAAAGATATATAATTTGAAATATGAGCAGCTGAACATTATCACCGAGGTCTTTGCTTACCTAAGGAAGTTAAATAGAATTTTGAAATCAATCAGACTGATTTTTTTTTTTTTTATGATTTGTTTTCGTAAATTTTATAACTTGTTTCCGTATTTAATTTATCTAGATGGCGGTGATGAGAGAAAAAAAGTTGACACCTCAGAAGAAACTCTTATAACACGAACTCAATTCACTTATAAATTTTCATATATTTGGGAAATAGTGTGGCCTAGTACATGGGAAATAGTGTGGCCTAGTACATAAAAAGTAGTGTCTGGGAAATAGTGTGGTTAATATCTGAACATCATTAGTCGATTGGGGAGGGGGGAGGATCTTTTTTGGGTCTTGGATACATAGCGACAAGCCCTATTTATAATCGAAAGATTTTTAAATATTTTGAAGTATGCGTCCATAAACTGAAATCGGGATATCTTGGACCGAAACTTAGGCATAAGAACAGCTGGGCGACAATACAGCGAACGGCTCGAATTGAGGCGATACAGATAGCTGGAGGGCGTTGGTCCGTAGTACAGACCCATTTTTATCAAATTATTAATATCCGCCTAAAACTTCATGAATGGCTTCATCATATTGTAACCTACAATTTTTTTATCTAAGAAAATTCCCAGAAATGAATTTTATCAATAAATTAATTTATTGATTTAGGTACTAAAAACTTATATATACTCTTTTGTTTTCTTGTTGAATCATAAGCTGATGTGAATAAAAATAGAAAGAAAAAGAAAGGTGGTCTACAAACATATGGGGTCGTTTGGCCTATATAACCACGTTAATTTTACATATTGGGGCGGAGGTCACACCAAAAGGTATAATATTTTTGTAGGCCACCTTTATTCTCGATTTTGTGATCTAATTATCTTACGATTCAAGTGGAAGGCAAATAGATATTCATGAGTTTTTAGTACTTAATTTAATAGACAAAGTTTGCCGATCTACAGATAGAAAACTCCCAAATTCCAAGTATTTTTGTAAATAAAATAGTTATAGGTTACGATGAATTGAAACTATTCACGAAGTTTTAGGCAGGTGTTAATAATTTGATAAAAAGGGATCTGTACCGCTAACTGCGGCTTTCGGACTCCTCCACCAAGAAGATATGTTGAAATTACATTCAAGAAAGAAGGCAAAGCAGGAAAATATCAAAGCGAGAATTAAAGAAAATCCGATCAAATGGAAACTATTATCCGGAAGAGATGGAAGATTGGAACAATGTTGGATGAGAAATCGAAAACGGGCCGACCACCTTGAGATAGAACTTTCCCACCATCTGATCACGTTTGAAGGCTAATTTGGATCCTCTTTGAGAATGGAATCACTATGTTAGAGGGATAATTGGATTCTTTTTGGGAATGGAATCACTATGTTCTAGCTGTGGCATCCGGGATCGTTATGGATCAAATTAATGGAGACAACTGGTCTCTATGTGCTCACAGATAATGATTTGCCTCAGCTAGTTAAGGGGCTACAGAAGCAAAGGCGGATCTAAGGGGGGCAGAGACTTTCGGACTGAAGCCCCCTTTTCCCTTCAAAACACAGGCGGATCTACGGGGGGCTTTCGGGCAGAAGCTCCCCCCCAAAAATGGTAAAATGCAACCATGTTTTATGGTAAAAAATATCTCTTAAAGTATTATTGTTCATGTAATTACATTTAATGGGACTTCAAAAATTACATAAACACCATTTCATATATGTAGATAGTATCTTTTTTTTTTTAGAGTAGTTATCGTTATATATATGAAAGAAAAACCTTTCGGGCTGAACCTGCCCCCCAAAATGAAATCCTGGATCCGCAAGTGCTCCAAAATGGTATATGATAACCGTGCACATATAACCGTGTTTTATGAAAAAAAAAGTATTATTCTTCGTCTAAATACATTTAATTGTACTTCAAGAATCCATTAAACACCATTTCATATCGGTAGTTAGTTTCTTTATTTTTTTTTCCTAAAGTAATTATCATAATATATATAAAAGCTTTCGGGCTGAAGCCTCCAAAATTAAATCCTGGATCCGTTAATGCACAGAAGGAAACTCCTCGTACTTAGAAGAGTTTTGAACGGAAGGAAGGCAGCAGTAGACCCCAACTACTGAAAACTAGGAGGAGCTGAAAAAGAAAACACGGATATTTCAATATTTATGCTGTGTTCACAGCAAGGAGTGCCCATCCCGCCAAGGTCGATGGTGCATTAACCCCCCCCCCCTTCCAAGATGTTTTATTGCTGACCTTTCCTTATAAACAGTGCAAGCGAAACTGGAATTTAAAAAATCCTTGATCATATATAATAACTCTTGCAGGGGTCTCTTTCATGTTCCCTGGTTTGATAATTTTTTATTCCGAAAATTCATAACCTCGTTAAAATCCCTCAAAAAATAAAAAACTTGCCAATATATGCCTCCTCAAAAATTTGTATGACGCAACTTACGCTTTCAAATCTCCTTTTGGTCACCCTTTGCACAGCTTATTGTGAAGATGTAAGTCGGTATTCTTGCAGGAGTGGGATCTATGCAGTGATGTGTAACATCCTAATAATTCAAACTCCCTTATTGCTTAAAAGGGAGGAAAGATTTAAAATAATAAAAATGAGTAGATAAATTATTTTTCTGGCCTTTTTACTAAAAAAAAAATTTCTTAATAGAAATGAATTTCTAATGAATTAATTATCTTATCTCCCTAGGTTGTACCAATACCAAGCATTTCGACTGTCGATAACGATTTTATATCAGTTCCTATGAGGTTTAGGAGATTCCTTAAAACCAAGCAAGACGTAGTCGACCACTGATAAGCGTTAGTTTCATTAAGTTTTTGACCGCTGAGGACGTCATGAACCTAATTAGAGATGTAAGTGTGTCTTATTATTTACTATTGCTATTAGCCTGTATCATTTTTTGATTTCAAAATACTTTCAATCGTGTAAATTGAGACTGTTGTACTAAAACTCCAACAGGGATGAGAATTGTAATAAGTAGAGAAAATATTATTTTAGCTCCCAAATTATGCCATCAATTTTTATTATTAAATTTAAATTTTGTTTTCCATTTTTATAATTTTTTGGAATTTCCTCTCCCCCATGGGTTATAAAGCTATATGACCTCGGCAATACCTCAAATTTGAAAAGTTATATATGTATTGATTCGACGTAAGAAAAGTTCTGGGTTCTTATTTTTTTCTCCTAACCTCGTTATTTTGATAAATTAAGTACGAAAACAAACTATAAAATGTTTAAAGGAAGGATATGGTCTGGGGTGGCGGTCATAAATAGGCTAAATAGTGATAAAACTATTTTATTAAAAGCCAACGTTTCGACCCGCCTTTGCAGGTCTTCTTCAGGGAGGTGTGTTCAGCTAGGAGTTTCACTTAGAACTCACTAGAGGTTCACTCAGTTCTAAGTGAAACTCCTAGCTGAACACACCTCCCTGAAGAAGACCTGCAAACCTCGGACCATTTCCTTCCTTTATAATGCGACGGTCAACTATTAAACATTCAATATAAAATGTTTAAAAGCTAAACACAAGAAAAGACGCTACAAATTATTTCACGAAGGTTTATTATTTCCAAACAATTATACATCTAAAGTAACATTACCTTCCTAGTGACTAAGAAAAAAAAATAAAAGGTGATTCCAATTATTGAACTAAACATTTTTTGTTTTTAATCATTAGTAGTATGCCAATAACCTTTACAGTATAACATATAAAAAACATCTAGGGACCATATATTTACTCCTAATTGTCCGATTTTAACGATTTTGTTTTTTAAAGGAAATTTCGTAAACTTTTAAATAACCATCTACAATATCGACAAAAAAGTACACACAAAGTGTATACTTTTTGAGTTATTCGAAATCTAATTTTACCCCCTCAGGTAACTTTTTTCCAGCTTCCTTTCGTTGAAGTATGTTGTATATATAAATTTAAGGAGCATCGAGAAGAACAGTTTAGCGTTTCAAGTTTTAGAAGAAGAGTTTTAAGTTTCATTGAAATCGGTTATTCGTTGAAGTGCTACAGTCTAAAACAACGCAGGTTTTTCTGTCGCCACCTTGTAAGGAAAATAGAAATGTCGATGAAGGAGGATTATCGTCGGGTGACCTCTAATTTTAAATCCAAATTTGAAAAAAATCGGTCCGGTAGTTTCGGAGAAATTGCGCGAACGGCGGACGGACAAACAAATTTGTATTCGTTTTTCGAATTCTACATATCCTGAAACATAAATCCTCAAATTTTGAGAGGGAGTTAAGTTTTTGAATTTTTGTTCGATCACAATGATTCATTATTGAAAATAATAAACCAAAATCAGCATGACATTTTATTTTAAAATTCGATTTAATTTTTTGTGATAAGTAAGAGATCTTAGTATAATATATAAATAGGCTTTGCTGATTATTTTTGTTTATTATTTTAAATCTAATAGCTAAATAAGTAGTAGTATTTTGATGATAAGTTGGTAATGACCTCGATATTGCACCCAAACATCAAAATAACCAACCTATGCCTTTATAAGATAGAAATAAAGAAAAACTTCTTAAACGTTCATATTTTATTTCTTTAGTTCTAATTTTACGGAGGTTGAGTTTGTGCCATTTCGTGTAGTCAGTAGGGCCCCTTATAAATATTTTTGCATTCCTTCAAAGTTCAAACGGAATCTGGATGTGTTTATAGATATCTGTCAAATATGCTTTTCTAAATCGGCGTGGTATCTAGTAAGAAGTGGCATCTAGAGTGAAGATTAGATTTACACTAGATATGTTGTCTAGATTCGATCCAAAAATAATAATAATGCATTTATTGTAGATACACTGTACATTATAAATATATACGATATACACTATCCCACGAAATTCAATCAATACTATTTTTTCTTAGTTCTTGTGGATTGAAGGTTGACTGTAGTGAATAATTGAAGAGAAGAATTGTTGGATTGATCAGTCAAAAAAATAGTTAAAATAAATATAATTATTTATTATACACTTCTTCTCTTCAACTATTTTTTCTTATTTACATGAACCGCTATTATGCATACCCCTACGACATAGTAACCAAATACGAGTATTTATAAATTTACATCATAAGTATCAATAGTAAAAATTATCATAACTATCAGAGAACAATAATTATAAACCATAGGGAGGCCGAATTTTTTCTAATCCAAGTTGATATGAAAAAAAAAAAATTAAAACCTAGTTCTTTAATTTTGTACATTTTAATTTTCAGGAGGTTAATTATATATTTAGGAGTTAATTATATATTTTGATTAGATGCTCTTACTGAGGCATTCTTAAACTTTAAATCTTATAATTTCATCTGATAAAATGAAGGAGTAATAAAAAAAATTATTATTTTGTCTTCTAGATACCTTTTTTGATTAGGAAAAAAATTACTTTAGAGGTTTGTTTATCTTTGCCCTACCGTGCGTTGGCTGTTCAGGCCAAGTTGTACCTACACCTCATCGAACAGATCGACAGAAAAACGTTAAATTGACATTTTAAAAAAATATCTTTTCAGATCCAGAGTACCTTAAAAATGTTTCAAATATGGGACGTAAAAAACATAGACATTTTACAAGAAATATTTAAGTATGCAAAAATGAAAATATTAAAAAGCAAACGTTTTATTTTAAAATTTGTGCGCGTGCTCGAAAACACACATACATGCCATCGACCGGACAATTATTTTTGAAAAAAACACTGGTAATCTAAAGAGAAGCAATCAAAATTAATTAAAATTTGGACCACAGATCTTGAGAATATTAAAATTATTCGAATTTTTGATAAGGTTGATTTATTATTGACGCATCGTCATTGCAAGGTACTTTGACCTGTAAGAAATAAAGTAATTAAGTTCTAATGACATGACCGAAAAGTGTCGATTTTCTGGTTTGCAAAACCTCCTTCAATGAGGTGACTTCAAGTTCTTATTGTATCCTTTCGTTGCTAACACAGTCCCTCTTTGTCTTTCCAGCTGTTTTTAGCAGATTTTTTTTTTTAATTTTATGATTTGTCTCTAGATTTAAGTTTTTTTTTTTTTTACTTCTTTCAAACTTTCTTGTTTTCAGAATAGTGTCTGTTATACAATTTATCTTGGCAAGATCAATAATAACTGAGATTATAACAAAATATCTAAGGAGGGTGAAAAAAAACTAACTCATTTCACATACAGATTTTCAATACCTTGACTCAAGGTGTTGAAAACCGCGAAAGAAATATACGGACAAGCCACTAATGGATCCAGGATTAAATTTTGGGGGACTTCAGCCTGAAATTTTTTTTTTTTTTGTATAAATATACTAGGATAATTGTTTTGAAAGAAAGAAAATAACTACCTATATGAAATGGTCTTTAAGTGATCCTTTAAGTCCTATTAACTATAATGAGACGGACAATAATACTTTTAGAGATAATTTTTTTCATAAAATATGGTTATATTGTACCATTTGTTGGGAGGAGGCTTCAGCCCGAAAGCCTTCCCCTCTCCCCCCGTAGATTCGTCCCTTGAACAAGATCAAATATTTGCTTGATTTTTCTCCAATTAAATAATATTATTCAGCCTCTATACCATATATATATATATATATATATATATATATATATATATATATATATATATATATATATATATATATATATATCGAATTCCAGCCCATTTGCTCTTACGCAGAGGACGTTAGAAATTCCCGAATTTAGGAAGAATAAAATATTTATCCCAAAAATTCTGTTCTAGATATTATTATTCGGATTTAAAACGCACCTCCATTCTCCTCTTATGAGCTTTTAGTGCAAAAAAAGATACTTAATATGAAGATATATATATGTGAATTTTCTTTTGTAACTTATTCAGTTGGAAATATCACTTTAGAGACAATGAAGAGACGTTTACATTTCTTACCATTAACAAGCACAAACACATTTCTTCTCTCTTTTACAGATACTGAAATCTTGAACTATTTATAAATTTCTCAAATTAACGGTTTACATTGCTGTGATGAATCCAATTGTGATATACTACTACAACATCTGTACACTAACCGGCACGTAAAAAGAATAATTCAATGATTCAACGAAAAATTCGTCCTCACGATAACTTATGGGTTTTCAGATTACAGTAGTAACGCCTCTAGGAGAAGGATCAATAAAGAACTGCTTACGTCGGTCTATTAGTTCTATATCTCATGATAGGGATGCAAAGAGGTTAAGATGACGAGTGTGTCAGAAATAAATATAGTTTTCGTTGGAATTTTATCAACGTTGCCTCATTTCAAGGCATCGATCTTATTTAACCTCCTTTATTCGAAGGCATCGAAATCGATTATTAATGAGCGCTTTGCTTATCCCCTTCGATTTGGCTCTTGACGACTGCTTGGAAACAATCCGCTCAAAAATTCCAAACATGGACATGTCATCCCCAATTACATTCTTCTGTTGGGACAGGGCTCTTAAGTTAATGGTTTGTTCGTTTGATTCTTTCTTCTTCTTCTTTTTTTTTTTCTTTTTTATCCTCAAGATGGCCTTTAAGGTGACTGCTCCCTGATAACATTAAAGTTGTATAGAATCGATTCCCTGCGGATCCAATGGGGTTAAACATGATCTAATTCGCTCAATATTCAATAAGGTATTTTCAAGGTGATGAAGGCCAGTCTATGAATTAATAATTATCACAATGAATATTACAAATCTTACTTCTTATAATATAAATGTAGTCTCAAATAGTTCTGTCATTATTGAGTCTTCTGCAAAAGTTGAGTCATTATAACTAGATTTATTAATAACCGCATCGTTCAATTAATACTGGGCTCTAGATTTTTCGAGATAATAACTTTATAAATTTTAACTGAAATCGATTTCCAGTATTTAACTTTTCATAAGAGACCTTGAAGATGAGATAATCGAATTAATTCTGGGTCACAGGGCGTAATTTATTTAGTTTATCCGTAGCTTTAGTTTTTGTGTTCACTAATAAAGGTTTTTTTACATTTTTTTAAATATTATTTGTATTATTACATTTTGTCACAATTAAGGACATTAGCGATAGAGTTGCTCATTCACACTCTATGTACAATAAACAACAATAAATTAAACAGTAAAATAATAATACTAAAAGTAAATGTATATAAACTAATTAAAATAACAAATTTAATACAGCCATACTTTTATATAATATTTACAAAATTCATTCACTTAGGATAATTCCGAGCATTTTTCGTGGAAGAAAAAGCAGGACTCCGATAGTCTCAGTGTGCCTCTCGCTCAGCCGCAGCATTAGTTAAGACCAATGGAGGCTAAGCAGAGGCGCCATAGTCTGAAATTATTTTTTTTTTTAAAATTTTTATTATGATATTTACAACTGTATTAGTATGAATACATCAAGTAAATGTGTACAGAGGAATGTAATCACATGAAACACGCTTGTTGAGAAACTACCCATTGGTAGCACTCTAAAGTCTGAAATAAAGACAGATTTTAACGTTTCGCAAACTGTGGGATACTAGAAATCGAAATAGGCCCTTTTCATCTGCTATCACTATTTCAAGAAAAATCAATGGAAATTAATCGTTTCAAAATTAAAATTAATCAATATTAAAACTATTAATATTAATCAAAATTAACTCTATTTTGGACATTAGTTTACTGTTTGTGTTGCTTGGAAGATGTTGAATCTAATGATTCCTGGTAAGATTTAAATGAATTTTCTTCATCGTAATTTTACGCTGTTTTTCATTTTTTTTTCCTGTAGTTTCTTTTTAAAATTATAATATGTTAGGGGAGATGCGATTCCCAACGTCCGTTTGTTTTGCAGGAAATATATAAATATCCAAGCACCACGTTTATTTTTTTATATTTTTATTTTTTGTGTTCCTGGTGTTTTCGAGGTGTCTAAACGCAGCTATAAATAGATCAACACTTAAATAATAAAAAATTGATGTAATAATACAGTATACAGGGTGTTTCGTAATTGCACGGCACTATTTTAGGTATGTATTCACTAACACAAAATAAACAAAAAAGTTAATATTAACATATATCTCAAACTCATTTATTAAACAGATATCAAAGGTTAAAAATTTATCATTTATTTACTACATTAAGACTGACTGTACAAAGTTTAACGCGTTTAATACTAAATAACAGGTTTTAATCACCTGATAAAGAAATGAACGATAAGCAAGTAGTTGCTCATCTGTTTGTCTAGTTCTGTGTGTTTTAGTGTGAGTGAATACTGTTACACAGTTTAATTCATGATTATCATGGGAGACACCATAAATTTATTCACTTTTGCAGAATGAACAGACATGCTTTTAACTTATTGGGAGATATATAGAAACGGTGCTACTGCTGTTCGAAGAAAACGTGAAAAATTTCCTAACTGAAGAATACCAAATCGTAAAACGTTTGATGCCATTGAAAGACGCCTTGGGGATAATGGCATGCAAAACCAGAGAAGCATGAATTCGTCGTGCTGAATGTTGCATTCAACAAAACGGAGGCCCCTTTGAACAGTTACTCTAAATGTTGTAATAATAATAAATAAATAGTGATAATAAATCTTTAACTTTTTATATCTGTTTAATAAATGAGTTTGAGATATATGTTGATATGAACTTTTTTGTTTATTTTGTGTTGTGAACACATACCTAAAATAGTGCCGTGCAGTTATGAAACATTCTGTATAGTAAGTATTACATGAGAGTTAAGCTGTTACCTAACAGTATATATGTATATAGTCTTTATAGGGTTATTTTAGTCTAGAATAGTTATATATTTGGTATATTAACTATTTGTCATACAACTTTAAATTTTTCTTTTTTAAATTTTGTCATACAATTATAACTTTTTAAATTTTGAGACAAAAGTTTAGCGGGCGCGAGTAGTATACCATAACGCAAAACACTACATCAATCATTTGAGGCTTGTCACATTGGGATTTTAGCTTAATAATTCCCCCACATATATTATTACAGTAAGGCTCGAAATCGGTTTTGTACCAAATATAAGCTCCTGTCATGCTCAAATACCATGAATGGGTTACCGTTGGATTCAGAATTTCACAGGGGGTTAGCGAATTGTATTTTCCATCGTATCGTATTTTTTTTTTCATTATATTATTTATTTTTTCTTATTTTCGATTAATATTCATTAGGAGAGTTCTATTATAGTCCATTTCATTTGAAAATAACTATATATTTGGCATATAGCTATAGTATCAGTACGATGTTGAAATAATTTGTATTGACCGAAGGAGGAAAGTGGGTTCAAATAATTTTTTTAAAAGGAAACAGAGTTGAGATTTGTATTTCACACCTCTATACAGCCTCAAATACGAATTTTCAAAGAAATAAAAAAATATTTGTTTCCTTTGTCGATTATATTTATCGATAAAGTAACAATTGATTTCTTTATCTTTTGATACGTTGCATTATTTTATTTTCTTATTAATTTGGCATTTGATAACAATATGCTGTGCGAATTTTTCGACTGGCCTACTAGTAATAATAAATGTATTTATTGAAAAATTTTACAAATGCCTTTTGATATATTTTATAAATGTGATGTTCCTTAGGGAACTTCCTCTTAAGGATTAGCGTGAATGCGTGATTGGATAAACCTCCCAGTGAAGCACTCCTAACGTTACTCTTCGTAATGTAGCTCCAGAGACGTTAGAGTCCCCTTGTTTGGTTCTGTTGCAGTGTGTCTGTTAGTAATGTTTGTACAAGTGGAATAGGATGTCCAGCTAAGGAGTCATGGACATTTTTGTAACATTTCTTAATTGCGTCTGTCACAGGTAGGTGTAGGTGTTTATGTAGTGATTTATTGGTTATGCATAAGGGAAAACGAGTGACATACCGGAGAAATTTAGATTGTAAGTTTGAAAAGTCTGTGTGTTTTTTTGCATGAACCCCACATCTCTGAAGGCATACGTCCAAATTGTTCTGAGTAGCATGTTCTATATAATAATTTTGTTATTACGTAATAGTTTGTTTTTATAGTGTAGCATTCGTCTTAGTAGTGATAGCCCATGGTTCAATATTTTTTTTTTAATGTAGTAACGAGTGATTTCCAGATGAGACGTCTGTCCATTGTGAATTCCAAATATTTTGTCTGTATGATTTAGCAAAGGGATGTTGTAAAGTGTTAGTGGAGGGCAATTCGAACGTCTTAGTGTAAATGTAACGTGATTTGATTTTTGTATGTTAATTTTAATGCGCCATTTATCAAGAAAGTCTTGTAGTAGATTTAATTGAATCTATACTTTTTTGGATGCTGCGATCGGATTAGTCAGTAGAGAGTATGACAGTGTCGTCTGCGTAAGTGCAAGTAATGTGTCTGGCTACTGTGGAATATCAGAAGAGTAAATAGGCATAACTGGACCTAAAATACTTCCCTGCGGTACTCCTGCACCGATTCGGCATTCGTTGGAGTGTTATATATACCATCCTGGTTGACAACGAAAAATCTATCTTCAAGATACGGTCTAATGATTAAATACTAAGTATAAGGAAAGATCGATTTAATTTTACAAAAATCTGAATCGAAGGCCTGGATTATATATCTCGATTTTTTTTTTCTTATTCCCTCGTTTCTGGAAATGAAATAATAGATATTGCAAAATCCCAAGTTTATGAATACCTCAATCAGACCATCTAGTCGAAGGTTAGAATTAACTAAAATTTAAAATATTGAAAAAAAGCTGATCTTTGGAAAAACGGATTCTGATTTTTTACTTTTCGTTCTTTAGAAAAAAATTCGATTGCATGTAAATTAACATATATTTACAATTTTGGCTACCATTATTTTGTATTTAACAGTTGTTTTTCGTCTTAAACAGAAGGAAATCAAAATTGATTAACACATTTGAATATGTACGATATTATAAATATAGTCCTCCGACTCTTGCCCGACTAATATATTAAAAAATATTTTATGTGGTCATAACTATATATCGAATAATCCAGTCTTCGGCGGAATATGACTAACGCCTGCTAAACCGAATATATTTCTTCATGGAAAGATGATTAGAAATTATTAGTTAGTATAAAAATACACTACAATGACATTCCACTCACTCTCCCCCAAAAAATCTACAAACAGAAAAATAAATAATAAAGAAGATAAGATAAATTAGCTTAATATCAGATGGTTGAACGAAAGCAAAGATTTTCAAATTACTTTAATAACAAGAAAATTATTTCATAGTGGGATAAAAAAACAACAACCGGGAAACTAGGGAGCTAGTTAGACCTCAGAAGATATCTTTATTATATCCAACTTCTCGACCTTGTCCAGATATAAAAACAAGATATCAAGATATTTTACATCAGACATGTTAACTTTGTTTAAATATATTTTTCCTGTTTAGCATAAATATTAATATCATGATATCATTACCTTAATATCCCATTTGTTCTCGAGCTTATCCCTGAAGATTTTTCCAAATTCCATCAGAACGTTATAAATCGTCCGAATCCCTTACCACAATCCCTATCTAGTTGCACTCATCCCTACAATCCTTCTCGAAGGTTATATTATATATATGTATATATATAATCTATATATTATTATGTGCTCTCAACTGGAACTTTTTAATCAGATGGTTAGTGAGAAATTTATAACAAACGATATGGGATCATGTTATGCTTATGTTAATTGTTTGCAAAGTACGTTTTTCCTCACAATTCATTTTCCGCCATACTTAAATGCGATGTTTTTTATTTAAATGAATCGTTTTAAATAATATTTAATTCAAAGAAAAAAAAATGGGAATAGGTGCTCATGTTTAATTTCTGGTCTTAAAGGAACTAACGGATCCAGGACTTAATTGTGGGGAGGCTTCAGTCCGAAAACTTTATTTTGTAAATATATACAACGATCATTATTTCGAAAAAAAGAAAGAAACTAACTACCTATATGAAATGGTGTTTAAGTGATTCTTTAAGTCCTATTAAATAAAATTTACACGAACAGTAATACTTTTAGAGATAAGTTTTTAATATTTATTTCGTAAGACATGGTTATGTCTCACCATTTTGGTGGGGCTTTAGTCCTCCCCCCCTGTAGACCCACCTGTGCTTAAAGGTGTATATAATGTTTATTAAACTATGCTTACCTTGTAGTTCTGTATAGTGCTGAGAATAACAGCTTCTTTAGCAGGTCCTCTTAGGAATATCATTTTGAATCCACAGGTTATGATAGTGAGGATTGAAATGACTCCACTCAACCAAAACAAGGGCGAGGTGAGAAGAAATGCCAATTCTGGTACGTCATTTCGTCTGCAAATTATGAATTATTATTATTAATCAATGGAAAGTTAAGATGCATTTGCAAATTAAATTATTATTATATCTACTATTATGTACACATCGCTACTGTTAGCGCAAAAAGTCGAACGCGAGAATTTTCCATGTTTATTCTCTTAGCGTTATAGGTGACATGACATTTTGCAATTTGCAACTGCAATAAGTAGTCTATCTCTATCAAAAATATCAGAGAGAAATAAAATATAAAACCACACTAATAAATCATAAAGAAATAATAAGTTTATGAACTTCTGCAAAAAACTCAATTTTTATATACGAACTTTTGTGCTGAAAGTAGCAATATATATAGTTAGTTTATGCTATTTTCTTGATGTTATATTAATATTAATTTCGTTTTAAGTGCAAAGTCCCCAATACTGACGAATAACTACGCGTTTGAAGCTCAGCGGGGTATAGATGGGTTGGGAACTGATATTATTGAGATTTTGAAAAATATCAGCAACCTTGTAAACTAGTCTTTTTTTCTTTTTTGGAAAAACTGAACTATGTTCCAAAATTATTTTTTTTTTTTTAATATTTAAGTTGATTTATAACTTTAAATTTACTGTAAATTTCTTACAGTAAAGTATTTGTAATTAAGTTTTGTAATTTCATATATATATATATATATATATATATATATATATATATATATATATATATATAGTAAGGGCTAAGATAGCCCACGCGGTTGAATAGTCCAAACAGTTGTAAATACAGGACAAGCACGTAAACTTAACGCTCATTCCATCGATGGATTTCATTAATCTATTGAATCGAGCAGCCATGAATACTTTATTGTGAGTATAGGAACTATCCGAGTGGAAAGTTAATACTTCTGGAAGGTTATGTAACTTATGAATAACTTCATACTGAATTGTTAAATTTCAAAACGGAAATAAATATAGATAGTAAGTAAACCGAATATAAATGTGTAACGTAAATTGAGAAATGAAAACACTAAGGTTATAACGAGTTTACATCCAGCGGATCCAAAGCTGATAAAACAACTGAGCCATCTGTAATATAATTGATGGATTAAAGAACGAGCTGAATTTCATCTATGCTTTTCATCCATAAGTTTAGATACCGTTCGATGAATTAACGATGTCATCGATGAGCATCATAGCTCTGAGTTCAATATCTTACTCATGAATAAATAAAGAAAATTTAATGTAATGATTATTAACATGTTATCGAACTTGCCTAAGTTAAATTAATGAGCTTAGAGCCTGTATCTATCGAACGTTATGGTTATTTATGGTTCTTTGAAAAAAATAAATAGATATGTACAATATTTTCACATATCATATTACTTCCCTAGCCTTAGCATGTGTCACTCTATCTTAAGGGAGGGAGGTATTAGCAGAGATAATCTAGGAATTGCGGCATCAAATGACAATATATTAAATTGCGTGCCTTTAAAAATATCTAGTTCTACGATTTAAATTTTTATCTTAGTATATTATAATATCTTTTTTTATTTAATATTTTTTTATAATGAAAATGATTTGTAAATTAATGTATATTAAATACCTACAAACACTTTACACTCATCAAGAGGTAGGCGTCGGACAACATGACTCCCTTGGGTAGCCCAGAGGTGCCGCTGGTGAAGAGGATGAGTGCTACATGTTCCTCTATGTTGGTGATACTAGGCCTGAATTCCGGGTCAGTTGGTTGTAGCAGTGACTAGAAAATAAAAAAAAATTCTTCCAATTTATTAAAAAAAATCTGATGCGGTGCGTGCATCACACAGCTTTCACTTACCAACCTTTTTTTCCCTTCCCTAACTCGCCTTTTTATGCATATGGAGACTTTCCCCATCATTTTTAACCAATTTTTATAGGAAGTTCAAATGCGAAATGGTTAATTATTTTAAAATAAAGGAGTTTCTGGTTGCATTGAGGAGGATAAAACCTACTTCAAATTAAAAGCAACTTAACAATACACTGACCTAGTGAGTTTAATAAAAATGGATTCATGGCGGAGTTGTATTGGGCTGCCAGGAGCCGAATGGCTTATAGCCAACGGCAGAGGCGTTTAATAAAAAAGAAAAGAAAAAAAGTTTAATAAAAATTGTTTCTGAGAAAATAATAAAAATTTCTTAAATCGAACCTCTTTCGGTTTACCGATTTTGACGAAAAAATTACTGTAACATCCCAGGTATATACAAACCTTTTAATAAGCTATTTGAGTTTCTAACGACTTTTCGTTTTTGAGCTAGTCTGTTGTAATAAATACATACAGACCATTTCGTGGGATTTGTTTATTTGGACACCGGGGACCTCAAAACGCGTATTTCCGTTGAAAACTCAAATTCGAAAAGTTTCACGATCGCAATACTTACTCTTATTATATATTACCTACATTAGTAAGTCAAAGTAAAAACATACACTAATCCTTTTTATGATTGATGAAATTAGTGTTTTAGAACCGTAGATGAAAAATTATTAGTGTTTTTTTTTTAACTTGATAGAACTTTTTCGGAACTTTTTTCCTTGCTGCTTTTCAAAATCTTTTATTTTTAAGAAACTTCTATTTAAAAGTTCAATCTTAGAATCTTTAGAATTAAGTAATTCATTTATGATAAAATATACCTCTAATCCAAGCCCAATTACTGTTTACTTCTTATTTAACACAACTTTTTTTTTTAAAGAACTTAAATAGATGATAGTTAAACTTTTGTCGTAAATCTGTGACTTTTTACAATGTATAAATAGTTGTTTAGAGCTATTATTTTTAAACTTTCTTCATAAACATTTTCTCAGAAAGTTCACAGAAATAAATTTTTTTTTTAGTTTCAACTTATAGAAAATACACATTTATTTTGTAGGGAATATTTTTATGTTTAAGTATGTATTCTTATGCTTGAAATTAAAATAATTTAGCTAGGTTGTTTTCTCTTTAAACTTAAGACTATACTTTCATACACGTACTATTTTATCCTTCAATCTTTCCTCTTCGACAGATTTTTTTCAGTTCGTCAGGGCTCGGAAGTGTCTTCAGTCCGTCCAATCTTGGCAGGAGTTCCCCAAGGTTCAATACTAGCTCCTCTACTTTACGTTATTTTACACTTACGATATACCTATTGATGATGAGATCTTGACAGTTACATATGCAGACGATACAGCAATCCTCACAAAACATCAAGACCCTACACAGGCCTCACTAACTCTATAACATCATTTGCTTAAACTACAAGATTGGTTCACACTATGGAAAATTCGATTTAATCATGACAAATCCAAACATAACATTTACTCTTCGAAAAAACACCTGCTCTCCAGTTTATATTGACAACAATCAAATTCCTCAAACGGACACGGTACTTTTACCTTGGACTCACCTTCGACAGAAGGATGACATGGGGTCTACATGTTAAAATGAAATGTATGACACTTAACAAACGACTCAAACTACTTTACTCTCTTTTTGCCAAATCTTCAAAACTAAAACTAAAACAGAAACTGAATACATATACATACTTCCTTAAGCCCATATGGACATACTCATCACAAATATACGGCATCGCTAAAAAGACCCACCTTCAAAAACTTCAAACGTTCCAATCAAAATTATTGCGACTCATAACAAAAGCACCTTGGTACGTGACTAACAAAACTCTACATACTGACCTCCACTTTCCAACAGTTGACCAACATATAACGACCCTATATCAACGAGTTTATACAAATTTAAATGGACATAATAACAGACTTGTAAGAGACATGGCCACAGCTGACATACCTCAGAACATGAGGAGGAGACTAAAAAGGCGTTGGATGAGGGATCTCCTTCCTTAGACAACCTAAGTAATTGGAACAAGTTAGGGAAGAGGTGCTGCTGAGTACTTTCCTTCCCCATGCCTGTCATGTCATTATATCATTATTGCCATCACATTTGCTGATTGTCAACTTATTGTTGACAGGCGCAAATACATATTTTATAGACAATAAAAAACTAGGCTGTTGATTAATTTCCGCTGACCTGAAAAGACGTGTAAGGGTGCTTGTTCCTCCCAGACACCACCAGCAGTGGCTCGTTCTCGAGAAGGGTTAATGCCGCTTCTATCTTCCTCAAGGTCTTGCCTCCTTCGGTGTACACCACCGTGGGGCTCACCAGTTCTAGCAGGGCAGCCATCTCCTCTGAAATCGACAATAATATGTTTATATTAAGTAAAATCTACATGATTCATCAAGTTGGGGCATTGCTTTAAAGGCAGAGTAGGGAATAAAAAATAAATAAAATCAAGCACATTCTAACTAGGTTCAGTAATTTTTTTGGGATCCCCTGCTCGATTAGAATATTATACAGCTTCTGGCGATCAATGGAATCATATAAAGTTGAAATACGCTAATCAACACCGTTGTACTCTAATTGTTTCTCCAATATTTGTCGTAAAGAAAATATTTTATCAATAGTCGAACGGGTCCGCCTAAACCAACATTGGTAGTCTCCGATAATATCCTCGGCGTATTCCATGATTCGATTAGTTAAGATTAATGTGAATATTTTATAACATACCGGAAGGAGTAAAATTCCTCGATAGTTATTACAATCCGTCCTCGGACCCTTTCTGTGAATCGGAATAATAATGGATTCGTTCCATCCATGAATTTTTTTTAGTAAGTAAATATTTTTTCAAATTGAAAATCAATATACAGTGAATATCGTTTATCTTGAAGGAGTAAACTTCATCATTATGAATGATCACGGTCGCTATATTCATCCATCTCTGACTATCAATAAAGGCACTGGTCGTTAAATTGAAATCAAACAAGACTAATGAATAAAATTGACGCAAAATGGACTTAAAACAGTGCTTTTTTCAAAATAAAAACATAACACTATTTACTATTTGTAATATATACATCTGGATTAAAATTTGGCTGGCAAGCACTCGTTCGTTTCATCCGTGGTGCCCCTTAAAAACCATTTATTGACCAGAAATTGTACAGTTGGTTTGATATGGATAATTATTATGCTGTTTATAGTAATAATGAAACTAAATTACTTATGGGAAACTACATTAATTAATATTAGAATTCCTGGTAGCTCACTTTATTTTATAATACAGAAAATTAGATATGAATCAATAAAAATAATTATCAAAAGCGATAAACATAAATTACTAAAAGTTGTTTTATAAAATAAAAATAATAATAATCAAGCTTAAAAAATGCTTCTCCTATCTAAAACATTATATACATTTTTTTTACTCAAATCATTGTGTAATCAATTTTCTTTCATGTATAATAAATAAATTTTGTTATAAATTATACATTTTTAATACATGTGTTCTCAGACATATTGGTAAGAGAAAACTATTATTAAATAAGAAAAAGTCAGAGAATTTTACCTTAACTTTCTGATAGCAACCGAGGTTTATCTAATAGACGAAGGAGTGATTGATCCTAATAACTTGCAATTTATTAAAACAAATTCTGTTTTTTTTTTCTGTTGACATTACAGACCATGTAGATCTTTTGCCGCCTTAACAAGCCTACTCCACTTCTGCCTGTCTTGGGCTATTTCTTTCCAGTTACTTTTGCCTATTGCATATTTGTTTATTTTATTTATTCATATGCTTTTTGGCCTTCCACGTGGTATTTTGCCTTCTATTGAGGCATTCATTGTTACGTAGAGGCTTCCAGATGGATTGCTACAAGTTACATGCCCCGCTCATCTTAACCTCCGTGCCTTTATATCATGGAATATTGATTGACCAGTTTCTGTAAGCACTTCTTTGTTGGTCTTTCTTTTCCATGTGTAAGTACTCCGATCCCAGATCGCTCTGGTTATCGTGCGGAGAATTGTTCTCAAATCTTCCAATACTTTTTCTAGGGCGCTGATCAGTGTCCAAGCCTCAAAGCGTTAGAACTGGCTTTATCATACCATTGTAAATATTTTCATTTGAAATGTTTACCTTTGAAAAACGAAGAAAGATCTGTTCGTGCTTTTCATTGTTCCATTTCCGACTGTTGGTCATTCATTAAGATTATTATGAAACTTGCGATGTATTCGTTACTTGCGTTTTTCTACGTCCTCCATTCCTAAATTAAAACTCAGAGCTTCCAGAGCTTAAAATATTTGGTGATGTTATATATAGATGACAATGATGTTCTATTGCTTTAGGTGGATAAGGATTCGTAAATTGGGTAAATATAATCTTTTGAGGTAAGAAAGATATCGATTAGAGAGAGGGAATCGATAACTCTAAATTATTCCTTTGTGAACCTTTCCCAGTTACGATAAGGGTAGACATGCCCTTCTAAGGTATATTATGCATTGCGGCAACTCAATAATCGAGTTAGCTGTGCAAACAGAATTCATATAACAGATAACATTTGACGTGTTTTACTGTATTGTAAACAGAACGTTGTCCAGTATTGTACAATTTTTATGTTAATCAGATCTTATGACACAAAGCTTAAAAGATTTCTCTGTTTATTATACACCTGTATTAACTATAAACTATTTTTTATATTCTCGGCATCCGGTGCATACATATTGTTGCAAACATGATGGTTAAGAAGCTGGGACATTCCACATCCAAGTCACATGCTGTTTGTCTTTCTTATAAATAGAGGTTACAGTCTAATACGGATATTGTATAATTGCTGTATGAAGAATATTTTCTACCATAATTATTTCTGTACTGTTTGAAGGCAACTAAATATTTCATTGAAATTAAATGAAATTTTCGTTGAATCTGAATCCAGACTTTTAATATTTATTTAAATACCGCAATTTAAAATATATATTAAGGTAAGAAAAAAGGGAGTGAGGTAGCTTAGTGGTGCAGCGCTGACTTCCAATGCTCAAGACCCGTCTGATGAGAGATGAATTATTTATTCTGTTTTGTTGGCCGTGGATCGACTCTCCAAGGTCACACCCAGCCTCTATAAAATGGGTACGCTTAATTAAATAATTAATTAAGGTGGAGCTCAGATCACCTTGAAGAACCGTTGACCAAGAAACAGTACTTCCTTTCAAAGTACTGGATCCAAGACCATACATAGGCTGTAGTGGTACAGGTTCTTTTTATTTTTTCAATTTAAGGGAAGGCTTTAAGAAATACAAGTTGCTGATTATATTTCCAATATTTTGTGGTCAGGAAAAAAAAAACTATATATATATTTCTTGGCATCCTTCCTCTTTCAAGATATCCAACCTCGTTGTCCTTCATACATCTCCGAACTCCTTCAATTCAAATCCTGGATTCATTTCCACAGTACCACTTTCATTTCCACTCTTAGTCTTCAGATCTATATACTACGGCCCACTGAAACGCTGCTTTCGACAGATCGTTCATTATCCAATTCTCATCTCTGTGGAACTCCATCCTTTCCCACATCCGTCGCACAAATACCCTCCCTACCTCTAAATCCCGCATGTTTAACCATTTTTTATCCATCCAGTTCCCATAAAATTATAAATTAATATTACTGTAAATATTTATATAAATTATTAGATCATCCTTAATTATTTTTACTTATGTTTTATTATTTTTTTTAATAGTTGATAATATTCAGATATTAACTGATACTTTTTTATTATGACTGTTTATTTGTTATGCGTTATGTTCTTTAGCCCACATTTCTGTATTTTTGTATTATTCTAAAGGGACTTGTCCAAGAATAAATAAAGTATTATATATATATATATAATATATATATAATATATATATATATAATATATATATAATATATATATATAATATATAAAAGCCTGTACGACTACAACTCATGAAGAATCTTGGGTTCTATACTACGTAAGGTCAACGGTTGTGCAAGCGATTGATTTGACCGAGATCACGCTCAAACCACCAGGTTTTCCTCCTTAATTAATTATTCATTTAAGGTTACGTACTTTATAGATTTTGGATGTACTCCAGGAGGGTCCCCCGACCCGATCCAAGGTCAACATAATATAATATTATATATATATATATATATATATATATATATATATTATATATATATAATATATAAGTTAAGGACCGGAGTAACGGCTGTTAGGTCTAATATCAGCTGTTTGAAAAATCAGCTGACAGGTAGATATATATTGAGGAGCAAGGAGAAGAATAGATCAGTATTTATACTACAGTCTTGTGTGTTATTTCTGCTCTCTCTCTTTTTATATTGTATTCTTTATAGTGAACTTAAATTATATGTGTATATATATACACACACACATATATATATATACACATGTATAACATCAAGTGGATTACATTAAGATTAAATGCAATGTGAAATGACTAATTCATTGCAATAGTTAATTAGGCACAGTTAAATGCTAAATTATTATTTAAATGATGGATTTAAATGACTGTTTAAAAACATTCTTAATTTTTTAGTAACAATAAGTGTTTAAAAATTCTATGTTCTTTTTGATTAAATATTACCTTCAATGCAGAAATATTTTTAACTTTTCTTAGAATAACATTATTTCCTTAACAGAATAATCAAAGTTATATAAAATATTTATATAAAAATATATCATGAATAGATAACGAGGAGATGAACTTTATGGTTTGCTGAGTATTTTTCAAGTAAAATTATACTTAAAATTATTTCTCGAAACAAAAAAGTAAAACCATAGTTTTCTACGACTTCTGAAACGTTTATAATAATTGCACGAGGAGAAATTATTGTAAACGATTGTCCAAGAATCGATACGGCAATTTACCGAACTTCTTGTGAACTTTATAAATGAGTGACTGTTACATGAAGCATTTATAACCTCCATCAAAGGGGTCGTTGATCGAATCTTTAAGAAGTATTATGCAGCAAAAGTATTATTATTATTATATGGAAACAAAATTTCGCTTTAGAGTTTCATAATTATTTTGTACGGTTTAGAAAAAAGGAGAATATGAGATGAATTGTTTTATTTTTTTAGTTAGTTTGTATTTGTTTTTATGTATTTAGTTTTTAAAGTATTGAAAGTTTATATTCATAACCTGTATTCGAGTACTATGAACCTGTCGGCTACTAACACACTATATCGTCGGCGCCATGTTAAAGTAGCGAATGTAAAAACCAAATTTTTCAATGTCTTTTGTTTACCAGAGTACTCCATTAGTACCAGCTTCTTATTTATTTTGAGCTATTTCCTTGGAATACAACCATGCTCGATAGGCTAGCTGAGCACTGACAGCCAGAATGACGACTAATTTTGTAATGTTTCACATTTTTGGTAATTTTCCAAATCTTTTATTTACATTTTTCATTTAAACTTTTTACTTTCACTTACCTATGTATGAAATATATAGTATTGCGATCGTGAAAATTTTCGAATCTAAATTTTCAACGAAAATACATGTTTTGAGGCCTCCCAAACTCAAATAACCAAGTCCCGCAAAATGTTCTGTGTGTGCATAGATCTGTGTATATATATATATGTGACAGGTCTACCTCAAAAACGAAAAGTCGTATGAAAGTGAAATTGCATATTTAAATATTGTATATACCTGAGATGTTATAGCAACGTTTTCGTCAAAATCAGAAGTGGCACTTTATATCATCGATGAAACACATTTTTATTATTTTCTCGAAAACGGCTCCAAAGATTTTGGTTAAATTCATTATATCGGTGTAAAATAAAGCAGTTTTTAATATTATGTAGGTTTTATTCTCATTTATGTTCTCTAAAAGGGCTTAAATGGTTAATTTTTAATATTAGCTTTCTCTAAAGTACCTTTAATTTTTTTTTAAATTATTAACCATTTGACATTGATCTCTAATATAAAAAAATAATCGATTTTCTTGATTCACCATAGTTCGGTAAAAATAACCAATCACAGTCAAATGCTCACAAATATGTTTTTAAATTGCTTGAAGCGTTCTTTTAGATAACTGAAACGTTATTTTCATTTAAGGATTCAGTTTAAAAGTTTATTTTATTATCACATGTCCAAGTCATCTCCCTTGTTTGAATATTGATGCTCTTCTTGCAGCCATATTACTGTAACATCGCAACGGCTAAATAAGAAACTCGTCGGTTTTTAAATTAAAAAATCTCATTGAACAGTAAATAAGCTGCCTTAGGTATAATATTTTATTTAATTATATTCTTTTTAGAACTCAAATCGATGAGGATAGCTGTCAAAACAAAACTGACCTACCCCAATCGATTGTAAATTGCTACAGTTGAATAACTGCGTTCATATTATTTGACTCGAACCATTATAGAACAAATTGGTGCTGTTCTAGCAATCAATAATGCTCATTAGATACGATTTGAAAAGGGTGATTGAACGAGAGGATTAGACGATCCAATCATGAGTTCCGATTAGATCTTGAAAACCTGAAGCTTGTATATTGAAGTTTATATTGGTTGTATAATAATAGGGCGTTTTAGATAGACAGACACGCCAACATGAATCGTGAGCGTGAAGTACTGTGATGTGGAGAGGATGAAGTTCGTCTCATTCGTCTTGAAACTCCATCGCGCCACGTCGAAATTCTATCACTCCAGCGGATTGCGAATATGTTTAACTGATGAAGTGAGATCTTCTTTCGTGAATCGGGAGACTCTAGCCTTCCCTATTCCTGAAATGCCGGAATCTTTATTTTTCAGCATATTTCCTTGTCAGGTTAATTTGTGACATATCTAAATAAAGAAATGGAAAAAAAAAATCAAAGGAAACTTTATGGGGTTTTATAATATATTTTTGGCATTCTTGCTACTGTGTATGCACTGTATAAATATCCTATTAATTCTCAAGAGGCATTGAAATATTTGTAGATTTGAAATATAAAATACAAGTTTAACAACTTTGAGTTTTTTATTCGTGCTAAAAGATTGGAGATTTTTCTTTTCTGCTGGGATTACTGACCTTGCAGATTTTTTGCTTAATCAGCCTTCTCCATCTTATTGCGTATTGCGTCTTTGTTGATTCGATCTATCCATCTCGCCTTTCAAGTATTCTCTTGCCTATTGAGACATCCATTGTTAAGGCCCATCTTAACCTTCATATCATGAGATATTGATTGACTTGTTTCTATAAGCAGCTTTTTATTGGTCTTTCTCCTTCATGTGTAAGTACTTCGATTTTAGTTATCGTACGGAGGGTTTTCCTCTCAAATCTTTCAATACTTTTTTCTATGGTTAGTGTTTAGGCCTGGCAGTCGTGTATCAGAACTGGATTTTTCATAGCATAGTACATTCTTCATTTGAAATTTTTAACTTTGAAAAAAATAATAAAGGTTGCGTTTGTTATATATACACTGGTCTGCTTCCGACCGTTGGTCATTCATTAAGGTTATTTTGAAACTTATGATGTATTACAATTTGACTACTCTCGGGAAAGATTTCTCTTCACCGTAAAACCTAATATGAGGATTCTACTATTATTCTATTTGCAATATATTAATTTTACTGTTTATTTTCATTTCTTATATAACTTCATATTCCTTTTTTCTGTTTTACATTTTATTCTAAGATTACCATTTTAATACTTATGTCACCTTTTTTGATTATGTTTACTTCATCATTCCACACTTCGTAACGGTTATTATTATTTATCTCTTAGTTCTTACTGTTGTCATTATTCTACCCACTTCATTGTATTTTATTTTTTTTACTTTAATTGGTTCTTTTCTTAGCCCTGATGAAGGCCTGAAGTGAAGTTCGCAACGTCGGCAAATGTTAAAATAAATATAATAATTATTTTTTTCCTTCTTATTTCTGACTTATCAACCTAACCAATCTTTTCTCCATTATTCACGACAGTCAACCAAACAGTAACCCACAATTATGATCCTAATATGAGGTTCGTTCGAAATAACACACATCGCTAGGTTAACTTTTTCCCATCTCTCTGGCAATTTATGAATGCCATGGCTGAAAAATTGTTGCTCATTTGTGTCGAACTAGTCATCGATCCATTTTTATAAGAAATGAAGCGTCGCCATTTTCGTACATTTTTATAAGAAGTGAAGCGCTGCATTGCAATTGCGTGCTATAGCGGCGCAAATAAATAGTCGGATGGTATCATGTCTGATGAGCTAGCCGCGTGCGATAATATTTATCAACTGTGCGTCTCATATTTTCCTTAACTGATTTGTTGTGTTAGGTGGTATTTTATCATTGTAAAATCACTTAGCGTAGTCTTTTTTAATGTTCTGCTCGTTTTCACGCAATACTTGACTCAAATAATTTATTTTCGATAGCGTTTATTATTAACAGTTCCGCCGTGGTTTAGCAGTTAATAATAGATCACCCCCTTATGTTTCCACCAAACACAATACGCTGTCTTCTTGCCATAGCGATTTGGCCTTTCAATCGATGTTGATGATCTTTATAGCTTAGGATTTTCAAAATATAACTTTTTTTCACAATTTTATAAAAGAATGATTTTCTTCTGTATCTGACGAGCAATATTTCGGGGGTTGTTTTGCTGTTTATTGGTGTCTTTCATTCGAATCATATGGAACACGTTTGTTATCTTTATCTTTCCAATGGCCCCTGGACACACGAGACAGCTTCTCCTGCTACATTGAATTTATCCGCGGGTTGGTGTTGAGTTTTTCGACATTTCTCTATTCCACACATTCTCTAGCCACTTTTGAATGTTTTTAAACTACTCAAGTATTATTATTTACCGACAGCATGCTCACTGTAAGCTTCGACAAGCATTCAATTCGATCATGCAGCAGTTTTCTTTAAATTATAGCAGAAAACTGTCTCACCACTAAACTACAAGTTATATTGGCTCTTCCCCTCCATTCGAAGACAATATTTCCTTAGTGCATTCCTCTATCAAATCATCAACAATCATCGTCCTTCTTACGCCTACAACCTTCTCCAATTCAAGTCCTCAGTCCACTCCCTTTTCACAAGATCTCGACCTTCCGACCTTTACATTCCTTCTTACAGATCTGCTCGTTCCAAAACTCGTTTATTGCTCGCTCTGTTTATTCACCTTCCCTATCTACATTCAAAACCCTCCTGTTTCAATTTATATCGCAAAAAACAGTCAGATACCCCCCGCTAATCTTTTATGTAAATTCACATATTATTCAAAATGATTCACATAATGATATATTTACATATAATTCATCACTTAAATACTTACTATCAGATTCGTCTACTTTTTCTTTATTTTTTTCTGCAGCAACACAGAGTTTATTGCTAAGAAGAATGTAATATATTTTTTATTTATTTTTTTAAAAGTGTATACTTCTGTTTTATTACTGTACGTAATTTTAAGTGTCATGGTTTCAAGTATTTTGTATATAGATTTTTTTTATTTTGTACATAGTATGTTTAACTAATATTTGCTTTACTTTGTTCTCTTTATGTTTACTTTTTATGTTTGTTTTTACTTAGACCAGATATAATACTTTATATGTACTTTTTTGTTATTCTAAAGGGACTTCGTCCCAGAATAAAATTATTTTCTATTCTATTCCAATTGCATAATATAATAATTATAAATCTCAATCCTTAATTACATTCATAGTAATAGCGAAAAGTAATGCTGTCCGTAGTTTGTAACTAGGAAACTCGACATATTCAAGAGAATTAAAACAATGCTGTTGAATGATGTGAGTTGAAAATCTTTGTCAGTTGTCGATGAAACAAAATGATGCCAATATTCAATAACTAGAGGTATCTATGGATGAATTCCGTTTTTATATTTACACAATACCAGACTGAAACGACAAGAAACCGCTCGAAGTTTCAGATTACTTCAGCGCTTACTAAACAAACGCTCTAAACTTTCAATTAATTACAAAAGACTCATATACATGACTATAATAAGGCCTATTTGGACTTACGGAGTTGAGCTATGGGGCTCTAGTAAACCATCGAATTCCTCTCGTATCCAATCCTTACAATCCAAAATCCTTCGTAAAATCCTCAATGCTCCCTACTTTGTTACAAATAAAACCATCCATAATGTTTCTTATGTTTCACATCTGGTCCAGTCCAGATACCTATTCTTCCATAATAAACTTCAGAATCATCCCAACCCTCTCGTTTCTAACCTTGCCTCCTCTTCAATTCCTGATAACCCTCCGAGGTGTCCGAAAAGAAGATGGCTCTGTGATCTCCTAATGTAGACATATGATTAGAGTGACTACCATTGGGTAGTTGCTCAGCAAGGGTTTTCACGTTATTATATCCATATGTTGAAATTTACTAGATGTATTTCTTTAATACAGTTGTAAATATCATTAAGAAATAATAATAAAAAAAAAATATTCACGCAGCTGGTAAAAGACCCTTAAAGTATGATATATATACAGTTATATATATACTATATATAACTACTATATATACACACACACACATATATATATATACATATATATATATATATATATATATATATATATATATATATATATTATATTACCTGGCAAGAGAGATGGGTCGAGGGGGGCTGCAGTGGCCCCGATGAGGATGCAGGCGAGGAAAATGACGTGGGCCTCCTGGCTGTTGAAGCTGACGATGGCCACGGTGCTGCCCTCACCGACGCCCTCTCGAAGCAGCCCCTGGACCACAGAGAGGCTCTGCCTGGCCAGGTGCCCGTAGGTCAGCTCCCGCCCAGTCTCCACCTCTACCTGTACCAAATATCAACAGGCAAGTTAATGAGAAGTACCTTCTGATCTACCACTCCAAGTACCTCATGATCTACTACTCCAAGTACCTACTGACCTACCACTCCAAGTACCTATTCTGGGTGGTTGGTGAGCACTAGGAAAAGAAAACTAAAATAATAATAACTAGTGTTGCCAAAATGTAAGACCAAGACGAGACTTAGCCAATCTTATTCTTGATTTTGAATCAACAAACCTAGACTTGGTTTCGCACACTCAATCTTGGTCTTGCTATCAGTCTTGCAGCAAGAGTTTCGCAAGTCTCGGAATTACTTATTTTGACCTATTACTTTTTATTAAACAGGTTACTTTAGATCGTAAAACAATGTAACAGAATAATTATTTAAGCCTTACGGTATCTCGGACTATACTTGGACAAAAAACTCACCTGGAACATTCATACTAAATTAAAAAAAAACAAGAACTGACCAGACGATAAAAACAACTGTCATATATTTTGGACTACAGATCTCCACTCAACTTACTAAACAAGCGACTAATCTACACCATCATACTAAGACCTATTTGGACATACGGAGCAGAACTTTGGGGTTTCGCAAAAAACACATAAACAAAATTCAAACAACACAATCCAAAATACTTCGTAAAATCTTCAATGCTCCTTGGTTTATTTCAAATCACACCATACACACAGACATAAACATACCAAAAGTAAAATCCTACATACACAACATTTCATTCTTCTATTCTCAATCATCCAAATCCACTCGTTCTATCTTTATCTTGCTCCCTGTTACCTGGTGACCCTCAACGACGCCTAAAAAGGCAGTAGCGTAGAGATCTTCTGCTGACAAGTTAAGAAAATATCAAGAATACATAAGATAGATACATTTATTATAACTCTAACACATTTGCTTGATGCGTTACAACGCAGTGGCAAATTTAATAGAAAATGAATAAATAAATAAGCCTGATGTTCTTATCAATTTTTCTAGTACTAAGTTTGACAGTAATTGTAATCAAAACTGTTCGAACTTAAAAGGAATCAAGTACCTTGCATCATAACAGAAAACTAATATTGTCCGTAGTTTGTAAGTACAAAACTTGACATATTCAACAGAATTAAAACAATGCTGTTGAATGATACTTCCATTGTTGTGAGTTGAAAATCTTTTTCTCACTTTTCTCCTCTACACCAGCTTCTTTTCGTATTCTTCTGTTAACAACTTGTTAGGTTATATTTTGTTCTGGATCTCTCATTGTATTATCCTTTGTACTGTATTACTTCAATAGCTGTATATTATCTCTCAATTTAGTGCCTCCAAATGTGGTCCACGCATTCCAAGTCCACTGGTTGAAATTTATTTTTCAGCTCAATTTGGAATTCAGTCTGCACTTTAGGTTATTTTTTTTCAAATTACGAACTTCATACATCTTTCTTTCCACTTCGTCTCCTATTCGATGGATGCGCTTTAGCCTTTGACATAGTTCGATTTTAAACAGATTGTGGTTCGAATCTTAGTCTGCTACGCAATAGCTTATTATGTCTTACGCGAAGTTTTGATGCCTCTTATTTATCTGCATTTGGTCGATTTGGATTTTCGCACGTCTAGGGCTTACCCAGGCTTAGTGTCCTGTTGGGGGACCTCGTACTACTGACCACTAGACTCTTGGTTGCTTCTATTCTGATATATTTCACTTCATTCTCACAGCTAGTTTCGAGGAGATTCTGGTCTCCGGCAATGGTCCTATATCAGGACTTTCGACTTATCTTGGCATTGAAGTCTCTCATAATACTATGTCACATTTGCAGCCTGATCCTCACTATTTTTTTAACGTATAAATCGTATAATCTTCGTATAAATCATCCTTAATCTCTTTTCCTTCCATTGGTGCATGTATGCTACTGATCGTATATTCAACCAATGGCCTCAAATGCGCAGCACACTCATCAGCACCTGGAACTATATATCCAATTTTTTATAGATCCTGTCCAATTTTTGTCGCTTCTCTCGACATTTTCTTTTTGCCGTATATAGTAGTTTCGCCACCTATCCTACTACCGTAGGATAGGTAAATATAGATTTAATATAAAGTATGAAACTACTGTATTCCTTTTACCGTGTCATTCGAGAATCAATGTATAGAAAATAACGGATTGGATTATGTCATCGCATAAGTGACAAACAATTAATTTT
Organism: Nezara viridula; assembly: GCA_928085145.1. Classification (NCBI taxonomy): domain Eukaryota; kingdom Metazoa; phylum Arthropoda; class Insecta; order Hemiptera; family Pentatomidae; genus Nezara; species Nezara viridula. The sequence continues at coordinate 121,456,178 of OV725081.1, read as the reverse complement.
AAAAACTGATCCAGACCAACCTTGACCGCAATTATCAAGTTTCAATGGACTCACTTTATTTAGTGTATGGCTCTCTGCTGGGAGATGAGGGTAAGGCAGTCCATTCATAATTAGCTTTATTAAAATATGAATAATCAACAATATTTATTAAAATATAAATAACAATATTTACTAACAACAATATTTATTAAACAATTTAAACAATATTTATTAAAATATAAATAATCAATAATAAAATTTTGTTCTTATTTTCGAGATATCAATTAACAAATGAATAGAAAAAAAAATCACAACAACAAATACAGATTAGCCTAAAAAGCGATATCTAAAACATTTTAAAATTTATATGAACGTAATGATATATGTTTAGTATTATATAATTTACTTTTAACATACAATTGTATAAATATATTTTTAAAATAGTTGTAAAATACGGAATAAAAAATTGTATAAAATAAATTTTAAAACTTTGTTCTTGAATGAAATGTATCATTTAAAAGTAAATCTCTGTATCTTCTATGTTATGTGTGTGTTCAATGTTATCGTAATCATATTTTTGGAGTATACAACCCAATCAGGTTTAATTTAATAAATCCTATATTTTATGTTCCACAGAGAATTAATTTAAATAGTTCTAACCACTAACGGATCCAGGATTATATTTTTGGGGGGTTTAAAACCATTTTTTATTTTTATATATTAGGATAATTACTTCGGAAGAAAGAAAAAAACTAACTATGCCTATATAAAACGGTGTTTTAGTGATTCTTTAAGTCCTATTAAATGTAATTAGACGAACAATAATTCTTTTAGAGATATTTTTTTCATGAAACATGGTTATATATTACCATTTTGGAGGGAGGAGGAGGGAGGGAGAGAAGGTTCAGCCCGTAAACCCACTCCTCCCCCCACTCTAGATCCGCCTGTGGTTCTAACTGAATTACTAAAAAATATTGTTAGGTATTAAATATTCTTTTCGAAAAAAATGTAATGAGATTTCACATAGTATAACCACAAATATATATAATATGTGTGTTTTAAAAATATAATGATAGGAAGTTGGTCGACTATTCTATACATCATGGGTAAATATTCAGGACGCATTCATTTTAAAGTTTAAAAAAAATATATTATATAACAAAAATAAATAAAAAATTTAAAATGACTACGTCTTGTCTATTTATCAACCATAAATTATACAATGCTAAACATATATTATTACGTTCATTATAAATTTTAAAATTGAATATTGAATAGTTGACCGTTACATTATAAAGAAAGGAGATAGTCCGGGGTGGCGGTCATAAATAGGCTAAATAATGGCAAAACTATTTTATTAAAAGCCAACGTTTCGACCGTGCAGGTCTTCTTCAGGGAGACTTATTCAGCTAGGAGTTTCACTTAGAACAAACTGTAGTTCTAAGTGAAACTCCTAGCTGAATACCCTTCCCTGAAGAAGACCTGCAAAGTCGGGTCGAAACGTCGGCTTTCAATAAAATAGTTTTGCCACTATTTGGCCTATCTATTTCCTTTATAAGTTTTAAAATGTTTGGATAACGCTTTGTAGACTAATTTGTGTTGTTGTTATGTTTTTGTTCAATTCATTTGTTATTGAACTCCGAATTTATATCTAATTCAATATCTATATCCCAAAAATCGTCCCCATTTCAGCAGCTAACTGTTTTCACGGACCAGAGGAAAGGGCCCAGGGAATTATGCCGATTTAAAAGTCCCACCGGCCATCTTGGATTTGAAATCATGATATTTGGTTTATGATCTGATTGCCAAGGCAACGTGTTAACGAGCTCTGCCTCCCCGCCCCTGTACCTCTGTTAGGTTAGATTTAAATTTTTCATAAATCTTTTTCTGTCCTAATGATACCTGAATTGTCGAAATGTTGATTGGTTAGTTATTTACTGGTATTTGAAGACTATTATTAAAAGTTAAAGCGGTAGATACAGATGTAATGGTAGTTCTTGGTATCTTAACTTGTTACCATTGGTTTTAATGAATTATCGATCGGTAATCGTCTACAATTTTCAGACATTCTAAATATAACCACGATCAGTTAAAGCTTCAAGAGTATCGTAGCTCATTGTTGGTTTCTCACTTTCCCAACTGTCAATTTTATATTCATGATGCTCTCTTAAAACGAGCTCCGACGCTCGCCTTTAATAAATGATTCCATGACGAAGATGAGGATTTCGTTAGGACTTGAACCGCGAGTTGATATAAATAATCAATCAGGTATCATCATGCGACGGCCATTGATTCATCATACCAGGAATCAGGTTTATTTATCCGACTTCCTGTTCGTTTATAGGGTCAGGTTACTATTTCATATGTGATGCGGATTCTTACCTATAATTTTGAGGAAGAAAAGTTACTCTTATTGGTAAGACTTGGACAATTCGGTTTATCTCTATGGTTAGTTGCTGAGAACTTTGAAACAGTTACTGTTTCTACTAAGTTCTTTTACTAAATTTTACTATTATGAATTAATATTCTTGTCTTGGACTTTCGCTTTCAAGTTTGCAGTATCCAACTCTCTTTCTGCATCCTCTCGTATATTTCAATACCTCTTCATAGGGTGCTTATTAGCACATGTAGGAGTATCTTAACCCTTGTCTGATACCTTGTTTAGTTATTAATTCCTTAAATAAATTATTACATGTTCTTTTTTATTTTTTATTTATTTAGAAATATAACAATCTGTCACATGTACAATAATTATAGTGATATATGAACACCATATACACATAAAATTAAATTAATAATCAAAAACTATTTACGATAAAAAATAAAATAACCTAAAGATAAGTAAATTAAAAACATAAAAACAGTTATACCTATATACAATCAGGCAGGGAACCCCAAGCCAGGCTTTTCCCCCCAATTATAGAAGAAAAAACAGGACTTCAAGAGATCTCTGCGCTACTCTCTCAACCGCGTCACTGCTGTTAAAGCCAGTGGAGTAATTGTTCTAACATTTCTTTGATCTTGTAAATACTTACATTAGCCTACAAAGACGAGATCCAATCCCTTTTTTCTTCTAAGGCGTTTCCTATGTCTTATTTCTTCACCCAATCAAATGTCTTTGGTATAACTACAAAGCAAGTTTGTAGTTATCCAAATTTCTTTGTCTTTTAAAATTAATTTCTCGGAAATTTGTCTACTGTAAATATGAGATCCTCAGTTGAATCTGTTCTTCACTCAGGGAGAATTCTACTGTTCTTTGTAGTCTTATCTCTAAACTCTTTGAGTGTATTTTGCTTGGCTCCCTAAGAAGAGATATACCCTTATGGTTTTTAAAATCTCTAATTATACCAGGGAAAAAAATATATATAAATAAATAAAAAAAAAAAAAGGTTGCGGGCAACTCGCTGTGCTGTCCACACGCGTTAGCCTATTCGGCCACCTCACTCCCTAAAGTTTGTGCAACTTGGCTGGAAAATTTTATTACACCCGCCGTATTCACCAGACCTTGCACCACCCGACTACCACTTATTCCTCCGAAAATCTCTCACTAGGAATCGTTCGCTAATGAGAGATATGTGAAAATGTGCCTCGATCAGGTTTTCGCTTCTAAGCCCCAGATGTTTTACGATAGCGGAATAACGAAATTGTTAAAAAGATGGCAAGAGTTCATTAATAAAAACGGCAAATACATTGTAAAATAAAATTTATTCTTTGTATGGGAAGAAAAAAATTGTATTTCATCCTTCAAAAATCGAACGAAATTATGGATTCACCCAATAGCTCTGCCATAGATACCATAGTTGCCAGTTGTCATGCGAATTGAAGTGGCTCTATCCAGTTATCCGAAGGCGGTATTTTCCAGGTGTATTCCTTTTTTTTAATCTTTAACCAATCTATAACTTTTTTGATTTGTTTACTGCTTGTTTCCGTGACCATTCGTGCAAGTATACAAATCTATTTATTCCTTCTCATAAAAGTGTTTCCCTTCCAAAATTCTTTGTCATACGTATTACCTTGTTTTGGAATTCCATACGTATCGCCATACGCATATCCTCATTTAAACAATATTTATTTTTCCATGACCTCAACAATCAGTTTTCCAAATATATATATGTAAAAATAATATTTTCGTATCTTAGAGCTGCCAGCCTCATTTTACTGTCAACATACATATTATTTATATTGTTTGTTAATACAAATAAGTAAAATACAGTCATATATATATATATATATATGCTTTCATATGTTTATTTGTGCTTTTCCTTTATTTCAATTTCATGGTTAGATAATTATTTAACTTGGTTAATCTTAAATATCTTCTAATAATGTCACTTCAATATTCATTATAATTATTCTTAGGGGACTAAATGTCACAGAATAAAATTTATCTTTCTTTCTAGATACATTTATTTTTTTACAAATGTCACTTTTCTTGAAGAGTATTTTTTTTTTAAATTACATCATCTTTGCTAAGTTGAAAAATATTGATCCATCAACTTGTTAATGAATTCTTTATTGGAACAATAACATAATTTTCATGCAATCTTTAAATAATCCATACACTTTTATTGCAGAAATGTTAGGTTGAAGACAATTATCTTAATTGTGCCTTTATGGATTCAAAAATTGCTCAGAAAAAGGACGCGGTCAGGGTCGATATCAATTATTCAAATCGATATCGAACTGTTTCAACTCCGCATTAGCTCAACTTTAAACAGCTATTGAATTCTCAAGTCCTCCTTTAATTAAAAAAAATATATACAAAAATAAAAGTTTACAGTAATATCAACTATTAATAATAAGATATTATTATAGGTTCCTGTTCTGGTTCTTAGGAGAAATGGATTGTGTCAAATGAAAGAGAATTTAATGGAAAGTTAACGATTTCAGATTTCGATCCTTAAATTCTTACTGCAACTAGACTGATTTCAAAAGTTGTAGGATCGAGGCGAGATAAATTGTTTTAAAAATTTTGACGTGGACATCAAGTCCCTGCGTTTTATATCCAGAAAATGTAGCGTTTTCCAGATTAACCATAATTCTTGCTAAAAGCATCTTTGGTGCCATGCAATCTGTAAATTTTATTTTAAAGATTTCTAAGTCGATTTCAAGATTCACTATAGTGCAGATTCACTCAAGGTTCCAAAAGAACTATTCTGAGTAATGTGTTTTGAAGCCATAAAATATAATATTTTCAATTTTTGTTTTTCGAAAATTATTTTTTGATATATATATATATATATATATATATATATATAAGTAAAAGAAACTAAACCTACTTAAATCTAAATAACTAGTTAAATATACACATGTAGTCCGTGGCACTAGCGGATCCAGGATTTAATTTTGGGGAAGATTCAGCCCGAAAGCTTTTTTTTTTCTCATAAAAGTAACGAAAATTACTTTAGAAAAACAGAAAGAAACTAACTACCTATATGCAATGGTGTTTAAGTTATTCCTAAATTCCTTTTAAATGTAATTACACGAACAATAATACTTTAAGAGATATTTTTAGAATTTTTTTTCCGTAAAACATGGTTATATTTTACCATTTTGGGGGAGGGGGGCTTCAATCTGAAAGTCCCTCCCCCGTAGATCCGCCCGTGGTCCGTGGTGCAGACCCCTTTTTATCGAATTATTAACATCCTCCTGAAACTTCGTAAATAGTTTTATCTCATCGTAACCTGCAACTATTTTATTTACGAAAACTCTTGGAATTGGGGCGTTTTTTATCTGAAGGGTGGCAAACTTTGTCTATTTAATTAGACTCTAAAAACTCATAAATACAAATTTGCTTTCTACTTGGTTCGTAAGATAATTTGATCACTAAATCGATAAAGAAGATGACCTTCAAAAATATTGAACCGTTTGGCGTGACCTAAACCCTCAAATTTTCAGAATAACGAGGTTATATAGGATAAACAGCCCAATATTTTTGTAGGCCACCTTTTTTATCGATTTAGTGATAAAATTATCTTACGATCCAAGTAGAAAGCAACAGGGTATTTACTAGTTTTTAGAATCTAATTAAATAGACAAAGTTTGCCCCCACCAGATTGAAATGCCCCAATTCCAAAATTTTTGGTTTATTACTTTAAAAAATGAACCATTGTAATCGAGCTAAAATTCAAAAAACTTAACTCCATTCAAAATTTGAGGTTTTACGTTTCAGGACGTAGAACTCAAGATGTTGAACTTTAACGTAGAACTCGAAAATCGAATAAAAAAATTTTATATGTACGCTGTCCGTGCATTTTTTTCCGACACTTCCAACCGAGGACCGTGAGATCACCCGAGGATGATCCTCCTTCATCGACATTACTATCCGCCTTTTCCTTTCAAGATGGCGGCCGAAAAACATGTGTTGCTATAGACTTCAGTGCCTAAAAAAATGTACCGATTTCAATGAAACTTGGCTAAAGTCTTCTTTTCGATGCCTGTTAAATTTATCTATATGCTTCAACGAAAAGAAGCTAGAAAAAAAGTTACTAGGGATGGTAAAATTACATTTCCGAATAACTCAAAAAGTATACACTTTTTTGTTTATACTGTTTTGGTTCTTTAAAAGTTTACGAAAAAAAAAAAAACGGTTAAAATCGGGCAATTTGGAGCAAAGATATTGTGTCTAGATATTTTTTATTTGTTCTACTGCAAAGGTTATATCCTTTGTTCCTTGATTTTTATTTTTGAAAGTGTTACTGAAGTAATGCTATTTTTTTCAGCACATTACTACTGTTCAACTAAACTGTTACTACTAGAGGTTAAGAATAGGTTTGAAGCTTTAGAGCTTCCTGACGAGGACCACGAGGATATTGACAAGTTATGGGTAGAGATCAGGGATAATATAAAAGCGGTCGGTAACTCCTGCCTAGGAAAAAAGGAAAATAAGAATAACAAACCGTGGTTTGATGAAGATTGCTTAAACATGTGTGAAAAAAGAAAAGCCGCTAAATTAAAAGCTCTAAATAATCCTAGCGAAGACAATCTGGAATACTTCCGAATCTCAAAGAACGAAACGACAAAATTGCTCAAAAATAAAAAAAGGGAGTATCTTAAAAATAAAATAATTGAAATAGAAACTAATAGAATTGAAAGTAACGTAAGAGAAATGTACAAAGGTATAAACAGATCACGTAAATATGTAGGGCCCGTAACGTCTGGAATTAGGGATGATAATAACAATATTCTGACCGATCCGGTTGACATATTGAATAAGTTTAAGGACCACTTTGACAATATTTTAAATACGGTAAATTATCATCTGTGTCCTCCTTCTGAGTACCAGAGTGCTGAACCATTAATAGAAGGACCAAGTAAAGAGGAAGTTGAAGTAGCTATCGGAAAATTAAAATCATATAAAGCAGCGGGAATCGATAATATTCCTACTGAACTAATTAAGGCATGCGGAGAAGCTGGAGTTTCTAAAATACATCGGTTGGTTAAAAAGATCTGGGTGAACGAGAAATTACCTGAAGAATGGAAAGAATCTATTCTTATTCCGATTCACAAAAAGGGTCCGAGGACGGATTGTAATAACTATCGAGGAATTTCACTGCTTCCGGTATGTTATAAAATATTCACTTTAATCTTAACCAGTCGAATCACGGAATACGCCGAGGAAATTATCGGAGACTACCAATGCGGATTTAGACGGAATCGTTCGACTATTGATCAAATATTTTCTTTACGGCAAATATTAGAGAAAAAATTGGAGTATAACGGTATTGTTCACCAGCTGTATATAGATTTTAAAAAGGCTTACGATTCTATTGACCGCCAGAAACTGTATAATATTCTAATCGAGCAGGGGATTCCAAAAAAACTAGTAAATCTAGTCAGGATGTGCTTGACGGAGACACTCAATAAAGTTAGAATCGGTAATAATTTGTCCGAAAAATTTGAGGTTCGTTCGGGCTTAAAACAGGGGGATTCTCTTTCGCCTGTCCTGTTCAATTTGGCATTAGAACATGCCATTAGGGAAGTAATGCGAACCGAGAAAGGGTTGGATCTGGGCGGGACAACATCCGTGCTGGGCTATGCTGATGATCTGGTACTGTTAAGCGAAGACGTTGAAACTATAAAACTAAATACGACAACGTTAATGAAAGCCGGTAAAGAACTAGGACTCGAAATAAACGTGGATAAAACAAAATATATGGTTAGCTGCAAAAATGGCGATACTACTGGTGATATCGATATAGATGGTAATATGTTTGAACAGGTAGATAAATTTAGGTATCTAGGTTCTACGATAACTAGAAAAAACGAAATTGAAGAAGAGATTAAGGTTAGACTGAAGGCGGGGAATGCTTGTTATTTTTCTGTGACAAAACTACTTAGTTCGCGCCTCTTGTCCCGAAACTTAAAAATTAGAATCTATAAAACAATTATCTTGCCTACAGTTCTTTATGGATGCGAAACTTGGCCGCTTACATTAAGGGATGAGCAGCGTCTTAAGGTTTTTGAAAATAAAGTATTGCGTAGAATATTCGGACCGAAGAAGGATGAGTTAACCGGAGAGTTCAGACGGTTACACAACGCCGAATTGCGTGAGATGTATCCGGGTAATATAATTGAGGTAATTTCATCGCGGCGAATCAAATGGGCTTGTAAAGTTGTTGGGCTTAGTAACGAGAGAATTCCTAAAAGGTTAATATTTGCTGTGCCGAATGGTAAGCGTCCGAGGGGAAGACCGAAGCGAAGGTGGGAAGATTGCATTAAAGCCGATCTGAAGGGACTGGGTTTGGACGGCGAACGGTGGAGGGAGGTGTGTAACAAGCGATTGGTGGTGTCGGCATCGAACCTTCGGGTTCGCTAAGCCTTATTATTATTATTATTACTACTGTTCAAAAAAAATGTTTAAGTCAAGAATACGAATCACCTTTTATTTCTTTTTCTTTGTTACTAGGAAGGTAATGTTACTGTAGATGTATAATTGTTTGGAAATAATAAACCATTGTGAAATAATTTTTTATTTTTTTAAGGCGTTTTTATTTTACCTTTAAAACATTTTTATATACATTTAAAAATTATTATTTAATGTTTCTGCTCCAAGAGTCATTTTCAATTTTTTTTTCTCTTTTAAAAAACAAAACTTTAATCACATAAAAACATTATTTCTTAAAATATGTATGTATATAGAATATTATTCCAATGATAATAATGGTTTTATTAAATATAAAATGTTTTGTTTTATTTCCTTTTTCCTCCAAATTTCTAACAAATTTCCTTTCTTCTCTTCATTTAATCAAAACATTCATCCTTAATTTCTTTCTCTTTTAAACACCTTTATACTATATTATAAATTTCGCTTTGAATTATGCTTAAAAAGTTAACAATCAGTCCAAAAGCTTTTAGAAGAATCATCTAATAAATTTTGTTTTTTTTAGAACAGTTTACATAAAAAGCGGATGCTATTCATTAACTATTTAAACATTTTTTTTATGGAAAATTTTGTATGCAAAATTAATAGTATGCAATAAAGATAAGTGGTGCGCAATGTTTAATTCTTCTTGCTTGGATATTTACATTTTCCCACGTTTTGCCGTTTAATTTCTGCTTCAGTTATTAAGTAAAAAAATAGTTTAATCATGCTCATTCATACCATCTTTGCATGTTGAATGAATAAAATTAAAGAACATCTAGTTAAAGATGGAAATACGCGAAAACCGGTTATTTTTTAAAGTAAAATTAGTGATAAAAATACCGGATATCAAAAATAAATCACTATCAAACGGGTTTTTATTTTATTTCGACTGTTCAAAAATATTTTGACCCAACATTTTTGCAAGCCATTTTTTTCTCTCGATTTTGTGATTAAATTATCTAAAGATTCGATTGGAAAGCAAATGGGTATTGATTAAATTAATGAAAAAATGACCCATATCGGACAATTTTAGTAAATATAAAATTTGTAGGTTACGATAAGATGAAGACATTCATTAAGTTTTAGACAGATGTTAATAATTTGATATATAGTGGTCTATACCACGGCCAATTATTAAGTCGTTGTTTTAACTAAAACAAGTGTTGTACTTGAACGTGAAATTAATAATTTATTGGTACTTTTCGTCTAAGGGGCCGCTACTGACTGCTATCTGCCAATGTTTATAACCTGAACACTGATAACTCCCATAAAGCACTGATAAGCCTTCTTTTACTTCATATCTTCGTATTATTGTATTAAATTCGTATTATTGAAAGTGTAAACAGATATAAAAACAAATTTAATAACAAAAAAAAATACTTTTATTTGATGACACATGTATTAATGAAATAATAAAAAAAACACTTTAAGAAGATATGTACATATAAAACCTCAAAATGAAATAATAAAAAACACATTTAAAAGAACATATTTACATAGAAAAGAAAAAATATAAAACGAAATCGGTTTTATAAAAAGATAAAACATTCATCTCTTCCCCACATGATTTTTTCGTTTAGAAAAAAGACTTTCTTTTACTTCAACCACTTTGCCAGGTCCTCCAATTTTTTTTCTTGGCCTGTATAACATGTCATGGGCACAAACCTCTCTTAGACATTTGTTCCACGTTACCATAGCTCTGTTGAATAGTTTCTGCTCTTTGGCCCACTTCATCGTTGTCAAGCTATGGGACCATCCATAAATCAATTTTAAAGCTGTTAAAAACGAAATCCTCGAGCCCTCCAACCATGTTCCTTTCCTTATTGGAAGTTTTGTGTCATAAGTCCTACGAAAGCATCTCCATTTGGCCTTCCTGGTTGACTTCATTCGATGACCTCGATCACACGTCGATTCAAGTCGGCAAGTACCCCAACATTTTAAAAATATTGAAGTGCCTGTTCTTCTGAAGGCGTCAAATTCCATATTCTAAGAAGATCCATAATATGACGAAAAGAAACACAAAGGGGCCACAAACTAAAAAAAAAGTAAAATAAACACAAACGGGCCAAAAACTAAAAATAATGAAAAATAAACACAAACGGACCAAAAGTAAACAATTTAATAAGTGAACGTAATAAGGGAATAACTGAAAACTAAACAATGCAATAACTGAAAGAGGATAAGAAGAGGGAGGTTATGTGACGTGACGTTTGATAAGATAGATAAGAGGTGAGGTTTCAGTCCGGCCTGCTAGACTAAAAGTACCAATTTATTTCTTTGGTTACTCAATACTTGGTCAAGTATTATTTTTAATAAAAACAGAGGGGGGAGGGCTCACACTGTAAAATATTTAAATTGAATAACAATTGTATGCAAAATTTAACATTGTATTTTCATACTGTAAAATTAAATTTAATAGATTATAGTTAATTTAATATATAGTTGACAGGCGCAAATATATTTTTGATAGACAAAAAAAAATATACATATATTATAGTGTGTTATAAACTTATTTTTATCTAAAAAATCTGGTGTAATTTACGTTTAATATTATCAGTTTTCAAAAATTATTTTTTTATATATTTTTTGCCGCTCTCCGTTACCTTCTACAACTTTCTATATTAGATATTGTTTTTTTCTAAAAATTTTCTGACTTGTATTTCCGAAGATTCATTTTCGAGCTATATAAGCATTTTTATTTTTTTCTCCTTTATTTAATTATCAAATTATTTCAAAAGTTATATTTAGCATTTTTTCGTAACTTTTACTAATGAGATATAGTTGATTATTTGAAATAAACAAGTGACACCAACGGGGATAAGACCTAAATGATATTAAAGACCACTTAATTATACAATGATACACCAAGTTTAATCAAAATCATTAGAGCCGTTTTTGAAAAAATGTGTTTCAGCGTTGATATAAAGTGGCACCTCCTGTTAGCCGATTTTAAAGAAAAACTTGCCAGGACATCTAAAGCATATATCTATCTTAAATATGTAATATCAGTTTCGTATTACTTTTCTGTTTCGAGTGTTCACATACACACAGACCATTTTCGGAACTTGGTTATTTGGACTCAGGGGACTTCAAAACGTGTATTTTCGTTGAAAACTCAGATTCAAAAATTGTCACGATCGCAATACTTACCCTTACTATATATTACATATATAGGTAAGTGAAAGTAAAAACTGACATAATTGTTATTAAATGTTTTCCATTCAATTAAGAACATTTGGAATTTCCCGTAATCTATCATTTTCAGCCATTAAATAAAACCCAAGGTAAAAAAAAACGAAGTGTGGTGTCACTTCTCAGTAACAGCCATAGCTACTTTTTTTCCTCGCCTTTCAGGGTATACGGTGTTTTTCCGGGTCTGGATAAAGGGTGGGGACTTAATGTCATATCTACTACTAAGAAATAATATATAAAATATACAAAATATAATCTTTAGCGAAAACTAAACCTTATTAAAAAAAACACTTATTTTTCCATCGGATGGAAAAATAGTCCGTGGTACTGACCCCTTTTCATCGAATTATTAACATCCGGCTGAAACTTCGTAAATAGCTTCATCACGTCGTAACCTATAAATATTTTATTTACGTAAATTTTCGAAATTGGTGCGTTTTTAATCTGGAGGTCGGCAAACTTTGTATATTCAATTAGGAACTAAAACTAGTAAATACCTATTTACTTTCCACTTTAATCGTGAGATAACTTGAGCTCAAGGTCGAGAAAAAAAGGTGGCCTTCAAAAGTATTGAGCCATTTAGCGTGACCTACACCCCCAAAATAACGAGGTTATATAGGGCTCAATATTTTTGAAGGCCACCTTTTTTGTCGATTTTGTGTTCAAGTTATCTCACGATTAAAGTGGAAAGAATATTTACGAGTTTTTAGTACCTAATTAGATAGACAATGTTTGCCAACCTCCAGATTGAAAACACGCCCAATTCCAAGAATTTTCGTAAATAAAATATTTGTAGGTTAGGATGAGATGAAACTATTTACGAAGTTTCAGGCGGATCTGTACCAAGGACTACAATTTTCAATGTTCTCCGTACACGTAAAGAACATTGTCCGTAAAGCTTGGTATTAAGATTTATATAACTTCTCAATTTGTATTAATTTTAATTGTGTTTTTTTTTATTGTATTTCATTGACTATATTTTCATTGCGATTAGAATTTTTACTTTTATTTTTTTGTCTTCAGTAATTAATTTAATTTAATTTTTATAAATACAACCAGGCAAATGCAGTATTAATGAATATTTTAGTTGTTTTTTAGGTGACTAAATGTCCTGGAATAAAAATATAAACTTCTTCTTCTTAAAATATTACACTACCTTCACATCATTTACGTATACAATTGGACTTCCAGGTGGCAAATCCGTCGTTTCTCCAGCAGAAAACTTGTAATAAAGGTTTGTGGAGGCTCTGTATGGGCACGCAAATAAATATTAACTGACCTAGATGGGAATCGAACTCACAACGTTCACTGAAACTAACGCCCTTCATGCAAAAAACAAAACAAATAAAAGTGAAGATTTTGTTTACTGAAAACGATGACTTATGGTGTTAACAGTCCGATTAGAATTCTTCTTCCGTTCTTATTGAGTTTTTTTTTTTAATTATGACGTGTAGGAACGGGACATTAATGTCAATAAATTTTAAAGACTTGAACGAATTACGGCAGTATAGCTTTCTGTACATATTGTTTACAGCAATTATTAAAGAAAGCGCAGGAACAAATATTTGATCACTTTTGAGTCGACTTAGTTACATAATACATGTTTTTAATGGTGTTTTCCTCACATATTACCCCGATTGCCTTTTTTCATATCTTAAAAAAATGCTAGTACAAATTCATGAAAGAAATTAATGATTGGTCCTTTTGTTTAATACATCACCTTCGAATTTTATTTAGATGCAATAGGTCATGTTCTCATAGTGTATACGGACCTAGCTGGTAAACATTTCTGTCAGAATCCAAAAAAAAAAAAAATTAACTTTAAATCAGGTGACTGCTGAAAAGGAGCTAGATGAGAGATCTTTCCTAAATCGAAAACGAAATTATTGATCTGTAAGAAGTGCTGCTGGGTACTATTCTTCTTCGTGCCTAACATGCGATTTTTCAAATTCACGACAGCTCATTTGCTTATTGTCAAATTAATGAAAGGTGCGGATTTAAACCTGTAGAGATAAAAAAATTAAAGTCTGTATTTAACATTTTTGTTTTACATTTGCTCGATTATTTAATGGAGGTTTGTTATATAACCTTTACGGCATTTTTTTTTAATTGGATTAGATATTTAAATATCTCAGAAGGGAACGGCTATGTTTACGAAATTCTGAGAGAATGAATTTGTCATTTATGAATGACCGACATGATTTTTCTAAGTAATGGACATCAGCCGAGTGCAAAGTTGATATTTATGTATATTTTTTTTTTAAATCTCAGTTAAAATATGAACCGCTTCTTAGAGGAAACTAAATTCAAATGTATTTATGGTTTCAGTCCAAAGGGTAATTATGAATTACGAAATCGACAAATGTTTTCCTAGCAGTCATTTCTGTTTGTATTCATTGTTATGTTGTTACATAAGGACATTCCAATGTTTATAGTATTTATCTTATCGCTTAGATTTCATAAGGTAGTTCTGACTAAACTGAGCTATAAAGTGACGAGCGAAAATACGGCCTTTAAGTAGGTTATTATACATTTAGGTATTTAAAAAATACCGGAAGAAGGATATAAAAATAACGAAATCGAGATAAAAAAATTGTTGCAAATCTTCCTTTTTAAATACATTTATGAAATTAATTTTACTATCTTATTTTTCATATCAGTACAACTAGATGAGTGAGGAAAAAAATAAAGAATACATGTTTTTTTAAACTTATTTATGAATAGTGATGTTTCGGGCTACACTGTAGTCCTTCTTAGAGAAAAAACAATTGAGCGAGGTGATGTTATAATGGGAGTAGCTAAGAACGAAAAAAAAATAGAAAAAAGAGAACTGAAACATGGAGCAGAAAAAAAAAAAATTATTTTCGCTATAACCATCCATTATCGAGATTTTATACAATAACTGGCTATTACACAGTCTTGGTCTCAACCTTTTACTGTAATCAGATGTTTACAATTATTTACTTTTTACCAATATATTTTGAAAGTTGTCATCAACCTCTTTATGGTTCTATATAAACTTTGTGGTTGCCAAAGGCCAAAAAAAAATAAATAATAAAAAATAAATAAAAAAAATTGGAAAACTGCTGGTTTGAATGATAAAATGTCTTTATTATAACCAGACCTCTGTCACTACCTTTATTGAAATGAATAATTTTTGGTACGGTCAGGCCGTCGCGTGGTTTGAGGTGCCGTGACGAAATTTTACCAGGCGTCCTCCTCATTCCCTTTTCCCTCAAAAATTCTTACGAACGAAGCATTATCTTTCAACTTTATCCTTGTGAGACATACTAGATTTGAACGAAAATTCATTTCAGTCATCTCTTTATATATTTCAGATCGATTGACGGAATCATACACTTGGTTAAAATCAACAAATATGTGATGTGTAGGCAGTCTGTATTCTTCGTTTTTGATTATTCGGCCATGGTGAATATGTTAGTTGTCACAAAACAAGGTCTTATCCTTTTTGTCTATTGGACAGATTTATTCTTTTATATAGATTTATTCTCTCTCGTAAGGGTATTCATTTATAATATATAATAAGAATTTATATATAATACTTAAAATCTAAAATTAACCGTGTACAATGCAGTGACAAACCCAATTGATATACGGCTTCGAGAGACCTGGACACTTACTATTAAAGTATTAAAAGAATTGAGTGCGAAAAACTCCGCATGATAATCGGATCTGTGACCAGATGCATGCAGGAGAAGGACAAATAAAGAACCGATTACAGATACTGTTCAATCAATACCTCGTAATATGTAGGCAAGGAAGTTAAGATGGGTGGGAAATGTAGTTCGGAGAAATCCACCGTGAAGCCTCTTCACAACAATGAATTCCTCAATAGTAAGCAAGAGACTTCGTGGAAGGCAAAAAAACAGATAAATCGAA
Source organism: Nezara viridula (assembly GCA_928085145.1). NCBI lineage: Eukaryota > Metazoa > Arthropoda > Insecta > Hemiptera > Pentatomidae > Nezara > Nezara viridula. Next base: position 121,440,241 of record OV725081.1, on the reverse strand, counting down.
TTAAGATGCAATACAGCTGCATGTAGATAACTGAAGAATAGACAGAGAAACCGGCGCAGACTTCGGCCAGAGGTAAGAGGGGGCGATCGGCCCCAATAAAAATGTTGAGAGGGGGAGAATATTCGCCTCCTTCCCCAATAATTTGAAGTGGAAAAAAAATTAAAATTAATGACAAATAAACAACATAAATGAATAACATATGAAAACTAAAATCGATTAAGAAACGTCGACTGGCTGGTTATGCTAAGACCTAGAAGTAGCTATGTAACTATTTCATCACGATATCACGACATACCTATTATTTAAATTTTCATTTTTATTCAAGCATATTAATATATCAACGTATCCTTGGATTTTATAACTCATTCACCTTTCATGTGGAAACCTCCATTTTCAAGTGATATTCTTATAAGTTTTCTGTGATAAAGTTGGAAAAAATATATATTTAATAAGTACAAGTATAAATATATATTTTTTTATAGACATTTCTACATAACTAATCAGGCTGTGAAAACGTTTTGCTTTTATTTGAAAGTTGTACCAACTAAGAAATCAAAAGTATTTTTCAGTTTTTAACATTATTCATTTTTAGCTGAAAAGATTCTATACATGTACCTATGTTATGGATGCTGTCCACCTTCCTATCATGTTTAATATATACAAATTGTAATATATCCAATTGCTTTGTTCAGATATTTGCAAGGATATTTATCTATAAGGAGATAAAAAAAAAAAAAATCCTACAACTATTCAAACATATATATAAATTTATTTTTTTATATCCAATATTATATTTGTTCGTTTCATAATAATTGTGTTGAATTCGTTTACATAATGTAAACAACAGCCATTTTTTTTTTTTTTTTTTATGGGGCTTCCTTCCCCCCAATCAAAATGAAAAATCTGCGCCTATGGGCAGAGATGGAGAAGGCTATGGTCACGTCGGCAAAAGATATAATAAAGATGTAATTCCAAAAGAAAAAATAAATAACACCAAACTAAAGATACTTTAGAGAAAGGAATTTACATTAAAACCCTATCAGTCTATATAAATAAGGATAAAGCCTACCTTAAAACCAAATGACGTCTTCCGTCTTTAAGGAAATTGTGAAAATCTATAGAATCGATAATATAAGGTGGCACTTCCGGTTAGTCAATTTTAGAGAAAAATAAGCTATAACATATACTCACCTAAAACAGGTTATTTCAATTTTGTAGGACCTTTAATTTTCGAACTAGGTTCTGCCCCCGTATACCGTACAGCAATAGTCAAAGTGAGGAAATATTGAGGAAGTGACTAGGAGCCTATGGGTTTCAAAAGGAAATAGGTGACGGGAATAATTTAGACGTTATAGGGTGGAAATGGTACGGCGGGAAATATTGGATATATGGTTTTCCAGGAAAGCGTTTGATCAATGGTTATTCCAAGGTTTTTTATGGTGGGATAAAATTTGATGGGATTATCATGAAGGAACAGAGTTGGAATATTAGGAACAGTTTTAAGGAGGTGATTGGAGCCTATTAAGATTGCCTTTGTCTTTTCCGCATTCAACTTCAACTTGTTTGCTCTCGCCCGGTCACAAATCCTATCCAAGTCTTCTTGAAGTTTTTCTATGGCTAATAATAGGTCGGAGGGCGAGAAGGACTTGTATATTTGGAAATCATCTGCATAGATATGTTATTGGGAGTGATGGATCAGGAGGGGAAGGTCATGGATATAAATAGCAAACAGAGTAGGAGATAGAGAGGAACCTTGAGGGACACCACAGGAGAGGGGTGGAGGGTCTTAGATCAAGGTTGACCTGGGACGACTACATACTGGGACCGATTTGAACCAGCGCAGGGCACTGTTGGATAGAGGAAGATTGTGCATTTATTAAGGATGATGTTATGGTCAACTGTGTCAAAAGCTTTAGAAAAATCTAGGTAGGATGAGGACAGTAAGGTTTTGGTGTTCCATGTAATTTTGGAGGTCATAGGTTATTTTAAGGAGAGCGGATTGCGTTGAGTAGCCAGGTCGAAAGCCAGATTGGAATCGATTGATAAGAGAACGTTCTTCTAGGAAGTTGGAGAGCTGATTTTGGACAAGGCGTTCTAACGGCTTTGAATGGTTGGACAGAAGAAAAATAGGACGGAAGTCGTGCAGTGAGGTAGGGTTGGCAATTTTATTCAAAGGTAGGACTAGGGCGATTTTCCAGCAAGATGGGAATATGGAGTTTTGCAATGGAAAGCTGTAGATATGATAAAGAACAGGAATAAGGTCAGGAAGGCTGGATTTTATTAATTTTACTGGAATATTATCAGGAATATAATCATTAGTTTGGAATTTTAGGATAGTGGAAAGTAATTCATCGTAGGTCACATGGGAGAAAAATAAGTCATCAGGATTGTAATATCGAAAGTAGGAGAGAAAGTGTGAGTAAAGGAAAAGAAATGGTTATTGAGATCATCTGAAGAAAGAGAGAAGGAACAAAGATTATTGGATTCTGGTAGGGATAGATTACGGAGTATTTTCCATTTAGATTTGGAGTCGGGAGCATTGGACAGGGCATTATGGAAGTAGGTGGTTTTAGCAAGACGGACTGCGGATTGGGTCCCATTGCGAACCGTCTTGAAAGACGTATAATCCACAGCTAGACGGATTCGACGGTATTTGCGCCTTGCTGCATCTCTTCTCCTCATCATTTTCTTCATCTCACTGGTCAACCAAGGTGCAGTGGGACGGAGTAAGGTTTTGGTTTTCAAAGGAGCGCGGATGTCTAATATGGACTGTAGATTTGAGGTCAGGGTGGATACCATAGAATCAATGGAGTTGTAGGAATATATGGTGTCCCATTGGACAGATTGAAGGTCTGGTTGAAAGGATTCATGGGAGAGAAGATTTAAATTTCGGTAAACTACGGCATATAACAGGAGAGGAAAGAGAGGACATTTCAACGAACATGTATTCTATGTGAACAAAATCATGATAAGGATACTGTAGAAGGATTTGGCCTTAAGACTGTCATGGATATATAATCCGACACCACCTTCCGGGAGATGAGATCTATCGTGACGTAGAAATGAGTAATCGGGTAAGGAAATCTGGGAGAACGGGATAAAAGGTTTTAGCCAGGTTTCAGATACTGCTATTATATGGTAAAAATTGTCAAGAAAATATTTCTATAATTCATCGTAGTGACAGGAATTTAGGACATTAGTCATAATAGTAGAGTTGGGAAGTAGAGTTTTGGTGAAAAGGATCGAGGATAAAGGATAGGACATTTTTTTAAACAAACACTCCGTTTAAAAAAAAAATACAAACATAAAATAAAAGTCGAAATGAAAACAATGAATTTCCAGTATTTCGAAATAAATATTCAGTTGAATATAATTTATAGCATAAATATCCCCTTTAACAGTTTAATAACTAATAGTCGTACAATCCATAGTTAACCGATCGCACAATCCATAATCAACCGTTAATGCAATAAATAGGAATTTTGTTATTTTAATGGTATTTGTGATTTTTAGCTGTTTTTTGTAGCTGTAGTTCGGTAAAAAATGCAATCCGATTTTTTGTAATAGCCCAACATGGCTAGAAAATTTATTTCTATACAAAGTTGAGCGGTAAGTGAATGTTATGTGTTGCGCGTGCCAGGTTGTTTTAAAAAGTAATGAAATTCCCTAAAAACTATTTAAAAAATCGTTCATTTTGGACAACTATTAACGAAGTTACAGCTATTCAATGTGTAATGTAAGATTACGGGTACATATCCTGGTGTCAGAAAGGGATGAATGAGAGAAAAAAGATATCTTAGTGAAAGTAACAAAATCTGTTGCCCGCATCACACAAGCTTCACTATTACCTCTACTTTTAACAGAAATTACTGTTTGATAAAATTAAGCTGTGCCAAAAAGTTTTTGATCAGCAATATTAGAGGGTATTGAAATTGTTATATTGATCTACCTTAAGCCGGTTTACATAGCTTTAGTTAATCAAATAAATCGTACTCAAATCTTTTCTTTGATTCAGTTTTCCGGAAAATAAATCTAATTAATTTTTTTTTGTTCCTTGATGGACATATGTAAAGATCTAAAAACTTTTCTGAAATAGGTAGGAAAGTCATGTGGACACACCTGATTTTTTTCTTGGACTCAGGGGACTCAAAATTGAATTTTTTCACGATCAAACTTCCCTTTCTTTTATTAGTTTTATTTTTTATTGAGTATTAATACAGCCTGTCACACTGAAGGGCATTGGTACTAGGGCTATAGTATTCATTCACACAATATGTACATAAGAAAGGAAAAAAAAAAAAAATATATATGTATATATATATAAATAAAAAGATAAAGTAATATACAAGATAAGTAAAATAACAGATTAGCCGAATAATAACAAAATAAATAAAACACATTCACACCTATGTACAATATTTACATTGGCCCAGGGGACTCCGAATCAAGCTTTGTCCCCCAACTGCGGAAGCCAAAGCAGGACTCTAGGAGATCCCAGTGCTCTCTCCCAGCCACGTCAGTGGTATAGTAAGCCAGTGGAGACTGATGGGAGGGCATTAGAGCAACAGACGCTCAGGACATGAGTGAAGAATCTAGCCAGTGCCAGTACTCCAATATATACATTTTTAGAAAAGGTCGCGGGGCCACTGCCGTTTTAACCTCCAAGGAGGATTGTAGGGATGACTGGAGGTAGATAGAGACTGTGCTACAGGATAAGAAAAAATAAAAAAGTCAAAGAAACCTTTTGTCTTAGGCCATGTAATTTATTGTTACTTCCAATATGATAGAAATTGATCTAAATAAAATTTTTAAAGGTTGAATTTTCCTATAAACTTATATCTGTGTGATCGGTCGGTGTTGGTACCTTATAGTAAGACAACTAGGATAGATATCATTAATACTAATAGCTTTTATATGTATTAGGTAATGTTTTTCTAGAAATCGATGATAAAAAATAACTTATTTATCTAAACAATTTTTGCATAACTTATAGTTGAAATAAACTGTAGGCGTTGAAGGCCTAAGGGTTTTAAGCCTATAAATAGCAACAAACAACAATTTTTGTATACATAGCTTCGATTTGAACCAATTCTAATGTTTTGTCATTATTCAAACTTGAATATTCTTAAATAAAATCATCAGTTTGAGTTGAACCCATTAAACAAAAATTGACTTTTTCCCCACTTTCTGAAAATGACAGATTTCTGCCTTAGATATGAAGCCTCTCAGTTAATATTGTATATTGTTAAAGTTGGCATAATTAATTACATTTAACCAATAGCGCAGATTCTCAAAATTATTCTGATGATATAATATTTGTACCAGTTCACTAGCGGATACAGGATTTAAATTTTTTTGGGGGGGCTTCAGCCCGAAAGCTTTTTTTTTCATAAAAATGGCGATAATTACTTTGGAAAAAAAGAAAGAAACTAACTATCTATATGAAATGATATTTAAGTGATTCCTCAGGTCCGTTTAAATGTAATTACATGAACAATAATACTTTAAGAGATAATTTTTTAATATATTTTTTCATAAAACATGGTTATATTTTACCATTTTGGGAGGGGGCTTCAGTCCGAGAGCCCTCCCCCCGTAGATCCGCCCGTGTACCAGTTTATGAGCTCGCTTTGGATTCATCTCAGCTGGTAGCATGTAATACTTTATTTATTATTATTTTTTAAAATTAATTTTGTTTATAAATAATATTGAGACCTGAGCGGTTGCCTTGACATTGTTCCTCTTGAGGCCTGCAAAGACCACCTCGGCGAGGCTGAGCGTAGGATCCAGCTGAGGCGCGGGAGGGCCAGAGATATACTTCACCTTTGCCGTCATATCCAGCTCTGTCGCTCTTCAGCGTTTCTCCCCTCCCCCTCCCTCCTCTTGACTCCATCCCTCCCCCCACCATGTCCACCTACCCCAGTGTCTTGACCAATGATATCTCCCGTAGGCTGCAATCTGGGTAGGCCAAGCCTATTCTGACCAGATATTTTCTATAGGAGTAGCTGTTAATGGAATACCAGTTAACCAAATTATTATATTTAGGTAATCATCATTATGGGCCTATATTGTATATAGGTATGACTGTGTTTTTATGTTTTTAATTTACTTATATTTAGGTTATTTCATTTTTTATTGTACATAGTTTTTATATATTATTTTACTTTTGTTAATAATATATTTTTTGTATATATGGAGTGAACGTGTTCATTTATTACTATAATTACTGTCCTCGAGACAAAATATTAAATGTCTAAAAAAAAAAAATTTAAATCAGTCACAATTATTCAGGTATGCTTAGATGCAGACTTTCCATTCTGGTTGTGGGGAGCGATATATCCTTCAAAAAGATCTCGAGAGTTTATATTGTGTATACAAATTATAGTTGATAATAAACATAAAAAAAACCATAGTTATTATAAAACTAAAAATGTAATAGTTAATATAAAAATTAATTTATATTTTTCCTGAATTTTTATTCAAAAAATTAATTTTTTTTTACCAGTCTTGCTCTTGGTCTTGCAACAGATAGGCGATGTTGGCAAAGTGCAAGACTAAGACCGATTTTGGGCAACATATATGGGTATATTTTTGCATATGTGTATAAGTTACATACAAAGCAACTGAATAAGTTACATATTTTTATTTAAAGGTTTGAGGCAATGAGACAAAGTCTCAGTTCTTTGATGTAACTGAATAGGATACTTATGTTTATTTAAATATTTGAGATAATGAGAGGAACTCTGAATTTTCCGATACTTTATACAGGGTGTTTCAGGGTTAAATGACCAAACTGCAAAAAAGAACTAAGGACCGCAAAACAAGAAAAAAATTTCCTGTGAAGGTATGTCCGCAAACGCTTTGTTTAGGAGATGTTCATAGTTATGAATTATTTACGTTATATGAAATAAATGAAACCTTTTATTTGTTCTAACAACTTAATTAATTAAACGTAAACATTAAATGTTGTTCAATGTGATTTCCTCGAGCATTAAGACAGGCTCGGCATCTTTCTTCAACAGCAGCAGTGGCAGAACGGCACTGGATATGTGTTATTGTTTCACAAGATTCAATTATCCTTCTTGGTAAGGAATCAAGGTCATTGACCGGACTTGGGCCCTTCGGAACTATCGGGCCCTCCGTTCTTAAGCCCAAAAACGTAATATTTTCGAGATGATGCAAGGCAAAGGGTTCGCATCCACACAATCTTACGCTAATTGTAGTACTGTCATTGAAAATATTTTTTCGTCAACGCATTTTCGTCGACTTGAGCCCCTATGATCGTGAGAAGAGGAGTTTATATTATTTGTCAGAGTTTTTTGTCGGTGGGCCACATCATTGTTAATTCTTCACCATATCCCAAGAAGGAATGACAAATTTTAAAGGTTTCCTTCTCCTTCAGGCGGGCAAAAAAGTCCATTCACCCCTAAAATTCAGGCAAAAAATTTATGAAAGAAAAGAAACTTTATTTGAGAATAACTCGAAAATTACACACTTTATGTCCGTGATTATACAAAAGATTACTAGATTCCCTACAAAAGGAAAACAAAATCATCGAAATCCGACCATTTAGAGCAAAGATATAGCTTATTGAAATTTATAAACATGTTGGTTCCAAACATTAGTGTTGCCCAAATGCGAGATCGAGATGAGTCTTGGTCTTGCTCTAGACTCTCGTAACAGTCTTGCATTTACCTATTAGCTTATTACTAGAGAGATATTACTGTATTTTTTTAGATATGAGAAACCTAACTAAGTCTGAATGAAAAATTAGAGGAGTTAAATGCAAAAGTATATTGGTTATACCAATTCTTTACATATAGTAACTAAAATTGTTAAGTATTTTTAAGTGTTTACTTGTTTTATTGTTATTTTGCCTGAATTTTTATTCAAAAAAATTGATTTTTTTTTTTCAGTCTTGGTGTTGGTCTTGCAACAGATAAGCGGTGTTGGTGTTGGTCTTGGTCTTGCAAAGTGCAAAACTAAGACCGATTTTGGGCAACACTACCAAACATTAATGAAGTTTTAAATTAATTTTTTGTTTCCTTTGTCGATTATATTTAGCGAGAAAGTAACAATTGATTTATTTTATGATACGTTGCATTGTTTTATTTTCTTATTAATTGATCACTGAACAATATACTGTACGTGAGTACTAGTTTACTTCAAATATAATTAAGTAAATGTAAAAAATATTCATATCAATAACTTTTATTAATCTTATATACAAAAAATATAAATATTTACATAAATTTATAATAAATGTATATTAATGTACAGAATTTGCTATTTTTTTAACATTTAATTTTTTTCAAATAATCAGATTTTTTTGTTTGGCGCTCGTTTCCCGCCCTTTTTCTCGCGGCAATACTTAGCCAACGTTATTAATTGATCACTGAACAATATACTGTACGTGAGTACTAGTTTACTTCAAATATAATTAAGTAAATGTAAAAAATATTCATATCAATAACTTTTATTAATCTTATATACAAAAAATATAAATATTTACATAAATTTATAATAAATGTATATAAAGTACAGAATTTGGTATTTTTTTAACATTTAATTTTTTTCAAATAATCAGATTTTTTTGTTTGGCGCTCGTTTCCCGCCCTTTTTCTCGCGGCAATACTTAGCCAACGTTTTATCAGTAATACGTCGGCAGGGGTCGCTTCTTCACACTGTTCTACGAAATTCAAAGCCACCTATAATAAAACTTTATGTTATTGGCAAGAAATTAAATGACGCATATATTAATTTGTATATAAGTGTGGACCTTTTACTCACCTCCAAAGCATTATACCCTTCTTCTGCTGTCACCCTTCCGTCATCCTCAATAATTTCTAGACTATCCTCATCTTCATCAGTGCTTTCTAACACAACTTCCACGATTTCTTGGTCAGTGAGTTCATAGTGCGCATCGTCACTATTGAGCCATTCTGCCACCTCCGAATCGTGTTTGTTTTCACATCCAGGTAGCTTTTTGATCAAAGAACTCATTTCCTCAGAAGAGATCTCATCGCAGTTATTGTCTGAAGAGATTTCAGATAGGGTTTCTTCAAGAAGTTGGCTCCATGAATTTTCCAATGTAGATTCCTTGACGTTGTTCCATGCTTCTGCCAGGCAGTAAATGACATCTTTTAAATTTATTCTTTTCAAAACTTCTTCTAAAGAGGAGGACTCTTTAGAGTCGTTGAGTAAGGACTGCAATAATAATTTTCTATATTTACGTTTCAAACATCCCATGACGCCTCCGTCCTTAGGTTGTAAGAGACTCGCGACGTTCGGTGGTAAAAAGTGGGCTACTATGTCGCCATTTCTTAATTCAGAGACGTCTGGGTGAGAAGGAGCATAAATCAAGAGGGCTCTTCTTGGTAGATTTTTCGATTCGAGAAATTCCGCCACACTTGGTGCGAACTGTTCATCGAACCATTCTTTAAATAGATCTCCTGATATCCACGCATTTCGTTGATCTTTGTAGATGACAGGTAGAGCATTTTGGGAAATATTTTTGAAAGCTCTCGGTTTCTTGGATTTACCGACGACCATTATCGGGAATCGATGATTTCCGGAGGCATTGGCACAAGCAAGAATCGTTATTCTTTCTTTAATATTTTTGTATCCAGGAGCGAAGTTTAAGCCGGATTCGTCAGCGTTGAAGACTTGATCTCTTGTGTATTCTTTTAAAAGTGACTTTATACCATTTATGAAAATATTTACAGATCTTTCATCGGGTAGAAATTTTTCTCCGTAAGCGCTTAACTGTTTGATTCCGTAGCGAGACTTCCACCTATCCAACCAGCCTGAACTCGCAAGAAAAGGCTTCGAAGTTTCCCCGAACTGTGATGCAAGAGCTCTGGCTTTTTCTTGGATCAACGGGCCTGTTAGATGTATACCCTTTTCTCGCTCCTGCATGAACCATAAAAAAAGAGCTTCATTTAGTTCTTCATTTTCAAACTTCTTCATCGTTTTACGTTGTACCGTACTGCTGGCAGTTTTCGTGGCGAATTTTATTAAATCGTCCTTATTTTTTTTCCAATCGGAAACAGTAGAGGTTCCGACATTTAAATCTTCTGCTATTCTTTTCAAAAGCTCTCCATTTTCTAATCTGTAAATTGCTTCAATTTTTTGTTCAATGGAGATTACTACTCGTTTTCTTTTAACAGACATATCGCCACTTTACACTTTTATGTGCAACACAAAACCATCTCAAAACACACTGTCAATTACAATAAATTAAAAAAAAAAAAAAACGTGCGAAAAAAATTAGATGTTAACAACCAAAAACAAAGTAACACAATTCTTTGTTAAAATAAGAATTAGAAACCAAACAAAATGTAGGGAGGGGTTCCTCAAAAAATAACCCCAATATTCACAATAACTGTTATTACATTATTTAAGTGTTCGTTAACTAATCCAACTATCAACATAGAATTTCAGATAATTATTATTAAATATGAAGAAGTATGTTTAAAAAAAAGTAAGATATTACTCAATTTACATAATTATTTAAAACTAAAAAAAAATCGTTACATGCTATTTTTTTTTATAAATGAAACTTAAATAAGTAATTAAAATAATGAAACATTGTTAACAATAATTTTGTTTTATTTAATTGTAAAATAAAACTTGTCATTAATGTAAATAAGTATAAATATATCAGTACCTAAAGGAAAAAAAAATTCCGGAAGATCAGTTTCAGTTAAGGTAGGTCGTGGTTTAGCGGGTTCACTGTATTAAATAACAATACTATTTTAAATAACAAAACTAATGAAATTTATTCTTGCACTACTTTGATCAAGCTAAAAACTATTCCTTTAAATGTTACTCCGCAATCTGAACATATCATTGGACGGTTTTATGATATTAGTTTTATCAATTTAAACGATTATACCACGATTAACCTGCATTGTCCTTATCGCTTACATCTGTGATTTCATTAAACTAATATTGATATACTTTTTAAAATAAATAAAAAAATTAATTTACAAAAATTTCATTTGATTTCACATCAAGCAAAATGTTGGGAGTATCTACGAAAAATATTTTTCATTTTAGTCAAAGCACTGTAGATAGTCATACAAATTAATAAGTTTTATTTTAAAATTCATTTATTTGAAACACTATTTTGAAAAAAAAAAAAAGTGTTAGGAACACTTTACGTGAATATATTTATTTTTTAAATTTAATTTCTAAACTTTTTTAAAATTTAAAACCATGAAATATGTTACGTGAATATCATAGTTATTCAACATAAAAACCGAGTAGTATAAATTTAAAAATTTACTTTAGACAATTTTGCAAAGATAAGACGAAGAGTGGAGAGTATTGTGGCCTTGCTTTTGAAGTAGTGATTACAGCGTGTTGGACATTGCGAAAATACGTTTTTAAAAAACTATTTACAAAAAAAAATACTTTAAATTTATCAGATACACACGAGAATGACTTGTTATTGTAAATAATAAAATGAGTAAGATAAAATCAAGAAAAAAACAATTCTGTACACTGCTTACCTTTTATTTTTACATTTTGCTAATTCTATCTAGATGACATGAAACGTTAAAATCTATAACATTACTCTATAAACGATAAATAAATTTGGCCACCAGAGTTTTAATTTAATGATAAAGTAAAACACAAATGAAAGTATAATCCAAGTTGATAAGAATTTATTGTCTTTCTCGACCTAGTTAAATTGTAAAATAACCGAATCATTCATAACATGTTAATAAGTATTTAAACTTTATTTCCAAATTAAAATATAATGAAATGTACAACCCTATTTACAAACAAACACAACCTATATACAAACAAGTTGATTCAATTTGGGAGGTTATAAACCACCTCTCAATGTTGACGCAACATTTCACTTTGAGAAAGGAAAAATATTTTTTTAAATTTGTTTTATTATTAATTATTATAATGTTAGCCAATGTTTATTTATTTTAATTCCTACATTAAATTTTTAAATATTCTTTTTACAAAGCTCAAATTATCTACATATTTTCTATTCTTAGTTTGGCAATACTTAGGAGTACAGTTTGAAGTTTTTTCAGTTAGTTCAAGTTATTTTATTTTAAATTCCTTTCATTTATTGTTTGTTTCTACTTAAAGGTGTAAAATCCTCAGGTAATCAACGCCTATCTTTTATTTATTTTTATTTATGTGTTGGTGAGCTATACCCATTGCATGAAGATTTATTTCATTATTAACTATCAATAGTATTGAATAAAAATTATGCTATCAATTTTCCTACTTAATATTTATTGATATAATTATTGACGGTGTTATTTTAACTGAGCAAATACTGTAAAAAACGTATTTTAAGTATTATTTTCAAAAATGTAATGTATAATAAAAAACCTCAGCATTTCCTGTTTTATTGATTACTTCTGTAATAATGATTTTATTATGTTCATGTAAGTTAGAACTTAAAAAGTCGATAGAACTTCTCTTGATTGCTCATATTTCATTTAGTTCCCTTCTTTCTGTATTTTAACTTTAGATATTGATTATTATTAATTTTTATGTCTGCAACTTGTTTTATTTAAATGAAATTTTTCACTTCTATTAATTATATCTTAATTATTCCATCTTTTGAATATGGAAAACCTAGAAATTGAAATTAGAAGAATTAAGAATAGTTGTGCAATGTATTATTTCATAAATTATATAATGATTTTATCAGTTCTTTTAAATTACTATTATATTTTTTTATTTTTCTAAGTAATTAAGTAGCACACCAAGCAATTATAGCTAAAGAGGTTCTTTATTTATTTTTATTTTGTTCATTGGAAATAGAAAGACACTTTAAAAAAGTATAAAAAATTTCGTAATAAGAGGTGGAAAAGGAAATTGTGGTGGGTTTTACAAAATGTAATGTATCCAATGACTTCCTCTTCTTTTGAAAATGAAATATGCAAAATTTCACCATATTTGGAATTTTTAAAAATACTCTTTCTTAAATATGTAGATATTTAATCACTTTTATAAAATTATAATTTTTTTTTTTAGGGATGAAAAAGAATATTTAATTCCCAAAACTTCCAAAGCCTGGTTTCATGGTTTCACCACATCCAAATTTTATGGAAGTGCCGGTATGAAATTTTTAAAAATATATTAATTATATATTTTAAGGCATCTATACTCTATTTTATTAGAGTAATAACCATATTACTAGTACCTAATAACCATATTAGTTGTTTATATAGGAACTATTTACTATTTTATTTCTGATTTTCTTTTAATTAGATTATCAAATGAAATATTTATAAATGTTATTATTTTTATAATCCAGAACAATTATCTAAACTCAAATATTACACCCAAAATAACATTTGCAAATTCTCATCACATTTAAACATACCTTGTTTAAAAAAAAAGAAGAAAAAATGGTAAAAAGACTTAAGTTTTGCTCAAGCATTATATTTTTCTAAATTATCAGTGATGACCAAAGCTCGGGTTTTTATGCATTAAAAACCACAGAATATGCTATATAATATGCAGTAAAAATCCTGAAATATGCAGTAAAAATACATGAAAAATGCAGTAACTGGTCTTTATATATACTACACTTACTAATTACTTGATTAATAATGAGGCAATAACGTATTTAAATATAATGACATGCCTATAAAAAGTTTTGAATCGAAAATAAATTATGAAGGGCTTCAAAATTACAATAATTTCAATTTTTTTTTTGTTTTTTTAATATCTAAACTAAAGATATTATATATATATATATATATATATATATATATATATATATATATATATATATATATATATATATATATTAACATAATTATTTAATTGGGAATAAGGTCACTTAATAATTATTCAATAAACTGCTTGCTTCTGTGTTTATTCGACGTTTCGATTCCGGTTTTTATATAAGTTACCAATGGGATCCTCTTCAAAGCTAGAACAACAAATAGCTCAATTGGTATACAATTACGCTTCCATATGTCTCAAATAACAATTATTTAAAAATTTAACCTACATTTAAAATAGAGCCTCTATACCTCAGGCCAGGGACACACCGACAGACTCAGCACTGTCCATCAGCTCAGATATTAAGCCACTGGACCGTTAAGCTTCTGCCCACCAAGGTCCTGAGCCCGAAGGCAAAATAATACATACAAAACAATGAAAATTGTATCTATGTTATATAAAGCAATTAAAAAATGCATCCATGATAAATATAACAGCGATTTTATTAATAATTATTAAATATAACACAGTTTATTGAATAATTATTAAGTGACCTTATTCATAATTAAATAATTATGTTAAAATATAATACTCAAAGGTCGATTGAAGGAATTTTGTAAATATATATATATATATATATTGTTTATTTAATTAAATTAATCAAAATATGCAATTATATGCATTTATCATCAAATATGAAATTATATTCATTTATCCACAAATATGCGAAATAAAATTTGGCTTATTGCATCACAGCATACTAATTCGTATAGATATTTGATCAACAGTTAAAAAAAATAATGCAAACAAAATATGCCATTGCATAAAAATCCGAGCCTTGGTGATGACTATTAAATGGCTTATTATTTCAACAAGACACATTATTCAAATCAAATTTATGTTAGTATTTAAGTCATACAATCCATTTTTTTTTTTCACAGGAATGGATTCAAAAAGGAAAAAAGAAAATTTTAAAAATCCTCGAGAAGAAGCAACATTTATTTCTATTTTAACTTTTTTGTGAGTAATTGGGTTTAATTATCTGTCATATATGTCAATTTTTCAAAGTTTTTTTTGAAATCCTCTCAAAAAAAAGTTATTTTTGTAGTTAGCATTAATATTAAAAAATATAATTATATTTTTTACTTATTTTAATATACACTGACTATTTAAAGATGTTTAAAAACAAAATATTGGTTTACAGTTTTTTAATTTTATCATGACTTAAATTTTTTTTTATAATTTTATTTTTAATTTATTTTTGTTTTTTCTTTTATTGTGTAGTTTTACATTGAAGTTTTACAGGTGAATTTGGCAATTACAACTTCCTTGCAACTATTTTGTATTTTTATTTATCACATTCCTTTACATTTGTTTTATATTTCGGAAAGTGTTTTCCCATCAACAGAAGCATAGTCCTTATTTTTAGATCCTTTTCTAGGATTTAAAAAATACACTAGGTATTGTTTATTTACGACCTTGAGGGAATCAAGAAAATTCCACCATTGTAGTTGATCGTCATTATATAAAAACAACGGTCACTGAAACTAATCTCAGGCAATCTACAACGGTACAATGGCAGTAGTCGTTATATGTATTGTAAAGAAGTGCAATATTTAATAAAAATGGACTTCAGCAATACTTTATTAGATGAGAAAAAAAAAATACTTATCTATAAAAAATACTCTTTTCTTCTCCAAGTGTATTTTTTGACAATTTTAGCTGAAACTTTAAAAAAACTGAAAACAACACATTTCTAATTGAAAAAACACATAAAATGCCTAACACTAGCACAATATAGCGTATAAATGCAACATAATTTCAACTTTAACAATTCATAAATGATAGAAATTGGATAAAAAAATAATAACAGAAAATTACTGGAAGCCATGGAAGCCACCAAAAATAACATTAAATTACAGAACAGATACAAAAAACTGAGTTATTATGCGCACATAATAAACTAAATTAAAATATTAGAAACCTAATCTCATTAGCAGGCAAATAGTTTATAAAAGGGAGGTAGACAAGAATAAAAAGGGAAGATAAAATGTTCTCAAATTTTTGTCTCATATATAACCTATTGCTGCTCCTGATTATATTTAACTAGAGAAAACTAATAAATGAATTTTATAAAATAAGAGGAGACAACTAGAAAAGGTAAATTAATTATATGTAATTAATTTATTATTATTAATTAATTATAAATTAATAATATAGTAAAAAATGTATAAATCGATAATTACTTCTTAAACTTTAGAGAAGGGCCTAACAGTAGTGAATATGTTCTGATGATGGGAGTACATTTGCCTAAATGTAAAAAATATAATAATGTTTTACTATGAACTTATTGCTAAAAATTATTGCATCACCTTTTCTTAATGAAACATTCCTCTGCAGGTTATTGCACTGTTAAACCAGCTAAGCCTTTTATTATTATTCTTTATTCTTTATCTCTTTAAAAAAAAGGTATTTTCCTGGAGTGGGAAAGAAATAACTTCAACCACTTCACTTCAATTTTTGTAGTTCTGTTGGATATTTAGGAAGCTCCTTACGATTTTCGCAGTGTTCAGCAGCACAGCTTTCTGGGTTTCGTTTATTGTGGCTCTTGAGAGGCCCAACTTCTCTGTAGCTTCTACAGTGGATTTCATATCTATTAATAATATCTATTGTTAAGAGCAATATCTATTATCTCAGCTGTATTTATATTACTATCGATCAACACGATATCAGGTCTGTTATGGATCACTGTGTGGTCTGTTATAAAATATTGATTCCAGTACAATTTCATTCCTTCCTTCTGGATAAGTTCTTTAGGGTTGTACTTATAATAAAGAATCAAATCATTTACTAACTTTCTTTTTAGACCAATTGCCTGATGATAAATTATTGCAACATTGTCATGTCTCTGTATCAGCCAGCACTCCGCACCCTCCAGTTATGTGCTGAATAGACTCGAACGTACTGGCACAGAGCCTATACATGTCTGATTCTGTCTGTTCCTTCAAGACATGTCGCAAGTAAGACCTGATCTTGGGTTGCTATTAGAAAGCTCTCTGTCTCGGGAAACAAATTTCCTTTAACCAACCAACTAGTAGACAATGTTTTACCTATTTCATTTTGGTGTAATTGGTGAAAAAATCTTTTATTATTATTATTGTATAGAGCATATATTAATATGTCTTTCTTTGCTTAGATGGATCATTCCTGTTTTAAAGAAATGCAAGTATTCAATAAAAAAATTGGAAGATTTCTATGGTCCTCTTAAAGAAGATTCATCAGCGTTACTTGGTGATCAATTAGAAAAGTTTGTACTTCTCACTCTTATTGCTAAATAAATTTTAATATAAAAGGATTTGATTTTTTTTTTCCTTCAGATTATGGAAAAACGAATTACTTTCATCTAATAAGCACAACAGAAAACCATCACTACTAAGAGCTTTAATTTTGTCATGCTTGAAAAGTTTTATTTCATATGGACTTTTACTATCTTTAATCGAGTTTATTTTAAGGTGATTATAAGTATATTTTATAAAAAAATAATATTTTATGTACATTTTGTTCAGGTAAATATATTCAAGTGTATAAATGTTTTAAAATAATTTCTATGAATTCATTTTACAGGTTAGGAACTCCTCTTTTTCTTATACCATTTATAAATTATTTTGAATCAAATTCCAATGTTTCTGAACAAATGTTTAAATTGAGTGCAACAGGACTGATCTTGGCACCATTTTTAATGGTGTTTTTAATTAACTTTTGTTATTTGGAAGTTTTTCATATCGGGATGAAGCTCAGGGTTGCTGTCAGCAGTTTGATATACAGGAAGGTATATTAATCTCTTAAATATGATTAAATACTCTTACACAAATTTTCATCAAAATTAGTCTCTATTTCAATATTGGTTTATTCCCTACTCTTATTCAGAGAGGGGAATTTACTTGTAAAGTAGTTGTGTTCAGTCTGCAAGAAACATAATTATAAAAAGTATATACTATATATAAATATAGAATAGATTATTTTATTTTATTTGTCTAAGGAAATTCATGTACAAATAAATATAAAAGTATTATTAACAATGATGTAGAGATGGTTGACCGTTGATATAATATGAGAAGGAGTTAGTCGAGGGTGCGGTCAAATAAATAAATTTATTTGACTTCACCCTCGACTAACTCCTTCTCATATTATTAACAATGTTAGAGCTTGAGTCTAGTACTGTGTTCAAACATAACATTAACAACATCCACAACATTAAGTATGACCAATATAATAACAGATTAGTAAACGATATATATATAATTAGTAAAACAATTTTTTTTTCAATAATACATTTTTAAAAATATTCCAGAGGTATAAAACAAATAACAATATAAATATGCATTAATATCTGTTTATATGATTAACTACTCCAGTTAACAGTTTCCCTTTTCATAGTTCATAGTTTTAGGCGATGAAGTTAAGATAAAGAATACAAAGAAAATTTACAAAGATATTTTGGTAATATGATAAAGAGCCAATATGTCACTTCATATTGTTCAATTGAATGCATGTTGAAATGGTAAGGATAATTATTTCCTTGAAAAAAAAATTGATAGACATATTTTTTTAAATTAAAATTTCTTAGGGGTTTCTAAACTTTCAACAAAAATATTTTCATGAACCAATTAATAATTCGAATGGAATTCAATACCATTTTTGTTATATCACTCATGATTATTCTTTTCTTGATTGACCACACAGATGCACTAGCAGATCCAGGATTTAATTTGGGGGAGCTTCAGCCCGAAAGCTGTTTTTTTCATAAAAATAACGATAATTACTTTGGAAAAAAAGAAAGAAACTAACTATCTGTATGAAATGGTGTTTAAGTGATTCCTAAAGCCCTTGTAAATGTAATTACACAAACAATAATACTTTAAGAGATATTTTTTTAAATATTTTTTTTGATAAAACATGGCTATATTTTACCATTTTGGGGGGGTGCTTCAACCCGAAAGATAACTATTATGTTGAAACTAAAGAAATAAAATAATTATTTTTCTTGTCATATCTTTTAGGTTCAGTGCCATTTTTTTATGTATTTTTAAAAGTATTAGGCCAAGGTCACCATTAACAAATATTTTCACTTTATTTATTTATTATTCAATGTTTCAGCCTCTCGAGCCATTTTCAAGATTCTGCAACAGATTTTTAATTTAATTATTTCTCTTTAAAATATATCGTTATAAACTTATAATAAATTATAAACAGTCTGTTACATATATAGTCCTTAGTATATAGCTTTATTGTATTGCCATATAATAAAAAAAAATTCTAAAATAAAATAAATAAAGGGATATAATAAGAACTATAGAACAGGCTCGCATATGTAACAGGCTATTTAAAATTTATTATAAGTTTATAATGATATATTTCAAAGAAAAATAACTAAATTAAAAATATTTTGCAAAATCTTGAAAATGGCTCAAGAAGCCGAAACGTTGAATAATAAATAAATAAAGTGGCAAAATTTGTTATTGGTGACCTTTGCACTAATAATTAAAAAAAAATGATTTATTATCCTCAAATGAAATTTATTCTATCCCTCAGTAGTATTTATTGTTTATTCAAACTGAATTTTTACCCAGCCGTGGGTCAAGATTATTCAATTTTTTCTTAGCTAGTTTCATTTTTAAGAATTTTATGTATTTAAAAATTATTTAAATTTAATATATTTTTTGAAAACAGATCAAATTAATTTGACTATGATTCATTTTATTTCATTTCATTCATTCTTAACTATGATTGATTTAATCATGGTTTTCCAATAAAACAAATATGTACAGTTAATAAATGGTACTTAAACAATTATAATTTTTATAATTATAATTATAATTTTATGGTACTTAAACAATTATAATTCTCACTTTGACACTTTAGGAGAAAGCCCTGATGATGGCCTGAACTTCAGGTCGAAACGTCGGCAGATGTAAAAAATAAATATTATAATTTATTTTTGCCTTCCTTTTTTGACTGAGCACCCCAACTATTCTTCTCTTCATTAATTATAATTTTTTTTTTAATTTTAGGTTTTAAGTTTGAGTAAGGCAGAACTGAATGAAATATCAACTGGTTACATTGTTAATCTTCTTGCAAATGATGCAGCTCGTTTTGATTATGTTGTTACGTTTATTCATGATGTTTGGATTGGCCCTTTTCAGACTATTATCATCTCGATTTTTCTCTGGTATTATACTGGAGAGGCTTCCATTGTGGGCGTAACTGTCATAATATGTTCTATACCTCTAGTAGGTGAGTATATATCATTAATTTAAAAAATAAAATATTATTTATAAATCTGTCATTTGTTCGAACAATTTTGCAGCATGGCTTGGAAAAATTACTTCTCGAATGAGATTGCGAACTGCATTGAAAACAGATGATCGAATATGCTTAATGAATGAAATAATAGTCGGAATTCAAATAATCAAATTATATGTTTGGGAAAAGCCCTTTGAAAAGCTTGTTTCACTTATCAGAAGGTGATATATAAAGTTGTTTGTTAAGTTGTACATATAAGATTGTAATTATAATTTATGTTTACTGTTATATGTTTTTATTTTTGCTATAGGAAAGAAATTAAAGTTATTAGAAAGCTCTCTTATCTCAAAGGTATATTGTATTCGCTGGCAATGTTCCAGACTCGTATTGCAGTTTTTCTTACGATTCTTACACATATTCTCTTAGGAAATGATATAACAGCAAGTAAAGTAAGGATAATTATTGCTATTGAAGTTTTAATTGTTATTATTTATGTGGTTATATTAAATAAGCTTAATTATTTATTTGATATTTAAATATTGGGGTCATTTTTTATTGTGAAAATATATTATTTTTTACTTAAATTTTTTTGTTAATGCCATGAATTGCATCAGTTGAGGTGTATTTAATATTGTTCTGAGGAATATGTGATATAATAATCAAAATACAATAGTTATTGATGGATAGTAGATGAATTGACAATGAAAACAAAAAATATGTCTATATTACTAGCCTTAAAATAGAAAGAAAAAATGTATGGTGGTAATTTATCTCTGAGGAACAGGATTGTATATATTTTGACTTGAATAATACGTTAAATTTATTGTTTCAAACAAAAGATTAGTGTGTTTGTAGTTTTCCTAATAATTAGGCCTTACTTAATGTAGTTCGTTAGCCTAGTATAATGTGAAAAAATGGTTTAGGAAAAGAAACGGTCAATATTTTCGGGCCATTGAAAATAGTGTTTGAATTTCAGAAATTCAAAAGATTCAATGTGGTGAAACAAATTTTTTATTCAATTGAAAATCGATTTTGAGAGATTTCTGAGTTTAATCCTTATATTAATATTAATCCGTATTAATATAATTGCTAATTATGTTTTACTATAAGGTTCAGTAAAATTAATAAAAATTGTTATTTATGTTCTAGGTGTTTGTTATTACTTCGTTTTTTAATGTACTGCATCTCACAGTAACTGAATATTTTAATTTTTCTTTCTCACAAGTTTCCGAGTGTTATACTTCTGTGAAAAGAATTGAGGTATTTTTTTTACAATTATTTATCAGAATAACATAAATTAAAATATTAGTAGATTTTTAGTTTTTCCATTTTTTTAAAATAGAATTTGAAAAGTATTCATTTTAAATAATGCTCAAATATAGGTCTTATTTCATAAATATTAATAAGAATTACAAATAATAAAAAATGCAAACATCTAAAGTAAAAATAAAGACTATTGTAAGACTAAAAATATATCACAGAATATTTTTAGTTTAAGGATGCAACTATTACTGAAAATGGTGATAATACTGGAAGTTATACTAAATAAAACTCGGAACAACAATAAAAAACGTTCTTCATTATGAATTATGTCCTTGAACTGACTGAAAATATAAACAGAAAACTTTAAATTATAAGAGCATCAGAACTTTAAATTATAGGACCATCAGAACTTAAAATTTGATCATTACAATCATAAAGAACTTAACAACACTTCAAATATGAAAGATAGAGTTAATTTTTTTTCATTGGGAAAGAGACTATAGTACGTATTAGTAGAAAAAGACCTCTTCAGTCTCGATAAATAATAACTTTATTTCAAAGTTATCCAAATTTTTTGCCTCTTCAGTTATCTTCAGGGTTAACCAAATTTTACATGTAATTCAAAATTTTCATTAGCTTTTTAGCAGTGCACCCACATGCACACTTAGTGTTATCGAGATTGAAAAGACCTTTTTCTACTAAGTTAATTTTTTTGTTAAACAAAATAAAATATAGATCAGGCTGTTTAAATTGTGATAACATATAAATTAGAGAAATCTAAAAAAAATATCAATAATTAGCTTATCTCAGCTTGTTCAAATTGCAAAAACATTTATTCTACTGCATTAGCAAACTACCTTTTATTAATTTTCTCAAACTCGCATTTTTATCAAAATAAATATGTAGTATTCATTTGTTAAAACAAATAAGTATTCATATAACTATAAATTATAAAATTGATAATAAGAAAACTAAACTGAATCTTTGCAGTTATGAAGTGTCACTTACCCATTGTTGCTGTTTTCTGTTTTGTTTTTAATTTTTCCTAACTAATTATTTATATTTTAGAAATTCTTATTGCAAGGGAATAATTTAGAAATGGTAGACTCTTTACAAGAAAATAGACAATCAGAGTCAATTAAAGGAATTCGTTTGAT
Organism: Nezara viridula; assembly: GCA_928085145.1. Taxonomy (NCBI): domain Eukaryota; kingdom Metazoa; phylum Arthropoda; class Insecta; order Hemiptera; family Pentatomidae; genus Nezara; species Nezara viridula. The sequence goes on along the minus strand of OV725081.1, from coordinate 121,417,802 downwards.
AAATGTTTCTATCAACTGGAATCAAGACATGCCAAATATTCTTAATAATGTAACATTTGACGCCAAGCCTGGAGAACTTACAATCATTATAGGACCTGTTGGTTCAGGAAAGGTGAGCTGCAAATATAATTTTAATTTATTGGAAAAATCTAAAGTTTGATATAAAATTGTTGTCATTTACTATTTTTTTTTTCACCTACATAGATGAAAAAAAATCTTTAATTAGAACTTATTGTATTAAAAATTAAAATAATCTTATACAATTCTTTCTAAATCTCTTGAGAATTCTCCGCTAATAAAAATAAAATCAGTAGCAGCCTTAGACATTTGGCGCCCTCACCACTTCTCCCCCAGGCAATGACATCATCTCCCCTTTTAAAAAAATTAAATTTATTTCTCAAGCATTTTTATCTTATGTAATATTCAAATTTTATTTTATTCAATATTTCTCTAATACAATTGCTTTATAAATAGGTTAAAATTAATTATTTTAAAACATTTTGTGTATGTGTATATATATATTGTAATGTCAACATTACATAGTGTTTTTGAATATTGGCGCGTAGGTGGTAACATCACAAACTAGTGACAGGAAGTACAGATGGTGGGGGAAGCAAGCTCCATATGTAGACAGAAGGTGACCGGCCAGCGAGTGAAGAGGACATAGGTAGGCAGAAGGTAGCCAGCCGGCTAGGAACCAGGATCTGTGAGATGTTGGTCCCCAAGTAGTGAGTGTCAACAGTAGAAGTTTGTGGAAGTGAATGCACCAGTACAGAAGAGAAGTAGCTGCATCACAGGGTGAGTGATAAATGGACAGATTGAACACACGCCAAGAATAGACCTCGACAAATAGAATGGAAATTTACTAATAAGTGTAATAAAATTATGTATGCCTTTTTATTGTATAATGAGGATGTGTGTTAGTTGTCTGAACCCAACCTGAGGACTAATTATTGTGTGAGAAATAAATATATTGAATAAGAAACTGTTTGTTTACTTTTGAAGGGAATGAGAACATTATTATATATATATATATATATATATATATATATATATATATATATATATATATAAACATAATTATTTAATTGGGAATAAGGTCACTTATTAATTATTTCAGTAAACTACTAAATGTTCATTGCTTCTGTGTTTATTCAACATTTCAATCCCGGTTTTTTATAAGTTAACAGTAGCTTAATATATGTGCTGGTGGACGGTGCTGAGACTGTCGGTGTGTCCCTGGCCTGAGGCATTGAGGCTCTATTTTAAAACTTTGGAGAGGATCCCATTGTTAACTTATAAAAAACCGGGATCGAAATGTCGAATAAACACAGAAGCAATGAACATTCAGTAGTTTATTGAAATAATTAATAAGTGACCTTATTCCCAATTATATAATTATGTTAAAATATAGCAATCAAAGGTCGATTGAAGAAAATTTTTAAAAATATGTATATATCTTTTAATTCTTAACGTTTGGTGAGTTCCTCTGATGATTGGCGCCCTCAATAGGTACTCCTCTAGGTCGGTGCCCCGCAGCGATCACTCCAGTTGTTCCACCCTAAAGCTGGCTAACATTAATGAATTGAGTAAATAAGATCTTACATAATATGTTAATTATTTACTTTTAAAAAATTTCGGGATTATGTCTCCATATTCTAAACATAGCTAATCAAATGAGTAAATATATCTAACTTTAAATTTTACTAATGGATAAAACTGATTGTATGTGTGTAGAACTGATAAAATTATCTTGTTATAATAATAAAAATGTTCCCGAAATTTGATCATTATCGTTAACTTGTATGTTCAATTACATTTCTGAACTACCCTATTTTGAATTTTGTTTTTATTATTATTCCCAATCTATGTAAGGTATATATTATAGTAATAAGTTTGTAAACAATAATCAATTGAATCAAAGCTCAATTAATAAATATAAAATATGGAATCTATCAAATTAATTATTTCTGTTGCGCTATTGCTAATTCACTAATCTTCGCAAACATATTTTTCAGACTTCTCTCTTTCATGCAATTTTGAAGGAAATATCACTAACATCTGGCTCTATTGATGTAAATGGGAGGATATCTTACGCATCTCAGGAGCCATGGCTTTTTGCAGCGTCTGTTAAACAGAACATACTATTTGGCCAAATATATTCTGAAGATAGATTCAAGAGAGTCATAAAGGTGTGTGCTTTAGAGAAGGATATTGAAAGTTTTGCTAACAGAGAAGAAACCCTTGTTGGAGAAAGAGGTGTTACATTGAGCGGTGGACAAAAAGCGAGAATAAATTTGGCAAGGTTTAAATCATTTAGATATTAGTTAAAAAAATAATTTAACAGATTAGCTAAATCTGTAATACTGATTTTATTTATTTTTTGTATTACTATTTTCTTTTTGGCCTTAAGTCTTGCCAATGCCCATCTTATTTTGCCTAGATTCTATTGAAATTGTCAGTGCAAAATGAATTAAATTTGGATCCGAAATGCTAAACAATGTTCTGAGTGTGACTTAATAGTCATATTAAACTTGAATTTAAATAACTTAATACTTTAAAACTTAATTAATTTAATAGTTTTATTAAACTTGAATGAAAATAAGAGGCTTATATAAGGGACTTTCATTCCTTTTAAAAATTGTCATAATCTGCATGATCTCTATAAGATAATGGGCATTATCTTTATTTATTGATCATACAAAGTTAACACTATCATTTATAGCTTGTAATACTAAACTTGTTCTTTGTTTCTTGAATCTTTCACTCTCAAAGGCAACGTGTCTTGGATCCTCCAGGCATTGGCGTGCTGTTCATTAACCCATAGAAATTTATTTGTTCTTGCATGATTTATCTTAAGTCTGACTGGCCACCGAAAGCGGAGCTGAACTGAGCAGTGCGGAGTGGAGTCAGAGGAGGTTGTCAACCGATTGCATAGTGGACCCCAGCTCAGTCAGCAAGATAATAAGATAATTTGAGAGGTTGTGCCGTAAGAACAAGCGGAAAAAAATGATGGCCTGAGGAAAAAAATCACACGCTTGTGAGGCAGTCGTGAGTAGCTGTGGTGAGGGAAGCTGAGCGTAGCTTCAAAACCGAACCTCGATCAAGTCAAAGCTGAGCGGAGCTGACCCTTGGGAAACTGCTCAACTGTGACCAGCAGCGCTCCACATCTGGTGGCCACCCTTTCATTAAAAACCTTTAATTCGGTTTTAGAAGCTGACTCAGCTACGGTCAGCTCAGCTCAACTCCACTTTCGGTGGCCAGTCAGTCTAAATCTGGTCGCCTTTGTTCAAGTGTTGTGTAGTAGACATCCCCCGGTATTTACTCCTTTATGTGACAATGGGTGAGGTAATGAGAAGGAATATATAATATATAGGAATGTGGGGTTGCACTGTGAATTTTACTCAATTGTGCAGTGGACAAATTGTTCATTGGGAAACCTCATATCGATAAAGAAGGAAAAAGGTCCGGTCAGGTAGCAGCAGCTGGAAGATGACGCCAGGCACTTGAGGCTGGACATTGAGGTGGAACACATACCTGGGAAGAGAGTCTACTACAAGATTTAGAAGATCAAGTCTATAGTTATAACACTTTAATAGAGTCAATTTATTACAGTTGTAGAAATAAATCATTTTGTTATACAGGAGTGAAAAGTCATTTATTTATTTAGTTGTCCTATATGCCTCACGATTGAAGAATAACAAACCAGGTGAATCAATTCATTCAAAGTGTATTTAGTAGTGTATGTAGTCCCACATTTCAAATATATATTCTTATTGTTTCTTCTCACTCAGTGTCACAAAAGGTTTTAGATTCCCAAATTCCCAACAACAGTTAAACACCCTCAAAAAGTCTATATCCAGTGCCGGGGTTTTGTTTTAATTATCTCGAGTATAAAGAACCTAGTTCCCCGATATAAAAGCGGAAGGCTATTCGCTATTCCTGCCAAAAAACAAATTATTTAACAATTAACTTTTAGCAGGTTATTTACAGTTGCAAACCATGGAGTTAGGGTTATTACTGATTTTATTATTACATTATTGTGCATTAAATTTTTTGTTTCTAGTGGCAATCCATGGTACATTAAAATTGTCAATCTTTTTCATGTTTCCTTTGCCCATTATCCTTTAGGATTTGGAACTGTAACTGTCATATTATACCTGTGCTCTGGCGGTATGGACACCTTATCCATTATTTTTTATTAAATAATTTAGTAACTAAGAAACAAACTTTAATAGCTCAAAGTTAGGGAAAATTGGCTCTCCCGAACAAATACAAAAACACGACATAGTGTCCTTTACCTTTGGGGTACAGATTTAGTAACTAAGAAACAAATTTTAATACTTTTTAAAGTTATGGAAAATTTGCTCCCCTCAACAAATACAAAAATGTGAAATGATGTTCTTTACCTCCAGGGTATAGATATAGAATTGTATTTTATGCTATTAAGACTTATAAGTTAATTTTTATTATTTACTTTTTCTTTGACCAAGTAACACCTTATTCTTTATATTTATCAAAAATTTAATCTTTGATTTTTCAGAGCAGTCTATAGGAATGCTGATATATATTTACTAGATGACCCTTTATCTGCTGTTGATGTAAATGTTCAGAAACACCTTTTTAATGAATGCATTATGGGTATATTGTAAAATTTTTTAGTTCATTTAATTTTTATCAGTTTAACATTCATAACATACATTAATCTTTTTATAGGAATACTCAAAGACAAAGTAGTTCTGTTGGCCACTCATCAACTTCAATTCCTTAACAGTGCCAAACAGATAGTTATTCTGGAAAAAGTAAGTTGTAGCATTTAGTTCTTACTTTTCCAATTCAAGTAAATGAGTGTGTATGGTGTTAAATAAAAGTGTTATAACTAGAATTCATATAAACATTATTTAAATTCTGCTATTCATTAATATTGCTCATTTCATTAAAGTCGGCGCAAGTCGACTAATTGAAGTGTTTTTGCGTATTCGATTAAAATATCTCAGAAACTAAAAATCGGACCTGCATACTGTAAGCAAGGGAAATATTCAATATTTCATCCTCTTTGCAATGAGCTATTATTGAAAATTGTATCTTAATGCGATGCCGTATTAGAGAGGCAAAAAGAGAAAAAGATAGTGTCGGAAACCAAATGATAGCGAGCTTTATTGAACATATGGATTAAAATATACCAAAATTTAAATACCATTCAGCCTGTACCATTCAGTAAATAAATTCATCAACCAATTTGCAGAAGTAAATTTAGATATTTGTTTTATTGTAAAAATTAGGTGTTTCTATTCTATTTTCTGTTGCACTTGATAGTGTTTCAACAATGGTCATTAAAATCTTAAACAAAAAATATTTTATAATTGTATATATTGTAAATGTTATTACTTTGTGAACATAGAACAAAAAAAAAATTAAATTACATATTATTGATCCCGACTCATAGATGTTTGCACTTCTATTGTTTGGTTTTAAGCACTCAGCATAGTTTTTAGCTTTGTTTATGTTCTTATGCATTTACCTACAATCAATTCATAAGGCCTACACTCTAAGCAAAGTATTTTTTTATTCTGCTACCCAGAAGCTCTGGTTTAGGATTGATAATGGAATATACATTAGCATATTTTTTATTTTTAGAATATATTTTCAATTGTTCATTTTAGGGGCATGTAAAGAAGATTGGAACATATGATGAATTAATAGCAAGTGGGCTAGATTTTTCTGCCTTTGTGGAAAATAAATCCAAATGTGAAGTAAGCACTACGATGGAAGGAGATCCAACTTTAAATGCTCCAACAGAGGTGAGAATATTTGTAGTGGGGGACATATTTAATTAAATAAATACCTGTAAACAAAGTATTTGGTTAGGTAAAGACAATGATAATATCCTTCATGTAGATATAAGAGGGAATATGTTGATAGGTTAAAGTATCAGTATTATAAAAAATTTTGATGAAAAAAAATAAGAAAATAAAAATGAAGTCAAAAGTCGTAAATGTTTATTATTTTTTTCTGCTAAAAAATTAATATCTTTTACCCTTAACGTCTAGAAACTTGTAAGTAAGAATTTATAGGACTATTTTATTTCCCTATGAATATATAAAATGTGGCTGGTATTGAAAAGAGAAGAATGAATTAAGATTTTTGAAAACAGAATATTGCATAAAATAGTTCAAAGAAAAATGAGGCAACAGGACTTCAGGAAGCTACACAACTCAGAATTACTGATCATGATCTCAATTAATATTATTGAGGTAATAGTGTTGTAGCCATTGTAGTAGCTAAATAAAGTTGTTGAAGTTGATAAAGAACAATGGTACTTACATGTGTTTGTTGCCCGGCAACCTGATAAAGTGAAGATTGTGAGTTCAAGTCCCAGTACTGGGAACTTTTAACTCTGAGATTAATTTCCTTCCCTCTTCCATAGTCCACAAAAAACTCTGTATAGCCGAAAATGCGAGGAAAGGTAGAAAAAAAATGGTATTTTACCTCCTGGTTTGAATAAGGTTCATTTTTATAATAATTATGTAGGTTTTTCCTACTATAAAAAACTATTTTGCTGATAAGCTTTTAAAACCCAATTGATTTTGCTATTTATATATTATGAAATGTTTTTAACACCAAAACATGAAAAATAGTTATATTAAAAAATTAAAATATTTTAAAGTATTGTATAAAGTAAAGTTATTGTTTTATTTATGTATATTTTCAATCTTTATTATTTCTTTATATTAATTGATCTTGTTATTTTAGAAAATCAACGCAGAAAAAGAAAATGTTCTGAAAGAACCAGAGACTCCTATTGTTGAGGATTTATCAAATAAAAATTTAAAGTTTAGCGTGTTTTGGAATTATTTCACAATTGGCAACAAGTGGTACGTTCTCCTTTTTCTACTATTACTCTCTTTGATGTCTCAGACTGCTGCGACTGGTGGTGATTATTGGATATCTTACTGGTAAGCTTTTTATTGTTTATTTTATATACTGATAACCTTTTTATTGTTTATTTTATATACTGATCAGCTTTTTATTGTTTACTTTATATACTGATAAGCTTTTTATTGTTTATTTTATATGCTGGTAAGCTTAATAGTACACTTTTTTTTGTTGTTTTATATTTTTTCTTAATACATAAGTATTATTTTATTTCTTCTGTATTTTGATAAAAAATTGAAATTTTATTTGTTCATTTTTTTTTTCTTTTCTATAGAGATACTTAATGAAAAAGAATATTTTCACATTAATGAAGCTAACCGATTAGTTTCTTTAATAAATATTTTTATTCTAGTATAGTAATATCTTTACATAATTACCTGTTATTAGTTCTTTGAAAGGATATTAACCTACAAATTATTCTATATTTAGTTATTTTAAACATGTCAATTTTTCTATGGGTGTATATTTTATTCTTATAATAAAAAAAAAATCAAAGAAAATACACCTATTAAATGTAATCTATTTTCCTTCTTTATTGTTTAATATATTGCTAAACTTGTTGTATTTGTTTTTTCTCAGAAAAATGTATTTAGTTAAATTATACAACAGTAATTAATTTTTAGTAATGTAGATTTAATCATAGGGAATTGGAAAATAAGCTCAAAAGATTAATTTCATACTAATAAATGAATTATTATCTGATTATGGTATATATTTCATTAGAAGAAGATGCCATTGAAAAAATTAAATTGTTTGAAATAATAAAATATAGACGAGATTTGGCTATTAATTAATGAGACAAGTGCTACAAAACATTTTATTTTGATTTCATAAATATTTCTATATTATCATCTTCAATTGACACCCTTCCTCTAATGAAAGACCATTAGAAGTCAGCGACCCTCTTATATTCTTCAGAGACTACAATTCAAATCCTCCATTCAATCCCGTCCAACCAGATCCCATTCTTCCGACCTCTATCCTCCTCCTCACCGAACTGCTGCGTTTGACAAATCCTTTGTAATTCAAGCTGTCTCCTTTTGGAATACTATCCTTCCCGACATGCACAATCAGTTTTCTCATTTAAATCTCTCATTCTTAGATATTATTTAGTGAATATTTAATTTAATGCATGGCCACACAGACACACAGACCTTGTATGTATGTGCCATTTTACTGTTGAATATTACAGAGAAAAATATTGTTTCAGGCTTGTTTTGGAGGAGAAGTCATTGCTTAGAAATGAGTCTAGTCTCAGTGGCAGTATAATAGACATATTTAATTATTATCCATCTAGGAATCTATGTATCTACATTCTGGCACTCTTCATTTTGATCAATGTAATTATAACGCTGTTTCGTTCAGCACTTTTTTTTAATGTGTGTATGCAATCATCTGTCAATCTGCATGATAAATCATTCAAAGCTGTCTCTAGATCTCCGATGCATTTCTTCAATGTGAATCCTTCAGGTTTGTTATTATAATTAAATTAAAATATTTGTAGAGTTATTAGACTTTTTTCCCTCTTCAATTCAGCTGAAATTTAATCCACCAGCCTCTGAAATGACTTCTGAGATATAAACAAGTTATTAGCCTATAATTATAATTGTAGCATAATTTTAAGATAATTTTTTTTCAAAACAATTTTATTGAGTATTAATTCAGTCTGCTACACTGAAGGGCATTTTGTTATCAATTAATGATATGATTTCAGGGCGTATATTGAACAGATTTTCAAAGGATATTGGGAACATTGATGAAATTTTGCCTAGCTGTATGATTGATTGCTTGCAGGTATTGCTGTTTCTCTTTTTGTTTGTTGTTCTTTTGTTAACTTTAAAATTTTGTATAGCATTTTATCTTATAATAAATAACATAAATTGTTTTTAGTGGATTATTTTACATTTTTTATATTTCCATAATGTTGAGGTACTGTAGTTATTAGTCTATTTATAAGGTATTATTTATAGTATTAATAATCATTCATAATTATTATGAAATGTAATAGAATTTACTTTTAATCCTTGGCCATAGATGTAATATTATTGTAAACTGCTACAAATCAATTGTTTAAACATTTTCAATTATTAATTTTTTTTTTTTTTTAGATCCTCTTATCGACGATCGGTATTTTTGTAATAGTACCTGTTACAAATCCATGGTTTCTCATCCCTACATGTATAGTCATGGTACTGTTTTATTTACTGAGACAATTTTTTGTTGCTGCAACGAGCACTATTAAGAGGTTTGAAGGAATAGGTATGTATATATTAACATCTTCATTATAATATATTTTATGCTGATAGAGACCTTAATTTTTTTACCGTTTCACTTGTACAGAGAAGATATCTTGAGGTAAGAAGCAATGTCCCATTTATTATTCCAGAAGAGATATTTCTGTTCTACAGCTGTTAACAAAGAGTTCTACTTGTTATTGCAGTCCTCCATCAGTAAGTTTGGCATATGTGATCAGTACTTAAATTGTTATTGTTAGATTTGGGTTGGACCTGATCCAGACAAAATGACCTTGTTATATATCTGTTGACCTAAAAAAAGTACTTCCTTAATAATCACAAATGTAATACGTAATCACAAAGTACCCAAGACCCTCAAAGAGCTGCAATAACAATAATATTCTTTAATGATGTAGAGATGGTTGACCGTTGATATAATATGAGAAGGAGTTAGTCGGGAGTGCGGTCAAATAAATACTAAATTAAAATATAGTAAAATAAATAAAATTAAATAAATAAATTAAACTAATTAAAATAATAAATTTAATTAAAATAAATTAAATAAATAATTAAAATAATTACTATATTTTAATTTAGTATTTATTTGACCGCACCCCCGACTAACTCCTCAAATAATATTCTTTATTTATTCTGAGACAATTCCCTTCAGAATAAAATATAAAACCAGAATTGTGGGCTTTAAATCTTCAGAGCTAAATAAAAAAGAATAACAAAATAAACAAATAGAAATAATAATAAAATTACAAGTTAAATTTTAATATTAATTAATTTTTTTTTAAATGACAGAAATGTGAAATAATAATTTAAAATGAACCAATAATTTATTTACGAATTAACGATTTTTTTGGAATTGAATGAATGGGATGGTGGGATATTAAAACGAAAACAGTCGAGATTCGATGTTACACTAATGGACACCATTTGGGAACAGGCTCATGCAGCTCATTGGTCTGAACCAATGCTACCACCTTTATTGTTATATTTATTTATGCTTTATAAATTATATAAATTAATAAAATATCTATTATCACATTTATACAATTAGTAAATAAGAAATAAAAAAGTAATTTTTCTCAACAGATTTAAAGGTGAGGAGGGTATTGAAGTGATAGATGTAGGGACGGCTAGAGTTACATAGGAAAGATGATCAAATAAATAAAGGATCTTTTGAAAGTCGCGGTTCGATGAACCGTATTATATAAATCTGAAAATAAAAAACAGTGTATAGTAGTACAGGTTAGGTAGGTTGGGGAAGAAAAAAAAAAATTCAAAATATGGGTCGATTTTCTGATCCATCCACAGAACTTCACTTTGGGAGAAAATCTGAAGATCTTTCCATACACTTATCCATTCCTGTAGAACTTGGCTCTTATTAGGAAGGATTAAATACTAGAATTTAATATAATTTTTTATAATTAATTTAAAAATAATTTATCTCAAATTTACAGCAAGGAGTCCAATATACACACACTTGAGTGCATCTCTTCAAGGCTTGACTACAATCCGTGCTTTGAAGGCGGAATCGATTGTACAGCAAGAATTTGATAATCATCAGGTAAATTTTATAAACTTACTTTTTTTAAATTACTTTTTCAGGATTTGAAAAAAAAAAAAACTGTCTGTTAGTTGACAAAGCAGTTTTATATTTATAAATATTTATTCATATTTCATAGAGCTATCTGAGAAAGTATTATTGAAGTGGCTAGGGATCAAATCAGTTGTAATTATTTATTTACTATTCTACACAAATTCTCTTTAAATGTACTTAAACTTCTCTGATTAATAAAAATTTAGAAACTCCTATCTATAGATATTTAGGATGATTTTTTATTTTTATTTTAGATCATATCACTAGCTTGTAAGACTGATATAAATTCAAAAATTAAAATGTTTTTTTATTTTACTTATTACAATTACAAAATCATTTTGTGTACTAACATTACACAAAAGTGGAAAATCATTAATATTTGAGTTGTACCAGCTTTTTCAATAGTAATAATACATAAATATGTGTTTATACACCCACATAGATCCTTATCTATTAAAAAATATGGTTTGAATTGTATCAGTCTTCTTCCAATCTTGTGATTACATTTGGATTTGCCTTGGAAAAAACTTTAAATTGATATAAAATAAAGTATTGTTAATATTAAAAAAAAAAAAATGTTTGGAAAACCATCTCAAAGCATTAGCTCTTTTTTTTCATAACTACAAAATTCAAATAAAAAAATTATGGATTCATTTTAATAATATTAGTTTATCGATTTATATTGATTTATTAATTTTAAATGTTTATCCATGATAAAAAAAATATATGGTCTGGAAATTATTTGGGGTTGCACAGTCAGAGAGATCACAAATAAAAATAAAAGATTTTTATTTTTAATTTATTTTGTGCCAACATTTAGTCTATTTTGCAGACCTTCATTAAGGCTCCTACACTTAATGGGTGTTTGAACTTATTGATAAATAAACACTTTACATCATCACCACAGGCACTAAAAAAACCCAGTATGGGTCATCGTCGAATCAATACATCGCCTCCACACCTCTTTGTTTTGTGCAAAGGGCTGCCAAACTCTAGTGTTGGTAAAGGTCTAATAAGAGATTTGTACAGAGCGGTCTTAATAGATCTAGCCAGCAAATGGCTTCTTAATATTTTAGCCTTGCCAAAATAACAAATGTTAGCTGACGTGATTCTTCTCTGCACTTCTTGGCTAAGCATATTTTCTGCACAAACTAATGACCCCAGATACACTAAATTATTTACTCTTTCAAACATATATCCTCCAATAAAGGTGTACATTACAATATAATAGATATAAATTTATAAAATATAATTAAATAATCATCATTGGGATTAACTTATAGGCAAGGCTGCAGATCTTAACAATGACTAAGGCTTGTTTAAATTTTTTTTGTCCAGCCTTATGATTTGCCAACACAAGTTGTATTTTGCAAGTTTTGTAATGAAAATAAACTAATTTTTAGGACACGCATTCAGCAGCTTGGTACATATTCATATCTGCCGTACGTGCTGTAAGTTTATGGCTTGAGATTATATGTGCCTTTTACAACGGCCTGATTACGTTAACATTTACATTCTTTGATCCAGGTGAGCATAAGCTAAGGATTTAGTAAATTATTGCATTTATTCCAATAATATTATATTATAATTATATTTAATAATAATATGATAATATTTTTCTCAGTGATCACTAGTGGGAATGTCGGATTGGCTATAACTCAAACCAATAAACTAACGAGCAGTCTTCAATGGGGAATAAGGCAGTCGGCTGAAGTGGAAAATCAAATGACATCAGTCGAGAGAGTTTTGGATTATACCAAGTTGAAAGAAGAAGCACCTTTACTTTGTCCTCCTGGTACATATTTCATATTAAGTATTATTTGAAATTCACAAAACAGTTTTTTTAGTTATCACTAACTCCTTTCAACAATGTCCTATCCCACAAAGGTAATTTAAAAATAAAATAAAATAATTAAAAAATAAATATCAAGCCACCGATTGAACTATTCATTTACTATGCTCTGCACATCTTTTCAGATAAGAATGACCGGATTTTTTTTTTTCTGTTTTATCAAGAATAATTAGATAATGTATAAGCTTAAAAGAAACAATATTGAAGAAAAGTTGGTTGAGGTTTTCAGTAATTGAAATTTCCTTTCAAGTGCCAACGTTTCATTTAAGTTTCAGATTTTCATGAGAGTTAAGCATAGACAAGATGACATATAAATATTGAGAAAATGGTAGATAGTAATATTATTACTATGTACTATTTTAATCTTGCTATCTTAGTATTACTATTTTTATTAGGAAATAAAAATAAATTTAATTCATTTATTGTTTCTTTGTAGTTTCATGGAGTGAAAATCCCAACCAACTTCTCTTCAATATACCTTCTACAGTCAATATATACACTTTCATAATATGATGAAGAATAATAATAAAATAAAAACACCCAGTTTTCGAAACTCTTAAGGGAACTTTAAAACATGTTTGTTCTGTTTTCAATCTCATGGGTACTTGGTTCAACAATTTTGGTTCTGTTAAGTCAATAATATTTTACCCTATACTGATTTTTTTTTCAACCATGTTAGTTTAATAAGGATGTTAAAATAAATAAATAAATAATGTTTATATTAATATAAAGTTCATTACTTATTTTCAATGAATCTCTATTATAGATAAAATTGCTAACAAATATATATATATATATATATATATATATATATATATATATATATATATATATATATATATATATAAAATTTATAAATATATCATATAATTTATAAATATGAATTGATTTTATAGACAAGAAGCCATCTGATTCATGGCCGTCAAAGGGTAAACTAGTTTTTCGGGAGGTGTATCTCAGGTACAATGATACTGCTCCATGGATTTTGAATGGAATTTCTTTTTCCATTGAACCCACTCAGAAGGTTGGTTATTATAGGACTAAAGCTATAGTATTTTATTTTGGTTTTTTAATATGTTCTGCAATTTGAGTTTTAATTGTACATATGGTTAAAATAAATATAAAAACCTTTAGCGAAGCATTTGATAGTACATGTCGAAATAGTTACATTTTCATATTTACTAGTTTTTCATTTAATCAGTTTAATAGTTACATTACATTTTTTGTAGGTTGGCATTGTAGGAAGAACAGGTGCTGGAAAGTCTTCATTAATTTCAGCACTATTCAGGCTTTTTGAAGTCAAAGGATTGATTGAAATCGACGGTTTAGATATTTCCAGTATTGGTCTTTGGACTCTGAGGTCGAAAATATCAGTAATACCACAAAATGCTGTGCTGTTTATGGGCACGTTTCGATATAACTTAGATCCTTTTGATCAGTATACAGACCAAGATATATGGAAAGCTTTAGAGGAAGTAATGTTATTCATTTATCTTTATTTATAAACAAAGCCATTCTATTCAATTTAGAAACATAGCTATGATAATATATGCTTTTTACTTTAGGTGGAATTAAAAGAATACATTAAAAGTTTTCCAGCAGGCCTCCAGACAAAAGTTCAAGAAGGAGGCAGCAATTTGAGTGTTGGGCAACGACAGCTTATTTCTCTGGCTCGAGCCATTTTGCGTGGAAATAAAATTTTGGTTTTAGATGAAGCCACTGCAAATGTTGATCTAAAGTATGATGAGTTAAATTATTAAGTTCGAAAATGGACATATTTTTCAAATTAGAGGTAATTTAATTGGATTTTATTTTAATGAGTAATAAATATATATTTTTAGAACTGATGCCTTAATACAGAAGACCATTCGAAGAAAGTTTATGGATTGCACTGTTATGACCATTGCTCATAGATTGAACTCCATTATGGATTCTGATTTAGTAATGGTGATGGATAATGGTTATTTAGTAGTAAGTTTATTTTTTTCTAGTTCTAAAAATGCTGATAATTCTTTTATAGTATTATGTTTGTTAATAGATTATATTTAATTAATTAATTTATTTATTTTTAGGAATTCGACCATCCATATTTATTACTTAAAAATCAATTGGGGATTTTCCGTTCTTTGTGTGAACAAAGTGGGTGTATAGCTGAATTGTCTTCAGTAGCGATACAGGTAGTTTTAAACATTTATTTTCAAAAGTAAAATCTAGCTTTCGTGTCTTACAAATAAAAAGCAGGATATATTTTTCATATAGGTATTTATTAGATCATAAAATTTCTTTAAATCAATACTCTCTCTGTACAATATGGGGGGACCTTGTACATGCTCTATGACCGGGATTCCTGTTCTTGTGATATATATAAAAAGAAGAAAATGTTCGATAGAGGAATACCTATGAATGACGCTGCAATTGTTTGTCAATAATCTCTTTATTTATGTTTTACAAAATAATTTAAAGGGGCAACCTGTTCTATTGCGAATTGATGTAATGGTTTGACATACAGTTTGATGAGGAGCCGGTCTCGCACCTGCCCTTGTACGCCTTCTCTCTGTCTCTTCGCCGCTCGTCCAAAGTCTTGGAGCTGGTGTAGCCGAAGGGCTGTAATTCTTGAGGTCGGCTGATCAGGTAGGCCGTAAGCCGTCCGGTTCTTCACTTCATCCCCTAGCATCTGACCGTTGGTCATAGATAAGGCCGTCTTAGAGAGGGGTTAGTGCAGGATGAGACCAGGGGGCCCCCGTGTTATTTATTCAAGTGAAAATATAATTCGAAATATTATATATTTATACAAAATTTGATGTAAATCCAACACTCTCCATGAGACATACTTTATAGGTCATGAAAAACCACATAAGTCAAAATCATAATGTTCATAAAATCTTGTGATCCAGTTTAATATTTTTGCAAACTTTCCAAATTGGTTTGTTTGAGGAAAGAGGGTAGGTAAGTAAGCCACTACAGATCTTGTACCTGAATCCAGATTTGAGCCTAGGTGTGGCAGAAAATATATTTTTGAACTGAAATTAACAAGAAATATAATAAATAGTGGTCTTTAATATCATTAAGGTCTTATCCCTGTTAATGTCACTTTACACGGCTTAAATGCTCAATGTTCATATGGGTCTTCCTCTAAAGTACCTTTAATATGGTTAATTTTAAATAATTGACTATCAATCATTATTAAGAGTTACGAAAAAAATAAATAAAAATGCTCATGTGCTTTGTAAATTGAAACAATTTTCTGCTCAAGATAAAGTAATAATGGAAAACATTAAAGAAATGAAATATAATATAATTATCACTTAAGTTAAAATAAACAGTTATGTGCATACTAATGATGTAAAACTTTATAAATGTCAACATTTCATATTGTATTAAACTGTACAATGTAATTTGATTTTTTAAATTTTTTTCAGAAATACAATGAAATTCAAGAAAAGTAGAAATGCAGCCATTTTTATTAGACAAAAAGATTTTAATGAAGGGAGGGATGGTTGGGGCGATCAGTCAGAAATAAAATGGCAAAAATAAATGATAGTATTTATTTTAACATTTGCCGACATTTCAACCCAATGTTCACTCTATTCAAGCAATCTCTTCGATCAGCCCTGATGAAGGCCTGAACTTCGAGTCGAAACGTCGGCAAATGTTAAAATAAATATTATTTATTTTTGCCATTTTATTTCTGTCTGACCACCACAACCATCCTTCTCTTCATTATTCACGACAGTCAACCATCAACCCACAGTTAAAAAGATTTTAAGGTGATATATGTTTGTACTTAAATAAAATGCTTCATAGATCTGTTCATAATTTGTATTCCTTACTACTTCATTCATATTTTAATTAACTTGAAGTAACATATGAATTAATAATAAAGTGTTATTTCAAATTTAATACATTATCCTTATTGTTTCTAAGAAATATTTATATCATTACTTGATAAGGAAATTGACAGTTTTTCAAAGTCCGCAAAAATTGAAAATAATTCAATAGTGTTGTGCTAGTCTTCTAAGCACTGGTGGATGTATAGAGGAGGAGGAGCCTTATATGATAGGATATCCTTAGATATTATAGCCTTATATTATATTATAGAAGCCTCTCTCCGAAAAATGGAAATATAATGTTTTTTTTCATTGTCCATATTTGTTTATATAAATTATCTTAGCTAAATACTTGAATGAATGAATGAAGCTTTATTGAGTATTTATACAATAACCAAGAACAAAAGTATCCAAGCTCAAGAAAAATATTTACGGCTCGGTTCTGGAAACCGTCAGCCAGAGGCTGGCCTTGGCAAAACATGTATTGTTGATATTTGAAATACAATAATATAAACTAAAACCTACTTTGTTGATGTTAATAAACGCAATTTAAATGCTAATAAATACAATATAGTATAAATACATACACATTTTTATTGTAGATATTTTAATATAATTATATAAATAATTTTTCCAACTTAAACATTATTCACTGATTAATAATTTAATTAATTAATAATGATTGATTATTATAATAATTAATTAATTAAGTTTGTCTATGGCTGATAATAGGTCGGAGGGCGGGAAGGACAGGTATATTTGGAAATCATCTGCATGGATATGGTGTTGGGAGTGATGGATCGGGAGGGGAAGGTCATTAATGTAAATAGAAAACAGAGTTGGAGATTGAGAGGAACCTTGAGAGACACCACAGGAGAGAGGGAGGGTCTTAGATGGAGGTTGACCTGGGATGACTACATACTGGGACCGATTTGAAAGGAAGGATTTGAACCAGCGCAGGGCACTGTTGGATAGAGGAAGATTGTGCAATTTAGTAAGGAGGATGTTATGGTCAACTGTGTCAAACGATTTGGAAAAATCTAGAAGGATGAGGATAGTAAGGTTTTGGTGTTCAATAGACTTTTGGAGGTCATAGGTTATTTTAAGGAGAGCGGATTGCATTGAGTAGCCAGGTCTAAAGCCAGATTGGAATGGGTTGATAAGGGAACTTACCTCAAGGAAGTTGGAGAGCTGATTTTGGACTAGGGTTCTAACAGCTTTGAAAGGTTGGACAGAAGAAAAATAGGACGGAAGTCGTGCAGTGAGGTAGGGTTGGCAATTTGATTTAACAGGTCGGACTAGGGCGATTTTCCAGAAGGATGGGAATAAGTTGTTTTGCAAAGGAAAGTTGTAGATATGATAAAGAACAGGAATAAGGTCAGGAAGGCTGGATTTTATTAGTTTTACTGGAATATTATCAGGAGCATAATCATTAGTGTGGGATTTTAGGATAGTGGAAAGTAATTCATCGTAGGTCACATGGGAGAAAAAAAAGTCTTCAGGATTGAAGTTGTGATGTTTAATATCGAAAGTGTGAGTAAAGGAAAAGAAATGGTTATTGAGATCATCTGAAGAAAGAGAGAAGGAACTAAGATTATTGGATTCTGGTAGGGATAGATTACGGAGTATTTTCCGTTTTGATTTGAAGTGGTGAGCATTGGACAGAGAATTATGGAAGTAGGTGCCTTTAGCAAGTTGGACTGCGGATTGGGTTCCATTACGAACCTCCTTGACAGGTAGACGAATTCGATGGTATTTGCGCCTTGCTGCATCTCTCCCTCACATCATTTCCTTTATCTCATTGGTAAGCCAAGGAGCTGTGGGACGGCGTAAGGTTTTGGTTTTCAGAGGAGCATGGATGTCTCATATGGTTTGTAGGTTTGAGGTCAGGGTGGATACCATAGGATCAATGGAGTTGTAGGAATATATGGTGCCCCATTGGACAGAATTAAGGTCTGGTTGAAAGGATTCATAGGAGAGAAGATTTAAATTGCGTTATGAAACTATTTTGGAAGTGAAGGATTTCACGGGTAGGTCGTATGTAATTTGGATTTGGTCATGTGATGAAAGAAATGGAAGGTTCGGAAGATGATTTAATATGACCCCTCATTAGGACTACTTAGGAAATAGATTGCCTCAAGCCTTGAACGGCCTTAGTCGCCTAGGGGATACACATTTTGGGGCCTCAGATATCCAGCTATGATGACCATTTACAATGGAGTAGTATTGGGCATCTCACACCGTCAGAAACGCAGGTTGGCGACAATTCAACGTACGGGTACGGCTCTGTTGCGTGTTCCCAAGTCATACCAAAGTGTGTCTCACGAAATGGTACAGATCTTAACCTGACGTGTACCTCTCGATATTCTCCTGCGAGAAGACGCATTGAAATTTAAGTTCAAAAGAAAAGGCTCAGCAGGTCTTCTTGAAAATATTCGCGAGAGGATTGCTGAAGACTCAAGAAAATGGAAAAAGGTTAACCGGGAGGATAGCACAGATGAGTGGAATCGCCGGTGAGTGGCAACCTTAAGAAAACATTTCCCCTCCGTCCGAAGTCGCTTGAACGCGAAGCGGGTTATCCTGGACTACTGGGTCTTTTAATTCCTTACAGGGCAAGGGGGATTTCGCGGTGTTACATAGCCTTGGAAAAGATAGGTTCCCTATGCCCTACTTGCGGAGTAACGGAGACGACAGAGAAAGTATTTCCGTACGTATACAAAGACCGGTATTTCCGGAGATTCATTTTCGATCTGGATAAGCATTTTTATTTTTTTCTCCTTTATTAACTTATCAAATTCTTTCAAAAGTTGTATTTAGCATTTATTCGTAACTCTGAATAATGTGAGATGATTAACTTTTTTAAAATAAGCCATATTAAAGGTACTTTACAGGAAGACGCATATGAACATTAGGCATGTAAGCTCTGTAAAGTGACGTCAACGAGAATAAGACCTAATTGATATCAAAGACCACCTAATTATACAATGATACACCGAGTTTAATCAAAATCGTTATAGCCGTTTTTGAGGAAATTGTTAAAATGTGTTTCAGCGTTGATATTGAGTGGAACTTCCGGTTAACAGATTTCAAGAAAAAAGTTGCTGTCACATCTAAATCATATATCTATCTTAAATACGTAATATCAGTTTCGTGCGTCTTTTCGTTTTTGAGATAGACTGCTAACATACATACACACAGATCATTTTTCGAGACTTGGTTATTTGGTTACTCAGGGTAGTAAAAAAAGTGTATTTCCGTTGAAAACTCAGATCCAAAAATTTTCTCGATCGCAATTCTTATTATATATTACACATATACGTAAGTCAAAGTAAAAAAAAATCTGCAAATTTTTGGAATTGAAATGTAAAGTTATAATTGATCTTACTTTTGGACCATTGAAGATAAACTCATAAAATAATATATATTCTTGAAGAAAATTTAATTATTAAACACTTTCTTTCCCATGACTTAATCGTAGAACGAAGCAATCAAGAGTTAGCTAGTCAAAGACTTGATCTCTTGTGTATTCTTTTAAGAGCGACTTAATACCATTTATGAAAAGATTTACAGATCTTTCATCGGATAGAAATTTTTCTCCGTAAGCGCTTAACTGTTTGATTCCGTAGCGAGACTTCCACCTATCCAACCAGCCTGAACTCGCAAGAAAAGACTTCGAAGTTTCTCCGAACTGTGATGCAAGAGCTCTGGCTTTTTCTTGGATCAACGGGCCTGTTAGATGTATACCCTTTTCCCGCTCCTGCATGAACCATGAAAAAAAGAGCTTCATTTAGTTCTTCATTTTCAAACTTCTTCATCGTTTTACGTTGTACCGTACTGCTGGCGGTTTTATTATTTTTTTTTTTCCAATCGGAAACAGTAGAGGTTCCGACATTTAAATCTTCTGCTATTCTTTTCAAAAGCTCTCCATTCAATTTTTTGTTCAATTGAGATTACTACTGTTTTCTTTTAACAGACATATCGTCACTTCACACTTTTATTTACCAAGCAAAACCACCACAAAACACACTTAATCACAATAAATTAAAAAAAAAACTTGCGGAAAAAATTGGATGTTAACAACCAAAAACAAAATAACACTATTCATTGTTAAAATAAGAATTAGAAACCAAACAAAATGTAGGGAGAGGTTCCTAAAAAAAATAAAAATTCCAATTTTCACAATAACTGTTTTTACATTATTTAGGAGTTCGTTAACTAATCGAACAATTAACATAGAATTTCACATAATTATTACTAAACATGAATCAAGTACGTTTAAAAAAGTAAGATATGACTCAATTTATATAATTATTTAAAATTAAAAAAACATCGTTTCTTTTTTTTTTATAAATACTACTTAAATAAGTGATTAAAATAACGAAAAATTTATCAATAATTTTGTTTCAGTTAATTGTAAAATAAAACTTGTCATTAATGTAAATAAGTATAAACATAAAAGCACCCAAAGGAAAAAAAAAATCCGGATGATCAGTTTCAGTAAACGCACGTCGCGGTTTCTACTGTATTAAATAACAATATTATTTTAAATAATAAAACGAATGAAATTTATTCTTGCACTACTTTGATCAAGCTAAAAACTCTTCCTTTAAATGTTACTCCGCAATCTGAACATATCATTGGACGGTTTTATGATATTAGTTTTATCAATTTAAACGATTATACCACGATTAACCTGCATTTTCTTTTTCGCTTACATCTGTGATTTCATTAAACAAATATTTATTTATTTAAAAAAAAAAATTAATTTACAAAAATTTCATTCGATTTGACATCAAGTAAAATGTTTGGAATTTCCAGGAAATAAAACTCTCTTTCATCTTTGGTGAAAGCACTGTAGATCGTTGTACAAATTAATAACTTTTATTTTAAAATTTATTTATTTTTCAATAAAAAATAAAATTTTTTAACACTATTTTGAAAAATAAATGTGTTAGGAACACTTTACGTGAATATATAAATATATATATTTTTTCAACTTAATTTCTAAACTTTTTTAAAATTTAAAACCGTGAACTATGTTACGTGAATATCATAGTTATTCAACATAAAAAACGAGTACTATAAATTTTAAAATTTACTTTAGACAATTTTGCAAAGATAAGACGAAGAGTGAAGAGTATTGCGGCCTTGCGTACGAAGTAGTGATTACAGCGTGTTCGACATTGCGAAAATATGTTTTTAAAAACTGTTTAAAAAAAATATATTTTAATAAATAACGTAACAAGTTTCATAAAAGTAGTTGTGCAAAAATTACTGTCAAAGCAGGTAAAGTACATTGAGCTTTATTTGTATATTTATGCAATTTTTAGTTATTCTCTTTTCTCAAGACGAAGACAGCCTTGACAATTTATTGTTTCATTCAATATTAATTTTTACTTATTATTTGAGAAGTTAATTTTTATAATGAGCCATTTTCCAAACTTTTAACTTATTAAATAGTCCTTTTTTATCAATGAAGTTACTGTTATTATGATAAAATTTATAAGTAAATACACATAACAATGACTTGTTATTGTAAATGATAAAATGAGGAAGACAAGATTTAGAACAAACAATTCTGTACACTGCATACCTTTTATTTTTACATTTTGCTAATTCTATTCTGATGACATAAAATGTTAAAATGGTCTAGAATACAACTCCATAAATGGAAAATTAATCAGTTATTTGAGGTCTAAATCAATCAATTCATTAATTTAGCTAGACTTATAATTTAAAGATAACATAAAAAACAAATGAAAATATAATCTGAGTTTTAATTTACTCTCTGAACCTAGTTAATTGTAAAATAATTAAATAATTTGGACCTTCATAATACGTTTATAAAAATTATTTCCAAATTAAAATATAACTACATGTACCCAATCCTAGTTACAAGCAAACACAACCTATATAAACAAGTTGATATAATTGGGGAGGTTATAATAAACCCTCACAATGTTGATGTGACATGGTACTTGGAGGGAGAGAAAAAATTTACCTTTTTAACTCGCTTTATTATTAATTATAATAATGCTAACAAACAAATTGTTTTAATTTATAGTTATATTTAATAATTTGTTAAATATTCTTTTTAACAAATCTAATTATGGCTACATTTTCTATTGTAAATTTGGTAGAAATTATAGTTCAAAATATTACTACTTCAAATATTTTTCAGTTTTTATTTTAATAATACTATTCTTTACAAAATATGTCATCAATTTTCCAACCCACTATTTATTGATTGAATGCATTGTGTAATTAATGATGGTATTATTTTTACTAAGCGATTACTTTCAAGAATGTATTTAAAATATTATTTTTACAATTTAATTGTTTAATAATAGCAGTTGCAGACTAAAAAATAACCAGTTTTATGCTCTCCTGTAAAACACTCAATTTTTATACACGACTTTTTGCGCTTACTGTAGCAATATGTGGTTAGTTTTTAAAAATGTCAAGTATTGAAGTTACTTCTTATTTTTATAGATGAAATCTGTAAAATTTCATTAAGTTTAGAATAAAAAATTGTAAATCCCATCAAGCTTATATGTATGTTGATATTTTATCACTTATATGAATTTATTTTTATTATTTCAGGGAAGAAAAAGAATATTTAATTCCCAAAACTTCAAAACCCTGGTTCCATGGTTCGACTACATCTAAATTTTATGGAACTACCAGTATGAACATTTTAAAATATTTTATTTATTTATTTTAAGGCATCTATATTCTACTTTATCGATTAGGATACCTTATACCTATGTCACTTGTTTATATAGGAACAATTTACTATTTTATTTCTTCTTTTTTTAACTTGAAATATGGATCCGCTCATGTCGAGAAATTGTTGACAATCAGCAGATGGTTCATTAAAATTAATAAAACTGGAACGTTAGGGATTTTATTTCTGGTTTCCTTATAATTAGCTAATAAAATAAAATATTCGTTATTGTTTTCATTTTTACATGCTTGAGATTTATAGTCTTGGTCATTAGAAATATACTTATATACTTAGAAATATTACTCTTATTGAATAACACTTAAAATTTCTCATCAGATTTCATTTAAAATTATTATTTATAAAAAATAAAATAAATGGTAAGAGGCTTAAAGTTTTGCTTGAGTTTTATCTTTTTTTAATGTTATCAGTGATGGCTAATAGATGGCTCATTGTTTCAAAAAATATTTCTGATTTTTTAAGTATTAAAATATATTTATTTATTGTTTTTTTTCACAGGTATGAATTCGAAAAAGAAAAAAGAAAATTTAAAAAACCCTCGAGAAGAAGCATCATTTATTTCTATTTTAACTTTTTTGTGAGTACTTTTGTTTAATTATCCCTCCATTATCTGAATTTCTCAATTTTTTTTTGCTCATTGTTTCTTTAAATCTCTTTTTATAACAATTCTTGAGCTTTAAGTGGTACAATTTATTTATTTTTTCAGGTATGAATTCAAAAGGAAAATTTAAATTTAAAATTATTTTAATTATTATTATTAATAATTATATTTATACATCTAATATAATTATGCTGTTCAATGAACCTGTTACTAAATTTATTGATTGGTTTTTCTTAATGAAACACTCTTCTACTAGTTTATTGCAATGTTAAGGAGGCCACAACGCCCGAATCATTTGTCCTTTCACGTACCTTTGTACCTGAATTTTATCATTATTATTGCATGATACTGTATATATTAATATTTCTTTCTTTGTTCAGTTGGATCATTCCTGTTTTAAGGAAATGCAAGTATTCAATAAAAAAGTTAGAAGATTTTTATGGCCCTCTTAAAGAAGATTCATCAGCATTACTTGGCGAACAATTAGACAAGTAAGTACTTCTCACTCTTATCACTATATAATTTTATTATTTAACTCAGAAAGATATAAAGGATTTAATTTTTTTTTAGGATATGGAAAACAGAATTAATTTCATCTAATAACCATGACAGCAAACCCTCACTACTAAAAGCTTTAATGTTGTCATGCTTAAAAAGTTTCATTTCATATGGAGTTTTAGTATCTTTTATTGAGTTCATTTTAAGGTGATTCACAGTACATTTAATATAAAATTTTGATCTGACGTAAAGTTTATTCAAATTAATAGATATTTTTAATTCATTTTTGGCATTAATTTTACAGATTAGGCACTCCTCTTTTTCTTATACCTTTTATAAATTATTTTGAATCAAACTCAAATGTTTCTGAACAAATGTTTAAATTCAGTGCAACAGGACTGATCATGGCACCATTTTTAATGGTATTTTTAGTTAATTTTTACCATTTGGAAGTTTTTCATATTGGGATGAAGCTCAGAGTTGCTGTCAGCAGTTTAATATACAGGAAGGTATATTTACCTCTAAAGTATAGTATATTTAATAAATGGCATATACAAATTTATAAAATGTTTTGCTTTTAGGTTTTAAGTTTGAGTAAGGCAGAACTAAATGAAATATCGACTGGATATATTGTCAATCTTCTTGCAAATGACGCAGCACGTTTCGATTACGTTATTGCTTTTATTCATGATGTCTGGGTTGGACCATTTCAAACTCTTATCATCTCAGTTTTTCTCTGGTATTATACTGGAGAGTCATCTATTGTTGGTATAACTGTCATAATATGTGCCATACCTCTTGTTGGTGAGTATATATTATTTATTTTAAAGACATAAATAAAACTTCAATTATAATAAAAAAAATATTTATATTAAATCTATGTCATTTGTTTCAACAATTTACCAGCATGGCTTGGTAAAATTACTTCTCAAATGAGATTGCAAACTGCTTTGAAAACGGATGATCGAATATGCTTAATGAATGAAATAATAGTTGGAATTCAAGTAATCAAATTATATGTTTGGGAAAAGCCTTTTGAAAAGCTTGTTTCACTTATTAGAAGGTGATATATACATTTATTTATTCATAAAGTTGTATATATGTGATTGTACTTTAAATACATAAGTGTTTACTTTTTTTTTTTTTTTTTAGGAAAGAAATTAAAGTTATTAGGAAGCTCTCTTATGTTAGAGGGATGTTATATTCATTAGCAATGTTCCATACTCGTATTGCAATTTTTCTCACGATACTTACATACATTCTTTTAGGAAATGATATAACAGCAAGTAAGGTAAGCATTATTAATGCTATCAAACTTGCAATGATTATTTATTTTGCATATGTAATGACGGACATGTCATTTTTTATTGTGAAATTATTATTATTTTTTTGTCATAAATTGCTTCAGTTGAGGTGCTTATAATATTGTTCAAAGGAACATATGAAAATTTAATGATTTCCTAGAAATGAGAAGTACAGATATTATGAGGGAATACGATTTATTATTAATTATAATAGTTATTGATGGATAATAGATGAATTGAAAAAAAAAAGTATATGTATTGTGAACCGTACTATAGAAAAATTTGTTTGACTGTGATTCATCTCTTAGATAAAAAGCCTTTAACAATACCTAAAAATACATTTCTGGTTTCAAATAAAAGGTTGATGTGTCCGTAGTTTTTATAACAATTAATCTTTTTCAAAAATCTAAGGTGATTCACCTAGTATGAAGTAAAAAAAATGATTTAGGAAAAGAAATAGCCAGTCGATCAAACGGTATGAAATTCTTTTAATTTTTCATTTCTTTTGGTTCACTGAAAGTTTTTGTGTTTAAAAGTGCTTTTCTTTAAAATTTGGAAAATTTTAGAAATTCTGTGGCTGTGATGGCGAGCATGTTAAAGCACAAGCTTTAACATTCTCAAGTCAAGTCTCAAGCTAGAATTGGTTTGGTTGTACTTCTAGAACAACTCATCATATACCAGAAATGCAAAGTATAGGTATTGATTACAGAAAACTCAAAGCTCATATGCGATAAATAGGATACTGTAGGATTCAGGATTTCATGGTGGGTTAGCGAATCATACTCCCTTTTTTTTCTTCTTTTTTTTTTATAAAATAAAGTCAATATAAACATTTTGCTTAACTTCAACACAGAGACAGTGGTAAGTCGGTGGTTCAAGACGGGGCAAATTGGGATTTGAAGAATTTGATGCAGACATCAAGACCCGTGAAGTTCCTCTGGAACTACCAGCTCCAGGGTTTAAAGCCTAAAGTTGTAACATTTTTGAGATAATGCAAGGCAAAGAGTTCACAGCAACACAGATTCACATTAATTGTAGTGCTGCCATGGGATAAATATCTCATGTCATTGACTAGACTCCTATGAACGAAAGAGGAGGAGTTTATTTTATTTCCAAGTGCTTTTTTTGGTCGATATGCCGTAACTTCATTAATTTTTCATTGTATCCAATATTGAGCCATTATTTTGAAGGTTTCCTTCTCCTTCAGTTGGAAAACTAGTCACATCACCACAAAATTTCAGACAAAAAAATTATGAAGGAAATGAAATTTTATTTATGAATAACTCGAAAATTACACACTTTTCCCTAGGTTATGTCTACAATTATATACAAGATTATTAAATTCCTAAAAAAACCAAAATCATCCAAATCGAACCATCATTAGCAAAGATACAGCCTGTTTTAATTTGTAAACATGTTGGTTGAAAACATGAATGAAGTTTTGAATTAATTTTATTTTTCTTCGTTGATTATAATTACTGAGGAATTATAATATAATAGATTCTTCCATCCTGTTGTTCATTGTATTATTTTATTTCCTCATTATTTTGTCATTTCCTTGTTGTATTTTGTTCACTGACCAATATACTTTGCGAATAATTTGCATGGGCCCTCTAGATATGTTTTATTCCATTAAAAATTAATAAAAGTCTTTACTTATGTTCTAGGTGTTTGTTATTACTTCATTTTTCAATGTGCTGCATCTCACAGTAACTGAATATTTTAATTTTGCAATCTCACAAGTTTCCGAATGTTATACTTCTGTCAAAAGGATTGAGGTATTGTTTTACAACATTTATTAAAAATATGTATTTTTTTCTAGTTTATTTTAAGAGAGTTAGACAAGTATTAAAAAATTCCATAAAAAATAAATCAGTTCATTGATGTACCAAGATAAACAACCTTTAAAAAAGTCATTTACAACAGTTTGTATTTTATTGGTTTTATCTTCACCTTATAAGAATTTTTCCAGAAACTATTATTTTTATGGCAATAACGTATATTATCATTTAAAGAAATCTGCAAGAAACTAAAAAATGTTACTGTATTAAGATATATATTTTTGTAATTTTTTTTTTCTAACTAGTTAATTATTTATGTTTTAGAAATTCTTATTACAAGGTAATAAACTAGAAATAATAAGCTCCTTGAAAGAGAATGTGCAATCAGAGTCATCTAAAGGGATTCGTTTGACTGATGTTTCTATCAATTGGAATCAAAACATGCAAAATATTCTTAATAATGTTACATTTGACGCCAAGCCTGGAGAACTTACGGTCATCATAGGACCAGTTGGTTCAGGAAAGGTGAGCTGTACATATAATTTTGATTTATTCAAAGAACTATTGCATGCTACATAGCTTCTTTCTGTTTAACTTTTTTTTCTCGTTAGGAATTGAATCATTAATTAGAATTTATTACATGAAAAATTAAAATAATTTTATATTATCCTTTCTAAACTTCTTGGCAAGTCTTAAGCAGCATTAATAAATTGAGCAAATAAAATTTTCCATAATACTTTAATTATTTTCTTTTATAAAGAGTTGGCATTTCGAGAGTAAGTCTCCATCTTCAAAATATAACTGGTCAAATAAACAGTTATATCTGTAAAGAGTTATATTACATTTTATTAATAGGTAAAACTAATTACATATGATTGTATCTCAATTGAACTGACTTATATTGTAATATTAATCAAAACTTCTAAGTATAACTATTATCTTAACTTGTTTGTTCAATTACATTTCTGGACTGACCTATTTTGAACTTTGTTTTCATTATTATTTCCAATAAAATTTAGTGTTTATTGTTGTAAACAATTTTTGTCTCTTATGTAACTGCAGCTGAACACTACTGAATGTTTTTTTCCAAAATTTTATGAAATATTTATAAAATATGAATTGTGAAAGGTCCGATGGACTATTAGGGCATCTAGACATATGACATGTCATTTCACAAATATTTGCCAAAGAAGGCTTAACAAAATTAGCAGAAAAAAAACCATACAGTCCTCAACCAAAAAGAGAACAGCTGAAAATATTGTTTCTAAAGAAATATAGTCAAAATTCAACAATAATTTACTGAAATTGGAGGATAATGACCTTAATGGCTGCTTGCCTATTTTATTTATAAATAAATAAATCTGATGATACAATTTTCTTTTTATATCAATTAATAATTACATCAAAGTAGTACCTTCCAGAGTTTCTTTAACGTCATTAAAACGATGCTTCGATACATATTCAGACTATGGTGTTTGGCAGACTCTCGGGATAACTCGAAGCCTTTTGTTACTTTGTCCTTTGGATCTCAAGAGATGAGCATATTACCCAGTATTACATGGAGTTGAAGTGGCTCTATCCGTCCCACCGCCGTCAGTACTTCCTTGCTACCTTCCTATACCATCCTTCCTATATTAGATCTCAGCGACCCTCCTTTACTCTGCAGAGCCTAGAGTTAAAATACTGATTCAATCTCGTCTCACCTGATCCCGTAATGTCCGATCTCTATCCTCTTCCTCACCAAACTAATTTAAGTCGTCTTCCTCTGGAATTCCATCCCTCCCTATGTTCTACAATCAAAGTCAGTCTCATCTTTCAAATCTCTCCTCTATAAGAACCTACTCCATTCCCAATCCACTTGTTCATGAAATGTAATTAAAAGAGTCTAAGTTGTAAAGCTCTCCAGATACTATTTATTTTTTTTATTTTATCTTTCTCTGTTTATTTTATATTTACTTATGTATATATATATATATATATATATATATATATATATATATATATATATATATATATATATATATATATTTTTTTTTTATTTCTCTTTATTACCTCTATTTTTACTTAATTTTATCAATTATTTTGTAAATATTTAATTTAAATTATGGACACACTAATATGTTTATTAAATTCTGAATTTATAATTTGTTTTAAAGGGACACTAGTCCCAGAATAATAAAGATATTTTCATTTCATATACTTGTTATAAATGTAGCTAATCTGCAAACAATAGTCCAATATAAATTGAATCAAAGCTTGAATTAATAAATATGAATTTTAAATCTGCCAAATTAATAGATTATGCTTTCCTAATGGTATTTCAGTAATTTTTGTCAATATATTTTTCAGACCTCTCTCTTTCATGCAATTTTGAAGGAAATATTACTAACTACTGGCTCTATAAATGTAAATGGAACGATATCTTATGCATCTCAGGAGCCATGGCTTTTTGCAGCATCTGTTAAAGAGAATATACTGTTTGGCCAAATCTATTCTGAAGATAGATTCAAGAGAGTCGTTAAGGTGTGTGCTTTAGAGAAAGATATTGAAACTTTTACTAACAAAGAAGAAACTCTTGTTGGAGAAAGAGGCGTTACATTGAGCGGTGGACAAAAAGCGAGAATAAATTTGGCCAGGTTTTTATAGTTTATTTATACCAGTTTAAAAAAAACAAAAACAGATTTGCTGAATCTGCAGTACTCATTTTATTTTTATATTATTGCGCATTGAATCTTTTTGTTTTCTTTTGTAAATCTTAAAGTATGTACTTTCCAATCTTTTTCATGCTCCTTTGCCCATGATTCTTTAGCATTTGGGACTATAACTGTTATACTGTATAGACAAACCATATTTTATGCTATTAAAACTTTAATTAATTTTCATTATTCGCCTATTCTTTTACCAATTTATGTCTTATTCTTTAAATTTTTCAAAAATTTAATCTTTGATTTTCCAGAGCAGTCTATAGGAATGCTGATATATATTTGCTAGATGACCCTTTGTCTGCTGTTGATGTAAATGTTCAGAAACACCTTTTTAATGAATGCATTATGGGTAAATTTTAAATATTTTTTTATTTAGTTTAATTTTTGTTAACTTAATATTCATAACATTAATTGATTTTTTGACAGGAATGCTCAAAGACAAAGTAGTTCTGTTGGCCACTCATCAATTACAATTCTTAAATAGTGCCAAACAGATAGTTATTCTGGAAAAAGTAAGTTATTTCATTTGATGCTTAATTCTTACCTTTTCAATTTAACTTAATGTATATATTGTGTTAATATAATTTATAATTATCCTAATTATTTTATTTTGTTTGTGCATTCCATTTTATGTATTGCTATTTATCGATAATGGTGATTTGTGAATTGAAATATATTTCAATAATTAAAGATTAATAGAGTCAACCTAGTTACGAAAAACTAAAATATTGTCAACACAGAATATTGCAGGTAAACTCAGGACGGGGCCTATATAAGCATTTTGCCGACAATCCGCTTAGGATGTCACAAAGATGAACTTGGCCAATTTTATAAGATCAAAAACAACCGGAGCACTTTTCAAAATTCCACAGAAGAAGAGGAAGTTCCACCCGAGAACTAAATACGAAATGCTCAAAAAGAAAAGGAGAAGAAATTTAGATGCAAATATTTTGGAGAAGGAACAAGGGATCTATTAAGAAAACAGTGTTGAGTTTGTTTAGGAGAGTTTTTTGAAAAAGATTGTTGGTTCTGTCAGAGTCCGCTGGACCAGTCAATCCTTTGTTGAAGTGTGTCCGCAAGAGGAGCTGGGAAGCAGTGCTAAGCAAGGAAGGAAGAACTGGATACATGGATTATTGGGAAGATAGAGCAGACATTCAAGAAGAAAGTGGCGGTAGGAATGAAATAACTGAAGATTTCACCATATTCCTACATTCAGTTAAGTCAGAAGATTCATTCAAAATATACTCATGTATTATCTGTGTTGGCAATCTATAAAACAGTATAATAATTAATTATTGCCACATGCCCTGATTTCAAAGAGGAAAAAATTCATCAAAGTACACAGTGATTTAATTTTATGAAATACTAGCTGATGTACCCGTCGTTGACGGGTGTATAGTTAAAATTTTATCTTTTTTTGAGATGGATTTTTTATGATGGGGGGATCCAAATTTAATTTCATAAAATTGGACGAGGGGGAGGTTGTTTTGAAATATTTTAAAGTGGGGCTTATGTATGTAAAGGTTTCACAATAGTCATAATAAAAACATTGTTATTCGGCTATTTTTTTAGGTACCATCCAACTAAACCGACCACCACCGATCGACCCATTAAAATTTTTTAAGTGTTTAATTTTTATTAATGATGAAGTGAGGAGATTGTGGAGTCGATTGAAATAATCAAAAAGAGTTGTAGTCTCTCCACTTCTTTAAACTCTGCTGAGTTTATTGATGACAAAATAACTAAAATAACATTGGACATTGAGTCAAATAACACTGACATCCATGTAAAATTAGAACTTGATCTGAATATTGTGGGGGACAGGGTGAAATATTTGGGAGTTTTTTTCCCTCGATTTCCGGCTAATCCGTTTGTCTAATTCTAAAAATGTATACGACAACATTTTATTAGGCTCAAGAAGTTGGATCGAATGACACTTTGAATGGGAAGATGGGACAAAGTTGAAAAATGATTGTGTTTTATCCGTGTTTTAAGCGACAACACTTTACAGATGTTTGGTATTTCGGATATTTCCTGTTGAGTTGTGATAATTTTTTTCATCCGTTGAATAGTACAACTTTTAAATGTGGCTTGAAGTAGAGTAGGTTGGTATGAGAATCGAAGTAAGTAACTGCCTAACCGGGATCTCTAGACAAATTACTCAAGAATTTTGGTTCTACTAAATATTTTGTTTTCATTTAAACCCTATGTTTTAAGCCAAGCAAACCTAAATACAATGTCAACATTTCAAAAGTATACCATTAGCCATTGTTGAGCTTACCCCTGACAAACTTTTGTTGGTCAATGCGGACATACAGGCAGACAAAAAAATTTTTAAATGTGGATTTGGTGTTGGTAATGTATGAAATGGAAAGATATCATGAAACAGGTTGATTCTATTCAATGTACAGACAAAACTTTTATTTTATTTATAGAGATTACTTGATGTTTTGTAATAAACAGATTATATTTATACTAGGGTTAATTTTATTTTGTTGTTTATGTATGAGTGGTTTCATATCAAAAATAGATATCTGCCAATTTCAGAAGTGGAGAAAAAGCCAATTTTTGTATTATAGGTTCTACTCTAACTGTTTCTGACAATTTTATTTCAAAATGTTCAAGCTGAATCTTGAAAATAAATCATTAGATTTTGCTTAAATTGAAGCTATGTTACAAAATTATTCTTTTTCACAACTTTTTTAAAAATGATAGATGTCCATCTTTGATAAGGAGACACTCATATGTTAACTTTTTATAATGTATATACTGTTGAACTTTATGTTATTTTTAGCCTGTATTGTACTCTGTTTATTTGAACACACGTTTTTATTCTTAAGGGACTTAATAAAGTTTATGAAGCCAGAATAAAGTTTGTTTTTTATTCTATTTATAGTAGCTACTCTATTCTCATGAGGCCTATACTTGGCAAAGTATCCTTTTACTGTGCTACATAGAAGGTCATTTTTAGGATAAGTAATGAAAATGTATCGGCATATTTTTTGTTACTTTTATGTTTACAGAACATTTTGAATCTTTGTTCATTTTAGGGGCATGTAAAGAAGATTGGAACTTATGATGAGTTAATAGCAAGTGGGTTAGATTTTTCTGCCTTTGTGGAAAACAAATCTAAAAATGAAGTATCTACTTCAATGGAAGGAGATCCAACATTAAAGTCTCCGACAGAGGTGAGAATGTGTTCAGTGGGTGGATCTATTTAATTCAATAAATCTATGAAAATGAACTAATCACAGTAATATAGTAAAAATAAGTGATAAAATAAATCAATAAAAAATCTTACATACAAATGATAATGTAATATGAATTCAATTAATGAATAAAAAATGGCCTTTTTAGAGCCCACTATGATGTTAATAATTTAGAACTATTTTTATTTATTATTACAGATAAAACAAAATATCATGATTGGAGAGAATCTCTCCGAGAGATTATCTCTCCTCCCAATTAAAATGTTG
Source organism: Nezara viridula (assembly GCA_928085145.1). Classification (NCBI taxonomy): domain Eukaryota; kingdom Metazoa; phylum Arthropoda; class Insecta; order Hemiptera; family Pentatomidae; genus Nezara; species Nezara viridula. The sequence continues at coordinate 121,384,234 of OV725081.1, read as the reverse complement.
ATGTTTGGGTCGATAAAGAACACTAATATTTTACCTCAGGGTCCAAATAAGCCTCATTTTTATTATTATTATGTGCGTATTTTGTTTTGTCTAATGTTAAAAGTAATTTAATCTAAAACCTTTAAAACCCAATTGATTTTGCTACATGTATTGTGAAATGTTATAAACCAAAATATGAAAAAAAGAGTTATATAACAAAATTATAAATTATTATTTCTAGGACGCAGAAACAGAAAATGTTCTGAAAGAACCAGAGACTGCCAACCTTGAGGATCTGTCAAACAAAAATTTAAAGTTTAGCGTGTTTTGGGATTACTTTACAATTGGCAACAAGTGGTATGTTCTTCTTTTTCTTCTGTTACTCTCTTTGATGTCTCAGACTGCTGCGACTGGTGGCGATTATTGGATATCTTACTGGTAAGCTTTTTATTGTTTGTTTTATATATTTTATTAATACATAAGTATTATTTTATTTCTTCTGCACTGTGATCAATAAGTGTAGAAAAAACACAGATAAATTAAATGAAAAAAAAAAACATATTTGTAATAACTTTATTAACTATCATTACCACTTCAAAAAGATATTAATCATAAAATTATTCAATATTTCATTATTTTAAACATTTTAATTTCTCTAATGTTAAATTATTCTTATAAGGTAAACAAAAAAAAATCAATGAAAATAGCACAATAAATTGTATACATTTATTTATCATGAATGACATCTTTTGCCTATTGTATATTAATTGTTTTCTATTTCTTATTTATTTGCAATATTTGGCAATTTCTCAGCAAAATTTTATGTAATTAAATTATAAAACAGTAATTAATTATTACTAATGTAAATTTAATTTAATTTAATCAAAATAATGTAAATAGGTAACTAGAAAATGAGCCAACAGGCTCAAAAGGTTAATTTGAAAGTTGATAAGGTTTTCAGGATGGTCTTGATAATCCGAGCACCTGGCATGCATGGCCTGTTCAGATTATTACAGGTTAAATTTAAAATGATTAAAAATTGAACAAGATAACGAAAAAATATATGTATGTATATATATCTAATCTCTCAAATTTTTTAAAAGTACCATACTTCAGCAGTCAGCATTGTATCCATTTGCTTACTCCAAGCAAGTATTAAATGCCTTTATGGCATTTCTATGACTTGTCTATAATGAAAATGAAATGGGTGTAAGGAAATTTTTCAGTGAAATAAAAAATAATATGAAAACTGTATTCCACACATTCTTGCAAAATTATCAAGCCAACCTTACTGTCATTAAGATCACTTTGATTAATTTGTCATCCTTCTTAAAAAAAAAATATTAAAGAAAAAATTTGACTTTTTAAGTTATATATTCCCAGAAATTGTAAACTATCATGATCTCTACTGCCAAAAACCCCATATGTATAAAGAGATTCCTCAACTTTTGGAAACCCTCCTAGTTTTAATGTTTTATGTTTAGAGACAACACAATACGATTTTGACACTAACAAACAAAGCAATTCCAGTAATATGTACTGAGAAACAGAGCCATTTTCATTCCGTATCTCATCAGTCAACTTTAACTTTTTTTTCTTATTCTGATTACAAGGGGCTCAGATTATCGAGGCCATCCTGTAGTAATGTTCAGATATACCATTATACCTTTAACTGTCATTAGTTCTTTGAATGGATACTAATAAACAAATTATTCTATATTTCATTATTTTAAACATTTTCACTTTTCTAAAGGTATTTTATTCTTATAATACGAAAAAAAAATTCTAAGAAAATTCGCCAATTAAATTTTAACCATTTATTTATCATAAATGACTTTTCTACCTATTGTATATTAATTATTTTTCTATTTCTTTATTTTTTTTATTATATTGACAAATTGACTATATTTGGTAATTTCTCAGCAAAATACTATGTAATTAATTCTTAATAGTGTAAATTTAATTATAGGTGACTGGAAAATGAGCCAACAAGCTCAAAAGGTTGATTTGAAAATTAATAATATTTCAATGAAAGTATTAAACTAATACAATTAAAAGAAAAACTATTAAAAAAATTAAGTTATTTGAAATAATGACATATTTAACAATATATTTGTTATATGTATCCTATTTTAGCTTTGTATTTTGAAGAGAAGAATATTGTTTCAGGCTTGTTTTGGAGGAGAAGTCGCTGCTTAGAAATGAGTCTAGTATCAATGGCAGTATAATTGATATATTTAATAATTACCCATCTAGAAATCTCTGTATCTACATTTTGGCACTCTTCATTTTGATCAATGTAATTGTAGCGTTAATCCGTTCTGCACTTTTCTTTTATGTGTGTATGCAATCATCTGTCAAACTGCATGATAAATCTTTCAAAGCAGTTTCCAGATCTCCAATGCATTTCTTCAATGTGAATCCTTCAGGTTTGTTATAATTATAATTAAATTAAACTATTTTCAGGGTTATTTTTTTCCTCTTTGATTCAGCTAAAATTAAATCCAACAGTCCCTGTGTGGTATAAACACATTATTAGCCTATAATTATAATTGTAGAATAATTTTAAAATCAATTTTTATTAATTTTGTAAGATTTCATTTTCATTAATTTATTGATATAAATTAATGATACGATTTCAGGGCGTATATTGAACCGATTTTCAAAGGATATTGGGAATATTGATGAAATTTTGCCTAGCTGTATGATCGATTGTTTGCAGGTATTGATGTTCATATCAAATTTTGTATCATCTTATAATAAATAACATTTAATGTTTTTAGTGGATTTATTAAAATTTATTTTTTACAATTGTTTTATATTTCCATAAAGTTAAGGTACTGTAGTTACGTAACTTATTTATTCACAAGGTACTATTTATAGTATTAAAATTCATATTTAAAGGAATTTATTTTTAACCCTTGTTCGTAGATCTAAACTGCTATGAATTAATTTTTTTAACTTTTACAATTATTTTTTTTTAGATCCTCTTATCTGCGATTGGTATTTTTGTGATAGTACCTGTTACAAATCCATGGTTTCTGATCCCTACATGTATAGTCATGGTACTGTTTTATTTACTGAGACAATTTTTTGTAACTGCTACAAGCACTATTAAAAGATTTGAAGGAATAGGTGTGTATATATATTAATATCGAAGTTACAATATATTTTGAGATTTTTATAACCTTTCATTGCACCTGAGAAGAAATCTTGTTGTAGGAAATAATTCCCTATTTGCTCCAGAATGTATATCTCAATAGTAAACCTATTCAACTTGCTTGCTAGCTTGGCTTGACAAGATTCTAACTGGTCTAATCTGAACTTTGAGAAAAACGAGTTTGAAAATTTAAAGTGCTAAAACATTTTTAATTAATTATAAAATTTATCATGCTTTTCTTCATTACTTCGAATGGTTGTAAATTACCTTTTGAAATTGATTCTATAATAAAAAATCCTACCCCTGATTTTATATTGAATTAGACGAAAAGCACTTAGAACCTTGTAATCGACAAAATGAGTGAAAATGAAAGTGAGAAAGGTGTAAGTGATGATAGAACCTTGTCAAATCAAAAATATATTGATGTGAATATCAATCAGATAAAGTCGTTGTTGAATAATTAAAAATTGACAATTTTTATTGTTATATTTTTCCATACATACTTCAATAAGTAAACTTATGGATAGTTGGCTTAAGATATCTTAATTACTTACTATTAAAACATTTTGGCTTTCACCCTAGATTTTTAGGACTTTAGTTTAATACTCTCGATCTTGTGATGCCAGAAAAAAAACATGCAGCCTTTAAATATCATATGAAATTTTCATACTCATTCAATAATTTTAATTGACTCAATAATCAATAATTTATATAAATATTTACATAAACACTTTTAACAATTTTTTGGAAACTGAATGATTAGAAATAGGCAGGATTTTGTTTTGGCATCTTGGGGTACTAAAACAAAAATCATCGAGATTCAATCTTACTGTAATGGACACCAGTAGGGAACAAGCCATTACCGATCAATGGTCTGAATCAATGTTGCCACCTTTATTGTTATATTTATTTATGCTTTGTAAATTATTTATATTGATAAAATACATATCACATTTATATAATTAATTAATAAGAAATAATAAAGTAATTTTCCTCAATAGATTTAAAGGTGAGGAGGGTATTAGGGTGACAGATGTAAGAAGGTCTTAAGTTCCATAGAGAAGAGAATCGAATAATGAAAGATCTTTGGAAAGCGACGGTTTGGTGGGGCCTATAATATAAATCTAAAAATGGAAAATAGACTGTAATAGCATACATTATTATTTTTTTAAATTTTTTATACAGTTAGATTAGGGAAGAAAACAAAAAGTACTCAAAATGTACGTTAAATTGCTGATCCATCCACTGAACTTCACTTGGGAAAGAAATCTGAAGGTCTTCCATTCACTTATCCATTTTTATAGCAATTGGCTCATTTAGGAAGGGTTAAATACTAGAATTTAATATATTTAAAAAAATATATTTTAAAAATAATTTATCTCAAATTTATAGCAAGGAGTCCAATATACACCCACTTGAGTGCATCTCTTCAGGGCTTGACTACAATCCGTGCTTTGAAGGCGGAATCAATTGTTCAGCAAGAATTTGATAATCATCAGGTAAATTATATAAATTTCCTTTTTTTTTTTTTGCTACTTTGTCAAAATTTGAAACAAAAAACAATCTGTTAGTTAACAGAGCAGTTTATTTTTGTAAATATTCATATTCCATTTATCATTCATAATTCATAGAACTATCTGAGAAAGTATTATTGAAGTGTCTAGAAATCAGTCTATAATTATTTATTTATTGGTTTTGGTTATTTATTTACGATATTACATAAATCATCTTTAAAAATACTTGAAGTTTGCTAATAAATAAAATTTTGGAAACTCTTATCTATAGATATTTAGGTAGATTTTTTTTGTTTAATTCTTAGATCGTATAACTAGCTTGTTAGACTGTTATTGGGTTGTCCGGAAAATTATGCAGGATTTTGGTTTAAAAAGAAAAAGAAAGATTTACAACTGTTTATTTATTCAAAATAGTCTCTACTACTGTATTGATGTATTGATATACATTTCTGTCAATGTATTGGCGACTTTACCATTCCCTCGGAATAGAATTTCTCATCTTTAGAATTGATAAACACCAAAAACTCATCTTCTAATTCCCATTGTCCATTAAATTTTTGTCACATAAGTAGTGGTCCAGGTGTCTAAAAAAAATAACAATCTGTAGGTGAGAGGTCCAGAGAGTAGGACGGATGTGGCTGAGTTTCATATCCAAGCTCCACTAGTTTTTGTGACATCACACGTGAGACATGTGGCCAGGTGTTGTCGTGCTACGAAATGGGCCTCTTCCGATTGACCAAAGATGGGTTCATTATTGCCAATTTCTGATGTATTGCAATGATGGATACAATACGATCAGGCATTGATGGTTTCTCCAGGATTTAAGAAGATGAAGTGTATCAAACCAAATGTAGCCCACCAAAAAGTAACCATCACCTTTTTTTGCTGAGTTGGGTGCTTTGGAATATGTGCTGCTTCCCCTTTGTCGAGCCACTGTCCGGAACGTTTACTGTTATCGTAAAGTATCCACTTTTCATCACAAGTAACAATTCTGGACAGAAAAGGGTCGTTTTTGTTTTGGCGAAGAAGTGTAGCACAAACTTCATAATGCTGTTTTTTTTGCCGGTCATTTAATGTATGTGGAACCCTACTTTCAAGCTTTTTTTACCTTTCCGATCGCCTTGAGGTGGTCATCAACGGTCGATTTACTAAGGTTACGTTTCCCTGCAAGTTCTCAAACAGTTGTTCTGGAGTTTTCTTCCACCAAAGCCTGCAGAACATTGTCATCAATCGAGGAAGTCCTTGCAGAATCTTCTTTGTCTTTACAGCTAAAGTCACCCTCCTCAAATTTTTTGAATAACTGTTGAAGAGTGTACTCATTGATGCTGTTCTCGTCCCAGACTTGATTGATGTTTCTGGCCGTCTGGGGCCTATTCTGGCCGAGTTTAAACTTGTAAAACAAGATTATATGAAAATCAAGAGTTTACATCTTAGTAAAGACTAACTTATTTCTAAGCAGCAAAATGCTTCAGAATTAAACAAACATCATCGTTTGGAAGAGGATTAATAAGTGTTGATATTCATACAAATGAATAATTCAATAAACGTAAACAGTTTGTTATACTAAATCCTGCATTATTTTCTGGACAACCCAATATAAATACATTTATGTATATACCCAAAAAGACCCTAATCTATTAAAAAATATGGTTTCAGTTGTGTCAGTCTTCTTCCGAAATTGAGAAAACATTTTTAATGGTTGGATTTGACTTGGAAAAATGTTTAAATGGATATGAAATAAAATGTTTATATATTTAAAAAAAATTTGTTTGGAAAATCATCTCAAACTATCACCTCCTTTTTTTTTACAACTACAATATTTAATTATATAACAAATTATAGAGTCGTTTTTAATAAGACAAGTATATCAAATCATTAATATTTATTTGAAAAGGTTATCTATGATTAAAAAAAAAACAACGTAAATATCTAAAGCAATTTCTGAGTTTTAGTTTTAAAAAATATATACATAATAGATTTAAATTTATAAAATATAATTAAATAATCATCATTTGGATTAACTAGTAGGAAAGGCTCTAGAAGATCTTAACAATGACTAAGGCTTGTTTGATTTTTTTTGTCCAGCCTTATGATTTGCCAACACAAGTTGTATTTTGCAAGTTTTGTAATGAAAATCAAATAATTTTTAGGACACTCATTCAGCAGCTTGGTACACATTCGTGTCTGCCATACGTGCTGTAAGCTTATGGCTTGATATTATATGTGCTTCTTACAATGGCCTGATTACGTTAACTTTTACATTTTTTGACCCAGGTGAGCATAAGCTAAGGATTCAGTAAATCATTTCTCTCATTCCAGTAATATTATATAATTAAAGTTATAGATAATATTTTTCTCAGTGATCACTAGTGGGAATGTCGGATTGGCTATAACTCAAACCAATAAACTTACCAGCAGTCTGCAATGGGGAATAAGGCAGTCGGCTGAAGTGGAAAATCAAATGACATCAGTCGAGAGGGTTTTGGATTATACCAAGTTGAAAGAAGAAGCACCTTTACATTGTCCTCCTGGTACATAAAACATTTTAAGTATTATTTGAAATAAACAAAACAGTTTTTTAGTGATCATTCACTCCTTTCAACAATATCTTATCGCACAAATGTGATTTTAATATTTAAAAGTAAAATAAAATTTATTAAAAATAAATATCAAGCCACCGATTAAACTATTTATTTACTATGCTGCTCATTTTTTTAAATAAGACTGATCAGATTTTTTTTTTCTCTGTTTTATGAGTAATAATAAATGTAAAATGTATGTACTTAATTTAAGTAATATTTTTTACTGTAATGAGAAAATGGCTCTTCTGATTTCTATCTGCTAAAAATTGAGTTAAATATATGAAAATATTATACTACTGAAAAAAGGTGTAAGTAAAAATCAGCAATTTTTTTAAAGTCAAGTTTATTTTTCCAAGCATATATTAATTTTATTGTAATTTTTTAAAACATATTTTACTATCCAAGCACTAATCTTATTTTTTTTTTTTTGTTACTTAATTAATATTATTTCAAACCATTTCTACAACAATCCATTCTCTAATTTTTTCCAATGAGAAATTGGCAAAATTTATTATTATTTAAATTTCTTGCATCTATCTAAGTTTACATCTTAAAGGTATTAAAATATTTGTCAATTCATTTGTTAAATTGTCTTGTTACCATTTTACTTTCTGAAACATCCTCAGATATTCTCTTTAGTTTTTATTGGTCACCTATTTTTGAAGTATAGTTTTGTTGGAAAGAGAGAGAAATATATAACTTACTTCTTTTATAGGCCTAAAAGAATACTAATTCACATGCTCATTCTCCATTTTGGAAGACCTTTATCCTCTGTAAACATGAAGAAGCAGTATATGGCTACTGTTAGTGCAAAGGTCTTATGTAACAATTTTACATGTTTATTCTCTTTCCACCAAAGGTGAAATTTTGTAGTTTGTAACTTAAAACTCTTCCTACTATAGCAATCCTATTCCTACATGATAATACAATCAAATTCTATCCCACCATTAAGAACCTTGGAATAACCTTTGATCAAACCCTTTCCTGGAAAACCATGTATCCGAGATTTCCCGCTGTGCCTTTTACATTTTAAAACAACTAAATTACCTCCGCCACTTATTTCCATTTGAAACCAGTAAACTCCTGATTACTTCCTTAATATTTCCTCACTTCGACCATTGCTGTACGGTATATGGAGGTGTCTCCAGGGATCTCGAGGCAAAACTAAAACGTTTGATAAATTGCCTTGTACGATTCATCTTCGGGATCCCAAGGGACGCCTCTGTTTCCCTTTATTATGAATGATGAGCTGAAATGGCTTTATCCTTCCTAACGATGTAAGTATTTCCTAGCATCCTTCCTCTCCCAAGTCATCCAATCCTGCCGTTCTACATACTTCTTCGAGCTCCTTCTATTCAAATCCTCTGTCCACTCCTGCAAAACCTATTCCCGGTCGTTTAGACAGATCTTTCATTATTCGATCCACATTCCTCTGGAATTCTATCCCATTCTACATCCGTCACTCCAATACACCTTTGAATCCCGCCTGTTAAATCACCTCTTATGCGTTAAGTTCTCATAAAATTGTAAATATGTACATAAATAATAATTTGTTATAAATACTCTTATTTCATTTTTTTTTTCCTTAATTGAAGCTAAATAATATTCTTTTCTTTTATTTATTCATTGTATACATCTGTTTATTTTGTAATTATTCTCTGAGGCTCCAAAGCCCATGTTTCTATCTCTGTACATTAATCTAAAGGGACTTGTCCCAGAATAAATAAAGCATTATTATTATTTATTTGTCAACACTTTTACAAAAGGTTTTTTGTTTACTTGAGAGTGGGAGAATCAACTCCAACCACCTCAGGTATGTTCTATTTTAATTTCTATTGGATGTTGAGAAAGCAGTCATTATTATTATCAGTCTGATAAATAGGAAAATAGCAGAGGGAAATAAAATATGAAATTATAGTAGTAAATCATAAAGAAATAATAGGTTTTTAAACTCTTCTGTAAAAAACTCAATTTTTACATGCGACCTTTTGCAGTAACATTAATGATTTGTCAGTTATTAGATTTTGTTTCAATGTATAGTTATTCAGATTGCATGCATTGATTTTTTTTTTTTTTTTAATTTAAGAATATTAGTATTAGTTAAAAGAAACAAATTAATAAAGCTTATATTAATCTAAAGTTCACCACTTATTTTCAATGAATCTCTATTATAGATAAAGTTGCTAACCAATATATATATATTCTATTATTTATTAACATAAATTCATTTTATAGGAAAGAAACCAGCTGATTCATGGCCGTCAAAGGGTAAACTAGTTTTTCGGGAGGTGTATCTCAGGTACAATGATACCACTCCTTGGATTTTGAATAGAATTTCTTTCTCTATTGAACCCACTCAGAAGGTTATTATAAGACTAAAACTATAATATTTGATTTTGATTTTTTAATGTTTTCTCTTATTTGATTTTTATAGTATATAATATAGTTAAAATAAATATAAAAAACTCTAGCAAAGCATTTGATATTATGTATCCAAATAGTAATATCTTCGATTTTTTGTAGGTTGGCATTGTAGGAAGAACAGGTGCTGGAAAATCTTCATTAATTTCAGCACTTTTCAGGCTTTTTGAAGTCAAAGGATTGATTGAAATCGACGGTGTAGATATTTCCAGTATTGGTCTTTGGACTCTGAGGTCGAGAATATCGGTAATACCACAAAATGCTGTGCTATTTACTGGCACCTTCCGATATAACTTAGATCCTTTTGATCAGTATGCAGACCAAGATATATGGGAAGCTTTAGAAGAAGTAATATTATTCATTTATCTTTATTTATAAACAAAGCCATTCTATTCAATTTAGAAACATAGCTGTCTATGTTTTTAATTTTAGGTGGAATTAAAAGAATACATAAGAAGTTTTCCAGCAGGCCTCCAGACAAAAGTTCAAGAAGGAGGCAGCAATTTGAGTGTTGGGCAACGGCAGCTTATTTCTCTGGCTCGAGCTATTTTACGTGGAAATAAAATTTTGGTTTTAGATGAAGCCACTGCAAATGTTGATCTGAAGTATGATTAGTTAAATTAATTAGAAAGAAATTGGACATATTTTTCAAATTATAGGTAATTAGTTTTTATTTTAATAGGTAATAATTATATATTTTTAGAACTGATGCTTTAATACAGAAGACCATTCGAAGAAAGTTTATGGATTGTACAGTTATGACTATTGCTCATAGATTGAACTCCATTATGGATTCTGATTTAGTAATGGTGATGGATAATGGTTATTTAGTAGTAAGTTTATTTTTTTATGTTAAAAATTCTAAAAATGCTGATAATTATTTTATAATATTATGTTTGTTAATAGATTATATTTAATTCATTTATTTACTTATTTTTAGGAATTCGACCATCCATATTTATTACTTAAAAATCAAATGGGGATTTTCCGTTCTTTATGTGAACAAAGTGGATGTATAGCTGAATTGTCTTCAGTGGCGATACAGGTAGTTTAAACATTTAATTTCAAAAGTAATGTTTACCTTTCGTGTTTTATTGGTATTTATTAGATCATAAAATTTCTTTAAATCAGTACTCTCTCCATGAGACATATTTTACAGGTCACGAAAAACCACTTATGTCAAAATCATACTGTTAATAAAATCTTGTGATCCTGTTTAATATTTTTACAAATGTTTCAAATTGGTTAATTTGAGGAAATAGGATAGGTATGTAAGTCATTAGAGATCTTACTCCTCAACCCAGATTTGAGCCTAGTTATGGCAGAAAATATATTTTTGAACTAAAATTAAAAATAAATATAAGAAATGAGTCTCTTCTTTCAGTATTGGATTTATTTATTGTATACTTAGCCTTTATGAAGTAATAAGATTGAAAAACAGTGTATTTGATTATGAGAGCTTACAGCATCATCTTCATGTATAACCATTGTTCAAGATATATTTTTTCTTTACGTACTGAACCCTTGTCCAGTCTTTTTTTATTTTAGATTATTTTTCCACCATAATTAAATTAAAATTAAAACGTTCCAAAATGTGAAGATGTTTTTTTTCTCTATTACTAAATTGGTTTGTTATTACCTGAGATATATAGCAATACATGCACAGTAACTACTTCATTTTTTATGGTTTCGCTGATTTTAATTAATTGGGATTAAAAAACAGAATAATAATGAAGAATATGGACACTTGTCCCAGCATTCGTTCTACTGAGCCCTAGAAGCAAAAAAAAAAAAAATTATATAATTTCAAACAAAATTTACGTTATTTATTTTTTCCTTTGCTTTGCTCGAACTTCTGGGTTATTATACATCAATCGATTTAATTTTTTGTGCAGAATGAGAAAAAAATATTGAGTATGTTATTAAATGAGTTTAATGTATCATAAATTACAAGGTGCTTCCAGCAAAGTAAGCCAAGTAAATTTTTATTATGGAAACGCAAGTTAAATTCATTTTTATTATCCTTTAAAACTCTTAAATACAATTTTTTATATAATTTTTTATTTATTTTTATTTTTTGTGGCCAATAACTAAAGTATTCATAACTTCTCCGGATTTTCTCCAAATGCAACATTAGTGTAACGGTTGGAATGCTGAATTAAGGCTCTTCCAACCCTTTTTTGGATTTCATTATTTTTAAGCTAGAAATTAAGAATTTTGAAACATTTTTATTTTATATCTTTGGCTCTAATATATTTATGAAGGCCGGGTTTGTACCATTCTGTGTAGTGTATAGAACCCTTAATTCCTAATAATTTTCATGTGAATCGGTGGAGCCTTCCTGAAGTTTTGAGAATTTTTGGTGTTGTCGATAAAATTTCTGGACCCTTCGAAAAATATACCTAGGCAGTATACAGTTTGAATAAATGTCTTCTGTATTATTTGTGAAGAGACCATGTGAGAGACTTAAAACAAGATGGATTGACAGAATTTACAAAGTACTACTTTGTTGTATGAAGTTAATCTGGATTTGATTCTTGGAAAATACCTTAATGTTCCTTATTTTTCAGATTTGGCCCTATCCAGATACCTATCCTTCCATAACAAACTTCAGAATCATCCCATCCCTCTCATTTCTAAACTTCCTTCCTCTTCAATTCCTGAAAACCTTCAGAAAGGTCCGAAAAGAAGATAGATGGCCCTGTGATCTTCTAATGTAGATATAGTATTAGAATGCTACCAGTTTCTCAACAAGTGTTTTAATGTTATTATATCATTATACATGCCATTTTACAAATTTATTAGGTGTATTTTTTTTAATATAGTTGTAAATACCACGAATAAATAAATACAAATGAAATTCTTGGGAAATAAGAAATCGATGTTTGTCTCAAGATAGAGCCTGAGTAGATGGAAAAAAGATCTAAAGGCTCTTTTAAAAAGTAAAAAACATAAAATAAATAGCTGTGGGAACATAAATGTTTATATTTCCTTTATTTACCATTTCCTTGTAAATAAACTCCAGTGTAAACGGTGACCCAGTCTTAATTTTCTTGACTATTCCAAGTGATAATTTATTTAATATCGACAGTATTAGCCTTTTTGATCATTCTAAAATAGGGTATTTTTTACTTCGCTACTGCGAATCGCTTTTCAATTAAAATATATGATTTTTTTGTCACTGATTGCATACTTAATGAATTTTTGCTATAAATCTTTGATGGAGCCCTGTTTCTCTCGTAAATTCTAGAATCCGATAAAATCTGAAGAAATATTTAATGAGTGGAAAATACTTCCTTAATAAAAACTGAATTTGCTATAGTCATGCATAAAAAGATAACATAAAATCATTTAGAAGAAAAATCAAATGCCTGACATATCACACAACTTTGTAAATTGAAACAATTTTCTGCTCAAGATAAAGTAATAAAGGAAAACATTAAAGAAATGAAATATAATATAATTATCTGTCACTTAAGTTAAAATAAACAGTTATGTGCTTACTAATGATGTAAAACTTTATAAATGTCAACATATCGTTTCATATTGTACAAATTGTACAATGTAATTTGATTTAAATTTTTTTTTTCAGAAATACAATGAAATTCAAGAAAAGTAGAAATGCAGGTATCTTTATTAGAGAAAAAGATTTTAAAGTAATATAAGTTTGTACTTAAATAAAATGCTTCATAGATCTGTTGATGATTTGTATTCCTTGTTTCATTCATATTTTAATTAACTTGAAGTAACATATTAATTAATTATAAAGTGTTATAATTTAGTGTCAAATTATAAAGTGTTATAATTTAGTGTCAAATTTAATTATCCTTATTGCTTATAATAAATATTTATATCATTACTTTCTAAGGAAATTGACAGTTTTTCAAAGTTCGCAAAAATTGAAAATAATTCAATAGAGTTGTGCTAGTTGTCTTCTAAGCGCTGGAGGCTGTATAGAGGAGGAAGAACCTTATGGGTGGGTGAAGCCCTCTCTCCAAAAAATGGGAATATAATGGTTTTTTTCATTGTCCATATTTGTTTATGTAAATGATCTTAGCTAAATACTTGAATGAATGAATTTTTATTGAGTATTTATATAATAAGAAACAATAAAAGTATCCAAGCTCAATAAAAATATTTATGGCCGGAGGCTGGCCTTGGCAAAACAAGTAGTATTGATACAATGATATAAACTAAAACCTACCATGTTAATGTTAATAAACACAATATAAATGCTAATAAATACAGAAATACAATATATCAAATCTTTATATCACAATTATAAATACACAAAACAATTTTAATAAATAAATACTTACACATTTTTAATATAGATATTTTAATATAATTACATAAATAATTTTTCCAGCTTAAATATTATTCATCAATTAATAATTAAATTCTGTATTGCCAGGCTACTTTACTATAATTAGATAGACTTACCCAATTTTTTCCATTTAAATGTGCAATTATTTCCCCAAATGTCAGGCTATATTTTCCAAAATATTTTCTCCTAAGTTCCGCCAGAACAGGACATACACTAAAGAAATACACGATATTTTCTATTTGATTCCTATTGCATAATGAACATAATTTATTATTTGTTTCGTAATACTCCCTACAGTTTAATTGTATTACTCCTCCTCTGCCCTTAAATATTATTGTTTCACTATATTTTTTATCGAAATAATTGTTTCTTGATATATCATGATTCAAGATTTTGTATATATTAGTTTTATTTGAATTTTTTTCTAGATTTTTGAACCTATTTTCTAAATTGTCAGTTTATCTCTTAATTTCTGAAAAGGTACATTCCATTTATTTGTGTTATTAAAATAAAAATCTATTTGGTAATGATTTGTTAAACGTTTTACATCTTTAAACCAGCTTAATTCGTTTTTTTTTTTTTTAAAGCTAATACTTAAACAACCACAATATGTATTCTATTTTTAAATTATAATGCAATTACAGCTACTAAATGTAAGCACATACTAAGAAAAATAAAATAAATTGATATACAAAACATAGTTGTTCCTTTAATTAACGTTTTTTTTTTACTTAAAAATTTTTTTTGTATGCCTTTAAAGACCAATTAAAGAAAGGAACACCATTTCATATTGTTAGTCTTTATTTCATTTTTCTTTCGGAATAATTACCGTTATTAAAACAAATGATAATAAAAAAGCTCTCCCTCCCTCCCCTACAAATATATTCTGGATCCCTACTGCTTCCAAGTTAGTGATATTAATTCAAACCAATCAGCAATTGCCAATATTATTTAAATTTAATTAGTCATTATCCACTAAAATACTGTTATACAATTAGAATCTATCATAATCTAATTGAAATAAAAAAAAAAAATAGTAAAATGTGCAATACATTTTAAGAATATCCAACAGACTTTTAAGCTGTGGGAAGTTGCCTCACCTGTTAAAGCTATGTAGCAGAAAAGTTTAGTCTCGTGTTAAAACATTTAGTTTTCATGAAATTGGCCATAAATGGAAAGTAAGTACATAGAAATAATTTATTATAGTGTTATGAATAATGTCTAATTAGAGAAATGGTTAAATCTATGATTATAATTTAAGTTACAATAGGACGCATTTTTATTCAAGTTTCTGTTGGTTTAAATCAGTTCCGCACGGAAAAAGATTGAATAGAATTTTACATAAATGTACATTACATATATAAAGTGCGCAGTTTCTTATATTGTTACATCATTCACTGGTTTACAAACGTTATAATAATTATAATATTCAAACTAAGCTGTTATATTATATAAGCAAGAGATATTCACAATTTTCTCTCGGCCAAGTTTAACTTTAATGCAATATAAATTTTCGCTTAATAGACTATAATTTCAATATATGATTTTTTGAATATGAATCTATTCAGACCATTGCTAACTAAAACAAATTATTAATTGAGTCCACATAAGTAATACGAAAAGAACCGAAATCTCTGTGAAATTTTGTTTAATAAGTTACATCGATAAAATTTTAATTTTTTAATTTCGTTGTAAAAATCCAAAGTTGTATGTATCTATATCATATAGTCTTATAGAGAAACCAAGTGCTTTGGGTTATTGTCACAAAACGAAAATTGTTGAAAAATACAGAACAGCGTATTAAATTAGGATGAATTGTAGTTCTATTTTTTTTAGTTTATATTCATTACCAATCGATATATCTATCCTTTTGAGAAAGTCGGGACAAATACGGCACAGCTCCCATCGTATTAGATTGGAGTTTGATATCCTGACCGATTGATTAAATAGAACTGTTATTTCTCTCTTTTCCTAAGCATTCGTATTAAGTCACTTTTCATTTCCAGATTCAACATATAAAAACTATTTATTGGAAACAGATATGGCGCTAACCATAACTAGTTTATTTCTACTTTCACTAACCTATTTATGAAATATTTAGTGAGGGAAAGTATCTATCTTATATATAGCGATCGTGAAAAATTTCGAATTCGAGTTTTCAACCGAAATACACGTTTCAAGGTCATCTGAGTTCTAATAACCAAGTCTTGCGAAACAGTATGTTTGTGAGCTACTGGCGTATTCAACGTTTTCAATTTGAATTCTCTAAAATAGCAAAATAATTTTATTTTTCAAAGGTTCATAATTGTTTCTATATATAGTCTGAATAAGTACATCACCAATTACAATGTTTTCTCTTGTAATAAATATGAACTGTGAAAGAATTTAGTAATTACATAACAATTATTAAATAGTTGGAATGTTTTTTGGTGAGAACTAATTTTCAGAAATAAGAGTAGTAATATATTTAGCTTTTGTATCATTGAAAATCTGATGATATTAGAAAAAAATAATATTAAACATATAAATAAGACTAATCCATTCACAGCTGAGTAGTTCCTTGAGCAAAAAGCTCTCAGTCCCGTCTAGTCTGGTTTCCGATCACAGTTCTCCACCCAATCTATTTTGTTGAAAATCACCCAAGACCTTCGTCTCTCCATAGACAAACAAAAAATCTTCATCCTGATTCTCTTTGACTTTTCAAAAGCGTTTGATTTCGTCAATCCTGAAATCCTTCTTTCCAAACTCCAAAACCTTTCCATATTAAATAGCGTCCTAAAGTGGTTACGTCTTCCGTTTTATCTTGTATCACAGATCCCAAACAGACATTATTTTCAATATCTGACACTAACTCGTGGTGTTCCTCAGGGATCATCGCTCTCTCCATACGTCAACGACCTTCCCGATTCCATCCATCATTCACAAACCATTTATAATCTACCATTCCTTTTATCCTACTGAGGTTCTTGAGGCGATCCGAATACTACTAGAAGACATAAACAGTATTACTACTTGGGCAGCGAGTAATGATATAATCTTGAACGTTGATAAGACTAAAGCCATTGTCAGTGATTTCAAGCATCTTATTAATTCCATTCCATATCATCCCCTACTCTACCTCAATGGATTACCTATTCGTGTCCATACTTCTGTCAGAAATATCGGAGTAATTTTCGATAAATATCTGTCCTGGAATAATCATGTCTCCCAAATTATCCGAAAATCTATTGCTACCCTAAAACAGTTCCTGAGATTACGTGATTCTATGCCCTTAAAAACCCGCCAACTCCTAGTTTCCTCACTTCGATTATGGTTGTCTTGAATTCGGTGGACTGTCTGGTGGGCTTGAGATCAGATTGAAAAGATTAATGAATTGTTTCATTCGAATTATCTTTGTAGTCCCCAGGCGCTCCCACGTCTCCAGTTGGTATGCTGAGTCGAAGTGGCTCTATTCAGATTTCCTGCAGTAATATTTCCTAGATGTATTCCTTTTCCGAACCTTTACAACCAAAATACCACCTTACCTTCCCGATTTGTTTACTCCTTGTTTCTCTGTTCATTCGTTTAACACGAGATCCCAGTCGATAAACCTGTTTGTTCCCTCTCATAGAATCGCTTCCTTTAAAAAATCTTAATAAACAAATCCTCTTCCTTAAGCTCATTTAAACAACATTTATTCTTCCACCTCCTTAGCAATTAATGTAACGAATACATATAAGAATAAAATTTCATATTAAAGCGCTTTCATTCTCATTTTACTATTACTTACATATCATCAATATTGTTAAGTTGAACAAATATATGAACACACGGATTAATATTTATGTACAAATCAATATGTTTATTCTTACTTAATTTATTTGAATTATAAGGTTAGATTATTATGTTATGCAAGCTAATTTTGTTCTTATTTTTTATAATACCAGACAATTTTCATCTTATTGTTCATTATAATTATTCTTAGGGGACTAAATGTTCCAGAATAAATTTTTTTGTCTTTTTTCTTCTTATAAACTCATAGAAGGTAGTAAGTACAGTTTCGAAAACTAATTTATAATAATTTATACTGTTATATAACTTAACAAAATTTAATGTTTTCATGAACTGAATGTAAACTTAAACAAATATTTCAAGTATAACGACCAAAAATGTAAGATGGACTAAGTTGTGTAACTGTCGTTATAAAAAGAAAAAAGAAATTTTTTATTTTGTAATTTACTAAGCGTTTAAAATTCGTAGGACTATTTTAATAGAACATTTAGGTGTATTAAAAGATTGATATACATTTTAAAATACCTTCATTCGTCTTGATCCTGAAGAAAAAGTATATGTATAATATTATTATTTTAATATTAATAGTAAATAATATTATCCCTTCTTGAAATTGAATGGATACATGCGTTACTGAAGGAAGCGCTTTACCGTTTTTATTGCCGAGACGATAATTTCTTGGTAGACCGCATCCATGGCCTTGAGTACAGAGATGGCCTGTGTGGTGATATTGCCATGTTTTTAGCTGCGAACGAGTCAGAGAACTTTTTCGCATGTAAATTTGTATATATGTTGTATATTTTAGATATTATACAAATTTAAATACAAACTGTATCTTGCGTCTCTTTACCTCCAGAGCCTATTTATTATTTAATATCTGTTCAGAGGTTAAGAGTTGTCTATAACGGCGCACTGAGTGGACAGAACAAATATGTATCTTAACTATGAAGTAAATTGACAAATTTTCAGATCAGCTATGCACAAAAATTTAACTGATACAACTTTGCCTCTAGCATTCTCATGTGAGTCGTTAAATTCCAGAGTGAACACTAATCAAATTTAAAAGAAATCGACTCCTCACGTAAAAACACCAATGAATTCACTAGTACATTTTTTTTCCAAATACACGAACCTAAATGTTTATAAAAGTGGAGCGAAAATAAGTATATTTCCGAAACAGGTTTTTATTTTATTTTTTCTAGGAATGTAATGAAACTTGTATTTCTTAAGTATTCTTGAAAAAATAATCGATCAAATGCTTTTTTAACCGCTTTATTCGAATATATAAAAATAAACTTATTTTATTGTAACATAACAGTTTATTTTTTACAGTAAAGCTTTTATAACTTTTCCCTTCCCAAATCATACACCGTTTTTACTCTCCAAACCAAAGCCCAATTAATATTTTTTTGTTAAAAAACGTGTCATTACAAGTTTCACATTATTAATTAATTTCTTTATTGAGATATATTACAATCTGTCACATTCAAGAACAATGGTAATAGTGATAAAGAGTAGCTCATTCATACTATGCACAATAAATAAAAGTAATAAACAGCAATAAATTAATTCTAAAAAATGTATATAAACTAAAAGATACTAAACTAAACAAAAATAAACTAATCTAACAAAATAAATACTTAAAAACATATATTCTAATTACAAGTTTCAATGTTTTTAAATTACTATTACATAAAAAATTTCTTAATTTATAATTTAAAAAATATTGGCTTTAATATTACATCTTGAATAGAAAATATAGTTTTTCGCGTTTGGTCTTATACCACTGAATTAATACAAATTTAATGACAAACAGTGTTGCCCAAATTGGAGACCGAGACGAGTCTTGGTCTTGAGCAAGAGTCTCACAACAGTCTTGCAGTTACTTATTAGCTTATTACTATAGAGATATTACTTTATTTTTTTAGATAGGAGAAACCTAACTAAGCCCGAATGAAAAATTAGAGGAGTTAAATGCAAAAGTATATTGGTTATACCAATTCTTTACATATAGTAACTAAGAATGTCAAGTATTAGTAACTATTTTGCCTTAATTTTTATTCTAAAATCGATTTTTCTTAACAGTCCTGGTATTGTTCTAGCAACAGTTAGGCGGCCTTGTTCTTGGTCTTGGAAAGAGCAAAATCAAGACCGATTTTAGGCAACACTAATAACAAAGTGGTGACATTCAAAGTTTTGTGTTGTGTTAATTAAAAAAAATTAAGAAATGATAATATTGTAAAAATACTATTTGAAATCTATCATAAACCATCTTTGTTATGAAAAAAAAAATATATATAAAAGTATAATCGAACCTTTAAACTTCCCTGTTGAGCAAATCCGATACCTAGGACTCCACCTGGACAAACGAATGACTTGGAATCCTCATACTAGACTGAAACGACAAGAAACCGCTCGACGTTTCCGATTACTTCAGCACTTACTAGACAAACGCTCTAAACTTCCAATTAATTACAAAAGACTCATTTACATGACTATAATATGGCCTATTTGGACTTACGGAGTTGAGCTATGGGGCTCCACTAAACCATCGAATTCCTCTCGTTTCCAATCCTTACAATCCAAAATCCTTCGTAAAATCCTCAATGCTCCCTACTTTGTTACAAATAAAACCATCCATAATGACCTTAATGTTTCTTTTGTTTCAGATCTGGTCCAATTCAGATACCTATCCTTCCATAATGAACTTCAGAATCATCCCAACCCTCTCGTTTTTAACCTTGCTTCCTCTTCAATTCTTGATAACTCCCCGAGGCGTCTGAAAAGAAGATGGCCTAGTGATCTTCTAATGTAGACATATCATTAGAGTGCTACCATTGAGTAGTTTTTTCAAGTGTTTTCACGTCATTATATCCACATGTTCAAATTTACTGGATGTATTTATCTAATACAGTTGTAAATGTCATTAAGAAATAATTAAAAAAAAAAACTTTTAAACTAAACTGCATGTTTTGTTTATCTCTACTTATTCAATTTCTTATGTTATATTCATTCAGATTTAATCGCAACGATGATGGGAGGTTTTCTCGAATCGAATTCCGAAAATCAGATCACGCTAGTAGAGGAAAGATCTTTTCTCTGGCGTCGGAAGAATGAACGATTTATCAACAGAAAGTATCTGAATAAAGTGGCCTACAATCTGAGCTTAAGAGGTAAATTTTATTATGTTTTTCAAGTGATTTTACTGGCTACTGTTTATTTAAGGATAAATGAAACAAAAATCTGGTGTGTCCACTTTCAGAATAGTTTTTATATCTTTACATATGTCCGTCTAGAAACAAAAAAAAATTTGAATTATATTTATTTTCCTGAAAATTGATGAAAGAATAGATTTGAGTAGGATTTATTTGATAAACTAAAGGAATGTAAACCGGCTAAAGGTAGATCAGTGTAAAAAATTCAATATCCTCTATTGAATCCTACGCTGTTCAAAAACGTTTTGCCTAATTATAGCCTAATTTTTTCAAACAATAATTTTTGTTAAAAGTAGAGGAAATAGTGAAACTTGTGTGATGTAGGCAACAGATTTTCTTACTTTCACTAAGTTATCTTTTTCTCTCATTCATCCCTTTCTGACACCAGGATATGTATCTGTAATCTTACATTGGGAATTGAATAAAACACGTATAGAAAATAGAATACGCTGTATCATCGCTAATACTGGTTCGGTTCCGTTGATTTTTTTTTTTTTTTGTGTGATTTTAATTTGTGTTACAGGCATCAGTAGCCAAAACCCTACAAAATAAAAAAAACAAAAACAAATCGGTTCCCGATGCCAGTTCCCGAGAAAAGCTTGGCATACACAGACAGACAGACCAATGACATAAAATGTTTTTTTCGGAATCAGGGGGCTCTGAAACGTATAGATTCGTCGAAAACCGCACATCGGAAATTTGTCTTGATCGTAATATTTTCCTTACCTAGTATAGGTAGGAAAGTAAAAAAAGAAACATTTGACATGTTTTATTTTCTTAAATACCTTAGGATAAGAATGTCGGTGATCGTTAAAAATATATTTTAAAAATATGTTTATTTTTCTTTGTAGTTTAGCAAAAAATACGATCTTTCAATATATGAATTTATTTACCAGTTTACGTTTCGGGACTCTTCATTATCAAAAGCTCCTGAATATTATTACCAAATTACATCAAAATAATGTAACTAGTGTTGCCCAAAATCGGTCTTGGTCTTGCAAATTGCAAGACCAAGACCAAGGCCGCCTAACTGTTGCAAGACCAAGACCAGGACTGGTAAAAAAAAATGGATTTTTTAAAATAAAAATTAAGGCAAAATAGTTACTAATACTCGACATTCTTAGTTACTTTATGTAAATAATTGGTATAACAATATAGTTTTGCATTTAATTCCTCTAATTTTTCATTCAGGCTTAGTTAGGTTTCTCCTATCTACAAAATACAGTACCGTAAGACTGTTGCGAGACTCTTGTGCAAGACCAAGACCATGACCAAACTGAGTTTGCAAGACCAAGCAAGACTCGTCTGGGTCTCGCATTTGGGCAACACTAAATGTACGCCATTTGGTTATTATAAAATACTAAAATTAACTTCTGAATACGTTTATTATTATTTTTTTCGTTTTTAGTTCATTTATAACAGCAAAAAAAAGTGCAATTTTATATAATTGTGGTATAATTTGGCTGTGTTAATACGAGTCCTGAACGAGATAATACCGGTGGATTAAATGTTAATTGACTAGAACAACTACATATGAGAAGGCCAAGATACCCTCTCCCACCACCGGTTGATGTGCCACGGAAATAAATAATTTGGTTGAGAAATTCAGGAAGTTTTAATAATGAGGATAAAACCTCAACTTTAACTAGTAAATAAATGGATACATTGGAAGATGGTATTTGTCTAACCTTCAAAGAAATATTTATTTTCTTCGAATCCTTTTATTTAAGAGTTTCATAAACCATGATTAAAGAGAAAATGCTTTACAAAAACCAGGTTTAAACGGATTAGAGTCAAATGCTTAAAGATAATCCTAGGTTACCCAGATCCACTTTACTTTATATTTTTTTTTTTCAATTTGTACTATTTGTATGCAATCTATTTTGTTTTTCAACACCATCTTTCCTCCTCGTTTCCTGATTGAACATTCGTATGATAAGAACTGTAACAACTAATTTCGTAACCGTTCCTGGAAGCTGTTTTTCTGTTAAAATGTACAAATTCTATACGAAATGTGATGTAACTTGAGCCATACGGTCGGTACATGCTCAAGTAACTTGCTAATCCAGTTTGTTCAAACGGATCGTCAAATAAGTCCTTGAAAATAAAACTCCAATACACAGCTTAAAATTTTCCACAGGTTCCTTCAGCCATTCATTTAAATTTAACTGTATATTCGAAATTATGTATTAAATAGTATTACATATATTATTCATAACGACTGTAGAATTATGCACAAGTTAATTATCAGAGAAGAAAGGTTTTTATTTATTTACAAATTTACAATACATACTGTTCAATAATAAAAAGAGATATATTTATTTTATTTTTATCATAAAATACATAGAAAAGTAATATTAAGAAAAGTTGTAATTCACCTCGGGAAATTTTATAAAAGTTTTTTTTTTTTTAAATTATTCTCTATAACTTTGCTGACGATGCGGCAATACTTTCTTCTCACAAAAATCCCACTATCACTTCAATAGCCCTTCAAAATCACCTGCACGGCCTTGACAAATGGTTGCACAAATGGAGAATTAACATCAATCCCAGCAAGTCAACCCATGTTAGCTTCTCCCTGAGGAAGATCTCGTGTCCTGCTGTGACAATAGACAATAAGCCAGTTCCCTCAAAAACACATGTAAGGTATCTCCAACTATACTTGGACAAAAAACTCACCTGGAACATCCACACTAAATTAAAAATAACAAGAACTGACTAGACGATACAAACAACTGTCACATCTCTTGGACTACATATCTCCACTCAACTTACTAAACAAGCGACTAATCTACACCACTATACTAAGACCTATTTGGACATACGGAGCAGCAATTTGGGATTCCGCAAAACACACACACATAAACAAAATTCAAACCACACAATCCAAAATACTTCGTAAAATCATCAATGCTCCTTGGTTTATTTCAAATCACGCCATAGCCACAGCCATAAACATATCAAACGTAAAATCCTACACAACAAATACAAAACATTTCACTCTTCTACCCTAATTCATCCAAATCTCCTCGTTCTATCTCTATCTTCCTCCCTGTTACCTGGTGAGCCTCAACGACGACTAAAAAGGCAGTGGCCTAGAGATCTTCTGCTGAAAATGGTTAAGAAAAAAATAATAAAATAAAAAGTTTTTGTGATCTTATTTTTATGATTGCGAATCGTAAAAAATTTATAAAATTTGATGATTTCTGTAATGTCTTCTGTTATTACCTCTCTGCACATATTGGACATACTGTTTATAATGTTGTCACTGATTTCACAAGGATGATACTGCTCTCAGTTGGTGTCAGAAAATGGTGATCGAAAAGCCTTATCTGCTGTGCATACCATATATGCTCGGTGGGAATGAGATGTGAAGACAATACGGGAAGGGACAGAAGTGAAATGTCCAGATTTACATGACATTGATGAACAACTTTTCCCCTATGAGGTCACATATTGTCATCTAGAAAATGAAAGTCTATGCCAATTATGGCTTTGGTTTGAGGAATGTACTCCTCTATAATTTCTTGAACATCAAAAACAGCAATGAGATTACTTTCCACAATATGGAGTAGATTGCACCTCTAGACTGAAGGAAGCACAAACTGTGGCAGTATACTCATTCTCTGTTCTCAGTAGACTCTTCGGCGCCTGCGATCTGTATAAATACAGAAACGTGACTAGTCTGTAAATATAACGACATTCCAATTTGTATCCTCATATAGGCGCTCTTCTTTTTTTGGTCCTCCTCTTCCTCGCCTTTAAGGCTATATCGAGTTTTCCGGGTCAGAGGGTGAGGGCGGGGATTTAAAAATCTCTCCCGGCACTATCTATATATGAGGTTGCCGTGCTGTGCACACACGTTAGCCCATTCGGCCACACCGCCCCCTCATATAGTCGCTCGCTACACCATGATCTGTGGAGTTACTGACGACGCACCGTTATTGCAGGTTCTCTTAAAGGAGCATAAGATGTTAGACCAACTTCCCACAAACGATTACGAATGGTATTGATATGAGCCTTGGTAGAACATTCAACACTTCCTTTATGCTCGTACAGACACTTTTTTTTCCTGTTCTTCTCTCCTAGCTCGCCTTTTAGGCTACACGGGGGTTTTCCCAGGTCAGAGGATGGTAGCGGGGCATTAGTGTCACAGTTAAAAGCCCAACCAGGCACCGGGACGTGAACTCATAATTATTTTATTGTCTCCAACTTCAGTTATCAGGTTGAAATGCAAACCTAATACCTCACAAACCGCTCCGCAACCTCGTCCCTGCTATTTTTCGGGCTCTATGAAAAGGGCCACTTCTTGCAGTAATACCAATATTTCCGGTTTTTCTAAATCTGGTTAAAGCTCGGGGGGCCACAATCTAGGAGATGCCACCTGTATCGGCGATATCCACTTGGCAGTGCCCTTGAACCCTCATTCTCCCGGTAATATTGTGAACTTCTGGTTCAATATGTCTTTCCTTCCTTGGTTTGATAGACTATTACTGGATTTAAATCGAGAAAAGTCGAAAACAACTGTTAGTTAACAAAATGAGTATTCTTCATGATGATTATCTTTTAGTTAATAATTTATTAAAATAAAGAATACTTGTTTAATTTTTATGTTTACTAATAAATAAGAGCGAACCAATAAATATTAATTAAAATAAATAAATTAACCATAATATAAAATATCTCTATTCATTATTAAGCAGTATAGAATAATTTTAGACACGGTTACGAACGAATTCCTTATCCTTATAATACAACAAATTATATTTCATTAATGATTTTTAAACATAGCAATACATACTATAAAATATATGTAACATACCTTATTGTAAGTTGAGGTAGTAGTAAAAAGTGAAAAAAAAAAACCTACATAAAAACAAATAAAATAGGCAATTGTTTTTTATCATATGACGGTAATGGTACATCATTATATACCATTAATATTAGTTGTTTTTTTTAGTTTTTTTAGTTGACATGAAAATTCTTTCTTCCTAACGACGGACCAACCCCCATTTTGCAAATCATACGACTGTTCATTTAATTGTACTAATCTTTGATAAAAATTTATAACTGTAATTTACATGTATTCTGTTGTTCAGATTGTATTATTTTTATTAAATAAAATAAAAGGAACGAAACTACAGTTCAGACAATTTTAAATTTATTGAAAAATTTATATTATAAATCGCGCCTTATTGCCAATTTATGTTTTTATATAATTAAAATTATTCTTATTGAAAATAGTAACCATAATAAATGAGAAATAATTTTGGGATTAAGAAGTGTAGTGTCTTCGTTACGATCTTTCTCGTTTTGTATATGTAAAATAAAACTATTATTACTACATAAACTTTTATTTATTTTAGTTTCCAATAACTGTTTTATATAATTAAGAGATATCAAAACGATGTCGGTTTTAGGATATATTATTGAATCAGTACTAATATTATAAAGCAATCACAGAAACTGAAAGTAAAATTATGCGGATAATTTCTAACTATAAAGATGGTAAGAAATTAATTGTAAAATACCGGCTGTTCTTTAGATATTTTAGCATAAGCCGTTACTCATTCCACATTAGGCTGCGCCTTTATTGATTTCATGTTTCTCACAAAACAATGAAAGACCTTCACCATAAAAAAAAAAAAAGAAACTATTTACGAAGTTTCAGGCGGATGTTAATAATTTGATAAAAAGAGGTCTGTAACACGGACTATTTCGTTTGCATTGTTTTTAAGAAGTAAGTAATTCAATTTTTGGAGAGGGAGATTATTCATACGCCATGGGCACTCCTGTTAATAATCATAATTAGAATGCCCTTATATTGGAAAAGTATTTCTCGTATTTTTTTATATAGGTTAGGCCTTCAGATAAACAAAGACTCAGACCGAATATAGGTGCTTACATTGGATACGGAAGCACGACTCAACATAATAACTCAGGTGAAACGAAGGACCAATGACTGTTTACCGAGCAAACCTGTTTATCTCCAAGACGATCAACGCGACAGCTCATGATGTTAGTGAAAAATATGTTCAACATTTTAATATGAGTATTAGTATTTCAATAAATAGATGTGTGAAGTACTTCAGGGAGTTTCTCACTTCTTAATAGCCAAGGTCTAGATGATTATTCTAGATCAAATTTCCAACAAAAAATACATTTGATGCATGGTCATATTCCGAACAGAAAAGGAATCAAGTTCAATTTTTTTTCTTGTCATGTTTTTTATTGAATACGGAGGAATTGCTAAAAAACTGTTCAAGATAATTAAATTCTAAGTACACCATAAAGTAGACTAAATTTTCTTTTAGAATACAGTGATTAAATTTACTAAGGTCAATGATAAAATGGACTTTCAGGAGCTCTAATAACGCAAAGCTTACAATCATGCCGAATTATCCTATATATTATTTCTAAAAGGTATTTTTTTGTCGGTGCGCCATAATTTCGTCAATTCTTAATCAAATCCAATGATTGACCACTCATTTTGAAGATATTCTTCCGCTGCGAAAAATAGTCATATCCCCCCGAAATTTCTAGAAAATAAAAGTTATGAAGTAAAAGAAACTTTATTCGCGAATAACTCAAAAAGTATGCATTTTTTTCTTGAATTGAGCCCATGATAATTAGAAAGATTACTAAAAAAAAATCGGACAATTATTAACAAATATACAGTCCATTATTTTTGGTATACTTAATAATGTCTTCCTCTTTAAAGATATTGCATTTAGAAGTAGAATAGTCTACTATACTTTTTTCTTGGCTGATATATTAACTTTTTTATTTCTTAAAGGTATTTGTTTTGTCTTACATTTTATTTTTTTTTAATAATTTAGAAAATCCCATGATCTGGACATTATTTTTTCTTTATTACTTATAATATCTTTACAGTCAGCGTTTAAAAATAGGTCCTAGTAAAGCAATTTGTAAAAATATTTGATCTATTACGTTAAATGGAATATTGTAATCGACAAGGAAAAAATATTAATTCCTCCCTTACATAATAAATAGGAACTACTTATTTCCATATTGTTTTGCTATTTCTTCACTAAACAAAATTTTCTGTGAATTATTCGCATCGGCCAACTAGTTATTTTTAATTTTGATTATTTTAATATATAAATTGTCAGCAAGTCCAAAAGGTTATTTATTTATTTTATGGCTTAGAACAAATTATTACTTGTTATTTAATTTATTATAAGTTAAATATTGAAATTACTAATATAATTCTATTTAATATTGTTATTATTAGTTTCTATAATTCCTTAGGTGGAATATAGGGCCATCACGAAGTTCTGCCATGCAACTCGATCTTTAGCCAGCTCCTTGACTCCAGATCTGTCCGGTGCTGCGCGTTTCCTTCTCCGGAGTCCTCCATGTTTTTCTAGGCCGTTCGCGTCTTCGCTGTCCTTGGGGGTTCCACTATAGACTGCCGTGTTATGTCGTTGTGATGCTTCCTAAGCGTATGCCCCTGCCATCTCCATTTCCAACGTTCAATAATTGACCTACCGGGCTTGATTATTCCGCGACCAGAGCTCGGCTTTAGAGAAAATGTAAAAAATAAAAATCTAAAAAATAGCGGCAATCTATGATTGAAAAAAAAAATGATAAACAATATTGATGACTTCCAAGTAAATGGATAGGAAAACAGAGCATTGGAAGCTTCTAAAAATGAATAAAATATAAAACAGTTTTTGAAGAGTAACATTATATATTACATTAAAATTTTCAATTTTCAAAGTTATTTTTAAGAAAGCGAAATATATAGGGGTTGGTGAACCTTCCTAACATACAGGGGAAGGTCAGAAAATGTCATGCCCCCCTTTGGTGCCACCAGCGCCTATAATTTTTATCAAAATTTCAATTTAACCCGTTACTGTTAAAACGCTGTAAAGGACAGTCTCGAAATCCCTGATAATCCGAACAAAAAAGAAAAAAAAATTAAAGTTGACTGATGAGAAACGGAATGAAATGGGTTTGTTTCTCAGTACATATGGAATATCTTCGTGTTGTAGTGTCGAGTACTGTATTTTGGTTTCTCTAAACGGAAAACATTAAAACTAGGCGGTCATTCAGAAGTTGTGGAATCTCTTTATATGTGGTTTTAGTTGCAGAGATAACGAGTGTGTTCAATTTCCGAGAATATATTATCTGAGAAGTCTATGGTTTTCTTAATAATTTTTTCCGAAGGATGACAATGTAGATTTTAATTCCAGTAAGATTGGCTTGAGGATTTAAAAAGAAGCTGTGAGTTATGTTTTTTATTTCACCTGAAAATTATTTTTAACCTATTTTGTTTTTCGTTATAGAAACGCCATAACAGGCGTTTAATACTTGCTCAGAGTGGGATAATTGATACAAACTCGACTACTGAAACCTTGTACTTTTTCTGGTACTGATTATCAAGACCGTCCTGTATTTATTTTGAAATTAGAATGTTTTCAATTTCTTTCAGTTTTTTTTATATTACTCTAAAAGAAATTCGTAGTTTTAATTATCTTTTTTTTTCGCTGTCTACAGTACCAGACGTAGAGATGGGGGTTGGACCAGTCTCGGAGAAAGGACAGGACATTTTTTATTTTACGGATTCGTGTCAAGGAAAAACCTCATTTGTAAAATTCCTTAAAAAAACAAGATTAAAAATAAAAGTTTTGATTCTCCAACTGTGTATATCTTAATCGCGAAGTACGAAATAAGGCCAAGAGAAGACCGTGTAGTTCGCAGTGGGGGCACAGAGCGCAGCAGGGGTTGTGGAGGGGAGGGGAGGGGGGAGGACCTTAGGGGACAGAATCAGCTGTTCCGTCGGCTATCTTTGTCCAGTCCTCGTCTCGCCTTCGTTATATAGGCTTCAGTTAATCTTCTCTTTTACTTTAGTAGCATAGCTTTTAATTTCGGTTACGTAGTTATTACGTTTTTATTTTATTTTTTATTTGTATTCATCCAATAGTTTCTACTGGGACCAGTGGGGAGTTTTTACAAGGTAAGTTGTTTTTTTTTTTAAAAAAAAAAACTAATTACTCGTGAATATTTGTTTGTAATGTGATACAATCTGTTGTTATAAATGGAGTTAATCTTATCAATACTCCTCCCCCCAAGCAAAAAAAAAAAATTTACTAATAATTACTCAACAGTTTATGTTTTCATCCCACAATACTCTTCCCCGTTTGTTATTCTGCGTAACAGTAATGAGTCTGTTGCCTTATCAGATTTCTAACGATGCCGTGATTAACTCGTAGAGATATTGTCCCATTGTCTGGGTGCGAGACCGGGCAGCTGCAAGTGGATCGCGGGTCAAGGTCTAACATTTTCTTGGCCAATTGTTCTCAACGCATCAGCTGTGTAGTCTTCCCCGACACGGCGTACGTCAGTTCGAAATTGGTTCAGACTTCGCAAGAGGCAAAAGTGGGAGTTCGAATCCCGTAATAATATAAATTGGCAAGGGTCATTACTGTATTCTAATGATACGTTTCTGGGAAGGAACCGATTTCGTTAGATCAGTAATTCGTTCTCGGAAGTATTATAAAAAATTCCTGTGATTACCCTCATGTATCCCTTGAGGATGTATGAAGTACAGTTTTATACTGGGCTCGAAATTAATTTTTTTTTCTTTTCTTTTTAATCAGTTTCGGTATACGCGAAATCTTTATTTTCTTTTCAAAATTATAAATTTTCCCTTGGAACTTATCAAATAAAGGTTTTACAGAACTTTTATTTTTTGAGTTTTGTTGATTTCAACATAAAGTCGATCAGAAAAATTATTTTTATTCTTATCTACTAAAAAAAAAAAACAATAAAATCATTAAAGAAAAATTATAAGGCTAATTTAAGCCTAATCAATGCTTATTTCTCATTTAACCTAGTTTTTTTTTAAAAAGTATTATATAAATAAAAGTTATACTTTTACCATAACTTTTACTTACCATAAGATTAAGTTCTTTTGATCTTATATTTTTAAACATTTATTTACAAAAAAGTTAAACAGTGACTGTTAAAATGAAACTTTTTAATCAAAGTTTCAGCCCCTGGTTTTATATATATTTTATTATATTTTCTTGAAGTATTAGATAGTATAATTAAATTATAAAAGAAACATTATTTCCAAAAATGTTTTAATAGAAACGTTAAAAATCGAACTTCGAAAAAAAGTTCCGCAAAAGTTTCAGCCTTTAGTTTCATGTATTTTTTTTTTTATTTCATTGAAGTGCTAAATAGTATAAATAATTTATCAAAGAAAGAAATAATAAATAAATATGAGATCACGCTTAATGTACAAGTTTTTGTAAACTCTTAAACCAAAATAGAGTTAAAAGAAAAAAAAAAAAATTAAACTATCTTCGGCACCATGATAAAGCAAGGAATGTGAATATTTGCCCTATGTAAACTTTCGATTGTGATTAACGTTACTACAAAATTTACATATCTATCAAAGATATAATTCGTAAAAATATTACTGGTTTTGGTCTTCCGATTTTCGTGCAGATAACACATTTCGCCACAAGGTGAAGCTGTGGTAAACGAACGAAATTGAAAAATGTAATTTTTAACATGGTACCGACGGTATAATAAATAGTCGTTTGAGTTAGCTTCTGTTTCGGCTTCATTGTACGTATGAAACAGTTGGACTTATGAAATATTTACAAAAGTAATTATACGATTTTATTTATAATTATGTTTGTAATGTAAATATCTACAATTTTGTTGATCATATTAAAATGTTGCCAATATTATATAGATATTTCTTCTGCCGTCAAATTAAAAATTTATTGTTTTTCGAGGACTGTAAGGAGCCCCCATCACCCCAAGGACAATGGCACATGTCTTCCCTTCCAAGAAATTTTATTGTTCTCTCCTTCTTAAAAACGGTTCTAGAAAAAGTAGACCCTTGCAGTTAAAGAAAAAAAGGTTCTATTTAACCGGAAGATGCTAAGAGAACCAACCATCTATATTTATAGTATTTACCGTCTTAAAACATGAAATGAGTGTCAGTTGATTCCCTGAGATTTCAACTTGAAAATTTATATATTTTTTTTCACTTTTTTCGGTTTTCCGCTTTCTGGTTCTCATCAGGGGAAAATTTGTGTTCTACTAAGGAATAGTATGTTCTGTTTTAAATTAAAACTTACAAATTTGTAATAGAATTTATTATATTAATTTTTTTGGTATCTTGTACAGGTCCCGAAATATCCATGTTTATAATTCCTTAATTTCGAAAAAAAAACAAAAACAGTTTTTCTCTTTATTTTCCTAGCTAAGTATTTATCTTTTGTTTTGCAATAAAAATAAAGTTATTGCACATTTCCTTCAAAAATATATGTTAATTCAACTATTTTATCTTCAATCCTCTTTTAAATTTATGCGTTAATTCAGAGATTTAGCGGAAATATTTAACTTTCTTACTTTTCGTTATTACACAGCTTTAAATGTTTACACAAACCAATATGTATATTTTATAATTTTTTTTTATCTTGAAATTTTTGAATTAAGAGGACGGATATTTTAGAACCTAATGCAACTTGTTAGCGGAAAGATGAATATAATCAATTATGTTGAAGACTTTGTCAACTTTAATCTTATATAAGATTACATATGTAACATATATGACATTATCGTCGCTAGAACGCATTGTGTTTCTGGAGGTACCAAAACGCCGAAAAAACAAAAAAAGTGAACTTAAATTTACGGAATAAGTTGGAATAACTTAGCAGCAATTTCATATTTTAGGATGGCGAATACATACATGCAGGGGGAGGGGCGGGGTGGCCGAGTGGGTTAACGCGTGTCAACAGCACCGCCGTTGTTCAGCAACCTGATATATGATATAATACATAAAAATAATCACGGGGTAAGTTGCGTCCCGGTGCCATAGTGGAGGGAGAGAGGGCTTAATTCTGGCGTTAATCCCCAGCACTCATCATCTGGCCCGGGAAAACCCCGTATATCCCAAGAGGCGAGGAAGGGGAGGACGCATAAAAGCAAAAAAATAACATACTAAAATAAAAAAATAACATACTAAAATAAAAAAATAACATACTAAAATACAAAAATAACATACTAAAATATGTAAATACTAAAATATAAACATCTTCCGGTCTATGAAAACGTTGTTGGTCCTCTATCGATCTATTTTGTTTTTTTTCCCCATTGTTGGTAGCAAATTTGACATTTTGCTAAACTTCAATGTAAACAAAGAGCTGAAAATGCTGAAAAAACTAAAACCTTTTCATAATGATTGAACTCGAAAATCAAAATATTAGTTAGTTCTGAATTATATTTACTATAATTAAATAGGTTTTACACCTCCATATCTGGAACAAGAAAAAAAATAAGGTACATAAAAGATTCTGTACAAATATCATTTCATTTAGACCAAAATACCAATATAGAAAATACCAAGATTGTGTCATGAAAGGCATTCAGAGATTCTCTTGGGTACCACAATTCTTTCTTCTTAAAAATGGTCTTTAAGGAATTTTATTTATTTATGTATTTATTTTATTTTATTTATGTGTTGGAATTTTATTTATTTATGTAAAACAAAGAGGTTCTTAATTTTTATAATTATTATTCTTTCTTAACGTAACGTAAGCTAAGGACCCTTACTGATATTAATTGGATTTTATATATTTTAAAATGTGATTTTTTTAATATGTTTGATATAGATAATATTTACTTCTAATAATAATTAAAAGCTTCTAATAATTGATCGATATACAGACCCCATCGATATATGGATGTTCGATATACATAGGTTCGATAGCATATTGTACATTTTAAAGTTTTTCACCCAAGATTTCTATTATGTCTTAACCATTCGAGTACTTTTTGTTTCTTTAAAAAAATCATAACCTTTGAAAAATGTGTCTTCAAAAATTTTAACGGGGCAATTTGAATTCTCTTCTGCCCCTGACTATAACTCTGAAAAATTCTCTTACGAAGAAGGGTAAATTATTTTACGAATGATTCTGAAGAACCGAATCTGGAAACTTATGATTATTTAACTTTTCAATTTTTTTTTCTGTCAAAATATATTTATTAATGTAACCGCCATTGATTATTTAAAATGATCCAAAAACACGGACTACAGACGTCTAATTTTAAATAAATTTGATGAGTATGGTTGAAAAGTGTAATTAATCTAAATGGCTTATAGAAATAATCTGAGCTTTATTATAAATTTATATATCTGTAATAAAAAATTATAATAATTTAAAATTATTTTTGTAATTTTATTATAATAATAATTACATATTAAATAAACCGCGAAAATCGCCTGAGCACGGTTTCTTTACCATACCTTGCAGAGGAAGTAAGAAATGAAACTTTTTTTCTCTCTCTTTATAATTATTCATTTAGTTTAATGTAATGTGCATATCTTTAAGTAAGCGGGGGATATTTACATAAACATTGCAGAAAAAAAAACATCTTACCATCTGTTATATGAGCCTTTCCAGTTGACCGAATGACTAACTCTAATTTCAACATTTTTGATTACTAATTTTAGTGATATTTCTTGTAGGAAAATGTATACCTTTATTCACAGTTCTATATTTCAATACTGCTATCACCTACTCTGAAAGCAACTTACTCATTGTCTGTACAGATATTACAGATATTATAAATTTTCCAACTAGAAATATAACTATAATTACTGAACTAACAAATTTTGAAATTGGAATTCGTCATTCTGTCAAAACCGACTGTTGAAAGCCGGCATTTTTTGGTACTTACTAAGTTTCATTGTTTTAACCAATATATATATATAAATGCCATAAAGATTTCATAACTAATATTACGCGGTACAAAATTGGTATTATTATTCTTAAAATGACAATATTAAAAATAAAAATATTTATTGTACCTCTAAAAATAACATAAATTTGCGTTAAAATGGTTTCTGATAAATTGAACGATTCCTACAGCTTAAGATGGGTTATATTAAATCCATATTTGTAATTTCAACTCACCAAATCTTTCAATAAGAAGTGTATATATATATATATATATATATATATATATATATATATATATATATATATATTCTTATTGGTACTACAGATATTGTTATTTTAAATGCATTTTCACAATTGCCATATCAAGGACAATAATACCTATTTTGTGCCGTGTAATATTAGTTATGAAATCCTTATATCATTTTCCTTTTTTCTTTTGTAATCACGCTGTGGGAATATTTCTTTAATGCGAAACAAAGCTATCACATATCTTTGCATGGTCTTATTTATGACAGAAAATTTTACTACCGCATACTATTGACAAAAGCATTAATTTTATTCATTTTAACAAATTAATCCTACGGTCTTAAATGTAAATGTAAATAGCGTAAAGAAAAAGCACATGGACATGAATGTTTTATGTTCATATTTTAACAAAATTAAAAAATTCCAATATGATCATTCAATATGATTATGTCTTCAGTTTATTGCAAAAAAATCATTAAGTGACATTTCATAACATTAAATCTATAACTGTAAGAAGTTTTTTCTTTATGAAATAAGAAAATTGTGCTCTTGTAATTATATTTGATAAGTAAAAGGGTTTATGTTATTTTAGTGCAATTAGTTTGTGTTGATATGTGTGTATGTAGGATACACCTTCGAACGAGCAGCCACGATGAAGGCCTATAGCCTAGGCCGAAACGTCGACCACAAGAAAATCAATATAGGTGTGCAGGTGGTTGACCGTGATTATAATTTGAGGAGTTTGTCTGGGGTGCGGTCAAATTAAATCCTATATAAGGTGTTTCAGGGTTAAGTGACCAAACTGCAAAAATGAACTAAGGACCTCAAAACAAGAAAAAAATATCCTCTGAAGGTATATCCGCAAACGCTTTGTTTAATAGATATTTACACACCTAAAGATTTTCGTTGTTATGAATTATTTGCGTTATTTGAAATAAATAAAGCGTTTGCGAACATACCACCAGCGCTATTTTTTTTCTTGTTTTGAGGTCCTTAGTTCATTTTTGCCGTTTGGCCGCTTAATCCTGAAACACCCTGTATATTATAATAGTATATTAATGGTTACACCGACGTTTCGACTCATTTTGTAGGCCTTCAACAGGGTCTCAAAAGATAAAAAATATAAAAGGTACAAAATAAAAATAAAATAATTGAATTATTAGTAGACATTAAATAAGTAACAGTTGTCTGATAAAGAAATTATATAATTAATAACATGAAATCAGTGACATAGTGGGTTACAGTATAGTTAAAATATAAAGTTAAGTATTTTATAGAGAGAAGATACCAAAAAAAAATGAATGTTAATTGAGTGATACAAACAATATTAAAAATTTATGTGAATTTAGCGTGTAAGTCACTAGCGGATATATGATTTAATTTTGGGGGAAGGGCTTCAGTCCGAAAGCATTTATATATATATATATATATATATATATATATATATATATATATATTATATATATATATATATTATATATATATTATATATTATATATATTATATATATATATAATAGATAGAAAAATAATTTTATTCTGGGACACAGTCCCTTGAGAATAACAAAATAGAACAAAATTAAAAGATCACATCTGGCCAAAATAAAATCAATCGAAAAAAAGAAATAATGTAAAAAAAATATAAGGTAAACATTCTATATACAAAAAACGAAACTATATACAAAACAATTAATACTATGACAAGGCACTTAAAGCTATTTGCACTGATAGACTTGTATACATTTTTGAGAAAATAATAAAGAATTAAAATTAAAAATGTATCAATGAATTTGTATGTATCAAATTCCCTATTAAAATCAGCTCGAATGTTTAGCAACTATCTGACTGTTCTTGGGATAGGAATTGGAATAGGAGGGTTTTGAATTTGGATATGGATGGGGAATGTCGAGTTTTGATAGGGAGGGAATTCCAGAAATTGACTGAGCGAACAATAAAGGAATTTTGGAATGAGGCAGATCTGTGAGAAGGCATGTAAAGGTTAGAAGGTCGAGATCTTGTGGACAGGGAATGGACTGAGGATTTGAACTGGAGAAGGTTGTAGGCGTAAGAAGGACGATGGCTGTTGATGATTTGGTAGAGTAACGTACCTAGGAAATATTGTCTTCGGAAGGAGGGGAAGAGCCACTTTAACTCAGCATGGTGGTGAGAAACATGGGAGTATCTTGGGGCCCCGATCACAAATCTTACGCAGCTGTTCATTAGTCTTTTCAGTCTATGACGGAGCTCCACAGAGAGTCCGTCATACACCACACAGCTATAGTCAAAGTGGGAGAAAATGAGAGAGGAAACTAGGAGTCTACGCGTATGTTGAGGTAGGAGATGGCGGAAGCGATGGAATAGTTTGAGGGTGGAAATTGTCCGTCGAGAGATATGAGAAATATGGTGATTCCAAAGGAGGTTTTGATCAATGAAAAATCCTAAATTTTTAACAGAGGAGTAGAACGAGATTGGCTGGTCATTAAGGTGAAGGATGGGAAAGTCTTGTGTTATATATTTATATAACTATAATTACTATGGAGCAAAAATAAGGAAACTAAGTACCTTAATGAAATGGTGTTTAAATGATTCTTGAAGTCCTAATAAATGTAATTACACGAACAATAATACTTTTAGAGATATTTTTTTCTCATAAGACATGATAATATTTTATCATTTGGGAAGTGGGGATTCTTCTCCTCATTCATCCCATCCCAAATCCGTCTGTAGTGTAAGTTAAAATGTTAACACATTGTGATAAAATCAAATAAAATGTGTCACTGGATAAAAAACTAGTAAAGGTTACAATTGATAACTGCAGGTTAACAGATAAAGAAAGTAAACAAAAAATAAATTTAAAAAAATAAAAATAATAATATTATTAATAATTTTTTTATGAGACAACTGTTACTTATTTTATATCTACTAATAAGCCATTTATTTTATTTTTAGTTTGTATCTTTTGTAGCTCTGAGGAAGAGCTCCAAAGTAGGTCGAAATGCCGGCGTAACCAATAAAATACTATTGTAGTATATATTATTTAATTTGACCGCACACCCGACCAACTCCTCAGAAAACAAGTATAATTTATTTTTACTTTGACTGCGATCCCCAACCATCTTCTCTTCAATTAAAATTAATCCTTAGTCAATAATTTGTAAAATCATTCATAACCTCAATTGGTTGAATGGAAACAGCTGGTTGGTTGCCAAAATCTATTTCGGATCCGTCAACATATTATGCAATTCGTTTTTGGCTCAAGTCCTTATTAAAATTTTCCTTTATATGGTACTTAAAGTCAACCGATAAATTTAGGATGTATATAATTTTTAATTACCCAAGAATTGTTTTAAATTAATAAAATAATTTATTTCTTCTGATTGAAATTTTAATTTCAAATTGTTATGAATAACTAAAATTAATCCCTAGAAACATGCTGTTTTCAGAATTTATTCAAGAAGGCATATTATACAAGAATGCCTTATATTTGAAACTACAAGGGAAAAATTGGATCTGGTACAGAGTCTAAAAGAAAATCTATAAGACAGTGAAAGTGGAATTAAAAAAACTTTAAGGTTTTTAAAAGTGATAAAACTCTACAACAGAGTGTAATTTAAAGGTGTTGCCAATGACCCTACAGCGTAGAGGCAAAAAAACAACAAATAAATAAATAAATATTTTAAGAATTTAATCCTCAAATGTGTTATTCCTCCGTTACTAATATAATCTATCAAATTTGTGTGTGTCTCAGGATTTTTTTTACTTTCACTTACCTTTTTTTTTTTTTTTTTTTTTTTTTTTTTTTTTTTTTTTTTTTTTTTTTTTTTTTTTTTTTTTTTTTTTTTTTTTTTTGTTCTTCCCTACCTCGCCTTTTAGGCTATACGGGATTTTCCGGGGCCGGGGGATGAGGGCGGGGAATTTAAAATCCCCTCCGGCACCGGGACGCGAACTCGTACTTTTTATATCATCTCAAACTTCTGTTATCAGGTTGCCAGACAACTAGCGGTGCTGTGCACACGCTTTAGCCTATTCGGCCACCCCGCCCCCACCACTTACCTATTTATGAA
Organism: Nezara viridula; assembly: GCA_928085145.1. Lineage (NCBI taxonomy): Eukaryota > Metazoa > Arthropoda > Insecta > Hemiptera > Pentatomidae > Nezara > Nezara viridula. The sequence goes on along the minus strand of OV725081.1, from coordinate 121,345,223 downwards.
ATATATAATAAGGGACAATATTGCCATCGTGAAAATTTTCGAATCTTGAGTTTTCAACTGAAATAATGTTTTGAGGTCTCCTGAGTCCAACAATGGTTAATTGAGTGAAATGGTCTGTGTGTATGTGATAGGTCTAGCTCAAAAACGAAAACTTGTGTGAAAATAAAATTGCATATGAATACGAACGATATGCATATGAAATTGCAAATTAGTAAAATTTAAATATGAATGAATTTGATAATTAACTGAATGAGAAATAACGGATCGTAACAGAGAATAGTTGTAATGAAGTGACCAGAGCTCACCCGGGCTGGTCTGAAGATTAGGCTTTCATACGTAACATGAACATAATATAATAGGACTCCGACAATATCACGTACATATACATATGAGGTTTTCTTTAATGTTTTCATTGGTGTTATTTTATATTTAATTCTATAGATTACAGCTATATAAATATTAAAGTTTGTATATATAAGGGTACTTACACAAATAAAAAATATCCACAATGAAATATAAATCAATATAGCGTTTATAATTTTTACTTTCCCTTTGTCTGAAAATACTTATTTCTGCTAAGAAGGAGGTGGTAAGTGAAAGTTGTGTGATGCGCCACCGCACCTAGTTTTTTTTATATTGATTATAATGAAATTAGTTATATTAATATTTATGTAAGATTATTCAGTCATAAGATGTGGAATAGCAATTATGCAGAATTGAGTATTCTTATTTCAATACCATTTATTATTGAAACACTTGACACAATTTCGCTAGGCATAATCAATAAACTTCATCAGGAATATTCCAAGAACATTTAATTCTACTTCACTAAGAATATCGATTGCTTTATACAACTGTCATTTTTAAGTTGAAATTTAAATTAATTATCCAAATATATTTATTAATAATATCTAAGAACCCGTTTATAACTAATTTCGAACAACTGTTTAATTTCGTTAGATGTGTCTGAGGCATGATAGCTAATTATAAACAAATATTTTTGAATTAAAAAAAAAAATACTTTTTATGATCTCTTATATAAGAAACAGTGTTACAAAAAAAAAATCTGTTGTCAGTTACTTGTGTATAAGGGTATGGAGCATATAAAATTAATAGTTGAAACGAAATTTCCCAACAATACCGATGCTTGTATGTTTATTTATTTTTTTATTTATTTAGATATATAATATTCTGTCTCGTGGACAATAATTATAGTGATAAATGAACACATTCACACCATATATACAGAAAATATAAAATTAACAAAAGTAAAATAATAACTTAATAATAATAAAAATATCAGAAATTTGACCCGATTGCAATACTTTCCTTACCTAGTATAGGTAGGAAGGTAAAAACTGTATACAATAAAAAAAATAAAATAACCTAAAGATAAGTAAATTAAAAACATAAAAACACAGTCATACCTATTAAAAACATAAAAACACATTCATAACTTGTATGTTTATAAAAATTATTTAAACATCAACAGTATAAAACTTTTATTTCATTCTGTTTGTAAAATATTAAAATATTTCAAAAACGTTTACATCTGTAATGTTTATAATTGATAATTTATTTTCAATTAAAATAACTTGCATCAAAAAAAATAATTATGACCGTAATTGTAAAATTGTTAACCTAATTTCGTAACAACATCACTATTTTAATTCCAAATTATAACATGTTATGGAGGCAATCAGTGAATTGATTTATGAAAATAATGAACAAACAGTAATTAGACAGGATTTGCTGACTCTGTTAATTAAACTGTTTACTGCGTATCTGTTTAAAGGTTGCAACAGTGATTTGGTCTATGTTTTTTTCAAAACAGTTTATATGTAGTGTAGAGCTCCTGCTGTGAGCTGTCTGTATGTGTTGCAAATAATCGTGTCTGTTTAAGCAAACAAGTAAAAAGTTTTTTTAACTGTTTCAAAAACCGTTTTTTTTTTTAACTGTTACACAAAACAGTTTCAGTTTCAAAGAACAGATTCATTCAGAGTTTCCTCTTTTTTATCCATCAGTATCACTCACTCATTCTTCTCTCCTCTCACATATACTGTGAGATGTTTTTTTCATTCCTTGTGTTCGATAGCTGTTTGAATGAAAAAAAAAAACAACTGATTGCCATTGAAAAATTCTAATAGTGTATTTAATTCTTCATGGCACGGGCGGATGTACGGGGGGGGGAGGAGAGGGGAGGACTTTCGTACTAAAGCCTCCTCTTCCCCCCCCGAAAAATGATAAAATATAATCATGTCTTATAAAAAAAATAGAAATGTTCGTGTAATTACATTTAATATTACATAGAATCACTTAGACTCTATTTCATATAGGCGGTTAGGTCCTTTATTTTTCTTCCTAAGCAATTATCGTTATATATTTTTTTAAAAAATCTTTGGGGCCGAAGCTCCCTCCCTCCAAAAAAAAACTAAATCCTGGATCCACTTGTACTTCATGGTATATATTTTAACTCTATCCTTCTCAGACATAGTCTGAGTATCATGGCATCCTCTTTAACAGAAGAGTAACATAAAATCAGAGTATTAGATTCAAAAAATCAGAAATTAACCGACGATACGGTCAACTAGATAGACTACTGACAAGAAAATCTCAGTTTTCAATTGGAAATAAATACAAGACAGTTCTAAAACTCATTTGGACCTACGGACTAGAAATGAGAAGGAAGGACTGTTAAATTTTCTAACATCAAACGCATCCAATCCTTCCAGTCCAAAACCCTTTGAACAGTAGTAAATGTCCCATTATATGGGAAAAAAAATATTACACCATGATATTAATATTTGTCCTAGATCTTATCCCAGAAAAATTCTTTAGATTTCACAGAAAATTACTTATCATCCAAATCCAGGATTGCCCGAGGAATCTCTATCTAGCGTCACATGTCCCTAAAATCCTCCTCGAAGGTTGAATCGACAGTTTCCTCACGACGTTTTGTGATATGTATGTATTGTGATATGCATTATATGTATTGATCTGTATTAATACGTGACAAAATAAAAGCTTCTAGTTCTAAAATATATCTTTAAAATAAAAAATCCTGCTGATTGCTTCAATTATTTTAATGAAAACGTTAATATTAGGATCAGGAACCTTTAGTTTGTTACTTATAAATACGAATCAATTTCTAAAATAAGAGATCTGAGTGAAAAACAGTTTATAACCGATTTATCGGAAAAGTACTTGAAAAATCAGTACTTTTCAATTTAATTTTTTTAATAAATAAAATGTGTGTTTAGGCAATTAGATTTATTAAAATACATCATAGATGTTGCAAAAACAAGATAATAAAAGCTTCGCAACAATTAATTGTTGTCTTTTTTGCTGAAAACTGGTGTACATTTACTCGACAGGATAAAAGATATCTTGTGCTAAATCTCAAAATTTCTCTAATAAACCTCAACTTAATTAATAATAATTTGAAGTTTATTTAACGAAGAAGTTTTTATAAAAATGGGGAAACTGCAGTATAGTTGAATGATGAGAAAAATACTATCGAGTAATTTATGATTTTTCTAAAAACAGAACTTAGCTTAGTTTAGCCAATCAAAAGTCCTCTGTAAATGGTTTTAACAATGATAAACTCTATGTTCACTTAAAGCAAATTCCATCTTGTTTACAACTAAGCAATTATTAATGACTTGCGTTAAATATTTCTTTAGTTATTCCTTTCGGTTCAATAAAAAACACGACTCACTTAAAAAACCACTAAACTTAGAATTTGCTACTTTTCTACTGAACATTAGCACATTACTTATATGTACTTTTTTGTAGCTCTTGATATCTGCTATCACTTCTATAAAAAGTTCCCTCTACTTACGGGACGTCCTCTATGTTGAAGTTTTGGTAATGTATAGATTGTCCACTCAGACATGAGTGTAGTGGTTAAGGCGATCTTGCTCAATCTCCACTGGCCATAGCACCAGTTACTCGGTTGAGAGAGTAGCGCAGGGATCTTCGGGAGTCCTTCTTTACCCTCGATAGGCGGAGGGAGAAACTTATTTTACTTTACTTATCTATTTGTTTATTTTATTTTTATTTTTCTTATAAAACTTATTATTATTTAGTTGTTACATTGCTCCTGTTTTTTTAAATTTATTTATATATTTTTAAATATAGTGTGAATATAATTTCACTATAATCAATATTATGACCAAAATTATACAATACGCAATTTAAAAAAAAAAATCTGCAGGGTTAAATAGTGCTTAGCTCGATATCTTTAAGATCGGAAAGTTCCCAGAATAAAATATCAATTATTTTCTAAGCCAAATATGTTACGTAACGTAATAATCTATATAAATTAAAAGAATTATTAAGCTGAAATCAAATAGTGTGCTTTATCTACGTACTTAACTAGCTTTTTAAATTACGTCAACTCTATGATGATACTGATAATCAGTATTTATCAGGATTTGATTAAACGAGAAATAAGTTTTATATCAATATGTTTATATAACATATTGATATAAAACTTATTTTTCGTTAAATCAAATCCTGAGAGCTTTCGGGCTGAGGTCCTCCAAAATAAAATACATATATATTTTGTTTTATAGGTCTATATTTGTTTATGTGAGTGATCTGAAGCTAAATATTTTAACAATCGTAACAAAAATTAAATTAGATTTCAATTTGTAACGGGAAATTGAAAATAATTTATTTTTCAATAGTACATTGGGATTAAATGTATTCTATTTAAAACATATAAATTAAGTGAGATATAGAAAACTATGTTTTGATCTTTTAATATAGTTTCTCCATTTCGGTTAAAGTGAATTTTATGTAGTGACCACTAAAGCAAATCATAATCCCTTAAATATTTCTTTAGTTAGTTAAAAAAAAAAAACTCTAGTCGAATAGAGTCGCCTGATTTAAGTGTTTTTGGAAAGATTAAAATATCTCAAAAATTAAAAATCGGATCAACATATTGTCAGCGAGGGAATCGTTCAGCTTTTCATCTTCTTTTTAATGGGATATTGTTCAAAATTGTATCTTAACGCGACTGTTGAGGAGGTGAAAGGAGAAAAATAGTGTCGGAAACCAAACGATAACGAGCTTAACCACTATTTATTGAAGATATGGATTAAAATATCTCAGGAACTAAAAATCGGAACTGCATACTGTAAGCGAGAGAAGTGATCAGTATTTCATCCACTTTATAATGAGCTATTATTTAAAATTATATAAGATGTTATTAATATCGCCTTCTTGATGTTTTCAATTCTATCGTGTGGTCTAAAGTTTAGTTAATCAGTTAAGCGATTGAATTCGAAGCAAAGCCAGTCGGCCGAGAAATAACACGTTACCATCAAGTTCTAAATAAAGGAGTCAGGTTACATTATAATATATGTCCCAGGGCTACTCAAAGACTTATTCATTCCTACACTTCTTTAGATCTCTTCTTCACAATTTCTTTCTTTTCCACTTGCTTTGATGGCAATCGATCATCAGCAAAGTGCACAAAGCCAAGGGTCGTCAGCACCTCAGTTATCCAATCAATAATCTTGTTTTCGTAAACATTTTCCCTTTCGTAAACATTTCAGGAACAGTTCTCACCAATTCAGCTAATGTAGAAGCGTGTTTACCATGAGACTTTATAAAAAAATCCAAAACATCATCGTAATAAAATAAAATTATTTTCTATAAAAGTAATTTTCAAATAAATTATAATTTGTTTTTAAAAATAAAAACATGTTAATGACCAGTAATTACTTAATGTTAATGTTAATGAACAGAACCAACTTCTGTTTAGCTTAACTGGAGCGAGCTCCATATTTACTGAAGAAACTACTGCGATCATGAAGGCCCTCTATTGGATATCAAATTCCAATGACAATCAATGGATGATAGCATCAGACTCCAAAAGCGTCATGGCAGCAATAGGTAACCCATGGCCAAGCAATTCAATAATAAGGGATATATTGAATCTATGGTGGGAATTAAAAAAAAGAACGGTCAGAGTGATATTTGTCTGGGTTCCATCTCATAGTGGTATCTCAGGCAATGAAAGAGCAGACCAAGCAGCTAACTTAGCAAGGAAGGGAGAGGCACCAACCATAATTTCAATAAATTATACCACAGTAGAAGACTGGGTACACGCAACAAAAAAGAAGTTGTTGGAAAATTGGGTAAATAGATGGAAAACTAAACAGTCAAAATTATTAGAAATAAAAACAGACTGCAACAAGTGGGCTAGTAGCACAAGAATATCCAGAAGAGAAGAAACAATATTGTGCAGAATACGAATTGGTCACTGCCTGTTTACTCACGGATACCTTCTCAGAGGACTAGAACCACCCGCATGCCAAAAGTGTGACAATAAACCGCAGTCAGTAAAACATCTGTTAGTAGAGTGCCACGAGTTCAACAACATTCGGCAAAAATTGAAACTACCAATAGCAATGAAAGAAATATTAAGAGACAACGAAGATGGAGTCGCCACCCTATTCCGATACTTAATAGAGACAAAATATTACAATAGAGTATAGAAAACTAGCCGCCAATGACCCTCTAGGGTAGAGGCGATTACAAATAAAAAAAAAAATGTACATATTTTTAGTTTGTCTAGGAATCTTATTTTTAATAATTAAAAAAAAATATTTTTATAATAACATAGGTAGTTTTTATTTAAAATTCGCTAAAATAATAACTTTTTTCAGTTTACTAACACTATGTTGTAAATTTTACAATTTAATTTTTAAAACTGTAACCCGTGATAGTTTAGAGACTACTGGTTTAAATCGTTTTGTATATTTAACAAAATACATGTAGAATGTTCCTTAATGTCTTCAAGAGAATGAATGGTTTTACTAGCCGTCATACATTTATAAAATCATAAATGCGATCCAAGATTCGTAAAACTTTAAAAAAAACACAAATATTACTTCCTATCAATCCAATTCACAAACAGCTGTAAATAGTTTTTCTGTTAATATCTATATTATTATTATTAACTTGTTTTTAATTTTTTTTTTGTTTATTTAATAAGTTAACTTAATATTTTTTTATTATTTCTATTTGTTTATTTTTTCGATTTTTTATAAAACTCAGAGGCTCAACTGTATTATTGTGTATAATACTAAAGGGACTTGTCCCAGAATAAATAGAGCATATGATTATTATTAAAATATTATATCCTTTGACGATCTTTTTCTTTAATAACTTTTAATTATTATAAATTTTTTTCGTCTCCATCGGTCAAATCTTTAGGCTGAATAAGAGGAATCACATTTGTCGATAAAATATTTGCAATGATATGTTCGTTGCCTAATTTTAAAACGTTTAAGACAAGATTACACAAACCATAATGAGCACAAGCGTATAAAAGGGTCGTTTGGCTTGGCTCGCGCATGTTTCTCTGTATTCGAAATCGATCTATCTATACATTTTTTTGGGGAGAAATCAAAAAGTGCTCTTGGGAAGTGACTCATAAGTATTCATTTGCTACAAATTTTAACAGATAAATGGTTTCTACTCTTGTTTTCTTATTTTTAAAGTTTTACAACCAAAATATTAATCTGCAACACAAGCGCATTAACATACCCACCACAACTCCGTTTATTTTTATTTCATTTATTACTATTTTTTTTTTGCAAGTATCTTTGCAATAAGTATAAAAAACTAATTAATATAAGTCAAGGATAAGCCACATGGCAAATTATTAATTTGCGTATAATAGAGATTTAACTCTGTAGTTGAGGGAGGCATTATGACAGACAACCACAATTTAATACAATTAAATTTAAGTCACCTAAATGGACTGATACCAGTTCCTTCGGTATAAAACATATTCTCGTGGATCCAGTTTTATTAATTTTAGCCAAAAACAAATAAATATTAAAACCGGAGCCAAATTAGTTTTAAAAAAATATGTCTGAGGTAAATAAAAAAGTAAATTTAAAATTAATCTTCATTAATATCAAATTTGTTAAATCAACAATTAATCACATCACTTAAGACCTTGAAGTCTAGCGAGGAAGTACATGAGAGTTGGTAATACCACAAAAAAAAGATACAATCCTTCTGGTAACTAATGACACATTATTGCGACAAAAGGCTATCTGTCTTTAAGAACGGCCAGCAGGAATCTCGAAAAAAAAAAAACTTGTTTCCTCAATTCTTAACGAACTATTGATGTCAGATTAATGTATTTCTTTTGCTGGAGAAAAATCCGAAACCTTCAAATTGGTGGTTCAATCTTGGGATTTGGTGGAGAATTAACGATGATGTGACTTGCCAACAAAAAACACCTTCGATAAATAACATAAACTCCTCCTCTCTCGGTCATAGGGACCTCAAGTCGGCGAAATTTATTCCTTGACAGTACTGCAATTAACGTAAGGTTGTGTGGATGCGAACCCTTTGCCTTGCATTATCTCGAAAATATTACGTTTTCGGACTTGAGAACGCAGGGTCCGATAGTTCCGAGGAAACTATCCGGGTTTAGCTGTACGCATCAAAATATTCAATGTCCAATTTGTCTCGTATCGATCTACAGACTTACCACCGTTCTAGTATTGAAGCGTAGCCAAAATAAATGTTTGTATTTATTTTGGGTAGAAAAACAAAAGCGGAGAGTTCGATTCGCTAAACCCTCGTGAAATTCTGAATCCAACGGTACCCCATTTATGGTATTTGAGCATGACAGGAGCTTTTATTTGGTACAAACCGATTTCGAGCTTTACTATAATATATGTGTGGATTGCTACATACACAGCGTACTAATAAATCTGTGAGACAATTTTTAAATCTTATACATTAATATATGGGGAGTGGGGTAGCTCAGTGGTAGGGCACTGAGCTTCCAATGCAAAGGTCCCAGTTTCGAATCCCGGCCCATGGCAGAAAATTTATTTATCTGTTTCATTAGCCGTGAGGCGACCCTGGGTTGGGAGACCCTCCTGGGGCATATCCAGCCTCTATAAAGTGGGTACTCTTAATTAAATAATTAATTAAGGGGGAAAACCTGGCGGTTGAGCGTGATATAGGTCAAATCACCTCCTTGCACAACCGTTGGCCTAGAAACAGTACTTTCCCTAAATAGTACTGAACCCCAGACCCTTCATGGGTTGTAGTGGTACAGGTTTTTTTTTTTTTTTTTTTTTTTTTACATTAATATATAGTGCCATTTCAATATATACGAATGTAGTAAACATGTGCTTCAGCCCGAAACCTCTCCTCCTCTCTCCCCATATAACCACTAGTGGTATAAAGTGTCATTTCTGGTTAGTAAATTTTGTCGGAAAAATTGCTATAACATCTCAGGCCTATATTTATCTTAAATATATAATTTCAGTTAGTATGTTCTTACAGTCCTCGTAAGTGAAAGTAAAAATATATTACTTTATATAATTGGTAGTTTTAGCTGGAAGACTCCTTTATTTATCGATATTATAGTTAGCAATCGACATCGTTAATCTGTTGGCAGCATTCTATTATCTTTAGGTTGATGTATTTTTTTTATTACTGTGGCAGCTCTCCTCTGATATCATCGCTCTGTATCAAGGTCTACGTAATTATTATTTATTAATTTAATTTTACCTATCTGCTCCTTAATCTACAGTAATAATATAGATTAAATACTTTAATGTATCATTATCTTATGTTAAATACTACACTTACTTATGTCTAGAGTATAAGTAAATATTATACAATATAATATACTTGTTGGCCCGTGCGAATAATTCGCAGACAAATTTGTTTAGTGAAGAAAAAGCAAAACAGTATGGAAATAAATAGTTTCTATTTATTATTTAAGGAAGGAATTAATAGTTTTTCCTTGGTCGATTACAATATTCCATTAAACATAATAGACAAAAATATTTATACAAATTATTTTGCTAAAACCTAGTTTTAAACGCTGACTGGAAAGATAATAAAAGTAATATAAATGCAATATCTTTAAACAGGAAGATATTATGAAGTATACCAAATCTAATGGACTGTATCTTTGTTAATAATTGTCCGATTTTTACAATTCTTTTTTTTTGTAGGTAATTTAGTAATTTTTCTAATTATGATGGGTACAATCCGGAAAAATGCATACTTTTTGAGTTATTCGCAAATAAAGTTTCTTTTCCTCCATAACTTTTTTTCCAGAAATTTGGGGGGAGATAGAACTATTTTTCGCTTGTGAAGGAGGAGAATATCTTCAAAATGAGTGGTAAATCATTGGATTTGATGATGAATTGACGAAGTTATGGCCTACCGACAAAAAAACACCTTTTAGAAATAATATATAGGATTATAAATTCCATTAATTGAGGAGACCGCAGCGATATGGCTTGCATTTGTATTATATTCAACAATAAGATGCCTTTTTGACTGTTTCTAATAAGAAAAAAAGTTATTATTGACCTATAAAATAACTCATTTAAAGTAACTTTTTTTTTAGGAACTTAAATAAATAAAAGATAAATTATTATTATAAACCCAAAACTTTATTACAAAAAAAATTCCTTAGAACTTTTATTTTAAATCATTTCACAATAAATGTTAAAATGGAGCTTCCAGAAAAGAAGTTTCCAGATGTCACTACAAATAATTGAATTAATATCACAAAAAAAAAAAAAAAGGAATATTACGCCATTTAATCATTTTACTGTTTATTATATAATGCATATGATGATTTTTATCATGTTTAATTATAATTAAAAACTCCAGGCATTGATGATTGATCGTACCTCTATAATCAATCAAACAATCATATTCAAAAATAACATTTGTAATACAGATTAACTTTATTTTATTTATTTTTTTTATCGTGTCATGATCGAACCAATTTAATAAGACAGTTAATACCTCTGAACAATAAGAGATAAGAGGAGAAAATTAAATATTAAATACAAGATAAGAGAGAATTAGTAGATGATGGATTGGCAGTGAGAGAGTTAAAACAGTTAGGAAAATAGTGTTATTAACCAATCGATTGTACTAACAGACGTCAGGTGTCGTTTCGCCCTTGGCCAGAATTGGCGGTTCATCTCAGTATGTCATTAATATATCTTCCTTAATTACAATTAGAATACATAAATACATTTTCATGGAAAAATCGCCTTCAGTGGGTAATTGTTTTGGGAGAGATTCTACATCAAAAATATTTACTTCTTGCCCCAGCTTTCGTTCCAATGAGGCTTTTGAGCGGATAAAAAAATATTTCAAACATATTTATAATATATACTTTTTTAATCGATCCTTAAATATTATATTTTAAAATACACACCCACACACACACACACACACACACACATATATATATATATATATATATATATATATACACTCTTAAGCTAATAGCCGCTTAATCTCCTCACATATTAACATGTGTACATGAGGTACATAGAAAATTCAATGCTCTTTCAAATTGATTATAAGGTATTTATAATCGATTCGTGCATAAATTATGCACGATAGATGAATAAATTATGAGTTCTTTGAGGAAAACCCGTCGAACAAAGATTTTTCTTGTAAAATAAGCAAACAGTCAACATTCTCTTACTCCTGACTAGTGTTGCCCCAAATCGGTCTTTCTCTTGCACTTTGCAAGACCAAGACCAAGGCCGCCTGACTGTTTCAAGACCAAGACAAAAAAAAAAAAAAAAAAAAATATATATATATATATATATATATATATATATAGTAAAAAAATGGATTTTTAAAAATAAAAATTAAGGCAAAATAATTACTAATACTTGAGGATTTTAGTTATTATGTGTAAATAGTTTGTATAACTAATATACTTCTGCATTTAATTCCTCTAATTTTTCATTCGGGTTTAGTTAGATATCTCCTATCAAAAAAAAAAATACAGTGATATCTCTATAGTAATAAGCTAATAAGTAACTGCAAGACTGTTGCGAGACTCTTGCGCAAGACCATGACCAAGACAGAGTTTGCAAGACCAAGACTCGTCTCGGTCTCGCATTTGGGCAACACTACTCCTCATCCGTTGGCCCAACATCGAAAAGCTATTTATAAAATTGATAGCAAATTTTATCTTCTTTAACTTTGTATATAGTAATAATTTCGATAAACTGCATAGTTTCGGAGTCATGTCAAAAAAACTAAAAATAGTTCGGAAATTTCTCGGTTTTTTGCATATTTCTGGAAACGAAATAGAAAATTTCTTTTGTGGACATCAAATTCAGATTCAGCACCCCAAAGAAAAAAAAAGAAAAACTGACTATTTGAGTTTTTTTCTCCATCTTACACCTTTCCAACTGGCCTAATTCGATGACCTTGCCGTCGTCAGTTATCAAAACGCAACTGAGTACATCGTCAGTTAAAGTGAATTCTCTTTTTGGGAAATACTCTTTACATCATGTCAAATTTTCTGTCGCCAAATTTACTGTCAAATTCGCCTCTTTAATTTAAATTTTCGTATAGAAAGCAATTGCTTTCAACCGAATGACCGAAGCTGTGTGTTTTCAGATGAGGTTTATCTAGAATTTAAAATGGTTACTAGCTACTATTCCTTCCGTAAAATGACAAAAATACTATGGATTTTAATGCATCATAACAAACTACATAAACAAGAACTTCTTCTAACTTTATTAATATATCATTTGAACCAGAAATATAAAACTGTGAAAGGAACTATTTTTAAATTATACAAGTAAAATTTATTTAAATGGAGAAGTCTCATTTATAGGGACTGTGACTGGCTACTCTCCGGTATACTCAAAATGAATCTGCTTTAAGGACTTGCTCTAGTTTTACCAAAGCTCATTTTAGCTTTCCTCCGAGCACAAGATGTAGAATTCGTCATCTTTTCTCCTCACACCATGTTAACCATACTAACATTTATCAGTAACCATAACTGTTTTAAATTAAATGAGTCTCCTATGAATTTGTGGTTTGTTTATTTAGGCTTTAAGACATAAAACCCTAGTGTCATCAACGCCTGTGAGTTGGTTATATTTGTAAACTCTTTAGAGGAGAAATAAAAAAAATAATGAATATTCAAAAATTAATAATAGATAGATAAATTAATAAATGAAAAATGTATTTAAAACCATATAAAAAATGAAATATATTTAAAAAAAAAAACCATAAAATAAAAATTATATTTTATTTAATAGGCTATGGATTTTAAGAAATTTTATCACTGTTTTTATGTTTGATTCGTTGTTGCTTAATACTGCTGATATATCCGGTTTTAGAGATAATCGATTTAGGCTTGAAGTATAATAAGTGTATTTTTGGAAAATATGATTGACTGTGAGAGGGCTATTGCAGTGCTGACAATTTGGTGGTGGCTGCTTAGTGATGAGATGTACATGGGTTAGGTTCGTGTGTCCTATTCTTAACCTGGTCACGGCGACCTCCTCTCTACGATTTGATGTGGTCCAGGGCTTCACTGATTTTTTAACAACTTTTAATTTGCTAGGTGGGCTTTCGTTCCACATAGACTGCCATGAATTTGTAGTATAGAGTTGCACATTCGGAATATTTTGGATTTCGTTTTAAAAACCTTGGATTTTGAGATTCGAAAATTTCTTCAATGTGTTCTGTATTTTAACTTTTGATCACAACTTTTCTCAATGTGAACTCGATGTTTATACTGGGCCAATCTGAATCATAAGAAACATTAAGGTCATTATGGATGGTTTTATTTGTAACAAAGTAGGGAGCATTGAGGATTTTACGAAGGATTTTGGATTGTAAGGATTGGATACGAGAGGAATTCGATGGTTTTGGGGAGCCCCATAGCTCAACTCCGTAAGTCCAAATAGGTCTTATTATATTCATATATATATGAGTCTTCCCTAATTAATTGGATGTTTAGAGCATTTGTCTAGAAAGTGCTGAAGTAATCGGAAACTTCGAGCAGTTTCTTGTCGTTTCAGTCTGGTATGGTTGTAATTTAGTTTGTATTTTTTAAAATCATAATTTCTTTACATGGCAGATAGACGAGTTTTCAATTCAAATGTTTTATTATGAATTAAAGATATGAATAGTTAAAAATCTAACAAGCGTTCATAGATATAAAATTCAATAATAATTCATTTAACGACATATTACCATTACCATTGTTTTATTAATCTCTTTCTTAGGTATTAAAAAAAATAATGAAACTATTGGTACCATTGCATTTAACTCATTTTATAACTACCTATTACCCATATTCCTTCTAATTAATATTCAATTTTAATTTGAAAATGTGTTAATTTAATATAAGGAAACTATATAAAATTAATACATTCATTGCACTAGGTGTTTTCGCCTTTTCTGTAGAAATATATTTCATTAATTTTAGAAATAATGAAGATGTCTACTACTATACGTATATATATTTTTTTATTGATACCATTGACATCTTCTTTTTAAATTTATGAACAGTAAACTATCTGCAATTTATAATGAACAAAAACACGATGTCCGCATAACCTATCAATGTGCCCTTTTCTGTAAAATGTTAGGAACCCCTGCCATAGATTGACGTTGTACAATGATCTGTAGAAAACTTTGTTCCAAGAAATTATATAACGTTACAAAAACTAGCCAGGAAACTTCGATGACGTTTGTAGATAAGATAATATGACGGGCACAGTGCCGCTACAGATACTATAATAACCATAAATGATGAAAGTGTCCCAATTAGTGATATTGAATACTCTTCGATATCGGAGTGTGCGCTTCAAGTTGTGGTCGCTTTGGAGCAGATGCTCTGTTACACCTGTCTTCCGCGTCACCGAACCCGAATCGATTCTCGTTTTGTATGTTTTTTTTTGGGTGGGAGGGGAGAGAGTGGGCAACATATTCGACCTACTTAGATTACTTGGAATGACTCTTATTAACCAGGTGTATAAATATTAAACTGGAATTTTCGAATACAAAATATGATGTCCGGAAAATAATGCAGAATCTTCAGTTTTCTTTATAATATCCCTCTATATAACCAACTGTTTAGGTTTACTGGATTATTCATTTGTATTAATGTCAACACTTATTAATCTTTTTTCCAAACGATAATGTGTCTTTACCTCTGTATTTCGCTGCTAAGAAATAATTCAGTCTTTACTAAGATTTTCCTATAATTTAGTTTTACGAATTTAAATTGTGCGGGAACCGGGCCCAGACGGGCAGAAACATCAATTCTGGGACGAGAGCAGCATTAATGAGTGCACTGTTCAACAGTGGTTAAAAACATTTTGGGAGGGAAGCTTCAGCCTTGAAGACAAAGAAGATCGTTGAAGGACTTTGTCTCTTGATGACGTTTGCGGGTTTTGGTGGAAGAAAACTCCAGAACAACTGTTCGAGAACTTACAAGGAAACTTAACCTTAGCAAATCGACCGTCGACGACTACCTCATGGTAAAAAGGCTTTAAAGTTGGGTTCCACACACATTAAACAACCGCCAAAAAACAAAAAAAGAAACCGTCATGAAGTTTGTGCTACACTTCTTTGCCGAAACAAAAACAACCCTTTTCTTTCCAGAATTGTTAACTTCGATGAAAAGTGAATACTTTACCATAACAGTAAACGTTCTGGACAGTGGCTCGACAAAGTAGAAACAGCAGAACATTTTCCAAATCCCCACCTCATGAAAAAAAGGTGATGGTTACTGTTTGGTGGGCTTCATTTGGTTTGATACACTACAGCTTCTTAAATCCGGAAGATACCATCAATGCCGAATCGTATTGTAACCAAATAAATGCAATGCATCAGAAATTGGCAATAATGAAGGCATCTTTATAATGAAACTATGGCACATCCGCCCTAGTCTCCGGAACTCTCGCCTACGGATAATCGTTTTTTAGATACACTGGACCACTACTTACGCAACAAAAAGTTACGTAATGGACAAAGGGAATTATAAAATGAGTTTTTGGATTTTATCAATTCTAAAGATGGGAAATTCTATTCCGAAGGAATGGAAAATTTACTAACACGTTGGCAGAAATGTATTAATAGTAGTGGAGACTATTTTGATTAAATGGAACAGTTGTAAATGTTTCTGTTTTTCTTTTTAAACCGAAATCCTGCATTATTTTCCTGACAACTCAATATATTTGGTTATATAAAAATGTTATTTTAGATCGTAAGTTATAAATTTTTCTCATCTCTCTAGCAATAGATCAATATCATGCTGAAACTCCTCAGACAAGCTAAAATACAATATTTTGGACTGACATTCGACAGAAGAATGTCTTTATTTCTTTTTATCATTTTGTTTCATTTCGTATTTGTAAATTATCATTCGTATTTTATTCATTTTGTATATAGTTCTAAGCATTTTGTTTAAAGTTTCATTAGTTTGGTTTTGTATATTTTGTTAGTTAGCTACATAAGGCAGTTTATTTATTTAATGGAACTCTTCTTGTCTAATGTAGTTCTCTGGGCCAAAAGTATTTTTGTGGTCTGTAACATTTTGTTATTCTTAGAGTACTTTGTCAAGTTTTTTTTTTGTTTATCAATCTATCTAATTCAGGACAGTGGCTTAACAATTAGTGAAGGCGCAGGAAAAAATTAGTGTTTTTTTTTTGTTTAAATTATCATTTATTTACATTTATATACAATACATCATTTCATAATGATAAATTACATGTTAGTGGTTGCGGTAACCTTAAGCATGGCATGGTTATGCTTAGCGGTTTGAATGCCATTGACAAAATTGAAATCCATTTTTTACAGTAGAAAAAACCTAAATAAGATACAAATGAAAACTAGATTACAACCATTAAAAGTACAAGAAAAAACATAATATAAGTTATATACAAAAGAAAACTATATATATATATATATATATATATATATATATATATATATATATATATATATATATATATATATATTTACAACTTTTCTTTCATCGACCTTTGAGTATTAAATTCAAACTTCACTATTTTATTGGGAATAAGGTCATAAACAGAAGAAATGAACATTAATTAGTTTATTAAATAATAATTAAATGACCTTATTCCCAATAAAATAGTGAAGTTTGAATATATATATATATATATATATATATATATATATATATATATATATATGCACACATACAAACGAATATATATCACACACACGTATATATATCTATATATACATAAACACATATCTTATACATATAATTTATTAATTTAAGTGAGAGAGTTTATTGCTACTTGTTTGTCAATAGATATCCGGTAAATTTTCGTAAATAAACAGATTTATTTAGAAGTTTAGTGGTATGTATTTAGTCCGACTGTGTGTATACCGTTTCAAAGACGTGTCATAGTTTCCTATTGTTTGGATCGTAGCATTTTAGACGTTGGTGTTTATTAAAAAATTCTCTGAGTCTTGGAAGTAAATAGAACAGAGAGTGGATATTTATGAAATAAAATGTTTTCCAACAAACAGTAAATATATTTGCTAGAAACCTTCACGCAGGCAATTCGAGACTGAATCCCAGGGATAGGTATACAACCTAAGGGAGACCTGGGCGCAAGTCGCTTATAGTCATTGAGATTACACTGAAGTCATGAGAATCTTGTTTTTTTTTTACATTTTCATTTATATTTTTTTTCAATGATGCCTTTTAATTCGCAAGTTGATTGTTATTTTAATTAAAAAAAAGGTCGGATCGACGTTAAATAAAAAGACGTTGTCTTTCTGTATTTATATTTTATTATTTTCTTCTGCGATCGCTTTCGGTCACAAGACCTTCCTCAGGTTTATTCACGATGTTACTTATCTCTTTCTCGTCAATAGAGGATGAGAATATTAAAAATATAAATAAGAAGACGAAATAATTTTATTTAAATCGATCAACTCCTGTAATGTCGAGCTTCTATTCATGAATAAAGTATTTTATTCTAAAAAAGTAAATAGTCTTGAGGAAACAGAACAAGAAAAGTGAGAAATAAAAATACAAGTTCATTGGGGCACGTAATTATTGCTTTTCCTTGGACCATTGCAATTTTAGTGTACCGTCCATCTTCACATTCCACTAGTTTAATGACAAAAAAAATAGAGATGCATAGTAATAGAATTATTTGAAAAAGTAATGAAAAGTAAGCCTGTTTCCGTGGAGACGTTATTTATTCATTATTAATTTTTCGTGATTAATTGTCCTATAAATAGAGTTGGTCTCAACTCAAAATAATGAAAAGCAGTTGTCAAATTATTTTAAAGGCTATCAATTATTGATTTATTAATAATTACAAACTTTTTTTTTTTGATAAAGAAATCATGTCTAGAACTCTTAAAAATAAGAGAATAATAATGCGAAGTAAGATAAAAAAAAATGGCGAAAATAAATGCTACATAGGTCCATTCATTCAATAAATAATCGGTTAACGGACGAATACAGCTTTTTAGACTCCAGGGATTTAGAAACATTAAATATAAGCTGAAAACCAGACACCGAAAATTCGAACTAATTATAATACTTCCAATACCCTATTAAATCGTTTTTTTTGTATCCATACCTCATGCGTAGAATCAAGCATAGACGTAACAGCGTCAAAACAGAACTGGAGCGGGGACCGTGCCACCGCAGCTTAACTTAAAATAAGTCAAAACGTAAATAGAATTTTTAGCCCATTTAATGAATGATTATAGAAGAAAATAGTGGGGACACAATTTTTGACTTTGGTGTATTGTTTGGACTTGTAAGGAGGTAAACATACTCTATGTCCCCCCACTCAAGTGGTCAATCAGATGTGGAGAGGGGCGCCTAGAAGGTTTTTTTTTTTTCGGGTTTTACTTTGTATCAGGAAAACTATCTGTCACATCGATAAAGACGTTCTATACGATATTAAAGCTGATAAAATTTGTAATATGATTGACTAATACCTTTTTTCGCTATCTCGCCTATTTTCCGAGATATTCGTCCTCAACTATCGGTAATGTGGAAAATAAAATTTTTACCTCATGTTTACTGTATTTGACTAGCTAACTCTTGATTGCTTCGTTCTACGATTAAGTCATGAGGAAGAACGTTTTTAAAAATTAAATTTTCTACAAGAATACATATTATTTTATTAGTTTATCTTCAACGGTTCAAGAGTTATATAACATTATATCAATTATAACTTTATATGTCAATTCTGAGAATTTGTAGAAAAAATTAATTTTTATAATATTCATTATTATATTGTACACAATCGCTTAGGTATAGGAGTAATCTTTTAATTTACTTTTAAAACAGGTCAATATTAATATTTAAAAAATAGAATGTTTTTATTGTTATTGTATGCACCAGCGGATCTAGGAGTTGATTTTGGGAGGGCTTCAGTCCAAAGGGTTTTTTTTTCATGTATATAACGATAATTATTTTAAGAAAAAATAAAGATACTAACTACCTACATGAAATGGTGTTTAAGTGATTCTTGAATTACACGTACAATAATACTTTAATAGATAATTTTTTAATATGTTTTACCATAAAACATGGTAACATTTCACCATTTTTTGGGGGCAGGCTACCTCGAAAGATCTCCCCTCCCGTAGATCCGCCTGTGATTGTATATATATATTGTTGACAATTTTAGATTTTAAATTAATTTCATTATTGGAACTATCTTAACTGTCTGATTTTTACTGAATATGATTTTTAATTTATCATTAAGAGTCTTGTAATAGTAGTAATATAAAAAGAAATGAATTTATAATTCCACAAGGATAATAATATTCGTCATATTGTAATAGGCTCTATTTGTATAGGGTTCTTTGTTTAAAACAAAATAAACATTAAATAAATAAACAAATATATATATATATATATATATATATATATATATATATATATATATATATATATATATATATACACATACAATAACGTATATTATAAATTTGGTTTTCTCTGTTTTACAAATTGAAACTTTTTTTTTTGGGGTCCTCCCCTTCCTCACCTTTAAGGCTATACCGGGTTTTCCCGGGCCAGGGGGTGTGGGCGGGAATTTAAAAGACTCCTTCGGCGCCGGGATGCGAACTCGTTTCTATTTTGTATCACTTTATCTTATATCAGGTTGCCGGGCAACGGTGGTGCTGTACACAGGCGTTAGCCCATTCGGCCACCCCGCCCTCTATTACAAATTGAAACTGAAGATTCTAATGTCTTTGTCTTAATATAGTTTTTATCAATCATATGATCCATATATAAAATTCCATACTATTCCTATAAGTAGCCTACTTCTATTATTCAAGTCCTTACCTTCCTCCATGATAGATAAGAAATGACAGAGGTGTCATGCCTAGCGGAGGTTTGCTGCTTCATTACAAGAAGTGCTTTGTTCCCTCCACCTCTCCGTCTCTTCCACTTTTGATAATGGTGGTCACAGAGGATGTAGTCAGCTCAATAAAATATATTTATTGTGGAGATTGTAGTTGTTCAGTAATCAGTTTCAAAATGTTGTACAACGACCAATCTGTAGCTGTTTTATAATTTATCAGAAAGTGCTTATTTGTATCTGTTTCTCATTTTATTTGAATGTTTTTCTGCATTAACATCTGCCTGGCTACATCCTGCAGTCTGCCTTATATCCCTGGAGCAAGTGCCTAAAAAGGATACTCATTTGAGTAGAATGTTTGAATGATAATTATTAAAGTGTAGTTCATTCTGCTAAGAATATGCCTTGTCTACTAGTGTTGCCCAAATGCGAGACCGAGACGAGTCTTGGTCTTGCAAAGTCAGTCTTGGTGATGGTCTTTTTAGCTTATTACTATAAAGATATTACTGTAATTTTTTAGATAGGAGAAATCTAACGTAAGCCCGAATGAAAAATTAAAGGAGTTAAATGCAAAAGTATATTGGTTATACCAATTATTAACAAATAATAACTAAGATTGTCAAGTATTAGTAATTATTTTGCCTTAATTTTTATTCAAAAACTCATTTTTTTTTTACCAGTCCTGGTCTTGGTCTTGCAACAGTTAAACGGCATTGGTTTTGGTCTTGCAAAATGCCATATTTGCTATATGCCATATATATATATATATATATATATATATATATATATATATATATATATATATATATATATATATACACATATATATATATATATATATTTTTTTTTTTTTTTTTGGGTTGTGGCTTTAGCTCGAAAGATTTTTTATTTATAAAACTGTTCCCAAGTTGAAATGGAAGAAATCCAAACGAGATTGCGAAAAATAAATGTTTAATGAGATGTATGTAACCCATCGCCTTATATGATATAAGCAATTCTTTAACAATGTCTTCGTGGTTTGTAGCTCTTTTGTTGCCCAAAAATTGTTGATACATATTTTCAAACACAGACCAAGCTCTTTTTTCAGTTTCATTTAATTTTTTTTTGTAATCGATGTACTTAAATATAGCGCGAATGTGTGACTAAACAATTTTTTGAAGCCTCTCGGAATTTTTTCGTGCTGTAATGCATAGTAATAGTCAAAATCAAATATTTTTTCTTATTTTTTGTTCGTTTTCAATGATGAAAAAAATACCCAAAATGTTGAAAAACATCTCTTTTTTGGGCTCACAACACAAATTTGAATGGAAGTGGTAAGAAGACCTATATATATGTTGAGCAGGAGTTGAAATAGGAGTGTTCCGTATATTTTAAAATTTTAAATTTACCTAATGAATATTTATACATCTCTTTATTTAATATCGATAAACAAGGTGAAGTCGTTTCGAAATGTCATTTTATATTTTTATTTTTTATAAATGCATCTGAACGCAATGGTGGTTATTTTCGCGTGATCCAAACTCTTACGTAATCCAGTATTAAAATACAGGAATATCTTCCATGCTTTATCCTAATTATATGTTTGATCCTGTTAGTGGTAGGAGGGAATGCACGTTTATCTGAAGGACTGGTCTATCTACAGTTAAATTAATGATGTCTGTTCCTTTATCTTTAATTTTATTGCTAGATATTCTCGTTTATTAAAACAATATTTTATATAATAATTTGTTATTGAAAAGAAACCACATAGCTGCTGGAATAAATAAGCAGTCTGAAACTGCTATAATTTAAATAGGAAAAAAACAGAGAGAAATAAAACATGACATTATACTAATAAATCATAGAGAAATAATCAGTTTTTAAGCTCTTCTGTAAAAAAACTCAGTTTTTAAAAACGACCTTATGTATTAAAAGTAGCGACATGAATCGTTAATTTCCAAAGTGAACACTTAACAGTATTTACAGTTGTCGAGGCAACGCGGAGAACTTTCTATTCCAATTGTAATATCAAAACTGATAATTAAAAAAAAATAAATTAAGAAAATCTTATTTGTAGAATTAAAATGCATTGAAACTTAAATAGGATCCCTTTTTGAAAAACATTACCTCTAGGCCTGTTTTTTAACCAAAAATAAAAGGTTGATTGGAGTTGGTTTTGAAGAGAAAAAAAATGTGTATAATTCGGGGAGGTGGAGGGAGATTTATAAAAATCGTATATAAAAAAAAACTTTTTTTTTTACAATTATGGTACATTATATTTATTTTTAATTTCATTTGAATAAAACTTATAAAAAAGCTTTTGAGGATTTTTTAAATATTAATAATAGTGCATGTTCCATTACATTTCTTGAGAAAAGAGACCGATTTAAAAAACTAATTTATTTTCACACCACATTTTTCAATATTTAGGTTACTTTTTTGAAAAAAAAAAAAATAATTGCACCATCGGATTCATTGTTTTTTTTTTAGATGGCAATCGGTAATTATCTCGATTTACATAAAAATTGATAAGTGAACCCTTATAAGGGTTCACTTAAAAAAATAAATACTGATATGGACGTTTTATGTTTCAATTATTCATTAGATTCACTTTTTATTAAATTTTTTTAATGGGTTTATTTTTTGTCATAGCAAAATAAAATTAATAGAGAAATTATTCCATTAATTAAGTATAATATTTGAAAACTATCTAATTATTAATTAGTAATAAATAAATTATAAATACTGGTACTGTATATCGTGACCCATCAATGCCAGTCTAAAACCAATTGGTGATCTTTATTATATCAAGTTCTTCAAAAGTATTTTTACTTTCACTTTTCTTTATATGAAATATATAGTAAAGAAAAGTATTGCGATCGTGAAATTATTGGAATCTCATTCTTCATCGGAAGTAAATATTTTGTGGTTCGCTGAGTCCTAAAAACCAAATGAGTCCCACAAAATGGTCTGTGTGTTTTAACAGTCTAGTTCAAAAACGGTAAGTCGTACGAAACTGAAATTGTGTATTTGAGGTTTTTATAAGCCTGAGATGTTACGGCAACATTTTCATGAAAATCGGCTAACCGGAAGTGTCACTTTATATCATGGACTTTAAACATTTTTTTTACGATTTTTTCGAAAACGGCTACAAAGATTTTGATTAAATTCATTATATTAGTGTAAAATTAAATGTTTTTTTAAAGTAAAGTACGTTTCATCCTCATTGACGTTCTCTATGAGGGCCTAAATGGCTAATTTTAATATTAGCATCCTCTAAAGTACCTTAAATTTTTTTAATTGAAAATAATTGACCATTTCACATTAATCTTCGATATAAAAAATACTTGAATATAAAATATGAAAGAATTTGATTATTAACTAAAGGAGAAATAAGAGATCATAACGCAGAATAGTTGTATTGAGGAAACCTAAAGAATATGAGCGTGACCGAGCTCGCCCGAAAGATAAGAACAGGCTTTCATACGTAACATACATTACAGTAATACAAATATTAAAATTTGCATACATAAGGGTACTTGAACAAATAAAAATTCCCACAATGAAGTATAAATAAATATACCGTTTATAATTTTTACTCTCACCTTCCCTTTGTCTGTAAATACTTATTTTTGATAAGTAGAGGGTGGTAAGTGAAAGTTTTGTGATGCGCTTACCGCACCAGATTTTTTATTCTTAGTTTGATATGAGATGAGTTGTAATGTCTTATATGTGACCTTTATTCAAAATCTTTTTTATTTTTTTATTTAATGAAATTTACAACTGTATACAAATACAACTAGTAAATCTGCACAAATTAGAAATAATGACATGAACAGGCTTGAAGAGATACTACCCAGTGGTAGCACTCCCTAAATAATTCTAGGTAAGAAGAACACGAAGCCATCTCCTTTTCAGACGCCTAGGAGGATTATCAGGGATCGAGGAAGAAGCAAGGGTGAAAAGAAGGATGGGACTGAAGTTTATCACGAAAGGATAGATATCTGGCTCGGGCTAAATAAGCGACATATGGTACATTAAGGTATTTATGACAGGTTTTATTTGTGACAAAGTATGGAACAGTAAGAATTTTACGAATGATATTGGATTGTAAGGATTGGATACGACAGGAATTCGATGGTTTGGTGGAGCCCCAAAGCTCAACTCCATATGTCAATATAGCTCTTATTACAGGTGTGTAGATAAGTCTTTTGTAATTAATTGAAAGTTTGAAACATTTGTCTAGTAAGTGTTGGAGCAGTCGGAAATTCAAAATCTAAAGTTTTGTTTTTACTAATATGGTTAAGTTTCTAAACTCATTGTTGAAATTCAGCAATTTGTTCATCAATTGATAGTTATAAAATAGCCATTACCAACACACTAATAAACCCAGACTATTTTGCAACACTTGGTCATAAGGACTCTCGAGACCATTAAAAATCATACTTTAACGAAAAGAAGTTAGAAAAAAATATACGGGTGATGGTAAAATTAGATTCCGAATAACTCAAAAAGTATACACTTTTTTGTAGATATTGTGTAGATGTTTGAAAGGTATTTAAATTTCCTAAAAAAAATCATCGAAATCAAACCAATATTAGTAAAGATATCCCGATTTTTAAATATTTTTCGTTTATTATTTTCAATAATGAACCATTATGATCGAACAAAAAATTAAAAAACTTAACCACCTTTCAAAATTTGAGGTTTTACATTTTAGGATACGTAAAATTCGAAAACCAATAAAAATTGAAAACTGAGAGCGATTGTTCATCTTCTTGTGAAGGTATCTTTTGCATTCGCAATAGCAAAGGGACAAACTTATTAGGAATTTGGTTTCGACTAAAGAGAATTTGTTCTCCTTCTGTCTGTATGTATTCATTATTTATGTTTTGTCTTATCTAGATCAGGTTGCGGATAAAACCTATAATAGTTGACTAGCCAATAAATGTTTACACCGCAGGGACAAGGAACTAAAAATGCTGAAGTACTGTAATTTTCCTTAAAATAGTTTGAAATATTTTGTATTTCACTACTAAGTAACAATTTCCTAAACACATGTATCGAAATTGAATGTCGTAGGGTCACTTTGCCGAAATTAAAACTGTCTGCTAAGTAAGTGAAACCAGCCTTGGTCACAAATTACGATTATTTAATTCAAATGCCAAGGCCGTTATTCCTTACAAGACTTGTACATGGAAAGTCGCTTGACTCACAATACGGAATATTAAAGATTTCATTAATGTTTGAGAAATACTCTTAAGAGTTTTTTGACCTCGGCAAGGAAGAGCCTGAAATAGAACTTGCTGGAGTCCTCTGGAGATGTAGTTACTTCCAGGAAAAGATCTTTGAATTATATCATGAATAAATATAGCAAACCAAAGTTTCGATGCACATACCATTAAATAACATCCTTAATAATCCTAATCTTACCTTACCGTGAATTATATAATTCAGTTATAATTTAATTTTTATATTTTAGTGTTATCTTCAACTTATTTACTAGGCTAGTATATGTTACTTGCTGGCCCGTGCAAATAATTCGCATAAAATATTAGTCAGAAAGATGTTCATGCAATGTATTATGAGTTGGAAGAATTCATTTTCCTTTTCTTCGTCGAATTAAAATAGTTAATTCATAAAAATAAACCAAAACATTTGTACAATTTACTGTAGTCTATATCTTTGCTCATAATGGTCCGATTTCGATATACATATTTTTTTATTTTATACGAAATTTTTTAGCCTTTTAATAATTCATGGATTTGATCCATCATAAATTGCATACTTTTCCTGCTATGGCTAAATCAAGTTTGTTTTTCTGAGATATTGGGGGTTGTGTTTAGACCATCTTTAAAATGATGGTCCGATAATTGGAACTAACGAAGATATGGCGAAATAAACCGCCAGTGAGAAAAATACATAGTATGTATTGTATTTATTTATGAAATTGTTGCGTTTTTCTAAATCCAATTCACTCCAATGTTCTTTATTGGCACAAAGCTCAGTCTGAATTCGCACCACCGTGATATTTACCTCACAGGAAAGAAACATAAGGGATACCCCTTTAACAATAGGTTTTCATGCTTTAGCCTTTCCGATGAGTATCCGATTTGTAGTTTTGCTAGGCTCATCTCTTTTATTCTTTTCGACTGCAGATGCTCTCGATTTGTAACTACATCGAGCTGTAAATTGTAATTTTTCATAAGAATCAGAATCCATGACAACTGTGGCATCAAGATTTCCTATCGCTGGTATAATGTTGGGCTCAAAAAAAAAAAAAATAAAAAAAAATAATTATACATTTAAGGGCTTTAAAATTCAGTTACATAATCTTAAAAATTGTCAGAGTTGTGATTTAGTACACAAAAATTAGAGATTAGGAAAGTAGGTTTCGAAAACGGTACGTGTAAATAATTAATATTTTATAACACTTCTTTGAAAACAATATTAGAAGCAATAATACATAGATTAAAATAGGCTGTATCTTTGGAAATAATGGTCAGATTTCCATGTTTTTTTTTTTCGTTTTGTAGGGAATTCAGTAAATTTTCAAATAATAATGGGTCCAAACAAGAAAAAAGAAAGAAATGTATACTTTTTAAGTAATTCGCAAATGAACTTTCTTTTTATTCATAACTTTTTTCCCTGATATGATACCTCATTCATCAAAATACATCGCTCCTGAGAGCCGGAAAAGGAATCGTTGCAGCAAAAAAAAAAGTATATTATAAGATTGTTGATTAATAGAATATTTTCAGAAATACAATATAGCTGCGTGCTGATATCTGAAAAAAATAGTCCAATATAGGCCAACACATCCGCACATTATGTGAAAGTTTGTTTCATCCTCCAGCTGCAATTTGGTGCTTCAGTTAATCTTAGATTAAAGAGATTTTTATTCAGGCGACAATAACCTGTCTATTGTCGTAGCGAATATTTTAAAGTTGGGAAAGCGTCGATTTCTAAACAACCTGTAATATTATTTAGAAAATGACCTTTCAACAAAATTTATGCTAGCTTATAATGTGTACATATATTCTTCTTTATATCTGAAAGATGTTTGGGTGTACTTTTATCGAATGTTTTTATATGTAATTTATTAAACCGAAAAACAAAAAATAACAACTTACCCCAACATGAGTTAGGTTGTTACTAGCTCTTTCGGGAACATAGATGATGGGAAAAAAGAATAAATATTTGAATATATACTCATTTATTTAAAGACTGATCAACAATATATTAAGACTATCCAGTCAAATATGTCTGATAATTTTATAAAAATCCTGAAACAAAAGATATAATTCTCCTTTGGTGTGTTAACATCTAATAGTAATAACTTATAATTACTTTCCATCTCTAAGTTGTACTTTCAGGTTATACATTACCTCACTTTGCAATTAACAGCTGATCTAAATAATCGGTATTTATAATTACTGATTACTAGTCTACTGGCGCCACTAATATGGCTGCCGCGTCGATGCATTGCTTCTTACTATTTCGCGACGCACTTCAGTTATCAGTTCGGAGTTATCTCACTTGGAACAACTTATTCCAGTAACTTTTAACTCCGCTCTTCTGTACTCCTTTCCATGAATACTTCAAGTAGTATTGCACTTCTTCTGGGACTCTTTGGATAGAGGCCTTCCGTTACAACTTGAAATATATGTGTTTTCCCAATAGATCTTAGCCTAATTACCAACAGCTACCTTAATAGCCCTGGAGCCAGGGCCCAAAAATCGACCTGATTGCAGGCGAAGGTTTGATTGTAAATTACGAAAGTGTATGTTATTCTGAGTAAAAAAAAACTTGTCTGCCGTTCCGGAGCCGCTGCTTTAAAAAATGGCGGCTGATTTAAAGAATAATAGGCCAATAATTTGAGGATCGAAACGGGAAATCCATTGCGAAAAATGTGAGAAAAGTTTCTATTTTTTTAACTTGTATATATGGGTTTAGACCTGTAAAAAACAAAATTGCTAACGCAGGCCACCAAGGGAAAACTTTTTACAGCCAAAAAAGTCAGATTTTTTCGATATTTTTGGGTTTTTTCTTCTATAACTCCAAAACAATGCATCAAAGCGAAAAATGTGTTCTTTAATAAATTTGATGCTCTATAACTTTGATTCTATGGGTTTTTCCTCTTAGGGAACTCATTTCCAAGTTACAGGGCCATTTATAGTAATTTGTCCCTGTTTTTGGCAAATTTGGTAAAACTCAGAGTTGGTTGACCGTGGTTTTATACCTTACCGCGAAACCAAATTTTAAATTATATGTTAATATTAAATTAAATTATTTACTCGTTTGACGCAAAGTTTAACGCTCTTTAATTTATTAAAGAACACATTTTTCGCTTTGATGCATTGTTTAGGAGTTATAGAGGAAAAACCCAAAAAATATCGAAAAAATCTGACTTTTTTGGCTGTAAAAAGTTTTCCCTTGGTGGCTTGCGTTAGCAGTTTTGTTTTTTATATGTCTAAACCCATATATACAAGTTAAAAAAATAAAAACTTTTCTCACATTTTTCGCAATGGATTTCCCGTTTCGATCCTCAAATTATTGGCCTAATATTCTTTAAATCAGCCGCCATTTTTGAAAGCAGCGGCTCCGGAACGGCAGACAAGGTTTTTTTTACTCAGAATAACATACACTTTCGTAATTTACAATCAAACCTTCGCCTGCGATCAGGTCAATTTTTGGGTCCTGGCTCCAGGGCTATAATAAGTCTTTTGGCACAGCCGAGGCTAACAGATGGGCTCAGCTGCTGGAGGTACCTGTTCTGAGCCCTTCCTAGCGGGGCTTATCCGCCTTCTTATTGTCTAAGAACCCTCTCAGTACTGACTTTGTTGGCTCCCGACAAACTGTTAAAGTTGCTTTTGTATTCATCCAGCTCCCATTTTTATAAGATTTTGTTTTATTCATTAAATAATAATTCAATTTTCCACACCCAAATGCAAGAAGTATACAAATTCAAAGAAGTATACGAAAACTATACAATATACAGACCGTTTCAAGGTTAAGTGGCCAAACTGCATAATGAGCTGAGGACTTCAAAACAAGAAAAAAAAAATCCTCTGAAAGTACATCCGCAAACGCTTTGTTTAGAAGATATTCATACCCGAAGATTTTCGTTGTTATTAATTATTTACATTATATGAAACAATTAAAACTTATTTGCTCTAACTACTTTATTAATTAAATGTAAACATTAATGTTTTTTAAAAATTTATTTATATGATATTTACAACTGTATAATCTAGTAAATTCGCGCATGGATATAATGACATGAAACACATGTTGAGAAACTACCCATTGGTAGCACTCTAATAATATGTCTATATTAGGAGATCACGCGGCCATCTTCTTTTTAGACGTCTCCGAGATTTATCAGGAATTGAATAGGATGCAAGGTTAGAAACAAGAGGGTTGGGATGGTTATAAAGTTTATTATGGTAGGACAGATATCTGGATTGGACCAAATCTGATACATAAGGAACATTAAGGTCATTGTGGATGATTTTATTTGTAACAAAGTAAGGAGCATTGAGTATTTTACGAAGGATTTTGGATTGTAAGGATTGGATACGAGAGGAATTTGAAGGTTTGGTGGAGCGCCATAGCTCAACATTAATGTTAATTATCCCAATCAATGGATTGGTCTTGCAGGAACATTGGCTTGGCCTGCACTCTCTCCAGACCTGACACCACTGTATTTATTTTGTTTGGAGTGACATTAAACAAAAAGTCTTTGCAAGTCCGGTCCATGGCCTTAATTCTTCACGAAGAAGGATAATTGAATCTTTTGAAACAATAACACAGTGCTGTTCTATCACAGCTGCTATTGAAGAAAGATGCCGAGCCTATTTTAATGCTCAAGGAAATCACTTTGAACAACAATCAATATGAATTTAATATTTACGTTTAATTAATATAGTAGTTGGAATAACTAAATAAGTTTCCTTTACTTAATTTCACGTAAATAATTCATAACAATAAAAATCTGTAGGGGTGAATATCTCCTAAACAAAGCGTTTGCGGACATACCTTCAGATGAAATTATTTTCTAGTTTTGAGGTCCTTCGTTCATTTTCGCAGTCTGGCAACTTAACCCTAAAACGCCCTGTATACATGCATAGAAATTGCATCACCTATTAATTTTGGTTTTACCTTTTCTTAACAAATAACATGGTTAACGGGTTAAATAATAACATTGTTTTTGTGTGTCATTAATTTGTGATTTTTTGCACTTTAATTCACCAGATCGACAAATATTTTGCATAATCCTAATAGATAGATTGGAATAGGCAATAGAGAAAACTCTGGGACCAATGGATCCCAATTTATGTCATGCTGCCCTGAACGCAATAAGAACTACATTCTCGAAATCCTTCCAAATGTTGGTCAGGTTTTATTAAGTCTAGATACCTAAAAAGTTGTCTAAAACTATTTGCTGTCAGATTTTATCAAAAACAGTTACTGATCGCATAATTGTTGGTACATTTTTCAAATTTGCATGTCAGATTTCTGGGAAGCTTTCAAAATGTATTCAGATTTTATAAAATTAATATGTTCTGAAAGCATTGTGACCGGTTTTTGCTTGCTGCTGATCACATAATTTCTGGCACTTCTTGAGATTTTTATAGGCGTCAGATTCGTATAAAGCTTCCAAAATTTTGTCTGTTTTTTTTTTTTTTAATTTGCTACTTACTAAGTTGTTTGAAACAATTCCAGTCGGTTTTTTTCCTGCTGCTGACCAAGTAATTTTTGACACTTTTTGAGATTTTTAATTTCGATCGTAGCCAAACGCTTCTAGTCATTCGTCTGCCTCGAGGGTTTTTGACATTAGGGTTGTCATCTCTATTGTTTTCAATTTTCTTACCTTCAGCCTCTGATCACGTGGTTAAATCTTCTGTAGATCCTGGACATTTTGGAAGAGTAATGTTCGTCTTATCTGACACGCCATGATTACGTAATTCGTTAATCATACCATTTCAAATGTTTAGTCATAATTAAATAAAATAAAAACTAGCAATCTTATTCTTACGTTAGCATAATAGTATCGCTGTTAACGTTAATAATTTGAATAACTTGGCTGTATAATTTTGTATTGTTCTTGTTAAACTATTAAACTATTAAAAATGAACGTTTTTGTGTTCCATGATGAAATGGAACCGCATTGTAATTTTATTTCATGTTCGTTTTTATCTTTTCCTATTTTTTTTTTTTTTAAACATTGTTTATGTTCCCAATAATAAAAGAGATTACGTAATTTGCTCGTTAAAACAGGAATTCAGGATTTCATTTCTTTCCTAGGATTGTTATAGAAACTTGAGAATTTTTACTGCAATTCCTTTGGCTTAATGAGGCTATAATGTAAATGACCAGTAAAATTTTAACTACCCATTAACTTACTTCTGTTGGAGCCGAATCTAATAACTGCTTAGCAAATATTTATTGTAAGTGGTGATATTTAAAGTTTTTATTGACAAAAAAAAATCGAAATGGCCTGAATTACATCATGTAATTACGATTTTTCTTACCAATTTAAAAATAAATTAATTTATTTTTCTCATTATTCAAAGCATTTTCTTCTTGTCATATTTCTTACTAATTCTTTTTTATTATTTATTTATTTATTAAGTAATATAACATTCTGTCACCTGGATACTATAATAATAATAATAATGAGGTAAGACTACATTCGCACTATACAATATATTATATACAGAAAATATAAAAGAAACTGAAGGAAAATAACTAAATGATAATCAAAAAAGTATACACAATAAATAAAAATAAAATAACTTGAAGATAAGTGAATTAAAAAAAGTACACAGACATACATTATTTAAAATCAGGCTAGGAAACTCCAAGCCTGCACAGGCGGATCTACGGGGGGGCAGGGGAGGGCTTTCGGGCTGAAGCCCCTCCCCCCCAAAATGGTAAAATATAATCATGTTTTACAGAAAAAAGTATTAAAAACTATCTCTTAAAGTATTTTTGTTCGTTTAATTACATTGAATAGGACTTCAAGAACCACTTCATTTCATATAGGTAGTTAATTTCTTTCTTTTTTTTTTCAAATTAATTATCGTTATATGTATATGAAAAAAAAATCTTTCGGGCTGAAGACCCCCCAAAATTAAATCCTGGATCCGCTAGTGCAAGCCAGGGTTGTCCCTCCAACAATAGAGGAAAAAGCAGGACTCCAGGCGATCCCGGTGCTATTCTCTCAACCGCGTCACTGGTACTAAAGCCATTGGAGACTGAGCAAGAGCGAGCCAATTCGAAAATAACATTTTTTTTCTTTTTATCCAAATTATTTTCTTATTATTTCTTGCCAAATCCGAAATATTTTTCGTTGAATCTTCTTCAAGAGTTATTTGAGTCCCTACTGGATTCTTTATCACGACTTTCTTATTAGACTTATGCTGTTTTCTCTCGAGACTGGTGTCACCGATTTCAAATTGTTTGTACCATTTGTGGTCAAAACTTTATTTACTGACTCATGTTTATAGGAAGCTTTTTGTTCAGCGTTAAAATCCTTAAGGATCATTTTTAAATTATTATTCTGTCCTTGGATATGCAGATGATATAGCTCTCCTTGGAAATAATCGAGAGGACAATGAGAAACTCGCTAAGACTCCGATAAAAGAGGTAGAGCAGATCGACCGAAAAGTAAATGAAGACAAAACAAAATATATGATAATAAGTCGAAAATTCCAAAAAGCAGATGGATAGTTAGAATCGACAAAGATGCAATAGAACTGCGTGCAGATAAATGGAAAGAAATAGCCCAAGACATGCACAGATGAAACAGGTTTGTTAAGACGGCAAAAGATCTACATGGTCAGTGATGCCAATAGAAAAAACAAAACATAAAATATGGTTTACTCTTGGAGTTCAGTTCACCTTTCAGGATCTTTGATCAAAAACTGAAGAGGGTTGCATAAACTGTCTTAAGACCTTTCTTCGTACAATAACATCCAGTTCAGTGGCTACTTGGGTAGTCAGGTATAAGCCACAATAGGCACTAAGCCTAAAGGGTTCTGTTCATGTTGTCCCCGTACAATACTGACATCAGAATGCAGTAGCATACTCTGCGTTACGGACATAATATGGAGGGACAGATTTTCTTGGAAGTAGTTTGTGAAGGGTCACTGTAACAATGAAGTATGGATACCTCCCTTCTATGGAGGTGCTGAGTACAAAAACATCATAGCAACATTATAATCTGTAGGATGTGATGGCCGAGCACGTTCGAGCGTGGGTTCCGGAGTGCCTGGTCATGAAAGTTATAGATTCGATTCCCACCGAATCGAAAAATTTTCATTTTTCGGCGGTCGCTACTGTGCGAAGTCGGCTGGAATCGACTAATTGAAGTGTTTTTGTATATGGATATCTCAAAAACTAAAAATATCTGCATATTGTTTCGAGGGAAATGTTCATCATTTCATCTTCTTTGTAATAAGCTATTATTCAAAATTGTATCTTAACGCGACGCCGTGTGATAAAGAAAAAAAATGTGTCGAAACCCAAACAATAACGATATTTATTGAATATATGGATTAAAATATCTTAGAAACTAAAATGGAACCTGCGTACTATAAGCTAGGGAAATATTCAGCATTTCATCCTCTTTATAATGGGCCATTACTTATAATTCATATTTCATACTATTAATTTCGCTTTGAGTTTTAACTTCTATCGTGTGATCTAAAACACTCACTTAGTTTTCCTAAAAAGTTTCACATTGACTGGTGTACTAATTGTAAGTGGAACTTTTAAAAAAAAGTGTGAGCATTTCTACTCCTGTAGGAAACATTTTTGCTCTCCTCTTCCTAAAAGCAGTGCAAGCAAAAGTAGAATAGAAACATAGTAGTAGTAACGAATAAGAAAAAAAAACGCTGCAAATTATTTCACAATGGTTTATTATTTCCAAACAATTATACATCTAAAGTAACATTACCTTCACAATGTTTCATTATTGAAAATAATAAATCAAATATGTAAAAAACCGCGATATCTCTAATCACTATACTAATAGTGCTTTGATTTCGATGAAACTTCCTTCATTTTTTAGGAAATTTAAATACCTTTGAAACATCTCATCACAGTATCAACAAAAAAGTAAAAACTTTTCGAGGTATTCGGACTTTAATTTTACCATCCCTCCTAACTTTTTTTCCAGCTTCTTTTCGTTGAGGTATGTTATATAGATAAATTTAAAGGGCGTCGAGAAAATGACTTTAGCGAAGTTTCATTGAAATCTGTACATTCGTTTAGGAGCTACAGTCTATAGCAACGCAGGTTTTTCGGCCGCCATTTTGAAAGTTAAAGGCGGAGAGTAATGTCGATGAAGGAGGATCATCGTCGGGTGACCTCTGATTTTATATCAAAATTTGAAAAATAATCGGTCCAGTACTATCAGAGAAAATGCGCGGGCGGACGGACAAATTTTTTTTTATTCGTTTTTCGAATTCTACGCGTCCTGAAACGCGAAACTTTCAAATTTTGAGAGGTGGTTAAGTTTTTGAATTTTTTGGTCGATCACAATGGTTGATTACTGAAAATAATAAACCAATAGTTATATTAATGATTTGTTGGTTATTTTTCTAGAATATAAATGTTGTTTTAAAGGAATCGATATATTTCTATGTTATACATCAAAGCTCAATTACAAAGGTGTAATATCAAGAATAAATATCAAGTAAAATTGCTGTTCTAGCGATTCAATAGTAAACTACTTAGGCGGATAACTCTAATTTGAGGCATACGAACCTTATGAGTCGCCATACTGCCTTCAATAGTACTTGACGGAATGCCCTGAAAAACACCTACAACGTTGGATAATGTAATAAAATATATTATTATATAATATAGTTTTTTTGACTGCACCCTCGACTAACTTCTTCTGAAACAGACATACGAACTTTAATTTGAACCGCCTGTGATTATTTCCGTTTAATTTCCGATTTTCTTTTTCAAAGTCAGTCAGACTCACCGCAGTGAATCTAGCCCCTGAGAGGTCTATTGCTGATGTTATTTTTAGGATATTTCGGGATATCTAAAGTCTTTGATACGGTTCGCCGTGAAGGGGTCCTCCTTTTATATATTTCTGTTTATTCCGCACCCGATAACCTCCTTTATATATGGTCTTCAGTATTAAATATATCAACGAATTTCATTTTTTATTTTTGCTGTACAATAACTGCTTTATTCATTATAAAATATATTAGAATATTTGGCATGCGAGGGTGTAATGGAACTTGATAAACTTCTATGTAATTTATGTAACTGAAAATCTACAATCATAGCAGAATTATCAAGTTTAAGTGCCTAAAGGAATGTTCCTAATAGCATTATTTTAGCAAATAATGGTATAAATATATGACGATATAAATATTCTGGATTTATATGACAATATTTGGAAAAGTGTTGCCCAAATGCGAGACGAGTCTTGGTCTTGCAAACTCAGTCTTGGTTTAGGTCTTGGTCTTGCGCAGAGTCTCTCAACTGTTACTGTAATTTTTTAGATAGGAGAAACCTGGCTAAGCAAAAGAATATTGATTATGCCGATTCTATACATATTTTTTTATTTATTTAGGAATATAATAATATGTCACGTGGACAACAATTATAGTGATATATGTATAAACACATTCACACCATATATACTGAAAATATAAAATTAACAAAAGTAAAATAATAATAAAAAAACATGTTCAATAAAAAATAAAATAAGCTAAAGATAAGTAAATTGAAAACAGAAAAACACAGTCATACCTATATACAATATATACAATCAGGCAGGGAACCCCAAGCCAGGCCCTCCAACTATAGATGAAAAAGCAGGACTCAAAGAGATCCCTGCGCTACTCTCTCGACCGGGTCATGAGTGCCAAAGCCAGTGGAATTTGAGCGAGAGCGCTCTTTTCATATAGTAACTAAAATTGTCAATTATTATTAACTATTTTGCCTTAAATTTTATTCAAAAAGACTTTTTTTTTTTACCAGTCTTGTTCTTGGTCTTGACCGATTTTAGGCAACACTAATTAGAGCAATAAAATACAATTGCTATTGATGTGACAGAGGTCCTAAACGTTGACTATGTTATAGAATTAAAGAAAAAGAAATTATATTAGGAGGAAAAAGGTACGTCCATATCCCAAAAAACGTCCAACAATTATTTGAGCAGTAATAGAAGTTGAGATAAGAAAAAATGATTGGTAGCAATAATGGCGACCATTTTTAGTGATATAGATATTGAAGGAAATACATTTGGACATGTAGATAAGTTGAGGTATTTACGATAACAAGAAAAAACGAAATTGAGGAGGACGTTTAAGGCTAGGTTAAAGGCGGGAAATGCTTGTTGTTTTTCAGTTGCGAAACTACTTAGCTTGCGGCTGCTGTTCCGAAACTTAAAAATCAGAATTTACAAAACTATTCCTACGGTTCTTTATGGATGCGAAACTTTGCCGCATTAAAGAATCAGTAAAGTCTTAACGTTTTTGAAATAAAGTATTGCACAGAATATTCGGACCGAAGAAGGATCAGTCGATAAGAGAATTTAGACGGTTACACAACGCTGAATTGCACGAACTACATACGATTGAGAATATTAAGTTGAGGAGAATAAATTGGTTATATTAAATCGCTGGGCTTAGTAACGAAAGGATTCCTTAAAAGTTAATATGCGCCGTGCCGACTGGCAAGGGTCCGAGAGGTAGGCCGAAGTGAAGGTGGGAAGATTGCGTTTGGAGGGATTGGGTATAGACTGCGCCCGGTGAATGGAATATTGTTGACATCGATTGGTACTGTCGGTATCGAACCTTCGGGATCGCTAAGACTTATTTTTATTATTTACAAAGTTGAAAAAAATTTATCTTGGAATCTGAATTAACGCTTTAACCAAGTGAAATTCATATTCATATCAAGTTGTTTTGAATTTTTTTTTTTATATATTTATTTATATGATATTTACAACTGTATACAAAAAATACATCTGGTAAATTCGCACATGGATATGACATGAAACACATGTTGAGAAACTACCCATTGGTAGCACTCTAATAATATGTCTATATTAGGAGATCACGTGGCTATCTTCTTTTCAGACGCCTCGGAGGGTTATCAGGAATTGAATAGGAATCAAGGTTAGAAATAAGAGGGTTGGGATGGTTATGAAGTTTATTATGGAAGGGCAGATATCTGGATTGGGCCAAATATGATACATAAGGAACATTAAGGTCATTATGGATGATTTTATTTGTAACAAAGTAAGGAGCATTGAGGATTTTACAAAGGATTTTGGATTGTTAGGATTGGATGCGAGAGCAATTTGAAGGTTTGGTGGAGCCCCATAGCTCAACTCCATAAGTCCTAATAGGCCTTATTATAGTCATGTAAATGAGTATTTTGTAATTAATTGGAAGGTTAGAGCGTTTGTCTAGTAAGTGTTGAAGTAGTCGGAAACATCGAGCTGTTTCTTGTCGTTTCAGTCTGGTATGAGGTTTCCAAGTTAGACGTTTGTCCAGATGGAGTCCTAGGTAACGGATTCGTTCAACAGGAATAAGTGAGGTGTTGTTAAAGGATACTGAAGGACAGGAAGTCATTGGTTTACGAGTTTTGAAAAATTAAATTTCAAATTGATTGTTTGCACTTTTCATGTCAAAACATTTCTACATGTTTCTACTGTCTTATCTTTTTTGGTGTATTTATACATTTATGTTTAGTTTTGAAAATATATTCTATAATTTCAAGATTAGTTTTAAATTTAAATTTAAAAAGAGGTATCTTCGATTGGATTACTTAAGCCTATCAAGACCTATCCTATCTTAATTTTGTTGAAGGTTGAATATTCTAATGGTTAGTGTAATTGGGAAATTATATGTCAAGAAGTTTAGACGTCATTGGTACATTCAAAGATCGGAATAAGTATAGGCATAGAAATGAGATAAATTGCATTTATATTTTGTTCTACTAATACCACTTGTGAATGTCGTTAGTAAGGAATTTTACAAAAATTTTCACTACTCAGTTATTGGACATCCTCATACTCTTAGACATTACTAACAGACATACTTCTACATAATCTAACAAGGATACTTAAATGCCTCTGGAGTAGGGATCTGATACATGTCTATAGTCTTCGCCATATTTATTTTTATCTTTTAAACTGTTTAAGAGGAAATGTAATGTTTTTCTTACAGCGCATAGCAAAAATAATCATTTAAACAGGACTAATATTAAGAACAATTAAAGTTAAGGTTACCTTATACATTCTATGAATTATGTTACTAAAAAAAAAAAAGGTCGACATTTTAAACGACTTGATTGCAGCTTATTATTTTTTTAAAAAGATATTTCTCGAACATGTTATGAACTCAATTATTATTATAATTCCAGTTTTCTTAATTTGAAGTAATTTACACAGCACATAATATTAATTATGGATACAATCTTCCACGACTTATGTGCATTTAAGATTGCGTACAAGACTAATATTTTGAAATAATTTATACCAATATTAATTGCTAGTCATTTTATAAAAAAAAAAAGAAAATCAATATTTATGAGCAGTTCCAATAATTTTTTTTTCTAATTAATGTTTTCAAAACGACTTAGCTATTATTATTAATGTTTTCATCAACTATTTCATGGTTAAAACAATTTAAACAAATAATATATGCAGTTCGTATTGATAAGCATATTAATATTGTTTTTTATTTATGTATTTTTTTAAATCTTCAGACAGTTGTGGTGTGATTTAAAAGTTACAATCAGCAAATATGATAGAGAAAATTATAGTTCTGCCACAGAATAATATCCTAAGCCTCTCAAACGTAAATATCTGTTGAAAAGTGCACATCTAAAATTTGACTCGATTACCATAATTTGTTTACATGTTAACAGCAGGGAGGTAAAAACAACTTAGTTTTATAATTTTTAATAATTGCCGTCATAAAAAAAATATGTTCAAAGATATTCAGTTCAGTAAAGATACTGCTCATCTAATAATAATATTATGAAATAAAATAATCATAATTATTGAACGTTTTAGACTATCATCAGTTTTATTTTGTATAAATAATATTAAAAATAATTGTAATTAGTACTTAACAGCAATGAAGGTTTATAGTTTAGTTATATAAAATTGACTTTTATCTCCGAGTTAAATTTGGATTATCTTGTCTATGTTCTAATATTTTTTAACCATAATTATCAGTATTAAACCATAATAATTCAAATTTGTAATTTTAAAATTTTAATTCAATGTAGCACCAAAGACCTCTTAAGACCTATAATTTATGTACAGAACATATTCCCCTGAATAGAAGCTGTAAAAATAATTACGCCAAATTCAGAATTTTATTAGCGAATAAATCAAAAAGTATACAATCTTTGGTACATTATACCCATGAGTATTTTAATGCTTCCTGAATTATCTACAAAAAACAATTCATTGAAATCGATAAGAATTATGTTCGATGTGATATTTTTATTGCATTTTTATTGTTTCACATTTTGTCCAGTTTACAGAGAAGCAATTGTTACTTGCTTAAATTAATATGTATTTAGTTACCGCTTCTTATTTTATAAAAAAACATGAGCTACTTAAAAAAATACAGAACTTAAATTTTCTACTATATCGAGTAGCGCGACTGAGTGAGGGGCGCTGGGATCTCCTAGAGTGCTGCCTTTCCTTCCACGAGTGGGGAGAAAGTCTTGGTTCGGAGATCTTGAGTGATTGATATTTTTTTTAGGTATTATATAGAAGCATGTATGTATTTGAGTAGTTATTTTTATTAGCTTAGTTTCTTTTTGTTTAGTTTATATGCCTTTGCTTTTAGTATTATTATTTGTCCGTTTTATTTATTTTTATATATTGTGAATGGAGTGTGAATGTGCTCTTTGAACACTATTATAAATGTTCTTAATTGTGACAGATTGTAATATCTCTCAATAAATATGTAAAGAATTCTCTCGTTTTTGTAGCTGATGAGGTCTGTTATCACTCCTATAAATATTTTATTTTACTTACGAGACACTCAGTATAATAAAATAGGGCAAGCAACGATGATTTAGTAGGTAAAGTCTGTGAAAAAAAATTTATGAAGTGAAAATATTAGACAATCTTTAATAATTTCTCACGATCGGAAGAAAAGGAGGTTGAAGTGGGAATAGTTTTAGCTCAAGGTTAATCTGTACCATTGTCATTGTGGTCGGCAAGGAACCATGTGGTGAGGGGAGGGGATGAGTTCGGAAACCAACAAATATACACATTTGAAAACAAGCTGGCTTGTATAGAGAAAAAACCCCCACCAAATTATGGACCAAACCGCACTTCCTCATTATAGGATATGGTAGGTGTTTTTATTTTCAACAGTAGCAGGAAAAAAAATCAATTTTCATTTTATAATTTTAATATATCGAATTAATTCTAAATTTTAATTTTGGACGGGGATCAATTATTGCATTAAATCAACTGCATCATTATTTTAAACTGGCCCATTAGATGGAAAGACAATTTTATCAAAGGTTGTACTTCTTCGTAGGTTTTTAATCGTTCAATTATCGGCAACATTTAAAAAAATATATATTACATCTTATAAAGATACAACCTTGGAAATTCTTAAACTTTGTAATTTTCTACATTATTATTGCTTCAGCACTTAATAAAGAAAAAAATGTTATTCATTAAATCTGATATTCAATCTAATAGTTTCACTATTCTGATGAAACCACATAAAATTAAGAACAGTAAAAAGATAAGTCTGTACATGCGTTGATCAAATGTTTGTGTATGAAGGGGTACCCATCCACCCTCCCCAAAGTGGATGGCGCATGTACCATCTCCACTCTTCAAAAATTGTATTTTTCTCCTCTTCTTAAAAACAGTACAAGTGAAGTGATATTAGACAAATCGTGGATCATATAAAATTACGTCTGTTCCATGTTTTCTTCCGAGTTTTGAAAATTTTAACTCCGAAAATTCATAGCCCCGTCGAAATGTGCCCACCTCAAAAATTCAAAAGCCAGTCAAAATGTGCCCCCAAAAATTCAAAAGCCAAAAATAAATAGTAAGGAATCTATAAAAAGCATTTCTATGAAACATTACCCAGTACCCAATATAATTCATTTCGTTCTGTTTGGCTATATGATGAAAGATGGTCCAAATATGACTATAAATAATATGAATACCAGATCTGTAGATCTAAGTTGAGTAAATTAAGCAAGTAATGAGATACCGTTGGATGCTGTTGTTCATACCTTACATGCTGTTTCTAATTAATATCCCCGTAAGGTAAGCTACTTATATACTTAAATGACAGGTGAGAAGAAAAATTAGAGAATATTAATGAC
The DNA here is from genome assembly GCA_928085145.1 of Nezara viridula. Taxonomy (NCBI): domain Eukaryota; kingdom Metazoa; phylum Arthropoda; class Insecta; order Hemiptera; family Pentatomidae; genus Nezara; species Nezara viridula. Next base: position 121,303,701 of record OV725081.1, on the reverse strand, counting down.
GAAGATAAAACACCTGCCTCAAATAAAACAAAACATATAATTCTACGACCGACCAGCTCACTTGAATTTTTGAAAGAGAAAGCACGTCATGAGCACCTGTTCTAAATTTTACTATACAACTAAACTTTAAATTCTCAATTAGTTGGCAGCGGGAGCAAAATAATTGTAACAAAGTTGAAATTCACTGCTTGTTTTTTCTTACATCTTTGATATTATTTACAAATGTATACCTGAATTGGAAAATTACGCTATCGTCTTTCGATAGATGTATATACAGAATACGTTAGATCTTAATGGCTTTTCACTTACACTGAAACACATTGTAACAACTTGCAGACTATACTCTGACACCAGAACAAAACATAATATACCTTCCAACATATCTAAAGCACTTTCAGATGACGAAGAAAAGATACAAAAAGTGTTTGAATTTATAAAAGACATTAAATTTGTACACCTAATTTGATTACATCTAAAGCCGCTAATGACCCGATCGGGTAGATGCGGAATGTAACAATAAATAAATAAATAAGATCTTAATGGCCGTTGGGAGTGAGGGAGGGGGAAATCTGGACAAAATTTCTATCAAAAACGTTTATTTGATGCATGCCGATCCCAAACGGAAAAGGAGTTATGACCAATTTTGTGTGGACACGTTTTTTATTTAATAAAAGATTATTAAATAAAAATATAAAATATTATAGAAAATATTTATACTATAAATCATTTCAGAGTTTTAATTTTTTGAATATTCATATAAATAATTTTTCGATCAATCATTATCTTGTGAACATGAATGATCGAATGATTTTTTTTTTTTTACTAAGATCTGTATTACAGGAATTGATAAGAACCGGCCTTTTTCACTTTTTCCAATATTCAGCTATTGCTTTCTAATGATAGGAATTTCGATTCTTTTTATCCAGCAAACAGTGGATCACGACTGAAAGATTTCCTTGAACAGACCCGGTAAGCATCAGTGAAGATATGCGGGAGCGTTCCAGCTGCGTCATCTAAATCAATAGACTTTAATTCCTAGTGAATCAATCGGTACTGATTCCTAGTGAATCGGCAGATTTAAAGTGAATCATGATACTTTCGTGTGAATCACTTCAAAGTACGATTATTAGAGAGGAATCGACTCTTTGATTCGATTCTCGATTCACTTGTCCATCTCTATTCTAGTGTGTTTCATGCAACTGTGGTCTCTTGTCAACTGTTGTGGCATTGGTTGTGTAGAGGCATTGACGGTATTAGACATTTGGTATCCCCGAGCAATGACCTCATCTCCACTAGAAATTAAATTTATACCTTAAACTATTTTATACTAAGCAATATTTGTTTTTTATTTCTTAAAGACATTTACAACTGTATTAAATAAATACATCTAGTAAATTTGAACATAATGTATATAATGACATGAAAACACTTGCTGAGTAACTACCCAATGGTAGCACTCTAATGATATGTTTACATTAGGAGATCACGGGACCATCTTCTTTTCAGACTCCTCGGAGGGTTATCAGGAATTGAAGAAGAAGCAAGGTTAGAAACGACAGGGTTGGGATGATTCTGAAGTTTATTATGGAAGGATAGGTATCTGGATTGGGCAAGATCTGAAACAAAAGAAACATTAAGATCATTATGCATCCATAATGTTTTATTTGTAACAAAGTAGGGAGCATTGAGGATTTTACGAAGGATTTTGGATTGTAAGGATTGGATACGAGAGGAATTCGATGATTTAGTGGAGCCCCATAGCTCAACTCCGTAAGTCCAAATAGGCTTTATTATAGTCAAGTATATGAGTCTTTTGTAATTAATTGGAAGTTTAGAGCGTTTGTCTAGTAAGTGCTGAAGTAATCGGAAACGTCGAGCGGTTTCTTGTCGTCTCAGTCTAGTATGAGGCAATATTTAAATTTTATTTGATTCAAAATTCCTTTATTTCTGTTTCTTTATTAATAGGCTAAAATTAATTTTTCTCATACGTTTTTTCTTTTCTTTTTATTTCTCAACAGTGTATATGTAGACTTAACATTTTCTGTAAGCAGTTCTTTATCGACCCTTCTTTTTCGTTTATATTCTGATTTTTATTAAATATAATTCTTTTGGTGTACTCAATTAGTTTGAGATTTCTAAAGATTTCTCGGAATCTTATTAGTTTTTATTCAGCATGTGATATTTGGTCATTTATTGAAATTATTGTGGAGGCAAGCTATTCGAGCCTGTCTACTAAGAAGAACGATTTTCTCTCTAAAGAGATCCTGTTTTTGGCATGAGCTTTTCCGCTTACTATAAATTTTAAATTAATGAATTTGATTATTTTTCAAAACAATATAAAAGTTTCAAGAAGTGATTCGCGAAGAGCTGTGAAAGCTTTCAGCGATGCAGGAGCATCGGAGGGAGAAAGAAGTTGACCTTGCATCGCTATTGAACTCGCCGGCTGGAACTAAATCGACCACAAAGCAACTTTTTTCCTATTCATTTCTACCTCTGCACTTCTCAGATCCATAATCCATTCCGAAACATAACACTAAACATGTCAGATCTCAACTGAAACTCAAACAGAACTTAATTATGTAACTTACGTCCAGGGATGCCCATCTCCCCCAAGGTCGATGGCACATGAACTTTCCCCTCCCATTTCTTCCAAAATATTTTATTGCTATTCTCTGTTTAATAACGGTACAAGCTAATTTAGAAATCATTAGTCATTAGAAGTATAATTTAGAAATCATTAATAATATAAATTACACAGTTTCACTGGTAAAAATGTGCCCCCCAAAAATTTTGATGTCGCAACGTGCACAATGAAACACCCTCTGCTTACGTCAACATATTCCGATTCCATGATTTTTTAAATATACTTTTTATATTGCATGATACGATGGTGCCAATTTATAGAATTTTTTTTAAAGTTTGTAGGTAAATATCGGAACTTGACTTGAACTATCAGAATAGATAAGTCAGTTTCGAAGTTTTTGTTATTAAACTGTTATTAGAAAACTAGTAATATATTCATTTAACCCACAGGCGGATCTACGGAGAGGGGGGGAGTACTTTCGGGCTGAAGCCCCCTCCCAAAATGGTAAAATATAACCATGTTTTACAGAAAAAAATATTAAAAACTATTAAATAAAGTATTCTTGTTCGTTTAATTACATTTAATAGGACTTCAGGAACCGCTTAAACACCATTTCATAGAGGTAGTTAATTTCTTTATTTTTTTTTAAAATTATTTTTATGAAGATTAATGAAAAAAAAATCTTTCGGGCTAAAGCCTCCCCCCAAATTAAATTCTGGATCCGCTAGTGATTTAACCAGATGTAAAACTTGCAAACCTTTCTTGAAACTACGAAATAACCGTGGTACTAGTTCATATGAGTTCGGCACAGATTACGCGTGGTTCACAATCACTTCGATCACACTTGTTCATGGAATCTCGAAAACAGTCGAATGTAGCCGTCTTATATGACGTCATCTATTGCCCCCACCACGCAATCCGTTTTCATGCATTTTTGAAAAAACCTATATTCCCCATCATGGAAGTTCATTTTTAACAATTTATTAATGAATTGTGTATTTACGTATTTGTTAATTGTTAGTTATTATTATAACGGTTATTAATCTAAAATAAAAACATAAATATATATATATATATATATATATATATATAATATATATATATATATATATATATATATATATATATAAAATGATGTCTGACTAACCCTTCAAGGATTGTTAAAAAAAAAAAATGCTTTTATAAATTAAAATTTTTATAGACACTTGCTAACATGCAGTGGTTGTAAATACGCATATACTGTTGTATGTACCCATTAATCGTCATATAGATAAATATTTATTCCAATAATGTCCAATCCCAGTGGGACTCGTAGATCTGCTCGTTAATTGAACTATACTGTTAATTTTCATTTTAATCGCTATTATATTTATTGAATGAATTAGCCGCGTAATTATTTTTATTCGTAGTTATTTTGCTTAGTAATCAGAAAATGGGGACGAATTGTACTAATTCCTAAAAAAAATATATATATATATCGTATTTATTTTCGAGAAAGAAATTAACGTTCTGTAAAAAGAACTGACGAACAATATCTGATAATTTCAAGATAATGAATAATGGAAATCACCAATAAAAAAATAATATTTTGAAAATAGCATTCAGAGATATAATAATTAAAGGTTTTATCTATTAATTTTCTTTTCCACAGCTGTATAATAGCTATATATGTAAAAGTCCGATTAAGGAGCCAATTTTGTAAAATAGATGAGGAAAACCACGATCCCGTCTAAGCATTTTTTTTTGCCAGGTCACCATAGAAAAACGATATCTTGCATTAACTTATTCAAACGCAGTTTGTGGTATAATGAACTTTGTTCCCTTTCCATCGTATGCGTTGTATCCCTTTTCATTCTTTAAAGGCAGCTCTTAAACTGGTTAAATTCATGATATCTATCTTGCTTCAGTTTCGTTTTTGAATATGTGTAGGTATTTTGATTGGATAAAAATGGGTCACAAAAGTGCGTAGAATTTTCGAGATACCTTTTAAACGTGTTTCAAAATAACTTTTTGTAAACACGCCTTGAACTATGGAAGAGTGGTACTTGTTGACCTGCAAGGCATTAAAACTGTCGAGTAATTTTCCGATCTGTTGTTCAAGTATTTTTTCTCTTTTATTGCTTAAGAATCTAAACTTCAAACATTTCGTCAAATGAATACAAAAATTCAGTTTTTAGAAAAACTTAGAAATATTGATATTTTTGTCTAATATATTTATATCGATAATAAAATTAGACTATCGTTAATCAATATATCATTAAAAAAAATAAAATAAACGAGAAAACATGTCTATAATTATAGCCTCCTCACCGTTATCACCTAAAAAAGAAATTAGAGGTGGGTACATAGTTGACTGTTGAAATTTTAAGGATGAAAAATTGTCATGATGAAAAATTGTCAGGATGTAGGATCCCACAGATAACATTCCAAGTTTAAGTCCAAGAATTTAGTTTAACGCATCCCTTGTACTACTCCTGATTGTAATTCCTTTTATATTAGTGAAACCAAAAATTATCTTAAAAAAATTATAACCTAATATAAATTTAGTATTTTAATTCGGAACCCATTTGTTTCAAAATTATCTGAACATGCCATATTCCTTGACCACTCCTTTGATTTCGATAACCCTTCCTAACCATGAAAAACGCCTCCTCGCCTAATCTATATTTAGCTACCTGGAAAAAAAAAACACTGATAACCATAAAGTAAACAAAGAGACAATTTCATCAACTTACTGCTACATCTTCAGCCTTATAAATTATATTTATTTTTAAGCCTCTTTCATGTTCACTTTATATCTATGGATTAATACACACAATGAACCATTATACCTAATTCTGCCATAAATACTGTTACAAAAGTTGAACTTTTTTTACATCCTTGGATATTATTTTGATAATCCTTATCTCTATCAGGTTATTTTCTTTATATGTCAGAATAATAATCCCAATCAGTTTGTATTTTTCTTTCGCTTAGTTAACATGGAGTAGGGTGATTTAAAAAAACCGAATAGCTGTGATCGCTTTACACAAAGTTGGAAAATGAAAGTCAGAGATTTTGAACACTTAGAAACCTTTGGGTTTCAGCCGTATGTTCGTGTACCGGACTATATGAATAGATATAATGAGACCCTATTTGTATGTAACAAACCTCGACCGTCCCGGCGCACTGTGAGAACAGCAAATGCACTGAGAGCAGTGGCTGCTCGAATCAGAAGAAAGAAATCCTATTCGAAAATACCAAATCATGGCTCAGGAAATGATTAATCTCTGTCAGATCAATGTCTCGTATGATAGAAAGTGACCTTAGCATGGGTGCATTTCGAAAAATGACAGGACAAAGGCTAACCATTTTCTTGAAAAAAATTAGAGTGGGTTGATACTAATTGCTCCTTGGCCGTTACACCTATGGTCTTCTTCGAAAGATTTTGTTTAGGGAAGCTCAGGAAGTCATTGGAAGAGTGAAAAGAGATCATCATCCTTCCTCAGTGATGGTTTGGTGGAAAATTTGCTTTTATGGCACCACAAAGCTCTATTTTTGTAAAAAAAAGAAGTTAAAACAGCCCCTAAAAACTAATAAGACGATATTTTGGAACCTGTTGTCAAGCCTCTAAGTGATAATTTTTTTGCTGGAAGTCATTGGATTTTCCAGCAGGATTCCGCTCCACCTAACAAGGTCAGGTCAACTCAGCAGTGGTTGCAAAAGAACATTCCTGAGTTCATCTCTTCCTCGGATTGGTCCTCAGGAAGCCCTGATCTTAACCCACTAGATTATCGAGTTTGGTCCGAACTGGAGAGGATGGCATGCCACAGAGCACACCCTAACTTGGAAAGCCTCAAACAATCTCTTGTTCGAGCAGTTGAGCGCTTTCCTCAAGAAGTGCTGCTATTGATGACTGGCTACGTAGATTAAATGTCTGTGTCAAAAGGGGGACATTTTGAGTAATTTATTTTTTGTTTTACTCTCTATAGTTATAAATTTTATTTTCTAATAATTTTTTTGAAAAAATCCATTTTTCCGTTGAAATCTGTAAATATTTCATTGTAACAATATTTATGACAGTACTAGGTATGTATATATTAATATCATTATTTTAATTGTCCCCTGAGACAGATTGTAATATTTCTCAATAAAGAAGAAAAAAAAAAGATTTTAATTGGACATTAGGTTATTATAATAGCTGTAATTTAATAAACTAAGTTGATTTCAATGTTTATTCTGACGTTTTAATCCCTTTTTATCTTATACTAACAGTATGAGATTCTCTTCATTATTTTAAAATAGAAACTCGATACTTCAAGCCAGGGACACGCCAACAGCCTCATCACCATGTCCCAGCACAGATTAAAGCTATTTAGCTTGACATGTTATTAAACTTATTCCTTTAAATATATAAAATTTGAAATTAATTTTTGTCCAACGGAATGATGCAAAATATAGTTAATTTTAAACTATTGATATATAAATAATATTATCAACTATCGCCCCTCCCTAATCCAAGGCTCTGTGAATACGAAACGCTTTCTTAAAACCACACACAGTGTAATGATTCATATAATTATAATGTAATTTATTTTTTATTTAATGCAAAACAACCTATAACGATTTTTTTTATCAAGTTAGGCTGTGTAATCAAGTGAAATAATAGATCAATCATTTTTGCTATACTTGAAACTATAGGCTATACTTTTTGTAATTTTGCCTCAAATGTTTCAAAATTATTTTCAAAACACTTCTTGCCAATGTGACTTATCCAGATATTATTTATTTTTCTTTTGTGCCACAGGAGTTATATAAATTTTCTATCTATATAATTTAAATTTGCATAAGAATTATCTGTGGTTAGGTTCTGTAACATTTATGACAAATTGTAATTTTTTAATTTTTTTTTTTTTTAGGTGAGTGCTTTATTCTTCTTCTGAAATAAATATCATTGACAAAACCGCCGTTCCGTGAGTATTCCTTATTAATATTAGTATGTATATTCTCAAATAACCGAATTTATTTTTTAAATTTAATTCTCATTTTTATGTTTTCATGTTGCACGGTGGTCTAGATTCATGAAATACACCAGAATCAATAGATTAAATATTAATAAAAAATAAATAAAATTAATTTTTGTGTATTATTATTTATTCGTTATTCGATTTTTTATAGAAAATAATATTTTTTTTTTTGGGTTTTTTTAAACTAAAAATATAAACTCCAGAATTGTCATGATTTATATTAATTGTTTTGAATTTACAATTAAATCGATATTCATAAGGTTTATTGACTATGAATCGCATGAGAATGAGATAGTTTTATTTATACTCTTGTTAGTCTATAAAAAAAAAAAAAAGAATATATATATATATATATATATATATATATACAACTTTTCTTTAATCGACTATTAAATTTAAACTTCACTATTTAATTGGAAATAAGGTCACTTAATTATTATTTAATAAACTAATGAATGTTCATTTCTTCTGTTTATTGACGTTTCGATCCCGGTATTTTCTTTTTATTAGTCAACCATGTGATCCTCTTCAAAGCTAGAATTTTAAAAAATAGAGCTTCGATCAGGCCAGGGACACACCGACAGTCTCAGCACCGTCCACTAGCATATATATTAAGCTACTATATATATATATATATATATATATATATATATATATAGTTTTTGAAAACCATATCGGAATATGGGCAAATTACTCGAGAATAGCAGTTGAAGTATTGTTTTTTCCCTTAATATTTTTCAATGAAAGTCCTATTTTGCAGAAGATGTTTATATATATTTTATTTATAACCCTATACAAATCTGCCTAGTTCTTAATCAAGGTCAGTATCCAAAAATTGCCTCTGGAAGAAAAACTGCTACTGTACGTTATAATCTAGTCAGTCTTTGAAGAGTTGTGTCACTTAATCTTATTTCACATAATTACTTAAGGCTTGATTGTTTTCTTTTTTTTAACAGTATAACCTTAAAGAAATTTTGATCTTAAAAATTAATTTAAAAGTGGTCGGCACTTTGATTTTATTAAATGCAATCTGTTTATGTAGTTATAAAATCAGTTAGCATAACAGCTGATCGTCCAATATGCTGAGTAACCTCTCAAGGTTAACTGCTCCTTGTAACAGTTAAACTATTTTAAGTATGGGAGTTTTTATATTCAGTTCGAACTTGAAATTGCTTTTTGAAATAACTGTTGAAAAAATGTTATATTATTAACTAACAATCCATCAGTATTAGTTTAAAAACTGTTTGAAATTAGTTTTATTTTATATTCTATGAGATATGATTGAAATGAAAAATAATTTTACTTTGGGAGTAAAGTCTCCTTAGAATAATAGCAGTGTTAAAAAAAATATATACATCATTCTGACGTGTAGATATAATACATATATAAACAAAAAATACTAAGAAAAATACAACTATATACAAAGGATACTAAGAAAAGGTAATTAATAAAAATAAAATGACTCTTACGATCTAGCACTTTTGGCAGAATCAGAAGAAGAGGCTATTAGTCAAATAAATATCCTACATACAATAGCAGGAAAGTCTACAAATATCATACGAAAAAACAGAGCTCATGACTACTGTAATAAATTTCAAGAAAAAAACATTAAACACTAATATGGAAAATAAAAGTGGCCAGAGTATTTAAGTATTTTGGGTAAATAATACTTAAATATGTGGCCGGTACAACGATTCTAAGAATGAGAGCATCCGAGAGAAAATTACAAAATTAAAAAATTTAAGCTTTCAAACCGGCAAAATTGTCAATCAAAAGAACCACTCCTCCAATGCCAAGTTAAGGCATTAAAACGTTGTGAGAAAGCCTGTGATTTTATATAGGATGGAGACTACATGCCTCCCCAACTTGCTAAGAATTGAAAGGAGGATCTTAAGAAAAATCTATGGACTCAGGAAAACACAACAAGGTTACAAGCGAAGATCTAACGAAGAGATCTACATAAAAATCAAAGACCTGAAAACCGATTTAAGAATTAGAAGACTAGGCTGATGTTCTGTGGGCACATGAAAAGGATGAAAGAGGAAAGATTGAACAAAAATATCTTTATCAAAATTTTTAGCTACAAAAGCATGGGAGGATACACGAAGCAAATAAGAGAAGTTTAAAATATCAGATGCCAACTGTCTAGATAGAGACATAGGAAAACACTGAAAAATCTCACCAATATTAGAAGAGAAAACTCTTCTAATTTTTCATTCGGGCTTAGTTAGGTTTCTCCTATTTGAAAAATTACAGTGATATATCTATAGTAATAAGCTAATAAGTAACTGCAAGACTGTTACGGGACTCTTGCGCAAGACCAAGACTCGTCTCGGTCTCGCATTTGGGCAACACTATTCGTCACTCCTATCTGTAGCAGTCTCGTGCCTTATAAACTGAACTAAAGATCACTACTCATAAATATGGGAATATAATTAAATGAGATACTGGCAATGACCCTAATCTGTGCAAGCAATAAATAAAATACCTATTTAAATCAAGCACAGTATTAATGTAGTTGCTGCGTGATGTAGCGATGGAAATGGCCTCGCTTTGGTATTCATATCACATCTTGTCATCCCACTTCTGCATTCCATGACTAGAACATCAGCTAGCGTATTCACAGGCGACTTGTGCAATTCATTTTAGACCTGCGTGTTTATAACATACTACTATATTTGTGAGCATTATCAGAAACTTTAGAGTTGTTATTATAATAGTTTTCGATTATAATAAACTTGCTTAAGATTCTGATAAGAGGGACAGAGCAGATCAGCCTACAAGACAAAACAAAATATATGATAATAAGCCGAAAATTTCACCCAAATAACAGGATATGCGAAGAAAGAAAATCATTCCCCAAAGTAGAAAAAATCAAATACCTCGGCTCCATAATAACCTCAATGAATGTCCAATGGTCCTAAATAGATCAGCGTATAAATAGCGCAAACAGAGCTTTCTTATCCTCTATTGAAAGGTGTTGAATTCCTCAAAATCTCAAGAAATCTCAAATGCTAGAATAAAAGTAGTTCTAATAAATGTTGTGAGATCTGGACACTAACCAGCACCCTACAAAAAAAGTGTTGAAACATTTGAGAATAAATTTCCTCCCCATGATAACCGAAGCGATCTTGGATCAGAGTTCTTATAAATGGAAAAGAAACCCCAATAGAAATGCTTACAAAAACTGATCACTAATATTTCATGATATGTAGACACGGAGGAGGTTTAGATGGGAGTGTCATGTAACTCGTAGCAATCGATCTGGAAGCCTCTACTTAACAATGAATGAACAAAGAAGGCAAAAGACCAAGTGGAAGGCCAAAAAGCAGATGGATAGATAGAATCGACTAATATGCAACAGTGCTGCGTGCAGAAAACTGGAAAGAAATATCTCAGACAGGCAGAGATGGAGCAGGCTTGTTAAGGCTTCAAAAGATCTACATGGTCTGTAATCCCAAGAGAGAGACAGAGAGAGAAAAGAAGATATATTATATTCATGTTGTATATTATAATCGGCAAATTAAAAAATATGAAAAAACAAGTTATAATAGTTTTAGGCTAACTAACTCTTAGCCTCTAATCTAAGGTGATGTTTTTATTTATTTATTTAGATATATAAAAATCAGTCTCGTGGACAATAATTGTAGTGATGTAGGAACACATTCACACCATATATTCAGAAAATATAAAATTAATAAAAGTAAAATAATAACTAAATAATAATAATAATAAAAATGTGTTTTTCGGACTTAAAGGGCTCTGAAACGTATAAATCTGTCGAAAACCGCATATAGGAAATTTGACTCGGTCGCAATACTTATCTTATGTGGTATAGGTAGGAAAGTAAAAACTATATAAGTAAAAATAAAAAAACCTATAGATAAGTAAATTAAAAACATAAAAACACTATTATTTATTATTTTATTCTGTAGACAAATATTGGGCTTTAAGTCTCCCGTGTAGGATAAGTATAGTTTCCTCATTATTTGATAATTTCCTTAAACATTAAAGAAATTATTCGTCGTTTGAAAAAATAAATAAAAATCTAGGAGAAATATCGTTTTGAAAATGTACGTTTCTTAAGAAAAATACATTTTACATGCTTAAGTAAAAGTTGAATATGGCCTAGGTTGACATTGGTACTTTAAGATTTTTCGCTTTAGTTCACAAGGACAGTGTGCAAAGTAGTAATCATTTTTTCTAACCCTAATTTTATGTTTTGGCGAAAAGGAATACTTTTATAAACTCAATGAAAAATTACACCTTTCAGCCTTTATATTTTCCTCTTCTGTTAACATTGATTGGGGGAGAAACCCCTTAAAATTTCGATCGAACATCAAATAAGTAATGGGGGTAACCGGACTATTTCAATTTACAATAACGTTATTGTTTTACAAAAGCGACTCTGCGATCAAATTTACTGAAAGGATTCCTTTTTCATTGAGTTTCATAAAAGTGTTCCTTTACGACGCTTATGTGGAATTTTTGAAACGAATATGCATATAGACCGATAAAATTCAATATCTTGTGGTAATATTTGAAAGAAGAATGGCATGGGACCTAAGACTACGACTGATATATTGATTCCTTCCAAGTCATTCGAAATTGAAACTAAGACAAAAATTGAATACATACACTAACTTACGTAAGTCTATTTGTACCTACGCTTCACAGATATACGGGACAGCCAAAAAGACTCACATACGAAAACTACAGACTTTCCAATGTACTTTCAATAACGTTACTTCACATAAAGGCCTACAGATGTCAACATTTAACGAACATACTAGATTTGAAATAAATTACACGGACATACCTACTAGCTGATTAAAGGCATGGTCACAAGCTATATACACGATAATACCCATAGGAGGCTTAAAAGAAGCTGGATGAGGGATCTCTTCCACTAACTGTAAACATTAATTCAAGTAAGGAAGGATCGCTGCGGGGCATTCCTCTCCTTAGCAATGTCTTAATCCATACTCTTCTTCCCGAACTCTCGCTGGTTCTTGATATTCCAGTGAGTTAAAAAATAAAGTTAAAAAAAATACTTTATCCCACCATAAATAAATTAAAGTAGGTAACTGTAATAAATAATCAGTAAAATACTTTTTAATTTTCATCTCTTAAATAAAATAATCTTAACAATTAGTGAATTTAAGGTTGTTGATAAAATACAATGACATGAGATGTATGAGGTGGCATTGCTGGCATTAAAAAAATTAAAATAATAAAACTTTAATCCATGTTTTTAGAAAATTGAAGGACCAATAAATAGCTATAAAAATCTAGAAAACACCAGATTTTGTTTTATCTGATAAGATTGTGTTATCTCAATGACTTGGAGATTGGATGTTTACTCTCACGATTTACCTTAATATTAGCTTTTTTTTCAGTTTATAATGTTTTTATTTCAAAATCTAACTACGACGTTTCGCCCCCTCGTGCCATTTTCAAGTCTATAAACAATTTTTACAATTTACAATTATATTTAATATTATTTTTTTTAATTTTCCACCCCCACATATATTATTACAATTATATTATCCATTCATGTTCAAATACCATGGATGGGGTTACCATTGGATTCAAATTATAACGGAGGTTAAGGAATCGTCTATGAATACTCCCCTTTTGTTTTTCTTTCTAAAATAATTAAAGTCGATAGTCATTTTGCTAGGCTTCCATATTGAAACATAAAAAAAAAAAACAAAACAACTAATACGCTGTTGTTACTGAACGAACAACCTACCTTTTATTTAAATTGAAAATGAAATTTTATTTCACTTATTTTGATCTATTATTTTAAATGAATTATTGCAACCAAACTAAGAAAATAAAATAAATATTCCATCTCACAATTAAATTTACTTATTCCCATGCCATTGGTTATTATTATATAGTGTTTGTTCGCTCGCTGCTGGCCCGTGGGATACATCACGCAAAATATTCGCACGGGCAAGCTAGTTTTTACTATATTCTTTTTGTGGAATTTACCGATGGGAGAGATAGATAAATGGTCGCAACATGCCTAAGTTTATTAGAATACGTTTATAAAAAAATCAAATAAAAAATAATACTTTATGTTTGGCCACGAACAATCTCTCTGCGTCCGTCAGTGTAAGGTAAGATACTCGTATTTAGGACCCCACATATTATCCGGAGGATACTTATATATTACTACCACTTTTCTCTATAATCCGGACAAAGAGACTCCTATAAAGGATTTATATTTTGGAATTTATTAGTCTTGCTTTGTTTATTATACTTATTCAATTATAATATTGTATATAGGTGTGAATGTGTTTTTTATATTTCAATTTCATTTAGTTTCTCTCTATTTTTTATTTATTTATTTTTGTTTACATATGTATGTTAATTTTCTTATTTTACTTTCCACAACTCTTTTTCTTCTCTCTATTTTAGTTTTCATTTGTATGTATATATTGTGTGAATGTTTAATGCAGCCCTAATATTAATTCCCTCCAATGCGGCAGAATGTATTAATTTTCAAATAATAAAAAAACAAAAACAATTCAATTATAAGAAATATAACCCTGTCTTTATTTTTCTATCGTAATTTTCATTTCCCAACTAATATAATATCCCTAATAATATTTTTTATTGAATATTTTCATTCTATAGAGTATAAAAAGCAAAACATATATATATATATATATATATATATATATATATATATATATATATATATAAAAATATATTATATACATAAATCGATGTTGATGTTGCGGAAAAATAGCCTGGGCTGGTGTATTAAATAAACCAATTTTCCACTTGGCAGACCAATTTAGACACCAGTCACTGTTGCTTGCATACTAATTTAAGCTCGTTTGTTTACTCTTTTACACCATATTTTAAACATTTTAAAAACCTTCAAAAAGTTGATTTTTTTTTAAATTCAGTACTTAATCAACATGTAACAGTAAATCAACATGAATAAAAAAAAAAAAAAAAAATGACATGCCCCCTATATCGCAGACTCGGCCATACAAAAAATCTACCTTATGCCATACATACTACCAAATCTTTCAATCTTTCCTCTTCGACTGATTTTTTCAATTCGGCATGGCTTGTAATTTTTTTCAATTCGTCCATTCTTGGCAAGAGTTTCCCAAGGTTCAATACTGGCCCCTCTACTTAACATTGTATACACTATCTATATACTTGTTAACAATGAGACATTGACAGCTTGTGCAGACGACACAGCAATTCTCACAAAACATAAAGATGCTACCCAGGCCTCGCTAACTTTACAACATCACTACTTAAATTACAAAATTGGTTCAAACTGTGGAAAATCATGACAAATCCAAAGATCTAACATTTACTCTTCGAAAAAACATCCGCACTCCAGTTTGTATTGACAACAACCAATTCCTCAAACGGACATGGTAGTTTATCTTGGAATTACCTTTGACAGAAGGATGACATGGGACCCGCACGTAAAAATAAAACGTAAGACACTTAACATACGACTCAAACTGCGAAATCTTTTTTTATCATCAAAACTGAAACTATAATAGAAACTAAATACATATATATACTTACTTATACCCATACTCTTCACAGATATACGGTTTTACTGAAAAGACTCACCTAAAAAACTTCAAACATTCCAATCAAAATAATTCCGACTTGTAACAAAAGCACCATGGTACGTGATTAATAAAACAGCAAATACTGACTTCCACTTTCTATCAGTCGTCCAACATATAACGACCCACTAGCAACGATTTTATACAAATTTAAACGGACATTACAAGAGATTAATAAAGGACATGGCATCTCCTGACATACTCCTGAATATGAGGAGGAGACGAAAAAGGCGTTGGATGAGAGATCTTTCTTAAACAAACTAATTAATGGAAACAAGTCAGGGAAGAGGTTCTCAGTCCTGTCCTTTCCCATTCTTGTAATGTCATTATTTCTTGTATTTCAACGTATTTAATGATTGTCAACACAAGTTGACAGGTGCAAATAAATATTGAAAGCCAAAATAAAAAAGAAAAAAAGATTTTCCGTTTTATTTATACAGCATGCATAACACAGAGTTTTCGGTTCTGTTCAAGGCTCTTCGCGTTTTAAACAACCTTCGTACTTAAATTATGTTTTATTAATACTCACATGCTGGTTAATGTTTAAGGGCAACAATCCCCTTCTTGAGAACCGTTATTCCTAATATAACCGTTATAACTCTTAACGTAATCATAATTAAGACACGCTACCTTTGTCAGTTTAAACGAATAAGATTTTTTTTTTTATTTCTTTATGACATTTACAACTGTATTACATAAATACATCAAGTAAATTTGGACATAATTGATATAATGACATGAATACACTTGCTGAGTAACTACCCAATGGTAGCACTCTAATGATATGACTACATTAGGAGATCACGGGACCATCTTCTTTTCAGACGCCTCGGAGGGTTATCAGGAATTGAAGAGGAAGCAAGGTTAGAAACGAGAGGGTTGGGATGATTCTGAAGTTTATTATGGAAGGATAGGTATCTGGATTGGGCCAGATCTGAAACATAAGGAACATTAAGATCTTTATGGATAATTTTATTAGTGACAAAGTAAGGAGCATTGAGGATTTTACGAAGGATTTTGGATTGTAAGGGTTGGATGCGAGAGAAATTCGATGGTTTAGTGGAGCCCCATAGCTCAACTCCGTAAGTCCAAATAGGTCTTATTATAGTCGAGTATATGAGTCTTTTGTAATTAATGGGAAGTTTAGAGCGTTTGTCTAGTAAGTGCTGAAGTAATCGGAAACGTCGAGCGGTTTCTTGTCGTTTCAGTCTAGTATGAGGATTCCAAGTTAGTCGTTTGTCCAGGTGGAGTCCTAGGCATCGGATTTGCTCAACAGGGATAAGTGGAGTATTGTTAAAGGAAACTGTAGGACAGGAAGTCGTTGGTTTACGAACGAGTAAGATAAATCGTCTTACATGTCATTGACTTTCGTCTTTCTACATCAAGATGCATATGTTATCATTAAAATATAATTATCATTATACATTAAAATGCATATGTTTATAGTCCTAGCTCACTTTAACTATAACTGTTCGTCAGATAATAATAATTTAGTCTCCCCGTCTCTCCCCTAGCCAGAACTTTGTTTTTTAGCTTGTTTATTGAAAAATATTACAATCTGTCTCAAAGGACATTTATAATAGTGTGCAGAGATCACATTCACACTCTATGTACAATAAATAAATAAATAAGAATAAAATAACCTACAAAATAAATAAAAAAGAACACATACATACCTATATACGCTATTTACAATCAGGCGAGAGAACTCAAAGCTAGACTTGTCCCTCCAACTGTGGTCCCTCCAACTCCAAAGCATGACTCCAGGAGAGCTCTGCACGTCTCTCTCAACCGCGTCATTGGGGCTAAACCCAGTGGAGATTGAGCGAGAGTGCTTTAGCCATACACTCATATCATGAGTGGAGAATCTGGCCATTGCTAGAACTCCAATATTTACAAACTATAAAAGGTGGTGGGGCTACTGCCTTTTTAACCTTCTTGAAGGATTATAGGGATGGCTGTTGCTGAATAGTGATTGTGCAAAGGTATTCGGATGATAAGTAAGGTTCTGGTGAAATTTGGATAATTGTGCTGGGATAAAGTCTAGGACAAATGGGATATTAAGGTCATAGTGTAGGGGTTTGTTGGTTACATTGAAAGGAGCATCGACTATTGTTCGAAGGACTTTGGACTGGAAGGATTGGATGCGTTTGATGCCAAAAATTTTTGCTGTTCCCCACAGTTCAAGTACATAGGTCCAAGTAGGTTTCAATATTGTCTTATAGATAAGTATTTTATTTTCAATAGAATTATTTGTATTCTAAATCTTTTTTTTTTTTTTTTTATAACGTTTTTGTATTATGAGCTGATTTATCTTAAATTATTTTAATTTTTTTCATTTTATTATATGTACGTAATGTCAATTTTAAGTTGTTTGTATAATTTTTATAATTGATGTCTCTATTGCTATTTTTCGTTAGATTGATAGTTTCACTGTCTAATATATTTGCCTAGTCAAAATCAAATTTATGGTGCTGAATTATTGAGTGATATATTCAGTGCTTTACAATTTTATTTTTGTTGATCGATTCTAGTTTTTAACTTTTTTGAATTTTTGGTTCGTTTTTTCTTAATATACGCTAAAATACGAAAAAAAAAATATACTAGAAAAGCTCAAAACAGCATTTTTCAATCAATTTATACTTACTGTTTTTTGCTGTATTTTTGTCAAGGTTCAAGTATATATAATCTAATTCTCAATATAAGGTGGGTGATTTTTAAAAACTCCTCTCAGAACAAATTTCATTTGTGGCTTTTAAAACTTTATTTCTTATCTAATGCACAATCATTCAAAGTACTCTGCAACGGCGATAAGGCCGATTCTGAAATGCAGGGCTTCAAAGTTTTGATAAGAGGCTTTATAGAAACATTGTTTTGAAAGATGGGTTCCCCTTGATCAACGGAGCCATCTATATTGCCTTATGTGCTTAAGAGATAACCTATATTTAAATAAGTGGAGATGGTATTGAACTGCTACACTGCTCTACAAAGATAATGTCACCTTTAAGTAGTTTGCATTGGCTAATGCGTTTCTTAAGGCTTCGTTACATTGAGCTAGTTTGTAAGCTACTAGCAGCTGAATTTACAATCGCCCGGTGTTATCGTCTGAGCCCTTCAAAACATGTCATTTATTTTGCCAATTATAGCATTTATTTAGGCTTAATATGGCAATTATTTTTTTTTTAACCCAGTTCATTTAACCATTGATGAATGTCGAGCAGTGATTTAGGTTTAACCAAAGGTTTGTTTGAAAGTTCAAGTAAAACTGGGGTATGATCAGATAAAAGGTCAAGAAGAGAGGAAACGTCGGATTATGCATGCGGTACGGAACATGTGACAAAGAAATAAAGAACTATGATAGCGAAGTAGGCCAATAGGTTAGTGGAAATGTATTAAATAATTTCAACTAAAATCGAAAAATGAATTAATTTTTCTTATTGTTACAATTTTAGAACCAGTTCAGTTGGGTGGATAAAATCTACGTTGAATATCTGATGTTTTTGGTTGCTTTTGAAATTGGTTGTTCAAAAAATGTTTTGAGCAACCAACTTAAAATGTGAACTTCGTGGAGAGAACATCTATAGGTTTCGAGTCTTCCTCAAAGATGGCTTCCATTCCTCCTAAATTACCAGCTAAATTCTCTATCTCCTCCCATCCATAATTTGAGAAGATCAGTATTTTAATGAACAACTTGGAGAATGTCTTCCATTCTTCACTGTGAAATCGCTGTGGTACCTCTACCTGTATTCTGTAATTTTTCGTACTTCTTCATTAGTGGAGATTGAAATATACAACCCCCACTAATTCCTTCCACTCGTACGCAAAAGCTTAATAGTATGAGCAGCTATCCTTGATTACTAGTATTACTAGTAGGAGAATCGTCCTCCGTGATGAAGTAGAGTCCGGTTTC
Organism: Nezara viridula; assembly: GCA_928085145.1. NCBI lineage: Eukaryota > Metazoa > Arthropoda > Insecta > Hemiptera > Pentatomidae > Nezara > Nezara viridula. The sequence continues at coordinate 121,284,582 of OV725081.1, read as the reverse complement.
CCTCACTGGTTTGGCCTTTTCGTCTCAAAAGCGTTGTTAATCGTGACTAGATATTCAGTGTTTTCAGGAACTCCTCAATAGGGATTCAGTGGGTTAATTCCTTCCCAAAAGAATGAAGCTTGAAAATCTCCCATGACCTTTGAAGAATTGTGACACCTAAGAATGAGGGAGAACCCATTTCGCTTACAATCTAGAATAGACGATAGGAATGTCATTTTCGCAAAGTAGAGTCTTTACGAGTAGTTACTCACCATCGATTCCACTGCTCAATGGTGTCCTGCTGTATTATTCTTTCTATTTAGATGTATCTACCGTAATTCTTTCTTGGATATTTTCCAAAAAGGCAACATTTAACACAGATATAAAATTTTGTCTCAAGCTCAAGCTTTACTTGTAGTTAAACTACATTAAATTCTTGGTCCTCGGAGAAAAATTGGTGGGAACGGCGTTTTAAATTACGACCAAAGTATAGTTGCCTATGGAGTAAGAAGACTTTATTGAGAAGTCATAACTTATTTTAGCGAAAGTTTTTGCTGATGATTTTGAAAAAATAAAATAGTAATCAACACGACTAGTTTATAAAAACTAGTTGGTATCTATATGTATATAGTATTTTAGATTTTGAAAGAAACTCTATACTTGACACAATTTAAATTACCCTCTAGGGTAGAGGCGAATACAAAAAAAAAAAAAAAATTATCATTATGTTTAAAGTCTTTAATCATATTAAAGTTATCATTTGTGGATGATATTTTAAAATTAAACTGACATGTTTCCTTGAGGAGAATCTGACAAGAAATGACATTTGCTGATTATTTACTAAACGATGAAGGACGAAAAGCTATGCTATTTAGGACAGCTAGCGTCATTGAAACGTGTATACAAATCTAATAAATATATAGCTTAAAAATATAGCTTGATTAAAAGTGTTCAATTTGGTGAATATATTCGCAACAACGAATGATTGATAATTTCTAAAATGATAATAAATGTTCATTAGACATGAAGGAGATATTTAGAACATATTTCAAAAATATTAATTAAACATAACGTTTTGTTAATTAATAGGGTAGCGTGTCTTTTAATTCTTCCGTGCAAGTTATATAATTGATGTTGAACCGAACGCCTGTTGCCATTTTGTTATGATTCATGTTTGACAGTTGATTATTATTGTTTACACCTCATACCTTTATCACAAACATGTGTAAGCTGTCGTAATAGTCCATTTCAAGATTAAAGTAATTTCAGTCTAATTATGTCATATTTTTCTGATTGTCATAGTTTTATATAACAAAACCTATTTTAACCATAGTGGGAAGGTCGAGGTTCATTTCGTGATAGTCGCACTCCAGTATTATTGCCATATGATTATGGAACCTCTTCCAAAAATGATATTCGAACGATATTCCTTAATAATATTATTTTCGGTTTTAATTTATTTTTTTAGTTTGCAATACAGAAATATCTTCAACAAAATAAACTCAACACTCTTTCGGATATTGACATGCACCGATGCATTGAATGAAATCTATTTTGTTTTTTGTGTTATTAAATTAAAGTTAGTCATCACTATCTACTATCCTGTTGTTTTTTTCCCTACTTAGTTTTTATTTCAATACGATATTGCTATCTATTATAATACAATTAAGGCCTTTGGTATTAAAACCGATTACATCCATTTTTTTTCAAATAAATTTATTTTTCTATTTTTCACAATTTTTAAATGCCAGAAATGATGTGTAAGGTGTGTTTCTTTCACAACCATCTAGATCCTCCAAAGATCGATACCAAAAGATTCGGTTTCCTATCACACACCTATTGTTGTTGATTGTTTACCTTCTCATTCTTTATCAAAATCATCTCAGATCGTTTAGTTTAGTTTAGATGGTTTGAGCCCGAAATTCTTTCGAATATTTAAATTTGCACTACTTTTGATCGTTTCATAATAGAAAACAATTCTGAAATTCAGTCAATTTTATCTAGGAAAAGTCTAAGACTTGAAAAATCTTGGAAACGTTCAAGATATCAACGAAAATTTGTTTGGATAACAAATTAAAATTATGTGCAAATCTTGTCAAAATTCATAAAATTTGTTTTGAAAAACGTCTTTTTTTCAACCAAACGTTAACCAGAAATCACTAGTGGATCCAGAATTTAATTTTTTTTTTTTTGGGGAGGAGGGCTTCAGCCTGGAAGCTTTTTTTTCATATATACATACAACGATAATTACTTTGGAAAAACAGAAAGATATTAACTACCTATATGAAATAGTGTTTAAGTGATTCTTGAAGTCCTATTGAATGTAATTAAACGAGCTATAATACTTCAAGACACTTTAAATATTTTTAACCAAAAAAATGGTTACATTTTACCATTTTGGAGGAGCTTCAGCCCGAAAGTCTCCCCCGTAGATAAATGTGCCATAAATCGATATTTTCTGATCAAATTCAGGTACATCCAAAATATTTTTTATATTAAATGGGATTTAATAGAAAGAGATCATAAAAAGTTGTCAATAATGTTTGTTTGAAGTGATTTATTACCAAAATAACGGAAATGTTATTAATTCTATTTTTTTTTAAATTAAATAATTTTTTATCTGTCTTGGAAAATGTTGGATGTAACCAGTTTTGAAACAAAACGCCTCAATTAAAAGTTTCAATCCTTATTTATTATATATTTGTCAGCTTTGCATCGATTAATAAAAAAATGTACCAATAAGTATCGATAGAAAGGTCACAGTGGAGTACTGAAACATCTGACATTTTGAACCGAATCGTACCACGGAAAGGGCCAATGGTGTTGGGTAGACTTCAGTACATTCTATGAAACATAAAATACCAATTTACGTTATTTTTCCTTGTATTACCATCTCTTTTTTTATTTCTATTTATAGCACTACCAATGTTATGTGGCTAAATGAATGATATATGTACCAAAGAGGTATGAGGTTATCCGTTCGCTGCGTCGATTCGTTCTCTTATCGATACTTAAATATTGTTTGTAGTGTTTTATCAATGTTATTTGTGTTAAAATGGAACTCTCAATCGCATCGTGCCAGAAGAAGTTGAACTCGGGAGTGCCGCCGCGTCGGATTAGAAGTTGACGTATTCAACGTGAGTTATTTCTTCAATATATTAATTTATTTTAAAAATCATTCACAAGGTTTTAATGTATTATGTGACGTAGGACGAATAATAATGTATGTTCTTGCTCCATTGTGTTGCGTTTTTTCTTCCTGAAACTAGTAACAAAGCCTTTTCTTTAATCTGTTATCAATTTGCTTATGACCTAACCTAAATCTTAACTGTTTTTTCTGTTTATTATAAAATTTTCACTAGTAATACGTTTGCATTCATATTTTAATTAATGTATCTGTGTAAAAGAACTAACATGAAAGAACTTAGGAATTGGAAATAAAGAACTGGTGATTAAGGCTTGTTATTTCTCATATGCAAAACTACATTGTTCTTATTTTCTTACTGAACATTTAAAAAGTGGAGTTTTTAACATTGAACTATATTATTCTTGCTACTGTTCTTTTTCCGGTAGTGACATACTATCCATAAGGCAACGTTGTGAGACCTGTGTATGGTTCGTTAAAAAAATAAGTTGAATTATTTTTAGTTTGCTTTCCAAAGATCTTAGGTTTATAAGATTTTATCTCCCTCATAATAACTCAGCAGTGGCTTTAATATAATTTATTATAATTAATTTAATTTCAGAACCCACCCCAAATTTTTCAACGCGCTTTAATTATATAGGTTGGCGTACATTATCGCTCGAAAAACATCAATTCTTTTTCGTCATAATTAACGAAAAAAATATGTCTGTTAGGAAGATAAAAAAAAGTGGGGTAAAAAAAAATAAATGAAATCGATTTATGTCTTCTGATTACGCGTGTACTTTGAAGTATGCGAAAACTGGCTTTCCACATTCTAAATTCACATTACAATTCGACCTTCATTTTTTGCATTAGTTAACTTTGTCGAATATTTAATGCAACCTGAATATAATATCTCTTTATTTTCTTTTCTCTCTTGGCATTACAGACTGCCCCGTCCATGCCTGTATTGATCTATTTCTTTCCAGTTACCTGCACACACATACCTTTGTTGCTTCTTTGTTGGTTCTATCTATTCATCTACTTTTTGGCCTTCCACGTGGTCTTTTGCCTTCAATTGAGGCATTTATTGTTATGTAGAGGCTTCCAGATTTATTGCTACGAGCTACATGCCCCGCCAACCTTAACCTCCGTGCTTTCATATTGTGGGATATTGATAGACCAATTTCCGTAAGCAGTTTTTTATTGGTCTTTCTTTTCCATGTATCCACTCTGATTCCAAATCGCTCCGGTTATCGTGCGGAGGATTCTCAAATCTCAAATCTTTCAATACATTTTTCTAGGGTGCTGGTTAGTGTCTAGATCTCACAGCCATATATTAGAACTCACTTTATCCTAGCATTGCTCGCCGTTAATTTGAGATTTCTTGATATTTTTCGGAATTTCAATATCTTTGAAAGGGAGAAGAAAGCTCTGTTTGCGCTGGTTATACGCTGGTCTATTTATGCTTGTTGGTCATCCATTGAGGTTATTGTGGAGCCGAGGTATTTGATTTTTTTTACTCTCGGGAATAATTTTCGATCTAAGCAGATCCTGTTATTGGGGTGGAATTTTCAGCTTATTATCATATATTTTGTTTTGTCTTCATTTATTTGTAGGCCGATCTGCTCTGCCTCTCTTATCACAGTCTTAGCGAGTTTCTCAATGCCCTCTTGATTACTTCCAAGAGCAGCTATATCATCTGCGTTTCTAAGGATTTTATGATTTATTCCGACGTGGATTCCCCCATTTTTCTGTGATGTTGCTCCTATTACCTTTTCCAGGTCTAAGTTAAACAACGTCGGTGATAGACAATCTCCCTGCCGTAAGTCCGTTCGAGCTTTATAACATCTCATATTATTCATCAATAAATACTTTTAAAATATAGATTTACTACTATACCCTGTGATGTTCGGCTTAATTGTCTCTGAACATGTTTACTACTATCCCAGTGACAATGTAAGATTAAACTGAAAGGAGGCTTCGGGAGCCAACATTAGACATTTATTAATTAAGTAAAAAATAAATGTAGAACTTACTTTGAAATGACGAATTTTTCAACCCTTTTACTGCATTGGATCGAGTATTACTGCTAGTGCAAAGAATACAAAAAAAAATCTGGTGCGCGCAACACACAACTTTCACTTACCGATCTACTTTGAATATAAATTATTTTCTGGCAATGCTGGGCTATTATAAAATTTTTTGAAGTGCATTTTAAACGGAGCTAAAGCTTTCAGGTAACAAGTCATTAAGACCATTATAATTACAAAATGTCTATATAATATATCGACGACAGGCAATAAAAATCTATTCACTCTATCTGCTTTTATAAACCACAGAATGACTAACTCCAATTTCAACATTTTTGAGTGATGTCATTTTAGTGATATTTTTAGTTGAAAAAGTTATCTATGCAGACAATGAGTAAGTTGATTCAAGAGGTGGTGATGGCAGTGTTGAAATATAGAACTGAGAATAAAAGTATAAATATAGGTACTACTTTCTTATGAAAGATGTTCTTAGGAAAGACACTTTATTAAATATCTGTAGAAAAAAGTTTTTTTTAGTCTCAACAATTAAAAAAATATATTTTAAATTTATCCAAATTTTCATCTCTTCAGGGAAAAAAACTATAGACCATATCTTTCCTCCTAATTGTAAAAAGTGTATACTTTTTGAGTTATTCGGAATTTAATTTTAACATCCCTCGTAACTTTTTTTCCAGCTTCTTTTCGTTGAAGTATGTTATATAGATAAATTTAAAGGGTATCGAGAAAATGAGTTTAGCGAAGTTTCATTGAAATCGGTACATTCGTTTAGGCGCTACAGTCTGTAGGAACGCAGGTTTTTCTGCATTTTTATTTTTTTCTCCTTTATTAACTTATCAAATTCTTTCAAAAGTTATATGTAGCATTTTTTCGTAATTCTGAATAATGTGAAATGGTTAATTTTTTAAAATAAAGCATATTAAAGGTACTTTAGAGGAAGACATATATGAACATTGGGCATTTAAGCTCTGTAAAGTGACATCAATGGGATAAGACCTAATTGATATTAAAGACCACTTAATTATACAATGATACACCGAGTTAAATCAAAATCGTTAGAACCGTTTTTGAGAAAATTATGAAAATGTGTTTCAGCGTTGATATAAAGTGGCACTTCCGGTTAGCCGATTTTAAGGAAAAAGTTGCTGTCACATCTAAAGCATATACCTATCTTAAATACGTGATATCAGTTTCATAGGACTTTTCGTTTTTGAGCTAGACTGCTAACATACAGACACACAGACCATTTTTCGGGACTTTGTCATTTCGACTCAGTGTATCTCAAAACGTCTATTTCCATTGAAAACTCAGATTAAAAAATTTTCACGATCGCAATACTTACCCTTACTATATATTACATATATACGTAAGTGAAAGTAAAAATAGGCATTCTGCACTCCCTAGGAATTTGTCTTTTCTATTCAGCTATGATTTAATATAGATCGTTATTAAATTTAATTCAAAGGGGATAGTAAACCCATAACATGAACTTTGAAATTAAATTTCATCATGAGAAACATTTCTATAATAACCATTCCTTGTACATTCGATGCCATTAGGTATCTACCTTCAATAAGATATATAACGTTTAGAGAAAATGAAATATCTGATATTTTAATTTTGTACCAAATTTTAGCGTTTCGTCACCGGGAGGGAGGATTGGGAAGAGGATAAGACACTTTCTACCCCCCCCCCCCAATATTTTTTGATTGGGGGACCAGCTCCTTCGATATTTCGCAATCATTTATTTAAAAATTTCTCACAAAAATTCCAATAAACCTTATTGTCAATAGTTACCATATATAATATTACAGATAATAAACAATTATTGAGCCATCCCCTTATGTATGGGGTTCTATTCTTCTCTCTCCCTCTCTAATGTATTGATCACTTTTATCAAGTTATAAAGTAATCTTCTTCCCCTCCCATATTTTCCAAGTTCCGGGGCCTACGGTTTAAACTATTAACAACTTATTTATTTTGTTTATATTTATTCCTTCCCCCCTCCAACAAAAATATAAAGAAAATTGAATAAATTATTTTGATAATTTAATAGTTTTCTTAAGCAAAAATTGCGTTTTTATTTTATGTACTGTAAAAAAAATATATGATGCTATGGACAGATAAAAAGTGTATTGAAAAATTCCTTATACATTTTCCGCTTTATCAGTTATTTCCAGTCTTGAGATATTAGAAAACACATATGCCATCTTAGCAGTAATTCTTTTGGTTTTAATAAATAAAAATTTGCGCTATTACATTCAGATAGTGGCTAGTTGAAAATATTAAAAAAATTAGTAAAAATGTGCATTTTAGCAGATATTCGTATGGACTCAAACTACAAGGTTAAATTAATTTGATTTCTTCCCTACCCCCAATTTTTAGAATTAATAACCTTTACCATGGTATTGTTATTTAAAAAAAAATTAATGTTTTCGATCATCAACCCTTTTCTTCTTCATTTAATTCGACCATGTTTTACGAAAGCGAAACGTGGTCGTTCACATCTAGGAAAGTATTTAATTTAGTGTAACTACTATTTTATATCAATGCATGCAAAATGCTTTAAAAGGATTATTGAAACATAAAAGTTTGTTTTTATATTTTCGAATTCTATGTTAGTGTTAAAAAAAAAGGAGTTCTTTAGTACAAGAGGTTTTCTTATTTGCTCGAACATTTAGCAAATCTTTGTTAACTGTTTCATTAAACTATTCTTTGTAGTATTCTCAGGAGCTTTACCCATGGGTTTTTCCTTCACAATATTTTTCAAACCCCTCTCTTTTTCAATTCGTCCAATTTAAAAATCATTTTCGGAACACATGGAGTAGAAATATTTCCATTTATCTATATAAATACTTCATATCAAAGACGGATACTATAATTTTCAAAAAGTGTAGAGAAAGTCAGTTTTTATTTTAAAGGTTCATCCTCAACTGTTTCTGATGATTTTATTTAAGAATTTTTAAGTTGAATCTTGGATATCCCTCTTTGGTATCTTAAATTATTGATGTCCATCTGTGATGTAAGACCACTTTATTGTTCGATTTATTGCGATAATAACAGTTCATGGCATTTTTTTTTTTTATAACAGACGAATGTATGAATGAGGTTGTGTTTAGATTTTGTTAATCGAAGTGCTTTTGGATATACAATGTTTTTATTTTTCTGTATGGTGAGTACACGATTAAGTTTAGTTTTCTAACGCTTGACCATATGCTTCTTTGTGATTGTTTCAAATATTAGGCTTAGATCACGTATAAAAACAAACATGGACCTATATATAAAATATAAAAATATATTTATAAATATTATAAATATAAAAAAATAATTTGGGGTCTTCTGGTAAAGCTTCCTTGTAGACCCCTCCCTCCAGTGGCTCTCTCTGAAGTTTAATTTTATATTAATTACTTATTGTGTTTTACTCCTTCCAAACTGAAGTGCTGGTTTCATAATTTATTTTTTAATTTAATCTATGTAAAAAATACATTTTTGAAACTATTTAAATCAAATTAATACATGACATGGGCCCATGGGCAAAATCTGGCCTGGTATTACTATGTAAATTAATGCAAATGTATAAGTCATGCTAGGAGATAGTAATTATGCTATGGCGTTGAGGCTATTACAGTTTGTCGGGGCAACTTGACGGCAACATCAAACCCATTCGCGCGCCCCAGGGGCTTAAAGCTTCCCAACATTTATAAACATTCTAAATTACTGAGATTAGTTACCATATTTTTAAATGTTTATGTTTGCGAACATTAATATTTATATATAACATCATATATATATATATATATATATATATATATATATAGATAGATAGATAGATAGATAGATAGAAACTAAACTTTATTCTGGGACAAGGTCCCTTATGAATAACAGATATGAACAAAAAAATTAAAACTACATCTGGCCAAAAATTACATTAATCAATATTAAAGAATATATACAGTGTCTTCAGTGAAATTAAATTAAAACAAGTTAAAATAAAATAAAATTTTGAGAAAAAACGAAATAAAAAAAAACAACATTATTTAAATGAAGATAAAAATAAAATAAAATAAGCATGGGTTGATTTTTAAAATTAAGGCTATAAATTTTATCAATCATTTACCTCAGTCAAAATCTGTTTCACAATATTTATTTTATTGTATAACGTCATTTTGGGATGTGAGAAGGAATTGGTAAAGATGATATTTAAATGAGGACAAGGAAGAGGCATGACGGATTTCAGATGGCAAGGAATTCCAGAAGGCTGTGGATCGGGAAATAAAGGAATATTCAAACGTCTTAGTTCTATGGGAAGGGATATAAAGGTCGGAAACACGGGATCTTGTTTTCTGGGAGTGGACCACGGGTTTAAACTGTAGGAGACTGTAGATGTAAGAAGGGTGTCTAGTGTTGATTGTTTGGAATAGGAAAGATCCGAGGAAATATTGTCTGCGGAAAGAAGGGAAGAGCCACTTTAACTCGTCGTAAAGGTGGGACACATGAGATCGCTTTGATGTACCGAAGACAAATCTTAAGCACGTATTCATGAGTCGCTTCAATCTATCCTCAAGTATCATCGGGATGCCTCCGTACACCACACAGCCGTAGTCAAAGTGGGGGAAAATGAGAGAGGATACAAGGAGCTTGCGGATGGGTTGTGGGAGTAGGTGGCGGGAGCGATGAAATAGCTTAAGGGTACCTATTGACTTACGGGAGATGAGGGCAATATGGGGTTTCCAGGAGAGGTTTTCGTCTATGGTGATTCCTAGGTTTTTAACGGATGAACTGAATGTGACAGGATGATCGTTGATGACTAAAGGAGGAAGGAAGGAGATGGATTTAAGAATAGGACTGGAACCTATAATAATGGCCTGAGTTTTCATCGCATTTAGATTTAAATTATTCAAACTTGCCCAGGCACTGATCCTATCTAGGTCAGCCTGAATATTGGCGAACGCGACTAGTAGCTCAGAAGGATGAAAGGAAAAATATATTTGGGTGTCATCAGCGTATAAATGATGTGAACAGTGGTAGATGGATTTGGAAAGATCATTTATGTAGGAGTTGAAAAGGAGAGGGGAAATGCTCGAACCCTGGGCCACTCCAGAGGACAGTGTAAGAAAGGAAGATAGGGGTTGGTTTGGAATGCTGACTGCTTGAGTTCTGTCGGATAGGAAAGACTGTAACCAGAGGATAGAGCTGTTGGAGAAGGATAGGGATTTTAATTTAGTATAGAGTATAGAGTGGTCTAAGGAGTCAAAAGCTTTGGAAAAGTCGAGAAGTATTAATACAGTTAACATTTTTTCGTCCATTGCGGTATGTAAGTCATTGGTAATTTTTAGTAGGGCGGATTGTGTGGAGAAGCCAGGTCGGAAACCAGATTGGAGAGGATCGAGTAGTTTTGAGTTTTCAAGGAATTTAGAGATTTGGGATTGAGCTATTCTTTCCAGAGGTTTAGAAAGGTTAGAAAGAATGGAGATTGGGCGGTAGTCTTTAGGAGAGGTAGGATTGGGAATTTTGTTGATAGGTCTGACTAATGCTTTTTTCCAAGCAGTTGGAAAAACTGAGTTCTGGAGGGAAAAATTATAGATGAAAAGGAGAACTGGAACGACTTCGGGAAGGCATAATTTTAATAGTTTGACTGGTATCCCATCAAGTCCGATGGAGTTTGTGTGTGATTTCATTATAGAGGAAATAAGGTCGGTCGGTGAGATGTTGGAGAAATAGAAATTATCACTGTTAAATGAGGGTGATAAGGAAAACTGGTGAGAGGTGGGTGAACTGTTGCTGGTGGTGGAAGATATAAAGTAGGAATTTAGTTCATCGGGTGATACCGGGTAGAACGGTGAGGAAGAGGATTTACAAAGAGAGAGTTTACGAAGGGTTAGCCATATTGATTTAGAATCAGGAGCAGAAGCGAGAGTTTCGTGAAAGAAGTTTGATTTCGCTTTCCTGATCGTTGTTTGTGTCAAGTTACGGAGTACCCTATAGACTTGATAGTCATCTGCTAGTCGAGTTCGTCTGAAGCGTCTACGGGCTGCCTCACGTCTCTTTTGCATGTCGCGGATTTCTTGACACATCCAAGGAGCAGGTTGGCGACGGAAGGTTGAGGTTTTGATAGGAGCATGTATGTCAAGAATATGGATAAGATTAGAAGTGAGGATGTCTACCATATGATCAATAGAGGTACAGGAATAAATATCGTTCCAGTTTAGGGTTTCAAGGTCCGGTAGGATTTTATCACGGGTGAGGTTGTCAAGATTGCGGAAAGTTATGGTTTTAGGAAGAAACGTGGGAGTTTGGATATCGTATGATAATTTGATGAGATCATGAGAAGAAAGGAAAGGAACGGGTAATTGAGAACAGGACAAGAGTTTCTGCTCTGAATCGATAATATGCAAGTCCAGCCAGGTGTCAGACCAACAAGTATGGTGTGTAGGAGCGAAAGGAACAATAAAAAGGTTGAGGGAGAAGAAGAGATTTTCCAAATAGCGTTTGTTGTTGGATTCTGTGAGGAGGTTGGTATTAAGATCACCGGAAATTATAATGTTATTATAGAAAGGGACATAATTGTACAAGGTTGATTCGAAGGATGAGTCAAAAGGAGTCAAAGGAGGGCGATATACGACCACATAAAGGAGAGGATGTGCTTTACAAGAAATTTCAGCTAAGAGGAATTCAATGTGAGGATGATTGGAAGGGGATGAAATATCTAGAATACGGGGTTTCAGGCTATTATGAACATAGAGACCAACACCTCCGCCAGTCCGGGAAACCCGGTCATGACGGATGAAGGTATAATCAGGTAAGGAAACGGAAGAGGAAGGGATATAGGGCTTAAGCCATGTTTCAGAGACTGCAATAATGTGGTAGAAGTTACAGGTGAAATATTGGAGAAATTCGTCATAGTGAGCAGGAAGGGATTGAGAATTAACATGGCAAGTAGTTAAGACGCTAGACATAACGGAAAGGAGAAAAGTATACATATGATGGATGACGCTGTAGGTAAGAAAAAACTGTGAAAATCAATTTGGAAAGAAGTAAATAATGGCTGTAAGAGAAGAAAAAAAATACAAACAAAATAGAGTTAGGTTCAAAAATATGAAAGAGGAAAAAACAAAAAATTACATTGGTTAAAATAGAGAAACAATAATAACAATAGTAGTAGATGGGCAACCCAGCACGATGCTGTATTATACAATAGAAAATTGGAAGTTTACGGATGCATTCTGTAGGTTGACGTAAATCAGAAGGTCAGCAGAAAACATCTAGATCATCTGGTTGGTCGATGTATATCACGGGATGGCCATCTCCTTTTCTGCAGCGCAATCTACCCGCCGAAAACCACACGTATTTTAGTTTACCAGCCGCTCTCTTCTGACGTGCGAGCCAATACAATCTTCTATTAGCAGGGGTCATTTCTTCACCAAGGTATATCCGGTGGGAGTCGTTTTCCTGCCAGCCGATGTCTCGAGTTGAGAAGTCCCTTTTGACCTTTCTTCTTTGGACCAGCTCGTCTCGTACTGCCTGCCTCACAAAGCGAGCTATAACTGGTGGTGGTCTAGGGTCGTCTTTTTTAGGTCTACGGCGCTCCACAAAATCGATGTCCTCGATGTTAATCTTAACACCGAGACCAGCTCCCACACTGGCAACTAGTGCCGAAGGGGTCTCTCCTGCACGTACCGGAATGCCTCGGATCTCAACCGATCTACAGAGTAGGCCCTGCTCGGCTCTGTTTAATCGTACCTCGAGTTCCCCCACTCTGGATTTCAACGTTTTATTTTCCGTAGTCAATTCCTCCAGATGTTTAGCTTGGCTCTCTAGATGATTTTCTATTTTTGAAAACCTTTCACTTAACTCGAAGCTGAGTTCCCCGTATTTTTCTAATGACGACTTAATATTTTTAATGTCTTCATTGACTTGGGCGCTAAGTCGATTAACCGCTCCGAGAATATCAGCTGCGGACGGCTCCTTGATTTCACTTCTTGGTGGACTGGCTGATTTTTCCCTAATTTGGTATGTCTTTTTGCCTTGGTCACATTTTTTACAAAGCCATACTTTTTTTTGAGATTTTAATGTCTCGATCTCTTTATCACCCAGTTTGCAGCATTTACCGTGAAAGATAACCTGACATTTATTGCAGCTTATATTAGTTTTGTCATCTCTAGAGATGGCACTATCACAAATAGAGCACTGAACCATTTTCGTGATAATATAATAATATTTACTCACGCTAGAAGAGTGTTTGTCAATAGATGCGTGTTGTTGGTCCTTAATACTCAAGAGCTTAGAAGGATTAATAGCCGCTTCTCAATCCACAGCTAGTGAAACACGACCTTTATCTTTAATAATTGACTTAAAAAATAAATAAATGAAGAACGTAAATAAACTCGCTTGACCGTGATGAAAAAAAAAACACAACATATATATATAAAAATTAAGAAGAAATAACAGAGGGTACGAATGTTAGAGAGAAAAAACTATAGGAACGAAGTGAACTGCTTGCCGTCTCTGGCCAGACTGTGTCACATATATATATATAGATAGATAGATAGATAGATAGATAGATAGATAGATAGACAAAACTTTATTCTGGAACAAGATCCCAGAAGTTATGAAGAAGTATGAAGTATGAAGTATGAAGAAGTTATGAAGAATATCAGTTATGAACCAAAACCATACCGGGCCAAAAACTACATTAATATAAATTAAACAATATATACAAAATCTTCCGTGAAAATATGTAAACAATAGAAAGTAAAACATTTTGCAAACAAAAACGTTATCGAAATGAAAAAAAAAAAAAAACTGAAACCAGGAAAAATAAAAAACAACACGATATAAACACTGTGAGTTGATACTTAAAATTACAACTTAAACCATTTCAACAACCATCCAATTCAATCAAAATTAGATTCATAAAATTATTTACATGATTGTACAGCACCGTTTTAATATGTAAGCAGGAATTGGTTGGTATGGTATTTGAATGAGGACAAGGAAGAAGCATGACGGGTATCAGATGGCAAAGAATTTCAGAAGACAGTGGATCGGGCAATAAAGAAATGTTCAACTGTTTTAGTTTTGTAGTAAGGAATATAAAGGTTGGAAACACGGGATCTTGTTTCGTGGGAGTGGTCTATGGGTTTGAACTGTAGGAGACTGTAGATGTAGGAAGAGTTCCGCGAGATGATCGTTTGGAATAAGTAAGATCGAAGGGAATATTGTGACGGAAAGAAGGAAAAAGCAACATAATTCGTCATAAAGGTGGGTGAAATGAGACCGCCTCGAAGTACCGAAGACAAATCTAAAAGTTTATATGGATAGCTCCAATCTGTTACCGCACACCCTTAGTCAAAGTGGAGGAAAATAGAGAGGATATATATATATCCTCTGGACACACACACATATATATATATATATATATATATATATATATATATAACACACATACACACACACATATATATATATATATATATATATATATATATATATATATATATATATATATGTGTGTGTGTGTGTGTGTTTCACTCATTTTTCTACATGTTCTATTAAATATCCTAAATTTAGTTTTCTTCTTATGTTGTTTCCATATTTTTAACTCCAGATTATTGTTGATAAATCATTTGCTGTAAGAAGATACAATACAGCTTCTCAATTTATCTGAAAAAATTACATAATTTAGCACTTACTACATGTTGAAAAAATTGTCCTTGGCATATTTACGCTCGCATAATTTGAAATTGTAATTATATATATTCTTCTACAAAAAAAAAAAAAAAAAAAAAAAAAAGATGGTTTAGAGGAATTCCTCAATACAAACAGGAAAATAATTAATAATAATAAACTGGATACTTTTTTTTATACTTACGATTTTAACATTATATCATTCGTTATGGATGTCACTTCTAATTATTGCGGAATTATAATATATAAGTAATTATATTAATATAAATGAGTAAAAAACACACTAAGAGATAGAAAATCGATGTTAAGCATAGATGGAAATAATCATAATCAACGATTATGATTACAGTAATGTTGATTACGTGACATTGATTACGTAATTACACAATTACGATCGTTATCAGGTTTCCGATTACGATTGTAATAAGGTAATCGTGTTACATTTTTACTTTCGCTTACACATGTATGTAATATACAGTAAGGGAAAATAGTGCGATCATGAAAATTTTTGAATCTGAGTTTTCAACTGAAACACACGTTTTAAGTCCAAATAACCAAGTCCCGCAAAATGGTCTGTGTGTGTTAGCAGTCTAGCTCAAAAACGAAATGTCGTACGAAATTGATATTACGTATTTAAGATAGGTATATGCCTTAAATGTGACAACAACTTTTTCTTTAAAATCGGCTAACCGGAAGTGCCACTTTATATTAACGGTGAAACACAATTTTCTCAAAAACGACTCTAACGATTTTGATTAAACTCAGTGTATCAGTGTATAATTAAATATCCATCAGGTCTTATCCACATTGATGTAATTTTACAGGGCTTAAATGCCTCATGTTCTTATACGGCTTCCTCTCAATTACGTTTAATATGGTTTATTTAAATTTTTTTTTGTCTATTAAAATGTATTTGCGCCTGTCAACTTATTGTTGACAATCAGCAAATGTGATGGCGATAATTTTAAAATTTGTAAGCTTTTAGCTTAAGTTCGGTTAAGAATGGAATTAAAAAAAATTATAATAGCCTAACATGGCAGAAAATAATTTCTATTCAAAATTGAGCAAACCATAATTTATCTTTAAAATTATAACGTTAAGTGAAAGTTTGAATTGACGATTTTTTAAATATCAATATGTATTCGGTACTTTTGGGACCCAAAATAAAAATCCGTGTCTTCTTTAAAAAAAATATTAATAATAATAATAAAAATAAATTTTTCCAATTAGCTGTAGAATTTGAAATGGGTTACAATATCCAGTATTAACCTTAAGAGACGACTCAGTATAAAGAATGAAGAATAGACTGAAAGAATGACAAAACTCTTTATCCCTGGAGAGATTAATAGGATCACGTTTTGCTTGTTCATTAAAATTGGCCACAGGTCTAAATTGAAAAGTGAGTACCTATACCTTCCACGCGTTACGTTGAATAAAGGCACTCCCGCAAACAAGATGACGGCTTACAAGGACTGAACAATTATTATATGCGATCATATTTCTGGTTGTCTTAGAAGATTAAGTCTATTAATCACTTATATACATTTTCTTTTAGACGATCCGTGTCTTTTTTTTATATACGAACGATTATTAATTTCTAGTTCTATTAGCCGGATAAACTCGATAATAACACGCCTCACTGAGTTATTAACATAATCTGGTTCGTTTAAAATGCACATGACAGATGTATCATTACAAAACTATTATTAATGGGCGAATAGTATATCAAATACAACTGCTAACTTTTTTTAACATTTAGAAGTAATCTATATTTTTAATAGATAGAAATCATATCGTGTTTAATCTCTAATTTATCCGTATATGAAAAGAAAAAAGAAATAGATGTATATACGTCGTAGCGGCAGTTTTCAAATATATCAAAACAGCAATTACGAACAAATATATCAATATTTCGAAATACGTACCTGAATGTTACTGAACGTTAAAAAAGATAAATGTTACTGAACATTTATTTTTTAATTGTTTTATTACTAAGAAATAGAGGAAATATCTGGTGCGGTGTGCCTATGTAATTACTTTCATTTACTATCTCCGGTCAAAATTAATTTTAAATATATTTATAAACTTCAAGAATATTATTTAAATTATAAATATAAAGCTGTAGTTACTGTAAAATAAAACCGTTTGAAATTGTTTTAATATAGATTTAAATTTTTATATCGCTTGATAAATAATGTAATAAACCTTATTACAGATTACTTAGCAAAATAGAACTAACTGCCAAAAAATATTGATACTTTTTGGTTTATTATTTTCAATAATGAAGCATTGCGTTCGCTCGAAAAATTAACTCCCCTCAAAATTTAAGGTTTTACGTTTTACAATACGTAGAATTTGAAATTCGGAAAAAAAAAATTGTCCGTTCGCCTTCCGCGCTTTTCTCCGAGACTACTGCAGCTATTTCTTTTTTTCAAATTTGGAATCCAAGTCAGAGGTCACCTGAGGATGATCCTCCTACCTCTACATTACTATCCACCCTCTTCTTCTAAAATTTCAGCCGAAAAACTTGTGTTGGACAAGCAGACTGTAGTGCCTAAATGAATGTACCAATTTCAATGAAACTTGGCTATATTCTTCTCGCCGGCGCTTTTTAAATTTATCTATATAACATATCACAAACCTTGAAGAATACTGTAAATCTGCAAAAATAAAATAAATCCCATGAAATTACCTTTATCCTGTGTCGCAAACCTATGACCTTCTCTCCATTAATATTCTTTAACAATTCTCCACTTATCCCAGTTAAACAGATCCCTTACCTATAACTCCACCTTGACAAACAACTCACATGGTATCATATCGACAAGAAACGACGAGAAACTGCTCGACGTTTCCGACTACTCCAGCACTTAGTAGACAAACACTCTAAGCTTTCAATCAATTACAAACGACTCATATATATGACAATAATAAGACCTGTTTAGACTTACGGAATTGAGCTCTGGGGCTCCACTAAGCCATCGAATTCCTCTCGTATCCAATCCTTACAATCCAAAATCCTTCGTAAAATGCTCAATGCTCCCTACTTAGTCACAAATAAAATCATCCATAAAGATCTTAATGTTCCATATGTTTCCGATTCGGCCCAATCCAGCTACTTATCCTTACATAACAAACTTCATAACCAATCGAACCCTCTCGTTTCAAACCTTGCTTCCTCCCCGATCCCTGATAATCCTCCGAGGCGTACGAAAAGAAGGTGGCCTCGTGATCTTCTTGTGTAAATTTATTATTTGAGTGTCACCAGTGGGTACTTTCTCATCGTGCGATCATATTATTATATTCCTGAGTGCACATTTACTAGATGTAATATGGTTTTTTTTTTTTTATAATACAGTTATCAGCACAATATCAGTGAATTAATAAAAAAAAATATATATATATATATATATATATATATATATATATATATAACATACTTCAACAAAAAGAAGCTAGTAAAAAAAATTCGAGTAAGTAGAGAAGTATATACTTTTTGTTGATGTTTTTTTTTTTTTAAGTTTTCGAAATAAAAAAAATATAATCGTTGAAATCAGACAATTTGGCAGAAAGATATTGTGTTCTAAATATTTTTATTTGTTCTACTGCAAATCTTATATATTTTGTTTTGGTTATTGATTTTTTGAAAGGTTTTCATCAACTGAAGCAATATTGTCTCATTTTATAGCAAACTATCAACGATAAAAAAGAAAATTATTTAGGCCAATGTTAGGAAAACTTCTTTTATTTATTTCCCTTGATGTTACATACAATGTAATGTAAATTTTAAACTGTTTGGGAATAATAAACCATTTTGTAATAATTTGTAGCGTTTTTTTAATGAAAATATGAATATTTTTCTAACATCTCTCATAGCCAGCTCGTTGAGATAATAATTCAGATTATATTATAGTAGGGAAGTTATATTGTTATAATATGTTATGGACTATTCGTAATACCATTTATTTAAAAAATAGATTGGCGTCTATTTCTAAGTTACTAATTTATCAGTTAAATGTTTGCTGTAAACATTTTAGCACTTTGGTTTGAACATGTAATGGGAGGGACTCGCCTTATATTTCTTTTATCGTGTTGTTTTTTTATTTGTAATTTGTATTTATTATCCATGTTGTAACATAATTTAAATGACTCAATGATCTGTTGTACAGTTGAGAACAAAAGCCATTGACCGACAAGGAAAAGGTAATTCATTGAAGAAATTCCATCTACTCAGAGAGGTTAGGTAATGTCCTTCCTAATAACATTGTGCAACGACTTCTCCCTGTTTGTCGAGTCAAGGGCGAGCTATTTATTTAACTAATTCAACACCTCTTGTTTGTGTCCAAGCCGATCTTTCACCTCTCTGGGATCACCGCTACTAATTGAATAATATTCATCTGCCAATACGAACATCAACTTACTTTGATTTTTGAAGATAAGAATGGTTTGGATGATCAGTCAAAAAAAAAAAAAAAATTGTATAAAAATAAATAAGTATATTTATTTCTATGTTTTCCGACCTTTCATTCTAAAGTTCAGGCTTTCATGAGGACTAAGAAAAAAAAACCCAGATAACAATAACTATGAAAAATAACGTTAAAAAATTATAAAGAAAAAATAATATTTAGGTGAATGGTATAGTCTAAAAAATGTAGGTAGAATAAATTTAAAGTAAAATAAAGTAGGTAGAACAAACTTAAAGTAGATAGAATAAACTTAAAATAAAATAAAGTAGGTAGAATAAACCTAAAGTCTAATTAAGTAGGTAGAATAAACTTATTTACTTTTAATTAGGTACCCGTATTTTCTGTAAAAATGAATGCTCTACAGCATGATGCAAAACTTTCAAAAAATCATTAATGAAAACAAAATATACTAGCTTTACACTAGAACATATAAAAGAGAGAGAGAATCACTTTATTATCATAAAATAAAATGATGCTGCCCAATTACATTGGGTTGCTAACAACACAGCATACTTATTAATCACTACAGACAATATTTAAAATTATTATACAATTATATAGGAATAACAATATGTATGAGCATAGTATGAAATATTTTATACATATATATATATATATATATATATATATATATATATATATATATATATATATATATATATATATATATATATTATTTTATTATTATTATTTTTTTTTAGAACACCATATCTTTCTACCAAATTGTCCGATTTCAAGGGGTTTTTTTTATTTTTTTAAAAAAGAGTACACTTCTCTACTTACTCGAATTTTTTTTTACCTGCTTTTTTTTCATTGAAGTATGTTATATAGATTTATTTTTATTTATTCATTGATATTTACAACTGTATTATAAAAAAAAATGCATCTAGTTAATGTGCACTCAGGAATATAATAACATGAAATCACTCGTTGAGAAACTACCCACTAGTAGCACTCAAATAATAAATTTACAAAAGAAGATCACGAGGCTACATTCTTTTCAGACGCCTCGGAGGTTTATCAAGGATCGAGGAGGAAGCAAGGTTTGAAACGAGAGGATTCGGATGGTTCTGAACTTTGTTATGGAAGGATAGGTATCTGGACTGGGTCAAATCGGAAACATATGGAACATTAAGGTCATCATGGATGATTTTATTTGTGACAAAGTAAGAAGCGTTGAGGATTTTACGAAAGATTTTGGATTGTAAGGATAGGATACGAGAGGAATTAAATGGTTTAGTGGAGCCCCAAAGCTCAATTCCGTAAATCCAAATAGGTCTTATTATTGTCATGTATATGAGTCTTTTGTAATTGATTGAAAACTTAGAGCGTTTGTCTAGTAACTGTTGAAAAGTTTTTATATCTTGTTTTCCCGTGTTATGGGATGTATTGTAATAAATAAAATTACCCAAAACACATTTTATTAATAAAAATAAAAAATTTAAAAATAATGTTTTTTCAAATATTTTTTATGTAAGGGTGTTCCGAAACTGTGTTTTTCTCCCATGGCTTTATCTTGGGAATTGATATATATTTATCAGTGACAAACTTAATGTTTCTTACTAAAATTTCCGTTTAAAATGACTTACTGATCTACTGATAGCTTCAATTATTTTCATGAAAACGTAAATATTAGAGCCAGGAACATTAAATTTGTCACTTATAAAAACGTATCGATTCCTAAGACAGAAATCTGTAAGAAAAACACAATTTCATAATCATCTTATATGAAAAAAGGTTTGAAAATCATTATCTTTAATTTTAATAATTAAAATGTTGAATACTTGATGGTTGACCGTTGTATGTTATTAAGTAAGGAAATGATCATGGGTGGCGGTCATAAAAAGTATCCACGTAATCACATTCAACTGAAACTCCGTGCTGCATACACATCCTTGAAGAAGACCTGCAAAGTTGAGTCAAAACGTTGCCTTAAAATAAAAATAGTTTTTTGTTATTTCAGCCTCGGACCATTTGGTTACTCAATAAATAAAATGTGTTTTTAAGCAATTATTTTTATTATTATACATCCCACATCACCAAAAACAAGAAATAAAAGCTTTCCAACAGTTAACTATAGTCAATTTTGCAGAAAAAAACGGGCAATTTAAGTAAACTAGTAACTGGCTAAAAAATCACTTCACTTCTTCACAAAACTTGAGATGAATCTCAAAATTCTTGCTAGTTAACCTCAACTTAATTAATATGGACTTGAAGCTTATTAAAGGAGAAAGTTTTTCATAGACAGAATAAACAAATAAATCATAAACCTTCCTCCGATTAGAAAGCTCTACTATAGAGGTGGTAATGGCTGTGTTTGGATCGACAAGCGATCACTATTTAGTGGTCTTGTGATGACTGAGCATCGGAATGATCACTAAACAGTTGAAAGGCTGATTGATGACCGTGGATGCCCTGGCTCATTATCGAGATATGATACGGGCCTATGCGGGTAGTATAGTATTCCTCTCTTTGCGTCATTCAGTCAGTCAATTCAATAATCGAATACAATGTCGATTGTTGTTCACTTGTAAGATGATTTGTCGTCAATAAGAAATATTGCGCCGATGATAATCGTTTGATTTATAGAATTTATTGTATACTCCAGCAAAGACTGACGTGAGGTAGTTATGCTTCTTCATTATGCATCCGACGTATAAGAGAAACATGTTAAATATACAATACAACGCCAACTACACAAAATACAACTCCTCTATATGCAACACACACAATTGGTGAAGCCTCATACTTTTCTACAATTTTAAAGTAACAATTTACTTAATAAGTGATTAGCTTGAACTGGAAAATATTCATCTAGTATTAATTTTTTTCACAATTAAGGCAAAAATTTCAATTTTCTTCATATTCTTTTATTCACATTTATCACCTCAAACGTTTCGGGACAATTTCCCCATCATCAGAGCAATTCCTATATTCACTGAAACTAAACAATTTTTAATATACTATTTTAACAACATTACTTTACTTCTCCTATTTTACAATTCTTTACCTTGCTTTTTTTGATGTGACACCATTTATTTGTCAAAAATTTAAATATTTGTCACGTTCATTATATATTTATTTGCTGTTACACATCCTTTTTTTTTATTCATTGTTACACTAACAAATGATAACATCCAAAACAATAATCCACAAGTAAACAAAATATATAATAAAAGAATTTTTAGCAAAATGACATACATACCACAACTAACAAAACAAATCAAAAAAGTATTCATGAACTATGACCTGCCGGAAATTCAGTTTGGCATATATAATGACAAAAAATTAGGTAAAACTTGACAAACACAAAAGACAAAATAGAAACACTGGACAAGAAAAATGTTGTTTATAAGTTAGACTGCCAAAACTGTCAACAAATATATATATATATATATAGGCGAAACATCTAAAAAATTAAAAACCAGAATATCACAACCTACATCAGACTGCAAAAATAGTAAAAACATTAACATAACAGCACTAGTAAACCACAGTATTAAATCACTACACACATTTGATTTCAAAAACCCACACATATTAGAAATAGAACCTAAATCAAACAATAGGAAACTGCTGGAAGCCATATATATAACAAAAAAAAAAAAAAAAAAAAAAAAAAAATAGAACAGAAAACTATAAAACAGATACAAAACACTTGGATACACACTATTCGGACATAATATCCAATATTGAAATTCAAAAAACAACAATAGAGAAAAAAAAGATAACAAGTAGCCATAATAAGAAATAAGAGGACAATTACAAAGTACAATAATGATATTGAAGATAGCCAAATGTAGGTTAGTGTAACAATGAATAAAAAAAAGGATGTGTAACAGTAAATAAATATATAATGAATGTGACATATATTTAAATTTTTGACAAATGGTGCCACATCAAAAAAAGCAAGGTAAATAATTGTAAAATAGGTGAAGTAAAGTAGTGCTGTTAAAATAGTATATTAAAAATGTGCTTAGTTTCAGTGAATATAAGAATTGCTCTGATGATGGGAAAATTGTCCCGAAACGTTAGAGGTGATAAATGTGAATAAAGAGATATGAAGAAAATTGGTTTTTGGAAAAATTGAAAAAGTTTTTTTTTTTTAATTGTGAAAAAATATACAAACGTAGGCTCCATAAAAAAAGAAAAATAAGAAGATATTAATTTTTTGTTTATTTTTAATACATGTTTTATTTAATGATAATACAATCGGCTATATTTAAGGGCAACATGTATTAAGGTTATAAATGCTCATTCATACAAACTAAACAAACCAGAGGAAAATCGATATAAGTAATTTTAAAAAATAAGTAAATAGATAAAGTGTAATAAGAGATAATAACTAAGTGAAACAATAGATCGCATTACAAAAAAAAAAGTAAAGTATCATTTCTTTTTTATTTTATTTTAGTGAGATGAGATTACATTCACACTACATATACAGAAAATATGAAATGATCAGAAGCAAAATAACAACTAAACAATAATCAAAAGTGTACTTGTATAGAATAAATAAAAAATAAATAACTTGAAGATAAGTAAATTACAAAAAATACAGACTATATACACTATTTACAAATAGGCGAGGAAACTCCAAGCCAGAATTGTCCCTCCAACTGTTGAGGGAAAAGTAGGACTCCAGGAGATCCCTACACTCTCAACCGCGTCACTGGTGCTGAAACCAGTGGAGATTATGCTAGAGCACTCTAGCCACATACACCCATGTCTAGAGTGAAGAATTTGACCATTTCCAGAACTCCAATATATACATACTACAAAAGGTCGCGGGGCCATTGCCATTTTAATCTTTTTGGAGGATTATAAGCTTGAGTGGTGCTAGATAGGGATTGTGCTTAGGGATTTGGATGATACGCAATGTTCTGATGGAATTTGGAGAATTTGTTTGCGATAAGGTCTAGGACTAATGGGATGTTAAGGTCACGGTGTAGGATTTTGTTGGTTAGATAGAACGAAGTATCGACTATTGTTCGAAAGAATAAATAAGTAAATTAATAGATTGATGTTGAGAAAATATAAACCAAATCTTCTGAAACGCATTTATAACTATGTACGATATTCACTATTTTAATATTTATAACGCTGAGTCTTCATGTCCCACGTCGAAATCTTTGAAGTATAATTTATTCCGTCTCGTTTTGTCAACGTTTGAAACCATCCAGTTTATTGACTGAATTTCGTTATAGGTTTCAGTGAAACGCCTTTGTGGTTATGTCCAACGAACTGATAATTATTTTAAACAAATTGAATTATATAATAAATTATAGATATATATATATAATTTTAAGAATCAATAAAAACCTTACAAGAAATGAATGTTGGTTAAGCATTTTTATCAGCATTTGTCTTTACCCTTTAAGAAACAATTTAATTAAGTTAATTTAAATTCAAAAGGTTTTTGAGAATACAAAAAATACAGAAAGATAACTAATTGCCTTAATTTCGTAACATCTTATAGAAAAAAAAATTCAAGTACTTTATAAATAAATAGCTGTCGAGTGTTTGAAATAACAAAAGGTGTTTGCCTAATAATTACTATCGCGTGTCGCAATTGGACTAATAAATTTAATGAAAAATAAGAAATGTATCAAATCCATCCCATTGAGAAATTATGTAAATTATTATAATTATATTAATTTTTTTTTAATGTTTATTTGTTTTAAGCAGTCAATGAGTGTTTTCTATTAATTTATAGATTCTTGACTACATGAACATTTCTTTGTGAACTACTAATCGAAATGCTGCACAGCCCTACTCAAGACAAAGCTAATATACATCTAGGCGTACATTAGTAATAAATAGCTCAAATTGCGGAAAAAGATATAGTCCGTGGTAAAGATCCGCCTGAAACTTCGTAAATAACTTCATCTCATCGAAACGTACAAATATTATATTTACGAAAATGCTCGAAACCGTGGCGTTTTCAATCTGGAGGTCGGGAAACTTTGTCTACTTAATTAGGTACTAAATACTCGTAAATACCCATTTTCTTTCCACTTGGATCGTAGGATAATTTGATCACAAAATTGATAAAGAGGTGGCCTACAAAAATATTGGGCCGTTTCGCTTATATAACCTCGTTATTTTGATAATTTGGGGGCGTAGGTCACGCCAAACGGCACAATATTTTTGAATGCCACCTTTATTTTCGACTTGTACTCCAGTTATCTTAGGATCCGAGTGGAAAGCAAATGGGTATACGCAAGTTTTTAGTACCTAATTAAATAGACAAAGTTTCCCGACCTCCAGATTGAAAACGTTTAGTTTAGTTCATATACATTTACTTTTAGTATTATTGTTTTTTCTGTATTATTTATTTTTATTTATTGTTGATAGAGCGTGAATGTGCTCTCTGAACACTTTTATAAATGTCCTGATTTGTGACAGAATATATTTTTTTAAATATATTGTAAATAAATATATTTAAAAAAATAAATAAATAAATAGACAAACTTTGTCGACCTCCAGATTGAAAGCGCCCCAATTCTGAAAATTTTCGTAAATAAAATCTTTGTAGGTTACGGTGAGATGAAGTTATTTACGAAGTTTCAAGAGATTTTAATAATTTGATAAAAAGGTGTCTGTACCACGGACAGATGAAATGATGAAAAACAGAAAAATAAGCGAGTGGCTTAATTTCTTAGGCTATCACTTTAGCAAATAAAAAAAAAAAAAGGAATAATTTTCAAGTGGTTGAAATAACAGAATATGGTGTTTGTTTAATAATTAATTATGGCGAAATCGGAATAATAAATTCGATGAAAAACAAGAAATTTGCCAACTTAATCTTATTGAAAAATTATTGCTTTAAACAAATTATTTATTTAAAAAATATTTATTTTGTTTAATCAGTCATTGAGTGCTTTCAATTTATGTATAGAATCTTAACTTCATCGAAATTTCTTTATAAACTTTTCAACTAATCGCTTTGTTGCAGCCCTACTCTTGACAAAGCTTATATAACTTTTGCCATATACTGGTAATAAATTGCTCAAATATATTTTGATCAATAGTTAAATCGAAGGACCAAAACAGAAAGATAAGTGATTGGTCTATTTTTTTTAGGCTAACCCATTGGTAAAAAAAATAATAAAATGAAATGAAGTGCTTTATTTATAAATTGCAATCAAGTGGTTGAAATTACATAAGATGGTGTTTGTTTAATAATTAATTATATCGTGTTGAAATCGGACAAATAAGAAATGTACCAACTTCATCTTATTGAGAAATTATTACTTACAACAAATTATCTATTTAAAAAATATTGAGTGTTTTCGATTTATGTATATAATCTTAAGTACATCAAAATTACTTTGTAAACATCACAAATAATGGGATTGCTATAGCAGTGGCAAAGCAAAAATAACCTCTTGGGATAGCCTCAGAAAATGATACTTTGATCAATACGTTAGTTGGAGAAACAAAAATTATTAGAATTATAAACATTTATTTTTAATCTGCAATTCTGTTTTAATTTTTACTAATTAATCAAAAAGGAAAATTGTTTTTACTTCGTTACATTATTGGCGGAGATGCATTATTATAATCGGTTAGAAAAATGTTGTTTGATATTTTCTGTATATATAATGTGAGTATAGTATTACCTTATTATAACCATTGCTCATGTGACAGAATTTTATATTACTCAAAAAAATAAAAGGTTATTACTAATTAAAATGAAAATTAAATTTCACCATTTCCATTGAAAATATCACTGGTTTTTAAAAATAAACCACTTATTTTTTCTCGAAATATTTTAATGCCATGTAATAACGTTTCCGCGATTTTGTTTTTTTCCATTTTAGGTCTTTTTCTTCATGCCAGTGATTATGTAATGCAATTTTTGCCTTTACGTAACACCTCCTGTATTTTATACTGCTTCATTTATCTATATCCATTATCGATAATCTTTCTTATATCTAAAAATCATTATAAAATCTATAAATCATCACATATAAACGTGATTTATAGCCATGTTCATAAGGAAACAGAATGTTTCTTGTCGAACTTAGATTCCTTATCATTTACTTTTTATTTTGTAATAATTATTAATTAAAGAATATATATGTTCATCATACCTTTACGTTTCATTTACTTGATGTTTCATTATTATTTTTTTTTTTTTTATAAACCTGACTATAAATCATTTTCTATTCATATTTATTGTTGAGTGTAATGAAGCGAGTTTCACCCATGACCAGAAAATTATTTTTCTTGGATCTTGTATTTGTATTTATTTTTATATTTATGAAAGTCGTTTCGATGTTTCCTTTACCAGCTTATTGCGAAATTTACGCGAACAACAATTATATCCATTTCACGTATCGAGTAGACAAGATTTCTTGCCACAAGAAATTTCTTCCAGAGTTTAATTCGACAATGCACACGAGATCCTAACTTCCTGAACTGCATTTTGGTTACTGATGAATCTTGCTTTACAAAAAACGGCATTAATTTTCGAAATACCCATACTTGGGATGAAGAAAACCCTCATCCGATTGCTTTTGGATATTACTATCATACCTTTTCTTTAAATGTCTGGTGTGGTCTTCTAAGCTACATCGTTGGCCCCTTCTTTTTGACACCTAGGCTGTCAGGTATATCTTGCTTACATTTTTTTGCAAAATAATCTTCATGAACTCCTAGAAGATATTCCGCAGGCATTAGGGAAAGGCTGTGGTTTATGCATGACGGTGCTCCAGCTCACTTTTCTAATATTGTCACTGATTATTTAAATGAAACTTATGGATACCGATGTGTTGGTCGAAACGACCCGATCTCCGGATTTTGATTAGATTATTTTGTGTGGGGCTGGATGAAGCCTTTGGTTTATTCTGGGACAGTTGGCACGCAAGAAGAGCTAAGAAATCGGATCGTGGAAGCCGCTGTAACTATAAAGCACCATCCACCATCCTGATGCTATACGAAGAGTAATAATAAATAAAACGTAATAATAAATAATAAATTTTTAACCTTTGAAATCTGTTTAATAAATGGGTTTGAGATATATGTTAATATGAACTTTTTTGTTTATTTTGTTGAGTTAGTGAGCACATACCTAAAATAGTGCCGTGCAATTTATATAATTAAATAACTAATGTATATTGTTTGTATTTTATATAGCCCTGAAGAAGACCGTCGGAAAATGTAATATATGTACTATTATATAATATATATATTTTTTTACTGCGCTCCCCTCCCGCCACCCCTCCCCCCCCCCCCCCCGACTAACTTCTTCTGTAATTTATGTTATTATGTTTTATGTTGTAATTATTATTAATGGTGTTTCCTTAAGCTTTTAAATTATAACGACCTAAGAAAGTAGTAATCCTTGCGAAATATGATTTTTTTTTTGTTTCTTTCTCATTTACTCGTAGCAATGTGGGGCGTCAGAATTTAGAAGATGGCGAATTTCTATCTACATTTGATTTTTAGGTTAAGTAAAAAATATTTTACATCTCTATATAACGTAAATTAACACCCAGTAATAAATATTTGTTTTTTCTTATCGATTGTTCTGACTATAATTCAGTTTTTTCGCACTTAAATCATAGAGTAATAAAAGAAATGCGGCTAAATTAAACTTACCTTATTTCTTTCAAAAAAACATCAATAAGAAATGCGGATAATTAAACTAACCTTATTTCTTGCAAAAAAAACATGGGCTGAGGACTGATGTGTGCTTCCCATTAATTATGAATAATGTTCCTATAAAAATAATTAGTTAGATTACTAAGTTTTGAGACAAATGTTCCTCATATATCAGTAAGTGCTCTGTTCTACAAATATCATGTTTTAAACTGTATATATCTTCAAGTTCTCTTAAAAGCTTGGTCTAAGATTTTAACGATCTCCACAACTATACAAACAATGGAAGAATGTTCTACCAGATTTAGCACAATGCAATAAAAAATAGATTGGTTTCTGATCTAAGTATAAGGGATCCAACAAAGTCAGACAGAAGTAGTTAAATTAAAAGGAAATTGGTCGTTATTTTGAAGATGGTTTTATTATCCTATGCTATCTATTTTAAATAGTCTAACTGCTTTTTAATTAGTAATTAAATAGGTAAAGATACAAGACTCTTTTATGTATAAATTGGTATACATTAATGTCAAGGCCGTAGCCAGTTAAAATCAAAGGAGAGGCAATTAATTTAAATTTATGGAAATTCGACCTCATTTCGGAATTAGTTTATTTCGAATTGTTCAAATACTAACAACCAACGTTTGGCTTTTAATATTTTTTCAAAAAAGTTATTGTTTATATTTTTTCTTTGCTATTTTCTTGACTGTAAATTCCTTTTCGTGAACTAAATAATGTGAGTAGGGCGCCCAAATCTAGTTCATACCCTCAGCGAGTCCATCGGACTTTGCCGGGAAGAACATCTAAGGAGTTTCTACCAACTATCCTCCCCGCGGAAGAAGTTCCCCTATGCGGTAATGAGGTCCGCATTAGAACATATTAAGAAGTTTAGGTCTAAGATAAATAGAAAAAACAAGGAAATTAAGTCTAATTTGAAGGTATGGAATGTTATTTTTCTGTTGTAATGTTTCTCAGCTCCCTGCATTCTGTTCCGAAGCTTAAAAATTAAAATTTATACAACTAATTATCCTTCCTACTGTTCTTTGTCGATGTGAAGCGTGGCCACTAATTTTAAAGGATGAGCAATGACTTAAGCTTTTTGAAAATAAATTATGGTGTAGAATATTCTGACAGAAAAAAGACGAGTCATCCAGAGAACTTAGACTGTTACATAACGGCGAATTGCATGAACTCTACACGTTTAATGTTATGGAGGTGATTAGATTGCGGCGATAAGATAAGCGTATAAAATTGCTGGTTTTAGTAACGAAACCCCTAAAAGATTGATACGGCTTATGCCGACTCGGAAGAGTGCGAGGAGTAGACCTAAGCGAAGGTGGGAGGATAGCATTGAGGCTGTATGGTATCGGCATCGAACCTACGGTTTCGTTAAGCCTTTATTGTTAATTACTAGCTATTTCATAATAACTTTGCCTAATAGAAGAAAGGAAAACTTGCCCTCCTCAGTACTACCTTATATTGGTTGCAACATTGAAATTTTATTCCAATTGTAAATTCAAAGTTACTTTAAGAGAAAAAATAAGTATTGTACAAGATGAGAAGATTATATAAAAAATCTGGAAATTATTATCATTGTTTTTTCTTCATCTTCTTGAATTTCAGAGATAAAGGCATCTGAAGTAATGGCATTGACGATGAAGAAAAGATAAATTTCCTGCACCCTCTCCTATATAGAAAAAAAAAGGTAGCAACAAATTTCTGAAAAACCCATTGACATAAATATAGTTCGAGGTACAGACCTCTTTTTATCAAATTATGAACATTCGCCTATAACTTCTTCTAACCGTAACCTACCGATTTTTTATATATCTTATATTCTTCGAATATATCTTATATTTTTTATATATCTTATATTCTTCGAAAATTCTCTGAAATAGGGCGTTTTTTTATTAAATTAATTATTTTAATTTGGTACTAAAAATTTATAAATACCCATTTGGTTTTCACTCCATGAATCGTAAAATAGTTTGATAAAAAAAAAATAAATAAATAAAAAAAAAACAGGTAGCCTGCAACAAAAATATAAGTTTGGTCTATAATATCTCGGTATTTTGACATGTTGGGGGTAGAGGTCACGCCAAACGAGCCAATATTTTTCTAGGCTTCCTTTATTCTCGATTGTGTCATCAAATTATCTTCCGATTCAAATTGAAATCAAATGAGTGTTCATGAGCTGTTAGTTCCTAATTAAATAAGTTTGCTGATCTCCAGATTAAAAACGTCCAAATTCACGAAGTTTAAGGCGGATATTAATAATTTTATCAAAAGAGGTCTATAACGAATTAATAATTTGCTCGTTAGTATTTTGAGAAAAAAAAATTACGATCTGACTCCTTTTATCCGAGGATCATCATTGCATATCAGTTCTAGCTCTGTTTTTAATATTAATTCATGAGCTAGTTATGTAACAATCTAACAATCAATGGAGAAACAAGTGGTTTTATAATTTAAACATTTTTTTCTGTATGTTCAATACAGCCACAATAGATATAAAAACTCAACTATTAAATTACTCAATAATCAATAAGAACTTTTAACGTAAGTAATAATAAAAAAGAATTGGTTTAAAACCAATTTGATCCTTTTATTGATGTTTTATTCAAGTATGAAGTTTGTTTTTTAAGTAATTATGGATCAAGCCAACCTGATTCTAATAAATAAATTGAACAAGTTATGTTTTTCTCTTTCGGGTAGCAGATAATAAACTCTGACCGAGGAATTCAGTTTTTTGATCGGGGAATGCTTACATAATTATCTGAAAGATCAAACATTAGAGTGTTCCGCTCTCATTAATTCAAAAGACCCAGCTCTGTGAGATGTTAACTTCTGTCAAGACTTACCTTGAAGATACTGTTGTGTCTGTAAGCAATCATACCGGGTATTTTAAAACCACTTGTTATTCAAAGGATGAGAAAGGTTAAGAGGGTTTTGAGGAGATGATTGTTCGTATTGTGTAATCGGTTGAGGTAACGATGTTCATCTTTATAATGTCCAGGTTAAGTACCATTTTCGCAAGCACTTTTTCTTTTCCTTGTTTCCTTGTGTCCTCTGCTTGGTTTTCTCCGCTAACGGGGGAAAGGTTGTTCTACAGGTTTAAAAAATCTATCCAAACAAGAGTGAGAAGGTCCAGATACGTTGATTTGCCACGAAATCAAACCATCCCCGCCTTAAATCTCAAAGGCACTATGTACTGTGTTTCCTTGCCTTATAGGTTATACGGGGTTGTTCAGGGGATAGGGGAGAGAGCGGAGAATTAATGACAGAGTTAGATGCCCTCGGCAACGTGTGTATTGAAAAGGCGTTAGACCGCTTGGTCACACCATCTCCAAGGCGCTGCTTACTCAAACTTATGTACTTAAACGTTCACTTCTATCTTTGAGAATTAGAAAGGACTGAACTATACTTCAACATGTTCCAGAGGAAGACCAAGACAACTGGGAGTTGGGGCAAGTTGTAGGACCTCTAAAAAAAATCTTTAAAAAAACTTATTAAAATTACTTTTGCATTTGGGACTCACGAACTGCTTTTTCAAGGGCCAAAGTTTCCTTAAGGGTGTTAAAAATTGGGATTTTACCTTATTAGCCTTGGAGCTAGGATCCAAAATTCGACCTGATCGCAGGCGAACTTTTCATTGTAAATTACGAAAGTGTATGTTATTATGAGTAAAAAGAACCTCGTCTGCCGTTCCAGAGCCGTTGCTTTAAAAAATGGCGGCTGATTTAAAGAATATTAGGTCTGTAATTTGAAGATCGAAACGGG
This sequence comes from Nezara viridula, assembly GCA_928085145.1. Lineage (NCBI taxonomy): Eukaryota > Metazoa > Arthropoda > Insecta > Hemiptera > Pentatomidae > Nezara > Nezara viridula. The sequence goes on along the minus strand of OV725081.1, from coordinate 121,251,889 downwards.
AAATCCATTGCGAAAAATGTGAGAAAAGTTTTTTTTTTTTTACTTGTATTTATTTTTTTACAGTAAAAAAAATCAGATTGTTGTGATATTTTTTGTTTTTTTCACCTATAACTTCTAAAAAATGCATCAAGACGAAAAATGTATTCTTTAATAAATTAAATGAACGTTAAATTTTGCGTCAAACGAGTACATAAACTTTATAATTTGGTTATGCGGTAAGGCATAAAACCACGGTCAACCAAAACTAATTTTTACCAAATTTATCAAAAAATGTTATTGTAGACTAATTATGTATCTCGAATCGGGATTCGTTATTCCTTTATAAAATTCGGTATCTTTCGCCACATCGTTTATCAAAATCCTTTGCTGTTGAGAGGTGAAAAAAGGCGTATACTGCATGTAACAGACTCTAAACAAAAATAACTCAGTAGAATAGATATCTATACTGTTGAAATATTGAAAATCACGTTTACATTCATTACCAATTTCTAACCATAGGGAGATTGTCGATTTTGTTCGCAGTAAGTGACCTACATTAAATTAGTTGGTACTCAGTTGATGCAAAATTTGATGTTCTACAACTTTAATTTTACGGGTTTTTCCTCTAAGGAAACTCATTTCCAAGTTACAGAACCATTTATAGTAATTTGTCTCAGTTTTTGACAAATTTGGTAAAAATCAGCGTTGGTTGATCGTAGTTTTATACCTTACCGTCTAACACAATTATAAAGTTTATGTACTCGTTTGACGCAAAATTTAACGCTCTTTAATTTATTAAACAATACATTTTTCGCTTTGATGCATCGTTTAGGAGTTATAGGTGAAAAAACAAAACAATCTGACTTTTTTGGCTGTAAAAAGTTTTCTCTTGGTGGCCCGCGTTAGCAATTTTGTTTTTGACAAGTCTAAATCCATGTATACAAGTTAAAAAAATAAAAACTTTTCTCACATTTTTCGCAATGAATTTCTCTTTTCGATCCTCAAATTATTGGCCTAATATTCTTTAAATCAACCGACATTTTTTAAAGCAGCGGCTCTGGAACGGCTGAAGGCAAGATTCTTTTTACTGAGAATAACATACACTTTCGTAATTTACAATCAAACCTTCGATCGATTCAGGTCGATTTTTGGGCCCTGGCTCCAGAGCTATATGAACCGAAGAGCCATGCTATTAAATCTTTCATTTCCCAAAGTATTTCTTAAATAATTACACGATTTAAAACACTTTTCAACGTTTGAAAATGCGAGGCGTTCATTGCTTTTTAGATATTCCATAAAGATTAACCAAGCAATCATAGTTTTGTTTTAGAAATATTAAAAAATGGTTAATTTCGGGTGCTTTTTACAATACATAATGTAATGGTTTTAGGCTAGGGGATTAAGTCCCATGCACTCAAAAGTCTTGAGTTTCATTCCTTGGTAGACTAAATACACCAATTCGACAGTTGAGGAAAGCAATCCCTAGTTTTATTTAAGTAGGGTTCAAAAATAGCTTTAGTATGTAAAGGATATGTTGCCTTATTTGTTTATTTTTTCAAGTTTAGAGTAAACACTTCGACCGTTTATTTTGCAGGTATAATTGAATAATTGATTCTCCTTTGTTTCGGGATCGTGTTTCGTTTGCTGCCCAATGAAAAAATCTAGAATGTTTGTTCCTATCGTTTTAAGGAAAGAACAATATACATCCCTCATTGATGTATACAGAGCAAAACAATTGCGATTTATCTAATGTGTGTGCATGATTTGTTTTTAATTCCGAAAATAAAAACTAGTAAATAAGAATGTATTCATTGATTTATTCGTGTTCCAAAGCTAAACAAGATAAATATAGACTAAAATAATGAAATTATATTTATCAACATTAACGTATTCAGGTTTTATTTATGTAGAATAGAATAGAATAGAAAAATAATTTTATTCTGGGACAGAGTCCCTTGAGAATAACAAAATAGAACAAAACAAAAAGATTACATCTGGCCAAAATAAAATCAATCGAAAAAAAGAAATAATGTAAAGAAAATATAAGGTAAACATTCTATATACAAAACAAACGAAACTATATACAAAGCAATTAATACTATGACAAGACACTTAAAGATATTTGCACTGATAGATCAGTATACACTCTTAAGAAAATAATAAAGAATTAAAAAATAAAAATATATCAAATTATCTATTAAAATCAGCTCGAATGGTTAGCAACTATCTGACTTTTTTTGGTATAGGAATTGGAATAGAAGGGTTTTGAATGTGAATATGGATGGGGAATGTCGAATTTTGATAGGAAGGGAATTCTTGAAATTGACAGAGCGAACAATAAAGGAATTTTGGAATGAAGCAGATCTGTGAGAAGGCATGTAAAGGTTAGAAGGTCGAGATCTTGTGGACAGGGAATGGACTGAGAATTTGAACTGGAGAAGTTTGTAGGCGTAAGAAGGACGATGGTACGTATTTAGTTTTTGGAGATGGAAGAAAAAAAAATAAAATAAAATAAAGCTGAAAACAGATAAAACTAAGTTCATCTTCATCGGTTCCAGACACCTCGTTAGTTCTCTTCCTTTCTCTCCTCTTCTTTACCTCATAACCAATCCATTTATTTTATGGCGATGACAAAAACCTTGGAGCGATCTTTGACCAGAAACTCTCTTGGAATAACCACATTTCCCAGATTACACGTAAATCCATGATTATCCTTGCACAATTCCGACGATTCCGTGATTCTCTTCCTCAAAAATACATCAAACCACGTCAACAAATTCATTCAAGCAACTCCTATTCCACCACCTACTACTACACATTCAAACTTCCGCAAGCTTGTAAGAATTCTTAGGTTATGTAACTATAATTGCTCACCGACAGCTAATTCATAAGAGCCATTTTATTTGTATTTATTTATTTTTTCTTAATATTTTTGTATATATTTGTATTATTGCTACATGCTAGACTGATGTATATATTTTTTGAACGGTGCTATTATTCTAAGTGGGCTCAAGTCCAAGAATCAATTTTTTTTTATTCATTAATTTTATTTTATTTTAAATAGCGTTATTTAGTAGAACGATAATGTTTTTGTTTTTAAAGAGATTTATTTAGGAGAGGGGGAAGCGCACTAATAATTTTTTTTTTTGTTTTTATTTGAATATATCACCTGCAAGTTCTCATAGTTTCTTTTTTCTTAAAAATAAAAAGTCACAATTTCTACACTAATAACATTTACAAAACTGTAAATAATTTTATACATCTAATTCATATTAAGCATTGTTTTCAGCATTAAAGTTAAGATCTTATTCTCAACGGTACTTAGTTAATAATCTGGTCTAGTCGTATTATATCTTTTTATTTCATTATAATTCAAGCAGTAATGAAGCTGACTTATTTTATAGCGATAGATGGAAGAAAAAAAACATATTTTTCTAGGACAAGGTCACTTTAGAATAACAGGCTTCTAAAAAAATATTATTTACGACAGAATTATTAATAAAATAAGCTATAATAATATTAAGCTTCATAAAGCAATAAAAAAATAAACAGGTGTGTACATTTTTATCGAGAAATATGTAAGAAACAAGAAAAAAATAAAAATAAAAATGATCCGGGATAAATCTTTACTTACTATACAAACTCTGGAAATTATTTACGTTTTTTTTTCTGATAGAATGATTTAAAAATATTTGATATTTTTCTTCTCCTCATAAACGGCCATTTATATATATATATATATATATATATATATATATATATATATATATATATATATATATATTTTGCTCCGTTTGAATTATTGGAATTCGAGATAAGGAAGCAACCATTGGAGGAAAATATTATACCATAAAATATTATATTATAAAATTATTATTATTTATTTCTTATTAAATAATAAGTATTGTTTTGGAGGTGGCCCTGGAGTGGGGATAGATGACAAGAGTAGACATTTGTACCCGTCATCGATCGGACGTGCTCTTCAGCCTTGCCCTTAATACTCAGCCATTCCTAATAAATTATTTAAATGATCGTTTTCTACTTATCTTCTATCTGGTGTTTCATGTCGTCTTGCAAGTTTTTTCATTTAACTGATGAAAAGAAAACTTTTACCTGATTCATCATCATCAAAATGAATATATTGGGTTGGCAAATAAGTCCTTTCGGTTTACAGGTTGAAATAAAACTCAATATATTATTCATTCATTCATTCATTCATGTATGGCACAACATCCCGTCACCGAGACTGGGCCTCCTCCAAGAGCCTCCGCCAGTTGGCTCTGTCTTCTGCTGCAGCTCTCCAGTTCCGCACACCAAGCAGGGTTCTCGCATCATAGGCCACGTTGGACTATGATTATAGACAATATATTATAGACATAAAATTTATTTTAATATAAAATATATTGACCATTATTTAATAGGACTTCGCACTGACTGCATATTGCCATGTTCATATAATGTCTAGAGTTTATTGTTAAAAAACTGATCCAAGTGGTTTTTGATGTCCTCTTCCTTTTGAAATTTCTTTCCATTCATGGAGTTCTGCAGAGACCGGAATGGGAGGTTGTCACTTGGAGCTAGGTCTGGTGAATAGAAATGATGGGGCAAAATGTCCAATCCAAGGCTCAATAATTTATTGCGAGTGATCAACGAGATGTGGGGCCTAGCGTTATCATGGTGGAACACAACACTCTTCCGATCATACATGACTCATAACCAATCATTCAGGATATTCTCCAAATTCGATATTACTATGTCTGTTAGAAAGTTGAATTGTTGCTCTTCAAAACCCAATGAATGTTTTTTTTTTCATTTAATTCCTACATAAGGAATAAATAAACAAAAACTCCTAATACTTTTTTTTTTATCTCCATTTGAAGTTTGCCATCATTGATGTCAACATTTCCTGAATGAAATTTGACAAATTAATTTTGACAGATGCATTCGGTTAAAGCATCATCCCCATAAACAACGCAAATTTTTCTATGAGCTTCTGCAGCGCGCTTACATTTTTAAAAATAATACAACAAAATATGCCTATAATGAATGATATTTTCTTCCATATTCATAGTGCAATAGCAATCACAATACTAAGCTAGTTTCAACAAGAGTTAACAAATATAGTTGTTGACATATTACAAACAGGATAAACAATCCATCTTATGGATTAATTCATCAGATAAGAAGTGTATCATAGTGACATGAAAATTAACTGAAAAACCGAAAGGACTTATTTTCCAACTCAATATATACTAGATGGATCGTGCGAATAATCTGCATTATTAAATGTAATTATAATTGTAATATTTCCGCGAATTGGTTCCTGAATTCACCATGGTATATAATTTTTGGGATATTTTAGTCCAAATTTTCAAAACAGTCATTATCATTTGCTTTTTTGGCGCTATCAATTTCCCTTTCCGACTCTCTAACTCGGCGTCGCGTCAAAATACAATTTTGAATAATAGCTCATTACAAAGAGGATGAAATGCTGAACATTTCGCTTGTTATAGTATGGAGGTCCAATTATTAGTTTCTGAAATATTTTAATCCAAATGAAAAAAACACTTCAATTAGTCGACTCGAGCCGACTTTACCCGAATGTGTGTTTCATATCCGAGCGTGACGGCTTAGTCTCATTCACTAACCATAAAAAAAGTGCAAAGAACGCCTAAAAAAGATTTTACTTCAAAAAGATTTACACTTTCGAAATAATATCGATAGTAAAAACTGTACGATAGATAGTGATTATTGATTATAATTATTATCCTATATATTATTTCTAAAAGGTGTTTTGTTGTCGGTACGCCATAACTTCGTCAATTCTTCATCAAATCCAATGATTGACCACTCATTTTGAAGATACTCTTCTCCTTCACATGTGAAAAATAGTGCTAACCCCCTCCCCTCTCCCTCCCCCCGAAATTTCTTTAAAAGAACTTATTAAGGAAAATAAACTTTCTTTGCGAATAACTCAAAAAGTATACATTTTTTTTCTTGATTGTATCCATGATAATTAGAAACATTACTAAATTGCGTACAAAAAAAAAAATAAAAATCGGACAGTTATTAACAAAGATACAGTCCGTTAGATTTGGTATACTTAATAATGTCTTCCTGTTTAAAGATATTGCATTTAGGAGTAGAATAGTCTACTACAATTTTTTTCATGGTTTATATATTAACTTTATTATTTCTTAAAGACATTTGGTTGTTCTTACATTATATTTTTTTTAATAATTTAGAAAATCTCATGATCGGGTCATTATTTTATCTTTATTACTTTTATCACCTTTTTAGTCAGCGTTTAAAATAGGTTTTAGCAAAATAATTTGTACAAATATTTTTGTCTATTATGTCATATGGAATATTGTAATCGACCAAGGAAAAACTATCAATTCTTCTCTTACGTAATAAATATGAACTACTTATTTCCATACTGTTTTGCTATTTCTTCACTAAACAAAGTTTTCTGCGAATTATTCGCACGGGCCAACTAGTTAATTATTATTATTATTGATTATTAATTAATATCGACAGTAAAAACCATATGATCGATAGTGAATATTGTCGTATATTATTAATTTAAAGGCCATGTTTCCTGTGAACTTCTAGATCAGACAGTGTGAATGAGGAAAATGTGTAAAACCACATAGTTAGTTTCTTGCTCTTTTTTTTCCTGCATTCTAAATGGGACGCATGTTTTAAATAATGTATTTACATATTATATTTCGAGTTCTATTGACAAACAGTCTGTGTCAGTGATATATTCATATTTAACTTAATGGTTTCATCACACTATTTTTTTTTCTGTTCCAGATAGAGGGACTATTTATCGCTGATAAGGAAAAACGAGGTAATTTAATTAATTTTATATCTCTGATTTCCGAGTACCACTTTTCAAAGATTGCCTATTAATGTCACTAGTATTATAAAAAATAAAATATATACACCATCGATATATTTTATATTAATATGAATTTTTAAAAATTGATTTGTGTATTATGAACATATAATTATTTTTCTTATGTTATGGGTATGTTTCGCGGTATTCAGGCATCGTCTTATTTAAATTTCCTGCTTTCTTAAGCAGTATTCAGAATATGGTCCGAATAATAATTTTTTTCGATTAAAATAATTGAGGGATTGTAAAACTAATCCTCAATAATAAATAAATTAAATTAAATATATTATAAATACAGTTGGAGTAGCTCAAGACGTCCACGCCTTATTAGTCGATTTCAAAGCAGCCTATGATTCTGTGGACAGGAGCTGTCTTAGGAAAATCATGACTGAACTGGGAATTCCCGGTAAGTTGGTGAGATTGACAAAGGCATGTAAAAATTACCCCATATGTGGAGTCCTAATACAAGGAGAAGTTTCTGAAACCTTCAAAGTTCGAACGGGCTTAAGGCAGAGAGCTGGACTATCACCGATATTGTTCAACTTTTTTTTTTTTTTTTTTTTTTTTGACTTGATTCTTCAACTCACACCTGTCAGAAGTTCCGACAATCAGCGAGTGTGATGTCAAGATGAAGAGATTGGTCTTGGAATAGGCGTGAGGGAGAGGAGTACCCAGCGGCGTCCTTCCTGTCTTGAGCGTAATATTTCTAGTTAGTGGAGGAGATCCCTCATCCAGCTTCTTTTAAGCCTCCTTCGGGTGCTATCGGGCATGTTAGTTGTGGCCATGCCTCGAATCAATGAGTTTGTATGTCCGTGTAAGTTATTATGAAATCGTTTGTAGTATGTTCGTATGTGGTCGTTAACTGTTGGCATCTGTAAGTCTTTATGTAGAGTAATGTTACTGACGTACCAGGGAGCTTTGGTAATAGTCCTGAAAGTTTTAGATTGAAAAGTCTGTAATTTACGTATGTGAGTCTTTTTGGCTGTCCCATATATCTGTAAAGCGTAGGTCCAAATTGGCTTGAGTAGGTAAGTATATGTATTCAATTTCTGTCTAAGTTTTAATTTCGAATTTCTTACAAGGAGTGAGTACAATAGGCGTAGTCTTAGGTTTAAAGTTCAACTTAAATAAGAGTAACATCGCAGGAAAATGGAGGGGTCCATGTCGGAATGGATCATAAAATTCTTTGACACTCAGATGATCCATTGATGACACGCTACAACAGTGATAAGAGAGGCAGAGCAGATCGGCCTACAAGTAAACGAAGACAAAACAAAATAAATGATAAGAAGCCGTAAACTCCACCCCAATAACAGGATCTGCGTAGAACGAAAATCATTTCCTAGAATAGAAAAACTTAAATTCCTCAGCTCCACTATAACCTCAATGAATGACCAACGGGCAGAAATAGACTAACGCAAATATAGCTTTCTTCTAACTTTCAAAGGTATTAAAATCCGAGAAAATCTCATGTAATCTCAAAAGAAGTGTGTACATGACTGAATCCAGTTCTAATATATGGCTGTGAGACCTGGACACTAACCAGCAACCTAGAAAAGTGTTGAAAGATTTGAGAGGAAAATCCTCCTCACGATAATCGGAGCGATCTGGAATTAGTGTACTAACTAACACACGGAGAAGAAAGACGAAGATCCTTCTATTGGCGTGAAATTTTCGGCTTATTATCACATATTTTGTTTTATCTTCATTTACTTGTAGGTTGATTTGGTCTGTTTTAAAGAAAGTATTCGATTATATTTTTATAAACATATATGTAAATCTTAATCCTTGAATGATTAATTAAGAACATTTCTACTTTCTTCTAACGGGGTTGATAGATCATTGAAGAACAGAAATTTAAGAAGTTTGTGTGTATTTCATGAGTTAAATATGTTCTGGTTTAATAAAGATATTATAGTTCAGAATAATAACTTGAAGAGAAAGTGATTTATTCGTTTTCCATCCCATTTTCATGAATTATTTAGCGTTTTTTGACTGAGTAATATTTGGCGATTTTGGCAAAACGGCTGAGACGTAAAAAGAGGAATCGCAAATCAAAAAAGTGCAAACAGTTGCTATCTTAATTGGCTTTCAGGGCCAGCTTAAATTGTTGCCATAGGGATGAGGCAAACTATGTTTCATAACGTGTTAAATATTTTGTCGCAGCCTTTTACTGTCATCTTTTGGAGGACGATCGATTGAAATTTAAATTGGCCACTCTTGCCCATTGAAGCTATATAATCTCCAAGGACTTATGATTAAGGAAGAACTAAACGAGAAGGAAATTTCCGGGCCTCTGATTATTGCGGTTAAAATAAAAATCTACACTTCACTGACTGTTAATCAAGAGCTGTCCTTTCTAGGACGTCAGTGTTTAATATAGCGTTGCTCAAGTCAAGTCTTATTGGCCTGTAAGTTGTAACGGCTGTCTCGGCTCTCATTATTGCCGTCATAATTTATATATTTTGGAATAAAAATTATTACTTTATTAAAAAACTTAATTAAAACTCTATATTTTCGGCAATGAAAACTTCCAAATATACAAATAATTGGTTTATTTGTTCATTTACATGTTAAGTTGGCGTTTTGGAAAAATTATTGCCAATACCTGACATCCACCTCGAAAAACGGGAGTAATCAAATTTCAGAACCTCTTAGACCTCTATTTCAGGAATTTGTGGCTTCTGTATTTTTCCCTCATATATTTCTCTGCTTTTCTTTAGTCTTGCCGGGAACTGCTACCGAAAAAATGAGTAGCAAAACAGTCTCAAGAACAACGATCTTTCAGTAACGAAATAATTCCTTTGGTATTATGTACCTCTATTCCTCTTAAACTACTTTGATTTATCTAAAATTTTTTTTTTTTACTTTCCTACTGTAACTAGGAAAGAAAAGTATTGCGGTCGGGCCTATAAGTTTCAGAGCCCCCTAAGTGCGAAAAACACATTTTTAGCCAATTCGTCTGTCTGTGCCAAGATTTTCTCGGGGAGTAGTTAACCTATTTAGTTGCTTCTTTTTTTATTTTGTAGGGGTTTTGCTCAATATTTTTGAAGGCCACCTTTTTTCATAACTTTTTGATCAAGTTATCTTTCGAGTCAAGTGGAAAGCAAATGGGTATTTATCAGTTTTCGGTACCTAATTAAATAAACAAAGTTTGCTGACCTGCTGATTGAAAACGCCCTAATTACGAGAATTTTCCTAAATAAAATATTCGTAAGTTACGGAGTTTAAGCCGGATATTAATAATTTGATATAAAGGGGTATGTACCACGGATTACTACTTTTTAGGCTTTTGAAAGATTTCCGCGTTATACCTTTAAAACACATTTTCTTCATCTTGGTCCGTTGACTTTTGAAACCATCTGAGTTTCGAAACCGCCCAATTTTTAAATTAATTTCATCGTAATTGTAACAGAAATTTAAGAATAAAAATTTAAATTAGCCAATTCTCCATGAAATCCTCTTTCGTTCGGCATCTCATTCTTCGAAACCCATTGTTCCTGAGAGACGAAAAAGAGGTCTGTACTACCATATTATATATAGAGTGTCTTAGTTATTAATTGCCAAACTCTGGGAGGTGATCCTACACTATTACAAGACAAAGTTTGTGTTTTTCATAAGGTGGTCACGTCCTTTATTTAATAAGAAAGAATCGCTCAAAAACTGTTCAAGAAAACAGTTTTTGCTAATATAAATTTACTGAGGTCAATGATAAAAGAGACTTCCAGGAGGTCTAATGACGTAAAGCCTACCATTATACCGAATTATTTCACGAATTAAGAATACAGGGATATTAAACTCATATATTGGTACTGTATCTGCAGCATTAAAGTGGCCATATTAGACCTCCCAAAAGTCCCTTTTATCATTGACCTCAGTAAATTTGATCACTATTTTCTCGAAGAAACTTTGATCTACTTTATGACAGTGTACTTAAAATTTAATTATCTAGAACAGTTTTTAAGAAATTCCTTTTTATTCAATAAAAATCGTGACCACAAAAAAACAAAAAACAAATTGGTCTTAACTCCTTTTTAGTTCGGAATCGGCCCACGCATCCAATAGAGTTTTGTTGGAAATTTTGTCTGGAATCACCCTCAAGCACGGTCGGATCTACGGGGACGGGGCTTTGGGGTTGAAATTCCCTCCAAAGTGGTAAAATATAACCATGTTTTATGGAAAAAAATATTAAAAACTTTTCTCTTAAAGTATTATTGTTCGTGTAATTACATTTAAAAGGACTTTAAGAATCACTTAAACACCATTTCATATATGTAGTCAGTTTCTTTCTTTTTTGGCTAAGTAATTATCGTTATTTTTATAAGCCCTCCCTCCCCCAAAATTAAATCTTGGATCCGCTAGTGCCCTCAAGAGTTTGGTCATTAAGAACCGAGACACCCTGTTTAATGTAGATTTTTTATATTATTTTAAATGTTATATCTTAATAATGGTGTAAAGATGGTTGACCGTGATTGTAATATTAGAAGGAGTTGGTCGGATGAAATAAATAAATAAAATTCATTTATTTCATTTTCACTATGTACCTTTTATATTTTTTATCCCTGATAAAGACCTATAAAGTGGGTCGAAACGTCGCCTTAACTAATAGAATACTATTTTAAAACATAATTGTGGATTGATGGTTGACTGTAGTGATTAATTGAAGAGAAGGGTGGTTGAGCTGACCAGTCAAAATAAAAAATAGTAAAAATAAATAATTATATTTATTTTTTATTTTCTGACGTTTCGGCTTGAAGTTCAAGCCTCTTCATCAGGTTCACTTTATCTACTTTATTTTATTTTAAGTTTATTCTCAATCCAAAATCCTTCCTAAAATCCTTAATGCCTCATGCTTTGTCACAAATAAAACCATTCATAAAGACCTTAATGTTCCCTATGCCGCTGATTTAGCCCGAGCCAGATACCTATCATTTCATGTTAAACTCCAGTCCCATCCGAATCCACTTGTTTCCAGCCTTGCTTCTTCCTCGATTCCTGATATCCCCCTATAGGCTTCTGAAAAGAAGATGGCCTCGTGATCTTCTCACCTAGAATTAAATAGGGAGTGCTACCACTGGGCAGGATCTCTTCAAATCTGTTCATGTCATTATTTCTAATTTGTGAATTTGTATTAGTTGTATTGTCTATACAGTTGTAAATATCATTAAATAAATAAAAAAAGTTTATTCTATCTACATTTTTTAGTCTATACCTTTCACCTTTTTAATTTTAATTCTTTATTATTCAATGTTTATAGTTTCTCATTCCTATTGTTATGTGTTTTTTTCTTAGCTCTGATAAAAGCTTCGGGCCACAACGTCGGCAAATATAAAAATAAATATAATTATTTATTTAAATAATTATAAAAATAAATATAATTATTTATTTTTACTATTTTTTATTTTGACTGATCAGCCCAACCATATTTTGACTGAACCCACCCTCCGATCAACTCCTTCTCATGTTTATCTTCATGTAGATGTTTTGATCTAGATTATTCCTGTTAGGTTTTCGTCCAAATTGGAAAAGATTATTAAATACGTTATATGGTAGTATTATATGTTTTATAGATGCTTTTAGTAAAAAAATAAATAAATTGTATTTATTTAAAACAATAAACTATTGCTATTAAGTACTAGGTATTAGTAAGTTATGATTTATTCTTATTAAATTTATATTATTGATAAAGATAAAAGACATAAAGAATTGTATTAGATGGGGCCGCAGTATTTTGTTTGCTCCTTGTCTCAGCAGCTCAGCCAATGGCGGCCCTGACATTGCTCTGGACATTGTACGGATAGCCAGTCTGGCAGGGTCGAGAATGATAATAAAACCCGCACGTGATTTTATTAATGTCAACAACTGACGCCTTGTTACACAAACGTTTCAGCTCTCCCTTCAAATTCGAAAGTCTTTACAATTTAGTCCCACTTTGTGTTGCCCAGATGCGAGACCGAGATGAGTCTTGGTCTTGCTAACTCAGTCTTTGTCATGGTCTTGGTCTTGCGCAAGAGTCTCGCAACAGTCTTGCAGTTACTTATTAGGTTATTACTATAGAGATATTACTGTATGTTTTAGACAGTAGAAACCTAACTAAACCCGAATGAAAAATTTGAGAAGTTAAATGCAAAAAAGTATATTGGTTATACCAATTATTAAGTAACAGTTATATAGTGACTAAAATTGTCGAGTATTAGTAACTATTTCGCCTTACTTTTTATTTTAAAAAATCGATTTTTTTTTACCAGTTCTGGTCTTGGTCTTGCTACAGTTAGGCGGTCTTGATCTTGGTCTTGGTCAAACTGCAAGACCAAGATCGATTTTGGGCAAAACTAGTACCACTTTTGAAAAATGAGGCAAAAAAAATTGAAAGAAAAAACGAAATTTCACATAGCAATCGAGCTATTTTAAAATATACTCGTGTTACGAAATAAGTAAACATCTGATGCCTAAGATATTACTAAACTAGTTGGAATTTCGCCATTGTCATTGTTTAAAAATGACTGTCAGCATAAATCAGACTCATTGTGTAACGCCTATTATATAACCTTTTTTATTTTTAAAATCAATTTCTTATGTTTGCTAGCAGATTTTCGTATTTCATTTTTAATTTTTTTTTAATTCCAATCTTTTGCTATTTAAAAGTTTCACTGTTGTACCATTACTTATAAAAATTTTAAATACAAGATTCTGATGAAATTAACAAATTGTTTATATTACAAAAAAAAAAAATATATATAAGGAGAGTAAGTATTGGTGGGTAATATGTACTAGTAAATTATAGCGTACATATGTACTGTGCTAAATATAAGCACATAGTCTGTGATATTGACCCCTTTTTATGAAATTATTAATATCCGCCTGAAACTTCGTAAATAGCCTCATCTCATCAAAACTTACAAATATTTTATTTATGAAAATACTCAGGATTGGGTCGTTTTCAATTTGGAGGTCAGCCAACTTTGTTTAATTAGGTACTAAAAACTCGTAAATACTTTGATTCTAAGATACTTTCTCCTTGGATTCTAAGATACTTTGATTAAAAAATCGATAAAAAAGGTGGCCTACAAAAATATTGAGCCTTTTGCCTGTATAACCTGGTTATTCCGACGATTTGGGAGTATAGGTCACGCCAATCGGCTCAATATTTTTGGAGACCGCCTTTTTTTTCGACTTTATGCTTAAGTTATCTTACGATTCAAATGGAAAGCAAATAGGTATTTATGAGTTTTTAATACCTAATTAAATAGACTAATTTGGCCGGTCTTCAGATTGAAAACGCCCCGATTCCGAGAATTTTAGTACATAACATAATTGTAAGTTAGGATGTGATGAAACTATTTACGAAGTTTCAGGCGAATATTAATAATTGATAAAAAAAATTAAGTTAATAATGATAAAAAGGGGTCTGTACCACGGATTTATATGTCAAGAAAAAATATAAAATATTAATTATTATTCCTGTAATTAATGTTTTTTATTTATTTTTTAACGTTTTCAAAACCCTCTTAAAAACTATTTTATTTAGCTTCTCTCTTTTTCATTCCAAGCAATTACCGTTATAATCAATAATATTTTTTAAAAAAGTCTCCAAAATTAATTTCTTAGTCCGTTACTGTATCTGATTGATGATAATCCAGTTAGCTAAACGATCTACTCCTATAATACGTTACGCATAGATCCCTTTTCCGGCTCTCGAGAGCGATTGATTTTGATGAATGAGGTTCAATCTCTACAGAGGGAATTTGATGGATAAGTTTTGAATCCCAATTTCAACCTTAAAACTCATTCTACAATTCTAATGAAAGTCTTTGAAAAAAACAAGAGATTGCGAAAGCCCGACGTCGGTAAGTCTGCGGATCAAAATGGGATAAAGTACATTTAAACGATTTCGCGATTAAGTCCTGCGTTAAAAGACCAAAAATGAACAGTTTTCTAGATAATTTATAATTCATTCCAAAAGCCGCATAGATGGAAAAAATTATATAGACAAGAAAACTTTATCTGCTCGGACTTAAAAAATATACAATTTTTGATATTTGGATGACAGTAGTAGACATTTGTAACAGTGATCGATCGGATGTGCTCTTCAACCTTGTCCTTAATACTCTGCCATTCCTTATAAATTATTTACCCCATCGTTTTCTACCGATCTTCTGTCTCCTGTTTTATATTGATTTGGAGGTTTTTCATTTCATTGATAAAAATAATTCTTTATATTAATCTTTATCTAAATTAACTAGTTCCATAAGTAGAGGAAATATTCAAAGTGGCCATAGTGGACTTCAAAGCTATAACAAAGGTTATATTAACAATGATCCAAATATCGGGAAAAATTAGGAAGTTTACGTGTTTTTTTTAAGTGTATTTTTTTTGTTAAATAGTAGGCGATAATTAAAAAGCGCTGCAAATTATTTCACAATGGTTCATTATTTCCAAACAACAACTATACATCTAAAGTAACATTACCTTCCTAGTTACGAAGAAAAATAAATAAAAGGTGATTCAAATTATTGGACTGAACTTTTTTTTTTTTTTAATCGTTAGTAATATGCTAAAAAATGTAGCCTTACTTCAGTAACACATTCAAAATTTAATAACCAAACAAAGGATATAACATATTGAGAAGAACATATATAAACAAAAACTGGAGACCATATCTTTGCTCCTAATTGTCTGACTTTAGAGATTTTTTTTTGTTTTTTTAGGAAATTCCTTAAACTTTTAAAAAACCATACACTTATACTTTATTATAAGTTATTCGTAATTTAATTTTACCATCTCTCGTAACTTATTTTGTAGCTTCTTTTCGTTGCAGTATGCTATATAGATAAATTTAAAGGGCGTCGAGAAAATGAATTTAGCGAAGTTTCATTGAAATCGATGCATTCGTTTACGCGCTACAGTGTATAGCAACGCAGATTTTTCGTCCGCCATTTCGAAAGTAAAATGTGGATAGTAATGTCGATGAAGGAGGATCATCCTCGGGTGACCTCTGATTTTATATCCAAATTTGAAAAAAAAAAATCGGTCTAGTAGTTTCGGATAAAATTCGTGAACGGCGGAGGGACAAAAAAAAAAAAAAATGTATTCGTTTTTGGAATTGTATAATCCTGAAACGTGAAACCTCAAATTTTGAGAGAGGTTAAGTTTTTGAATTTTTTTGTCGATCACAATGGTTCACTATTGAAAATAATAAACCAAAAATATTTGCTTGTTTTTACTCAAATGGAGTTGAATTTCAACTTATTTCGTAATAAACGCTCTCCTGGATTCACCTAGTGGGCTAAACGCCTTGGGGTTCTCATGAGTGAATGCATTTTGTAAATATTGAATATTCTATAAATGTATGCCTGTATAATATTTAAGTAGTTATTTTAAGTAGTTTAGTTTCTTTATATATATATATATATATTCACTTTTAATTAATGTTACTAATGTCCTTAAATGTAACAAAATATAATATTACTCAATAAAAAAAAAAAAAAAAAAAAAAAAACGTGAAAGGCAGGATTAAACCTTGAATTCATAAATAGCCATTTTTCTCAAATTGGGAAATGCCAAATTCATTTTAGATCAGTTTCATAAAACAGACTGTGCCAATTCTTGGCCAATGCCTGGATTTGAACTTTTCGTATTTTGGCCATGTTTTAAGAAACTGACCCCACCATGCGTTCCAGCTCTTCCCCTGCAATTCTCCATTCAAGGCCTTTTTTTGTGTGGGAACACAACAACCCATCGCGGCACGTGTCTTCGCCTAAGCCTGCAGGACTTGACAGCTCATCCTTGTCCTGGAGGCAAGTTGTTCCAGTTGCCTTTCATCGCCTCCTCGTGTCCTTTCTAAATTCATCAAACTTCTTACTTTCTCTCACCAATATATGTAATATATTATAGTAAGGAGAGGCATTGTAATATTCAAAAATTTAGGGCTCAGTAATATACAAAAACTAGTTGGACCGTGCGAATAATTCGCAGAAAATTTTGTTTAGTGAAAAAATAGCAGTAAAATATGGAAATAAGTAGTTCCTATGTATAATGTAAGAAAGGAGTTAATATTTTTTTCGTTCGTCGATTACAATATTCCATTTAACATAATAGACCGAAATATTTTTACTAATTGTTTTGCTAGAAGCTATTTTTAAACGCTGAATGGAAAGATAATAAAGACAAAACAAAGCCCCGATCATGGGATTTTCTAATTATTAAAAAAAAATAAAATGTAAGAACAAACAAATGCCTTTAAGAAACAATAAAGTTAAAATATATACCAAGTAAAAAGGGTAGTAGAATAGTAAATGCAATATCTTTAAAGAGGAAGAAATTATTAACTATACCAAAACTAATGGACTATATCGTTTTTAATAATTGTCCGATTTTTTTATTTGTTTTGTAGGTAATTTAGTAATCTTTCTAATTATCATGGGTACAATCAAGAAAAAAAATGCATACATTTTGAGTTATTCGCAAATAAAGCTTCTTTTCCTTCATAACTTTTTCCCGACAAATTTCGGGGGGATAGAATGATTTTTCGCACGTGAAGGAGAAGATCTTCAAAATGAGTGGTCAATCATTGGGTTTGATAAAGAATTGACAAAGTTCTGGCGTACCGACAAAAAAATACCTTTTAGAAATAATATATAGGGTATCTAGTGGACATCAAGATCTATAAAAAAGAACATATAAACAATTTTCCAATTTCCAGCAGAAAATTAGGATATTCAAGATTTGTGTGCTTTTAAGTGAGTCCTGTTTTTTGTTAAATAGCGAGCAATAACTAAAAAAATATATAGCTTAAATAATTGCCGATTTCTCCAAAATAAACTTTTTTTTTTATTTCTTTATTGAGTATTATAACAATCTGTCTCTTGGACATTGGTTATAGTGAGGTTCAAAGTGAACTAGACAAAATTTTCTTTAAAAGTAAATTTCGTCATTGTTGGTATCATTCAACGGGGACTATTCAGCAGCTAAACTCAGCTAAGTTCTCTTAAAAACAATATCATACATTACTTGTTTTATTTTTTTATCACTCCCCAACTGTACTACAGTTGCCCTACTTTAAGATTTTTTTTTCCATGACCATGATATATTATAATAATAGTCCGTGGTACAGACTCCTTTTTATCAAATTATTAGCATCCACATGAAACTTCGTAAATAGCTTCATCTCATCGGAACCTACAAATATTTTATTAACGAAAATTCTTGGGATTGGGGCGTTTCCAATCTGGAGGATGGCAAACTTTGTTTATTTCATTAGGCACTAAAAACTCGTAAATAACCATTTGCTTTCCACTTTAATCGTAACTATTATAAATGTCCTTGAGACAGATTGTAATATTTTTCAATAAATAAGTTAAATAAGAACATGATAGACCAAAATATTTTTATAAATTGGTTTGCTAGGACCTATTTTTAAACGCTGACTGGAAAGATAATAATAGTAATAATGACAAAGTAATGCCCCGTTCATGGGGTTTTCTAGAGAAAGAGAGGATCACTTTATTATCATAAAAGGGTGCTGCCCAATTACATTGGGTTGCTTTAAACACAGCATACTTATTAATCGCTACAGACAATTTTCCAAAACTAATATACAATTATATAGTATTAACAACATGTATGAGCATAATATACATTTTTTTTTTTTATCTCTATATATATATATATATTTTTATCATGATTTTTTTTCCTATATTTTTATTTATTTATTTATTTTTTTTTTATTTTTACTATTTCTTTAATTAATTTATTAGCACTATACATCCCTTTCTGTTCCTTCTCTCACTCTATACATTTTTCTCGTTCCCTAGATTTTCTCCTCTCTTTTCCTAACCTAATTCATAACATAAAAAAAATAATATTAAAAACAAAATAAAATCTAAGAGCAAACAAATAAATTTAAGAAAAAATAAAGTTAATAAATCAGTGTAGTAGACTATTCTACTCCTAAATACAATATCTTAAAAGAGGAAGACAATATTCTTTAACAAGTACACCAAAACTAATGGACTGCATCTTTGTTAATAATTGTCCAATTTTTACAATTTTATTTTGTTTTGTAGGTAATTTAGTTATCTTTATAAATATCATGGGTACAATCAAGAAAAAAAATGCATACATTTTGAGTTATTCGCAAATAAAGTTTCTTTTCCTTCATAACTTTTTCCCGACAAATTTCGGGGGGATAGAATGATTTTTCGCACGTGAAGGAGAAGATCTTCAAAATGAGTGGTCAATCATTGGGTTTGATAAAGAATTGACAAAGTTCTGGCGTACCGACAAAAAAATACCTTTTAGAAATAATATATAGGATGGCAAAAATCAGACGCCTGCAAATATATTTGGCTTGGAAATAAAAAATAATAATGTCTAGGAAGTTTTTCTTTATTTATACCTTATGAAGGCGTGAAATCTAAATGTTATTGATATGGCTTTCAAGAGCAATTATTTAGCTTTCCGACGGTTGTAGTAACGTTGAGTTAGAAGAAAATTTTATAATTTTTTAAAAATTTATTTATTTAGAAATATAATAATTTGTCAAGTGGAAAGTAATTATGGTGCGATATACAATCACACCATATATACAGAAAACATAAAACTAACAAAAAATAATCAAGAACTATGTACAATAAAAAATAAAATAACTTAAAAATAAATAAATTAAAAAGATAAAAACACAGCCATGCCTATATACAATATACAGGGTGGTTCAGTGTTAAGTGGCCAAACTGCAAAAATGAACTAAGGGCCTCAAACCAAGAAAAAAATTTCCTCTGAAGGTATGTCCACATTGTTTAGGAGATGTTCACACCTAAAAATTTTCATTGTTATGAATTATTTACGTTATGTTAAGTTAATGAATCCTATTTATTTCTTCTAACTACTTTATTAATTAAATGTAAACATTAATATTCATATTAAATGTTGTTCAAAGTGATTTCCTTGAGCATTAAGACAGGCTCGGCATCTTTCTTCAACAGCAGCAGTGGCAGAACGGCACTGGATATGTGTTATTGTTTCACAAGATTCAATTATCCTTCTTCGTAAGAAATTAAGGTCATTGACCGGACTTGCATAGACTTTTTGTAAAATGTCACTCCAACAAAAAAAAATCAGCAGTGTCAGGTCTGGAGATCGTGCAGGCCAAGCCACTGGTCTTGCACGGGCAATCCATTGATAAGTAAAATTTTATTACATATTTTTGTTCTCGGCTCCTAGGGCTTATAGAACCCTCGGACATGGGCCTAATAGTTTTCGATCTAGTATCACCAAAAAAAATGTCATTGGTATCAGTTACTCCTCTTCCTGTTAGTGATCGGGATAAATTGAGAGCGAATGAGCGTAAGTAATAATTAATGACGAGAACATTCATTAGTCTTAATTAAAATAAAGTATCTGTGACGACTAGTGTTAGATAACAACTACTCTTGAGTATCTCGTGTCGGATCGACTTTTGATATCGGTAATCTACTCCTGATATAATTTCTTTTTGCCGGAATCGCATACAATTTTCTTATCATCATAACAAGACACAACACAGAAGCCCCTAGCGCTACATACTACAGGTTATGGCAAATACGAATTAACAATGAAAAATGCCAACATATCATATTTACTGGTATTATTTCCCTCCTATATACATTTTTTTTATTATTAGGAGTTTCCTTAACCTAAAGTGCTTGGATGGCTTCTTTCTATAATGTCCTATCTAAGGTCCATTCCTCCCGTAGACCATGACCCATTATGGATTCCTCCACTTCGTTATCCCGGGTCTTCCTCGTCTTTTTCTTTCTCTAGTTTTCCATAAGTGGACTTCTCTGAGTAGTCTTCCTTCAGGCATTCTTTTCAAATGTCCGTACCACTTCAGGCGTTTTATCTCATTCTCTTTCAGAATGGTTCTTTTAGCCTCCTACTGTATACATAATTATGAAAAAACAAATAAGAAAAGGCGAAATAAAATCTTCGCTTCCTAAATAGAATGATACGGAAAGGATAATTAAATAAATCATATAAGCAAATATTCTTAACTAATAAAGAAAAAGATGAATGAAGTATGGAAGTAGATAAGGAATGACGTATGTTTGACACCCAATTTCTTAAAAATATCTTGTATTAACTATACAAAGGAATACAATGACAGACTTTAATTTACCTTAACTAACAATAGATTACTTAAACAGTTGGCTGATAAACAAATGTCTGTTCTAAGTATAGATCCTTTGGGTATAGTACAATGCAATAAGGATGGCTACACTACACCATTTATTTATACAGTGTAAGTAGAGTGATTTCTTTATAGGAGTGATCACAGATCTCAAGACCTGCAAAAAAGTTCATATAAACAATGGACCAATTTTCAATAGAAAAGTAGAAACTCCAAGTTTTTTTAAAGGAAGTTTTCTGTTGAATAGGAAGCGATAATTAGAGAATTATTTAATTTAAGTAATCAACAATTGCTTCAATGTAAACTTTATCACATCCTCTTTGTAATGGCGTAAACTAGTAGGCCCGTGCGAAAAATTCGCACAGCATATTGTTATCAAATGCCAAATTAATAAGAAAATAAAATAATGCAACGTATCAAAAGATAAATAAATCAATTGTTACTTTATCCATAAATATAATCCACAAAGGAAACAAAATTAATTTAAATCTTCATTTTTGTTTGGAACCAACATATTTACAAATTTCAATAAGCTGTATCTTTGCGAAAAATTGTCCGATTTCAATGATTTTTTTTCCTTTTGTAGACAATTAAGTAATGCTTTATATAATCATAGGAATGACCAAGGGAAAAGTGTGTAATTTTTTAGTTATTCGCAAATAAAGTTTATTTTTTTTCATAACTTGTTTGCCTGAATTTTCGGGGTGATTGGAATATTTTTCCCGCCTGAAGGAGAAGGAAGCCTTCGAAATTGGTGGCTCAATCTTGAGATTTGGTGAAAAATTAACGATGATATGGCTTACCGATCAAAAACATCATCGATAAATAATATAAACTCCTCCTGTCTCGATCATAGAGACCTCAAGTCGACGAAATGAGACATGTATCCAATGACAGTACTACAATTAACGTCAGGTTGTGTGGATGCGAACCCCATGCCTTGCGTTATCTCGAAAATGGTACGTTTTTGGGCTTAAAAACGCAGGATCCGATAGTTCCGGAGGAACTATCCGGGTCTTGCTGTACGCATCAAAATCTTCAAGGTCCAATTTGTCCCGCATCGATCTACAGACCTACCACCGTTCCAGTATTGAAGCCTAGCAAAATGTTTTTATAGACTTTATTAATTTTAGAAAGAAAAACAAAAGCGGAGAATACGATTCGCTAACCCCCCGTGAAATTCTGAATCCAACTGTACCCCATTCACGGTATTTGAGCATGACAGGAGCTTATATTTGGTACAAAACCGATTTCGAGCCTTACTGTAATAATATATGTACGGGCTTTATCTTAACGCGACGCAGTGTTAGAGAGGCGAAAAGAAAAAAAATAGTAAGTTTTATTGAAGATGTGGGTTAAAATGTCTCAGAAACTAAAATTCTGACCTGCATTCTGGAAGTAAGGGATATGTTCAGCATTTCATCCTCCAAGTAATGGTGTATAGTTCAAAATTGTATCTTAACGCCACCAAGAGAAAATTTTCTTAAGATACTCCAAATTTTGAATTGCATTAGATGCATTATGCAGAATAAATAAGTTCACTATTATTATTGTAAACGCGTAGTATTCCTTTGTTTAAAATTAATTCCTGTTTATCTGCCTTATAAACGTAATTCAAAATATTGCGAGGCGAGCGTTTTAAACTTTAGTTTTGCTTGGCTAAGGATTGGCTAGAGGAATGTTATTTGATCTCCATGATTAGTTCTGAGGTTTTAGAAAATCGTCTTTTCTTAAGAAATTTCCATGACTATGTTTTTAGAATTTTGAGTTGAGCGGATAACTCGCGTTTTTTTACGAATACTTAACTTAAATTGACGTTTTGTCAATCAATTATGTAGAAGAACTAACAATGAAAGATTAAAGGAACCTTTACCACCAAACCGGATTCACAATTTACATATAATTGAACCATGCTATTATAAATAGAATTGATGTTCTCGGAATATGTCATTCACGTTTTTCTGATATCCGTTTTGGAGAAACTTATTAATCTGAAATATATCCAATAAAGTCCGTCCAACTTATTGAGAGCGTTCGGTATGTGGAATACCTCAATGCTATTAAATTATTTACAATGTAGTAGGGTTTATAAATTTTTCTTCTGTTGAGAAGTGTCCCCTCAGTGAGTTTCACTTTACGAATATATTATGGCCCCCTACCCAATATTTACGACAGAACTCACGTGTAAAAGTGAAAACAAATATTATTTCACATTAAATCATCTCACCACCACCCAGACCTGGGAGGTGGCAAGGTAAACTCCCTTTGGTGGACATACTCGCCGAAGGATGTGGTCTGGCCTCTGCGGTCTAAATTCATTAATTTGTATATATTGTAAATAATAAAAAATTAGCAGAACGGTCCTTCCCCGTTCAATGTCAAAGTCACAAGGCCTTTTGCCACATATGTAACCCTTAGCTATCCCCAATCCTTAAAATGCCCTCGGGCAGTGGAAGGAATTTGTTACATGTATATATTGTATTATTGTATACTATATATGTAATTGTTTCAATAAACATTATAACATAAAAAAAAAAAATTCACATTAAATCAGGTAATTCAATATTTACCCTAACAAAGTACTCCTCCTGACCGACTATCCAGTCGAGACATATCAGTTTCCATCCATTATATGGAATCACTAGAGCAAAAAAGAGAGCCTTCAAAATTATTATCACAAATCGAGAATTATATCACTCATGATGTGATTTGTATCCATCAGTGATTCTGAGATGTCCTTTTTAATTGATTTTGTTGAATCATGCGTGTTAATATTACTATGCTCTTATCTTTAAATTATTTCTAAACTCATATCTCATTGTTTTTCACCGAACATCCGCTCTAAAAGCACTGAAATTTCGTTTTCATGATGAATTTCAATTTTTAATCACATTAACTTCTTTCTTATAGAGTATCCTTCCATAATACTCCACTTATTCCTGTTGAACAGGTCCGGAACCTAGAACTTCAAATGGCCAATATCTAACTGAATCAATTAGACGTATTTAGACACGCATAAATTAGACCTAATATTATAATAAATCCTATTTGGACTTACGGATTTGCTCTTTGCATTTCCAATCCTTACAATCCAAAATACTTCGTAATATCGTCAATGCTTCTTACTTTTGTCACAAATAAAATCATCCATAATGACCTTAATGTTCCTTATGTTTCCGATTTCACACAGTCCAGATACCCTTCCATAATAAACTTTACAACCATCCGAACCCTCTCGTTTCTAACCATGCTTCCTCTTCAATCCCTGGTAAGCCTCCGATACATCTGAAAAGAAGATGGCCACGTGATCTCCTAATTTAGAAATTTAATTGCTACGAGGTGCAGAGTGCTACCAAAAGGTGGCTTCTCTACAAGTATTTTAATGTCATTATATTTCTCTGTACCGCTTTTGCTAGATGCATTTTTATTTGTAATACCTGCGCTCTTATCTTTGTAATTTTTCTAAACACATTTCTGATAAACTTCGATTTTTTTACATTAAATCTTTCGCAATGAAAGGACTGAAATTTCTTTTTCATGATGAATTTTCGTTTTAAGTGTTAATGATTTCGTTTCTGTCCTAGGGAGTTTACATTTTACTCCTATCGATCAGCCTTTGGCCTTTGATTGAATTATTTTCACTAAAGGAGAAAAAGAGGCACTAACTGTTTATTAGTTTTGTTTATACAATACTCCTTCGCCAGGTTTATTAATAGTCACAAGGCTAGTTCCAGAAGAGACTGGGAAACTATTTTCTGCGAAGGAATCTTTGAGCGGAACGAATCGATAATATATATACTTCGAAAGATTTGAAGCGGTTGTTAGAAGCTTTGAATTACGCGAATCGTAACTTGCACATAAAATTTTTTTTTTTAAAGAAAGTTAAGATCTTGACATAACAAAACAGAAACTAAAATAATAATTATAATAAGTAGATTATAATTAAAATATTTCCAGATATAAAGCCACTAAATTTGTAATCGGTTAACTTTTCGTAATTTTATTCATTAGAAATGAAAATACAAGATTATATACCTATATGCTGATGTGATATAGGTACATATGAGTAGAGGTGGGCGTTTCTGCTAGTTTTGAAAAACTTAAATGAACTTTTCGTTGACTAAAAACAACAGTACTTAAGAACTGTTGAAAAAAAATGCATAAGAGCGCAACGATTCATGGAGTAAAACCTACCTATTCGTATAATAACAAGTCTGGAAATGAATGAATCGTTTTATGTATGAAGTTTAGTATTGTTCGAGCTTAAAATTGATAACTTTTGAATGTATTTTTAATATTACATAAAGGTTTAATCTTAAAAATTACTTTTTAATTACTTAAAACTAAAAAAGTTTGATATTATGCGGCTTGGCCATCATGAGTCTTTCAACTGTAGTTCGGACCATTTTTCAACAGTTTGCCTTTTTCAATTTTTATAGAATATAATAATGTTTAATTTTATTTATTCAATTAGAATGATTTATGTGAATATGTTCAACCATAATAATTATTTTCGGTCTGATACTATTATAGATAGATATATCTAAAAACATAAACTTATTTTCCTTACAAATATACGTAAATCAATTTAGTAATGTAGTAACTATAATGTAGGTTTTTTTTATTTATTCAACGTAAATACGCTGATTCTAAATAACCAAGTCCCGAAAAATGGTCTGTGTATGTATATGGTAGCAGTCTAGCTCAAAAACGAAAAGTCGTACGAAACTGATATTACGTATTTAAGACAGGTATACGTCTTAGATATGACAGCAACTTTTTCCTTAATCACCGGATTATAAATTAGGTCTTATCTCTGTTGATGCCACTTTACAGGGCTTGAAATTGATAACCTTTGAATTTATTTTTAATATTACATAAAAGTTTAATCTTAAAAATTATTTTTTAACTAATTAAAACTATAAAAGTTTGAAATTATGCTGCTTGGTCATCATGAGTCTTTCAACTGTAGTACAAACCATTTTTTAACAGTTTTTTTCAATTTTTATAGAACATATAGTGTTTAATTTTATTTATTCAATTAAATTGATTTATGTGAATATGTTCAATCATAAAAATTATTTTCGTTCTGCAAGATATATAGATCTAAAAACAAAAACTAATTTTCCCTGCAAATATGCTTAAGTTAATTTAGTAATGTAGTTATTACAATGTAATTTTTTATTTATTTCTAGCCTTCAATAATAATGGGAGATAAATATTGCATCCCTACATTTAACAGTTGAAACATTTCTTGTAAAAAAAAAACTGTTGGGTTATTTTCATGATCGGTTCGTTGGAAAGCAGAAAGAGCTTTTGTTTTGTTTGGAAAAAAAGGAAACGAAAAACAGAACAAACAGCAACTCGACTAGTGACAAACGAGCGAATTAAAGAAAAACAACTGTTATCAATCGTTTGAAAGAACGGTTCATTCGTTTTAGATTAAGAACTGTTCTTTTCAAACTTTTGGCGTTTTCTCTTCCACCCCTACATATGAGATGTTTTCAGTACATCTCACATGAGCAGTCTAATAGCAGACGATTCATCTAGACACAATGTGTATGTTAATATCGAATAACATATTGGTACTTCGATACATCAATCTCCATATTATTAAAAAACTAGGGATTTAAATATCGAAATATCAATAAAAATATGGATATTTTGGGCCTCAATGTTCATAAATAATGTAAGAAGGGAAGGTAACATTTATTCAAAGTCTTAGATTTGTAATAGATTTAATAAATACAACTTAATATTTGAGTCAAAGCAAGTGGTTATTCATGAGTTTTTAGTTCTTCATTAAATTAATTAATTTAATGAATAAAAGCTCCATTTTTTAAGAATTTTCGTAAAAAGTTGTAAGTTACGACAAAAATAACTCACTCACAAAGTTTTAGGTAATTTATTAAAATGGGTATGTACCGCGGACTATTCGATAGACGTACAAAAGTTCCAAGATGGATGTTCACAAAGTCGTGTCCTCCCTCCCTCGAGGTAAGTGCATGCTAATTAGTTCGTAGGTAGGTGGTGTCCTTCTTTCTGGCATATACCACCATCATCTGTTCTATATCCTTAGGACAATGGGAAGAAATATAAGTGACAATACATAGCCTTGTCTAACTTAACATTGAAGGAATCAGAGTCCTTGTCAATATGGTACGACTCATGATGCTTTTCATGATTGATCATGTTCCATTCCTTCCATACGTTTATTTCGTAAGTAAACTCTAATTGATTTTTTTGGAAATCTAAATAAGTATCGATTCCTATCTAAAACGTCCAATTAAAATAAATGCTTCTTTAGTAATCATAAAATAATTTGATTCTACCATTAAATAAAAATGAAAAGTAAGTTATGTGCATTATACAATACGACAGAAGTGAAAACATAAAAAAAGGCGAATAATATGAAATACTAGTTGGCCCGTGCGAAAAAATCGCAGAAAATTTTGTTTAGTGAAGAAATAGTAAAACAATATGGAAATAAGTAGTTCCTATGTACTATGTAAGGAAGGAATTAATATTTTTTCCTTAGTCGATTACAATATTCCATTAAACATAATAGACCAAAATATTTGTACAAATTGCTTATTTTTGTATATTTGCTAATATTTGCTAGGATCTATTTTTAAACGATGACTGGAAAGATAATAAAAGTAATAAAGACAAAATAATGCCCGATCACAGGACATTATAAATTATTTAAAAATAAAATAAAATAAAAGAACAATCAAATGTCTTTAAGAAATAATAAAGTTAATATAAAAGCCAGGGAAAAAAATGTAGTCGACTATTCTACTCCTAAATGCAATAGTCATTTTGTTTTGTAGGTAATTTAGTAATCTTTCTAATTATCATGGGTACAATCCAGAAAGAAATGCACACTTTTTTGAGTTATTCGCAAATTAAGTTTCTTTTCCTCCATAACTTTTTTCCCAGAAATTTCGGGGTGATGAGACTATTTTTCGCATGTAAAGGAGAAGAATATCTTCGAAATGAGTGGTCAATCATTGGATTTAGGATAAATTATAAATAATACCTCATTATAAAGTGGATGAAATACTGAACATTTCCCTCGCTTACAGTATGCAGGTCCGATTTTTAGTTTCTGAGATCTTTTAATCCATATCTTCCGTAAAACATTTTTTGTTTCCTCTCATTCCTAGCCTTTAAGGCTATACGGGGTTTTCCCGGACCAGGGGGTGAGGGCGGGGATTAATGGCAGAGTTAAAATACCCCTGCAACCGGGACGCCAACTCGCTACTATTTTTATGGAGTTATCTTATATATCAGGTTGCCTGGCAACGACGGTGCTGTAAATTACTTATCTTTGGGAAAATTGGATTGGAGAAAACCTATTTAATGTAGGATTTTTTTTCTTGTTTGAATTTCCAGATTCTATTCCTGAAGCAGATTCGGTTAGAGTCCTTGAAACACGTGATTTTCCAAACAAACGAAAATTTCACACGAAAATAATTGAAAAATAAATTTCTGAAAAATTATTAGTTATTGTAAACATATTTTTATATAATTATATTTATAATTTTTGTTTTTAAATTGATTTCGTATTTATGAAGTTACCATGTTTTTCACGTTCGGTAATCCGGATATTTAGCTAATGCGAATCCCCTTGGTTTTAAATAGTTCGGATTAGCGAGAGTTCATTGTTCCTACTTCTAGGTCTTAGCCTTGCCAGCTAGTTGCCTTTTCTTATTTTTTTAATCGATTTTAGTTTACGTATTTTATTCATTCATGTAGATTATTTGATATTAATTTTAATTTTTGTTTATTTAAAATATTTTGGGACACCCATAATAAAGATCAAAGTATATTAACACACCTGACTTAGATAAATCAATTTTAAAAAAAGAATGAAGAATGAATAAAGAATAATGAATGAGCATTATTTTTAATGCTCACTTTTTTGCTGTTGTAAGCTTATCTACTTCCAGCCGTGAAAACTGAGATGTCTGGAGTGTATTATGCCTGAGGAATATTTTGTTAGGAATGATATTGAACTACCTGACTAAATGTAAAATATTTTAACCTCAACAAAATTATAAAAGCATTTTTTAAATTTATATTATAATTGTATGTTTCCTCGCAAATTAAAGAATTACCATCTTGTCATTTCTGTGGTTAGTTTTTCACACAATAATATTTCAAGTTCCTCAGGTGGTTTTATTAATCAAGTTTTTTCTACCTACAAATGGCTTACTTAACGTTCGTAAATCAAGGTTTTGTCCTCCAGACTATGTCGCAGTACAATTACATAATAATGGCGGATTTCTCATGAATGGCTGTTGCTGTTTGGAATACTACGCTCGGCTGAAGATGCAGAGTTTTATTTTCTTACGAAATATTGGAAAGTAAATATGTAATAACAAGATAGGAATAATTATGTCTCGTCTGTCATTAGTGAGTGGGATTGTAGTCCACTTAATATTTCATAACCGTCTATCATCATTAATTTTTGAGGTGTATGAGGTTGAAAAATATTTACTATCAAAGATTAGATAAGGTTTTTCCAAGGCTAGGTTTGTTATTTTTCCTCAACTACTGTCCATTCAAAATATTTTGTGAACAATACAGATTTTTTTTTCTACCACTAATAAGTACTGGTACTGATGATGGTTACTGGCAGGATGGCCCCTGTATTCCTTTTTGCCAATCTCTGACGGCTATCTAGAGGTTGCCTCCTCGCTCAAACTAGATTGAGAATGCCATACTTTATTTCTCGGTGCCGCCAAGAAATAAATTTCGACTCAACCAGGTCGGATTGGAAACGGTTCCACTTGACTCTGGGGGAAATTTATTTATTTTATTTTATTTATGACGTTTACAACTATATTACAAATAAAAATACATACAGTAAATGTGAACACAAGAATATAATAACATGAAACAACTTGTTGAGGAATTACCCACTGGTAGCACTCTAAAAATGTACAATAGGAGATCTCGAGGCCATCTTCCTTTCAGACTCCTCGGATTGTTATCAGGGATCGAAGAGGAAGCGAGGTTAGAAACGAGAGGGTTCGGATGGTTCTGAAGTTCATTATGGAAGGATAGATATCAGGATTGGGCAAAATCGGAAACATTAAGGTCGTTATGGATGATTTTATTAGTGACAAAGTAAGGAGCATTGAAGATTTTACGAAGGATTTTGGATTATAAGGATTGGATGCGTGAGGAATTCGATGTCTTAGTAGAGCCCCAGAGCTCAACTCCGTAAGTCCAAATAGGTCTTATTGTAGTCATGTATATGAGTCTTTTGTAATTTACTGGAAGCTTTGAGCGTTTGTAAGTAAATATTGGAGTAGTCGGGAACGTCGAGCGGTTTCTTGTCGTTTCAGTCTGGTATGAGCATTCTAAGTTAGACGTCCAAGGTGTCGGATTTGTTAAACAGGGATAGGTGGGGTACAGTTAAAGAATACTGTAGGACAGGAGAACATAGGTTTACGACGAAGGGTAAAGGTGATTTGATGGAATTTATTGAAATTTTATTTTAACCTTGCAGTTTTGACATCATTCTTCAAGGTTTGTGGTCTTATGCAATGATGGGATAAAAACATTTCTTTCTTTTTTTTTTTTCATTTAGTTAATTATTTAACTTCGTTCATATCCATTTGGTGTAACTACTAACCTTTTATTACATCTCATAATAAAAATTAATGGTATTTTAGAAAGAAAAAAAAATTGAAAATTCGGCATTTTAGCCGAATTATTTAATTCTAAATCGATATAACGTTTTCAATAAAATAGTAAAAATTAGTAAAATGAATTAATTTGTCCAACGCAGCCACTCATTTCAATCAGTTTCAAAATAGAATTGAATGATAACCTTATCAAATTCACACACGTAATATATTTCTCTAGCCAGCGGATTTTTCTATTTGAGTTTGTACATAATAAAAAACAAACAATCTATGCCCTTGAACTATTTAACATATCTTCCACAACTGTTCTCTTTATGTCGCTATGCTAATAAGGCATTAGGTTATAATTACTTCAGTGAGATTTCTCAAAAATATTTCTATTCCATTGCCACTGTAATAGATACATTATATTTTATGAAATGGAATGTTCTCGTTAAAAAAAAAAAAATTACTAAATTGGGTCATTTTAGCTTCCTCACCATATATATGTTGATTAAATAATTATCTATATTTTAATTTCTATGAATTTTGTTTAGGAATCTACGTGAGCCGTTTTTGAAGTATAGTGTTTTTCTAGAAAAAACAAGCGATTAAGCCAGAAGTTTCCAATCTTTTTTCACCAACGGGCATTTATAGGTTATGTGTTAGTTGTCGGACTGTTTATATTCAATGTGGATTGCGGATAGGTTACTGTTTATAATATTTAAAAAATAAATTTGAAGTTCATTTATTTAAAGAAATATATTGAGTAATTTAAAACATTGTTATTACTTGCTTTTATGTTTTTCAATCACCAAATTTTGAAGATTTCATACTTAGGAATCTTTTACCTCAAAAACTGAAGCACACATTTGTCCCTTTTTTTTTTTTTTTTTTTTAAACTGCTCGCGAGAGTGCATATAGTTTAAATCAACACGGCAACATGAGAACATTATTCTCGGTAAATATACACTTGAGAGGAATTTGCTTAGCAAATAATTTGCCTTGGTATATTATGTTTAAACAGTGGTTTAATTAGCGTGAATTGACGTAATTTTTATCAAAAGTAGTATCATGATGACTGGAGAAAATACCTGAAATAAAAAATATATTAATATGATTTATTTCGATAACTATTTAAGCGATTGTCCTATTTAGAGTATATGTTATGCAATTTTTTTTTATTCTATATTGCATATATATTTGAAGGTTTACTTGTATATTTAAACAGAAATATTTTTCTCAGAACTATATTTTTTAAGAGGTAAAACCACAATTTTTATCCCACCTTCAATGCCCTACAGTTTCATATAAACTAGAGTTCTCCAAATTACTAACTATTAAAACTATTAAATAGATAAACTCTTTCCGTTCTCGCTAAAGTTTCTTTTATTACATGCTAAAATGTTTTAAATTATTTTAAAAATACGAATTTTAGTAAATCGCTCAAATATAAGATTACTGAAACTTTGACTGCATAATCGTTTTCTCGTAGAAATATGTCATTTATAGAAATACAGCTCGTTTTTTTATTGAATTAGTAAAAATCATCGTTAGTTGACCGAAGTTTTCGACCATACCACTTAACCAAATTATTAAGTTGTGGTACTAATTTGACGCAAAATTTAACATTCTTTAATTTTTTTTCAGATTGTATTTGTCGATAGGATGCACTGTTCAGGAGTTATAGGAGAAAAACCAAAATATGTCCTGAAAGAAACGAGATTTTTTTTTTGGGGGGGGGGGTGTTTATGTTCTCCTGAGATAGCACGTGTTGACTTTTATGTTTTTTAAATGTTAAGAAAATGAAATCTGTTACATTTTCCGTAACATTACTCACGTTTCAATCCTCAATTGTTTGCTCTTATTTTTTTTTTTTTTAATCAGTGGCTCTGGAATGGCAAACAAGATTCATTTCGCTTATAATAACATTCTTTTTTATAATACACAACCGAAACTTCTGCTAAAATTGTCCTCTTTCTAGGTTTTAATCTGTTTTTAAATAATTATAAATAAACGTCATGGTATAATGTGAAATGTGCAGGATTAAAAAAAAAAAGATGACTGAATGAACTAAAAAATATATCGTTTCGAATTTTAAAAAGAAATTAAAAAGTTCTTAATTAATTACAACAAGCAATAAAAGACATTAATGTTTTTGAACCTTCATATATCGATATTTTTGTCATTCTCAATGTCCGCGGGACTCAAATGGGAGGTTACATTCGATTTCAACCAAATTTATTTCTGTGATGATACATGGAAAAATATTGGCCACATGTTCCAACGTTCGTTCAAATGTGTCTTAGGGGCCGAGAAAAAATATTTTATATAATTTCAAACAAAATTTAAGTTATATATGTTTGCCTTTATTTTGCCCAGATTTTAAGCTTATTATATAAATCATTATTCGATTTGTTTTTTGGTGCAGAATAACAAAAAATGTTGAGTGTTGTATTACCTAAATGGACACCAATTATAAAACCCAAAAGAAGCTTCAAGTAAAAAAGCCAAATGATTTTTTGTTTATGAGAAAGTTAGTTAGATTACTTTTTAGGGTCCTTTGAAACTCTTTTTTTTTTTTTTAATTTTATTTTATTGAGATTTACAACTGTATTACATGGAAAATACAATAAGTAAATGTGGCATTGGTAACATGACATTTACAGCATGAAGAGAAACTACCCATTGGTAGAACTCAAATGAAACTCTTAAATTCGAATTTTATAGAAATAAAAAAAATTACATTGCCATCATGAACAGTCTTTATTTCATAAGAGATTCTGTGGAAAAGTGCTGGGTCGTCGTAACTGACTCATGCAGTGTGTTAGCCGCTATCGACAACCCATCGCCACACAATTCTATTATTAAAGAAATATTAAATGTATGGTGGGAAGTAAAAAACAAAGGAATGTCAATAGTGTTCGTTTGGGTGCCAGCCCACTGCGGCATTGTAGGAAATGAAAAAGCTGACCAAGCAACCCATTTAGTAAGGAGTGAAGAAGAAACGGCGGAGATAAGACTAAAGAACATTACCTTAGAAGACTGGCTACACCACGCAAAAAAAAGACTACAAACAGAATGGAAGAGGGAATATGAAATGAAAGAATGCAAACTTAGAGAAATAAAACCTAATTGTGACAAATGGACCACAAGCTACAGAAGTTTAAGGAGAGAAGAAGTTATGCTTTGCCGACTAGGGATAGGACACTGCCAGTTTACACATGACTACCTTCTGAGAGGTCTCGAAGCGCCCACATGTGAAAACTGTAATAACGTTCCACAAACAGTAAAACACTTACTGGAAGAATGTCCTAAATTTGAAAGTTATAGACGAAAAACGGGCTTAGCCAGAACATTAAAAGAAATCCTTCAAGATACTGAAGAAATAGTCAATACTTTATTTGAATTTTTGAAGTTGATAGAGTATTATAAAAGAATATAAATCATGGTAAAACGCCAATGACCCTTGAGGTAGAGGCGAAAAAGAGAGAGAAAAAAAATTACAAAATTAAAGACTTGATAAGAAAATAGTTCAATCATATTCGAGAGAATTTCCTGCCGATAACCAAAGCATTAAAAACTTACCCCTGTATTTTCTCCCAATTCAGTGTTAGTACAATAGGAATGTTGAATTATTGTTTGTTTGTTTGTTTCGATGTCTAGGCGCAAAACATCCAGGTCATAAGCGCCCGATCAACTAAATAACATCATTTAATACTATTTGGATGATTGGAACAAAAAAAAAAATTATAAAATAAAAAATAAAATAAATAAAGAAATGGATTGATAGAATAAAATAAATAAATAAGGATAATAATAGACATTTATAGGTAATAAGATGTATAAAAAATGTATAAATAAATAAACTTTAAAAAATAGCAGTAGAATCAATAAATGAATTGAGATTAATAAACAAATGAATTTAAAATGAAATGAAATCAAGTGAAAAAAAAATAATAATAATAATAAGAGAAAATATAATAAAAATAAATAGATAAAAAGGAAATTAATAAATAAAAAAATAAATTAAAAAAAGCCTGTCAAATGTGTTTTTTAAGTCTTTCACTATCCAGATACTTGATGACTTTGGTAACTATTTCTTCTTAATTTCCCAGGGATGCTGATATATTCTGGGGTATTCCAAAATCTTTTAATCTTGCGGTGTAAAAAGGGCATTCTTCCAAAATATGTTTTATAGTTAGTGATTGGTTACACTTTTGACATCTGGGGATAGAATCTTTTGTTATGAGGTGGCGGTGAGTCAGTCTAGTATGTCCGATCCTCAGCCGCGTGAGGACGACCTCAAATGTTGAATTATTGATCTAACAGCCCCCATCGATAACTATTTGAAGGTTTGCATACATTTCATTATTTTTTAAACAAGAAAGTAAGAAAAACTTTTCTATCATTTTCATTTTATATCTTTGATTCTAATTTGTTCACGAAGATCGATTTTATATCATTTTGTGTAACATGCAGAAACGTAAGTTCCTAATATTTTTCATGTGGATCAACGCAGTGCCGCCCCTAGACCCTAGTCACTTGTTATGAATAAATAAATACGTCAAAATGTATTAGAATAAATAATTTTAGCCTATTAACAAACTGACTGAATTAGGGACAAATTGAATTAAGTAAAATTGACTAAAACATTACTACTTCATATAAAAAGAATTTAAGAAATGGATCATTTTTTTTAAAAGAGATATGACATCGTTGTCAGGGGCGCCAAATGTCTAAGGAGCACTGGATCAATGAAGCCGTTCTTAAGTTATCACAATTTTTGTGGCTGTCTACAAAATTTTGAAAAGTTTGTCCAAGACAAAAATTCGTGGAGAAAATTTTAATTTTTCGATTTATAAAAAAAATAGTATTTAAGGTTTTTTTGAGGTGCGAAAAAAGAATATTAATTCTGATTCTCACTGAAAAAATATTTACTTCACATTACTACGTAGGTCCAAATTTTGCCCATAATGTAGCTTATCTACCAGATATAATATTTATTCAAAACCGTCCTGGTATCTACAGTAAATATGTTTTTAGTGAGAAACAAAGTTGATATTCATTTTTTGTTTCTCAAAAAACAAAAGAATTAGGCCACTGTTCTGAATTGTTCAATAGTTAAGGATTCTGTGACGTTTTTTTACTAGGAACAAATTTTAGGTTATCAATCAGGCATGTTTTTAAATTAATTTTTTTATATTAGTTTTTAGTAGATGGATATTTCATATCAGATATGAATAAAAATTTAACATATAAAATCATTTTTTTTTTTTTTCAATCCTTTATGAACATGTAGCATAACAAGTCCCTATGGAAAATTATTTTTTTTTTTTAGATAGACTATTTATTGAGGAAAGTTAGATTTTATGAGATCACGCTTAGATCCGTAAAGATCGAGCACTTGCTATAAGATTCATTCAAATAAACTGTAAACAATTACGTAACTCGAATAAGTTATCTTAACGAGAAACTTATTCAATCTCTATAAATGAAGTGTCGAGATAAACGCTTAATGATATTTATATCTTTGGTTCTAATTAGTTTACGGAGGTCAGGTTTTTACTATATTGTGTAGTTTACACAGATCTAAATCCATAATAGTTTTGTGTGAAGCTGTTCTAAAATTATCGTCATTTTGGTTGTCGACAAAATTTGGAAGGATTAGTGTTGCCCAAAATCGGTCTTGGTCTTGTAAAGAGCAACACGACCAAGGCCTGACTATTACAAGACCAAGACCAGAACTGGTAAAAAAAAATCAATTTTTAAAATAAAATTTAAGGCAAAATAGGTACTAATACTCGACAATTTTAGTTACTATGTGTTAATAATTGGTATAACCAATATAATTTTGCATTTAACTCCTCTAATTTTTCATTCGGGCTTAGTTAGGTTTCTTCTTTCTAAAAAAATACAGTAATTTCTCTATAGTAATAAGCTAATAAGTAACTGCAAGACTCTTGCGTAAGACCAAGACTGTGTTTGCTAGACCAAGAGTCGTCTCGGTCTCGCATTTGGGCAACACTAGGAAGGATCCAGCCTAGGCAAAAATTTTGTAAAGACAATTTTAATTGTCGATCGGTATAAAAAAAAGTTCGTATAAATATTTTATTTATTAATATATTGTAAATATTATATTTCGGATAGCTATCGGATAGCTACAATAGGGGGACAATTTTGATCAACCGAAATAACAATGTGGGAATAAATAGTTTTGCGGGGAGAAATTAACTTGATATTCGTTTTTTTTACCTCAACTACGAATTTTTATTGCAATCGAAAATTAAAATTTTGTGTACGAAATTTTTGCCTATACTGAATCCTTCGAAATTTTGTCGACAACCACAATAATTTTGGTAACTTTAGAAAGTCTCCACCGATCTTCGCAAACATTATTATGATTCTAGAGCTATATATGCGACACGAAATTGTATTAAATCGATCTCCGTAAATAAATTAAAACCAAAGATAGAAAATAAAAATTAATGAGAAGTTTTCCATTCTCATTTTATTCATTATAACTCATTTAATACAATAGTCAATATTTTTTTCTTGTTCTGCACAAAAAAATAAAGCAAATCGATTCATATATAATAACCGAAAAATCCGGAAAAAGCAAAGGAAAAATAAATAACATATATTTTCGTATGATATTATTTTTTTTTTTTCTCAGCTCCTGGGGTCCATTGAACGAACGCTGGAGTATGCATTAAATATTTTTCGATGTTATATGACCGAAAAAATATTTGATTAAAATCAATGATCCATTGACTGTAGCCTCCTCTTGTAAGTACATTTTTATTAAGCTCGACTTTCAAGAACGTTGTGAATTTCGACTTTATTTAATTAAACACGTAAGTGCGCTAAAATGACTCAAACCCTTTCATATATCAAATATTGTGCACAACTTTCTCATTTCACAAAGGAAATATTCATCAAATTTGGTGATATTAGGTTATGAAATTTCACTTAATCGCTTTTTGGAATAAACTGAGGATATTACTTGCTTAACGTGCCTGATATTTATAACAGTGTCAAAATCCGTAGACTACACTAGGTAGGACTTAGGAATTTTACCTAGAAGCAAGTTCTGTTGTACCTTACTGATCTCCCAAAGTTCTGGTCTTACTCCCCTTGCCCCGGAGCGCATACCAATCTTCACAAGCGCTTGTCACTTGTTATTAAATTTAAAAAAAAAAATACAAAGCGTATTAAAATAATGATATTTTAACCTATCAGTAAAGCAACTTTATTAGAGAAATGTTGAATGAGATAAAAAACAATTATTACTTAATATAAAACTAGATAAATTTTATTTTTTATTTTTTTGGGGGGTTGGGAGATGACATGATTGCTCGGAGGCGCTGAGGCCGACACTGTTCCCAGAGTTCTGCTTTAAAAAAAAATCAGCATATCGTAATAATATAGTGGGTGAACGGGCTAACGCGGGTGCACAGCACCGCCGTTGCCTGGCAACCTCATATACGAGATAAAATTATAAAAAAAACAGTCACGAGTTCGCGTTCCAGTGCCGGAGGAGTTTTTGAAATCCCCTCCCCCACACTCCCTGGCCCGGAAAAATCCCGTATAGCCTTAAAGGCGAGGAAGGAGAGGACCCAAAAAAATCGTAATAATATGGTTGTGCCGTGCTAAGTTGCTTGGCCTTGAAAAGGACATTGATCTCCTATACTCCGGTTGCGCAGTTCCGGAAACAGCTGTACATATATTGTGGGCTGTAGCGTCTTTGAGGCACTTGGGACTAAACTTCTGAGGGAAACTACATAACTACGTCCTGTCTGAGAACGATTTTTCTCAGTCGGTCCTTTGTCAATGGATTAAAAACCGCAGTTGGCCCTATTTTAATATTCCGAGAAAGAAGACTATGTGCTGGACGACCGGCGGAGAGAGGAGACGAAGAAGAAGATGGAGGCTTCTTGAATACGAGCACATGACGCCTATGTTATCGCTAAATGTTAATTGGCAAATTTGCATACGCCGCAAAGTTGCCGATACCCGTTTAGCCTGAATGCAAGGAAGGGCGAATAAATAAATAAAAAATATCGTAATAATGTTGTAGTTAATATATTTAAAAAAATATGTATCATTTCATAATATTGAATCAGTTTATTGATTGAATTTAATGTTATAACAACCACAAAATGGATTTTTTTTATTTGATCTGAGACAAATTCGCTCGTGATTTACCGCTTGAGTGAAATGTCTCCTTGTCCCATCCCAATTCCCTGACGCCAAAATGGGGCCCGAGGAGATAAAAAAAATGCCTGGTGTCTATCTTATTCATAAAACCATGCTGGGAAGCCGCCCGACGCTTCTATGAATGGATGGTGTTGAAGAAGATTCAAGGTCTCTTCGCGGAGTTCGGAATTGGAGGTCATGCGCACTGCACTGATTTAACTGGTAGCTGCTGGAGGAGGCATATATTCAGAAATCATCGTGCAAGAGACGGAATCGGAAGACTTATATAAAGAACATTTTTATCTATGCATAATTATATTATGACCAAAAAAAAGAATAAATATAAAGATAATAAAATATGTTTTAATAAATATAATTTTCTATGGGAATTTTTACTTGTTGGGCGCATGGCTTTACTAGCCTTTCATCTCTATAGAGATAAGTCTAGAAAATATAAGTTACTTACCCATTATTTGGCCATGATTAAATATTTATCCTACCATGCTCAGGTGAGAAGGGGTTAGGTTGGATATTTTTATAAAACAGCAAAAAAAGTTAAGAGATCTATTTACAGAAAGAAATATACACAGAATTAATACTATATACCAAAAAAAAAAAAGAAAATACAAGGAAAAAGAGAGAATTTAAACATAATTACTATATACAATTAAAGAAATATAGGAAGATACTTAAGATTATAAAAATAACAAAAAAGATACTTATTCTATATACAATAGAATGGCATGCCACATATAAACATCAAGAAACGATAGTCAAGATATAAGAGCACTTGCACGTGCTAAGATAGGAATTAATAATTAGTCACAGAAAACAAAAACGAACTCTCGCTAGAAGTTCCATTTTTTTTTCAATGCTTCCTTAATCTTGGCTACAATATAACATCCATTTAAACGTTTAATTTTGAGCTAGTCTGCCAAATCAACAGTGGGATTTAAAATGGAAATCCAAATGCGTGATAATTTCATATGAAGATAATTTGTTTCAAACCAATATAAAACTGGCCGCTTTGATGCCGTGGTAGACGAGCATATTTAAGTTTTCCGCTCTTATATTCTCGAGTTTAGCGGGACCGGTTCGAATCCGGGTTGAGTAGATTTAAATTTATTTTGTGGTCAATAAATACCACGGGATGAATCTCCCACCTCCTCACTCTGGTTAGAATAAAGCTCCCCTTATGCCACAAATGGCGAGGTTAGGTGTAAGTGAAAAAATTGCGCGTCTCTTAGAAGGAAAAAAAAAAACGAAGTCGAGAGTGGCCGTCATCTTAGAAAACAAAATTGAATATACATTTTATTATATTTTTTTCACCCAATTCTGCACTATTGCAAATATCAAAGATACAACTATTCCTACGAAGACAAATATCGGAAATTATTTTATACCGCATTCTATCTGCTTCAATTTGGACCATGATTGAGTTATTAACGTTCAAAAGATCAAGGGAAACAGTCTTTCAAAGAATGCATGTTTTTTTTTAACAACATACACCATTTTGGGATTTTATTTTATCTATCTATCATGAGAACCGCTAAAAATAAGATAATTATTATAAACTACTTGCAAGTAACAAAAAGAAAAATCAATATTTTAAAAATATTATGTGGTGTTTATCAATTCACTTACCTATGTATGAAATGTACCTATATATTGAGGTCTCCTGAGTCCAAATAACCATGACCCGCAAAATGGTCTGTGTGTGTGTGCGTGAGTGCGCGTGTATGTATGTGATGAGTCTTGCTCAAAAACGAAAAGTCGTATGAAACTGAAATTGCATATTTGAGGTTTTTATAAGCCTTCAATGTTTCACTAATATTTTCGTTAAAATCGCCAAACCGGAAGTGGCACTTTATATAACAGTTATACACATTTTTTACAATTTTCTCAAAAACGGCTCAAACGATTTTGATTAAACTCACTACATCAGTGTATTGTTAAGTAGTTTTTAATATAATGTAGGTTTTATTCCCATTAATGTTCTCTAACAGGGCTTAAATGGCTAATTTTCATTTCTGTAGCTTCCTCCAAAATACCTTTAATTGTTTTTATTGTTAAATAAATTAAAACAAATAAGATTAAATGAAATATAAAAAGAAATTCCCTCGTTGGACCTATACCCAACCAAAATTAAATCTCTAACTCGCCAAATTCACCAAAGATAGTACATTACCTACAGATTATAAAGAAAAGTTCCACAAAATAATCATCATATTATCTGAACATCTTTTAATATTCAACAACGGATCTTAATCAGATACATCTAGTGCATCAGCCTTTGTCACCCCTGACACTACCTATAAATATAAATTCCATCAGTTTTCGTTAGTAGCGGATCTCCAAAAAGAAAAACAGTTTCTCTAGAACTCTTAAACTTACAAACTCTATTACATGGAGTAATTGTATAAATTAATAACTATGTATTCACTCATCAGAGGACAAGTTTAAGTTGTAATGCTCAACAAATTATTTTATGATGATAAGTATCTTGGTATGAATGTTGACGTGGATTTGAAATTTTGTTTTCCGTGGAGAATGCCACTCCCAACTTCGGCTGACAACTTTATATTATCTAAGGAGTGTGCTGTTTC
The DNA here is from genome assembly GCA_928085145.1 of Nezara viridula. Classification (NCBI taxonomy): domain Eukaryota; kingdom Metazoa; phylum Arthropoda; class Insecta; order Hemiptera; family Pentatomidae; genus Nezara; species Nezara viridula. The sequence continues at coordinate 121,210,393 of OV725081.1, read as the reverse complement.
ATGTTGGCCTGAAAAAAAATCAAACGATGCGATAGTGCCCCATTCAATGGACGCCATTTTGTTAGACCAGTGCGAATCTAATGCACATTATAACAATATATGAATTAAAGTATTCATCAAATAAGTTCCAAAATTACGACTGGGCTCTTGGACTACTAACATGGTTTGTCTTGCAGATTGTCGCCATTATACTCCTATAAAATATAATAATTACCTCTTCTAACCAAATCTTAACCTATTCTCCATTCCATAATCTCTTATTCTTTAAACGTTTTTGTATATAGGCTACTTTTCGGAACCACAAAATATCGCTTAAATATTGGATGATAAATAATCAGGACGCATTCTTTTTCATTTAAAAATTTTTTGTATTTTTTATTCATGCCACATTATAATATTAAAAAAAAAAATGCGTTCTGATTATTTATCGCCCATGATAAGTAGAACAGTCGACTAACTTCCTTCAATAACCATCGTATAGATACAACATGTGCTTTACCGTATGTATACAATATGGCACTAGCGGATCCAGGATTTAATTTGGGGGGGAGCTTCAGCCCGAAAGCTTTTTTTTTTCTTAAAAATGAGGATAATTACTTGGGAAAAATAGAAAGAAACTAACTATCTATATGAAATGGTGTTTAAGTGATTCCTTAAGTCCTTTTAAAAGTAATTACACGAACAATAATACTTAAAGACATAATTTTTTAATATTTTTTTCCATAAAACATGGTTATATTTTACCATTATGGGGGGGGCTTCAGCCCAAAAGCCCCCCCCCCCCGTATATCCGCCCGTGCAATATGGTAAAAGATATTTGACAAAGCATACTCCTGTCTGATGGTTGACAACACTATTCTATGTCTTTTCTCGTGCTTCTCGTGTAGCATTAATAAATTATTATTATATTAAATAGCTTTGTTATATTTTTTATATTATTTAAATGTTCATCGCCACGTTTTATTTTTTGCAGGAAAACGCTGACTTGCTGACGCCTGTGGGAGTTGAAAAGATTGCCAAAGCGCCTGGTTCTTATCAGACGAGCAGGTGATAAGGAATAGTGCTTCCCTTATTTCTACTTCTGGATCGCTACTGATACCAGTACATCAAGCCTCCCTTCGGCGAGCCCAGGTAAACTTTAATAGTCGTATTACTTTATTATTTTTATGGTAGTTTTTATATTGAAATTCGCGATGTTATCGATTGTGGCGGTGCGCCTCTGTTTTATTCATGTTATAAATGGACTACACACGATTAGTGCATGACCACGTGCGATTGATTTATAAATTTAATCCGAAATTTATGTGAAAAATACAAAAAACAAACACAACAAAAAAAATGCTCACTTTTAAAGTACTAATACTAAAAATATTTGTTTAAATTATTGAATGTTTTTAATACGTTATGTTTTAAACTGTTTAATGAAAACATATTTATTGAGCGAATAAGATATTTTTAATTATTTTTATCAGTATTGTTTTTACTAAACTCGTTGTATCTATATAAAATTATGTAAGTAAATTTATAATTATATTATTTTATTTATGAAATTATTGTAGTTAGTTAGGAAAGGAAATGAGAGCAATGTTTACCAAGTTGAAAATTATTTTCCGGAATCCAAACAATTAATGTAAATGTACCTTATACCGTTGTAAAGCTCAAGATTTTAGAAAAAATAATACAAAGTGACGAATAGCTAATGATATTCAACTGTTACTGTCGTCTACCTTTATTATTATTGTTTATTATTTACTGGGAAATAAATATCTCCATAGGGGCTAAATGAAATTTTCATTAAAAATAAATAAAAAATATGAAAATATATGTTCGATTTGAGTCACATCAACTTAATGGAGGCAACTCACACCTACCGGATTTAGCAGAAATTAACAAGGATTCGTGGTTTAGTTTTCCAGAATGTTAGCTGCTCACAGATGGTTTGGTCCATGAACAGTCTTTTTCAGATAAGGAAATTTGCGTCCTCTTGAGCCTGCTGACTGTGAGTAGCCATAATCGATGGATCTAGACCGATTTGTCATGGTCCTTGAACTGCAGTGAGACGTTAGGAAGGACAATGCCAGATTGAGCCCAACTAAGGACTCGACTATGGAGCTATGAGTGGCTTGTAGCTGCACGATAGAGACGTAGATCCATGCCAACGTGAGGTTGGATGGCCCTCCTCCATATTACCTGTACTCTCACTAGCAATATGAAAGTCTGTATGACTAACTCATAGTTCGGCCAAAGATCTACGTTTTCTGTTACGTCAACCTAAACAAAATGTACTGGGAAAACTTAAAATGACCATAAACCTGAAAATACGAATACCAAAATCAGTAAAATTGTACTTATTGTTTACCTGAAGCGAATAATTTTAGAAATTATACTGATAATTGAAAGTTCTAGATCTTTTCACTTGTACTTCACTACTATCTCTGAATCCATCGATTTGGATATGTTAAAAAAATAGGGGTATTCATGCAGGTAGTGGTAAATGTTTTATGTATTATCATGCAAAGCAGTCAGCGCAAATTCAAAGTGAAATGATCGTTGTGTGATAATCTGCTAAAGTGTTATGATTGTATTATAAACAAAGTTTGTGAGTTCTGCTTGATTGATTTAATAAAGTTTTGATTTATTTTTTAAATGTCAAAGCGAAATAAAAAGGCAGAATTGCTGGATTATTTGAATAGAAATGCTTTAATAGGAAGCATGAATGATGATTCAGAAGGCAAAGAAGTAGATTTTCTTGCTGGATCATTGAAGAAGACTTCTCATTGGTGCTACGATGATGCCAGATTTAGGCAGATGGTGATGGTTGATAGGTACCTGTTTAATGTTAAATTAAATGAAGTCCAAGACCTTTTTCTCTCAAATTGTTTATGGTATTGTTGAGGCTTCTACTGGTAGACTGTTATTGTACAAAGAACTAAACACGGCTCAAAATCTCAACATAACCTTCTCCGTGCATTTACGAAATTAGCATCACTTTACCCGATCTCTGACTACGTTAAAACCGAGTGAGCTAGCTCCTATATTTAACACACATTTATTAAATACATTTCTCGACTTTTATACATTTAAGAGGTCTGCAATACTTAGCACCGGTTGCATTAATACCTAGTATTAGTAATGATTGTATTTCTATCACATACTTGATGGTGATGGTGTGACGAAAATATCTCAACTATCTTCCCTCTGATAATTAATACTTATGTACACATAGGGCCTTGATGCCCAATGCCCTTGATTGTGGCAGATTCTATTATTTCAATAAAAATATAATTATTAATTAATATTTATTTTGTATAAATAATATTTATTTTGTTATTTTAAATAAATTCGAAGCTCTTTTTATGTAAACTCTTAACCCGATGCTCATTTTCTGATGGCAATTTTCGTTAAAATTGCATAAATAATTGATGAGATTGCTATTGCTAAGTTCTGGCGTGAATATATCGGCAATAGATTGACTGATTGAGAATCTAAAAACTCTTTAAGGTATTCTTTGAACTAGTTTTTACCTAGTCGAAGGATGATGTAATATTCATTCCAACCGAGTCTGTTTTACATATGGAAATTTTTATGTCATATCTTTCTTAAAGAGTATTCAGTAATACTTTTCACTCGAAGTCTCCAGAATGTGGCGTAGCTGACATTCAACATTCTCCAGTCTGAAGTAGAGAATGTCGAGAATTCAACCTGAACTAGGTTGAGGTTTATTTTGTAGGATTCACGGAATTTGAATCTCGATCTTCTCACTCTACATTTATTTAGTAAAGAAAATAATTTAATTAAATATGAATAGTTAAGATTTTCGAAATTAGCTAAGAAAAAAAAAAAACTTGTACCATTACAACCCATTAAGGGTCTTGAGTTCAGTACTTTGTAAAGAAGTACTTTTTCTTGGTCTACGTTTGTGCAAGGAGGAACTTTGACCGAGATCACGCTCAACCGCCAGGTTTTCTCACTTAATTAATTATTTAATTAAGGTTACCCACTGGGGTGTACCAGAGGCTGGGTGTGCCCCAGGAGGTCCTCCCTACTCCAGTGTCGATCCACAGCCGATGGAACAGAACAAATAATTTATCTGCGTCAGCCGGTGTGTTATCTAGAGTAAATATTTTTTTAGGAGGAAACAAAGTTCGCATCTCCCTTAAAAAAAACCTTAAATACGTTTTTTTATAGCAAACGAAAAATTTCAATTTTTAGCACGAAATTTTTGTCTAGGCTGGTTGGACCTTTAGAAATTTCGTCATCGAACACAAAAAATGTGATAACTTTTGAACGGCTTCACCGATACACACGAAAATTAATAGGCCTCTGCTTGCTACACGAAATGGTATAAGCCCGATCTTCGTATACAAATTAAAACTAAAGATATAAAATGCAAATCGGTTAGAAGTTATCCTTAACGGATGATTGGTAATTCAGCTTTCCAGCAGCTATAAGAAATTTGAATTTGAAGAAAATCCTGAGGAGTTACGGATGCTTTAGTTGTCGGGCGGAAAAAAATTCTCCAAGAACATTATGTACTAAAGCTTTAATTTTTTCACTGATATAGCAATTCGTATTCAAGAGTTTTAAAGGCTCCTAAAAAAAGGATTCTGATTTGCTTTTATAACAAAAATTGACTTGCTTTACTTTATTAAAAGCACATTTTGGTTTTTATAATTTATGATACATTAGAACTCATTTAATACAATAGTTAATATTTTTTTTTTATTCTGCTCAAAAACAACAAATCAATTGTTATATAGTAACGTAAAAATCCGGGCAAAGCAAAGGCAAAATAACGTAAATTTTGCTTGAAATAAAATAAGATTTTTTTTTCTCGACTCCTAGAGCCCATTAGAAAGAACATCGAGATATGTGTCGGATGTTTTTCTGTGCAGTATCACCAATAAACCCACGATATTACTTTTACTGTTTTGTTTTTAAATATATTGTATTTTTTTGTTTTCTCTATGACATCATACGATTTAAAGATACTGTATTTACTCTTCCAAAATTGTGATTTTTTTTTTACTTGTTGGAACATGGTTTAACTTGTTAGTGCATTTAATTTAACCAGGTTAAACTAGAAAATTCTGGTACTAATAAGTGACCTTCATCCGGTAAAGATAATTTTGACTTGGGTAATCTTATTTTTTCGGTGTTTTTTTTTTTCTTCGCTCCTTGCAAACAAGGAAGTTATTCTAATCGGGTCTGATATAAATTCTAGAAAAAAAAAATGATCGGCCTAACACCAGGGAAGATAAATTGTTATTGGTCTTGGCATTCAAAACGTTACGAAAAGTCGTGCGAGTGGGTATACCACATATTTGGACTTGAAGAAGTAAACCGGCGTTTTTCTAACGGATTCGAAAGAAAATGTTTTAAGAAAACATTCCCGGTATGTGGAACCGACTATATAAGATGAAGGAATTCTTGGCAATGCTAACAACGTCGGAATGATTGATTATTTACTGGCTGATGAAATATTACGGTGGCCCGTTTGGCAAACTGCTTCAGGAATTGAATAAATCTCTATTTATAAGAAATGCAGTCTTCAAGAGAATTTATCTAACTCAAGGCGCGTGGACGATATCTGTAGGCGCCTCTTACTAGGGGAGAGGCACTTACTGGGTCAGTGAGTCACCGATTTTAACCATTTTTTTTTCTGTGTGGCTACATCGAAAAATATTAGACACATGACTCGGCATCATCCTCATGAGCCCTTTTAGGTGCGAAAAGCGAAAATGTTTTTTTTTTTTTTGAGGTGCAAAAACGAATATCGACTTTGTTTCTCCCTAAGAAAATATTACTCGCACATTGCTGATCCGGTTGGTCCAAATTGTGCCCATATTGTAGATATCTTCCAAATATAATATTCATTCAGAACCAATCTGTTATCTAGAGTCACAGGCGGATCTACAGAGGAGGGGAAAGGCCTCTCGTTCTGAATCCTCATCCCTTCCCCCTTGATTTCTAATAACAAAAATTGACTTTGCCTACTTCGTTTTTTAAATTTATTGTTGTTTTTTTTTAAGTATGCCTCTCCTTATCGGCTACCGCTATTAGAGATCTTGCAAGCCAGTACCATTCCGATTTGGACGACGTGGTATCTCTCATGTTCACCAAGCGCGAACATACACCTAGATCCGCTGCGTCCATATATGATCCCGAATTACATAGGTTACAATGTGGAGATTCTGCCACTTCTATTCTATGCAGGTGCTTCCTAAGGTGGTCGTGGCCTGTTATCATCAGGAACTCTGCCACAGCTTTCTTTATCGGCAGGTTCATCGGAACTCGATCCGCTTCGTTTAACAATATCTCCAATTTGATATCTATTCATTTGATATTTATGACACATTATAACACATTTAATACAATACTCAATATTTTTTTCTTATTCTGTACAAAAAACCAAATTGATTGATTTATAATAACTTAAAAATCCATGCAGAGTAAAGCCAAAAAAACAGTAATAAATATTTTTTTTTTCCTCGGCTCCTAGGACGATTCCCCAGAACCCTCGTATTTGGGTCTAATATTATTCGACCTAATATCACCAAAAAATATTTCATTAAAATCGCTGACCGTAATCTCATTGTTACTCAACGCGCCTATATGATATCTGTAGGCGCCACCTTGTATTGAGGCCAAATCCTTCGAAATAACTTTTACTTTTAATGTTTTTTTCTATATATTTTGTTGTTATGGTTATAAGAGTCATCTGTTTATTTATTTATTGTTACTAAATGTTTCCATTGTACCTCATTGTCCTTTTATGGTATTATGACTCCTTAATCTTCAAGAGAAAATTAAAATATTATCAAGTTGGCATTTATTATTAACATGAATTATCTTTTTCTATATTTTATTTATTTAAAACACGTTTTGTGTGACTAGTTCAGGTTGATGTGCCCTTTATAAAAATAAATAAAAATAGAAGAACGTAAACATTGTAAATCAGTTAACTTTAAAGATACATATCTTTAATGGAATTTAGGACAAGAAGTAAGATTCTAAAGATGGGATTTTTTTTTATATTTTATTTACTGTAAATAGAGTGTGAATGTGATCTGTGAACACTATTATAAATGTCCTTGAGACAGATTGTTATATTTTTCAATAAATAAGATTAAAAAAAAAAAAAAAGATGGGAAGGGTTCACTGAAACGTTAATAAGTATTCAAAATAAATAAAATATAAAAAAAGATAATGGATGTTAATTATTAATGCCAACAGAGCTTTGATGTTTTAGATATGGTGTGCTATAAAATTTGTATTTTGATTATTACAGTATCTGTGGGATTACGTTTGGTAGAAAACATTCGATGGCCATTGAAATTAATTTCCTGTTGATTTGTTTTTTGTAGATTCCTTGAATACTGAAGGTCAGGTAGTTGTGATATTGTTAATGCCGAAAAGCCTTAAATGATGATAACAATTTGCATGTGTTATTTGATTTAAAAGAGTAAAATTTAACTCAACCTTGACTATCAATGCCTCGATAAATTAAATAATCATTCACAATCATCATCTTGTCGTAGAAGCTCGTTGAAAGCCATTCATCGTGCCTGGATAGACGACATTGTTTATTTGCCTTAATTAGCGACCTTGCTTTCATTAAGAAATGCGGTTTCTTTAAATAGCCCCCTCATCGCATTACAAAACCGCATATATTTACCGCAGTAAAAACTGATACGGATGTGTTCTTTTAATGGATACTTGCATGGAAAAAAAATCGCGTAAATTTGAGCTACAATAGAATACAACTTATAAACAACGTATTTAAAATTGCTTTAGGGCAATTTGAATTTTACGAAAATTGAAAATTTGCTTTAAATACTACGGCAAATTTTCAATCTAACTGGCCTAAGTGCTCTTTTTATTAGTACAGGTAGTACAGTACTCCTTTGAAGTACTACGAAAATGCTTGTCTGCCAGCCCAGAAAGGTCCATTTAAGATGTTAATGGCATTTGATCAAAAGGCACCCATCAAAAAATATTTTCGGTCATTTTAAGCAAATTTTTCTCTTCGTTGCGTTAAGATACAATTTTGAATAATAGGTCATTAGAAAGAGGATGACATGCTGAACATTTCCCTCGCTTACTGTAGGTCCGTGGTACAGACACCTTTTTATCAAATTATTAACATCCATCTGAAACTTCGTAAATAGCTTTATCTCAGCATAACCTACAAATATTTACGAAAAAATTCGGAATAGGGACGTTTTAAGGGCGGAATAGGTTGGCTAACTTTGTCTATTTAATTAGGTACTAAAAACTCGTAAATACCGTTTTACTTTCCACTTTAATAAGATAACTTGAGCACAAAGTTTAGAAAAAAGGTTGCCTTAAAAAATATTGAGCCTATGTAACCTCGTTATGTTGACAATTTGGGGATGTAGTTCACGCCAAATGGCTCAATATTTTTGAAGGCCACATTTTTCTCTCGACTTTGTGCTCATGTTATCTTAAGATTAAAGTGGAAATAAAATGTATATTTACGCGTTTTAATTAAATAGACAAAGTTTGTTGACCTATATATAAAAATATTTCCAATTCCGAGAATTTTTGTAAATAAAATATTTGTAGGTTACAATGAGATGAAGCTATTTAGGAAGTTTCAGCCGGATGTTAATAATTTGTTAAAAGAGGTCTGTACCATATTAGACTAGAATATTAGTTCATGGCTCCAGGTCTATCAAGACTGGATTAATAATATGAAATATTGTTTTTTTAAAAAATAAATTAGAAAAGAAGGATGAATAGGCGCTTTCTGGTAAACGTTTCCGGTTAGCAAACAATGGGGGACGATCTATCTCGGTGGTAAACAACTACGGAGCTTATAAAGCAGTCAAAAAAGAGAAAACTTTAGAAAAATAAATTATGAGAAAATATATTTTAAGTGGTATTTAAATAAACAAAATTTAAACTTTTTAGTAATATAATTATATTTATTTAAATTATATTATTTAATATTTGGTATAAATTTATTTGTTTCGGTCGAAAAAAAGAAAAGGGATTGAAAAAAAAAATCAGAGTTGACACGTAGCAACCTATTTTCGGTTATTTATTTTTTTTCTGTTGGCATTACAGCCCATATAAATCTTTTGCCCCCCATATAAATTTATTATATATAAATGTAATATATATAAATGTCGGAGGAGGAGAGGAGGTGCTGTCAAATTCATTGACTCTCTCATGCCACGCCCTGATGAAGTCTTGCAAGGTGGGTCAAAACGTCGGCCTAATAATTATAAATTCTACTTTTTAATATTTAGTATTTATATTAAGTACTCCTCATAATATATCACGGTCAACCATCTCTACATCATTATCAGTCTGTCAACTGCCTCCAGCAGTGCCACACGCCACACCCTGATGAAGACCTGCAAGGTGGGTCGAAACGTCGGCGTAATAATTAAAAATACTATTATAAAATTTATATTTATTTGACCGCACCTCCCGATCAAATCCCTCTTATAAAGATGGCAATCTTAGAATAAAATGTAAAACAGAGAAAAGGAATATGAAGTTATATAAGAAATAAATAGAAATAGAAAATTGAGATATTACAAAGTCTATCAAAACATACTGACTGTAAATAAGAGAATAAAAAGTTAAAATAAAATAAAAAAATATAAATGAGCAAATGTATCAATATATATATATATATATATATATATATATATATATATATATATATATATATATATATATATATATATATATATATATATACAAAGTGGAGATGGAGATATGGAAAATAGAGTGACCGGAATGAGGAAATAACGAAATAAAAAAATATTCATAATTCATCAAAGTACTGAATGATTTTATTATATAAAATGTTTCTTAATGACAATTTACAATAAATCGACGATATTTATTAAACAAGGAAGTCAATAACACGACGTTTCATTATTGCAATAGATACTTACATTACAATAAATATAATATTTAGTAGTAATAATCGATATTCGATACGATATCGAACAAGACGGCTCTTAAAAATACAACAAATATTCACTCTGCATTATTAAATGTCTCTGAGAAGCTACAACGATATAGTGGACCCTTTGATGAGTCAACTCAATTTCCTTAACAATGCTAAACGACTGTTGACGCAACAGACCAATTCCTACATTGAGCGGTAGAACTGCCAAGCTATATTATAATGCTGTCAACAACTATATCAAAATTATCTTTATAGCAATCTACTTTTGTAAAAATTGGTTATAGACTTATTTTTCTTTATCCAACACTTTAAATTAAGTAAAAAATCTGGGAATTAAGAATTGAAAGCGAAGACTAATAATTAAATTTTATTTTTAAAAGTTTGATTTTAATAATTAAAAACAAAATATACATGTAAATGGATTACCATCGTTATTTCTATTTAAGCATATTAATAAGTATATGATATTATCGAGGCAGAGCAGATTGGCCTACAATTAAATGAAGACAAAACAAAATATATGGTAATAAGCCAAATATTCCATCCGAATAACTGGATCTGCTGGGAAAATTAAAATACCTCGGCTCCACAATAACCTCAATGAATGACCTATGGTCAGAAATAGAAAAGCTCGAACAGAGCTCTTTTCTCTCTCTAAAAGCTATTGAAATCCGACAAAATCTCAAGACATCTCAAAATAAGGGTGTACAATGCTATGATAAAGCCAGTTCTAATATATGGCAGTGAGTCCTGGACATTAACAGCAGCCTAGAAAAAAGTTTTGAACGAATTGAGAGGAAAATCCTCCTCACGATAACCGGAGCGATCTGGGATCAGAGTACTAACACATGGAGAAGAATGACCAATAAAGAACTGCTTACAGAAACTGGTCAATCAATATCCCATGATATGAAGACACGGAGGTTAAGATAGCAGTCCATCTGGAAGTCTCTACGTAACAATAGAAGGCAAAAGACCACTTGGAAGGCCAAGAAGCAGATGGATACATAGAATCACCACAAATACAAAAGAGCTGCGTGCAGATAGATGGAAAGAAATAGTCCAAGACAGGCAGAGATAGCTTGTTAGGGTGGCAAAAGATTTACATGGTCTGTAATGCCAACAGAAAAAAAGTAATAATAATAAATAAATAACCGAAAATAGGTTGCTTCATTTCTACGTGTCAACTCTGATTTTTTTTTTTAAATACCTTTTCTTTGTTTCGACCAAAATATATAAATTTATATAAAATAATAAATAATATAATTTAAATAAATATAATTATATTACTGAAAAGTTTAAATTTTGTTTATTTAAATACCACTTAAAATATATTTTTCTCATTTTTAGTTCTTATGTCACCTTATTTTGATTATGTTTGCTTCATTATTCTGCACATTTTAGCCGTTATTATTATTTATTTCTTAGTTCTTGTTATTATTCTACCTACTTTATTGTTCACTTACCTACTTCATTCCACTTTTCTATCTACACTGTTTATGTTTCTCATACCTATTGTTATCTGGTTCTTTTCTCAGGTCTGAATTCGGATCGAAACGTCGGCAAATCTTAAAACAAATTATGATTATTTATATTTACCATTTTTATTATGACTGATCACCCCAACCACCTTCCTTCTCTTCATTTTTTTTTTTTATATGTAAGGTCGATATTTACAATAACGTAGATAAAAAATATATTCTTTTGCAATACGAATAATATTGTATATTCTTGTAATTTTAATTTTTTTCATCATACAATCATATAGAATTTTCCTATTTCTGTTTCATTGACAATGTATTCACGAATATTCATTGACTTTAGTTAAGTATTTTAGAAAAAAATAAATGCGTGTAAAGCCTTATAATATTATGTAAGCTGTAACTTTATCAGTAGGAGTTGAATAAGTCAATGATTCCTAGGCAAACTTTTTTTTTATATCAGAGTATTGCATTCATTGAGATTTATGTCAATGAAATACATAGTACTGACATACTTGTTTTTGCATCAGCGAATAATTCTTTTCATTGCGCAATGTGTGTGTAGCCTTTTACACATTATTTACCACGCAGGAGAAGAAAGTTAAATTAAGAGGCGTAAAATTATTTTATTAAATATCTAAAAAAAAAAAAATTAAAACATCACCTTGAAAACATTTGGTAAATGTTATACTAGGACGAGGTTATTACTTTTGGATCGAGTGCCTAAAAAGGGCATTTGAAGCAGGAGAAAGTTTGAATGTAAATTACGAAAGTATATGCTAATCTAAGCAAAATGAACCATTATACCGGTCTAAATTCATTTGGTATATAAGGTGTGTGTATATATATATATATATATATATATATATATATATATGATAGGATCAAAGTGGTTGTGGATCTATTTATTTATTTTTTTAAATTATATATACATGATGTCTCAGTTTTCAATGGCTGTACTACTGTAGTCACAGTACCCATACACGAGAAGCATTTCTCTTTGCAGCGGCCGTATTAGACCTCCTTAAAGTCTCTTTAACATTGACCTTAGTAAATTTAATCGCTTAGAAGTACTTAGAAGTTTTTATTTTGAACAGTTTTTGAGCAATCGCTTCTTATTTTTTTTTAAATTTATTTATTTAGAATTATAACAATCTGTCACGTAGACAATAGTATATAGTGATACATGAACACATTCACACCATATATACAGAAAATATAAAATTAATAAAAGTAAAATAATAATCAAAAACTATGTACAATAAAAAATAAAATAACCTAAAGATAAGTAAATTAAAAAACATAAAAACACAGTCATACCTATATACAATGATATGTCTACATAAGGAGATCACGGGCCATCTTCTTTTCAGACGCCTCGGAGGGTTATCAGGAATTGAAGAGGAAGCAGGGTTAGAAACGAGAGGGTTGGGGTAATTCTGAAGTTTATTATGGAAGGATAGGTATCTGGATTGGGCCAGATCTGAAACATAAGAAACATTAAGGTCATTATGGATGGTTTTATTTGTAACAAAGTAGGGATCATTGAGGAATACTAAAGTTGAATTTGAAGAAAATCCTGAGGAGTTACAAAGGCTTTAGTTGACGGCCGGAAAAATACTCATCCAAAAAAATTAAGTACTAAAAGCTTTATTTTTTTATTTATATAACAATTCGTATTTAAGAGTTTTAAAGGGAGTTTCAATTTTGTCGACAACCACGAAAATTGTAATAACTTGAGAACGGTTCTACGTATCCTCACAAAAATTATTAGAGATTTGGAGACTATATGCTACACAAAATGGTACGAAACCGACCTCCTTTAACAAATTATAACTAAAGATATAAAATAAAAATGATTGAGAAGTTTTTCTTGATTTATAGTTTTTAAAATACAATTAGGCAGGGAACCCCTAGCCAGGCTTCTCCCTCCAACTATAGAAGGAAAAGCAGGACTCCAAGAGATCCCTGCGCTACTCTCTCAACCGCGTCACTAGTGCTAATGCCAGTGGGCTTCTTATTAAAATAAAAAAATGACCACACAAAAGTGGTTTTCACTCCATTTCCGTTCGGAATCTGTTTATGCATCAAATAAACCTTTTTGTTGGAAATTTTGTCTAGAATTATCTCCTAGATTTTGGCCATCAAGAACTGAAGCACTCTGTAAACTGGGGTGCTACCAATGGGTAGTTCCGCTTCATCTTGTTCGTATCATTACCAATTCAAATTTACTAGTTGTATTTGTATCTAACTGTAATATTTGTACAATTGTAAATTTCAATAATTATATTTTACTATTAAATATTTATTTAAAATACAAGGTCAGAGCAAGTAAGATATTTTAAGTATCTTGGTGCTCACCTTGACAAATATATATCGACAGATGGTGAAATAAATGAAAGGATAAAAGCTGCCAGCAGATGTTTCAATTCCCTGAAGAAAGTTTCATAGGGAAAAAAAGAAGTGTCAAAGAACAAAAACAAATTAATTTACAAAAACACTTTCTTACCTATTCTCTCCTACTCAAATATAACTTGGACTCTTACCACAAAACACAAGAGTCAACTTGAAGTTATGGAGGTGTGGTATTTTAGAAGAATGGAGGGAAAGACAAGGAGAGACAGAGTCCGAAATAAAACAATGATGTCAAACCTGGAACTTAGGCCAGCTGTGGATATCAATGAGAAACACCAACTGGGATGGTTCGACCATCTCACTTGAAGGGCAGACGCCAAGAAGAAGGTCGAGGAAGAAATGGGAAGGCGCAATCCAAGATGCCTTTGACAAGAGGACTGGAATGGGGAAGAAGAAAACGGATGATCGAAGAAAGGGTTTCTTGGATTACCGAAAGCTTTACCGAAGGGCTTAAGCTTTACCGAAGGGATCCTCACACTGCTGTGCGGCAGAAGAGGATGAGATTAAATAAATATTAAATATATAACAGTCCATTCTATTGGAAAAACCATACTTTGATGTTTTGTTGAAGTGGTATGATCTAAAACCACTGTTTACGAACGAAGATTTTTACCAATTTCATAAAAAAGAGCTATAGTACTGTATATGAATAATGTAATAAATGTAGTATAAATATCTTCTCTGGCTCTCAGCCAGCGAAGGATTTTGACAAATGAGTTGTCTGAGGGAACGGAATTTCATTCATAAATGATGAATCCAACTTCGAGATGTGCACTTGACCTAATTTTTTGAAATGATGGGACTCGCTTTTTTATAACGTATCTAATATGAACAATGCTAGATTACTTATATAAAGTAGCTCAGTTTTTGATGTAATTGGTAAAAATTGGATTTTTAAAGAACGGTATAGCACAGTGATTAGCGCGCTATACTAGTAAACTATCGATTAAAGGGTCGAATATTGCTTTATTTCCAAGCTACAGACTTATATTTAGTATTTCTTTTTTCGTTCATACCACTTCAGCAAGTTATAAATTTGTCGTGCCTATCCAACAAGAAACCAAAAAAATGTCATAAAATTTCGTATTTATTCCCAAAAGTTCTCTTGAGGTGTGTTACGTTTTGCTTTTTATTTGCACCCATATATACAATTTAAAAGCGATATTAAATAAATTCAAATATAAGGAGAATTATATCGAAATGTATTTATAGTTTAAAAAAGTATTTTTGTGTGTCGACATTTTCAAAAGATTTTCTAGCTAAACCAATTACAATTTTTGTTTTCAGCATCTGTTATTTCACGCCTACCTTTGTAGTGCCTTGGGCCCAGTTCTCTACATTCTCTTCAATATATTATATGTATTATTTTTAATATAGTATTTCTCAGTTCGATCATACCACTTCACCAAGTTATCAAGTAGTGGTGCTTATCCACAAGGAAAAAAATAAATAAATAAGAAACCAAAAAAATCTTGAAAGTTGTTATTTTTTGCAACAATTGGCGTATCAAAATCAAGGATTGCAAATGCAAACATGTAACCCTTACCTAGCTATTTATGGCATACGGGACAAGAACTTAATCGACAATTTGGCCAATTATATCTACTACTCAACAGAAACTCTAATCTCTCAATAGAAAACAAATTATTAATTTACAAGATCATAGTAAAACCCATCTGAACCTATGGACTTGAACTATGGGGGACAGCTAAACTTTCGAACATCAAACGCATCCAAACTAAAGTCCTTCGTGCAATAGCCAATGCTTATTATGTTACAAACAAAACTCTACATCATGACCTTAACATCCCCTATGTCCTTGACGTTATTCCATCCCGATTCAGAAATTTTCACCAGAACCTAATCCGCCATCCCAATCCCTTAGCACAATCCCTATCCAGCTCCAGTCATCTATACAATCCTCCTTGAAGATTGAAACGGCAGTGGCCTCGAGATCCTTTGTAAATACGTCACTGGAGTCTTGGTAATGGCCAGCTTCTGCACTCAAGTCCTGAACGAATGTAGCTTTAGTGCCCTCTCTCAGTCTCCACTGGATTCCCATCCTGGTGATGCGGCTGAGAGAGAAGCACTGAGATCTCTTAGAGTCTAGCCTTTCCCTCCACACGTGGAGGAAAGGACCAGAATCGAGGCTCCTTCGGCCGACTGTAAATATTTTAAATAAGTATGAATGTGTTTTTTATAAATTTCATATTTTTGTATCTCGTTTCATTTCTTTTGTTTTATTAAGCTTTTTTAATTTGTTTTTTGTTATTTTATATATGGTATGAATGAGCCTCACACAGCTCTAATACTCAATGCCTTAACTGTGACAAAATGTATTATTTCTCAATAAAATAAAAAGTTATTCTCTCAAAAAAGCTTTTCAAGTAATAAAAGGAAATATTCGATTGTTTTTATGCTAGTCGTTCTGGTAGTTGAGTTGATTACAATAATTGTTTATACAATACTCAACTATTTACAACCCAAAACAGGTTGTAAATAGTTGAGCATTGTTTATCGTATTGTTTTTCTGAGTTAATTGGAATGTATAATAAAATACTATTGTTTGTAACCTTCTAGTGACGCCTTGAAGACACTTCATCACAAAAGCATTAACCAAGATTATGATTGGATATGATAATTTTAACACCATATTTATGCCTATATTCGATTCTACTAGGGAACATGTTTTTGTTTTGTTTGTTCATCTGCAGTGTTAATGAATAATTGTTTATTTTCTATTGTTTCAATCGTTCAAATTCTTCGCTGGCTTTAGTACCAGTGACGCGGTTGGAAGAGTAGCTCAGGGTTCTCCTGGAGTTCCCTCGCCTGATTGTATATAGGTATGCATGTTATTTATTTTTTTTTTTTTTTTGCTTAGTTTTAATTTTCTTATTTTTTAGGTTATTTTATTTTATTGTCTATTGTATATACTTTTGATTATTATTTTGTTCTATTTATTTTATTTTTTTTGTACATATGGTGTGAATGTCATCCTACCTCACTATAACCAATGTCCAACAGACATATTGTTATAATACTCAATAAAGAAATTAAAAAAAAAAAGTACAAGGACCACGTGCAAAAAAAAAAAAAAAAAAAAAAAAATTAAGTTCTCTTTGAATGTATTTAGACAACTTAGATATTCATTCAACATAGATAGATACATATTCATTTATTTTTTGTATATATATTTCATTATGCATTTATGTATCGTATTTTGTATAGCAAATAAAATCCTGGGGGGTAGGAAAAAAAAAATACATATTCATTTAACAAAGAATGATGTGCATATGAATAAATAAGAAAATAATGTGTTTAAACCGGAAATAACTTTGATAATAACACGTGTTATTAACATGTTAATATCATTTTCAAAGATTCGCTATAAAAATTGCCGATAACTTTTGCTAATAATATTATATATTATTTTAATTTTAAAAATTTTACTTACAACATTGTGAATATCATACGAGGGAATGAAACCTGAATTCTTCGATTATTTTAATAACTTTTTTATAGCGTTTCTTTATACGTTATTCAGACTGCACAATAGAATTTTACAAAGATCTTTGAAAGAAAAATGTTTCATTAAAGTATTAATAATGTTTTGAAATTGACCTGTGCAAAAAGCGGATAAAAAATGTTATTAACATTTTTGTAATAAAAATATCACTGGTAACCTCGACAGATTTATTTTTAAATTCACGGATTCCAAACGAAATTCCAATTCCATAGAGACCTGTGGATTATGGCTTTTCAAGGTCAGCGGGCTGACTAGAGCCCTATACCTTTACCTTTCAAAATCAAATCCCGTGCCAGTTATTTAATTAATAGTCTTATATAGATTGTCTTTCTTTTGTATTGGACAACATCCAAGTCTTTGGTATTCCTGAGTGACAGTCCAAAAAACTTCAATTACTGAATCCAACGCTTTCTACTTATTTTGCAGGTCTTTATATGGCTTTGTGACTTTATATGACTCTGTATATATATATATATATATATATATATATATATATATATATATATATATATATATATACAGAATTTACCGTTACTATCGAAAGAGGTGGAGTGGCCGAGCGGGCAACTAAAAATTATGAGTCCCGGTTACGGAGGAGCTTTTAACTCGGGTATTAATCTCCCGCCATCTCTTATGTCACGGAATAAAGCCTGTATAGGCTAAAAGGTAAGGAAAGGGAAATACAAAATAAAATGTATTTTAACATAACAATAGAATTTTCATTATTAAAGCTCTTTATAGCTATTAAATAGGATTTTATATATATTTCCTGGCATAAAATTTTATTATTGCAAACCTAATATCATTTTTATCTTATCTAATGTAGTTCAATTGAAGAGGGTGATAAATCCGCCCATCCCGCCATTCAGAATTAATGGACAGGTCTTCCCCATAGTGGAGTAATTTAATTTAATCGTTTTAAATTTATGTATTTATTTGGTAAAATAGCGAACCGTTAACAAAAGAAATGAAAAAATAAGAATACCTAATGATGTATTTATAATATTATTTTGTCATTATAATTTTTTTCCCTCTTTCTAGCCTAATTGGTCATTGGCGTTTTCATATAATTTATATTCTTTTATAGTAATTTATAAACTTTAAAAATTTAAACGCGAAAGAGACTCGCTCTTTATTATCTTTTAGAGTATCTCTTGTTGTTTTTTCTCGACCTATTTTTAAATTATTTATTTTAATGAGAAAAATAAAATATTTGTAATAATGAAAACACACATCAGACCCAAAGAGTCCTGCTTTATTTTAATTTTGGTTTAACGTTTCAGCCCTAGGACATTTTCAGGGGAAGAAACCTAATTTTAATATAAAAATATATATTAATATAAAAAATATATATAATATTATATATATATATATATATATATATATATATATATATATATATATATATCGCCACTGTTAGTGCAAAAGGTCGTATGTAAAAATTGAGTTTTTTTTAACAGAAAAGCCTATTCTTTCTTTATGATTTATTGATATAATTTCATATTTTATTTCCCTCTGCTATTTTCTTATTTAGCAGACTACTTATAACAGTTGCAGATTTCAAAATGTATCCTTCAGTGCAAAGAAAATAAATATGTAAAATTGATACCTACGAAATTTGCACTAACAGTTGCGATGTATTCCTTATCACGAAAAGTTTGCTTAATGTTAATTGAGTTGAAAAAGGCCATGTTTCTAAACTAAGCGCTTAGATCATCAATGGTATAGTAAATTCATCCAACCATTACCGATGCCATCGAACCATATATAGAATCCAGTGTGTTTCTTTATTCAGCGATTGAATCATCAATGGTTCACCGGTTCAATCAGATTTTGGTGTCGGTGGATCCACTGATTGTAACTTGGTTATGACCTCAGTGTTGTTATTTTTCAATTTACTTTGCATATTTATATTCAGTTTACTTTCTATAAATATATTTGTTTCTGTTTTAAAATTAAATAATTAAGTAGATAATTATTTCCTTTATATTATTTTAGATTTTTCAAGCGTTTTATAACTCTCAAGGAGTGTTGATGTGATTGATCCATTAGGCCATCGTTCAATTCAAACGATTGATTAAATTCATTAGTGCTGAGTTTAGGAACTTGCCAAAAGCTTTAAATTTCTCTTCGACCGCTGTATGTATTGGGTACCTCAGTTTATTAATTCTATCATTCCATCTTATTATAACTACCCAACACATTAAATATTTTCGAGATGGGTAATTAGTAATCGCCTGATCAATTATTAAGATGAAACAAAATTGTCAAGATTTACAGTCAAAAATTATTATTAGTTAGTCGACGTTTCGACCCACGTGTTTGGTTGTCGGCTAACCTAATAACAATTCTTGGCTGTAAATCCCGACAAGTTTTTTTCATCCTATTAAATGTTTTGGATTAGGTACAATACAGATATATAATTTATGGATACTTTGGCCTGTAAATTTAACTCTTCCATTTTTATCGTTGTCGCAACGACTATTCAGCTTTAAAAAACAAAAACCTGTCTTTTTGTATAAAGTACATGCGTTCCTAATTTCGTGCTAAGCAAGAAAAAGGAAACGTCGAACGACCTTAAACTCAATTTCTTTAAAATATTCCAAATGGTGGCCCAATTTTTCGTTGTTTTCTTTTAAACCACTAGCTAAATTGCATTGGATAATGTTTCGTCAAGCGATACAAAGAAGATAGCGTTCATTATCATAATGCATGCTATCCCAGCGGCTTAATCCATTCCTGATTAAATTGCTGTCTTATGAATTCTTCTGAAAAAGTTGTTCTCATACTCTCACACAACAATGATTAATAAAAAAAATCATATGACAGAGTTGGTAAAAATAGATAAATTATCATTTTTAAGTCACCTTAAAAGATTTTAAATAGTTAAGAAAATCAATTAGAATCTATTATTGGTATTATTAAATAGGCAGGTTTTTACCCAAAACTGAAACCAATCGGGCCCATATATACACTTCACTGGGTTTTATCTGGGTTTCAGAGCCGTTTAGCTTATCGTTTGAAAGGTAATGAAATTCCCTACAAAGCCATATAAAAATCGTTCGTTTTGGACAACTATTAACGAAGTTACAGCTATTCAATTTATAATGAAAGATTACGAGTTTACTGTACCCCGCATCACACAATCTTCACAATAAAATATTAAAAACTATCTCTTAAAGTATTATTGTTGGTGTAATTACATTTAATAGAACTTCAAAAATCACTTAAACACCATTTCATATAGGTAGTTAATTTTTTTAAAACTGGCAACTTTTGCTGATGACACCGCCATTCTATCATCCGACTCAGATCCCAACATAGCATCCTCAAATCTCCAAAGTCACCTTACCTTGATTGAGCACTGGTGTAATAACTGGCGCATTAAAGTTAATGAATCTAAATGCCAACATATTACCTTTACACTCCGACGCAGTTCCTGTCCACCAGTACACTTTAATTCCATCCAGCTTCCTTACTCAGACACAGTCCGGTATCTTGGCTTTCATTTAGACCGAAGACTAACGTGGAACCCACATACTAGACTCAAAAGACAAGAACTCAACCGACGATACGGCCAGCTATACAGACTACTAAACAGAAAATCCAAACTTTCTATTGAAAACAAATTACTTATCTACAAGACAATACTGAAACCTATATGGACATACGGACTTGAACTGTGGGGGACAGCAAAAGCTTCTAACATCAAACGTATTCAATCCTTTCAATCTAAAGTCCTTCGAACAATAGTTGATGCTCCGTTCTATGTAAATAACAAAATCCTACACCATGACCTTAATATCCCATTTGTCCTAGACCTTATTCCAGAAAAATTCTCCAAATTTCACCAGAACCTTACCTATCATCCAAATCCCCTTGCACAATCTCTATCCAGCACCACCCATCCTTACAATCCTCCTCGAAGGTTGAAGCGGCAGTGGCCCAGAGACCTTTTGTAAATAAGCATCTATTGGAGTTTTGGCAATGGCCAGATCCTCCACTCAAGCCCGAGTGTGTATGATTAGGTTAGTTCTTTTGTTTATATACATTTATTTTATTTTATTGTATTTATTTTTATTTTATTTTATTGTATTTATTATTATTAAGTTTCTGTATTATTTTTTTTTTATTGTAAATAGAGTGTGAGTGTGCTTTCTCTGAACACTATTATAAATGTCCTTGATGTGACAGAATGTAATATTTCTAAATAAACAAATATATACAAAAAAATTTTAAAAAATTAATTATCGTTTTATATTTGAAAAGAAAATCTTTCGGGCTGAAGCCTCTCCCTCCCCCCAAAAAAATTAAATCCTGGATCCGCTACTGTATATGACTATAATAAGGCCTTTTTGAACTTACGGAGTTGAGCTTTGGGGCTCCACTAAAACATCGTATTTCCCCGTATCTAATCCATACAATCCAAAACCATTCGTAAAATCCTCAATGATCTTCACTTTGACACAAATAAAATAATCCATAACGATCTTAATGTACCATGTGTTTTCGATTTGGCTCAATCCAGATACTGCCATAATAAACTCCAGAACCAATCTAATAACCCGTGTGAAAAAAAGTTGGCCTCGTGATCTCCTAATGTAGAAATTTTATTATAGTACTACGAATTGGTAGTTTCCATACAAGTCTTTTCATGTCCCAGCTCACATTTATTAGATGTATTTTTACTTTAATTTAGTTGTAAAGTCTTTGGTTCCTGGAGACGGTAACATACGAGGTTTATCCGCCTACATGGTGAGTTAATACTCCTCGGGTATTACTTATACCTAACGATCAACTCCCAACATCCTTACTATATCTACCGTCTCTTTCAGCTCAAAACCTCTGTACACTCGCACAAAAACAAGATCCTGTGTTTTTGACCTCTATACCTCCTCCCGTTGAACTAAAACTCGCAGACGTTCCTTTCTTGCCGCCTTTTGCCATATAATATACGCCATGCCTCTTTCTTGCCATCATTCAAATACATTCTTTCTTTTCATAAATATGTCCTGTAATCATGAAATTATATTTTAAGAATGAGATTGTGTTAAAAGTAAATATTAGTTCCCACTGTTTATGTTTTAAAATAAAAAAAATCAATGTTTTGTATTCCTATCTATTTTTAACTTTTGTTCTTCTTCAGAGATTAATTAAAATTATATTTACTGTTGATAATATATTTTTTTAGTTCTTTATATATTGTTATTGAAGTTACTGTATGCATTGTTTAAAGTTTTGATAATTTAGTTTTTAGCCAAATATATGTTTAGTTTATGTTGACGGCCTTAGACATTCGACGCCCCTGAGAAATGACGTAATCTCTTCTCCCTAAAAAAAATTAAATATATTTCTTAAGATGCTTTATATTATGTAATATTTGAATTTTATTTCATTCAACATATCTACAATACAGTTACTTTATTCATATAGCCTAAAAATAATTATTTTAATACGTTTTGGAATTTAAGAACAAAAAGAGGGTATAGTTTTACATAAAATACAACAGAATATATTTCCTTCCTCGATCTCGAAGAATTTTTGTAATCTTGTGAAAGATTAAAAGAAAATTGTGCCGTGTTTTGAATATCAAGAAACAAATTTGGTTTCGTGCCTCTCTAGTCAAATACGTGGCCAAATGCCGGAATCATTAACAGAAGAAATGAAAGCGTTTAAAACTGAAGAAAAACAAGGAGTTAATTAAAGTTGGTCCGTGAAATGAGCGTTCTACATATTAACATTAATTTTATCTTCTTGTTTGTAATGTTGTTTTTGTACAATGTATTTCGATTTCCAAACATCTTTTTTAAAATTTTCATCGAAATCTATACAGGTACAGTGATGTGTAATTTTTTTTTTCCATTCTAATCTTCATGGAAAACTGTTCGGTAATTTAAGTCCAGGGTTATCTAGAAATAAGCAACAATTTCAATATAATATGTAGATTTTTAAAGGACATGTCAATGGAGTGCCTTAACCTATATCGAAAGCCTGATATAATCAAATCTCGGATTAAACGGATGCTGAAAATAGTTGTTAGTTTTGTTGTTATTCTCTAGAATCCTATATATTATTTCTATAAGGTGCGCCATAACTTCGTCAATTCTTCATTAAATCTAATGATTGACCCTCTCATTGTGGAAAAAGTTATGAAGAAAAAGAATCCTTATTTGCGATTAACTCAAAAAGTATGCATGTTTTTCTTGATTGTACCCATGATAATTAGAAATATTACTAAATTACCTACAAAACAAAAAAAGAAAATCGTAAAAATCGGACAATTATTAACAAAGATACAGTCCATTAGTTTTGGTATACTTAATAATGTCTTCCTGTTTAAAGATATTGCATATAGGAGTAGAATAGTCTACTACACTTTTTTTTTTCTGGCTGATATATTAACTTTATTTTTTCTTAAAGACATTTGGTTGTTCTTAATTTAATTTTTTTTTAATAATTTAGAAAATCCCATGATAGGGGCATTATTTTGTCTTTATTACTTTTATCACCTTTCCGTCAGCGTTTAAAAATAGGTCCTAGCAAAGCAATTTGTACAAATATTTTGGTCTATTATGTTAAATGGAATATTGTGATCGAACAAGGAAAAAATATTAATTCCTTCCTTACATAATACATAGGATCTACTCATTTCCATATTGCTTTCCTATTTGTTCATTAAACAAAATTGTCTGCGAATTTTTCGCACAGGCCAACTAGTAATACATATTCGTCCGGTAATTTTTTGCACCACCGTTCTCGATTTAGTAAAAAATAGATTTTAATTTATTTAGAATTAATACATTTCTTTATTACAGTGTGTCACATTTAACGATACTAGTGATAGTGATATAGTTGTTCAATTTAGAATTAAAAGAACAACGAATTTTCGTCGTTTGGCTGTTGTTGATTGTTTGCGAAATGACGAATTTTCGCCACGCGGACGAATATGTGATAAGATAACTGAGGTAGTAATTAAGACTCTACTGATTTGCCAACCGACACTAAAATGGATTTCGATGAGTTTTTTATATATATATATAATAAATTGGAACGCACTTTACTAATTTAATAATTCAAGATAAGGCAGGTTTCTTTACTCAAGCTGTTCCATAAATATTAACTTGAAGAATTTCCGCGGTACTGGAATTGATACAAGTGAATATGTTATTGGATTCTTGTTTCTAATTTTATGCTTTTCCGCGTGGATTGTAAACAGGCAATATATTACGACATGGTCTTCCCGTTTAATGTAAAGTCGATTGGATTCAGCTCCCTAAATCTCCTCCCAGTTCCTTGTTTATTGAAGATATAAGACACGTCGCTTATGTATAATCTCCCTCTCTAATCTCCATGCAAAGATATGCTGCTGGTTGAATAATAGCAATTCAAACAAAGCTCTTTTGTGCACTTAGATGAATGTTGTTTGCTTATATTAGGTATAAACACTAGCGGATCCAGGATTTAATTTTTTTTGGGGGGGCTTCAGCCCGAAAGATTGTTTTTTAATAAAAATTATGATAACTACTTTGGAAAAAAAGAAAGAAACTATCTATATGAAATGGTGTTTAAGTGATTCCTTAAGTCCTTTTAAATGTAATTACACGAACAATAATCCTTTAAGAGATAATTTTTAAATATATTTTTCGATAAAACATGGTTATATTTTATCATTTT
The DNA here is from genome assembly GCA_928085145.1 of Nezara viridula. NCBI lineage: Eukaryota > Metazoa > Arthropoda > Insecta > Hemiptera > Pentatomidae > Nezara > Nezara viridula. The sequence continues at coordinate 121,185,342 of OV725081.1, read as the reverse complement.
GGGGAGGGAGGGGGCTTCAGCCAGAAAGTCTCCCCCCGTAAATCCGCCCGTGAGTATAAAGCATGAAACATTTCTCTTCCGTATAGAGGTCAATTTATTCTGTCCAACGTTTCGGACTCGTTGTTCATCTTCAGAGACATTATTATTCAATGTTCAGAGCATCATATGTTATTAATAATTGTTACAATTTTTTTCTCTATATACACATTTTGTTTAAATGTAATTACATTCTTATATGTAAATATAGAGAAAAATTGTAACAAGTATTAATAACATATTAAGAGTCCGAAACGTTGGACAGAAAAGTTGTCATATATACGGAAGACAAAAGTTTCATGCTTTATACCTAAAATAACACAAAACTTTTCCTTAAATAATAATCCGTGGTACTAATGGTACTATGGCTGTATGGTGTACGATGGACTCTCAGGAGATTTCGAGGCAAACTTAAATGCCTAATTAATTGCTCAATACGTTTTATTTTCAGAATCTCAAGAAATGCGCATATTATCCAGTATTACATCGAGTTGAAGTATAACAACCAATCTTATCGCCATTAGTACTTCCTAGCCTTTTGTACCAGGTCTAAAGTATTCATCGATCCTTCTATATTTTTCACAGCTTACAATTTAAATACTCCATTCAATCCCGTCTCACTAGATCTCGTACTTCCGACATCTATCCTCCTCCTCATCGAACTGCTGCGTTTGACAAATCCTTTGCAATTCAAGCCGTCTCTCTCTGGAAGACGTATTCCTCCTGATATTCGACCCGCACAATCAATTTCTTCTCTCAAACCTCTCCTCTTTAAACACCTACATTTTTCTGACTACGAAATTTACTCCAGAAACTATTTCTGTTTATTTGCGTTATTTTAGTGTTTGTGTATATCATGTATATGTGTGTGTGTGTGTTATTTTCTTTTTCTTTATATGTCTTTACTTTTAAATAACTATTATTGTAAATATTTAATTTATTTATGATCATACAGACATGCATTATGTATTTATAATTTGTTCTAAAGGATCAACAGTCCCTGAATGATAAAATATATTTTCATTTCATTTCATTTATTGATATTAAAAAAATATTTCGTTTATGTTTAAAAACAAAAAATTTATATTATATGAAGCGATCGAGAGATTCTATTTACTTTTCCATTGATTTTAATTCGTCAAAGACAATAATAAATAGTAATATTTTAATTTTTAAACCTTAAACATCTAATATGGGGAGTGTGGTAGTTCAGTACTGAGCTTCCAATGCTAAAGGTCTCATGTTCGAATCCCAGCTCATAGCAGAAAAAATATTTATTCTGTTTCATTCAGGGAGAGTCTCTGGGTAGGGTAGACCCTACTGAGGCACACCCAGCCTCTATGAAGTGGGTACCCTTAATTAAAATAATTGATTAAGGGAAAAACATTTTTTTTTTTGTTCCTCCCCTTCAAGGCTATACGGGGTTTTCCCGGGCCAGGGAGTGTGGGCGGGGATTTAAAAGACTCCCCCAGCACCGGAATTGGTTAGCGGAAAACGGCGGTGCTGTGCACACTCGTTAGCCCATTCGGCCTCCACGCCCACTAAGGGGAAAAACAATAATAAATAATAAATAGACAATAATAATAATATGATTATTATATTATAATTATATCAACTAGTGGTTGAGCGTGATCTCGGTCAAATCACCTCCTAGCACGACCGTAGACCAAGAAACAATGCTTTCCCTAAATAGTACTGAACCCAAGACCCTTTATGGGTTGTAGTGGTACAGGTTTTTAAACATCTAATGTGTATTCTGCAAGAATTACTATTTATCTCGAAAACGAGAATTTTAGGACGTGAGTTGCTCTAAACAGACATCGACGTACTGCATGCAGGTCACGCAACTCAGCGTTTTAATAATTAGATGCAAATTTCTCTGCCGGCTCATCCTTCTCAAGGTACATACCTCTCAGCTTTATCGCAATATTTTATTTTCCAACACATTCAGTCCTCGTGTTGTAATATATCGTTTATTATAATACGTGCGGCAACTTTTCTCACCGGTTGAGAACGATGGGAAGTAAAATTAATTGTTTTATATTCTTAGCAGAGACGTCGCGTGGGTTGGCAGTGACTCCTAGGAGGCGCCACGTATCGGGAACAAAATTATTTCAATTATTTAAAGAAAGTATGATACTTCACAAAATAGTGTTATTTCTATCAGTATTCCACTTTACTGATTTAGTCAAAAAATAGGAATTATTATTTCTAAACTCCGTTCCAGATACTGTCATTTGAAAAATTATAAGCTGGTTAGGTTAGAAATTTATCGGCCATTGAGGGAAGTGCTAAAGTTTGACGCTAGGGTAAGATATGGTGGGTGCTAAGACGAAGACGTGATTTGCCGAACACTTTGGTGCGTGTGAGTTAGATTCTGTCTCAACCTTAAATATCGGCGAAGACCTCCGGGCCCACTTGCTGGACTAGTACTCCCCACCTGCTACAGTACTATTTCCAGGATTTCTATAAACATTAGAAAATAGCCTACTGGCCGATTTGGAAGTATATATGGGGGCGCCTCAAAAATGTCCCCCAGAGCGCCTAACACTCGCGACGGCCTTGTTTCATAGGTTGTTCTCTGACAAAGAGGCCATCCTCTTGAGTCACTACTTATTCGTCTATCTAACACTTAAATTCTGTCAGTTAGACAGATTAATCGTGATTTGATGGTTTTTTGGTCTAAGCGCAATCGTAACTTAAACGTAGTTAATTATTTAAAACTTTCAAGTGTTTCATTACAAAAACATCGAATCAATTGATCAGTTAACTGGTCAAGATTTTGGTGTGGCAGTTCAAAAATAATGTGGCAGTTCTCCCAAAATATATATCTTTGAATTCTCGAAAATAAATCGTACTTGTCTACCAATAGTCTAGCTAAGCCTCTGAAACCCACGAAACTTTATTTTGATCTACTAATCAATTGTATAACATACATACAGTGATGTTATATTAATATTCTTTTCTTCTTTAATTTTCTCCATGTGCCTTTATCGTTGTGATATTTATTTTTATATTAATGTTGACTAGGAAAATACTATATTTCATATTTTTCAATACTTATATCTATAAAAGAAAGATGCATTTCACTCACTGACTTATTGATAACCATATCTTAAAACAGAGCTGCCCATCCCCCCTCCCCTCAAAGTCGATGCTGCACGAACCTTCCGCTCACAAAATATTTTATTGCTCTTCTCTTCTTAAATACAGTGCAAGCGAAAATAAAATTTTAAAATCCTAGTATTATATTTGTAGGTCGATGTTTTACCCCTTTTCCCTGGTTCAAATTTTTTTATTTAGAAAATCCATAACACCGCCGAAATGTGCCCTTCTCTAAAATTTCGATGGCGTAATTTGCGCCATGAAACGACTTGCAATAAACCTCAGTTTGAAAAAAAATTGTACTCTTAGTGATGAAAAAAAAGTTTCTATTTCTTAAATTTAAAAATTGTCATTGGAATAACTCCAAAATTATAGAAAAATGATTTAAATCTGAACTCTAATAATATTGACATGTATATAGATTTTAATTTCAATCGAAATTTTATCTTTCTCTTGAACCCAGTCAATTAAAGTTTGTATGTGCTTTATAGTTATCCTTATCATAAACATAAGAAAAACATAGGTGTGTGTACATCGGAATAAATTTAATAGTAATGAAGGAAATGAAATATTTGTGAGCGAAGCAGCGGAAAAAGGCTAGTTTTATTACATAATATAATAATAGCTATTATTACATAATAGCAAAAAAAATATTGTTTACATCTAGTGGCGACCTTTGTTAGGTAAATACAGATGTCAGCTCCTTGTAATTCTACAGGTGCTCGGGAACTTACAATCCAAGGTTGTCCTTTATAAAGCAACGCTAATTTCTTTAATTGTCCACTTCTCTTGTTGTTTTTTATTTAACTTTTAGAGGACACACTTCAATTATAACAATATATGTTTTGTTTTTTTGTATTGATGAAAAGGAACAGCGAATACAAGACATTGTTTGATAACAGAACACGGCGGATACAGAGGTTTCGAGTTGAACTCTACCCCATCAAAAAAATAAAATTAAAAAACCGAATAATATTTTTTTCGTTGGTCTATATTTGTTTCTATGTGTGATATGTGACAAATGCTGAAACAATCACATGTTATATTTTTAAGTTATCAAACATGTAATTCAGCTCCTAAATGTAAGTATGTGTTTAAAACAGGTACAATAATGCTTTAAACGCATGTAATAAAATTTAAAAACACAATATATTGTGATTTATTAAAATTTTTTTTTTGAGTTACGATAACACGTATCTAATGACAGAATTTCTCTATCAGGCACCATTTCATATTAAATTTGTGCCTTGGATCAAAACATGAGATATTTTCGACATTTTGGAGATTTTTTATCATTGAAAACTTTAACAAAAAATGAAAAAAAATAATTATTTTGAAACTATTACAATGTAAAACATTATGAAAAAAATCTGAGAGCTCAAGTGTTGTGCTTAAAGATTTTTTTTTTTTTTTGGCCACATAACCGCTCTATTTAAGGACTTGCAATTCAAAGAAAAAATAAATAAAAATGAAAAAGAGCTTGTTCTTCGTTTGAAAACGTGTATCAAGAATTTTAGGGTCACATACAATATGCCATTAAAAATTCATTGTTTTCATTTTCATTTGGATTTATTTCATCTTGGAAGCAGTTTCAAATGAACACGGAAAACGGTTTCATCAAGATATAGCCCAAATCGAGAAAAGAGGTATTGAGGTAAATGCAATCAGAAAATGCTAGAAGCTGACTACTGTTGGACATAACCACTAGCGGATCCAGGATTTAATTTTGGGGGGGCTTCAGCCAGGAAGCTTGTTTTTTCATATATATAACGATAATTACGTTGAAAAACAGAAAGATACTAACTACCTATATGAAATGGTGTTTAAGTGATTCATGAAGCCCTACTAAATGTAATTAAACGAGCAATAATACGTTAAGACATAATTTTTTTATATTTTTTACCATAAAACATGGTTACATTTTACCATTTTGGGGGGGGGCTTTAGCCCGAAAGCTCCCCCCGTAAATCCGCCTGTGGACATAACAACAGGAATCAGCTGATGAACTCTATCAAAGGAAATTATATACATATTGACTAGGTATAAAGTTATATTATAATCAGGATTAAATATATATTATTATTATTATTCACAAGAAAATAAATGAAGTAAGAAAAAACATGCTATTTCAGTTTTTTTTTTTTTTTTCTCAAAAACAACCTTAATTTTCTTTAAAATGGTGCCTGCTTGAATTGATTGGACTTCAGATTCGAACTCAGACCACGTGAAAATATAAAAATCAGGAAAAATTTCTCAATGGAGAGATTTTTTTTTTTAGAACAGTGGTATGTAATACGCTCAGATCACTCACAGAAACAAATATGAAAAAAAAATTTCTTGTTTGGGTTAAAAGGCTTCAGTCTGAAACGCCCATTGAATCTACTAACCCAGTGTTATACTATTTGGTATTATCTACCATTTAAAAGATAATAAGTTTAAAATTATGGATTTTGAAAGAAGAAAAAAATGACATTTTAAAAATAACATTACTTGGTTGATAAAAAAAAAAAAAGAAGCTTATCAACTTTTTAAAGGGAAATTATCATTGTATAGTTTGTTGGTTAATAACTTGTTTTTAGTTGGTCGGTAGTGAGCTAAGGATTATATTTATAATAAGTTAATTTATGTTCTGGAATAATAAATTAAAGCACCAGTCGCCCTCAACTTGTTTCTTTCCAGTTTCTAATCCCGTCGTTTTTATACGTTTCTGCAAGTAAGAAATTTTACGTTGTAGAGCTCTCCTAACATTATACCTGGTTTCAAAGTGAATAACAATTTTATTTAAAGATGTCGTTTGATTAAGTCTAATTCTTAGCAAATATTTTTTTAAAATACTACAGCCTCATTCCTATATGAAGATGTTTAGTAATACTGCCTCACAAACATATTTACATTTCTTATCTGTTAAATTTGTTCTGTCAATATTAATATTACTCACATTAGAAAAAAAATAATAACTTGTTTCTTGTTTCAAAACTTTTTTTTTTAATGTAGGAAAAATCTATCAGGCACCATTTCATGTCAACTTTATGTTGTGGGTAAAAAAATGAGATGTTTTTCGACATTTTTTTTTTCAATGAAAATTTCAACGAAAAATAAAAACAATTTTGATTTTGAAGCTATCCTATATATTATTTCTAAAAGGTGTTTTTTTTTTTTGTTGGTACGCCATAACTTCGTCAATTGTTCATAAAATTCAATGATTGACCTCTCATTTTGAAGATATTATTCTCCTTCAAATGCGAAAAATATTCCTATCCCCCGAAATGACTGGAAAAAAAGTTATGAAGGAAAAGAAATTTTGCGAATAACTCAAAAAGTATGATTTGTTTTTCTTGATTGTACTCATGATAATTAGAAAGATAACTAAATTATCTACAAAAAAAAAATCGTAAAAATCGAACAATGATACAGTCCATTAGTTTTTGTATACTTAATAATGCCTTCCTCTTAAAATATATTAAATTTACTATTCTACTACACTTCCTGGCTGATATATTAACTTTATTATTTCTTAAAGGCATTTGTTTTTCTTACATTTTTTTTTTTTTTTTAATAATTTAGAAAATGATCGGGGCTTTTGTTTTTATTACTTTTATTATGTTTCCAGTCAGCATTTAAAAATAGGTCCTAGCAAAGCAATTTGTATAAATATTTTGGTCTATTATGTTAAATGGAATATTGTAATCGACCAAGGAAACAATATTAATTCCTTCCTTACATAATACATATGATCTACTTATTTCCATATCGTTTTGCTACTTCTTCACTAAACAAAATTTTCTGCGAATTATTCGCACGGCCCAACTAGTTATAATATGAAAAAAATCTCAGAGCTCAAGTGTTAGGTTATAAGAATTTTTTTGGTCACATATCTGCGACCTATTTAAGGACCTGGAATTCAAAGAAACATCAAATGAACATGAAAAAGATCTTGGTCTGCGTTTGAAAACATGTGTTAACAATTTTTGGATTACCTACATGTCATATTAAATTCATTTTTTTTTTTCACTTTTATTTGAATTTCTTCCTTTTCAACTTGGGAGTAGTTTCAAATGAACAAGGAAAACGCTTTATAAGCGGGATCAAATTGAATTACAATTGTATTTTAAGATGCCGTTTGTTTGATGAAGTGTTTGATTAAGTCAGGAGATTCTTAGTCAAATATTTTTCTTGAAAAACTACAGACTCATTATTTTCCCTCCTCTATGAAGACATGTAGTAATACCATCTCGCAAACATATTTACATTTCTTATCTCGTCAAGTTGTTGTGTCAATATTAATATTACTTACATTAAAAAAAAAATGGATATATTTCGAAACTTAATTTTTTTTAATGCCGGCTTCGATTTGTAATTATATATAATTACTTTTAATTCCTTGTCATATGAGAATTGTGTGAGAAACTTCGAAAATATTTTTTAAGCTGCCCACATCTTTTAGATAAGAAAGATAAGATTAAAAAGTTCTATTTGATATATCTATAACTTTATTAAAAACAAGTCTATGGCCAGAAATATATTTTATATGTATATATATATATATCTCAAGTCTCTAGCTTTTATTTGATACGTAAAATGACAAGCTCAAAAATTGTTTGGTTTATTATTATCAATAATGAAACATCGTGATCGACCAAAAAATTCAAAAACTTAACCCCCTCTCAAAATTTGAGGTTTTACGTTTCAGGATACGTAGAATTCGAAAAACGAACAAAAATGTTTTTGTCCGTCCGCCGTACGCCGTACGCTTTTTTTTTTTATATATCCACAGCTTTATAAAAATGTTTTCACGCGAAATATTGGGAATCTACTAATATAAATCTAATAATATACAATATTTACTAACTTATTTTATAAGTTATTTTTTCGTGATAAATGTTTCAGATAAAATTAAAAATGTTTCCTAAAGAATCTATTTTTCTCCATTAGTAATGTTTGGTACTTTACACAATCGTAAAAGGAAATGGAAAGTGATGCAAATCATTTGAGAAAATAAGCAGATCCCTCAGAAAAAAATTTATAATTTAAAGGCAATTTTATTTGATCATAACTCAGACAGCATGCAATTAATGGTGTTATATAGTATGTAGCATAAAAGGTTTCTAAATCCCTTACAAAACGAGAAAAAATACCTATCGGAAACGACCCATTTTTAGCTAATTGTCAATATAATGTTATTATTTCGAGGAACACTTCAAATAAGCCTTTTTGCTTCAAACTTTATTGCTCTTTTATCTTCTTTTTATCATCTGACAACGTTCCATGCCAATTCGTCAATTTTCAACTCTTAAAATCATATCTATAACATCAATAACAATATTATTAATATATATAAAAAATATAACACATTCACAATAAAATTATTTTTTTAACAATCACTATTAGCGAATAAAAACTTTTACTTAATATAATTATGTAGTCCTAAACAAAAAATTGTTTATAATTTTATTTTTTTAAAACTGTGGTACTCGGTGGACACTGAAAGTGATGCCCAACAACTTTTATTCTATGAGTTTTTTTTTTCATATGGAACTCATTTCCAGGCTACAGTGCCATTTCTAGTAATTTTTGTCAGTTTTTGACAAGTTTGGTAAAAATCAACGTTATTTGTTTGTGGTTTTCTGTTATATCACTTAACCAAATTATTAAGTGTATGTTCTCGCTCGACACAAAATTTAATGTTTTTAAATTTCTTATAGCTTACGTTTTTGCTTCAATGAACTGTTCAGGATTTATAGGACCAAAAAACAAAAAAGATAAAAAAAAATCTGGATCGTTCAGCTGTTAAAAGTTTTCCCTTGGTTGCTCACATTAGCAATTTGTTTTTTATATGCTTGAACCCATGTATACAAGTTAATAAAATAAAATTGTTTCCCAAATTTTTACAATATATTTCCTATTTCACTCCTCAAGTTGCTGACTTTTTTTAAAGCAGAGGCTTTGGAATGGCAGATAGGGTTTATTTTATTTAGAATAACATACACTTTCATAATTTACACTTAAACCTTTTATTTAAAATATCCCTCAAAACCCTCCTTGGAATCCTCCTGTGTATTTATTATACAAGAATCATAAATATTCTATAATTCTATAGATTTATGTTGTTTTTTAATAATAATGATGGTATCATGCAACGAAATTCTGAAAATTGATTTTCTTAATGGATGGTGTTATGGAGCTTATCTTCACCTTATAACATTAAAAACCTAAGGCCAAGACATATGTCAAGTCTTTAAAAATTGCATTTATATATATATTTTTTTGCCATTTTCTCAAAACTTTAAATCTCATAAAGCCTTCATTTACACATGTCTTCAAATCATATTAACATAATATCAACGATAACATCCAAAAATAACTATTTCATTTGAAAAAGTTAGACGTCAGCATGATTACATAGTTGATTAAAATAATTTAATTTCATTTATGTTGTTGTCGAGATGTTATCAAAAATGTTGGCAACTTTTTTTTTTTACTCCCTGACAGGCACAAGCTGACAGTAGTGTCAAACAATGACAGCAGAAGCTTCGAGAAAGTTGATAGGATCTCTCTTTGGTTGAGATGACATGATATCACCTCGCCTAATGAATCTGAAGCTTGTATATCTAGATTGTGATTCTTTCCATCTCCTTCTCTAAACCTTTATTTTTTTATTATGTACATTCAATAATACATCTGTAATCTGGTGGTAAACAACACCATATCCATTTTTGTATTTGTTGAGGGGGGTCAGTTTTCCATAACTTGGAGCTATTAATTATTTTTTTCTACTAAATCTGTACCCCCAAGGTAAGGTAGACCATGTTATATTTTTATATTTGTTGGGTGAGCCAATTTTCCATAACTTTAAGCTATTAAAATTAGTTTCTTTGTAACTAAAGTATTTAATAAAAAAAATGTACATGGTGTTCTTCATTCCAGGACACAGAATAAAGGAATTACACATTCATGGGCAGTCTTACCAGATAGATAAGACACTGTTAATAAGTTAATAGTAAATGTACATTATGAAACAAAATGTTGTCATTAGAGTTTAAATTTATTTGTCTTTAGGACAGGTCCACATAAAAATAGAACTTATCTTGTCATCAAATAGTAAATATTAATTTTGTTAAAGTCTTCATAACTTTAAAAATATAATAAATAATAACTTAATAAACATGAATAATTAATTTTTAATATTTTACTACCTAGAAGAGAAATTTCAGTCGAGTTAAAAGTACAAAATTAAAGTAAATAAAGAGTATGTGAAGGCAGATTGTACAGAAAAAGATTTGTATTATACTACAGCTATTTTAATATAAGCCTCACAATTCAGTTGAGCTATCTCTTACAAACCATGTGTTTCTATAAATATTGCGCATTAATTAATTTTCATATTTTTTTTTTTTAAAACATACATAATCTCTATTTACAATTAATTAGGAAATTTAAACGTTATTTACATTTTTTATTTTTTACAATAAATTAGGCCAATTATCACCAACATTTTATTGATACGCATTAATTTTGACGTTTCGACCATACTAAGGGTCATTTTCAAATCTTGATGAGTCCCTCCAGAAATGACGTGGGCGAAGCCCCTATATAAAATGACAAGTTCATGTTCACTGAACATATTAATTACAACATTAATGATGAGCATATAACTCATCAAGATTTGAAAATGACCCTGAATATGGTCGAAACGTTATATTTATGCATATAAATAAAATGTTGGTGATAATTAGCCTAATTTATTGTAAAAAAATAAAAAACTTCAAGACACAAAAATTAGGAAAAATGAACAGAAGAACTATTTGCATTATTTAACCAATGGTATGGGAATAGTTGACCACAATTCTAATTTATGAATTTGTTGGGCGGGGATGGGAGGGGGGATGAATAGATTATCTTTAATTTAATTGTCAATTAAGATAAATGGTACTCAATAATATATAATAGGTTTCTGTTGATACTATCTACAAACTTCTCATTTAATTTTTATATTTACATTAACAGATAAAGAGTAAATTGAATATCATAGTAAATAAATACATTTATTAGACATTAGTGTTATTAAGTGGATAAATATTATGTCTTTTCATATAATATAGTTTGTATGTTATTGTTTTTCAGCTTTGTGGTAGATTAAGCCTTTTAGTATATAAATGTATCCCCATCGACTACTATCCTTAGTTATAGTCAAGATTATCAATCATAATAAATAAATATTGTCTCATTTGCTAATGTCGAATGACTTTAATTTTAAATAATATGTTATATAGTTATACATTTGTTTTATTTTTGTTGGATATTGTATAATTAATTAATACAGGATGATCCGATACAGGATCGCATGATTGTGTGATTAAGGATTTCATATTTGTTCAAGTTTTATATTGTATATATTTCTATGGGAATAATGTTATAGACATGTATCCATATTATTATTATCACAGATGGGTTATTATTTAAATAGTCACTCAAAAAAAAAAAATTTAAGCTCATCTCAAGACATCTTTGAATTTAGATTCCATTTTATTTATTTTTTGTTGTCAACATAAATAATTTGTGATATCAAAACTTTTTTATTGGGAATATTTAATTCTGAGATTATTTTGGAAGAAAAGAGTATCTCTTATATAAAGGATTTATATGTCATACAAATAAATTAAGAAATGAACTTTTGTATAATTATTCTTATTTTGCTTGCAGGAATATTGAGGAGAAAGGCTCATGCATGGATAAGTTATGGAGTCAGACAAGGATAAAACAGGGAAGAAGGAAAATCCCCGTGCCTCTGCTAGTATTCTCTCCGCCCTCACTTTCAGGTAAATATAAAATGTAAAATGTAGTTAATTTTATGTAATTTAAGCTATTTTTGATTACTATGATGCATTACTGAGCTTCACTTTTTGGAATTTTCAATAAAGCCTGGCGCTAAAGAGAATCGCTCATCCTGAGCTTTTATCAATGATAATTTAATAATTAATAAAGAGGAATGCGTCTGTGTCTAGTAAAATGTTAATAACCAACCAATGGTATAAAGGCAAACTTCAATGTATTGAAGATGAAGCTTCTTTGAAATAAAGTAATATAAAGAAATTCCAAAATATATAAAGCTAGCAATTTTTCATCCTCGTCATACTAACATTATTTACAGCAATTTTTTAGGATTAATAAATATCTAAGGCTTTTTTTTTTTTTCCTCTTAATATCAAATGATCATTTATTTTATCAAATTTTAAGCATTTAAATAATTTCCAATCTCCTCTAAAACATTTTAATAATCAAATCAAAGTATTTGTGAACAGCAAAACCTTTTTTCTTTTTTCTTATTTATCATCTTTTTTTTTTAATAAACTTATTACTCAGGCCCTTTTTTACGGCAATTAAATTTGAAGGGTTAAGAGAAAGAACGGGGTAAGTCTTTTTTTTAGTTTTAATCTAGATAACTAGACCGAAGAAGAGTGAGTCAACTGGATAATTTAGAGAGTTACACAATGCCGAATTGCATGTACTGTATTTGGTTAATGTAATTAAAATGATTGCATTGCGGCAAATAAAATGGATATGCAAAATTATTGGGCTTAGTAACGAAAGAATCCCTAAAAGGTAAATTTAATATTTGCTGCCCGAGTGATAGATTGAATCTTTGGGTTGGCTAAGTCTTTTAGTATTATTATTTTTATCCCTGTATGATATCCATTAATTCAAAATGAAAAGTTGGAATCTTAAAATTTGAAAAAAAAAAAATTTTTAGTTTCTTAATTTAATTTTTCACATAATAATTCCTTGGAATAATGTAGCTTTTCAATCTAAATTCATAGAGACCAATTACTCAATTAATAAAAAAAGGTCACTTTTTTTTAATGTGACTTTTCCTTCATTCAGTATATTGAATTTTATTTGATATACAGAATATTTTTTTCTAAGCTCGATATTTAGAAATTTCCGAAGTATGGAAGTTTGATATAGAGTTTTTTATTTATATGAAATGTATATATAAATCCTTATATAAACGGGCTGAGCAATGAAGCGCAGCTGAAATTTTTGTAAGAAGGAAATCGTTATATTCAAGCTTTTTTGTTTTCATGATAGGAATATTAGAAAGAAAATTTTCTAAGATGTAAATGAAAATAAGTCTAAAAACTAAGTTAGAATAATAATTTTAGATTAATGAAAACAAGTGTAATAAATAACTTACAATAGTGATTTTAGACTAAAATAAAACGAAGTTATGATTTTTTATTATATTTTTATTGTAAATTTTAAAAAGCTTAATGAAAATTATTACTTTTTTCTAGTTGGACATTGCCCCTGTTCTGGGAGGGGTTCAACAGGGATTTGACAGTAGATGATTTGCCTGAGCCCTTGAATGAACATAGCTCAGCGTTTCTCGGTGACCAAATAGAAAAGTAAGTTTTGGTTTCATTATAAAAATGTTTGGTTATAATTTGGAAAAATTCCATATCTGTTTCTTTGCCAACATTTTGGAGAAATAAGACTGTGTGGTTTTAAATTTTTCCAATTATAACCTCACTTTTATGTTCTGTCTCTTGGTTAGTTTTTTACTAATTTGTATTAATATATAAAAAATTAATTAATTAATATAATTTTTAAAAGAAATTTAAGACATACTAACTATACTTCTATGCTTATAACATTTTAAAGCTCAATCAAATTATTTTGTTTTATTTTTATTTAAGATTATGGGATGAAGAAGTCGCTAAAGCCCAACGTAAGAAGACGGAGCCAAGTCTATTACGGGTCGTTGTAAAAATGTTTGGTTTGCGTTTGATGCTGTATGCAATAGTCCTTTTTATTTCAGAGATCATTTTAAGGTACTTATATTAATAATTTATTTATTAGTTTAGTTTACTTTTTTTTTTAATTTGTACATCTCTTCACTCACATTCATTTTTATTTGCAAGAGTTTGCTTTTATAATATCATTGCAACAAAAAGTTTTTGTTAGATTTTTTAAAGACCTTAATTGTTATATGTTTTAGAGTGAGTCAACCATTGTTGCTTGGAGGCCTCATTAGATATTTCTCAAGTCCTAACATGTCCAAAGACGAAGCCTACTTTTACGCTGTTGGTGTCATCACTTGTTCTGGCCTCACGGTGTTTATGATGCATCCGTACATGATGGCTATAATGCATACCGGAATGAAAGTTAGGATTGCAGCGTGCTCTCTAATATACAGGAAGGTAGAAATGTTGTTTTTATTGTCAATTATTTTTTTTAAAGACTAAATTCATTATAATAAAAAAATTAAACCAAGAAAAATATGAACTTTACTCTGTCAGTAAAATAAAGGGTATATTTATATCACATATATTGAAAATAGCTGAAACTTATAGCCTTTATAATTGTTATCTAGGATGGTGCTAGAAGACATTGCAATAGTCAGTCGTTTAATTTTTCATATTAAATTTTAACACGACAAACTACTATTAAATACCCAGATTTTACACTTATTTTGAAAATGATCCAAGTACTAAGATTAAAATTCTATATATGTATTGATATTACACAAATGAACAATTATATTCAGTTGTTATTTTTTATTTAACTAATAATTGAAATATAAATCAAGTAGTTATATCTTATTATTAACTTGTATTACAGTCCTTGAAACTGAGTAAAACTGCACTAGGACAAACTACTGCCGGCCAAGTTGTCAACTTGTTATCGAATGATGTCAGTCGATTCGATATTGCTTTTATTTTTCTACATATTTTGTGGATCGGACCTCTTCAAACTTGTCTTGTTACTTATCTGATGTGGACACAAATGGGATTGGCTGTATTACTCGGACTCATCGCTTTGTTACTGTTTATCCCATTTCAAGGTGTGTGGCTTTGTTTATGTATTATATATATAAAAAATTTATATTATATTTAAGTTGTCATAATTTTTTATATTTTTCTTTCTATAGGTTGGCTCGGTAAAAGAGCATCTTCTTTGCGGTTAAAAACAGCCGCTCGAACAGATGAAAGAGTTAGAGTCATGAATGAAATTATATCTGGAATACAAGTCATTAAAATGTATACTTGGGAAAAACCTTTTGCTCACCTGGTAGAAGTTGCTAGAAGGTAAATAACGTTTTATTGTTTTTTTAAAACATTTCCCACATGTTGACAACTAATTGCACTAATATTGGGTTGTCCGAAAAATAATGCAGAATTTTGAGTTTTCTTTAAAATTTCCCTTTATACAGCAAACTATTTACGTTTTACTGAATTATTCATTTGTATGAATGTCAACACTTATTAATCCTCTTCCAAATGATTGTTTACCTCTATATTATTTCGCTGCTTAGAAATAATACATTCTTTACTGAGAGATATCGACGTGTGATTTTTGTATAATTTTGTTTTATGAGTTTAAACTCAGCTGGAATGGGCCCCAGATGGCCCAAACAACTGTTTGAGAACTTGTAGGGAAACCTTAGCAAATGACCACCTCAAGACGATTGGAAAGGTAAAAAAGCTTGGTTTGATACACTAAAACTTCTTAATTTCTGTAGAAACCATCAATGCCGAATCGTATTGTAACCAAATTAATGCAATACATCAGAAATTAGCAATAATGAAGCCATCTTTGGTCAATCAGAAAGTGCCCATTTTGTTGAATGAAAACGCCCTGCCAAATGTCTCACGTGTGACGTCACAAAAACTGTTGGAGCTTGGATATGAAACTTTGCCACATCTGCTCAATTCTCTGGACCTCTCGCCTACGAATTACTATTTTTTTGGACACCTGGACCACTACTTACATGACAAAAAATTGAAGCGGCAAAGAGAAATAGAAAATGCCTTTTTGGAGTTTATCAATTCTAAAGATGACAAATTCTATTCCAAGGGAATGGAAAAGTTGACAACACTGCAGAAATGTATTGGAATGGATAGTAGTGGGAACTGTTTTGATTAAATAAAACAGTTGTAAATCATTCTTTTTAAACCAAAATCGTGCTTATTTTCCAGACAACCCAATATATTTCATTTTTTATTTATTTTTTTATTATATTTTTTTTTAATGTAATAATGATAAACTTTCAGAAAAGAAATAAATGAGATTACGAAAACCTCCTATATTAAAGGAATTATGCTGTCATTTATTATATTCCATGCTAGAACTGCAATCTTCTTCACAATTCTATCGTATGTTCTTCTCGGTAACAGGATAAATGCTGAAAAGGTACTTCTACCCTTTCAGTTATTTTTTTTTTTCATTATTAAATCATTTGAAGATAATTCTCTTCTTTTTTTCTTTTTTTTTAATATTACAGGTGTTCGTTTTGACGTCATTTTACAGTAGTTTAAGGCAAACTATGACTGTATTCTTTCCACAAGCGATCACCCAAGTTGCTGAAGGCCTTATATCAGTTAAAAGGATTAAAGTAGGTATCTTTATTTTATTTCGTTGCTTACAGAATTAAATAACAATTAAATTATTTGCATTTCTTATACTGTTGAGAGGCCGTGGTGGCATCACCTTGGCAACCACGAGTCTGAAGTGGTGCCAGATAGGTTCTGGTCTGGATAAATTTATAAGTTAAGTCAATTTCATGGTGGACCTACATTTAAAATGTTGTACTATTGAATTACTTCGTAATAACTGCTAAAAGCATAACCTTTGTATATCCACTTTTTTTTTTTAATAAATATCTCCTTTTCAGTGTGATATAGTGTCTCGGAAGCTAACTATTGTTGCACAAACATTCCATGTCCTAATTTGATGTAAAACATTTTTTTTTATATGATTTCAAATATGTGAATTGAAGCGAAGACACAAAAACTACTTTATCCAGAAATAGGAAATTTGTAACACAGTAGTGTAGAAACCAGCTATATCAGATCGTGCCTTGTTTTTGAATCTAACATTAGTGAATGCATAATACCTTTGAGGTGAAAACAAGATTATTCCTGGATTGTCTGATTTATTGTCTATTGAAAATGTTACATAGTTTCTTATTTAATTAAATATGAATCCAACCATAAATTTGTGAAACTGGACTTAACTAGTTCTTGCACCAAGGTTTTAATTTTCTTATGTTCAACTTTGTTAATTTATTTTTCAAATTTTGTAATATTTATAAGTACTTTATAAAATTAAAGGTTTTACACTTTAATTTTATTCAAATCACACTATTTGGCAAAAGGTGAACAAATTAAAGTGTTAAATATAACTCTGATTTTCCTTGTAGGATTTCTTGATGATTGACGACCAACAGATGAAGAAACCAAAACATATAATTAAAGCTAATGGAAAAGTCGATTTGGAAAATAACGGAATTCAGCTCCTCAGCGATGAAAAGAAAGTTCCCCTTACGGCCGTCCATTTTACTGGAAAAACGGATAAACCTGGTATTTTCATGAAGAATACAACTGCTAAATGGGTGGAAAGCTCACATGAAAATACGCTGAGCAATATAACGTTAGATTTTGTTCCTGGATTACTCACAGCTATCATTGGACCTGTTGGGTCTGGGAAGGTATAGATTTTTAAATTTGTTTGAGATTGAATATAATTGTTTAATATAAAATTATTTTAGTCATAAGTAATTTTTAGTTACATCTATTATGCGTCATTGATCATAAAAAATTGTCATCAATTGGAAAAACAATTTAATAAAATATAAATTTGAATTTGTTTATTTGTTTTTGGACTGTCTACTAAATTATATGCTGAAATCACCAAACCAGCTAAATCCATTTTCAGAGTTCTTTATTAATTAACAATTTTGATAGTCGATTATCATGACAGGATTTAATTTTGGGAAATAATAATGATTTTATGATACAAATTTTATTTGCGTTCTTGATAAATTATTACATTTAGTAGCTGAGATACATGTGTTATGATTTAAAATTTATTTTTTAATTCTTCAAGTATTTGACTCAAACCCTCTTAGAAACAAAAATAGACCAATGAAAAAAATATTTTCTGTTTTATTGAGCTTCAACCCGAATTTATTTCAAAAACAGTTTAATAACATGAGATTAAATGATGTAAATAATTGTTTTCAAAGGAATTATTTAAAATCAGGATAATTTATTATCAAAACTTTTAATTATTAAAAATTTAGAAAATTAAAAATGGATTTAACAGGTTCTAGAATTCTACCTCTTTATTGAAACCACTTCGAAGTAATCTATTGTCTAAATAACTTCTACAATAATTTTTTTATTTGTCAATAAGTTATAAATAACAGAAATTTTAATTTTTTTTTTTTTACTTTTACGGAATGGTAATTAATGACCTATTAGTTGTTTAAAATATTTTTTAATAAAGCTAGCTACAATTGGCTATATTTCATTTTTATTGTGGAAAGTGGTAATAGGAGAATGAATCAAATATAAAAGGTAATCTTTTTTTTACATTTATTGATTACTAGCGTCCGCCCAGTGGTCAAAATTATTGATCATTTGAAGAAAACATTATTTTTCAACTATTATATATTCGTATATTCACATTTATCTGTACCTTTATAAAAAAAAAGTTCAGTACCATTTGAGTTTAAGGAAAATAAAAATGTGAAACCATCGTAACTTTATTCATAAAAATATTTTAATCCACTTTTCTCTCTCAGCAAACATTTTTTATTTTTTGATTGCTAAGAAAATTTGTATTTAAGGGGTTTTCCTTGGGCGAAATACCAATCTCTATTTTGTTTTATATCAATATTGTACTTATATTATAGCTATAATTCGGACATAAATTATTCACAACAGAGCTCTCATAAAAAGTATAAACTAAAGAAAATGTAATAAAAAATAAATAAAATGCAATGTCTTATCGGACATGGTTCTTTTTTTTTTCATTAAGTAGGAAATTCAGGATGCTTTCAAATATTCATAGGATTAAAACACTATATCTCTGTATCAAATTGCCCGATTTCGATGAAAGTATTTTTTATTTTGTAGATAATTCAGGAAGCTTTAGAATAAATATGGGTATTGTCATTAAAAAATTGTGTAATTTTTGAGTTATTTGCAAATAAAATTCTGAATTCATCATAACAGTTTATGTAGCTTGTTTTCCGGAAAGTATGTTATGTACTGAAATTATAAAGGCTTTAAGGAGAAGAATTAAACCAAGTTTCATTATAATCGTTACATCCATTTTGTCGCTACAGTCTAAAGCAAATTACGTTTTTCATCCACCATTTAGAAAAAAAATCGCCGGATGGTAATAAAATGTACATAAAACACTCCTGAATTTTATTACAATGTTGTATCAAAATTTCAAAGCAATCAGTGAAGAACTTTCGGAGATTAGCTGTTTTGAACAAAGTAACATTTATATTCTTATTTATATCCAATTTTCATTTTTTGATAACACAAAAGCTCATCAATAGCTACTAAACAAAAAAAGAAAATTGGTTGAGAAACAGCAAAAAAAATAAAAAATGAACTGTATTGCCTTTCTTTATTTATATTATGATACACAAACCGTACTTCATGCATTTCACAGTGTAATATTCTCTATTATCTAAATACTTTAAGTTATTGATTTGGAGGTTTTCTGTCATCAGTGCACCCTTTACCAACCAGGAGGGAGGTTCATTCATTCCCTTGTTGCACTAGAAATAATCATTATGATTTTATCAATGAAGGCGTTAAACACTTGAAAATTTTCACTTGTTTAAAGCTACAGTTTTTGGACACTACACTGTTCCGGTATTGTAGGAACTCCTTCTAGTTTGAACTTGCCTTCCTTTGAATTTCTTGTCCTTACCATTAAAAGACTTACTTGGAGGAGAATGGTTCAAAAGCAATTAAAGAAGTCGAGGAACAATAGTGCCATTGGCTGGCAACTCAACCTGAAACTTTTTTTGAAAAAGAAATAATCAATAACTGGAAACTTTAAATTGATAAATGATGATTCTTTATGTATAACATTAATCAATAAATGGATAAAATAAATTATTACCATTTCGATTTTATTCAACTTAGTAATTAAGATTTTAAAATATAAATTACAATGCAATACTATTCGTTTGATGGCATTTTTTATGTTCAGTGGATATGGCATTATTATGAAGTGAGTTGTTAAAACTTTTACAAATTAAGAAATCAGACCAGCTTTTTTCTGCATTTTTTGTTTTTAGACATCACTTTTCCATGCTATTTTAAGGGAATTGAACCTCTCAAGTGGATCGATACAAGTTAACGGTCAAGTATCGTATGCTTCTCAAGAGCCATGGCTTTTCCATGGAAGTGTGCGTCAGAATATTCTTTTTGGTCTCGATTACAATCGTGACAGATATAGGCATGTCGTGAAGGTTTGTTCCCTTCGAACTGATTTTGAACTGCTTCCTTACGGTGATAAGACCATTGTGGGAGAAAGAGGTGTCTCCTTAAGTGGAGGCCAACGAGCGAGAATCAACCTGGCCAGGTTTGTAAATTTTATTAATTGAGATAATATTTTATGTTTAGCTTATAGTCCGTGGTACCCCCTATTTGACTATATATTATATGACCCCTTTTTATCAAATTATTAACATCCACCTGAAACTCTGTAAATAGTTTCATCTCATCTTAACCTATTTTATTTACGAAAACTCTTGAAACTGGGACGTTGTTAATCTAAAGGGGGGCAAACTTTGTCTATTTAATTAGGTACTAAAAACTCATAAATAACAATTTGCTTTCTACTAAGATAATAAGATAATTTGATCACAAAATCGATAAAAAAGGTGCCCTACAAAAATATTGAGACGTTTGTCCTGTATAACCTTGATATTTTGAAATTTTTTAAATTTTTATTGATGATATTTGCAACTGTATTACAAATAAAAATAAATTTAGTAAATGTGAACAAAAGAATATAATAACATGAAATCACTTTTTGAGAAACTACCCACAGGTAGCACTCTAAAAATGTATTTACAGAAGGAGATCTCGAGGCCATCTTTTTTTGAAAATTTGGGGGAGTAGGTCACGCCAAACAGCTCAATATTTTTGAATATCACCTTTTTTCTTGATTTTGTTATTAAATTATCTTACGATCCAAGTAGGAAGCAAATGTGTATTTACAAGTTTTTGGTATCTAATTAAATAGACAAAGTTTGTCCCTTTCCAGATTCAAAACTCCCCAATTCCGAGAGTTTTTGTAAATAAAATAGTTGTAGGTTACAATGAGATGAAACTACAAAATTTCAGGTGGATGTTAATAGTTTGATAAAAAGGGCTCTGTACCATGGACTATTAGTACATATCTATTTATTCATATAAAAAAAATATTATTTATTCATTAAAATAGTTGATTGATATTATAATATTTATTACTTACTATACTGTTCCTACTATGGTTATTTAGTTTAAAATGTCAATGAAACCACGTTTGATAAAGACTCTTTCTTGGTCCACCTAACACCTGTTGTAAACTTTAATAATTTATAAGAATTCCATTTGTTTATTGTTCTGACTTTGGCTCAGCATCTCCCAAAAGGGACAAGACATCAAACTAGGGCTATGATATAGTTCACCCACAATTAGTTGGCGGCCCAAGGATGAACTCATGAGACAAAAAGTTTAAACACGTTTTGTTTTTTTCTAACTTTCTGATATTAGTTACGATGTAAATAACCTACTGAAAGTTAATTTTAAATGATTTGTTTGGCGGGAATAGCGAATAGCCTTCTGCCTTTTTATCGAGGAACTAGGTTATTTACACTCGTGATTATCAAAACAAAACCCCGCCACTTGATATAGACTTTTTGAGGGTGTTTAACTGTTGTTGGGAATTCGGGAATCTAATACCTTTTGTGACATTGAGTGAGAAGAAACAATAAGAATATATATTTGAAATGTGGGACTTAGTAAATTCACTTTAAATGAATTGACTCACCTGGTTTGTTTATCGTGAGGCATATAGAACAACTAAATAAATGACTTTTCACTCCTGTATAACAAAATAAATTATTTCTACGACTGTAATAAATTGCCTCTATTAAAGTGTTATAACTATAGACTTGATCTTCTAAATCTTGTAGTAGACTCTCTTCCCAGGTATGTCATTCCGCCTCAATGTCTCAGCCTCAAGTGCCCTATTCTCTCCCTGGCGTCATTCTCCTGCTGTTGCTTCCTGACCGAACCTTTTTCCTTCTTCCTCCTTCATCGATTGTTTATCGATATGAGACTTTTCAATGAATAATTTGTCCACTGCACAATTGAGTAAAATTCACAGTGAAACCTCACATTCCTATATATTCCTTCTCATTCCCTCACACAATGTCACATAAAGGAGTAAATACAGGGGGCTGTCTATTACAACGAATATTGAAAAATTATATTATAATCTTCTGCTTTATGTAAAGTTTTGAAATCAATTGTGTCTCTTTGGTGAATCCTTTGTTCATTAATTTATTTGTTTATTATGAATATCAATATTTGCTTTTAGAGTTTAGTTTAGTCAATTGTAGTATTTGAAAGATTTAATGAACTGTTAATTTCTGATGAGTTATTTAATACAGATTGGTTTATTATTTTATTTCAGAGCTGTCTATAAGAATGCAGATATTTATCTTTTAGATGATCCTTTGTCAGCAGTCGATACCCATGTTGGAAAACATTTATTTGAAGATTGTATCCAAGGTTTGCCAATATTATATTTTTTATATTATGTATAAATTTAACTGTATATTATTTCTTTTAAAACATTATAATATAAAAAATGTGCAGTTTATTTTGTCTTATGAATAATTTTCGTTTTTGCAAGGTTGGTGTAAATAATTAATTGTAATGTTTGTAATCTCAGCCTTATTGAGTATTCTATTAGACCGTGCTTGTTGAATTATGAAGTAAGTTGACATTTTCACAATTTTATCCAACACAGAAAAACTAAGTGAAAAAAGTAAAAATTAATTAAAAGGTATATAAAAATAGAAACTGCAATGATTTACCCAATAATAATTACAGAAATATAATCTAATTCAAATTATATATAACCGAATTATCTGTTACATCTATAGCAGAACCTATATAGTCAGTCAGAATGACATTCCAATTTGACTGTGTTTGGTTAAGATTGATATACTAATGCATTATCAGAAAAACTGAAATCAAAGTTTTTCGCAAAATCAATGTATATTTCAGATTTTCAATTAAAATTAGCAGTTTTTCATATCTCTAGTTTATACATTTATGAACCCTCTTCAAATAATGTTTTTTCTTAAATAATTAAATAGGCTATAATAAAAAAAAAAAAAATGGAAAACTACACATTTTACTTATAGGAAAATTAATCTTTTACTGTTTTGTACGATATTTGTTAATTATTTTTCTTTTTGTTCCAATATATTTATTATTTACACAATATTTTCTCTTTATTTTTTTAAGTGATTGAGCTTAGGTTTTTAACTTTTTGTCTCTTCAATTTTTAGGCATTAGAAAGTAAATATTATAGCTTCAATTTTTTCTTTCTGTCCAATGCTATTAAGGACAATAGCCAAACTAGCTTTATTTATCAAAAACTTATTATTAATTGACAATGCACCAGATTCACACTGCCTGATGTCCCAACGTTAACAGATCTAAAATGATGTCAGTCTGACTGATACATGTAGGATACATCGTGATTGAAGCAATTTTTGTCAATCTTGCAATTATAATTGCTCATTGTTGGGTACATTTAACAGAAACAGCGGCTAGACAAATATGTCATCTCAGATTAATATTTAAAAAATATCATTCCTTCTGTAACAAAATAAATAATTAAAAAATTATCAATGAAATAAATTTAAAAAATCTGAAGCAGTTGGTTGCCGATAACACTCACATTTCCCAATCAATCATTTTATCTATGTCTCAGTCAAACCCATCAGGCATCAGATTTAATTATTTTATTTTTTTAAATAATTATAAAATTAAATTTTCATATTTGTTTTTATTTCAGGGTATTTGAAGAAGAAGACAGTGATCCTTATCACTCACCAGTTGCAATACCTGGATAGTGTAGATCAAATTGTATTACTTGAAAATGTACGAATTTGTTTATTTATATTTAATTAAATCAGTTATACTATAAATTGATATTGTTAACGTGTCACTAATAAATGATTATTTGTAGGGGATTGTTTCTGCTGTTGGTTCAAATGAGACACTTCAACAATCAGGTCTTGATTTTACTAAATTAATGTCTGAAAAGGAACATAAGGAAGTTGTGGAAGAAAAACCTGTAATTCGAACACTCGGAAGCAGACAATCATCTATTCAGGTTTGTTTCTATCTTCATACAAGTTTTCTTACTTTCACTCACCCATATTCTTACACTTATATCTTACATTATACATATGGTCAACAATCAACTTATCAATTATTTTTAATAATAATTTAAAACTTAAATTATTATTTTAATCCTTACTGGAGACCATGTGGCTTATACTAATCACTTCCATTATATGTGTTAAAATTATATGTAAGTAATGAAAGCTAAACACTGATAAGCAGAGTCCAGATTTTTATACATTAATCCCCTACAGAATATGTCATATGATATGCAATCAAAAATATACAGTAAAAAATTTAAATTATGCAGAAAAAATCTCCAAACAGCTCTCGGACAACTAAAACATTGAAATATACTTATGGATTTACACTAAGAAACTAAAAAAGAAAATAGAGAAAGGACTAATGTATGTATGTTACATAATGTGATATATTTATTAAAATCTAAAATGTCTATGTAATAAAAACTTAGAATTATTGAAGGAAGTTAGTCGATAGTTCTTCATATAGGTTATAAATAGTCAGGACACAGTCAGTTATTATGGTTTTTATCGTTGCCAATGTTTCAACCCAAGCTTATCAGTTATATTCAACCAAAGAATCCAAGTTCACCATCACTGCATGCCATGGGCTGATCTACGGAGGGGGAGAGAGCTTTGGGGCTCCTCCCCCCCCAAAAAATGGTAAAATATAACCCTGTTTTATGGAAAAAAAATATTAAAAAAAAAATCTCTTAAATTACTATTGTTTGTGTAATTACATTTGAAAGGACTTTAGGAATCATTTAAACACCATTGCATATAGGTAATTAGTTTCTTTCTTTTTTTTCCAAAGTAATTATCGTTATTTTTATGAAAAAAAAAAGCTTTCGGGCTGAAGCCCCCCCCAAAATTAAATCCTGGATCCGCTATTGGTGCATGCTAAGCATCAGTACTGAATGTATTCAACTACTGGTGGCCAGTACTTAAACACCTTCAGTGAATTGGATGATCTCTTCAAATAAAACAATGTTTTATTTGAAGAGATCATCCAATTAAATTTTAATTGTCAATTTCTTTTTTTTTTTTCAGAGTATGGCATCTTCCTGCTATGATGAAATAAACACAGAAATCCCAGTGGAAGTCGCCGAAACTCAAACGAAAGGCACAGTTAGCGGAAGAGTGTACAGGGCCTATATTGCCGCGGGTGGCGGTTGTTGCCACGGTCTCTTCTTACTCTTCATGTGTATGTTTTCTCAGGTTCTCGCCAGCGGTGGCGACTACTGGATCACTTACTGGTATGTTATTGATATTATTTCCTTTTTAAATAATAATTAAATTGTGAAAGTAAACTTTTAGTACATATTAGCAAATTTCCATCATATTTATCCATGTGAAAACTTATTAAATGCATCAAAATAATACAAATCATATATTGTAAATATCCTGTTCCGCGATTATTGTAAATAGCCTTCCGTTCTGTCAGACGCCTTGTTTATTTACACTCGTGAATTTAATTTTCTTTTAAACAAAACTCTGCCACTGGATTTTAATGGATTTTAATCCAATTACTGGACTTTTTATGGATTTTAATGTTGTTGGGAATTTGGGAACCTAATGCTTTAGTGACACTGAGTGACAAGAAATAATAATAATAATAATATACATATATATATATATATATATGAAATGTGGGACTCAGTAAATACACTTTGAATGAATTGATTCTCCTAGTTTTTTATATTTCAATTGTGAGGCATATAGAAAAACTAAATAAAAGGACTATCCACTTCTGTATAACAAAATAATTTATTTCCACAACTGTAATAAATGAATTGATGTTTTTAATCTTCAGTGGAGCGGGCTTCTCTCCTCTGGTAACCTCCTTCCTTCTTCCTGTTCCGGCCTCAAGTGTCTTCTTTGTTCTCCCAGCGTCCTTCTCCAGCTGCTGCCACTTGCCGCCATTTTTCCAGGCTTCTTCCTTTCTTGGTTCTGTACCTTTTTCGTTGATTGTTTATCGATTTGGTACTTTTCAATAATCAACTTGTCCACTACACATGTATATCCAATTTTCATGAAATTTTCAGATGGGGTGGGATGATTGAGCGAGCTAACAAGGGTGTAAAATACGCATTGCCTGGCAAACTGATAAATTGATGATTACGGGTTCAAATTTCAGTGCCAGAGGAACTTTTATCTGGCTTAATTTCCTCTTCCTCTTCCCTGTCCTGAGGAAAATCTCCTAAAACCTAAAAGGGGAGTGAGGGGAGGGAAACACTTTTTTCAAAGAATATGTTAATATGAAGACTTTATTGCTGATTAAGCACTATGGTAATGAAGATTAGAAGAAAGATAAATAGAGGACTTCCAAGCAAAAAAAAAATTAAAATGTTTGTATTTTGTCACTGTAATATAATATGTAATATAATATATAATATAATATAATATATAATCTATATATAATTAATATAATATATAATCACTGTAATATAATATGTAATATAATTGATGTAATTTCATCGCGGCGAATCAAATGGGCTTGTAAAGTTGTTGGGCTTAGTAACGAGAGAATTCCTAAAAGGTTAATATTTGCTGTGCCGAATGGTAAGCGTCCGAGGGGTAGACCGAAGCGAAGATGGGAAGATTGCATTAAAGCCGATCTGAAGGGACTGGGTTTGGACGGCGAACGGTGGAGGGAGGTGTGTAACAAGCGATTGGTGGTGTCGGCATCGAACCTTCGGGTTCGCTAAGCCTTATTATTATTATTATTATTATTTTGTCACTGTTCTTCCAAGCAAGCAATATCAATATCACCGTAATCATAAACTTTTTTAACACATAATCTCATGGTTTAATGATAAATATATATATTATAAATTAATAAATATTATTATTACTCATATATTTCAATATCTTCATTGTATTATTAATTTTTTTTTAGGGTAAACATGGAAGAACATTTTTATGGTACAGGAAATGGTGAATCAAATTTAAGGAATGTCACATCCGCACTAAGTGCCGAAATAAGTAGCAACATCACTAACATTGTTAATGATACAGTGACCTCTGCGATCAATGACACACTGACCTCTACAGTGAAAGATGTTCCTTATGCTTTTGTAGTCTCGAGGGAAACCTGCATTCATGTATTCACTGGAATAACTATAGCTACAATAATTGTAACCATTTTCAGATCGTTTTTATTTTTCTACAGCTGCATGCAAGCTTCAATTAGGCTTCATAATAGGATGTTTGAATCTATAACCCGAGCTACGATGTGGTTCTTCAACAATAATACTTCTGGTGAGTAATAATATTTGGTTTGTTATTTTAATTCTGCATTAGGATATTTAGTTGAGTTGATAAGAATTGTTTCGGATCAAAATCTGTTATTTCCAAATTAAAAGAAAATAAT
This sequence comes from Nezara viridula, assembly GCA_928085145.1. Taxonomy (NCBI): domain Eukaryota; kingdom Metazoa; phylum Arthropoda; class Insecta; order Hemiptera; family Pentatomidae; genus Nezara; species Nezara viridula. The sequence goes on along the minus strand of OV725081.1, from coordinate 121,157,581 downwards.
TTAGTTTTAAAAAAAAATGAATTTCAGAAGTTATGTTGTCAATGATTTAAAAGTAATTCATCAAAAACCACTTGACCCCAACATAAAAATTGAATATCAAGCTAAGGTTTTAAATCAGGAAGTAGTAGAAATTAGATCCATAGGTTCTGCTTTGTCCACTAGAGTGCCAGTTGATTTTGTTTTGTGGAAAAGCCATTACAGTGACTGATAGAGTGCAGTGGCACTGGATAGGGTAATCCTGGTATAGGAAGGGGGAAGGAGCAGTTGACATAAAACTTTTCTTAATAGAGTAATAAAAAATATTCTACTACACTTCATGTTTTATTAATGTTATCCTAAAAAATTATATTTTAATTACAACTAGTTGGTCCGTGCGAATAATTCAAATGACACATTAATTGGAAAGAAAACTATGCCATAAGATCATATCATAACATGGAGAAATCAATTCTTATTTTCTCGCTAACTTTAATCTAGTAAGGAAATGAATAATTAATTTAAAACTTCATTCATGTTTTGAATCAACTTGTTTACATATTTCAATAAGTTATATCCATGCTTATTCCGATTCAATTCAGTAATCTTTTAAATAATCGCGGGGGAAATAAAAAAAAGTGTGTACTTTATTAATTATTCCCGTATAAAGTTTCTTTTCTTTCATAATTTTTTTCCTGAATTTCGGGAGGATGTGACTATTACTTTCACTTACCTATATATGAAATAAATAGTAAAGGAAAGTATTGCAATCGTGAAAATTTTTGAATCTCAATTTTCAATGGAAATACATGTTTTGAGGTCCCTGAGTCAAAATAACCAAGTCCCGCAAAATGGTCTGTGTGTGTGTTAACAGTCTAGCTCAAAAACAAAAAGTCATATGGAAGTGAAATTGCATATTTAAGGTTTTTATATGCTAGGGATGTTACAGTAACTTTTTCGTCAAAATCTACTGACCGAAAATGGCACTTTATATCATGGGCTAAACACATTTTTACAATTTTCTTGGAAATGGCTCTAAAGATTTTGATTAAATTCATTATATCAGTGTAAAATTAAACAGTTTTAAATAAAATATAGTTTTTATTCTGATTGATGTTCTCTAACAGGGCTTAAATGGCTGATTTTCAATATTAGCTTCCTCTTAAGTACCTTTAATTTTTTTTTATGAAACAATTGATTATTTCACATTAATCTCTAATATAAAAGATAATTAAATATAAAATATGAAAGAATTTGATAATTAACTAAAGAAGCAATAAAAAATCGTAACAGAGAATAGTTGTAATTCATCGTACCTGAGCTCACCTGAAAGATTATAACAGTCTTCCATACGCAACATGAGCTTAATATAATACGGACTCCATCAATATTATATAAATATTAATATACGGTTTTCATAAATGCTATTGTTGGTATTATTTAATATTTAATTGTTTAGATTACACCGATATAAATATTAAAATTTGTATATATAAGGGTACTTATACAAATAAAAATACCCACAGTGAAATAAAAATAATTATAGCGTCTATAATTTTTACTTTCATTTCTCCTTTGTCTGAAAATACTTATTTCTGCCAAGAAAAGGGTGGTAAGTGAAAGTTGTGTGATGCGCACACCAGACCAGATTTTTTTTCCCACCTGAAGGAGTAGGAAACCTTCAAAATGTTGGGTCAATCATGGGATTTGATGAAGAATTAACAAAAATATGGCATACCGACAGTAAACACCTTTAATAAATAATATAATTTCCTCCTCTCTCAATCAAAAGGACCTCAAGTCGACGACATGAGACATGTATCCCATGGCAACACAACAATTAATGTAAGGTTGCATGGCTGCAAACCCTTATACAATACCTTGCATTGTCTTGAAAATGATACATTTTTGGTCTTGGAAATGCAGGGCCCGGTAATTCCGAGAGGGGAGGGGGCTCTTGTTGTCTGCATCAAAATCTTCAAATCCTAATTTGAAAATCTTCAAATCCTAATTTGAAAATCTTCAAATCCTAATTTGAAAATCTTCAAATCCCGTATCGATCCACCGTTCCAGTATTGAAGCCTAGCAAAATGTTTATATCGACTTTATTTGTTTTAAAAAGAAAAAACAAAAGCAAAGAGTATGATTTGGTAGCTTCACGTTAACATTCTGCATTTGAGCATGACAGAAGCTTATATTTGGTACAAACCCAATTTCGAGCCTTAGTATAATAATATATGTGGGGATAATAAATTTTTTATTTATTCTGCTGTATGTCGCTTAAGAATAATAGTAAAGTTAATACATGTTAAGTTTAAGATCTTTAGAGTCAGAAAAATATTATAAAAAATAACATATTACATGTGTTAAGTAATAACATATATTACTTAATGTATCTTATAAAATTATCTTAGGCAGATTACTTTCTTTATGATATTTAATTTCAAAAAATTCCTTACCAAGAAAAATAATATTTAAACAAAGAAAATTTAGTAATGAATTATTTCAGGAAGGATATTGAACAGATTTTCTAAAGACATGGGAGCCATTGATGAACTCTTGCCGTCATGTATGATGGATGTAATACAAGTAAGTACTTACATCATTCTAGTCACACAATTTGTTACTGGCGTTTTCAGAAACTATTTTTTTTGTTCTAGTACAAATATCTTGCATTTAGTATTTAGTTAATATTAACCATTTTCCATAGTATTTATAAAGTTAGTTTTATAATATATTTACTTTTTAGATTGGTATTACTTTGCTGGCCATTATAATTGTGGTATCATCCGTCAATCCCTACCTCCTCGTTCCCACTTTTGGATGCGCCCTTATTTTTTATTTCCTCCGAAAATTTTATTTGTCTACTTCCAGAAGTGTTAAAAGATTGGAAGGTGTATGTAAGTATTTAATCTAAACTGTTTCTATGAGATTCTCTGAAGTTTTTTCTAAGTATATTTTTCATTGATAAATAAATCGTTTTAATTACAGCGAGAAGTCCTGTATTTGGTCATTTGAATGCTTCAATACAGGGTCTAACAACGATTCGAGCATTTAGAGCAGAGAAGATTTTAAAAGAAGAATTTGATAACCATCAGGTAATTTATATCTGACATAATTAATAAAGAACATTGAACAAATTATCGGCATATCAATTGAGATTATTATATAATTATAAAATTTTTATTTAGAATATAAATTACATTTTTTCTATTGTTATCTATTTATTTTACCTCTAGGATCTTCATTCTTCTGCTTGGTACTTGTTCATCGCATCAAGCAGAGCTTTTGGATTCTGGTTGGATGTAGTCTGCTTAGTATATATAGGAATGGTGACTCTTAGTTTTCTGGTTTTAGGAGGAGGTAAGCTATTTTTCACATATGCACATATACATATTTAATAGAAAGTATTCAAGTTAAATAGGTAATATTAATTGCAGTATATCATTGCCACTTTTTATTCTTTTACAGAAAATTTTGGAGGAAATGTTGGTCTTGCAATATCGCAAGCTATCAATCTGACTGGGATGTTCCAGTGGGGTATGAGGCAATCGGCGGAACTAGAAAACCAAATGACATCGGTGGAAAGAGTTCTCGAATACTCTGACATAGAAATGGAACCACCATTGGAGTCCCCACCTGGTAAACCTTTATTATTACCTCACTACTATCAATAATAAATGGGTTTTTATATCGATGCTCATAATAATATACTTTATATTATGTTATGTTAATATCTTGTTGGAACTGTTCCAAAAACATATATTAAATTGTCGTTATATTTTTAGATAAGAAGCCAAGGGCTACTTGGCCTGAAAAAGGAAGAGTTGAATTTATCGATGTCCATCTCCGTTACAGTGCTGCTGAACCATGGGTTTTGAAGAACTTGAATTTTGTCATATTACCGCAACAGAAGGTAAATTTTAAATTTTGAGACTATCCCCATTATTTAGTAAGTTGTTTAAATTGTATTCAGAAGTGCTTTTAGATGTTTGTTTTTTTTTTCAACATTTTCAGCGAAGGTATTAAATTAACATTAAATTTATTATTAATAAAATCATCCTCACTGAAATTTTCATGCTATCAGCGACTTTGATAATTTCCTGTCATTTACATTTACCTAACAAAATCATTTTGAAGATTTTTTTATTTGTTTATACTAATAAATTTTAAATTTTTTATAAGTAAAATTGAACTGTCAGCCAAGATGTAAAGGATTAAATTTGAGATTTATTTCATGAACTTATACATTAATAGTTGAGTAATGTTAGTGTTATATAAAGATTATATTATTTATTCTTACTTTTGATGTTCTTTTAGAAACCAATTGCTTGAAAAAATTACTCTTAAATAACTTAAAAATAATATTTAATCTTTAATTTTTTCTAAACATATATTTTTTTTCTAGAAAAGTATTAAGATTCAAAGTTAAAATTTAACAGTTTTAAGTTCTATCATTTTTATTTATTTATTTTATCTTAGGTTTATATACCAAATACTTAATGCATTTATAGTGGTTTTATAATATATTGCTAAACTTTCTAAGCAGACCACAACACTAGCGGATCCAGGATTTAATTTTTTTGGGGGGGAGGCTTCAGCCCGAAAGATTTTTTTTCTCATATATATATATATATATATATATATATATATATATATATATGTGTGTGTGTGTGTATAATGATAATTACTTTGGAAAAACAGAAAGATACTAACTATCTATATGAAAAGTCCTATTAAATGTAATTAAACGATCAATAATACTTTAAAACATAATTTTTTAATATTTTTTACCATAAAACATGTTTACATTTTACCATTTTGGGGGGAGAGGGCTTCAGCCCGAAAGCCACCCCTGTAAATCCGCCTGTAGACCATATGATAAACGAAAAACTTTTGTTCCTGACTGATCTGACCTTTAATTTAAGCTATTTTTTTTTTGTTAATTCTTATATTATTATTCTGAAACTATAAAACAATATTAAATGAATGGATGATTTCATTTATATTCATTCCACAATTTAATGTAATTTAAAAAAAAAAAATCCACGGATTAACAAATTGGCTACTTTATTTTATTCGTATTAAGAAGAATTTGAAAAGTAAATTATAGTTCAAATAATACTGTATATTAATCAATTAATACGAGAAGAAATGTAGTTCACCTAAGTAAACTTTGAAAGCTTATAACTTCTTGATTGTGAAAGGTATTTCTAAACAGTCATCAGCTTAAATATTTCTAAATTAATGGAATGGCGAGGAAGTCTTCACTGAATGGCTGGATGAGTCAACCGGTGCACTTTTAATGAATGAGTAGGATTATTCATGAATGGAGATGCACTTGTAATGAATGGGTTAAGTATTATCAGTTAGGAAGTTGTAAATTAGAGATAGACAAGATTACCATAAAATATGGTCCTGCAATAGGAATGTTTTTACCTTTATATTTTTCTATGATTTATTCTGTTTTCTTCAAAGATATTATTTGTATTTAATGTAACATTATTGTAATATTATGTTTATTTCTTTGAAAAGGTTGGAATAGTTGGAAGAACTGGAGCTGGAAAATCTTCGCTGATTTCTGCTCTCTTCCGCCTGTCGGAAGTTGATGGAGAAATTACAATAGACGATATTGAAACTTCTACTATTGGTTTACACGAGCTTAGATCTAAAATTTCAATCATCCCGCAAGAACCTGTTCTTTTCTCGGGAAGATTGAGGAAGAACCTCGATCCGTTTGATGAATTTTCTGATGATGTACTGTGGAATGCTCTTGATGAGGTACAACTTATTTTTGTTTTATTTACATATACAGGAATAATAATTTTGAAAATATTGGTCTTCATTTCAAATTATAGGTGAATAAATTGAGTCATTATTTATTGCTGTAGTAAATCCTAGTCATCATCAACAGATTCTCTGGAAACACAACAAATTATATTTTCTATTCTATATTGGCAACATGAAAACCAATATTTAAAAAATTCTTTGTTTATATTACATATTTCTGAAAATTATTGATTACTTTAATTGTAATTAAAACCATTGAAACTTCAATAAGGGTCAATTTTGGAACAAACTAAACTTCAAGGCTCTTCTTATAACAAAACATGGTTGATTGGGGTTTGGTTTGGAGAGAAAAAATGGTATATGATTCAAAGAGAAAAAATCATTAAAACTGTATCATACAAATTTAACTTCTTGTTCTAAACAATAACGCCACAAATAAATAAATTTACTTAAAGGGATGGAAGTTTTTTTTTGTTTTTTTTTTACAAACAAATGTAAATATATATTTTTCTCTTAAGGTCGAATTAAGAGAAGTAGTGAAGGAATTGCCAGGTGGCCTGCACGCACAAATATCAGAAGGAGGTTCAAATATGAGTGTTGGTCAGAGGCAGTTGATATGCCTAGCACGTGCCATCATTAGAAACAACAGGATTTTGGTTTTGGATGAAGCTACAGCTAATGTTGATCCACAGTAAGTTTTTATTTATTTATTTTTTGTTTATAAAGGTAGAGAAGCTTTTTATTTTTATTCATACGGAGGTGAAAACAATTGTATCCAGAATTGAAAATTTTATTTCTAAGATACAAATTTGGCTCTTTGTCTATCAGTAGTCAAATACAGTTGACGGACATATCACTTGCTACCTTTGATCATATTTTCTTGAAATTTTCAGATTGTGTACCAGTGAACCGAAATTGGGATTTAAAAAAAAAAAAATTTCAACCCGTTCTTTTTGCTCTAAAAAATTGACATTTTAGGTATAATATTTCGAAATAAATATCATCTTCAATAACTCATTTATTACCTGAATTAAGTTCGAAATAATTCAAAAGCATAAAGAAAATATCTTAACTTAAAAAAACTTCCATGAACTCCAGTTTTAACCACCCTCTAGATTCTGCCAGCTCATGTACTCTCTTTGTCTGCTTTAGTTCCAACCCTGTCGTACCTAGATTATTTCTTAGCAATATTAATATAATGGTCCTTATTAATTAATTATGAGGCTAAACCTATTGTTTGAGTGATCTGTCTGAAAAATCTTTACCTCCTTGCAATTCTGTTGACCAAGGAACAGTACTTTCTTACAAAATACATAGACCCACCAAAGGATGTAGTGATACAGGTTTATTTTTATTTTTCTATTAAATTAACAAATAATTGAAAACTTTTTATTAAATTAAAGTAATTCATCTTATAAACTTTTTAATTGTGGGTTGACGGTTGACTGTAGTGAATAATTGAAAAGAAGGATGTTTTGGGGTGATCAGTCAAAATAAAATAGTAAAAATAAATAAATATAAATATAAATATAAAAATAAATAATAATGCTTTCAGTCACTCTGTTTTCCATATCTCCATCTCTATTTTATATATATTGATACATTTGTTTATTCGTCTTTTTTACATTATTTTAACTTTTTATTCTCCTATACCTATTCAGTAATTTTGATTGATTTTACAATATCTTAATTTTCTATTTATATCTATTATATCCTTATAGGTTAGGTTAGGTTACAAATTGTCCTAGGCGATCAACAACTTGGTTATTACGCCCCTTATTTCCTTACATAACTTCATATTTCTTTTCTCTGTTTTACATTATATTCTAAGACTACCATTTTTTATTTCTTATTTTACCTTATTTTGATTGTATTTATTTCATTGGTCCGTTCTTTGTTGCTGTTATTATTATTTATTTCTTAGTTCTCTGTTACTGTTATTATTCTACCTACTTTATTTCATTTTAATTTTCACTCTATCTACTTCATTTTACTTTAAGTTTTTCTACCTATATTTTTTAGTCTATGCCTTTCACCTTTTTTAATTTTAATTCTTTATTACTCAATGTTTATAGTTTCTTATACCTATTGTTATCTGGTTCTTTTCTTAGCTCTGATGAAGGCCTGAACTTCGGCCCGAAACGTCGGCGAATTTGAAAAATAAATAAATATATATATATATATATATATATATAAACTTTCTAATTTACTTGATGAAAAATTGTTTATTCTATTCTTAGAAAGATTAACCCTTTAGCAATGGTGGGCTCATACATGAGTCAAGATAAAATCTGACCCAGACGACTGTGAACTCATGTATAAGTCGATAACCATTCGGGCTCTTTCAACGACGCGGTGCTCTGTGATAAATTCTACTTTCAAACTATCTCGCAACCTTCCCATGAGGTAGTACGTAATTTTTCTTCGATTATGAGCATTTTTGAAGGATTCTTTAAATAAAAATGTGTACGTGATCAGTAGATTTGACGAAAAGTATTCCGTCCTTGAGGACCTTTCAACTATCCCGCTCATCTTTGCTAAAAAGTTAAATCTGTTTTCATATTAAAAAACTGTTTGTTATTATCATTTTAACTACTTTGCCTGTTTTTTTTAGGACTGATTCATTAATTCAAGAAACCATCAGATCAAAGTTCGCAGACTGCACAGTATTAACAATAGCTCACAGGCTCAATACTGTAATGGACTCTGACAAGATATTAGTTATGGATGCTGGAACTATGGTGGTACGTATTAATTTACTAATTCCATCTGTAAGTTAATTGTTTTTGCTACCTTCAGAGCTTATTGTTTACTAAAATTCAAAACACAGTTCATAATTTTATTACAATGCCATGGACACAGGTTACTGTTTTATATTTTATAGTTTTATTCCGGGAAATATCTTACTTTCCTTATTTAAATATTTTAATTAAAATTTTATGATTTCAATTTTCTAGGAATTTGACCATCCTCATATCCTTCTTCAGAATAAATATGGTTTCTTACACAAGATGGTCCAGCAAACTGGAAAAGCCACAGAGGAAACCTTAACCAAGATCGCTAGTGAGGTAAGTTGTTTTATTTATATTGAATCATCATTTAATTTCATTATTTTTTATTAGCATAGTATTTAAATTTTATCCAAGTGATTGAGTTTGTGATATTTGTTCACATTCGTGATATATTTCTAGAATTTACCTAGCGTGTTATTGTCCAAATTTTTTGTAATCTTTAGAGAAACCTAAAGTATTTGTGAATCAAAAAGTTCCCATGAGTTGAAATTTACAAATACTTGAATGTATCTCTGGGACTACAAAAAACAGGTTTCTTGAAATATTTTAAAAATAAATCAAAAGCCACTTACATTATATTAAAATCTAGTAAGCCATTCAAATGATTTTTTGTTGAATTTCTTAATTTTGACCAAAATCAAAATTGTCTTTTGTCTGAAGTGTGTTCCCAAATTGAGTGAAAAATTCAATAACTCTTATCTGATAATTAGGTGTATATGAAATTCATTTAATGTTTAATTTTAATCCCAAATATTTGCTAAATAAGCTTTTTAAAATTCATAATTGACCAAAAGTTAGTTGTCCACCAATTTTGACAGTTGTCATTTAATTATTTGATTAGATGAATTGGTTTAAGTTTTTGATCAAAATTCTTACTGGTGTAAAACAGTTTTGACAAGGTTATTGATAAAAAAGGAAATGAATAACAATGATTGATACTTCTTGTTTTGAAGACTTGTATGTTTGATTTTCAGGAAAAGTACTGCTAACAAAAAAAGAGTTTTTAGATCAAGCGAGTTTAAGTTTTTGATCAATATTATTATTAGTGAAAAAGCTTGTTTAGCTCTAAACTTTAATAGGATGAAAGATTGACTGATTACTTAAGAGATATTGTGATTTAATCTCAAGTTTCGTACTCTAATGGATGCAACATAATCTTTTATTTTATTTTTATTTTTAGAGTTATCTATTAAAAAAATCTGAGGAACCAGAGGAAAGCAGTGTCATCTAGGCGCCATTATCTAATTACCTAAGGACTTTATTTTCCACTTCACAAAAACATTTTGGATCAAGTGTTACTGCAGCGCTATTTTGTGCTGTACCATAATCATGAAGAGTCATATTATTGGTAGCAGCCATCTATTGAACAGATTTTTTAAATAAATATATATTTTAAATGCTGTCATCAATTAACATTACTCGTAAAGGAAAGTCTTTGAAAAAGTGTAAAGTATAGATTTTGAATCTGTCCACCAGATATGAATTGTATATTTTAAAATGTATGATAGTATTTTTCATATAGTTTGTAATTTAATTATTTTCCCTCTTAGTATGCTTAGCTGTTAAGAGACTGAGAGAAATGTTCAAACATTTGGTATAATTATATTTTATGAAGCTAATAAAAAATGTACATTTTTAATGTATATTTAAAATTTTTAATATTGATTTGCATGTTGTGATGTGCCTTTGTAAAGGAATCTTGGTTTTTAATGAGCTGAATTTAAATTTTGAAATATATACATAGATATATTCTTTTCCATCAAGTGGAATTTTTATTATTTTCAGTTTTTACATATTTATGTATTTTATGTACCTGTAACTTGCGGATACTTAAATGTTTTATATTAATCACTAATTTATCAAACAAGTTCCTGAGATTGTTACTTATATAAATAGTTATAAACTATTTTAACTGTAATTCATAATTACAGGCCAACTTAAAATGTCAGTACTTAAAAATGGCTATTTTTTCAAAATAAATGTAATTGTTAAATATTATATAGAATTTGTTTTAATTCTGATTGTGATGTCTAGAATTTAACCTGCTTAGATTTAAGTGGCGAACAATAGTAGCTAAATTCTGGGGCCATTTTTATAGTTATGGCTATCTATGTTGTTATTTTATTTTAGCAAATAAATTTAGATACTTGCTTGAATGTCAATGAATAGAAGCTAAAGTGGTATGTGAATCTGTCGTCAATTATGTATTTTAATTTGTATAAGTTGTAATTATTTTTTTGTGATGTTATTGTTTTCTTATCCCATTAACAGTATCGAAATATTAGTAGTTACAAAACCAATTCATTGTATTTTGTAAATTAATTTGCCAAAGTGCCTAATTATAAATTTAAACATACAAATATGTATGTATGTGAAATTACAGATATACAATGTTTTTATATTCAATGGGGCATATTGCCTGAATGGATAAAACATGAGTATTAAACTTTCTGTTTTAAAATAATTTGGCTTTTATTACCTTTACAAAGTATTACATCAATTATAACTTATTTTTAAATAAGAGACTAATATACAAATTTAAAAAAGGAATAAAATGATGATCAACGTCAAATGGTAAAAGTGTTTATAAATTATAGCTTCATTTTCTGATGAGAACGACTGAGCTAAACTTCAATTTCAAACATTAATATCATTTTGGTATGTTGATATTTACCAAGCTTGAAGTTATGGTGAATGACTGATCCAAAATGTGCTATTATAGATTGACAACACCATTGATAAACTATTATCTGAGCATATTATGTTGTCTTATTACGTTATTTTACTGAAACACTAGCCTTGTCTGGGTACAGAAAAATTTAATCACTACTTTTCAGTTGATCATCGGACTAAAGTAGTGATTAAATTCTTAATTATGATTAAATTTAAATGAAATGTCCAGTACTCGCTGATTGACAGTGACATTTGTACCTATGCATACAAACTTCCTAACACCAAAAATATATGCATTAAACGTTTTTCAGAAATTTCACTACAAATAACCATTAATGTTTATATTAAAAAAAAAAAAATTAATTGAAGTTCTTAGTTTCTATATTTGTTGTGCAAAGAATAACTCAGTAATTTATCAGATATTTTTTAAATTAACGTTTCTTTTTTTTTATTAAACAAACAATTAATATTTATCGATAATTCTATAAAATGCGTAATTTTGATATGTATTATTTAAAATTAATGTGTATTCAATTGTTTTTTGTCACTCTTAAATTATTCCGTATTATTTGCCAAGGATTACTATGATAACGTTAACTGGATTACTTCAACTGTCTTCAAAAACCTGCATGAAATCATACACAATATGCTTTTCTTTATGCTGATTAGTTTTGAAAAATTAGCCAAAAACGGATTATTAAATTTAAGCAGTTATGGAAGTATATATGAGTTCATACAACTAAATTCGTTTTATTTTAACAATTTTTTTTAATTCACAAAACTTTCTATAGTCAGTCCACTTTTGATAAAATAGAAATATCAAAATGATAAAAAAAATATTGTAGAAAGGAAGAGAATAAGGGAAAAAATCCTTTAAAACTTTGGAATGATACTTTTATACCTTCCATTTGGTAAGAGTTTGATGATATTAAAAATGATGTCAGGTATTTCGCAGACATACCAGGTTTTTTTATCGATAACAGTTCCTATTGGCTAATGATGTAATCTCTCTCACATTATTTACCACTAAGGACAGAATTGTCATTACATTTGTAATGAAATACACGGTTTTTCTACTAATCCAAACAGTAATATTGTCCACAGAGAAAAATGCATTAAAACGAAAATTGGAATCGGATTCAAGACAACTCATCAGTTGTAAATTTTAGAAAATTTATATAAATATATTTTTAAGAGAAAAAAGTTATATTTTACTGAAATTTTTGAAAAAAACAAAAATAATATATTTTAGCTTTATTGTCTAATTAAAAATGTTTGTTTGTTCCAAATTATCATATATATATATATGTATATATGTATAGCTTGCCATTTTCAATTACTGTAATTTGTGTTAGTGGTACAGATTGTTTATTATAAACTATGCTATAAATTTAAAAAAATATATATATATCGTACGTTTATATTGTTTCAATATTCTCTGGAATACAGTTACAATCTCTACAACTGCACTTATTATTCATTAATTTACAGAGTGGCACTTTTCCAAGATATTTGTCTTGGCCCCATGCTTTCAAGCTCCTAATACAGTCCCTTCTCGATTTCTGCTGTGCCTTGTTTCTGACATTTGTAATAGCCCTGTTTATGTTGTGAAGTATAGGACATTTTGTTTTTAACGCTTCTAAAACTGATGGAATGTAATCTTTATTGACGTTAGGGATTCTGACGTCAAATATAGATTCTGACTTATCAACAAATATTTCTACACCAATGTTAAAACTGAAAAAAAAAAAAAGTAGGTAAGTAAACATATGGTGTATTTTAGTTGAGTATTAGATTAGAATATTTGTATTGTATAGAAAAAATGGATGACCGTTTGCCACATTCACTTATTAATAGTGACTATCCCTCTAAAAGAAAATTTAGGTTCTGTAATTATAAACCATAGCAGTGTAACACCATAACGGGCTGAAGCCTTCCTAAATGGTAAAGTATAACGATGTTTTATGAAAAAAAAAAATGATCTCTAAAAGTATTGCTTGTCTAATTATATTTAATAGGAATTCAAGTATCATCATATAGGTAGTTAGTTTCTTTCTTCCGAAGTAATTATCCTAATATACATACAAAAAAAATCTTTCGGGCCGAAGCCCCCTCCCAAAATTAAATCCTGGATCCCTTAGTGGTTGTAGCAATAACAACCCTACATAACATTACCACATTCAAGATTAAGTGCAGCCTCACCAAGTTCTACAGTCAACCATAATTCATTATCCACAGATTATTGATTTATTGAGATTGTTATAACTATCTATAATAGACCCCAGAACCTTATTAAGCTCATGCCTCAGCCTATTATACAAAATTTTGATTACAAAATTTAGGACTAGATCAATGCCTCCTCCATATGCCAGAAACGGTTAGGTTGAGGATAACCTACAAAAAAAGATGTATTGATTTTAACTTATCAAAAACTAATTAAAAATGAAACAGTTTCTTTGGGAGCTGAAATATTTTAAAAAATCTGTACAAAATTTAAAACACCACATATGTGGAATGATAATATCCAGTTCGAGTTCCAACTAATTATCCTGGAGTGAGCCGACATTGGAGAAAAATGTGAAAGTAGGTCCAGTAATCTCATAGAAAAATGGTTGATGATATGTGGACATATTTGTTTCCTATAGAATTTTTAGATACAGAATGTTATATAAAAAAACTTTTAAGGGTCTTAACTTTTAATCAAGCCCTTTTAGGTTTCATCACATAATTTATTGAATATTTTAAGTCAGTACCAGCTCTAGAAAGTAGGCATGTGATGTGGGAACTTCATAGTTGATTTTTCCTACTCATTTTAATGTTTAATTTCTAATGAGAGACTAAAAAAATAATGCAGAAGAAAAAAAAAAATGAAAAACTAAACATTTTTTCATGCCGTAAAAATACTAAAAACTTTTACACCCTTAAATCTGGAAGAAAACCCTCCAATCTGGCAAATTTGAGTTGATACCTTCTGTCTACTTTCAGAGCCATTTGGCCATTCATAGAAATTTCATTTGCAGTGTGATCATGAGATCTTGTGCCCCCATCATGGTCCATGAGAGGGATAGGGGAACACTTGTGAGGTATTTATATTATTTTTCAATTTTGACATTTTTCTAAATTATCTTTTCACAATTATTTTTCTTTAGATCAATTTAATAAATAATCACATTTAGGTTTTGATCACTATTTATTAAAGAACGTTTTGGAGAATCTTTGTCCCCTTCTTCAGCACCTAAAATAATAAAATTAATATATTATAGGCTTTATCATGAACCAGTTATGTTTAAATTTAAAACACGTCATTTAAAATTTCAAAAAATTGTTTTTTTAACTTAATATAATTATTTTATATAAATATGCCACAAAAGTGGGTAAGTTCAATTTATTAATAATTTTGGGGCATATGTAATTAATTTATTATTATGATTGAGCCTATACTATATTAATTGTATTATTTTAGATGCTAGATGAAGAGGGGGACAAAGATTTCCTGATATGTTCATCATTATAATGTTTTGTACCACGTACATTACTCTGGAACTCATAAAGATATAGAAACAACATACTATGTATCATGGGTGATAAATATTCAGGACGCAGTCATTATAAAGTGTTTATAGGTGTCTATCAGGATGCAGTCATTATAGAGTTTTTATTAGTGCCCTTTCAGGACACAGTCATTATAAAGTGTTTATAGGTGCCTATCAGGACACAGTCATTATAAAATTTTTGAATGACTGCGTCCTGGATATTTATCTCCCATAATATGTAGAATAGTTGACTAACTTCCTTCAATAATTCACAAATACTATGTACTATCCTTCAATATTAGAAATATGTTAATAAACACTCCACTCACACATAGTGCATAGGATGACTGATAAAATCTATGTGAATATGTTCTTGTTCAGTTATGGTCAACGATATTTTATCAGTAAGATTGAGAACTATCGGCTTCAGCACGCACTTGCGTTTTCTTTTATGTTTACATCTGGTTAAAGGTTCTCTAAATAGTCTATCATCTGAATGCCCAAATAATCTAAACTTTTGTCCAGCGCCTTATCAGAAAAGTATATAAATTAATGCATTTATAAATATGTTGTTAGCATTTTCATCATTCAAAATATTATTTAATAATTAAATTAAGGAGAAATATTTTTGAAGAATGAAAACAAATTTTAGTGTATAAAAGTAATAATATATTGTATATTGTATATGTTTATGATATACAATAGGACTGCTAGTGGTATTAGTCGCTTATTTCCAAAGTGAACACTAATCAATATTAAACATTTTTTCAGAAAACACAAAAAACTATATTTTCTATCATAACTGTAATATCGAAACCAATATTAAAAAAAGAATAATTAAGATATTCTTTATATGTAAAAAAATATTTCCAAAAATTATTCCAGTAGTAATTAAAAAACAATTAAATTTGAATAGGGTACCTTTTGGAAATAAATAAATATCAATGCTCGTTTATGAACAAAAAAAAAAATTGGTTGTTTGTTTTCGAGAGAAAAAAAATGGAGTATGATTCGGAGAGGGTGGAAGAGAAGTTATAAAAATTGAACTATAAACAATTAATTCATAATGATGTAGAGATGGTTGACCGTTAATATAATATGAGAAGGAGTTAGTCAGTGTTTCAACTGCCTCCCGCAGTGCCACATCCTACGCCCTGAAGAGAACCTGCAAAGTGGGTCGAAACGTCGGCAAAAATTAAAATAATTTATATATTTTAATTTTTTTATTTATTTGAACGCACCCTCGACTAACTCCTTCTCATATAAACAATTAAGTTTTTTTTACAATAATGGTGCAATAAAATTAATTTATTTTTAAATTTCAATTGAACAAAACAGTTAAAAAGCTTTTGTTGATTTTTTCAAGTATGCTAAAAAGAAATACCAGTTTCATTATATTCCTTAAAAAATAAGGGCAGTTTCAGAAATAAACTTGCTCCACTTTTTTAATATTTAGATTCGATTTTGAAAAAAAATAATAGCATAATTGCATTTATTGGATGTTATTACATATTAATTGATACTTATTTCTAAATTGATTAACATTCGACTTAGACATTTAATTATTAATTATTTAATTATTAAAATGAATTATTTTAGTGCGTTTTGTATATTTTTTATTTTTTATTTCTAACAAGCACCACTGAAGATTAGCGACCTCAACAGGTGCCTCTACTGCTCAGCAATTAGTGCAATTGCCCCACCCTAGGGTCGGCATTAAAGTTATATATATATATATAACTTTAAAAGGTAATGGAAAATTATGAGAAACTAATGCGTAATACCTAATTTTTGCAGCTGCAACGATTTTATACTTTTATGTTGTTAAAAAAAAAAAAAAAATTCTAAAGAACTTAAATGGAATTTTTACAGAATAAAAACTTATTTTCAGCTCGACACTGAAGAAATACCTAATTTGTGACTTCACTTCGACAATAGACTGACATAGAAACCTATACTTCATTGAGCTGAAAACTACTGAGCAAATGATATGGACCCAGGGGTGTCCATCCCCCCCAAGAATGATGGCTGCATGCCCCCCAAAAAATATTATTGTCCCCGTCATTTATATAATTAATGTGTATCTATATGAGATGTTACATCAATGTTAGTCTAAAAGATAGTAGATGTAATATTAGTTTGTTTCTTTGTCTGTTGAATATTAAAGGCACAATCAGAGGTGCCCACGCACTCTCCAAGGTATATGGCGCATAAATAACCCCTCCCCTTCTCCAAAAATTGTATTACCCTCCTCTTTTAAAAAAAGTGCAAGCGATAATATAATTTTAAAATACGATGGTCACAAACAATTACACTAGTTTTATTTTATTTAATTTTTTCATTATTTTTTATTCTTTTCTGCCTCGCCTATTATTAGGCTATACGAGGTTTTCCCTGGCTGGGGGGTAAGGGCGGGGAAAAATCTTCGGAAAAAAATCGGGGAAAAAGGGCGGTGGATAAAATCTTTATGGACATGCGGCATTGAACTATGGAGCACTCCAAAAAAATCTAACTCTCTCTCTCTCTATATATATATATTCAATCAAACGTTTTGAACAAAATATCAGAAGCAGTGTTCTTTCTTTCGAATGACTTAAGACACTAGTACTTGGACATCCAACCGGTATGCGAGTTGGTACGTAGGTCGTTCCATAACAACTCCATCCACTTCTTCTGTATGCAGGAGCGCAAGCGTATTATGATACGCCTATATTTTAAAAAAGGATTCATTTGATTCAGCCCAAAGTTGGAGGAACCGTAGTGTATAATTTTCAAATGGTCTGATATAAATTTGATCAATTACCAACCCAGCTATTAAAATAAATAAATTGTTAAGAATATAATGATTGTGTAATGAGGTAAGCAGTAAATATATGACAATGGATGATTATGTTAGTTTTGAAACTTAATGTGATTTATTAGAGGTATTTCCTAAGGATTTTTCTGCTCAGTTTTAAATATATTTCCTTGGATCTTTTCTGTCCCAAACGATCAACACCCGACACCCTTCCTATATCTACAGTCTCCTACAGTTCAAACACTTGGTCCACTCTCAGAAAACATGATCCAGTGTTTCCGACCTTTATATCCCTTCCCATAGAACTAAGACATTTGAATATTCCTTTATTGCCCGATCCACTAACTTCTGGAATTCCTTGCCATCTGATATCCGCCACGCCTCTTCCTTGTCCTCATTCAAATATCATCTTTACCAATTCCTTCTCACATCCCAAAATGACGTTGTACAATGAAATAAATATTATTAATCAAATTTTGACTGAGGTGAATAGTTGTTGAAATTGTTTTTAATTTTAATTTTAAAAATCAACCCATAGTGCTTATAATATTTTTTTTTTTTTCAAAATGGTGTTACTTCATTATTTGGTATGATATACTTTCACTGAAGATACTATATATATTCTTTAATTTTGATCAATGTAATTTTTGGCCAGATGTGGTTTTTATTTTTTGTTCATAATTGTTATTCATAAGGGACCTCGTCCAAAATAAAGTTTTTTTTCTATTCTATATTTATAATCACAGTTTATGGGAAAGTATATTTCCTTATCCACCCAATATAAAAATGTTATATTACGTTATTCGGTTTTTTATTTTATTTATTTTTATTTTTTATTTTTTTGGTATGAGTTTAACAGTTTGTTAACAGTTGGTAACAGTGTTATATGCGTCAAATGACTCGGTACACAAGGACTTGGACACCCAAACGGTATCAGATACTGCAATACAATGTTATAACAGCTTACTACCAAATACTGACTTACAGGATTCTACTCACTTAGCCCAAATACTTAGTTCCACCACGAACCCGTACACTCGTTGGTTTTTTTTTTTTTACACACATTTTGAGCGAGCGGGAGTCGAGAGAAACGTTGTAATTAAAGATAAACTTAGGAAGCTACGAATTCAATTCTATTTTATAACTATATACGAAAACTTTTGCTGTATTAAAATTTATGTTTTACACTTTAATTTGCATTATATACGTATGTATCTATTTTTAGGCATAAGTTTTTGAGATAATGGATAAGAGTGATATTGAAATTATAATTAGACGTTTAAGTAAAAAAAAAAAAATATGTAGAAAATAATTGTTTTTATTTATTTCCAAGCAATCAGTGTATGAAAACATTTGCTGGCCTCAGTAAGTTGCAGATACAATCGATAGTGATTTAATTGCTTGATCCAATGATGGAAATATTTCTCACGGGAAATTTTTTAAAGATCGCAGCGTTTTTTTACTATTTTTAGAAGAGAATTTATAACAATGTAACCAAACAATATTATTAATAATTTTAAAACGTACTTACTTATACATTTATAATGAAATGGGTAAATAATAAGTTAGGAATAGATTGAAAATTGTGATTTATTATCTATGAAAGCAGATATAATTGTAAGAGCTGATATGAGTTGTACTTACACAGTGCCATAGGATATTGGATGGCTTGAAAGACTATTTCTTCTTCTTTTTCTTTTTCTTCTGAAGTTCCGGCCAGGGGAATCCTCTAGACTTCAACAAATCCTGAACATTATGGCAGGTATAATAAGCGTTGTCCATCGCTGCCTCATTAAAAACATCGATTTGACATTTTGATCTTGATTTACCTTCTTTTCGGGCCAAACCAGGTTTTTTACTTTTCTTTTTCTTTTCTCCATTCTTCTTATCTCGTTTTTTCTTTTTACCAGCCATGTTTAATTCTGACTGAGAGCTTTCGGTTTGATCAATAACCTCGTTGCTCAGCAAAGTCAACATACATCGATGTTGTCTTTGTCGATAAATGAAATTCCCAGTAATATTGTATTTATACATCGAATTATTTGTTACTATTCGTTTACTTTTAATTTCTTAAGGAGTATTATGATGTTTTTATTATTTTGTTTCAGAAAAATCTATTTTTGTATTTTTTTGGGCTCTGGGCGGATCTCATGAGTGTGGGAGCGTCCCACGAGAGATGGATTATAGGGATCGTCATTGAAAATTCCTTTTGACTAAGTCCGTAGCAAGAGTGTCCGCCCCCTCCCCCCCCCAAGGTCGATGCTGCATGAGTTCCATCCTCTCTACCAAGAAATTTTATTTCTCTCGTCTTCATAAAAAGAGTCCAAGTGAAAGTAGAATTACAGAAATCATAAAGCATAAACGATCATATACACTTGGGGTGGTACATATATCTCTTTTTTCTGGATTTTTCACACCGAAAAATCATAATCTGGTCGAAATGTACTAACCTAAAAAATTCAAAACCCCGTCAAAATGTGCCTTCCTCAAAACTTTTAATGGTGCAGCTTGCACCATGAAATATTCTTCTGGGATCTCCTAGGTAGAATATTAGGCTCTGTATTCGTGTGAGGGATTAAAAAAAAATTGACTGGCGTTTTACGTTTTCTGTGAAATGTTAAGAAAACGTGCGAATTGATAATTAGGTGGTTCCATAACAACTGCATCCACTACTTCCGCTTGGAGAAGCGCAAATGTATTATGATACGCCTATATTTTAAAAAAGAGTTCATTTGATTCAGCCTAAAGTTGGAAGAAATTCAGTGAATAATGTACAAATGGTCCGATATAAATTTGATCAATTACCAACAAGCAAATAATATTAATGAAATTGTTAAGAACATAAGGGCTGTGTTTGTGCGAAAATAGTTTGAATTTTGGCGAGTGGTAGGGGCAGATCAGAAGATCTAAAAGAAAACACTTAATCCATAAGAGCTGCCGGTTTCTCCGCCAAGAACAGCACAGGTAGTCGGACGCGTCAGATGCTCCCAGACGCTACGAGGGCGCCCTCAAGGTAAAAAAGAGATGTTTTGAGCCGACATAAGTATGTTAGGCTATTTTGCACAATCAGTATAACCTACCAATCTCTTAAAATACAGTCCACTGCATAAAAGTAGAATGTTGCCCATAATTTGCCTAGCCTTAATTAAAAATTGGAAATGAAGTAAGCAGTAAACATATGACAAAGGGTGTTTTTATTAATGTGATTCATTATATGTGGTTATAATTAATATGGTGATGCGTAGCGAAAAAGGGTTGGATCTTGTTGGAAAAACACCCCTGTTTGGCTATGCGGATGATCTGGTCCTGTTAAGCGAAGACACGGAAACTATGAGACTAAATACGACAACGTTAATGAAAGCCAGTAAAGAAGTAGGGCTCGAAATAAACACGAATAAGACAAAATATATACTTAGCTGCAAAATGGTGATATCGCTAGAGATATTGATAGAGGAGGTAACATGTTTGTGGAGAAGTTTAGGTATCTAGGTTCCACGATAACTAGAAAAAACGAAATTGAAGAGGAGATTAAGGTTAGGCTGAAGGCGGGAAATGCTTGTTATTTTTCAGTGACAACCTTGGCTCGCGCCTCTTGTCCCGGAATTTAAAGACTAGAATCTATAAAACCTATTATCCTACCTACAGTTCTTTATGAGTGCGAAACGTGGCCGCTTACATTAAGGGATGAGCAACGTCTTAAAGTTTTTGAAAATAAAGAATTGCGTAGAATATTTGGACCGAAGAAAGATATAGTTAACCGGAGAGTTTAGAAGGTATCCAGTTAATATAAATGAGGTGGTTACATAGCGGAGAATCAAATGGGCTTGTAAAATATTTGGGCTAAGTAACGAAAGAATTCCTAAAAGGCTGATATTTGCTGTACCGAATGGTAAACGTCCGAGGGGTAGATCGAAGTGAAGGTGGGGAGATTGCGTTAAAGCCGATCTGAAGGGACTGGGTTTGGACTCCGAACGGTGGAGGGAGGTGTGTATTATGCGATCGGCGGTGTCGGCATCGAACCTCCGGGTTCGCTAAGACTTTTATTATTATTATTAGTTTACTTCTAGAAACAAAGCTCACCCTTTCCATAGTTTATCAAAGGATGTTTTGATGGAGTAGTTTACTTCTACTAATAATGATAGACATTTCCGTAGTATAAGAAATGATGTTTTGATGTATATTTTACCTCTAGAAGTAGGCTTAGAAGAGATCTTTGCGGAGGCGGCGGCAGAATCGAAGAGGGTCCTATGAGAAGGAGAGGATGCGACGTTGGTTATTATTGCTTCTATTTCTGAGCATGGCGTGAAAATTGGTTTGATCACAATCTTGCGGCCAACAAAGCGGATAACTTTTGGAACGTCTATGTCCCTTAAAATCGAATTATTCATTGAGAATTTTTTTTTTATACTCGCACAACTCAGCTCAGATTTGGAACTAGCCATCTTCGAGGTGTATCTCCTCTTATATTTCAACATATTAAGATATTCTGTTCTTCGTGATTTCTTCCTGAATCTTGATTTTCTCGGTTCCCAGATGGATGTTATTCTTCTCTTCTTAGACTTTCGTTGTAAATTTTCAATATTCTTTGTAATACGCGTTTTCCTCTTGCCAAAATCATAATCGTCTAAGTGGGTTGGAGATACGAAATTGAGTTCCGCTCTTCGGCATTGTACTTGGTTGTAACATTTCCACTTCCAAGAAATAGGGCACTTTGAAGGGGTGTCCAATAAGATTCCTTGCGCTTGGTCGTACAGTAACCTTTAAAAAATATTTGACCAGTTTTAAAATTTGTATTATCTGAGAGCAAAGAATGAATATATCTTTAATTTGATATGTGGAATGTAGGTGTGAATTACCTCTTCTTGCCAGTTTTTTTGTTATATACAACGCCGTTTCCCCTGGTATCAAACAAGGCAACTGGGACTTGCTTGATGATCCGGTCTCTTATCTTCTCGCTCTTCGTGTAGACAATAATCAGCGGCCCTTTAAAATGTTATTGACATTAGTGATTATTTTTTTCTTTACGAAATTCTAGTTGAATGCATATGGGTGAGTACATGCTCTCAGAAAGTGAAGATCCGGATGTATTAAAAAAAAAACGCTGAAAATTACTACCCAATTGTTTCTTTTTTCCAAACAGTTATTCACCATATGTAACACAACTTTCCTTGCCACATAGACGAAAATAAATAAAATTTTCTTAGCCCTGAAGAAGGCCTGAATTTCGGACCGAAACGTCGGCAAATATAAAAATAAATATAATTATTTATTTTTACTATTTTTTATTTTGACTGATCACCCAACCATCCTTCTCTTCTATTATTCACCATGGTCAACCATAAACCCACAAAAACAAAGAAAAGGTGATTCCTAATATTGCCCTAAATAATTTTTCTTTTTTTCATCATCAGTAATTCGTTTAGAAATATAGATAACAATCTCGATTGCTTCAATTGATAACAGACTTTGTAAAAATCAAAAACCAAAACAAAAGCTATAAGCTCTGTAGCAGAAAAATATTTAGAACAACCTATCATCCGATTTCAACGATTCGTTCTTAGTTTTTTTTTTAGGAAATTTCGTAAAGATTTAAATGAGCATAAACAGAAATGTGTACTCTATAGGAGTTATTCGGAAATTTAATTTAATCAGAACTTATTACTTTTTTCCGAGTTCTTTTCAGTGGAGCATGTTATCTAGAAACATTTAAAGGACTTCGAAGGAGAAGTCTTTAGTTAAGTTTTCATTGAAATCGGTAAAATCGTTTTGGCACTGCATTCTATGCAGTATGTCGATCGCCATCTTGAAATGAAAGCAATTTTCGATGAATTATGTTACGTATATAAATTTAAAAGACTTCTAGAAGACTTCGACCAAGTTTTATTGGAATCAGTACTTCTCTGAAGGTGCTACAGTCAAGAGCGACACAGTTTTTTTGCCGCCATCTTGAAAGAAAAGGGCGGATGGTTAGTTCTGAGATCATCCTCGGCTTCTCTTTGACATTGTGATACCAAATCTCAAAACGGTCCAATAGTCTTGAAGAAAAGCCGCAAATTACGTACCAATTTTTTTATTCGATTTTCGTATTAGAAGTATCTTGAAACGTAAAATCTCAAATTTTGAGAGGGGAATGAGCCTTTTTTTTTTGGTCGATTACATAGGTCGATTATTGAAAATAATAAACCAAAAACAGATAAAAGTCGTAATAAAATTATTAGGTCGCGAATAAAGGTATTAAGAAGCGCCAGATAAATTCCTTCAGGTAGGAATTTAAAAATGATATCAAATTTATCACACATGATATGAATCCTCATGAGAACATACTCCTTTTTTCGTGTAGAAATGATAATGTTATTGATGTATTGGATATGAGATATTTAGTAAGTTATATCCTACACTGAGCTAATTGAACCCCCTTCTTATCATAGGCAGATCATACGCGTATTAAAACATAAGACTGTAATTTAGCTCGGAATAATATTTGGCAGAAAGAAAGATGTATTTGTTTATTATTTTCACGGATTCCAGTCGTATTTTTTGATTATCGTACAATCTATTTGAAAAGTGGAACAGGGTGGCCGAACTGTTAATGCCTCTCCTAGCAACCAGACAACCTAAAAATTACATAAAGGAGTCACGGTGGCGGGGTATTTAACTTGGCATTAATCCCCTGACCGAGGAAAAACTCGTATCTAGGAAAGGTGGAGGTACGGGAGAAAACATAAAACAAAACGATTTAAGAACTCTGCGAGATCACTAATGTGTGATGTCAGCATGTCCGGTGAAAATAGCACTGCCATCGGCATAGGTTGGAATTAATGTGTTAGGGTAAGTTGGTATGTCATATGTGTATATAATGTACAGTAAAGGTGCAAGAATCGATCCCTGCGGTACTCCGGCCTTTACTGGACGTATAAAAGAGATTTCCGATCTCTGTTGGACCGAGAAAACCTGCTTGAAAGGTAAGAGAGAAAAAAGAGATAATAAGTAGAAGGAAGAATACTGAAAATTCTAAATAGATTTATTTAAAAACTAATAGTCCGTGGTACAGATCCATATTTATGAAATTATTAACATGCACCTGAAACTTTGTTAATAGTTTCATCTCATCATAACCTACAACTATTTTATTTACAAAAAATTCTTGGAAATAGGGCGTTTTCAATCTGGAGGAGGACAAACTTTGTCTAATTAGGTGCTAACAACTCGTAAATACACATCTGCTTTCTACTTGGATAGTAGGACAATTTGATCACAAAGTCGACAAAAAAGGTGACCATTAAAAATATTGGGCCGTTTGGCGTTACCTACATCCCCAAAATTTCAAAATAACGAGATTATATAGAACAAACTGCCCAATATTTTTGTAGGGCACCTTTTTTTATCGATTTTGCGATCAATTTATCTTACGATCCAAGTAGAAAGCAAATGGATATTTACGAGTTTTTAGTGCCTAATTAAATAGACAAAGTTTGCCCCCCTCCAGATTGAAAACGCCCAAATCCCAAGAGTTTTCGTGAATAAAGTAGTTGTAGGTTAGAATGAGATGAAACTATTAACGAAGTTTCAGGCGGATGTTAATAATTCGATAAAAATGAGTCTATACCACGGACTATAAATCTTTAAATGTTTAACCTGTTTGATAAGATTACAAGTAGTACAGTCATTGTAAGGATAACAAAAAATAGAAATACGCACATAATCCAAAGAAACAAAGTTCAACTACCTGTACCTGATCAGGTACCAGATAGTGAATCATAAAGACCACCACCTCTGGTTCATTGGCGGCTCAAGAATGGATTTTATATATCTTTCAGAGCCAGGTTTTTTACAGAGGAGATAGATATAGATACATTAATTCAAGTATCCTTTTATGCTTGTTTGTTGTTGATTCTTGTCAAGAAGTGGCGGTCCTATCGTCCAGCTTTTGGATTGCTATCAGCCACTGAACCTCCAGGCTGGAGGCATAAACACTAACACACAAAGTACAGTACATGCGCCCTCACACTACAGACAATGGTCGTATGCATTATTGTTAGTTGTCATTCGTAACTAGAAGGTAGCAGCACAAACAGAGCTGACTGGCGTTGAATGCTGGAGCAGACCACGATTTAACGAGTGGATCGTAGAGCAGTATGTTATAATATTCCTCTTAGGCATATTTTCCACCGTTTTTCAGACAAAGTTATATGCCATTCTTTCAGTATTTACGTGTACCGAAATAATAATAGGCTGTAATACGACAGGGTTTAGGGTAAGCGCACCCGTGATGGACATACAAAAAGGACATTTGTGTCTTTTTTGGCTTATACCGCTGTAATTATTATAGTTATAAACTTCTCCGTTTGACGTTTAGAGTCTCCTTTTTCTATTTAACACTTTAAAATTGAAAAAAATATTCAGTCATGCTGGTGTAGTCTCCATTTAAAAAAAAAAAACACGTTTTTGCTTTTGTGATAGACATACCGAAGTTCAATTGTTCTAGTAATGGACAGGGGATCGGCACCAGTTATGGACATACCTCAGAAAAATTCTAAAATCTTTGTTTAACTATAAAGATAACGATAATGATAAGATAAGATAAATGTTCAACTTACTATGAGCAAAACTGTTAGTAGGAAAGTATGAAACACGCTGATCTAAAGAGCACTTTCGTAACAGCAAGGATAGTCATTTTAAAATTTTCTTTTGAAAAGTTTATTTATACAGTTGTCAATAGAGGGCATTATTCTTCAATATAGAAAAAACTAGAATCTTGGAATAAACAAGGAAGCATATTATTGAGAGTTACTCAAAGGCTAAGATGCAACACATGATTGAACAGGTATGAAAGATTTCAGAACCTATAACCTGTTAGTTTAGCCTGTAATAGATGGGAAAGAAAACTGAATGAAGGTATACAGTATCTGCGAAAATTGTAGAAAACTGATAAGGTGGACAAATTACCACAAATCTCAACTTCTTTGCAACTTATTCTGACATAAAAAGGTGATAATTTTCTCAACCTCAAACCATGAGTTATGAATAAGACTCTCTATAACTAATCTTTTAGTGTAGTGTCGAAATTGTATAGTGATGTAACTAAACAGAAAACATCAAAAACTGGGCTGGAAGTTGAGGAATCTCTTTACGCGTGGTTTTTGCAGCAGAGATTACGAGGGGTTCGAATACCGGGGATTATTAGCTGAAAATTCAATTTTTATCTTTAAAGATATTTTTACGAAGAATGGCAAAGCAGATTTATTGGCTTGTTAATGAATTACTTAATTTTGCACCAGAACGCTATCTAGCGGTGTTGTCTAAACAGATATAACCAAGAGGAGCCTGTCTGAGGTGTTCTCTCACTCATTCCTTGCCAAGACCTCTTACAAGAAATAACATAAGACTGTATATAAACCATTAGTTTAAAAAATACAGTAAACTGCCAAATTATATCGTATGTTGCTGAAGTTGAACTCATTAGAGTTTATTTGCCGTTTTTTACTAAAAGTTCGTTATTTGCCTAAACAATGGCAGTGAAGGTTGGCTTGATAATTTCATAAATAAATATGGAATACGTTTTTTATATTAATTTTTATTTCACTGGAAAATGTCTTTATACTCAATTTTATTACTTTCCTACCTATACTAGGTAAGGAAAGTATTGCAATCGGGTCAAATTTCCGACACGCGGTTTTCGACGGATCTATACGTTTCAGAGCCTCCTAAGTCCGAAAACCATATTTTTAGCCATTGGTCTGTCTGTCTGTCTGTGCCAAGATTTTCTCGGAAACTACTGAACCGATTTTGTTGCTTCTTTTTTCTATTTTGTAGGGTTTTGACTACTGATGCCTGTGACAGAAATTCAGTACTGCATGCGCAATAGCTTGCGCGCAATAAATGAAAAACATGTTTTTCTATAGACTAGCGCAAAAACGGTTCTAACGATTTTGATGAAACTTTCCTATAATGTTCTAATTATTGTTATCTCAATTTTCGTATATAGACTAAATTCCCGAAAAAAATCAGGAAAAAAAGTTATAAAGAAAATTACTAAATTACCGACAAAACAAAACATTACGTGGTGTCAGAGAGGGGTGAATGAGAGAATGGAGATGATTAAGTGAAAGTAAGAAAATCTGTTGCCCGCATCACACAATCTTCACTATTTCCTCTACTTTTAACAGAAATTATTGTTTGACAATACTAAGCTATGGCAAAAAGTTTTTTATCAGCAATATTAGTGAGTATTGAAATTTTTACACTGATCTACCTTAAGCCGGTTTACATTGCTTTAGTTTATCAAATAAATCGTACTCAAATCTTATGTTTGATCAATTTTCTGGAAAAGGTATTTTTTGTTTCTTAATGAACATATATAAATATATAAACACTTTTCTGAAATAGGTAGGAAAGTCGTGTGAGTGGACACACCAGATATTTTTTCATTATAGATAAGTCATAGAAACGCCATAAATGCATTTAATAATTGTTTGGAATGGTTTAATGTTGACAACCGCAGCCAACAAAATCAGAGACACAACGAATATTATATGATCATTTCAGAAACAATTTTTTTTTTTTTAAAGTATTGATATTCAACTAATAATACATGTATGCTGGTTACCTGCTGTTGTTCCATCATTTTAAATTTAACTTTTTTTCGAATAATCCGAACAATCTGATAATCCGAACAGGCTTTGGAATCTACATTTTCGGATTATCAAGATGTTCCTGTATTTTAACGAAAGCCAATAGTTGCAATGGCAATAAGCTTTGGACACTTTCTGGGAGAATGCCCCACCTAGGCGAATTACCAATCCGTCCATATATGAAAGAAATGGCCGGCTCTCCGTTTTCGTAATAGACAGTTGCGGTTCCGTCCGTGTCGTGTCTCCAGGAAATATTTCCGTTAGGATAGTACTTCTCCAGCGGCTCTATCCTCGTTTGAAACCTGGAAAATATATATTGCGTCATCTAATGTCAAAGAGAGAGTATATTTATCTAAATCAGCAACTTATTAGTTACCACACACAATGATGTATAATGCAACGCGAAATTTCACGAAAATATGGAATTTTAGATAACCATTGCAAGTTTTATATTTTGTTTCTCTTATTTATTCATTACATGTGTGGATTGTTTATTCTCCAAAGCAGCATTCATCGAGAGCTCGAATAATAATCGACTTGATACTGAGGCAAAGATGAGGATTGAGAATTCGAAATAATATTTTATCCAATATCTATAAAAAAAGTTTTCAAATATTTCCTAGACCTTGTACAGTTCGATTAACAGGAAACGCTGGATTTCCTGGATATAGGTTTTTCTTCCAGATATTAATTATAATGGGGTTCATAGCCTACCTGATTTGTCTCACTGAATCAAATCGTGAAGTACGCCAGGTGATAGGAGTAATGTGAAAGACCAAGGAGGGATAAATTGTGTTTTAAAGACGTGGAATCACAAAAGCTCAAAAAAAGTAACGGTTTCGAGAAAAATCGTAATTCTTGTCGAAAGTTTCTTAGGTTGTCATGGGATACTTACCACATATTTAGCTTTTTAAAACTCGAAATATTGCTGTTTAGAGAACATAACAAAGTTTTGTTATATATTAATATAAAGAAAATAAACAATAAAATTAATAAAAACTTCAAACTGGTTAATAAAAACTTATTGATATTCGGAATAAATAAATAAAATACCCAAGTATGACTTTTATACTCACAGTAAGCGAGAGGACTACAAACTAATCAATAAGGTACTGGACCATACAATTAGGTACTGAGCGAGTACAATAATGGATTAGTATGAGCTAAGGGATAGATCTGTCTTATTGCTTGACTATTAGGCTGGAGGTATATCTTCCAATGGGACAAACAACAATTTTTTACGTAAATTGTTAATGTAAGAGACGTGGTAAAGTCTAAAGCTTTTATGTGTTGAATAGACCATATTGATAAATTGGCCATTGTAATCGAACAACAACTTAACCACTTCTAAAAATTTGAGGTCTTACGTTTCAGGACAAGTAGAATTCGAAAAACGAATACAATTTTTTTTTTGTCCGGCCGCATTTTATCCGAGACAGATTTTTTTCAAATTTGGATTTAAAATCATCCGCCGATGATCCTTCTTCATGGACATTACTATCCGCCTTTTACTTTCAAAATAACGGTCGAAAAGCGTGCGTTGTTATAGACTGTAGCGCCTAACCGAGTGCACTGATTTCAATGAAACTTGGATTAAAGTCTTCTTCTTGATGCCCTTTAAATTTATCTACATAATATACTTCAACGAAGAGAAGCTGGGAAAAAAGTTACAAAGGATGGTGAAATCACATATCGAAAAATATCGACCAAAATTTTGAGGTTACGTTTACCAAGTCCGAAGGATGAAACTTTATCTCGGAAAAAAATTATTCTGATTGGTGCTTTAATAGCTCCTAAGCGAGCACAGCCGATAATTACGGTGTATTTTAATGTAGGATGCGAAATGAATATGTTTTCGAGCATCAAAATATCGAAAATATTTTTTTGCAAATTGTGAGGATTATATATTTTGTTTGGTGAACTTTAGGGCAAAGGTTCATTGTATTAATTTTTATAACTCTTATGGGGACCATAGGAAAACTTATCGGAACTCCTGAAATCCAAAAAAGAAATGTCGACCAAAATTTTGATGTTACGTTTATGAAGTCCGAAGGGTGAAAAATTGTCTCGGAAAAAATTATTCTGATTGGTGCCTTAATAGTGAACCTTTGCCCTAAAGTTGACCAAACAAAAGATATAAGCCTCGCAATTTGCAAAAAAATACTTTCGATATTTTGATGCTCGAAAACTTTTTGGTTTCGCATCCTACATTAAAACACACCAATAATTATCGGTTGTGCCCGCTGAGGAGCTATTAAAGCACCAATCAGAACAATTTTTTTCCGAGATAAATTTTCACCCTTCGGGCTTGGAAACGTAACATCAAAATTTTGGTCGAAAGTTTTTTTAGAATTTCTGGATTTCTGATGAGTTTTCCTATGGCCCCCTAAGAGTTATAAAAATTAATATCGTGAACCTTCCTCTTAAAGTTGACCGAACAAAAGATAAAAGCCTTATGATGTTTAGCTCTAAAATTAATATGAAAGAAGTTATAAGACTCGTAATTTGCATAAAACGGGATTTCTGTTTTTCGTAACTTTGCGTGATATTTTCGGTTGTTTAAACAATAGAATTTTTTTTTAAATACCAGAGAACTCTGTAACTATTTGAGGAGCTATTAAAACCCAAAAAATAATTTAGAAATTTTCATTTTGGAGGGGCCGCTTTTTAGGGTGGCTTATATTTATTGTTTTTTTAGAGTTTTGATAGCCCCCAAGGAATTTTTACAATTATCCCTTTGAAGTTTAGCTCTAAAATTAATATTAAAAGAGTTATAAGACTCGTAAATTGCACAAAACTGGATTTCCGTCTTTCACAACTTTGTGTGGTATTTTCGGTGGTTTAAACAATATAACTATTTATAAAAAGTATAGGGAACTCTAGAACTCTTAGGGGGGCTATAAGAACTCTCAATTTTTTTTTTTTAAATTGAGGATGGGGGTCCACCTTCACAGAGGTGAGTTAAAGTGGCTTTATCCTTCCTACCGTCGTAAGTATTTCCTGGTATCCTTCTTCTTTCAAGTCATGAAATCCCAACCACCGTTCTTCATACATCTCCGAGCTCCTTCAATTCAAATCCACTGGTCGTTCCCGTAATACCCGTTCCCGGTCTTCTGATTTATACATAAGGGCCCACCGAACCGCTGCTTTCGACAAATCGTTCATTATCCGATCCTCTTCCCTATGGAACTCCATCCCTTCCCATACCCGTCAATCCAATACCCTTCCTACCTTTAAATCACGCCTGTTCAATAATTTCTTATTCATCCAGTCCCCATAAAATTGTAAATAGATACTACTGTAAATATGTGCATTAATTATTAGTTCGTTCTTCATTAATTTTACTCCATTTTTTTTATTATTAACTGATCTAGATTATAAAGTAACTTTTATATGTATATATATTTTTTTTTTTTTTCACTAAGACTATTCAATTTATCTGTTTTGCTGTTGTTATATATCTGTTTTGCTGTATTATTCTAAACGGACTCGTCCCAGAATAAATAAAGTATTATTATTATTATTATTATCTGTTTCGTACGACTTTTATGGCTAGACTGCTAACATACACACACATATACACACAGACCATTTTGCGGGACTTGGATATTTGAACACAGGTTACCTCAAAATATGTATTTCCGTTGAAAACTTAGATTCAAAAATTTTCACGATCGCAATACTTTGCTTTACCATATATTACACATATAGATAAGTGAAAGTACAAAACTTGGGTGATAAATAGTCAGGACGCAGTCATTATACATTTTTTTTTATTTGTGCCGTTTGTATAATGACTGCGTTCTGACTATTTACCGCCCATGATATGTAGAACAGTCGACTATCTTCAAAAAAGTAAAAAACGTTATTACCAAAACGTGTGACGGCAAGCTGGGTGCGCAACGAAGGTAACAAGTCTTTTGGGCAGCTGGTAGTTCACCGTGATGCCGTTCTTTATCATTTCTGGATCAGATAACTTGTAAACGAACGGTTTTACTGAAAAACGTTAAATTTTTTAGCGATAATATTATCAGTTATCGTAACCTCCAGTAATCTATATACTTATATATTATATTGTTACATTTCTTGGGGGCATCTTTTATAGACCCTCTGCGCTGTTCTTCTTCGCTCGAATCGATCAAATCACTCGCGCTCCGTTCAAACACGGTTCCATACGCATCAGCTTTTTTTGACTTTTTCATCCTTTTGTATAGAGACTTTGATCTTTTACAGGCTGATACCTGAAAAAAAAGAATAAAAGTGTGTTTTTGTAACTAGTAGGCTGGTTAGCGAACAGGTGATAGCCATATATTAGAACTTTATCATACAATTGTACGCTCTTAATTTGAGATTTTTCGATATTCCGATAGTTTTGAATGGAAGAAGAGAGCCTTGTTTGCGCTAGTTATACGTTAGCCTATTTCTGGCTGTTGGTCATTCTTTGAGGTTGTTGTGGAGCCGAGGTGTTTGGATTTTTTCTACTCTCGGGAATGATTTTCCTTTTACGGAGATCCTGTTATTGGAGTGGACTTTTCGAATTATTATCATATATTTTCTTTTGTCTTTATTTACTTGTAGGCCGATTTGCTCCGCTGCTCTTATCAGAACCATAGGCTGCTTTAAAATCGACAAATAAGGCGTTGATGTTCAGAGTTTGTTTCTATCGTTTTTCGAGTTCTTGTTTTTGGATGAAGATCTGGTTTAGCGTTCTCCTTCGTTTTCTGAATCCAGCTTGGTAGACTTTTGTATCGGTTCCCGCTCTTACCACAAGGAACACGAGTCCGCCTTCCCGCTACCAGGCAGCGCTCTACAAGCTCGCCCGTGCAACATACCAAAAATTGTATCTTTTATTTCTTATTGTTGTATTATAAAATACTTAAATTGTAAATTGAAATATGCATTGTTCATTTTTTATTAATAAAATTTAATGACGATAACATATACTGATCAAACCTTAAAAATAACTGTTATTGTAACGGCTCTTGATAGCCGGTTTAGTCTTGGCGGAATGAATACCGCAGCCAAACTTCAAATTGTCAGGTCTTAGAATCTCCACCCCTTCAGGGTATAAACATTGGTCAGTACTTGAATCGTATACTCATATTAGACTTCAACAAACTGCTTTTTATTTTAAAACATCTTCACATCACCCCATTATCCTCTTCTCTTACTCCATGCAAGTGGAACTCTGATCCGACCGCTTGTAGTCCTATATACAAAGTCAGGAGTTAGTATCTCATCCTCCTACATGTCCGGTTTGATTCCTCCAGTTGTGGATACCATTCTTGCGGAGTGCTGATCTCTTAAACCTCAGACCTAGAATGGTTCAGGTGCTGATCCGCCGGTCACTTAAGGTCATCCATCGCTTTATCTTCCTTCATCCACTCAGTCATCTTACCTTCTATAATTTACACGCACTGCCGAGGCCTTCAGATAACTTGCACACTGCCATACATGAGGTATATATGCCCCGACACTATTATATTTTCGTAATACGGATGTATCCAGTTTAGTAAGGGGGCACATTACATATTATATAACTCATATAATTTATTATTTATAACACATATAATATATAACTCACATATATTAAAATTATCAATATTTTAAAACTATTACCTGCCTAGATCGATTTTTCATACACTCTCCTTTTGCTGAAACAAATAAAAGACAGTTATTGTAATTCGACCGCCATTAATTTGCATGCCGAGTGCGAACTCGTGTGGCACTAAGTTGAAATTCACTTGTTGTTTTTCTCCTTAATCTCTAATGTTAGTTAAAAATATTTACAA
The DNA here is from genome assembly GCA_928085145.1 of Nezara viridula. NCBI lineage: Eukaryota > Metazoa > Arthropoda > Insecta > Hemiptera > Pentatomidae > Nezara > Nezara viridula. The sequence continues at coordinate 121,123,597 of OV725081.1, read as the reverse complement.
TTATTGAAAGATGCTATCGTAATCTTCTAATTTATGTATAAGTTAAAAGATATTTTGTGAGTAGTTAGGAGTAGATAGATATGTGAGGGAGTTAGGAGTAGATATGTATAAGTTAGGAGTAGATATGTGAGGGAGTTAGGAGTAGATATGTGAGGGAGTTAGGAGTAGATATGTGGGGGAGTTAGGAGTAGATATGTGAGGGAGTTAGGAGTAGATATGTGAGGGAGTTAGGAGTAGATATGTGAGGGAGTTAGGAGTAGATATGTGAGGGAGTTAGGAGTAGATATGTGAGGGAGTTAGGAGTAGATATGTGAGGGAGTTAGGAGGAAAAACACAAATGTTAGTTTCAGCTGAGGTAATGATTACGCCAACTAATGGATAAGGAGTGAAATTAATTCATTCAATAATTTTATGGCTCAATAAACAAAGCTTCAATGTTTCACTAGAGTCGATATTATTTAATTAACTAAAGAAATGGAGAACAAATTATAAGATATAATTTTGATCCTAATGTCTTGGTATACTTTGAAATCAATCATCAAAATTCTCCCTCTTCAAGTTGTAAAAATATATATATAACAGAGTTAGGAGTAGATATGTGAGGGAGTTAGGAGTAGATATGTGAGGGAGTTAGGAGTAGATATGTGAGGGAGTTAGGAGTAGATATGTGAGGGAGTTAGGAGTAGACATGTGAGGGAGTTAGCAGTAGATACGTGAGGGAGTTAGGAGTAGATATGTGAGGGAGTTAGGAGTAGATATGTGAGTGAGTTAGCAGTAGATACGTGAGGGAGTTAGGAGTAGATATGTGAGGGAGTTAGGAGTAGATATGTGGGGGAGTTAGGAGTAGATATGTGGGGGAGTTAGGAGTAGATATGTGAGGGAGTTAGGAGTAGATATGTATACGTTTAGAGTAGATATGTGAGGGAGTTAGGAGTAGATATGTGAGGGAGTTAGGAGTAGATATGTGAGGAAGTTAGGAGTAGATATGTGAGGGAGTTAGGAGTAGATATGTGAAGGAGTTAGGAGTAGATATGTGAGGGAGTTAGGAGTAGACATGTGAGGGAGTTAGGAGGAAAAACACAAATGTTAGTTTCAGCTGAGGTAATGATTACGCCAACTAATGGATAAGGAGTGAAATTAATTCATTTAATAATTTTATGGCTCAATAAACAAAGCTTCAATGTTTCACTAGAGTCGATATTATTTAATTAACTAAAGAAATGGAGAACAAAATCTAAGATATAATTTTGATCCTAATGTCTTGGTATACTTTGAAATCAATCCTCAAAATTCAATCTTCAAGTTGTAAAAATATATACATAACCGTGGATACATAAAAATAAATGTGGAGGAAGTTAACTTTCTTATTGCAATTCTTATTGCAGTTATTGTAATTCGACCGCCATTAATTTGCATGCCGAGTGCGAACTCGTGTGGCACTAAGTTGAAATTCACTTGTTGTTTTTCTCCTTAATCTCTAATGTTAGTTAAAAATATTTACAATTATTGAAAGATGCTATCGTAATCTTGTAATTTATGTATAAGTTAAAAGATATTTTGTGAGTAGGTAGGAGTAGATATGTGAGGGAGTTAGGAGTAGATATGTGAGTGAGTTAGGAGTAGATACGTGAGGGAGTTAGGAGTAGATATGTGAGGGAGTTAGGAGTAGATATGTGGGAGAGTTAGGAGTAGATACGTGGGGGAGTTAGGAGTAGATATGTGAGGGAGTTAGGAGTAGATATGTATACGTTTGGAGTAGATATGTGAGGGAGTTAGGAGTAGATATGTGAGGGAGTTAGGAGTAGATATGTGAGGAAGTTAGGAGTAGATATGTGAGGGAGTTAGGAGTAGATATGTGAAGGAGTTAGGAGTAGATATGTGAGGGAGTTAGGAGTAGACATGTGAGGGAGTTAGGAGGAAAAACACAAATGTTAGTTTCAGCTGAGGTAATGATTACGCCAACTAATGGATAAGGAGTGAAATTAATTCATTTAATAATTTTATGGCTCAATAAACAAAGTTTCAATGTTTCACTAGAGTCGATATTATTTAATTAACTAAAGAAATGAAGAACAAAATCTAATATATAATTTTGATCTTAATGTCTTGGTATACTTTGAAATCAATCATCAAAAATCTGCCTCTTCAAATTGTAAAAATGTATATATAACCGTGGATACATAAAAATAAACGTGGAGGAAGTTAACTTTCTTATTGCAACTGTATAGTTTTGAACTTAACCGGAACTTTAAGATTGGGGAAGCAAATTAAAACAAAGGCGGCAAAATTTAAATGAAATTTTATTTTTAGATAAATTAAAAAATATTTTTATATTATTGATTGTTTTGACCTCTAATCAATCAATGATATGTGAGTTGTGTGATAATTATATTTCGTAACATATAATTGATTTTTTGGGGGGAATGGAAAATTGAATCCCATCTCCAGAAAGGTCACTGTACAAATTTGACAGCCCTTGCCCCTTTCCTTGAATCAACCTAAGACATAGATGGGCACAATCATAATCAACTATCATGATTATAATTATAATAAAAAACATTTTTGATTTTGATTATATTATTGATTGATTAAAAAAAAAATGCGATTATTTATTAGGTGTAAAAATTCAACATTATGTTATGTTCTTCATGTTATGATCTCAAGTTCTTCATAAGATCCTTATTTCTTTCCACATTCCTTTATTTTTATTTAATACATTATTATATACATAGGAATTTACCTTTTTTCACCAACAAATAACTTTTTGGCTAAAATAAGAAATACTTTGTTTTGTAAGGATAAATTCGACGAGTAAAAATTATATAAATGTGGACAGATGATGTAAAAATGTGCAATTAATAAATTTGAAAATGACCAAAAAGATCGAAACGTTATATAAAAAAGAAAAATTTATATGTATATAATAATGTATTAAATACAAATAAAGGATGGTGAGAAGAAATAAGGGTCTTTTTAAGGACATAATCAACTATAGATTGAATATAATAATATTTAAAATTAATTTGTTTGTATGCTTCTATAGTTGTAAGGATTTTTATTTTATTTAATATATATAATTATGCCTCCTGCCGATTCCAAGCAATGTCAGAACCGTTCTTGGGGTGGGGTTCGTTGTGACATTTTCTTTTTTTTTTTTTCTAATTTGCTACTAAGAGATAACAATTGTACTTACGGACAAAGTTATAGTATTTATACGTAGTTAAGTCTACATTTTACTGTAGAAAAACACCCTTCTATTATCTAATTGGTATAACAATAAAATTTAGGACGATTACTTTATCATATATATAATTATTCTCTTCAAAATGCTACCTTCCCTACATCCTGGAAAACCGCCCTAGTAGGTCCCTTGAAGAAGACCTCAAACCCATCAGCTCTTAATGATTTCCGACCGATTTTCCTCCTTTCAAACGTCTCAAAACCTTTAGAGCGGTTAGTCCAATCTCAAAGGACAACAATCTCCTAAATCCCTACCAGTCCAGTTTCAGGCCTGGTTATTCTACTCAGTCTGCCCGAAATCAAAATTTCACAAGACCTTCACATAGCCATCAGCAGATCAGCAGAAACTAACCATCCTTATTCTCCTAGACTTCTCCAAAGCTTTTGATTCAGTAGACCACAACATCCTCCTAACCAAACTTAAAAATATCTCTTTTTCTTCTAGTTCCCTTAATTGGTTCCAATCCTTCCTTACCGGTCGCTCCCAGTATGTTGTAATTCCTAATAACCCCCTATCAGAATCTATCTCTACATCTGACCAAAGGCGTCCCACAAAGCTCTTCCTTATCCCCCACCCTTTTCTCCATCTATATAAATGACCTCGCATCCTCTATCCTGTACTGTCAATAGCACCTGTAATCCGACGACATTCAAATTTACCTCTTCTTTAATCCGACAGATTTCACAGATGCCACTATAAAACTTCAGGAAGACATTGACAGAATAAGTGCTAAGGCAAACCTCAATAGGCTCACTCTGAACGCCGAGAAGACAAAAGCCATCTTGATCGGATAACCCTCACTCCTCAAATCCTTCCCGATATCCCCCAATCTCCTCCTGAACAACTCACCTATCTTATTCCAAACTACCGTTAAAAATCTAGGTGTTACTTTTCATCAAACCCTGTCCTGAAAACCTCACATCTCCCAAATTTCCCGCCGCACTATCTCCACCCTAAAACATTTCAATCGTCTACGATATCTCCTTCCATATAAGTTCCGTCAACTCCTAGTGTCCTACCTTGTTTTCCCCAACTTCGACTATGGCTGTATGGTGTACGGTGGACTCTCGAGAGATTTCGAGGCCAAACTTAAACGCCTAATGAATTGCGCATTACGATTTGTTTTCGGAATCTCAAGGGATACGCATATTACCCAGTATTACACCGAGTTGAAGTGGCTCTACCCATCCTATCGCCGTCAGTACTTCCTAGCCACCTTTCTGTACCAGATCATTAGAACTCATCGACCCTCCTATATTTTTCACAGCTTACAATTCAAATACTCCATCCAATCCCGTCCCACTAGATCTCGTACTTCCGACCTCTATCCCCTTCCTCACTGAACTGCTGCGTTTGACATATCCATTGCAATTCAAGCCGCCTCCCTCTGGAATTCCATCCCTGCTAATATTCGACACGCTTAATCAGTTTGCTCATTCGAACCTCTCCTCTTTGAGCACCTACTCCTTTCTCAATCCGACTGAGTGTGAAATATACATAAGAGAAATATCTAAGCACCCCCAGAGACTACCTCAATTTATTTAGGTTATTTTAGTTTCTCATATATATGTGCAATTTTCTTGTTCTTTTCTTTCTCTTTTCAGTATTTTTATTTTTAGTCAACTCTTATTGTAAATATATAATATAACTGTAACCACACAGACATACAATCTGTATGTATATTTTGTTGTAAAGGGACAACAGTCCCAGAATAATAAAATTTTTTTTTCATTTCATTACATTAAATGAAAATGGTCACAACTGTACCCAGGCTCCTCTACTCGTGATAAACAAAACAAAATTGTTTTCTTTTATTTATTTACTTATTTTTTTATAATAAATTTCATAAATGGTAAGACATATAGGATGACGAACATATTTACACAGGAATTCATAAAATTTTAAATTAATCTAGGAATAAATAGCTGTAGAAGAATAATGCCTTACATTTATGGCGGGGAACAATTGATGTCTTGCTCTTTTTCATAGATACTACCTGAAAGAAAATATTGCCAAATGTTTCACATTAAATTATGTCGTAATGATTTTAAAATAATATTCAATTATTTTATTTGGGACAATAGAAGGAAACCTATTCTCTTTTGGAGAATGGTGATAATTAAAAATCGATATATATATATATATATATATATATATATATATATATATATATATATATATATATATATATATATATACATTGACAGGAAAAAATTTCACCCACTTGTTACCCATTAAGGAACCAAGTTACAGGCTGCATATCTTTCGTTTCTTCTTCTCCACACCCTTTCACGCCCGTCTGGAGATCGAAGAGCGAATCTTGACTCATCTGTAAAAAGTACAGAACTCCATTCGTCCATAGTCCAATGGCTATGTTCTCGAGCAAAAGCCAGCCGTGTTACTCTGTGAGTTCTGGTAAACTCTGGTCCTCTTACTGGACGAAAAGCCATTAATCCATACTCATTTAATCTTCTCCGAGCGGTACGTTCAGAAATTTGCACACCTCGAACTTCTTCCAGCTGATGAATCGCTTGAACAACGGTAAGGTGCCGGTTTCGTAAAATTCTCAAAGTCAAAAACCGGTCATCCCGTGGTTTTGTTACCCTAGGCCGTCCAGAACCGGGCTTTCTATTGTAAGAACCCGTTTCTCGAAAACGCCTGACGGCGTCTCATAAAGTTTCATATGGAACTCCGATGACGTTAGCTGCATATCTAATGGAACGTCCATCATCAATAAGTGCCACACCACGCGCAACATCCTCAGCAATAAGAGGCATTTTTAAACTTAATATTGAAAAAATTAAAAGCCGGAGACTAAGAAATGTGCTGCAAGAAACGGCACTGAACTAATGATACTGAATAATCATTTTGATTCCATAGAAAGTAAACATTGGAATCTAGAATCATTTCATTGAATTAAGGATTAAGGGTTATTGTCCTCTATATTAACATTCCTAATTGAAAACAAACAAAAATATTACCTATTTATTCATTAAAAACAATAGACCAATCCAAAGCAGAAATATTTTTAGATGAAAACATAAAATAATCAAGTGGGTGGAATTTTTTGCCTGTCAGTGTAGATATTGTTCAGCCAATGAAAATGGCGAGGAAGCTATACTGGCCTTACTTGGCAGACTTTTTTTCTGGTCACAATGAAAGTAGTATTCCTTTTGATATGTAATTGTTTGGAAATAATAAACCATTGTTTAAAAATTTGCAGCGTTTTTCATTTTACCGTTTTGAGAGAGATTCACCTCGAAAGCCTTCCGAAAAAGTTTCATAAAAACTGTTAAAATAGAGTAAAATATATATTACAATTTAAATCTATAAAATAACAATTAGTGGACGGGGTGGCCGAATGGGCAAAAGCGTGTGCACTGCACCGCCGTTGCCCGGCAACCTGACATATGAATCTAAGATATAAAAATTGTCACGAGTTCGCGTCCCGGTGCCGGGGGAGTCTTTTAAATCCCCGCCCACACCCCCTGGCCCGAGAAAATCCCGTATAGCCTTAACGGCGAGGAAGGGAAGGACCCAAAAAAAAATAATAATAAAAAAAAATAACAATTACATAACTATGTGAAACTAAGGGATAAGCTCTTCCACCCAGCGCACGGGCGGATCTCCCCGGAGAGGGGGGGGGGGCTTTCGGTCTGAAGCCTCCCACAAAACGGCAAAATTTAACCATGTTTTATGGAATAAATATTAAATCATTATCTCTTAAAGTATTATTATTCGTGTAATCACATTTAAGAGGACTTTATGAATCACTTAAACACCATTTCATATAGGTAGTTAGTTTATTTCTTTTTTTCCAAAGTAATTATTGTTATTTTTATGAAAACAAAGCTTTCGGACTGAAGCCCCCTCCCCAAAAATTAAATCCTGGATCCGCTAGTGGCCGAGCGGGCTAATGCGTGTACAAAACACGCGTTGCCCAGCAACCTGATTAACAAGATAATATGATAAGATAATTATAAGTTTGCACCCCAATGTTGGAGGAGCTTTTAACTCTGGCATTATTCCCCCGCCCTCTCCTGTGGGCCGGGAAAACTCCTGTATAGTCAAAAAGGCGAGAAATGGGAGGACGAAAATAAAACATAATAAAGAACTATGCATAACCAATAAATATAGCTAATTATTAAATTCGATATTCTGTAAATATAACAATAAATTTTATTTGTTCTTTTTGATCTATAGCAATAATATAACAAAAACCAAACATAGAGCAAAAAATAAATAAAAAGTTTGGCTCACTTACCGAGGCCGTGTCTTTTTTCCCGTATTCAGTATCATATTTATATAATCTCATCCTTTCAAAAACTAATGAACGTTCATGGCGCTTAGGGATTTCATAACTGCAATAGTGCATAAAATATGTTTATATATATATATATATATATATATATATATATATATATATATATATATATATAATATATATATATATATATATATATATATATATATGGCACCTGTGAAAAGTGTATTAAGTGCAATTTTATGAATTTTTTCGGTCTTGTTTTAAGTCTAATACAACTGTACTAAAAGTTATGCGGCTATTAAAGAGATAAATATCTCTTCGTGAATAAAGGATTGAAACTCGAAAGTGAAACTAACAGCTCCGAAAATTTCAATTGCGTTTTTCCATAAATATAGTTTTTGCACTAATGCATAGGTGCCACAGATATATATATATATATATATATATATGTATACATAATTAAATTATTATGATGGCATATTTCCAGTTTACGACCTATGAAAATATCATTTTAGGAACTATAAATGAGATGGAAGCAGGGCCAAATGCAGATCCGACGTACAGAAAAAAAAAATTACACATATTTGTATCGAATAATATATGTATAAAGATACATAATTGGTAATTGGTTGACTGTCGTGGATAATGAAGAGAAGAATAGTTGGGGTGGTCAGTCAAAAAGGAAGGCAAAAATAAATGATAATATTTATTTTTACATATGCCGACGATTCGACCTGAAGTTCAGGCCTTCATCAGGGCTAAGAAAATAACCAGATAACAAGGTATGAGAAACATAAGTAGTGATGGTAAAAAAATAAATAAAAAATAAAATAAATAAATATAAAGTAAAATGAAATTGTTAGAATAATGACTAAGAGCTAAGAGATAAATAGTAATAACCGTTACAAAGTGTGGAATGATGAAGTAGGCATAATCAAAAAGGGTGACATAAGTGTTAAAATGGGAATCTTAGAATAAAATGTAAAATATAAAAAGAAATATGAAGTTATATAAGAAATAAAAATAAATAGTAAAATTAAGACATTGAGAATGGAGTTACTATTTATTTTTATTTCTTATATAACTTCATATTTCTTCTTTTATGTTAGGACCTTGATGAATGCCTAAAAGGATGGATGAGAAAATGGGCGTAAAGTTAAGGGGAACCTATGCCATTTACTATTTTCTGGAGACCATGTATTAATTACACAAGATGAAGAGGATATAAGCTACGTATTCAGAAAAATAATTGGTCATTATGAGTAAGGAGCCCTTCAAATAAATTACAGCAAAACCAAATATATGTCACGCAGAAAGAGATTACCGACCCAACATTATGCAACTTTATAAAGATAGAGCAGTTTTGTTACTTGGGATCCATTATTAAAAGTAATTGAAGAATAGAGGAACAAACACAAAAAATGATCACAAATGGTAAAAAAGCATTGGGGGTGCTTAATCCGTTACTCTGGAGCAGCAATATTTTTGTAAAAACAAAAAACTCATATACAAAGCGTTGGTAGAAAGCTTAATGCTGTATGATTTGGAGACACGGTTTCTCAGTATGATCCAGGGGAAAAAACTCCTTTCAGTTGAAATGGATTTTTGGAGGAGAGCTGTTAGGATATCAAGGATCGAAATGGTGAGTAAGACCATTATAAGGGAGAGATTATAAATAAAGCAAACTATCCTCGAGGTAATGGAAGAAAGGAGACTCAGGTGGTATAGCCATGTGAGACGAATGGGCGACCATCGGATTCCAAAGATAATTAGGGATTGGGAAGTAGGGGGTAGAAGAAGTAGAGGAAGACCCTCAGTTAGATGGAAGGATAGATTAATAGAGCCATCGGAGGAGGTTACGATGGACCGGCAAACATGGAGAGACTTGCTAAAGAAGGAGTTTGGTTGAGCAAAATATCGTATTGAAGAAACTACTAAATAAAAAAAATCAATGATGGCTCATTATTTCCAAGTTACAAACCTCTGTCATTTTCATTCCACTTAAAGACAAAATAGCTAATAAATTGAATCCAAATGAAAAATTTATTTTATATGCATGGTTTTATTTATTAAACATCTTAAGAACAAAGCTTTTTATTGGATATAAGAAAGGCATAAGTATAGATCAAAATATTTTAACTTACGTTTTCGTGCAGTTTTCGACGAACATATTGTAGTCTTCTTCACTTTTCCCATATTCTTTAGTAAAAAAACTGCGACATGATTCTATCAATTTTTTAAAAAGTTCCTGGTAGCTCTGGCTGCCCAAATATAACGGAGCTACCTTCGTGGTTGCTGACATATTTTGAATCATTTCAAAATATCTCGTTTCTCTTACAGATTTAGTAATGTAATCTTTCGCAAAATTTTCAGAAAATCCTTTCTTCTTCTTCTCAGTTTTATTGTCATCGTAATTAGTAATTATTAATGTAGAAGCCTTATTACACTTCGTGGATACTTTAGAAGTCATGATCTGAAAAATATATATATGTGTGTAATCATCTTATTCTTGAAAAAGGGTTTCAGGTATGAGTGAAGAAGTTACAGAGAGATGCTGTGGATTAAAAAAGTATTGGCAGACTTAAGTTTTGCAGGTTTCATTGTAAAAGAATCCGAAATTGATTTGCTAAATATTTGTAATTAATAAAATATTTAGAAAAATATATAATTGGGGTAAAAAAAATTAATTTACTTAATTAAAAAAATCAGTGAAGAAAAAATCACTTCAACACGGTCCAAAAAGTTTTGGCACACAGCAATTTGAGGTTTATTTCACGATCTGAATATTTATTAATATTTTGTCATCATACCATTGGCATCTGTGACATCCTGAAATCTTCTTGGTATCAACAAAACAAAATTTTGAGTTACGTCTTGTCCAACTTTACGCCATTTCTCTGTCAAAATTTCGTTTAAATAATTAAAAAAAAAAAATGTATTCTTCATACTTTCAAATTCAACAGGTGTTCTATGGTTTTCATGTCCGGAGAATGGTGGCGTTTTCTATGGCTGTGAACATTGCACAGCCATAGAAAACGCCATTTTATTTTGTTATGCATCCATTCTTTTTTGTTTTATTTGGTGTGTGCTTGGTTTCATTGTCCTGCTGGAAGATAAATGCATCTTTGATCCTCAGATTTTCGGCTCTACTTGTTAAATTTATGTCACAAAATGTCGACATATTGTTTGGAATTCATAATATTGTCAATAAAGGTCAAGTTTCCAAAGCCATTCCATGACATGCGCTCTCAAACCTGGATACTCCCACCTCGATGTTTTACAGGAGGCCTCAAATGTCGACTTTGAACCTCAGTGTCAAGTTTCCTCCAAACGAACTTGTGGCCATTAGAATGGAACATGTTAAACTTACTTTCATCTAAAAATATAATATTTTTCTAGAATTCTATTTGTCGGTAGCTAAGTCTATTAGAATGTAATTTAATGATGTGTTTTTTTTTAACTGACAATATTCACTGGTTTAAACATTTTGTTATGGAAAATATACATCAAGGGCTGATTTTTATTATTTTAATTGTACTATCGTTATTCCTCGTTTCTAATTTATTGAAAGAAAAAGTATTAATTTATTTTACTGTAGCTAATAGTAAAGATTTAAAACTATGCCAATACTTTTTTGATCCTCACAATTTACTCTTTATATTTACTTTAAACAGAGCTATTGAATTCCAAACATTCATTGCTTCTAAAATATAATTCTCAAAGGCCTTTGTTATATAATATTTTTTATGGAAAATATCTTAATCCTATTGAGATTAAGAGAAAAATTGGAGTACTGTAAATGAATTTTTGAGACAAAATATTAATAATTTTGTAAGAGAAACGATCGTTTGTAAGAGTTGAAATTTAAAGAGACCAAGAGGCCAAGGTGTTAAAAGTTACTTGATTCTTAGATACCATAATTTTTTTTAATTAATGAAGCTTATTAAAATGACTTACAAAAATATTGTAAGATAATTTATATCAGATAAGATAAAAATAGATCAATTAATTTTTTACAGTTATCAACAATAAGTTGTGAAAAATAATTCAAAATTATCATTTTAATAGTGATACCCCAGAGTATAAGAATTCTTATTAAAGATTGCAAGGGTATAAGTAACATTTTCTTACTATTTATCAATTTTATGTATAATTATGAGTAAAACTGGTTCAAATAATGGAGCATTAAAACGTTTTATAATGTGAACCCAATTTTATTACTCAAACAATACGCAGTTAACTGCAAAGTGGAGTTAACCTTTCGCCCATCTTTCTATTTGTATACACTACAGCTGTCCTACTTCTATTCAAGAAGCATTATTAGGAAACTGTAATTTTTATGAATTTGAGTATTTATCTTACAATAAAGATTTATAAAATATGTGTATTTTTGTCATTTTCATCAGCAAAATGAAGAAAACTTATTTTATATTTAGTTTTTTTTTTTTGTGGACGAGGCCAGCGCGCTCTATATTGGGTAGCATAGCTTAGTTGCGGTTGGTTCACCGAAAGAATATGGATTCTCGCAGTGTGTATATGTGCGTGCGTTGACTAGTATCGAGAAACTGTCTCGTTTGATTTGTTCTATACATTAACGAATACTTCATGTTTTAAACATACATTACTTATTTTTTGGTATGATCAAATCTAAACATATTTTTATGTAAGTCACTTCTAAATCTCGCATCTTTATCTTAAACATGGGAGATTCAGAAACGATAACCAGTACTTCAATACCCTTAGAATCCATAAAAGTTATAGCAGAAAGTATTGGTATAAGTAATTTGACAGATGAACCAGCTAAAGAATTAGCTGATGACATTTCTTACAGGTTGAAGCTCATTATTCAGGTATGGAAGAGCTGAAATAGTTTGTATTTCAGTGTAATTGTTATATACATAAATATGATCAAGTGTAACAGTTTTTTTATAAAGGGGAGAAATTTCAGGATGCTGCTAAGTTCATGCACCATGCCAAAAGACAGAAGCTGACTGCTTCTGATATAGATCATGCCTTGAAAATAAAGAATATTGAGGTAATTATTCATATACACTTGTCAAATGTGTTAAAAAGAAGTATTATTTTTTAATTGTTAATTTTCTTTCAGCCTCTATATGGATTTTCTACAAATGACCAAATTCCATTCAGATTTGCTTCGGGTGGTGGTCGGGAGCTATATTTCAATGAAGAGAAAGAACTTGATCTAAATGAAATCATTTCTTCTGCCAATGCCAAGTTACCCCTGGATGTTTCAGTTAGAGGTTGGTTCTATCTTTATTTGTTATTGATGGATTTACCTAATTATTATTATTACACCTAATTGATCTCATAGTAACGGGCTCTTATTTTGACTTAGTCACTCTGGTTAACTCGCAAACTCAAAATTTATTGCTTGAAAAAAATTTCACTTTTAAGTAAAGTATTGGTTGACTTCAACTCTATATCCTTATAAATTCTCTATATACTTAAAAATTCTCTATATACTTAAAAATATTGACTGTTTAAAGGCAGTAAACTTGATTGACTTACCTTTTATGATTTGTTTCAGTTAATCAGAAGTATATTATTTTCTAATTTAATTTGTCAATCATATTCACTGATAGATCTTTTTCTTTATATTCCTCCTAATTGGCCATATTTAGAATAGTATTTCTATGTCTGAAAGTATCTTACATTAGGATTGAACAATATCATAACTAATGGAAGGTTTCAATCTTGTTATATTTGATAAGTTTTTATTTTGATTACTATTTTATGACAACTGTTTGCTATTGTATTTAAGTGTTCTATTTAATTACTGTTATTTTCTTAATATCTTCTGTTGCTATTAATATATTTCAGAATATTTAACAAAAAGGTTTAGATTTGAATTAATTTTCCGTGTTATCAGTAATAGTGTCTTGCGTTTTAAAGAATTTTAGAATTTATATTTAAAGGTTATAATTCAGTCCCTTAGTGTTAGTAAGGTTTAGTATAGTTATCTACTCTTTTAATGTCTTTAAATTAATAGGATCAGAAAATTTAATGTTGACATGTGAAACTGTTGATTCCAAAAGATAGGTACAGTTTTAATATTTTGTTGTGGATGTGAGAATATTTGATAAGTTCATTTCAATAATCAGTGACATGCTCATCAGCAAATATTTTTCCAACATATCTTTTAGACTTTTTCATCTGTTTTGCTTAATTATTTTATTTTTAAATGATCATTGAATTTTAAGATTCTTTATTTTTTAAGTAATATTTAGTGTTGCTGATAATTGACCCTGGAAATTGGGTTTGCTTACGAAGGACTCGTTAACTAGCCTTAGATAGCTTTTGGAATTTTGAAGTAATTATTCACTCTAAAAAATAATATTGTACTTCTAGTTTCTTTGTAAGTTGGCTATTATATCATCTATTGTTTGCCTTATTATTATTATTTAGGTTTTTGTCGCTGTCTTCCTTTTGTTTTGAGGTTGTTGACAAGTGATGTAATATGAAAATATTTATTATTATATCTAGTTATCTATAGTCATCCCTTATTAAAATAAATTAGTTGCTCAAGATACCCAAGCTTTCCCACCTGTCATCAGTCTTCTTTTGTTTGCCCTGCTATATGAATGATGCTATAATCTGATGAAACATGTACGATACTTTGAAATTTATTTTGATCTTCGACCTTTTGAATGACAAAGTTGTTAATGACTACTGCTATAGGATATAATATTACTGCAATCTCTGAAAAAAAATAGCCAAGTTACAAGAACCTCAAAATTCCTACTGCTACAAATTTTTTCGATTAGTTGTGGCAGCTATTAATTTAATTGAAGCATGTGAAGTGTTAGTTCGAAACTTCTCATTCCAAGGATCAATTTCAAGAAGTGTTTATTTTATTTTCAAACTATTTTACTGTTCAAAGAATTTAATTATTTTATTGTCTGAATTCATAACTGTTAATAATACTATTTGTTAATAGTTCCAAATTAAATTTATTTATGGTGTTGTATTTGAGGGGCCAATAATGATGAGTTTGTCAATAAAGTCAGAATTTGTAACCTAGCAAATTGATAGGTTCCATGAATGTGTTGTCAAACATATGAATTTTAGTTTCGTAATCATGAATTTTTTTATGGAGTTAAATTATTTGAATATGATTTTGATGTGTTAATTATTAATTTTTTTCAGCTCACTGGTTGTGTATTGATGGTGTGCAGCCAACCATCCCTGAAAATCCTCCCCCTGTTTCCAAAGATCTTCAAAAATTGGAGGCAATCGATCCTCTAAGTAAATTGAATAAGACCTCCAAAGAAAAAGTTGATGTCTCTGGAAAACCATCTTCTGGGTAAACTTTATTTATATTTTATAATTTTTTAATATATATATATATTGCTGATAATAATTTTAGTAGTTTGGTTAGATAAAACTTGTCACTAGATATGTTTTGAAAAATGTTTATTGATAGTTAAATAAACTTTGCTGATATCTACCTAACTTTCACTGACTGAGGTGAGTGAATTGTGAAATGTTGCAAATACCATTTTCATATTATAAGTTATGGACTAGGTTTACATTAGTTTACTTTTCATTGTTCAAGTTCCAATAAAACCTTCTCTTCAACTAATACTCTATTCATCCTGGCAACTTTGCCACACAGCAGTTGATGAACTTACTCAACTAACTTCCAAGACTTTGATTGTTGTTAATCAGGCCAAATAGAGATAACATTAAAACTAATGGATAAGATTCATTGCAATCGGAAGAGAGGCAAGAGCATAATTTTTTTATTTTATCAAAATCCGGGATTTCCATGCAGCAAAGGAAGTTATTGGGGGCGATTGAAGACATTTACAAACATATTAAATGGATGCCTTTGGTTTCTCTGAATATTTGGAAGTTGTATAGCAGACTTTTCTACGTCAACTAATATTTTTTGTCAATGACTTAGTTTGTGTAACTGCTTTCTGCGTGTAGTCAGATGTCATTTTTGTTGATTAGACATTGAAGGAAAGGGATACAGTATTTGTTTCTAAAATTATTTATTTTATTGTAAGAGTAGTAAATTTCTTTGGAAATAAACAAATAACATTTTTCTTTTTTTCACTCTGTAGCAAAAAATATTTATTAGATTTGGAGTATTTGTGAACCCAGTGCTAAGTGTGTTGATGTAAAGAAACTTGTTAAAACATGTACTAACTCCTTAAATTAGTCTGGAAGATTACTATCATCTTATGTCTACTAATTTTGTTTTAACTATAATAGAATAAAAGGAATCAGTTACACATTGGACAAATTTTGGCTCTTATCGGCTATTCATAGTTGCTGAAAATCTGATTAAGTTTGAAGTGAATAATTTTCTTGTTTTTGTTTTTCCAATTTCTTTTGAATTAAGGTTGGCTCTTTTTTAGATTAACAGTGTTGAAAAAAATGATTGATTATGTTATTAATTGAACTTCAAGTACTACTCTCTGAATGTTTGTTTTTTCTTGAATGAATGGAAGCTGATAACTGATAATTAGTATGGTAATGTTTTTAAATTTTTTTTGTTTATTTTTTCACCATAGTTCATTCACCTGTGTGTTCTAACCATATTAATAACAAGTGAATTGAAAGAAAACCAATCTTAAGTAATGCCTAAAATAATTTATAATGAGAGGAAGGAGGATGTTGTTATAGTTTTCGTTGTTTTGACGAGTTTAACTCCCAGAGAAGATAAAGATTTTTCATGGATTATCTGTCAGTCAGAGGAGTTGGTCGAATGGGCTAACACATATGTACAGCCTGTTGCCTGACAATCTGATGTGTGAGACAAATTGTTGTAAAATAGTCAAGAGTTCGCGTCCTTGAGCGGGGGAAGGGGCGAGAGGAGGAGGTCTTTTAAATATCTGCCCACACCTCCTGGTGGAAAACTCTGTATAGCCTTACAAATGAGGAAGGGAAGGAACCAAAAAAAAAAAGTCAGAGGGGAGATGAGGGGTGTTGTATCTACAACTTGATCGAAATGTATTGCCATGATAAAGAACTTCTTTTAGATTTATAATGATTCGTTTTGATTAGTATATTTTGTTGAAATTTCAGGCTGAAATAGTCTAATTCTAATAACAAAGTTACATTATATACTTATCTCTTCATTACTAATTTACTTATGCCATTTCAGGAAATTTCACAAATTGCGGAATGTTGAAACAGTTCATGTTAAACAACTCGCCACTCATGAATTATCGGTGGAACAGCAACTTTATTACAAAGAGATAACAGAAGCTTGTGTTGGGTCTGATGAAGCTCGGAGAGCTGTAAGTAGTAGTCTATAATCGTAGATAGAAACTAATCTATAATTTATCTATAATCTATAACTAATCTAGAATAATCTATAATTGTCTATAGTACTCTATTTTTCTCTTAATTTATTACCTGTTTATAGCAGACTTAATTTCGTAGTAGTCTCAAAACAATTCAAATAATGAAAGTCATGAGTTATGCAGACAAATATTCTGTTAAAAATATATGTATTTCTTTAAAATGAAAAATGTATGCCAAACTGAAAAATATTAGTCATTTTTTATTATATTTATTTATTGCAAATATAATAACAAAATAATGGTTTAAATTTATTTGTTACTAGTTGGCATGTATTAATTTGTGCAAAGTGTGTTAAGAGCGAAAATCATTATTTTATTCTATGCAAAGGTTTGATATTTTCACAAGTGTAAGTTCAATTTTCGAGTTTCAACCCGTGATTCATTAAGGAATATTCATCTCTGTGATAGCCATATAACTTAGCCCATTAGATACAAAAAGAAAGAGAGAAAAATTAGCTTTCTGGTGATACACATAAAAATTCACTAAATTGCACTTAACACATTATGCACAAGTGCCGCAGAAATAATTCACTTTGTATTTTGGTCATTTATATTTTTCAAAATCGTAACCTTATATACAAATTAATTAATCTAAGAAAATTTGAGATTAAGGAATTTTTTAAATTTTTATTTATCTTTTTTGTTTGCTAACAATATTTTATCATTTAAAATAAACCATAATGTGTGTATCAACTTCATTAGGCTGTTTCTTTAATAATATAAATGATTTGATTCTGATTTTTTTATGATTTTTAACCTTTGTCACGACAAAGCAAAAATTATTGTTCCAGAATTTTCACCCAAATGTTAGGAACGTTGCGTAAATGAACAGGCTGACAGAGATAGTTTCTATTTTTGCTCCAATTTATGCTTAATTCTTCATCATTTTAAAGCTACAATCTATAGAAATAAACGTTCTATTTCATTGATTTTTTTCCATTTTGTTGGAAAGTTGGAAACGGTTGAAATTATCATAAATTCCTCAGTTATGCAATTTTTTTTTCTCACAAAATATGTTTTCTTTTCTTGATAACCATTATCCATCTTTTTATGGGGATTCATTTATTTTTAACTTTCAAAATGATGTATGGCTCACTCATTGAATTTGATTTTTGAAGTTTATGTAATTTTTTTTTTTTTTTTGCAGGAAGCTCTTCAAAGTTTGGCATCGGATCCAGGTCTTCATGAAATGCTTCCTCGAATGTGCACATTCATTGCCGAAGGTGTAAAAGTGAATGTGGTTCAGCATAACTTAGCACTTCTGATATATTTGATGAGGATGGTCAAAGCTCTTCTTGACAATCCTTCATTGTTTTTAGAAAAATATGTAAGTATTTATTATCAGTACTAAATAGGAAATTTTTTTCTGTAATCTTTGCTTTCTATTTAGGATATTTTGAGCAAAAATGTATTATTATTTTTTTTTAATGCTGAAAAAATAGTTTTTAACTCTGTTAAACTATTAACATAAATCTAAATTAGATGGATTAGGGTACTCTTTCCACAAAATGTTATTTCAGAAAATACTATGTTGTTTTCCCTTATTTCCTAGAACTTTTTTTTCTAAATTATTGAACTATTTTTCTTGATAAAGTTGATTTCAAAAGATTTAGTTTAAAGTTAAAGAGATCTATCTCTTTACAGTAATTAGAGTAAAAATCTTGGATGAGATATTGGTTGTCATAAGTACGATCCATTGTATTACATTACGTTCCTGATTGCCTCATTGCGAGATATTAAAAAAAAATAACCCTTAACTTTCTGGTATAAGTCAAGTATTAACTTCTTTTCATGTTCTTATTAAGTTCTTTTCTTAGCCCTGATGAAGGCCTGAACTGCATATGTATATCTACATGGAAGACTGTTCTAATCATTCTGATGAACTCGAGCGCTCTCGTATTCCTGTTGTTTCTCTATTACAACTATTCTCCGTTACGAGCTCTTATTTCTCCTTTAGTTAATTACCAATTCTTTCATATTTTATATTTAACTATTTTTTATATAAGAGATCAATATGAAATGAAAATGGTATAATTAACCATTTTAAAATTAAAAAAATTCAAATGCTTTATAGGGAATTAGCCTAATATTGAAAAATAGCGATTTAAGCCCTGTTAGAGAACATGAATAAGAATAAAACCTACATTATATTAAAAACTGCTTAATTTTACACTGATATTATGAATTTAATCAAAGAGCTTGAGCCGTTTTCGAGAAAATCGTAAAAATGTCTTAAATCAATTATATAAAGTGCCACTTCTAGTAAGCCAATTTTGACAAAAAAGTTGCTGTAACATCTCAGGCAAATAATAACCTTTAATATGCAATTTCACTTTCGTGCGACTTGGTTATTTGGACTCAAGGGGCCTCAAAACATGTATTTCCGTTGAAAACAGATTCATAAATATTATCGATCGCAATACTTTCCATTACTATATATTTCATATATAGGTAAGTGAAAGTAAAAACATGTGAAATGCAAATCTAATGTGTTGGAAACCGCAGGGCACAGTTGTTTTTTAAACATTATTTGTGTTCTTTAAAATTATTTCTATCATCTCATTATATGCTTGATATTATGGGCAACTAAACATACTTCGGATACGAGCAGTCCAGTGCATCATAGCACCACTGTAACATGAACATGTATAAGTTTTTGGTAGAATATTAATGATTTATACTTGAATTGATAATATAATATCTGATCGCTATTATTTTTTTCCAGCTTCACGAACTAATACCTTCAGTGAGCACTTGTATAGTGAGTCGACAGCTGTGCATGAGGCCGGAGCTGGATAACCATTGGGCCCTCAGGGATTTCGCTGCTCGGCTCATGGCACAAATTTGCAAAAATTTCAACACATCCACGAATAATATTCAAACGCGAGTTACCCGTATGTTTGCATCAGCTATCAACAATGAAAAAACTCCCTTGTCTTCACTATACGGAGCTCTTGAAGGTAAATTTGTTTTCATTTACTATTATATTTTAAAAAATATTACTTAAATATTTATTATTTTTTGTTTCTGATGTGACAACGTCTGACATTAATTACTGAATAAGTAATTGGGTACTTGTGACCGAGTTTGCCTCTGCGAAACCTCCCTTCTTATCTTATGTCACGTCAACTTCTTATCTTATGTTATGTTACGTCGCGTAACCTGCCTTTTTATATAGTGTGAGCTGTTGTATGTGTGTTTATTCATTGTGCGCTATTAAAATGGATGTAATTACATTATGGGAATTGCTGTCTTCAGAAGAAGAGGCTATCAAATATTTTCAAGATGCAGGGATAATTGCGAAGGTGAAATATTGTGATGAAGGTCATGAAATGAAGTTCGTCTGGAAGACGTACTGGAGATGCTTTCGTAAGAGTTGTAAGAAAAAGATGGTCTCATAATTTGACAACAATAAAGTGTGGCGAAGAGCAACTGAAACTATCGAACAAATTAATCATAATGTGGAACAAATTTTTAAGAGAGTTTTGTGCCCATAATATGTTATACAGGTCAACAAAGAAAATTGGAAGGCCTGGGAAAGTCGTTGAAGTAGACGAGAGTATTTTTTCTAAACGAAAAAATCATGTAGGGAGAATTCTTCCTGAACAATGGATGTTTGGCCGAGTCAGTCGAGAAACAGACGAGTGTTTCATTGTAAAAATAAAGGACAGAAAGGCAAGAACTTAATTAAAATGTATTAAAAACAATATAGAAGAGGGAAGCACAATTTATTCGGACTGTTGGAAAGGATACAACACCCAACAACTGAATGAAGCAAACTATAATCATTTCCAGGTGAATCACCGTTATAACTTCGTTGATCCGTTGACTGGGGTCCATACTCAACATATAGAACGTTTATGGGGCTCAGCTAAGTGGTGAAATAAGAAACAGCAAGGAACTGCGAGGCAACACCTCGATTCATATTTATGTGAATTTTTGTGGCGGCGCGCACACAGAGAAGAGCACCCGTTCTTCGCTACTTTAAATAGTATTAAGCTATTTTGCCTCCAAAAATAAATAAATGAAATGATTTATGTATGTTGTAAAATAAAAGTGTTGTTGTTATTTATATATCTTATTATTAAATTACTATATTATTATTATATTGGGGATTACATGCCTTGGAAAGTGAACTGGAGTTATTTATATTTATTATTATTAAATTACCATATTATTATTATATTTATATTTCTTATTAATATATATATATTAATCAGAAACAGGCAAAAAAGAGGCAACACCAAATATATTTATATTTATTATTATACGAGAGTCTAATTTCATATGAAGATAGGAATTAATTATCAGTGCCTCATCAAAATTATCAGTGTTCAGGTTATAAACATTGGCAGATAGCAGTCCATAGAGCCCGCATAGGTCACAAGTACCAGTAATTGTTTAATTGATATTTTAAATAATATTGCTGTTACAGGGCTGTCTGAACTTGGTGGAGAAGTTGTTAAGGTATTTATTTTACCAAAGTTGAAATTGATCGGAGACAGGATAGAAAGCTGTACGAGTAGCAGTGACAAAATTGCAGTCGGTCATATTAAACATTTGATTCTTGTAAGTGAGTATATGTTATTTATTTAGTTTTAGAGCGAATCTCTTCCAACATCATGTTTATCAACTTGTGATGTCCGGTTGAATTTATTAATAATTTTTATAGTAAACAATGTTTTCAAAGCACTGCACTATTCTGCTTAAAATTTAAAATATCTTTAAGCCTGTTCATACCATGCATTGATGTGATTTCCTTTTAATTTTTTCAAATAGAAAGTTGTACATCCAGTTTTGAAGAGCTTGAGACCCGGTCCAGACATAGTAGAGGAATATAGAGCAGAATTCGGGAGCCTAGGTCCTGCTTTGCATCAAGCCGTCATCAAGGCACGTCTTACCTCTGCTCAGTCGTCATCTGGGAATATATCTATTAATCAGCCCACCATTATTCAGTCAGGTAACTGTCTTCTAGTTATATATTTATTGTAATGTTCTTGTTCTCTCCAAAATTAAACAACCAGTTTCTTTTTAATATAAAATTTATTTCTCACACATATATAAATTCCCAGGTTGGGTTTTAACAACTAACATACATCCTCATTTATACTCTAGAAAAGCATACATTAATTATTCAACACTTTTTTGGGTTTACATTAAATTTGTTGGAGTATAATCTCGGCGCGCATTCGATCTGTCCATCGGTATCTTTTCACTCACCCTGTGATGCAGCTACTTCTCTTCTGTACTGTTAACACTCACTACTTGTAGACCAACATCTTCTCACAGATCCTGGTTCCTAGCCGGCTGGCTACCTTCTCTTTAACCTATGT
Organism: Nezara viridula; assembly: GCA_928085145.1. NCBI lineage: Eukaryota > Metazoa > Arthropoda > Insecta > Hemiptera > Pentatomidae > Nezara > Nezara viridula. Next base: position 121,101,418 of record OV725081.1, on the reverse strand, counting down.
CCTCTTCACTCGCTGGCCGGTCACCTTCTGCCGTTACATGAGGCTTGCTTCCCCCACCATCTGTACTTCCTGTCAGTAGTTCGTGATGTTACCACCTCCGCGCCAATATTCAAAAACACTATGTAGTGTTGACATTAGAATATATATATATATATATATATATATATATATATATATATATATATTTTATTGATAATAACTTGAATATTTTAAACTTTGTTTCATTGGCAATGTTAGGTATTATTAAAAGCTTCATTGGAGTGGGTTAGCTTGATGAGGTTCTGTGCTCCTCAACCAGGGGACCCTTCTGGGACACATACAGTCTCTATAAATAATTAGTTAAGGGAAAAAGCAGTTCTGTGTAAAGGAATATATAAAAAAACATAGGTTTAGAAGTTTAAGGATATTGAGATTAACATGATTCCTGACCTACATCTCCCACCCTTTTTTCCATCTACATCAATGACCTTCCATCCTATATCCTACACTGTCAATACCATCTGTATGCAGACGACGTCCAGATTTACCTCTCCTTCAATCCGATCGAATCCTCTGACGCCATCCAAAACTTACAGAAAGATATAGACGGAATTTGTGCCTGGGCAAACCACAATAGAATCACTCTAAACTCCGAGAAAACGAAAGCTATTCTGATTGGAACTCCCTCACTCCTCAAATTTTTACCAACACTCCCCAATCTTTTCCTGAACAACTCACTTATCTCATTCCATACTTCTGTAGAAAACCTTGGTGTTACCTTTGATCAAAGTCTCTCCTGGAAACCACACATCTCCCAAATTTCCCGCCGCACTATCTCTACCCTGAAACATTTCAATCGTCTACGATATCTCCTTCCATATAAATCCCGACAACTCCTGGTTTCCTCCCTTGTGTTCCCCCACTTCGACTATGGCTGTCTGGTGTACGGCGGACTCTCGGGACAATTTGAGGCCAAACTTAAACGCCTGATGAACTGCGCAATACGTTTTGTTTTCGGAACCTCAAGAGATACGCATATAACCCAGTATTACACCAAATTGAAGTGGCTCTATCTGTCCAACCGCCGTCTATACTTGCTTGCTACCTTTCTATACCAAGCCATCAGAACTCAGCGACCTTCCTATATTTTCCACAGCCTAAAATTTAAATATTCCATTCAATCACGTCCCACTAGATCCTGTACTTCTGACCTCTATCCACCTCCTCACCGAACTGCTGCGTTTGACAAATCCTTTATAATTCAAGCCGTCTCCACCTGGAATACCATCCCTCCCGATATCCGACATGTGCAATCAGTTTCCTCATTTAAATCTCTCCTTTTTAAGCACCTACTTCTTTCCCAACCCGGTTGATCATGAAAAGTAGATAAGAGAACTTTTTAAGTTCCTCCAGAAATGGTTTTGTTTAATTATATTATTTTATTTTCACATGTTTGTATTGTATATATCTGTATGTATTTAGTGGTTTTGTTTTATTTTTCATCCAATATTTTCATTTTTATGAGCATTGTAAATATTTAATTTAATTTTATGCTCACACAGGCATTTCCTCTGTATCTATAATTTGTCCTAAAGGGACAAAAGCCCCAGGATAATAAAAATCTATTTTCATTTCATTTCATTTACAAGACAATTCTTAATTTCTTAAGCTTCTTATTAATAAATACTATGTAATAAATTAGGTGTTTGTTTATAATTGGAAAAATCAAACCACTCAGGCTTGTGTCTCTAAAATAAAAAATAACCCATCAACGTTTTACCGATACATCAGCAAAACAAAAAACATGAATTGCTGATCAGCTGTTTGATTATAACCTTCCTCGGTTATCCCTTTCTTTCAATATGGTATTGCATGTCATGGAGTGATATGATATTGATTTTATTTTTATTTTTTCTGTCCTAATGATGCCTGAATTGGTGAAATATTTATGACTTATTTTGTTCGTTATCTACCTTTTAGAAAAACATTTCAAATTATAGCCTAACATCTATTTTCCGTTCCTTAGTGAGCTTTTTCTTGTTTATATTAATTAAAATTTAAGTTTTTAATAATGTAACAGGATTAAATTAATTTATCTTTAATCAATGTGTTGATTTTGTTCATGGGATTTGAATTAATTGAAACTTGTGAAGTATTTTATACTTGAACCTACATATGATATAAAATAAAACATCCAAAAAGTTTAACTAGGCGGCTTTTGACATAAAGAATTAAAATATTTCAAAACAATCTATTATTTAAATAAATCTGTTTCTTGGATATTGTAATGCATTATGATTTTTATATTATTTATAGGTGGAGCTGATTTGTTGCTTTCTCAGAATAATACAGCTCGTACAATCGTTGTGGGAAGTGTACCAAGACCGCAACTCCAAAATCAAGTTTCCCAAAGTAACAGTACACAAAAATACGTTTTTGTCACTTCTAGACCTCCGCCTTCCCAATCTCCCTCTCAGGTAAGCTGACAATTTTCATGGCTTTGTTGTATAGATGAATGGTTAATAATTAACAGCTGTAGTTGGAATATGCTTAGTATGATAAATTAACTCATTAAAAAGAACAGAAATATTAATGCTTTATCATCAATAGCTTAATCATGTTTTATTGTAATCTAACTCTGACTAACCATTTATTGCTTTTTATTATTATTGCTTCTTAACGTAAATTGTGTTCTCTATAATATTGTTTCGTTACTATGTCGCTTAATTTTTCTGGCATGATATTTGTTTCTTAACAGTAATATTGAACTAATCCATTTAGTTTTTTCATTTTGACATTTTCTAAAACACGCTACATTTTATTTTTGTTTCATTTATCATTTAAGTATGAACTTTTCCTTCATAGTGATCGGTTACCTAAAAAGTATAAACCTTATTAGTATACGCCATAAAAATAATAAAGAGAGAAGTAAAAAAAATAAAATAATTTAAAAAAGTATTACTTTTAGTATAATTACTATAATCATGTTATTTTAATATAAGCGGTTTTATGGAAATAATTCTCCAGAGACTATAGTAATTAGAATGTGCTCGACACTTATTTGACAAAAATAATGTATACATAATCAGTAAAATATTATTTTTGGTGATAAAAAAAAAAATTTAAATATCTGTTTTAGGAGAAAAAAAAAAAATTTACTGACATGTTTCTGTTGTTTTTTTTGTATTAATATTATTTGTAGAGTACTTGGTAGTTTGTGAATAAATTGAAATTTTCAAATTTAACCACAATGTGGTACTTTTAATTGAATTTCTATTTGTTTATTGCAGACCGTGATACGTATACCTGAAGCCGTACCTTATATTCCAAGATTCCTGTAACTGTGTGACAAGTAATGTCCTTTCATTATTTCCTTTCTATTTTTTTTTTTTTTTTCCAGATCCTATTATATATTGTATATAATAATTGTGTATGTTGGTATTTTGGTGGTAATTAACGCTTAACCTATATAAATATACATTAACTCCTTTTACTCTTAACAACTGGAAATTAACAAAAATCTATTGTTAAAGTAAGTTTGAAATTGTCATAAGGATTCATCCACAAACGAGCACCAACCCTCGCACCACCTAAAGCTTAGCACCTCGCACCAATCTTAATCCTTTGAACCTTACCCAATTTGTGGCCACGCCAACCCTAACACGTCTCCTTGCATCGAGTTTATTTTGCGTTTATTACAGTTTTCATGCAAATAAAGCATTCTTTATTTTACATATTTGGGAGATATGACATATTTTGAAATGTTATAGTCCATATTTGGTTCACAAGGGAACTTTATATATATATTAATAAAAATAAAATGGGAATATACAAAAGATCAGACTTTTATATTGAAAGTATTTTAACAGCCAGACATTATATCTTATTAGATTTAATACTATGGTCTAAATTACTTTCTTTACAATTTTATTTTTGGTATTCAGAATTTAAATCATTATCATTACATGTCCTTATAAAATTGTTTTATTTTAATTGTGAAATAACAAAAATTGAATCACTATATGGTTGATAGATTGTTGGAGTGTCAAAATACATTTGTGAATTTTACAAAGAAATTTTTCAAGGATAAGGTAATGTTTTTTTTTGTGATAGCTCAAAAAAAAAAAAAAAAAAATACAAATAAAATGATAAAAGTAATAAAATTTGTACTTGCAACTTCTCTGAATTTAAAAATTGATATATTTTTTCATTGAGTTCTTAAAAAAATAAGGAGGTTTATCTATTAAATGTAGGATGATTTATTACAGAAGTTTCTTTAAAGAGTAAAACTAAATTAACAGTATTTTTGAGCGATATTAGGTTTTATTTTTATTTAATTGTTTTTGTTAATTTTTATAACTATGTATTAATGATTAATTTTAAATCGGAACCATCTTAATACTATCATCGCCTAAAATAATTTAATCATGCACCCAAAAACGTGATTACTTATTTATACTCATGCAGGTCTTTTTTTACTCTCTTAAGGTAGGAATATAAATTCTTTTTTTATAATTTATTATAATGAAAGCTTGTATGTACCACTGCTCTTCAGCAATGAGGATCATTATGAATTAAACATATAAAAAATGGTCTCATTTATACATCAATTGAACGTATGTATTTAAAATCTATTGAGACAAACATTCCCTCTCATCTAATAATTATATGCATTTCATAAGAAACACAATAAATATTAATAATATTGATATAAAATAGTAATATTAATTTAAATAAAGAATAATTTGGCATGATTGGTCATTGTGAAAATGAGATAGTATAAAAATATTTTTATAAACCAGGCTGTTCCGAGACCTGGTTGCTTGAGGGTTGAGGTTAAAAGAATCGATAAAGCAATTACTTGCTTGGTGCATATAAGGATAAGGGGCCGTTATGGCCAGTCTCATAAGAAACAATGTTTTTATTATTTTCACAAGAGGTGGTGCGTGGGTCGGAATATCATTGTGGACAAGGCCTAAGCCTAAAACATGAAATTTTAGTTTCTAAAACTAAATATTATAAACTATTCCTCGAATGATCTACTTACCATCGTTTGAGTTCTGTAGATAGAATCCAAAACTAGAGAAAGATTTAAATTCCTTCCAGATGAAGTTAATGACTAAATTCATATTATTTGACAAATGGTTATTATTGAAAGAATATGCTATGATCGATATTTATGCTTCATTATTAGTAATGTTGTCAATAGAGAATCAATTTTACAATCAATAAATTATTTTTTCTAACATAGATAAAATAATTTATTATCTTATACTGTTCAATCTGGTTGCACATAATTAACTCTCATATATCTGATAGGCATAATTTTAGCCAATTCAGAGATATATTACAACTTTAAAATATTTTGATAATGCTCATTTTGCGTACAGCTGTTCCCAGCCTTGCATGCCTAGTTCCGTACAGTAAAAATCTACTTTTTCTGGGACTACTGAGGCATAAATTACGACTTATATTTCTAATAAAGTCTCTTTCCCATTACTCTCATTAACATTATATATGGGTGAGTTAATATCAAAGACAACTGTCATTTTTAAAAGATGAGAAAAAGTCAAATTTCTGTAACTTAGCTTAAATTTAAACCAATTATAATAATTTTTTTTCATTGTTGAACCTATAAAACAAAAATTGACTTTTTCTCCACTTCTTTGTTATGAAGCCACTCATATATCTGATATTATTTTTGCATTTTGGTGTCCAAATAATGCAGAGATTTGATCAAATGAAACTAAATAAATAGACTGAGGCAGCATTTTCAATTGCATCCGGCTGAAACTTCATAAATAGCTTCATCTCATCGTAATCTACAAATATTTTATTTGCAAAAATTCTTAGAATTGGGGCGTTTTCAATCTTGAGATCGGTAAATTTTGTCTATTTAATTAGATACTAAAATCTCATGAATATCTATTCATTTTCTTCTTGAATCGAAAGATATCATTACAATATTGAAAAAAAAAAAAAAAAAAAAAGGTGCCCTACTAAAACATTGTGCCCTTTAGCATGACCTCCTCCCCAAAATGTCAAAATAACAAGGTTATATTTACGAGACGACCCAATATATTTCTATGCCTTTTTTTTTTCTTTCTCAATTTTGTGATGATATTATCTGACCATTCAAGTGGAAAGGAAATGAGTATTCATGAATTTTTAGTACGTAATTAAATAGACAAAGTTTAGCGATCTCCAGATTGTAAACGCCCCAATTCTGCGAATTTTCGCAAATAAAATATGTGTATATTACGATGAGATGAAGCTATTTATGAAGTTTCAGGCGGATGTTAATAATTTGATAAAAAGGTGTATGTACCATGGACTATTTTAATTTTACTGTATAAAGTTAAGTTATAACTTTAAAATTATTTTATGATTGAATTGAAAAACACTAAAAGAGGATTGGTTATGAATCAACTCAATTACAGGATGGCTTTGATAATCCGAATATGTAGATTGCATGATCTATTTAGATTATTGAAGGTTAAATTTAAAATGATGGAAAAATTGCATAAGATAACGAAAATGTATGCATTATCAGTTTAATATAAACACATCACAAATAAAACAATTATTTCTGAAAATGATTAAATCATGTTTTTATAATAATTATATCAGTATACTCTTTATAAATATATTTCAAGTTTTTATAGTCATTAATGTTTTTCATATAATCATATAATTGTGTTATTAAAGAAAATGCCCGATCTCAAATTACGTAAAAGTACCAGGAATGCACTCCAAGTACCAGGCATTCCAAGAAGGCTTTAAATCCCTTTATGGTGTTTCCATGGCTCATTTGTAATAAAAAATAAAATGATTGTAAAAAAATTTTTCAATATAAAACGTATTTCATAGCTGCTTTTGAAATTATCAAGCCAAACTTTAGTGGCGTTAAGATCTACTTTGTCATCCCTCTTCAAATAATTATTTGAGAAATTGTTAAACATTGTCTTTTCTTGTGCTAATATATCTCCAGAGATCAGACATCCTCGTTATCTCTGCTGCAAAAACCACATATAAAAAGATTCCTCAACGCCTGGATGACCGCTTGTTTTAATATTTTCCAGTTTGTGTTCTGAGAAATAGAAGCATTTCCGTGACGCCTCTCATCAGTCAATTTTTTTTTCTTTCTTGTTCGGATTACCAGGGGTTTCGAATAACTAGAGATACAGATTATCGAGACCGTCCTGTATTTCATAAATTCAAAAATCTCAAACAAATACTAAACCTACTCCTCTTCTGCCTAATAACCAACTATAGTTAAGTGGGCGAGGAAGGAGGCTGCTTTTCAAATTTTTTTTTGTTTATGTTGTAAGAAGTCAAGAAAAAATTGTGTTTTAAAATAATTTGAGTTTCGAAAATCTACTATATTTATTTTCAATTTTTAAAATTAGATAAATATTTATGCTTTATGAATGCATTTTTTATATTTCACTTTTAACTCTAATAAGTATTTGTAAGATTTTGTAATTAATTATAAACATTTTGAATTTTTGAAGCAAAATGAACTAATTGTGATTAGATGTGTAATTTTTTTCCAGACTAACCAAGGACAAACACAGAAGCCGATGTTTATGACGCAGCACCCTCAGATCAAGATGGAAACAGATGATCACATTTGATGCAGAGCAATTAGATGATTTAATGAAAAGCCTTCTATTGTATATATTTTAGTCATGTAAATAAAAAAAAAATTACTTTTTCAAAATGAAATTGTATATGATGTAAATATATATAAATTTTTAAATTGTTTAAATTTTTTTGAATAATTACCAAACTAGCCACATTGTTGATATATATATTTGTTATTGTTAACCGTTAATTATAATCTATTGCAAATATTAATGTATTTATTAATGTTTATATTAATTTATTACCATTACGTTAGTACATGTTTAAAAAAAAAAACTTAGTATAATACGAGCTGGGAAGAAAATTAGTTAAAATTAAGAACTATAATTTTTTAATGAGGCCTTAAATGAAAATAATTTCTTTATTGTATGTTAAAAGTGATAAATTTTCTTTGTATTTCATTTTTTTTCTGATAATTTTATTTTATTTTCTTATTTTAAAAAGTAGCTCAACTTGAAAGTGATATTAGCCTATATGTTTCAATTACGTCACTTATAACAGAGCGTGTATAGTACTAGTTCTAAGAACATCTCTGTATCATGTAAGAATTACAAAAGCAATAACTGTTTTTTCACGATGGCTAAAATATCATTTAATAGAGAAATGTACTATTTTTTTAGTACTCACAGCTTGGAATATGTCAAAAAGTTTCTTAATATATTTTGCACAATATACTTGTTTTGATTATTGTTTAAAATAGTAATATAAGATGTTTATCTACATTTATATATTTGATATTAAAAAAATTCCAGAATATCAGACCTAAATCCACAACCACAATACACCTTAAACTTGCTGATTAATTCAGATTTCAGGCTGCTATTTGAACTAATTTTTATTGCTCTGATATAACTACCTCTTAGATCCTGGGAAAACTTAAAAGTCATTTGTCTTTGCTTGTCACTCTTTTGTGTTTTATTCAATTCTTACCATCCATTTTCCAGTTCTACCATTTTACGCTTACATTGTACTGGGTTAATTTATTTTTAACATTTAATGCTTAATAGGTTTCTTAAGTTAAAATGGGTCACATTAGCAAAGATAAAATAGTGAACTATTATTTTCTGAGACTTGATATTTTAGTGAAAAAATTGTATTGAATCTTACTGGTGGTTTCTATATCGCGTAAGCTTACAGACGTTACTAACTAGAGCCTATGATAATTATCAAGAACTAATAATGTGGTGCTATCATAATAACAGTAGCAATACTGATACTTTTTATGGTTGCGGGTCTGGATCTGTTATTCTGGAATGTTACCTTGTATTTCCTTTCCCTATTTCAGTGCCTTATCTATTATTTTTGAGTGAGAAAAATATAGTATTTGTTTAATGGCATTTTTCCTTTAACTATTATTCATTTAGCGAACAACCTATTGTCATCAGAATAATGTGACTTCTAAATTTAATTTTTAAAAGATTGGTAATAGGACAATAATTTTTATGGTTATAAATAATATTACTAATTATATGTTTTTATTTAATTTACTATCAATTAAGTTCTTGAGATAATGTGCACTACCTTAAGTTCTGAATATCTACACTGGCAACATAATAATAATTACAATTAAATATTTAAACATAACACTATAGTGCAAAGTTTGCTCTAGACATTGGAAATATTTATGAAATTACATTTTATATTTCATGCTTATGGAATTTCACTTTATTAAGATTAATAAGATTAAGAACAGCTATTAAGCATTCATTAACATAATAGTTGTAGAGCAGCGATAGATTTGGGGAAAAAAAAGTATAAGGTCAATTGCTTATTTGGAAACTTTATGGAGTTCAGGAAGAAATTAGAAATATGAAAACAATCATTTCCCAATTAACAGCATATTCCTAAACATATGTGTGAGCAAATTAAAAATACTACGAATCATAAAAAAATTATTACAGCAATATCACTAACTATTTTCTACTAGAAGGCTAAATGGACCATTGGCTATATGAAATTGACTATGATGGGTTGATTGAAAAAGTCATTAAGTGACATTTCGTAACCAACCTCAAATAATTAAGAACTTTATTGAATGGGAAATCTGAAAATTGTGCACATGAATATTTTTTAGTTAAAAGATAAAATAAATTGCACTAGAAATACATATACATAATTTGAAACTATATAATAAGAAAAATAAAATAGTCTCACATAAGTGTCTAAGATGTTTTATGATAGACAAGTGCAGAGTTTCCACTTTGATAAAAAAGTTGCCTATTTAGGGAAACTCCAAGATTTGGGAAAGGGGGGAAGAGAAACAATTTTTATTTATCAAAGCCTAGCCTGAGCACAGTTTAAGCTATTTTTTAATAATATAAGTCTAATAATAGACATAAAACACATTGTTTTATGTTAAAAAATATTTGGGTGGAAGGATTTTTAAGTTCCTTCTGAGGGAAAATATGACTGATCAAAAGGGAAATTAAAAAAAAAAAATTGGAACACTGGACAGGTGTCCCTGACTAAGGAAGCAGTGGGGTTATAGTTAACCTCTTAATATCAGTAAATATATATAATTTATCCAAAACTTGCTTCAGCCAATATATTACTATTGCGGTGACATACTCATATTTCAATATTTAACAATTTAATTTCTGTAATAATATGAGATGGTTATAATCGCGGTGGTGTAAGTCGGGTTTACTTTATTTCAAGAACATAATACATTTAAATGAACTCTATAGAACATATTTCATTAAAGTACATTTACTGAGAGTCTACTGGCCCCGTTAGAGAGTCAGGCAATTTTATTGCATAAAAAAAGTTTATGTAATATTCATATACACAAGAACATGTACATATGATCCAAATTAGAGGTTGTTAGGTGTCACCGAGTCTAATTGCACCAGTTCGAATCCGGCTTAGGTGAGTTGAAATTTACATTGTTATGGTCACAATAAATGGGTTCATCCCACTCTAGTTAGATGCTTGCCTGTTAGATTATAAAAATTAATTTAGGAGCCAAATATTTTTTTTTTAACTTCATAATAAAAGTATATTAATGATTAATTATATCGACTAATAGTAATATTTTTTTATTCCCTTTGTGTCGAAGTTTCGGCCTAAGTTTCAGAGCTAAACAAAGACAGCATATAAATATTGAAAAAATAATAGATAATAATAATAAGATGTAGGTAAAATAGTACAAGTATATTCAAATAATATGTAGGTAGTTAAATTTAACATAAATAAGTATGTAAAATGGCAAATATATGGTATATAAATTAAAGAGTTGTGAAGAACTATAAAGTAATGTTGTATGAGTATTAGTCTAGTCAATAAATAATTACAGAAGGAAATGGTGGGGACACAATTTTTGACTTTGGGACATTGTTTGGACTAGTAATGAGGTAAATATATTAAAAGTCCCCACTCCTAAGTGGTGAGCCAGATTTGGGGGGAAGGGAGGTCTAGGTTTTTTTTTTTTTTTTTTTTTTCGATTTTCTCTTATATCAGGAAAACTATCCATTGCATCGATAAAGATGTTCTATACAAAATTAAAATGAAAAAAGCGACGTTCTAGGTCCCCACATCTGGCTCACCACTTAGGAAGAAAGGGAACTTTTAGTATATTTACCTCCTTACTAGACCAAACAATGTCCCAAAGTCAAAAAAATTGTGTCTCTGCCATTTCCTTCAACACTCCCAGTAAGATCATTCATTGACTGCTATGAACTATATGTAAAAGCTGGAACTTATAAAATTGTAGCAAAGCTGGGATATATAAGATAATGGTAACCACATTTATTTTATATATCTATTTATTATATTTCCTAACAATTATCCACTATAATAAAAATTTACTTTGTTCAACAACTGAAGTGTCATTTAATGAACAAATTTTCATCACAAACAGTGGCCTGAATGACCGACTTAGTGGAGGACCAAACATTTGAGGACCCCTTGTCAAGAGTGAAAATTACTATGGATTTTATTTTGTATTAGGATAATAAGAATTAGCAGGAGCTCAAATTTTCAGAGACCACTTGGATTGAAAGTGATAGCAATCAGTGCTAGTTATGAATTAAACTATTTTCCTATCAAAGTTCTAGTCTTACAAGTAAAAAACGAATTCATATAAACATTCGATCATAAAATATTAGTCAAGTGCCATTAAAAACATTTTCTAGCTTCAGTTCTGAGTAGATTCTGCTAGAGAAAATCATGTTCTGTAAGCATCTTGAAACAAATAAAAGAATATCTAAGTGGTAGCGCCAATGATAGGAAAATATAAATATCAGAATAAAATTTCTATTATTTTTATCTGAGTAGACATCTTTGAAAGGAAATAATCAATTTACAACCCAGGCGGTTTAAACATTACAGATAAAATTCTATAAAAAATCTTTATCCTTAATGATACTTTGAAATTAAAGAGATAAAAAAACATCATTAAATACTCCATGCCAACAATCTATGATCAAACCATTACAATAATGATTCTGCCATAAAATTAATGAACACTTCAGATTAAAATTTTTTACAACAAATAAGACTTGCATAACACAAAATGTTTACAAGAAATAGGAATTTCTTAAACAACTGCAAATTTCAATTTGTAAAATATTTTTACATTTGTATTAAATTTTTATAATTTTAAGGTTTCATTTAATAACTTATAATTCTTTAAAATGTTAAAAATAACAAAAAAATTACAATCTAGAAAATTTCTAAATTTTAAAGATATTCTTGGATTTTCAAAAATTTCCTGTAAGTTTGACACATTAATTACTTTGACGTTACAACAAAAACAACTTAATTAATTAACTAAAATTAAGAAGTTCCTTTATGAATTTAAATATATAGGAAGGGTATGGTCAGAAAAGTAAACAAAAAATAGAACATATAAATAAGGAACGTTTATTGTATTATATATAAGACAACAATGAAATATTCATTAAATTATGATTCTTTAGATATCACTTTAAAAAATAAATAAAAGGAATCAAATTGCTGTTTTATCTGGATCAAACTGGAAAAAATTGAGTTAAGAGTTGAGGATTGGTTCATCAAAACTTAAAAATAAAATTATTTTAGAGTGGTATTCCAAGAACAGTATAAAAAGGAAAATGGAGATTGTATGTTAGTTATTTTTTGCATAGTACAAATGAAATTGCATGAGACACCAAAACATAAATCTTAACAAATCATCAACCAAGATACTGACGGTTTTGTTCCATACACACATTTTTATTTTCATTAACCAAAACTTCTATATTTTTGAGTTAATTATATCATGATCAAAGTAAATAAAATGAATGTTTTGAATTTCAAAATAAGAACTTTCTTTTTCTTGTATGAGTTAGATAAAAAAAATATTTACAAAGCAATACCTAGAAAATAAACCAATCAATAAAAACCAGCGAGAGAGTATATATACAAAAATAAAAAAAATGATTAAATACAAAATAATAGACCACATTGCCTTAACAATATTTAAAAAATAGTTGTAATCGTATATTACAGACTAATCTCCAAAATTATAACTTTCAAATTCTTCTGTATTAAATCCAAAGTCGAGGGCTTCTGATCCCCGAATATGTGCAGCATAGCAAGCCATTTCCATTTTTTTTAATGATTGAAGGGTAACAGACATTTTTTTCATGAAATCTCTCCCTTGCATTCCATGCATATTTCTGTATGAATTCAACAATAGCATTCCTGTATAGAGACTTTTGACGAAATTACAATCTTTGTTTCCTGCTTCTAAATTACGAGCGCTAAAGCTATTAATGCAATGCCTCATTACTTCACCAGTGAGGTCCTGTACGCCGAGAATATAGTCAAAGAAAGATACAAGAAGTGGTACTTTCTCTTGAGGTGGCTCCCCTTGATCCATAACTTTTTTTTCAAATGTTAATTCATTTTGAATTACATCAATGTTAAATAGTCCACCTTTAGTTATGAAATGGTAAAATGTTACAGCTTCAATATACTCTTGAAGACCTGAAAAATTAAATATAGATGAATTTTAGCAACAATCTTAGTTAACTTAATTAACAGATAATTTATTCTTATTTGCTGACAGTACCCTAGGTACAGAACTGACAAAAACTCAAAGACAAAAGCTTGTATCAAATGTAATTTATTCCCAATAAGTTATTTATGCAATCCATATTTTCTATTTGTGAAATGAATATAAAAAACATTGCATTTTTGCATTACATTTCTTATAGTAAACGTACAAAAAAAAAATGACATTTAAACCAGTAATGGTTTCAATTATAAGCACTAATTTTTTTCTTCTTTCGAACTCTGGATATTATCTCAAAAAAAAAAAGAAAAAGAAATTTGTAAATTTTAAAACCTTTAAATCACCTTAAAAAAATTATATTGAGAAACAAAATACAGGGTCATGAGGTACGCCTGGATTTTTATGCAATCGTACATTTTTTTCCCCTGCAGTTTTGATACTGTTCATCAAATATCTTAGCCAATCAGTCAAATATGTTATTGCATAATCTTGCAAGTTTGATGATAAATTCATATTTTAATTTTTCATTTAAATAAAAAAACTAATAAATTAACAATCAACACGCAACATTAAAAATGAAATTCCAGATTACACGCACAGGTTGATATTGATTTGTTGTGTTCATTTCGTGACTTTGCATCTCTCCTTCGTATTCCTATTAAATTTTTAAATACCACACTCAGTTTAACTTTTAGTTTGTTTCTTATCTTCATTACAAGATGTGATTGTTATTATTATTATTTGAAATGCCAAAATTAAATGCATTGTTTATATTTTTTAATTTAAATATTGAATCATGACAAATTTCGACTTAATCATGACAAATCCAAACATACAACATTTACTCTTCGAAAAAACACCTGCCCTCCAGTTTATATTGACAACAATCAAATTCCTCAAACGGACACGCTACTTTTACCTTGGATTCACCTTCGACAGAAGGATGACATGGGGTCCGTATGTTAAAATGAAACGTAAGACACTTAACAAACGACTCAAACTACTTTACTTTCTTTTTTCTAAATCTTCAAAACTAAAACAGAAATTGAATACATATACATACTTACTTAAACCCATATGGACGTATTCATCACAAATATACGGTATCGCAAAAAAAGACCCACCTACAAAAACTTCAAATGTTCCAATCAAAATTATTGCGACTCATAACAAAAGCACCATGGTACGTGACTAACAAAACTCTACATACTGACCTCCACTTTTCAACAGTTGAGCAACATATAACGTCCCCTTATCAACGATTTTACACAAATTTAAATGGACATAACAGACTTATACGAGACATGGCCACAGCTGACATACCTCAGAACATGAGGAGGAGACTAAAAAGGCGTTGGATGAGGGATCTCCTTCCTTAGACAACCTAAGTAATTGGAGCAAGTTAGGGAAGAGGTACTGCTGAGTACTTTCCTTCCCCATGCCTGTCATGTCATTTATCATATACCCCCATCAGATTTACTGATTGTCAGCAATAAGTTGACAGGGCGCAAATATATTTTTTGATAGACCAAAAAAAATAATATATATATTGAATCAATGCTTACAATCATAAATAAGAAGCAGTTTTTAAAACTCATGGAAAAGTTGTTTTTTGGAACAAAACGATACATTGTGAAAATAAAAAGTTGATAGTTTTAAAACTTACGTACATATTTGCTCCTATTACATCTGTTGATATAGTAATATTTACCGCATGTTTGAGGTTTTTAGTAATAAAAATGGATTCAATTATTCTACGTTTCCCAATATTCTGTTCTCTATGCAACACGGAAGCAGTACCGAAATCAAATTTATGTCCATTTTTTGTACAGCGATTTTAAAAATTTTATGGCGCGGTGCATGGTAGGTGGATGATATAAATTAATTCAAAATAAATTTTGGACTATTTGTATTACTGATGGCTGTTAAATAATATGTGTCTGATAAGGATGTATTTGAATTGTAAAAACTAAATTAAAATTAGTTTTGCAGGATCTTGAAAATGGCACTGAAATGTTGAATAAAGAATACAGGATATAAAAACTGTGTATATTTGGTGACCTTTGGCCTAAAATATATATAAAAAAATATTTGGATATTTTCTGTTGTATATTTTAGTTTTTACTCCCAATTATATGGTATTTTTTAAAAAGTTTTAACATAAAAACATCTGGACTCTGCTAATATCTAATAGTTGGTTGTTGCAGTTATTTTGGAAAGAAAATAGTTCTTCCTGAGAGCTTTAATGTTAACAAAAAGATTTACCTCTAAAAAAAACTTCAATCAAATACTTCGCACTAAATATTAAAAGAGAAAAAGACCTGTATGTTTAACTGACCATAAGAAGCATAAAATAATGGTAATTTAATAAATAAAAGCTTTCACCATGGATATTGTCAGTACTTGCCCATTTCTACAGCTTATTCTCTTCATGGCCTACTCACTATATCTGAGAGACAATTAAAATAGTTAGTTAGTTAAAATAATTATTTGTACTCATTTCAACAATACAGAAATATAAATTAAAATATTGACTCATGTCCTTAATTATTTTATAAAATTATAAAACAACAAGTGTGTACTAAATTTCTATGCCATAAAAAATAATCATTATATTTAACCTGCAGTATAATTCCTGCAAAACTGATAGGGGTCATCACCAGCGAGTTCAAATGCTATATTTTTTAGAAGACTTTCTCTTACTGTTTCCAAAGTTTCAGTAATTTTTGCCAAATCTTCTTCATAATTACCTGATCTAGAATATTATATTCAGTGAAAGGCTAGTAAATTACATGAAAACACGATTTGAATGATGAATATGTAACCCAAATAGGATTAAATTTTAAAATATACCTCATTAAAGCATGAAGAGAAAATATGGCACGTTTACTTGCAATAGTTACATC
The DNA here is from genome assembly GCA_928085145.1 of Nezara viridula. Taxonomy (NCBI): domain Eukaryota; kingdom Metazoa; phylum Arthropoda; class Insecta; order Hemiptera; family Pentatomidae; genus Nezara; species Nezara viridula. The sequence goes on along the minus strand of OV725081.1, from coordinate 121,084,909 downwards.
TCTGCTAAGTTTTACAATTCTTTCGGATTTATCTTGCTTTGAATTCAATTCCATTGCATATTTTTCAAATGCTTCAGTAACTGGAGTTTTATCATATTGGAGAGCTTTTTTCTCCTGAGGTGGTTTCTGGTATTTTCTTTTTTTCTCCTCATAACCTAATAAATAGAATGTTTTAAAGTAATTTGTTTGCTATATAATGAAAGAGAATATGTAACGATTCAAAAGATAAAACACATTTTTAGCATCATAAGTTTTTAAAAAAAGATTACCCATATTGAGAAAATGATACTTATTGATATTAAGTAGGATGACAAGACCAAATAGTAAAATTTAGGTAAAATATTATAAAATAAATTTGTAAACAGTGAACTCCAGTTGTCAGTAGGTTTCGGTATCCAAAGAGGTTAGTCTTAACGCGAGTTCAATTTGTTAAAGTTATCCAAACATTTTAGATCAATGACGTCAATATATGCCACTGTTGGTTGACTAAAATTCTAAATTACAATTATTTTACTTCGTTTAGTAAAGAAAGAATTTGCAGTTATATATACTAATAATGGTACTGGCAGGGGGAACAAGTCCAGCAAGTGGGTTTTTTCATAATTATATAAGCTTAATGTTATACTTGAGATATTCAACTGATGAATTAAACTTAAATGCCACCTAAGGATTAAAATAACACGAGGGATAGTGCAGGAATTCAATAGAAGTTTTGGGCTAACCAGAAAAGAGAAAAGAACATGAGAATTTATGAGAAATCCAACTTAATTTTAAAGCCACAAAAGTAAAATTAGGCCCTACACTCACAAGTCTAGACAGACTCGAAGCGAGAGAGATACAGTATGACCTCTTAATCCAACCATGTGTCTTAAGCGATTGTCGTTCGCTCAAGACTATTTTTCTTATAGTCTTCGACCAAAAGTTACAAAACTTTCAACTTAAAAAAATAATAAATAAAATGAGGAATTCAATAGAGGAAGAAGAAATTGTATTTTTATTGGAAAAGACGTTGGTTGGGTAGGTCAGTTGCTCCGTGCGACGGGGTTAAATAGACGCCACGAATTGAGTACAAAAATATATGTAGAAATAGAAAATTCTTGAAAACAATACTAATCATTTCTACATACGATTTTTTAAATTCATTCCTATTCATCTTTATTTAGGCGTTATTTTATAGGTTATTATGTAGAAATTATTTCTACTCTCAGTTCTAGTTACTATAAGAAAAATTACAACAAGCTGGCTAGAAACATGAAATTCAAATGGCGGAAATGCAAAAGTATTTTTAGATATAACTTACAAACATGAAAAAATTGAACGGGTGTGTAGCACACGCCTGTAAATATTTAACCCGTGGTTCCTACAATCTACAAAATGATCATATTTAATGATACTAACGGAGGAAAAAAGAAAATAAAAGAATTCTTTAAATGAAACTTTAATTATAAACAGCTAACAGCGGAAATATTTTAAATGAGAACTATTTAAAAAAAACAAACTAGGTAACGAATATTTCAATTGGTCGGTAAAACTGCAAATGGAAAATTATTTACACTAAACAAGAAAAATTAGTTTAAAAAAATCAATTGCAGAAATCGTTAAATCTTATCCATCTGAAGGGATTGTGTTTGCATGTCGACTTAAACATCTTGGTGAATTGTTAAAAAAATTGACATCAAAGAATCAATGAGTCGTTCCTTCAATAATTCGTTACATATCTTTTCTCGGACAGATTAAACACATTTTTCTGTTTAAACACATGTTTTGATTTAAAATTGTTTTAAAACATTCACAGAATTTCACCGAATGGTTTGAGGTATCGAACTTGAAAATCTGTCGTTCGGTCAAAAAATCGTTATATACCTTTTAGCGGACAACTTCAACACATATCCCTCAGTTTGGCTTCTCAGTAATACAGTAGCTAAATGAATATTACTTTCAACTTGCTCGTTCCAAACGTCACGCTTTTAGTCGTCTCTCAATCGTTTCATGTTTTTAACAGTTGGCAAAGTTAGAGTTTACTTCGTTTTGAGTGCATATGGTTTAGTTGGAGAATCATATAGGAAATTGAGTGAAGGGAGGAACCTCTATAAGTTCGAATCTCGCTTCGAGTCCGCCGTGATAGATCTATCGTTCTTGTTTTGTCTGAATTCGATAAAAATAAATAGGCTCATGCCACAGGTGCTTGAAAATGTTGACTTAATAACTAGCTATAATTTATTGTATTTATTCTTCTCTCATTGCGGTTTATTTATTTTATAATGATTGAAAATATGACGCTAGAAAAATTATAATATCAAAACAACAATAATAAGGCAATGTTGTTTGTCTGAGCGTTGCAAAGGCGGGATGGGGAAGAGGGCAAGGTTTGGCAACGCGGCCAAATGTCACAACTAAAATAGAAGCAAGCAGTAGTGTCTTCCTACCTCTTTGCTTCATCTGCGCAATAATTTACGTTCGCGAGATTCCTGTCAGTTTCAGTTTCTGTGCGCGTATAAATAAACAAAGAACTGATGTTCGTGTCGGTAATTCTAGAAATGCCTTAGATTTTTGTGTTTTGTTATTAAAATTTAAAATCGATAAAAAAAATTATGGAGTGGTTAGCTTCTTTTCTGCCCGGTCATCGATCCTCAGGTTATTTTTATTTTTATTAAAGTTTGTCAATAAAAATATTATTATTATCATCAATGTTTCCTACTAAGACTAGATTAATTAAATATTCAATCGTATTTTAAGTCAGACGGTGATAATGATGAAATTAGAATTATTTACGAGATACATAATGTTACCGGTGTTTTTTTGTTTTTGTTTTTTAATAACAGCTACCAAAAATATAGTGTGGACAATCCGGATTTATAAAGAAGCTTATCAACATTCCGAAGTATTAAAATAAAAGTATCAAAAACAATTATAATTTAATAAGATCAGTTTATATTTCGTAGGATCTTTTACACTAAGGAATCCGGACAAGGATGTTAAGTCTTTATGAAATTAAATTATGTGTGTTTGCTTATCAAACTGTATAAATTAATTCATCTAGACTCCTTAATCTTATCTATTTATCTTTTGATTTACTCTGATATTCTTTATTCATATATATATTTTTTTACAAACTATAATTGATACAACAGAAAAGTAGAACACATTTTTTAAAAATACAATTACGTACACAATTTTATAAAAGTAAAAATATACATATTTAGAAAATCAAGTTACTCTCCCAGATTTAAGGCTTTTTGTATTTTTTAAAGAATTTTTCTTTAAATTTAATTATATTAAAATAAAAAAACGTTAAATAATCCTGTTGTTCAATCATTGATTATTATTCTATAGGGATAATTTTGGGTACAATAATAACTTGACATTTAGCGGTAAAGTTGGCGGATTTACGAAAAAAAATATATAAGTTCAGGCAGTGGTGTCCATCACCCTCAAGGTCGATGGCGCAAAAACCTACTCCCAAGATATTTTATTGGCAACCTTTTCTTAAAAAAATAACAAGCTAAGGTAGAATTAGAAAAATCTTAGATGATATACAATCAAACTGGTCTTGATATGTGTGCATGTTTTTCACCTTGTCCCTTAATCCAAAAATTCATAACCCTGTCGAAATTCGCACTTCTCAAAAATTCAAAAACCCGTAAAAATATGCCCCCCTCAAAAATTTTGATGGCACGACTTACATTATGAAACCCTATCTGGACACCTCTGAGTTCAGGGAGAAAATACTTGAACGGTGGTGCTCCAAGATTTTACAATTTAACCCCATACAATAGCGAATCCAGGATTTAATTTTGGGAAGGACTTCAGCCCGAAAGCTTTTTTTTCATATATAATATAACGATGATTGATTCGAAAAAAAAATAAAGAAACTAACTACCTACATGACATGGTGTTTAAGCGATTCTTGAAGTCCTATTAAATGTAATTACACGAACAATAATACTTTAATAGATAGTTTTTAATATTTTTTTCTACCATTTTTATCCCACCGTAGATCGGCATGTGACCCCATACATTTCGATTCCGGATAACATTATTGTTTTTTTATTATTAATTGAATTAATGAGAAACTAAATGCTTAGCTTCGAAAAATATGGTTCACTTGGCGTTCAAGGAAAACTTCAAAATAATAAGAACTATATATCTAAAACTGACGTTTGGCCCACAATTCAGATCTCTATCAGGGAAGAAGAGTCAGGCATAGAGATAAGACATATCAGTTTTTATTTGATGTATCACGCAAAAACACTACCAAGAACACATTTCTTTGAATTAAAATATAAATTAGAAGAAATTGAAATTTTAAAATTTGACTAATAAAAAAAACATCAACAGTAACAATAATATCAATAATCAATGCATCATGTTTCTTAATGAAAGGAATATTGGATATTTTCAGATCGAAGTATAAGTACTTACGTAATTTTATAGCTGGACAGAAAACTTCATTTTATTTGAAACTATTAGAAGAATTCCAATTTGAAAATCTGTAGTATATGATATCCTACTATCCACTGACATCAGTGATCCTCAATATATTGTCCTTTACCACAATTTAAATTAGTGGAGAGCATCATGGACCTTATGACGTAACTCTAACATACTTCACCACATCCCGGCGTTTTTTCATCATCGATATCATCCAATACCAGCAAGATAATTTTCGATGAGGAACTAAATATTGTTGAAACCAGATTGTTGGTTTTAGTGGTTTTAAAACCGAAGGCCACCAAACATGATTAAATCCTTTGCTGTCTAATCACACGGTCATGATTTTTAATTTAGATTCGAAGTAAAGTTTCAAAGGAAATCGATTAATCTAGATAATTGTTTCATAGTGTTCCTTGCGTGATAAATTCGAATTATTGAATCGTTGATTATTGATTCAAATCATTGAAAGGAAAATGTCGGGTCAATCCTAACAGTAAACAGTTTTTCCATAAATTACTTATCAATGAGTATTCCTTCTGTTGAACTAAAACGTTATTTGCCACTGGTCCTTAAGAGATTTGGGACTATATTATAAACTTCAGCGAAGGAAATATAACTTTGTCCAGAGACAATAGCTTTTATAACATTAATATTTATATTTATATGTTGGATTTAAAAAAAATATTCTCTAAGTCTTAAACTAAATTTTCAAATTATAAATTATTAATTAAAATGATTGAGTAAGACAGAAATCCTTAGATTCGCATTAACTCTCGGAAATGTATGATAAAAACTTATTAAGCCACCTGTTTTATTTAAAATAACAAACATCTTATTGAAGAATCTGTGAAATATCCTGGTTGCAGAATATTCCAAATAGGAAATAGAATTATGTATTTTAAATGACATGAGCCACATCATGCTTATGAAAGAAATAACCTCTTCGACAGTTGTCCCGAGAAGGCACTAAGGCCTCAGAAGCAGTAGATGGAGGTCGTAAGAGAGGATATGAAGGATGACGGCCTGACAGAAGACGACTAACTTGACCAAGTTCCGAATCCTATATATATATATATATATGTATATATATATAGGTTATATATATAGGATATATATAGGTTATATATATAGGATATATATAAATACACATGGTTAAATTAAATCAAGAAACATATAACTAACATAGAATAACAACTTATAATTTTAACTTCATGACAATAATGAAGTTTCACGATACATTAAATTAAAATTATGGAATTTTCACCGGAGGAAATTGATTTTTTTCAATGGGTTTTAATCACTCCTGTAAATCGGACAACTAGTTTTGAAAATAAGAACCTCAATTATCAATTAATCGTTGAGAGTTATCTAAAATTTCATAGCGACTTTCTCCTAATGTACAGAATATGTTTTACAATTAATTACTTTAATCGCAGAGAATATTTTCAAGAATTCAGAGATATATTTTATTTTATGAAAAAATAAAATAAAACCACTAGAAATAGTGAATTCTACTGCAATTTATTATCATTTGTGATACTAAAGAATTGTTTATATGAGAGGATTATGATCAAAGATGGACATCTGCTATTTTTAAAAAGATGTGAAAAAGCCAATTTTCCGTAACATGGCTTCAATTTAAACCAAATGTAATGATCTTTTTCATGATTAAACTTATAAATACTTAAAAAAAAAAAAAATCATCAGAAATAGTTTTGAATTGAACCAATAAAACAAAAATTTACTTTTTCTCCACTTTTTGAAAATGATAGATATCCATCTTTGATATGAAGCCACTCATATACTTGGTACTCAAAAAATTAAGTCTGATCAATGATACAAAGGGTGTCTTAGTTCTTAATGCCCAAAGTCTGGGAGGGAGGGGGGGGGGAGTAGATTTTGGACGAAATTTCTAACAAAAAAGAGTTCATTTAATACATGGGCCGATTCCGATCCAAAAAGGAGCTAAGACCAATTTTGTATTTTTCTTAAGGTGGTCGCGTTTTTATTGACTAAGAAGTAGTCAAATTAAATTCTAAGTACAACATCATAAAGTAAACAAAATTTTCTTTGGGAAAACAATGATTAAACTTTCTAAAGTCAATGACAAAAAGGTACTTTGATGAGGTCTAATACTGAAGCTGTAGCGCTGCAGTTACAGAACCCATACACGAGCATCATATCTCTGTATTCCTGATTCGTACGCAGCAGCACAACGGCCGCATTAGACCTCCTCAAAGTCCCTTTTATCATTGACCTTCGTAAATATAATGACTGTTTTCTCAAAGAATATTTTGTCTACTTTACGATGGTGTACTTACAATTTAATTATCTTGGTAAGTTTTTGAGCAATTTCTTCTTATTCAATAAAAACACAACCACCTTAAGAAAAACACAAAATTGGTCTTAGTTCCTTTTTCGTTCGGAAACGGCCCTTATATCAGATGAACTTTTTTGTCACAAATTTTGTCTAGAATCACCCTCCTCTCCCTCTTCCAGAATTTGACCACTAAGAACTGAAGCACCTTGTATAACCTTTCAACAAGCTATTTCACTTATTACCCATGAAAAATACCTTAAGAAGAGTACCTTTACCACAAGTTTTTTTTTTTTGTGTGTGTTAATGCTTATACGAATAAGTCATCCGGGAAGGATCATGTTCAACTGTCAGGTTCGCCAACTGGCACATTAACCGTAAAGGAATCCAATTTAAAGACTGTATGTGCCATAGGAAGAAACTCACCCCAGTTTAGGTTCACAGCTTATAAATAAATTTATCGTCACAACAGGATTCCAACCTGGGTTCGGGAGTTAAGGAGTCCAGTTTCACTAGAATTGAACTACCTCAAATCATAAAACGATATGTAATTAATTACTACAAAATACTGATTACTATAACATAATACATTACTCCTTTGATAAGGTCTCTTCATAACTTTCCTCTGCGTCTGTTGATAGGCACTGAAGAATAAAGTTACACTCAATTGTTACCAAGGAACAAAATCTTCTCAAACTGAGCTTTGACACTTTTGATGTAATCATCTGGCATCAAATAACTTTTAATTATTTGTTTTGTTGGTTCTTTTGTTTAGTTTTGTTACTGCCTTAACGGAGTTATATATAGTAATTGACGTATTGTAACGTATCAAATAATCTTATCCATATTTATTTTTATTTATCCGATTAAGCGTCAAAAAATGTATTCATATTGCTAATGTAGTAAAATCAAGATATACTAATTTTCGTTGCCTGAAGTTAAGGCTACCATAGATTAGATTAACCCTATTACGAACATACATGATATCTACAGATGTCCAGTATTCGCTGGTGTAGTAGCATATGACGTCCAAATGTCCATATTTTTTGTTTTTAATTTTTTTTTTTAAACTCTCTTCATATATCCAAAAAATAACGGACACCCCTATCCATATTTTGCCTTCGAAAGGAACTTTCTTTGGAAGAAACTTGACCAAACCAACTAGTGAAGAAGGTAAAAGTTACATGAATGCTATAAAATTCCACTATTTGTTATGAATATAATTTATTATTATTTTTGCTTTTATTCATGAAATTCACAACTATACAAAAATAAATCTACATCCAGTAAATGTGATAAATAGAAATAGAATGGCATGAAAATGCTTTTAGAGAGTCTGTCCGTTAGTAACACTCTAATAATTTATCTAAATAAGGAGATCTCGACGCCATCTTCATTTCAGACGCCTCGGGGTCATCTAAGTTTGTTATGAATGAACAGGTTTCTGGATAGGGCCAAATCAGAAACATATGGACCATTATGGTCGTTATGGATTATTTTATTTGTAACAAAGTAAGGAGCATTGAGGTTTTTATGAAGGCTTATGTATAAATGAAAAAAAAAAATTTTTCCTATCTATGTTGGCATTAAAGAAATCTAAACATATAATAGCTTTACATATTTTTAAAAATATATTATAAGTATAATTATAATAAAATTAAATACTATACAATTAAAAACATGAAAAAAACACAGTTAAAAACATTTAAAATTTTCATAAAACTTTGTGAAAATATAAATGATTTAGTTACGCATTTATGAATCTTTCATCAAACTCCTGAAGATTTTATAATTTTTTTAATTATTTAATTTTTTATTTATTGAGTAATATAACATTCTGTCTGTTTGGCAGTAGGTAGTTATAGTAAGGTGAGACCACATTCACATTATATATAAATAACAGTATAAAATAAACTGAAGCAAAATAACGACTAAATAATAATCAAAAATTATATACAATAAATAAAAATAAAATAACTAAAAGATAATTAAATGTAAAAAAAAGAACACATAAATATCTACGTATATACAACATCTATTTTACCTTTGGTCTCTCTTCAAAATGAATAAATCTTTCACCTTTATAAATTAAGTATAAAAAACTATTTGTTTTTAGAACGCGTTATTGTTTCAACATAAATACATTTCACAATTGTTTTCAGCTGTTAAAGTACTTATAAATGATAGAAGAAATATTTTAACCTAATTTTGGATTTTCGGCAAAGATGCCAAACAAAGCAGCCCACAGTCTTGGCAACACATTCGCTCATTATTAACAAAGAATTAAAAATAGCTAATTAAAAAATCAGTTTAAATATGGAGGAAAAGGTAAAATGGCTTAAATAAGAAGAGTTTATTTTTAAAATTTTATTATTCTTGATTTGAAAACTTCTTTAGGGGCGCGTAGCACTTTATTTTGTGAGTAGTGAATGAGACTGAGCCTGTTTAGACTAATCACTACGTTATTGAAGTTCTATTTTTAAAAAAAGACCATGTATATATATATATATATATATACAAGACAATTACCCCAACTGATGTCTGAACAAAACTACCCGCACTTTAAAAGTTTTGTATGCGGGTGGAAAAAAAACTGTGGGTCCAACCCAATTCTTCCTGGTTAGGCGTGAAGAAGCAGTACCTGGAAGGCCGCTGATTAGGACAGGAGAAGAAGATGGAGGACGATAAAATCAGAGACAAAATTATGAAGTAGGCTGCGTGCACAGCAATTTAAAAATGTAAAAAGATAAACTTGCAACAGTGATTTGTTATGAAATGTGCATCAAGTCACTGATGCAAATTCCCGTATTGTCTTAAAGACAGGGTAGGGAGGAAAATAAAATAATGCCTTGACAAGTCTAAAGACCAAAAAATAAAGAAACAACAAAATTAAATACCATACAATTAAAACTTGTTGTTTGTTCTCCCCTTCCTTGCCTTTTAGACAAGTCCGGGGGAGGAGGCGGGGGAATTATGCCCAGTTAAAATTCCCACCGTGTACCGGGAATTGAACAGGAAATATTTTTCGATTTAACTTGGGTTAGGTATCGTCCAAAGAGCTGAATACAATTAAAACTTGAAACATCAACCGTAAAAATAATAAATTACAGAAATTCGATTTTATATTGCACTCGATTGTGTTTCGTCAAATTAGTGCCCTCCTCCCCATTATTGAAATTTTATTTTAAAAAAGTTCTTATATATATATATATAAATGTCACAAAGATTGTTTATACTTTGTGAATATAGAACAAAAAAAAAAAGTATTTATATTTCATATTATGAATCACGCTTTGATGTTTCAGTTATATAGTGTGATCTTAAGCACTCACCATTGTTTTTAAATTATGGAGTGCAGGCACGAAACATTTCATAAAATTCAACTATTATAAAGGTAATTTTGTACGATATTTGGGTCTCCACTTGGACAAACGAATAACATAGACATACCACATAAAACAAAAAAGAAAAGAACTTAATCAGCGATACGGACTTCTTTCTAGGCTACTTGACAGACGTTCAAAATTATCTGTGACTGATAAATTAACTATTTACAAAGTCCTCATTAAACCACTTTGGACATATGGAATCGAAAAATAGGGAACAGCAAAGAAATCAAAAATAAAAATCATCCAGTCATTCCAGTCAAAAGTTCTTCAGAAAATTGTAGACGCACCCTTTTATGTTTCAAACCTCACGTTACACACTGACCTTAACACTCCTTTCATCACAGCAACTGCCAGTGACCGCTTTAATAATTTTCATGACAGACTGACTCTAAATTCCAATCCACTTGCTCAAGCTCTATCTACTGCCACACATCCAGAAGACTGCTGAGGCGCTGGCCAAGATACTTATTGCATTGAGCTACTTGCTCCACTATCTTTTTTTGTGTGTTATTATGAGTTATTTTTACTTATTTTACTACTTTTTTTTGTTATTACTATACTTTTTTTTTATGCTATCATTTATTCTCCTTAATATCATCACATCACCGAGGTGGATGGCGAATTTATTGTAAGCCAGGAATATGTATAACTAATAAATAAATAAATAATTTTGAAATTAGCTGAGGTTTAAACTCTATTTACACTTGTTTTGTTAATTCAGCACCAGAAGATGGTGAAAACTATTTACTTAAATTAAATAGAACCTTTATGAAAGTCGAAAAAGGTGGTACGTATGATCTTTAACTCCACTTTCAAAAGAACACCTTTTAGTAAATGTACCCGTGTTGTCTGCAATCGTCAAGCGATTGGAGTACCAACCAGGCAGCGCTGGATAGACACTACTCCAATGCAATCCTCTTGACCCCTCGCCCTCCCCCCCCCTCGGTCAAGGCAGGGTCTTAACAACCTCAAGTCCTCGATTGCTGCACTCCGGCATTTATTGCTCAACCAATTCGCTTCTGGTAGCTAGCGGTGGATTCAACTGTGAAAGAACTGACTTGTTGAGTCAACAACAATTGCGTCAAACAATTCCAAAGTAATTATTTAGATACAAAATAATATTAAATTCCTTCTTATAAATTGAATACAATATATACATAAATATTTACAAAATAATAATAAATAAAATACTTTAAATTTTCATAGTGGCTGAAAAAAGTAGAAATGGTAATATTACTAATGATGAAATTATAGGTGAAATCCTGCAACGTAAAAACTCAAAATTTGAGAGGGGATCAAGTTTTTGAATTCTTTGTTCGATCACAATGGTTCATTATTAAAACAAACAAACCAAAAATATTTAAAAATAGCGATATCTTTACCGATAGTGCTTTCATTTCGATGAAACTTTCTTATTTTTTAAGGAAATTGAAATACTTTTAAAACATCTCATCACAATATCGCCAAAAAAGTGTATAATTTTTGAGTTATTCGGAATCTAATTTTACCATCCCTCGCAACTTCTTCCAGCTCCTTTTCGTTGAAGTATGTTATGCAGATAAATTTGAAGGGCATCGGGAATAAGACTTTAACGAAGTTTCATTGAAATCGGCACATTCGTTTAGGTGCTAGAGTCTATAGCAACTTTTTTTTTCGGTCGCCATCTTGAAAGGAAAATGCGGATAGGAATGTCGATGAAGGAGAATCATCCTCTGGTGACCTCTAATTTTAAAGCCAAATCTGAAAAATAATCGGTCCAGTAGTTTCGAAGAAAATGCACGGACGGCGGACGGACAAAAAAAATTGCATTCTAATTCTACGTACCCAGAAACTTAAAACCTCAAATTTTGAGAGGAGTTAAGTTTTTGAATTTTTTGTTCGATCACAATGGTTTATTACTGAAAATAATAAACCAAAATAAATGAATGAAATGTAGAAATAGTCTTTTTTTTTTTGACTTGTACATTTGCCAAAAGTTTTTTAATTTTTTGGTTACACAAGGTGAAGTGAATGATCTTGTTGATTTTTTCTGCTTTATCTTGTATAAGGGCGTATGCTTATTTATTTATTGTTTTTAAGATGTGAATAAATGGGATAATGAATCTTGATCTGTAATATTACAGTATTGGCTATGACAGAATAAAGTGGAATATCGAGTCTTAATATATAGCATTAAATTTTATAAGATGCTTTTGAATGTAGAGTCTTGTATTTTGATTGCCGCTTAATCGTAATTGAGCAATTAGTCTGAACTTATATATCCGAATTTTTAAGTTGAGATATTTTTCACCTCTTCCCAGGAAGCTTATATAAAAGGAATTGGATTTAGGCCGTTTTCAATATCCATACAATGCATGTGGTTTTGCGATTTTCTCATGGATTAATGTAATCATATCTAGCCAGAGAGAATTAAGAATTAAATCTAAACATGTGATGAATAAATTAATATAAATAGGGCAGTAAATAATTAATATAGGCGGAAATTGAATACTTATAGTTACTAGCTTAAGCCCATTTGGAGCTATGCTTCACATATATACAAGACAGCCAAAAAAGACAAACTTTCAGGACTCTTTGATACGTCAGCAACATTACTTTATAAAATGCCCTACAGATGCCAATATTTAACGACGACACACGAACTCAATGATTCAAGGCTTGGCCACAATATACGCGATAACACCTATAGCTGGCTCAAAAGAAGACAGATGGGTGATCGTCTCTCTTCATTTTTTTTCTTTTCTCATCTTCTTTGCCTATTAGACTATACGCGGTTATTCCCGGACAGGGAGAATTACGCCTGATGACGTCTATCTATGTCGTACTCCGTATCGAATTCCCTAACTGCGAACTTACTGGTTGACAGTATTTCTGACAGGTGTGAGTAGAAAGGGGGCGGGGTGGCCGAACGGGTTAACGCGTGTGCACAGGACCGCACGTTTTCCGGCAACCTGATGACCGAAGTATTGAATTATAAAATAGTTGAGTTCGCGTCCCGGTGACGAGAGGGACTTTTAACCCTGGCATTAATCCTTCACCCTCGACGCCTGGCTCGTGAATACTCCGTACAGCCTAAAAGGCGAGGATGGGAAGAAAAAAAAAGGAAAAGAAAAGAGATGTGAGTAGAAAAATATAGTTAAAAAAAAGTACAAAAATTTTCAATGGAAAAACGCTGGAAATTATAACACGATAGCTTATCAGTTCTAAGCAATCGTATAAGTATTTGTGAATACGAGTATATATATATACATGTATGTGGCCTAGTGTTGCCCAAAATCGGTCTTGGTCTTGTACTTTGCAAGAGCAAGACCATGACTGGAAAAAAAATCGATTTTTTAAATAAAAATTAAGGCCACATAGTTATTACTGCTTGACAATCTTAGTTACTATATGTTAATAATTGGTATAACCAATATACTTTTGCATTTAACTCCTCTAATTTTTCATTTAGATTTAGTTAGGTTTCTCCTATCTAAAAAATTACAGTAATATCTCTATAGCAATAAGCTAATAAATAACTGCAAGACTGTTAAGAGAATCTTGAGCAAGACCAAGACCATGACCAACACTGAGTTTGCAAGACCAAGACTCGTCTCGGTCTCGCTTTTGGGCGAAACTAATTTAGCGTTTCGCACATTTCACTAGAAGGTGGTAATTCTGGGAAATAATAAATACAAAAATTACCCCATCAAGATTTTTCATTTTTTGGAGAAAAAAAAATGTAGAAAAGCAAATTATTCTTTAAATATCGTTTGCTTACGTAGATACAGCTATTTCGTATAGTAATAAAATAAAAGAAGTTGGCTTTGCATTAGAACAGATAAAAAAGTTCAAAACGGCATTCATCTGCACCTAGTAAAGCAAATTTGTAAAACTTTTTAATTATTACTAATGGGCATCGACCGATAGACATTGCCATTTGGACGGATTAAATTGTTATTATTGGTTAAATAAATCTGTGAACTAACTAGTCGACTGATTTCGTCGATTTTCGATTGATTTCATTATTTTATTATGTTTATTCCTATATGAAACATATAGGAATAAACATAATAAACCAAAAAGTGATTAAATTTTGAGTTATTAGCCAATAAAAATCTTTTAGTTTAATGTTTTTGGTTTATTCTTGAAATTTAGGCCCAATTTTAAAATGTTGAAATGATTTAAAAAATGTTATCTCACTTTGATCCACAATGGGTGGAGGGTTTTCAGCTGAAGTCCCTAAAATGGAAACATTTTTTTTTTATTGCTCCTTATTTGTTTATTTGAGTGATCTGGAATAAATACTTTAAAACAATCCAAATATGTACTATTTTTAAATTATAACGCATGTATTTCAGCTACTAAATGTAAACACGAGTTTTATTTAAGATTAAATCCAGCGTTAAAAGAGAAAATTAAATCCCGGCTCCGCAACTCATATGTAAAATAAATTGACCAGTTAAAAAATACAAACACTATGCATGGAATTTCTCGATTTTTCCCTCGGAATTTCACGAAAGACAAAAGATGCCACAACCCATAATGATCATAGATAAAAGCATTATGTCTGACATATTAGAACGTCCGGAATCCCGTCACAATTTTCGTAAAAGATTGCTTACATTTGAGAAATAAAGCTGGTGCTATAATAGTGAGCCATCCGCCATGACAGTAACAAATGCAAGCTTATACCTTCCACCTCACTTAAGTTTCTCCTCTTTTATCAAACAATTTTTAACCATCTCTTTGCCTTTATTATATTTAAAGCTGTATGGAATATTTTATATACTCAAAATACATTTTAAACATTAATATAATAAAGAAACAAAAAAAAATCTCTTATTCGTCTTAATTATATTTGTTTATTCTACTTTGTTTATTTTTATTATTAGCCTTTACCTTCGAACAGTGCAAGGAAAAATCTTGCCGAATATATAGGAATATTATATTATACTTATATATGTAAATAGTTAAAATAAAATTACGAAGGATAAGAAAACAAATATTAGCATACCTCGATTGAAAAAGCGAACCTTACAAAGTAAAAAATGAATTCAATGTTAAATAAAAAAAAAAATAATAATAATACAACATTCCTAACAAGATAAAAATTGTAAACTCGCCTCACACACTTTACATGGTCCTTTAACAAAACTAAATGATTGGTGCAAACTTTAGAAAATTCGATTCCACCAAGACAAATTGCAACAAATCACTTTCACTATTAAAACTATAAAAAAAAAAACAAAAAAAACCTAAGGTGTGTTCTTCAGACCCAGTGAAAACATCAACAAGACGAGATTAATAATATGAAATATTAATTATAAATAATAACTCATTATAAAGAGGATGAAATGCTGAACATTTCCCTTGTTTACACTATGCAAGTCCGATTTTTAGTATCTCGTTATCATTTGGTTTTCAACATTATTTTTTCCTTTTGGCCTCACTAACATGGCGTTGCGTTTAGGTACAATTTTGAATAAAAGCCCAAGACAGAGAATGATATGCTGAACGATTCACTCGCATTCAGTTTGCAAGTCCGATTTTCAATTTCTGAGATATTTTGTAACCGAGATTAAGGAAGCAGTGAAAAAACAAAACAAACTCTTCTCTCTTTTGTTTCCGAAGCCTGATTACTAATTCATATTTTAGCATGTGCACGTGCTCTTACATCTTATATCTCTTGTATCTTGACTATCTTTTCTAGATGTTTGGATGTGGCATGCCATACTATTGTATATAGAATAAGTATCTTTTTTTGTTATTTTTATTATCTTAAATATCTTCCTATTTATCTTTAATTGTATATAGTAATTATGTTTAAATTCTCTCTTTTTCCTTGTATTTTCTTTTTTTTTTATGGTACATAGTATTAATTCTGTAAATATTTCTTTTTGTAAATAGATCTGTTAACCTTTTTTGCTGCTTTATAAAAATATCCAACCTAACCCCTTCTCACCTGAGCTAGCATGGTAGAATAAATGATTAATCATGGCCAAATCATGGGTAAGTAACTTATATAATCTATAATTATCTCGTTAGAGATGAAAGGCTAGTAAAGCCAGGCGCCCAACAATTAAAGATTCCGATATAAAATTATATTTATTAAAAATTATTTTATTATATTTTTACTTTATCCTTTTTTGGTCATAATTTTAATCCATATCTTCAATTAAACTCGTTATTATTTGGTTTTCGACATTATTTTTCTCTTTTCCCCTCTCTAACACGGCATTGCATTAAGATACAGTTTTAAATAATAGCTCATTACAATGAAGAAGATGCAAAAACACTTAAATTAGTCGACTCCAGCCGACTTTATCAGAGCGTTACACATCAGAAATCTGACGGCTCAATCTAATTCACTTTCTACAAAAAAGTGCAAAACGCGGCTAAAGAAGTTTTCACTTCAAAAAATTCTAAATGACTATCTATTCTAACTAAAATTCTAAATTCTTTATTTTTAACAAAAGAAATTCCATAATAACATTTTGAACAAATAATACAAAAAAAAAAATTGAAAGTCTCCCAAAAATAGTCTTATATATATTTGATGTATATATTTATGAGAAAAAGTTAATAATGATATAGAAATAAAACATTTTTAGTAAATTTTAATCTTAATTAATTAATTAATATCTTTCAATCCATATTCAGTAAAGTAAAAAGAAATTTAGAAAAAAACATTTTTAATTTTATTGGTTTTGATTGAAACTAACTATTCTACTGATTAAAAAAGACTATCGGATCGTTAATAGTAACATAGGACAATCGTACCTGTTGTGTGTGTTAATGTAATATTAACATAGCAAATTAGGTGACAATCACGTATGTAAATGTACATATCTGTGTTTGCTGTGAACATGGTCGGTACAACGGTACAAGCTATAATACAAAGCAATTTAATTATTTCCTTCCATTATTACCAGGACTGTTATCGTTAATAATGTCACATATCGTTTTTATATCCTAGATTTTCCAAGGATTTTAGAATTTCATCCAGTAAATATACAACTGTAATTTGGTGAATGTTTCGAAATTTTGTTGTTATGATATTTATGTCTCCGGAGGAAAACAAAATAGGTTCATAGATATCGATTTAAACACTAAAATCGGGAGCAAATATAACTATTGAGATATTACGACTGAATTAAATACAATAAAACTTAAAAAAAAATCTGCTTACACAACTTTCACTTAACACCCACTTGTTAACAAAAATAAGTATTTTGAGAAAAAGGAGAAGTGAAAGTAAAAATCATAGACATTATATTTATTTATATTTCATTGTGGGAATTTTTTTTTTGATAAATGCCCTTATATATACAAATTTTAATGTTTAAAACACTGTAATCTATACAATTAAATAATACCAACAATAGCATTTATCAATACCGCATATGTTTATTTGCATAATGTTGTCGCAGTCCTTATTATATTAAGCTTGTGTTACGTATGGAAGCCTGTTCTAATCTTTCGAGCAAGTTCGGGTGCGCTCGTATTCCTTTAGTTCATCAATTACAACTATTCTCCGTTACGATCTCTTATTTCTAGTTTAGTTAATTATCAAATTCTTTCATATTTTATTTTTTATATTAGAGATTAATCCGAAATGGTCAATTGTTTCAAATAAAAACAATTAAAGTTACTTTAGAGGAAGCTAATTTTGAAAATTAGCTATTTAAGCTCTGTTGGAGAACATCAATCAGAATAAAACAAAATTTTATTTAAAACTGCTTAATTTTACACTGATATGATAAATTTAATCAAAATCGTTAGTGCCGTTTTCGAGAAAATCGTAAAAATGTTTTTAGTCCATTATATAAAGTGCCACTTCCGGTTAGCCGATTTTGACGATACATTTGCAGTAACATCTCAGGCATATAAAACACACCGACCATTTGGTGGGACTTGGTTATTTGGAGTCCGGGGATTTCAAAAAGTGTATTTCCGTTGAAAACTGAGATTCGAAAATTTTCACGATCGCAATACTTTCCTCTACTATATATTTCATATATAGATAAGTGAAAGTAAAGTTATATATTTATTAAAATTGACAATTTTATTAGATAAAAATACAATTAGTAAATTTGAAACATGTACAATATGAAGCGAAACTTCCCATTGGTAGCACTCCAATTATAGTTCTATTTTAGAAGATCCCGAGACTTCTTTGACGCCTCGGGAGTCATCAGAGATAGAAGAATAAGCTAGGTTAGAAGCAAGTAGGTTTGGAAGGCCTGAAGTTTATTATGAAAGGACATGTATATGGCTTATGTTAAGTCAGTAACAACAACAACATTAAGGTCATTATGGATGATTTTATTTGTGACATAGTTCGGAGCATTGTAAGAATTTGGTACAAGAGGAATTTGATGATTCAGAGAAGCCCCATAGCTGAGCTCCATAAGTCAAAAGAGGTCTTATTATAGTCAAGTAGACGAGTCGTATACTCAGCAGTGTTCATGTATATCAATTATGTCCAAATTTACTTGATGTATTTATGTAATACAGTTGTAAATGTCATAAAGAAAAAAAAAAAAAAAAAAAAAAAAAGTTAATATTTAATAAATTTAATAGAGTGTTTGTCTTGTGTTGAGGTACCCGAAAAGGTCTAGCAGTTTCTTGTCGATTTCGTTTTGTATAATGATTCCAAATAAGATATATATCCAGATGGAGTCCTATGTAGTGGATCTGTTCAATAGGGACAAGTGAAGTGTCATTAAAGAATATTGTGGGGCAGGAAGTCATAGTTTTACGACGAAAGGTATAGGTGATTGGACGGATTTTGTTTGGAATTCATTTTAATCTCCCAATTTAGTCACCATTCTTTAAGGTTTATGATATGTGACTGGAGGGTTTGGGAAGCAATAAATGGCCCATTGTTAACTGATAACACTATCAGAAATAGAAATGATGGTGTTAGACTGTCAGCTGTTTACACCGTATAGAGGATGGGGCCGAGGTTGTTACCTTGAGGAGCACCCGCAGGCTGAGAAAAGATCAATGAATAGACACAGCTGTGGTTTAACTTAAATGATCTGTATGAGAGCTACGATAATGAAAAATATAAGAAAACTGTAACCTAAAATGTACAATGTAGCAGTTGAAAATTTCTAATTACTCCATTGAATACTAAATAAATGGTAAATTACAACTTATATACTACGACGACATTATAGTTCTAATAATATACCTGTTGGATACGAGAGCAATGGAGGCAGTTCGGGTAGCAGTAAAATGGAAGTTGTTCGGTTTTGCAGGATCAACAGGTAGCCTCTTCTGTTTTATTTGAATTTTATGTTATATTGGTGTAATATTGGATAAGGAAACAAATGTAAAAGAAAATTTTTTTTTTACTATATGGAGAGAAATACTTTATTTAAAGCAGTGCTGCCCTTCTATATAGGGTTCCTCAATACACAGCATATTTATCAATCCTTTTTTCTGGACATAGCTCTTAATTATACTTGAATCACACATTTATATATACAAATTATTTTCCATATCACTCATCATATACAATATTAATATTATACTATACCAACATAATCACTACTATACAATAAGTTTTGGTAAAACCGATACAAAATAATCTCCGAAATTAATAGAAATAAAAATAAGATATTCGAAAGCCAAAATTAGAACGCACAAATACCAGGGAGCATAATCCGATGAACACAGATAAAAATAAATGATTAGTTAAAATATATTTTATTTTTATTTTTTATGTTAATGAAATTTACAACTGTATTACATGAAGGGGGCGGGGTGGCCGAATAGGCTAAAGCGTGTGTAACAGCACCGCTAGTTGCCCGGCAAGCGGATAACAGAGATTTGAGATGATATAAAAAGTACGAGTAAGAGGGAGGGGATTTTAAATTCACCGCCCTCACCCCCCGGCCCGGGAAAATCCCGTATAGCCTAAAAGGCGAGGTAGGGAAGAACAAAAAAAAAAAAAAAAAAAAAAAAAAATATTCTGTATTACATGGAAAATACAACAAGTAAATGTGACATTGGTAACATGACATGTACAACATGAAAAGAAACTACCCATTGGTAGAACTCTAATTAAAATTCTATAATAGAAGGTCCTGAGGCCATCTTCTTTTCAGACGCCTCGGAGGGTTATCAGGGATCGAGGAGGAAGCAAGGTTTGAAACGAGAGGATTCGGATGATTCTGCAGTTTGTTATGGAAGGATAGGTATCTGGTATCTGCCAAATCGGAAACATATGGAACATTAAGGTCTTTATGGATGATGTTATTTGTGACAAAGCAAGGAGCGTTGAGGATTTTACGAAGGATTTTGGATTGTAAGGATTGGATACGAGAGGAATGGTTTAGTGGAGCTCCAAAGCTCAATTCCGTAAGTCCAAATAGGTCTTATTATTGTCATATATATGAGTCGTTTGGAATTGATTGAAAGCTTAGAGCGTTTGTCTAGTAAGTGCTGCAGTAGTCGGAAACGTCGGGCGGTTTCTAGTCGTTTCAGTCTTGTATGGGGGTTGTTAAAATATTTAAAATTAAATAAATAAATAAATGATAATAAATATACATAATTAACCCTCAATTACTATATATGTGGTGATGAATCTAGATCCCAAGGGAGTCTAGAATAGTGCTCTCCGCCAACATTGCGAGCTCCACGACGTCAACACCAAGTTCCTCCAAGAAGCTCCTTGTTATTTTAGGAATCGCTTCTTGAATGATAGTTGGATTGATTGGAATGAACTATTTAGATGAAACTGAACTTGCTGGAGATATCTTGACTGACGTGGTGGGGGCAGCACGTCGTAAGCAGCCCGGTTCCGCAAGTACACCATTTTTTTACCTTCTGATCATGGCGAAGATCCTCTATCGATTTTTAATAGATTGTCTTCAAGAAGTTTTTAGAAGCTTGTCCCCAGCATACGGCTCGGTTCACTTGTTAATTCCCAGCTCGATTAGACAAACTTAACCTTATCATAAATTACTTTAACGTGCAGCCGATGTGTCACTATTACAAGCTCGAGCCGAACTCGATATATAAGAACAGGAATAAGAACAATCAAGTATCGAAAAGTCATCAGACAACAGTAGTATTTTTATTGACTGAACCACAAGGTCCTTAGAAAATATATCTTATTTAACATTCAAGAGATATACATTCCTTTCACTAACTTAAAAAAAAAGAGAGAAAAAAAGTATAAAATAAATAAAACCTGTACCACTACAACAGTACCACTACACAGTGGGTTCAGTACTATTTAGTGAAATCAGTGTTTCTTGGTCCACGGTTGTGCAAGGAGGTGATTTGACCGAGATTACGCTCAACCGCCAGGTGTTCCCCCTTAACTAATTATTTAATTAAGTGTACCCACTTTATAGAGACTGTATGTGCCCCAGGAGGGTCTACCTACCCAGGGTCGATTCACGGCCAATGAAACAGAACAAATAATTTTTCTGCTATGAGCCGGGATTCAAACCTGGGACCTTTAGCATTGGAAGCTCAGTACTCTACCACTGAAATACCCACTTACTAACATATAGTAAAAGAAAAATATTGCGATTGTGAAAAATTTTGAACCTGGGTTTCCATTGGATATATTCGTTTTTAGTCCAAATAATTGACTAGGTCTAGAAGTCAACGAGAAGAAAACCAAGTATATGAGAGTTGGTGGTGAGGTGGATCTGAACTCTCCGTTTGAGGTAGGTTCTTTTAAGTTTCAGAGAGTAAAAAGCTTTATATATCTTATATCTGAAGTAAATAGCAAAAATGACATGACTCAAGAAATACAGGGAAGGATCACGGCTGCCAATAGATGTGTCTTTGGACTTGGCCGACACTTAAGAAGTAGGTATCTCTCAAAGAAGACCAAGCTGATTCTATAAAAGACCCTTGTACCGCCTGTTTCGACATATGGCTCAGAGGATTGGACGATGACGAAAAGTGATGAGATGAAGCTGAGAGGGTTCGAGCGAGGAGTCCTCAGAAGGATTCCAGTAAAGGAGGGTGATGTCTGAGGAAAAGAAAAAATAGGAAGCTCAGTTCTCTTTATACAGACATCGACGTAGTCGCATATATTAAACTTGCCAGATTAAGGTGGGCAGGGCATGTGGCCAGAATGAGCACCGTTGAAATACCCATGAAAATAATGATGGAGGAGCTGCACCTCGTAAGACGGGTAGGAAGGCCGAGGACGAGGTGGTTGGACAACGTGGCCTATGATGCGAGAACCCTGCTTGGTGTACGGAACTGGAGAGCTGCAGCAGAAGACAGAGCCAACTGGCGGAGGCTCTTGGAGGAGGCCCAGTCTCGAGGGGAAGGGGGGACATCGCCACGTATCTATGTAATAAAGTTATATAAGTATCCACGTATCGTCGCGGGGACGTCGCGCCACATAACTATGTAATAAAGTTTTACAATAACGATATTTATGTGTGCAAGGAACGTAGCCCAAAAACGATAAATCGTTCAAAACTACTTATATTTTGATTACTTATACAATAAAAATCATCTTAACGAAAGTGTGATCCATTCTTTGAATGGATCCTTAGATAGTAGATTTTTACGACGTTCTAGAAAACTGATCCAACGATTCAAATGAAAGTTATTGCATATAAAATTTAATGGTTTTTAATATCAGTAGGTGCTAACTTCAATTTAATAGTTTGTGACAGGGCTTATTATTATTCTGTAGAGGCCTGTGTATATGTGCATACTAATCTATCATATAATAGCATTGCGCGATATTGAATAATACAAGGAATATAAACTATAGTTAACTTAGGCCAGAGATCTCCAAATTACGAGCCTGCAAGCACCTCCAATCCGGCTCGTTTCTTCAAGTGTCTTGGACTGCATAAAATATAAAAAAATATGAAATTTAGTTAATCATTCAAACACGAGATTACTAAAACATTTATTGCATAAATTATTTCTGTTAAAAATCTCATTTCACAACTGAAGTGTCATTTATAATTTTTTTCTTTTCATCACAAGTCACGGGCCGCTGGACATAATATGGCTTGTGGGCCAAAACGTTTGGAGACCCCTAGTTTGTTTGATATAATTAAAAATAACTTCTTGTACATATAATGGTAAGAACATTGGGGATTTTAGAAAAGTAATAGTTGTTGAAGGAAATGGAGACTAAAGAAAAACAAAAGATTAATAATTTCTACATTCAAAATGTAATACATACAATGACAATTTTTCAGGGTTATTAAATAAAATTTTAATAGAAATTGAATGCTAATTCTAAATCAAAATTGCAAACATACTTTGATCCATTTGGACATACGTACTAACAGATATACGGTTCAACAAGAAAGACTCACAAAAAGTACAATATCTTCAGTCCGAAATTTTCCGAGTAATAACAGCAGCTACCTGGTACGTAAATAACATAACTTTACATAACGGCTTAAGACAACAACCAATTGACCAACACATACGTACTCGTTACTTACCATTCCATGTTGAACTACAATGATGCAACATATTTATAATAGACATGACCACCGTTGACATCAGGAGGAGACTGAAGAGGAGCTGGATGAGATCTCTCTCCTGATTTAAGACCAGGAAGAGGTTTTGCTGGGTACTAGCGGATCTAGGGTTTAATTTTGGGTAGGGGTTCAGCCCAAAACTTTTTTTCATATATTTAACGATATTTACTTTGATAAAAAAGAAAGAAACTAACTACGTATACACAGGCGGATTTACGGGGGGGAGGGACTTTCGGACTGAAGTCCCCCCCAAAATGGTAAAATGTAACCATTTTTTACAGAACAAATTGTTAAAAACTATCTCTTAAAGTATTATTGTTCGTGTAATTACATTGAATAGGACTTCAAGAATCACTTAAAAACCATGCCATATAGTTTCTTTCTTTTTTTTCATTTTCAAAATTATTAACGTTATATATATGAAAAAAAAAAAAAAGCTTTTGGGCTGAAACCCCCCAAAATTAAATCCTGGATCCGCTAGTGTACGTATATGAAATGGTGTGATTCTTGAAGTCCCATCAAATGTAATTACACGAACTATAATACTTTAAGAGATATTTTTTTACCATAAAACATGGTTATATTTTACCATTTTGGGGAGGAGAGTTTAGCCCGAAAGCCTCCCCTTCCCTCCGAAGATCTGCTTGTGCCCTTCGTCACACCAGTAAATCTGCTGATTGTCAAATCTGCTCACGACAGGTGCAGACGAAGTTATGAACAGAAAAAAAATTAATTAAAAAGTTTTGTTTTAACAACTTCAATTCCGATAGTAAATTTAAATAATTAAATTCTACTAGAGTTGAAATCAATTTTATTTATGCCTTGGGCAGTACAAGGAAAAAACAGAAATGTATGAATATGTATTATATTTTATTTGTATATATTGTAATCTGTATAATAAAATTGTTAAAAAAATATATATAATTTTATTGAATGTAGGGTGCGACGGGATAAGTTGTGTGATATGCAAGGCACTCGTGCTAAGAAAATTATTATTACTTTTAAAAATGAGATATTTGATTGAATTCTTCAGTTTTTAATAAATAGATGTGGATGAAAATTGTGGAGTGGATGAGCGAACTTTTTGTCTGTTAAAAGAGTCCGAAACAATTTAGATAAAAACATTAAAATATTACTCTTAATTATTGACGGTTCGAGCAACATCTTTTATTTACTACATTTTCTAAATATAGACCCTAAACTGCAGACAATGACACGAATTGTTTATTCTATATTTAACGTTGAGCGTAGGTTTTAGATACTGAAATAGAATGGATCGTGGGAGTTTCAATTCTGCGATTGTGTTAACTAAGTTACTATTATTTGAGTCGCTTATTTTCGAAGTGAACCTTCCTCAATTTTTTTTTGGAAATCGATATAAGTACCATGTAAAAACGCCCAATGGATTTGATGGTGTTTTAAAAAAAAAAAATGTTAAAAAAAATATCACATAGGGTTTTTTTTTTTTTTTCAACGAATGTAAAGAAAAATACATTTCTTAAGTATTCTTTAAAAAACAATTCGCCAAAGGGATTTTTAACCGTTTGAATAATTCACCAAAAGACGTTAAAGCGTTTAAGCAACGTTTCAGATTTCATAAAATTATTTACATTTTTTTTTACTGAATGTAATCAAAGTTGCATTTATTAAGTATTCTTTAAAAAAACTCACGAAACGCTTTTTTAACAGTTTTATTCAAATAAAAAAATAAAATAAATTCACTTTATTGTACCATTATGAGTCTGTCTTTGTTAAAACCATTTAAAGGAGACCATTTAAGATAAAATCGAGATTATTCACGTTTTTTTTTTAACACCCTATAATCGGACCACAGTTACTCAATGTAATGAAACATGCATTCATTAAGTATTCTTTAAAAAAAGCTTTTTAACAGTTTTATTCAAATAAAAATTTAAAATTAAATTTATTTTCTTGTGCCACTATGGCAAACAAAAATTAAATTTTTTATAGTACAATTTTAATAACTTTATTCTACCATTTTCTGTCTTCAAAGCGAACCCCCAACTTTTTTTTTTTTTGTTTCGAAACGTGCCCTTGAAGTTTAATTATTTCCAAAAGCCGCCTTATTCAAGCTCCGAAGTTTTTAAATTATTAAAAAAATTTTATTATTTTTTTTTATTAACGAAATTTACAACTGTAATTAATAATAAATACAACAAGTAAATATGAACAAGTAATATGACATGTACAACATGAAGAGAAACTACCCATTGGTAGCACTCCAATTATATTTCTATATTAGAAGGTCCCGAGGCCATCTTCTTTTTAGACGCCTCGGAGGGTTATCAGGAATAGAAGAGGAAGCAAGGTTGGAAACGAGAGGGTTCGGATGGTTCAGAAGTTTATTATGAAAGGACAGGTATCTGGATTGAGCTAAATCGGAAACATATGGTACATTAAGGTCATTATGGATGATTTTATTTGTGACAAAGTAGGGAGCATTAAGGATTTTACGAAGGATTTTAGATTGTAGGGATTGGATACGAGAGGAATTTGATGGTTTAGTAGAGCACCAAAGCTCGATCCCATAAGTCCAAATAGGCCTTATTATAGTAATATATATGACTCTTTTGTAAATAGTTGGCAGTTTAGAGCGTTTGTCTAGTAAGTGCTGGAGTAGTCGGAAACGTCGGGCGGTTTCTAGTCGTTTCAGTCTGGTATGGGGGTTCCAAGTGAGTCGTTTGTCAAGGTGGAGTCCTAGGTATCGGATTTGATCAACAGGGATAAGTGGGAAATTATTAAAATAGTCAGCAAATTTTCGGAAATATGTGCTACAAATAAAGAATTTCTTAAGTTCATTTTAGTTTAAGATTAAGAAATTATATTCATAATGAAATGTTTCGGCTATATTTGATCCACCATTTTTTATTTATTTTTTATTTATCCACAATTAGTTTCATACTAAAATTACATTTAACAATACGATGGTATAATAATGTGATAGTGATTTTAATATTTTCTTAAATCCTACATTATATAAATCACATCCCTAATGGGATTGTGTCAATAAGACAATTTACATTGTTTTTTTCTTAAAATAAAATGAAATATTCCACCAATAAAAATTAAAATCATTAAGGTAAGGTAATTCATATAATGGTCCTTGGAACGAATATACAAATTTTAAACATTTTATTATGAATTTCTTAATTTATACATTTTTTAAATACTATTCTTGATACTACAGTTGGAATAGAAAATATAGTTTTCGTCTTTCCTAAAAAAAATGTGGACCATGATTACATTTTGTATGATTATATGCAAATAAACTAAAATAAAATTGTAGGACGTAAGATGGAACATATTGTCTATTACTAAAATAAGCAAATGGCTCGTTTTAAAAGAGAGATACACTGATTATGTTATAAATGGACGAATCCAAACTATAAAGCCACGATTCTCTAATATACAGATGAATAGTTAACTTGCCAACGTTATAATAAGATCACATCTATGCAAGAAAGAAAAAATCTGGTGTGGTGCGCGCATCACACAACTTTCACTTACCACCCTCTTTTTAGCAGAAATAAGTATTTTCAAACAAAGGGAAGTGAAATTGAAAAATATAGACTCTATATTTATTTATATTTCATTGTGGGTATTTTTAAGTACCCTCATATATACAAATTTTAATATTTATATCTGGGTTATCTATACAATTAAATTTAATATTTAATAGTTGACCGTTGCATTATAAAGGAAGGAGATGGTCCGTGGTGGCAGTCATAAACAGGCTAAATAGTGGTAAAACTATTATATTATACCACTATTATATTATATAGTTTTACCACTATAGGCTTTTAATAAAATAGTTTTACCACAATTTAGCCTATTTATGACCGCCACCACGGACCATCTCCTTCCTATATAATTAAATATTAAATAATACCAACAACAGCATTTATGAAAACCAGATATGTATATTTATATATTGTCGGAGTCCGTATTATATTAATCTCATGATAAGTATGGAAGCTTGTTCTAATCTTTCGGGCGAGCTTGGGTGTGCTCGTATTTCTTTGGTTCCTCAATTACAACTATTCTCCTTTACGATCTCCTTTAGTTATTTATCAAATTCTTTCATATTTAACCATTTTTCATATTAGAAATTAATGTGAAATGGTCAACTGTTCCAAATAAAAAAAAAATAAAGGTACTTTAGAGGAAGCTAATATTGATAATTAGCCATTTAAGCCCTGTTAGAGAACATCAATCAGAATAATAACAAAATTTTATTTAAAACTGGTTAATTCTACACTGATATGATGAATTTAATCAAAATTGTTAGAGTGGTTTTCGAGATAATCGTAAAAATGTGTTTAGTCCATTATATAAAGTGCCCCTTCCGGTTAGCCGATTTTGATGAAAAAGCTACTGTAACATCCCTAGCATATAAAAACCTTAAATATGCAATTTCACTTCCGTAAGACTTATCGTTTTTGAGCTAGACTGTTAACATACACACACACACAGACCATTTTGCGGGACTTGGTTATTTGGACTCAGGGGATCTCAAAAGGTGTATTTCCGTTGACAACTAAGATTCAAAAATTTTCACGATCGCAATATTTACCCTTACTATATATTACATATATAGGTAAGTGAAAGTAAAAATGAGGGGGAAAATTGCTATTGACATATCACCAAGTCATCCAAATACCTCAGAGGAAGGTTATATTGATCAGCTGTTATTTAAATTAAATAAAAAAGAAAAAAAAAACAAGCTCGAAGATGTTTATAACATCCATATTCTACAAAACTGAGTGGATACACTACTCCGCAAATAATATCACTAAAATAAGCATAATAAATAAATAAATATAGTTGAAAATAGACATATATTATGCGATCTTGTTTTTTTCTGT
The DNA here is from genome assembly GCA_928085145.1 of Nezara viridula. Lineage (NCBI taxonomy): Eukaryota > Metazoa > Arthropoda > Insecta > Hemiptera > Pentatomidae > Nezara > Nezara viridula. The sequence goes on along the minus strand of OV725081.1, from coordinate 121,056,405 downwards.
TCTGATGTTTCAATTGGCGAAACATATGGCAGAGACTCATGGCTTTGTAATTTGGATTTTGTCTATTATTCAAATCTATCAAATTTATCTGTCTCATAGTGTCGGCAGGACTGACTAACCACTCTCAAGGTTATAACGGTATCCTAATACTTTGTCGTGGAATATTTTATTATTATATAAGATCAATTTTCTAATTGGTGGAGACTAGGGTTGGGGGCGTGGCAGGGCAGGTGGTGGGGGAAGAGCGGGGCTTCCTCAGTTCACCCCCTTCCGCCTTCAGGTATACTTCCGCACGGTGAGCAGAAAGTATTCTCGTAGCTCTCTCTGTAGTTGACGCTTTATAGAAAAAATAAATAAATAATTCTTTTAATACACACTATTTTAGAAACAGAAATATATAATATTTCGAATTATTAAAATAATTAATCAATAATTAAACTTAGTAAAATTGCAAAAAAAAAAAATTCACAGATAGGTAAACCTTTTTTATATTTAAAAACGTATAAAAATTAAATATGAAAATATTTTGAAAATTCCGATTTTTTGCAACAATTTCATTATATTATATATATATATTTATATAGATCTTCAGAAAATTAAAAAAATAAATAAATACAAAATAGTGTCTTGACTCTGAGCTGTTGAATCTTTATTTTTAAATAATTAAAATGACTAAGTGTTCATAAACTGAAGCAAAATACAACATTAATTTTTTTTTTAAATCACATTTTACAAGCTGAAACAAGTAAATTAAATGAATTTTCAAGTTATTTTTTTTAAAACTATAATATTTCCCGTCACTTACAGAAAAGTTAAAGTTTAGAAATACAAAAATTGGACCCATTTTTTAATAGAAATTAATTTTTAACAACACAATTCAATTGAATTTATGATATTCAGATTAAAATGTTTATGAAATAAATTATGAAAATGAATAAAATTATGAAATTCCACAACATATAATTCAATCCTCTACCTAACTAAACATGAGTAAATCAGGATTCATTTAGTTTAATTTTTTTTTTGTATTTAGAAGAAATTTTCGATTTATTCAACGTTCAGATAATCGAAAATGATAATCTTTTTTAAAATCATTAAAATATATATTAAATATGCTATATATATGCATTTAATAACGCATCGATCCACATTTGAAAACAATTAATAAAAAAAGCTTTTCACAACAATTGTACTAGTGTGCACTAAGACATCGCAACTATACCTCAACTATGAAAATTTATTTTATTAATTTTTTAAAGTTATTAATGAAGTAATAAAAAATGACAACTACCATGGTCAAAGCTATTATGAAATAACAAATATATAAACTTGTCTACATTCTAGATTACAAATATTCCATCTATATGGAAAAGTACTCAAAATATTATCCTTTCATTATCGAAATATTATAAATCATTCATCCCCTATACCTTCATGTACAATTTTTTACTTCTTGGAAAAATAAATGTAATAATTATCATTACAACTACATTATACACTAATTAATATTGTCTATTTATTATTTTTTTTTACATATATTAATCAAATTGCATTGAATTCTATTTGTAGTAGATAGGCATAGTATACGAGTAAAATAGTAATTAATTACTATCAAGCACGGGCGGATCTACGGGGGGGGGGAGGGTGCTTTCGAGCTGAAGCCTCCCCCCCCAAAATGGAAAAATATAACCATGTTTTATGGGAAAAGAAAATTAAAAAATACCTGTTAAAGTATTATTGTTCGTGTAATTACATTTAAAAGTACTTAAGGAATAACTTAAACACCATTTCATAAAGGTAGTTAGTTTTTTTCTGTTTTTCCAAAGTAATTATCTTCATTTTTATGAAAAAAAAAAGGTTTCGGAATGAAGCCCCCCCCAAAATTAAATCCTGGATCCGCTAGTGCTATCAAGGTAAAACCAATTTTAATTTTGAGATCTAAAATCGGCCTGATATCAGAGAATAGCTCCATTGCAAGCGCCTACATTTGTTATTTCCAGAAAGATGAGAAAAACAATTTACTTTTTATGGCTTCAATATACCATAAATCGATTTCGATGACTGTCTTTTTTTTCTTTTTTAACGAATATTAAATTGAATTGGAAAACGAAAAAAAATTATATTGAAGAGTTAGAGTGCTTTCTCAACAAGCGTTTTTATGTGATTATATTCTTCTGTACACATTTACTTGATGAATTTATACTAATAAAGTTTTAAATATCATAAATAAATAAAATAAAAATATTGTAGGTAGGTACATAACAAATGAATTTTTTTGCAATTTGATTGCATTGCACTGAAAATGACCTCCGATATGAAGCAACTTACATTCAGTTACGCAACCATTAGTGCCAAAGTTTTCACTTATTTGCCTTTTGATCAATTTAATAAAAATTAGTTTAAGATCACTATTTATTAATGAACCTTTCGGGGAATCTTTGCTTGGGTAATCTTGATAGTTGGGTCAATAACTGTAATCCAACAAAAAAGTGATTAATAAATAGTAAACAAAAACTAATTGTGATTATTTATTACACTGACCTAAAGGCAAATAAGTAAAAAGATATTTTATAAAAAAATATCAAAATTGGAAAATATTGATTTTTATGGATTTGAATTTCACGAAAAAGTACAGATTAGTTAAGTTTTAATGCAATCTCTCGGTTAGTAACCAAAAATGATGGAAAGAGTAGACACATAAATGTATGTTAAGAAACTGATGAATAAAAAACAATTATAAATTTTATAAAAGATATAATTTTTTTCTATGTAAAATTAACAGTGTATATTTAATCTTACTTTTTTATTAATTTTCATTGCTTACAATTCAAGTAAAATTGTTTTACCTCATCATTTTGTATTTTATCATCTTATGATACTTTGTACATAATATTATTTTTTAATTATCATCCAAAACTTTGTCCAGAGAACATTATATATCAATATCAAACGTTTTTTTTTCTTTCGGAGATTTCTAGATATGTCTCCAAGCTAATATTTATAATTAATTATTCCGGTACACTCACTTTTTTTTTTTTTAAATCACTCCTGTTTTTGAAATAATATGAAAATAATTATTTAAAATTTAAAAAAGTAAATTATTTTAATAATTAGTAAATCACTGATCAATAAAAGGGACCAGAATTCACTACATTTTAGCCTATATTTGAAACTGTTAGGAAAAAGTTGGACATATCTCAAAGCCTAAAAGAAATCTTTAGCTGTTAAAAAAAATTTAAATTTTTAAAAAGAATATACAGAGTGTAAATAAAAGGTGTTATCAATGACCCTACAGGGTAGAGGCAATAGAAAAATAAATAAATAAATAATGAAAAAATAGAAATTACATAAATAAATCAAGAAATTTAAACAAGAAAAAAATTAGAAGGAATTATTATCAAGCCTGATGAGGGAGACTATTAATATTGTATGACTCCGATAGCCATATTATACTATATATATATATATATATATATATATATATATATATATATATATATATATATATATATATAAAAAAGGTAAACAACTATAAAACATTTATCAGATTAATGATATATGAGTGGTCTGGTATTGTATTACTTCTTGGGCTAAACAAAAGATACTTGAATAAAAAAATCAAGCTTCTTGACGATCAGTTTATTTTTGAATTTCGATGTTTACCCACCCCTTAACGAGGATACAATCCTCCCCCCTCCCCAATTGATAAATCGAGCACCTCTGAGAAAATATTATTCCCTCAAGACCTATCCATCAGCACTTATCTGAAGAATGGCCCCTGTTCAACACTGCATCGGCTCGGCCTGTTATCGGAGATCTATAGAAAGAATATTAGATTATTTATTTATTTTTTTCCTTTTTTTTTAGAATAATCCAAATAATAAAAGTCTAGTGCGGTGCGTTACACAACTTTCAGTAGACATTTTATTAACGTCATTTCTTCTCATTTTAGACCAGTCAAAAATCAGGACCAATATGAAGAAAATTAATAAATGGCTGTAAACGTGGGTATTAGTTCCACGTAAAGTGCACAACGAACCATGAAAAGTCCCTTGATTTCGTATGTCCGCTTCTATCCAAAATGGAAAATCAAAGAAATTCCACCTAGCACTTTTTGTCTTATGTGATCTTTTTCAATATATTACCGTTAAAAATCATTGTTATTGAATTTTGGACGTACTGATATAATCGGCAAGAATGCTTGTTTTGAATTTCATCACAGTTCACTCGATAAAAAAAAAAAAGATAAAATAACTAAATCGATCTATTTGGCATAAAAGTGAATTTTTTTTTATTCTAATTTTGTCACTCTTCATAATTTTGGAACTATTGACAAATCGTAAATAGCGTTTCTTATGTTTTTTGTAGTCTTAAGCAAGATATTTTGGTTTTTTAATGTTTGCTGAAAAATGGTGGTGAGGTGTTAATTTACAATAAAAAATTCGGAATCTGAAAAATGAATTCCATCATGGACTATTCGGACTAAATAGGAAGTTATGATTGTTTCTAAGTTTCTTTAACAAATTTGATTCAGGTTGCTTCTTATTCTACACAAATTATTCAAAGTTATTGTTTCATTACTATTTATTGTGTTTTATATATTTTAATTTCATTTAGTTTCTCTCTATTTTTTTTTGTTTTACATATGTATGTTAATTTTCTTATTTTACTTTCTACAACTCTTTTTCTTTTTACTCTATTTTAGTTATCATTTGTATGTATATATTGTATGAATGTTTAATGTAGCCCTAATATTAATGCCCTCCAATGCGGCAGAATGTATTAATTTTCAAATAATAAAAAACCAAAAAAAAAAAAACTCATTTCTCATGAATGATTCATTTATGTTTATTCATTCAAGTTTCTGCTGAAACTTTTCTAAGAATATGGTGGCCATAATGAAGTATTGGTATTGGAATATAGTTACATTTTGTGGTTGAAATATAAAATAAGACAGGAAGTGCTAGGTGACAATCTTTGATACTAAGTTTTGCATAGAAGCGTACATGGAAAATTAGGGGACTTTTAATAGTTTGTTCTGCATTCGATGAGAAACTAATCTCCATATGTACAGCCAGTTATGGTTTTTCTTATTATTAAATCCTAATTTAATTTACTGGGCTATTCGTACCATTCGCGGATACAACAATCAGCTAATGTGTTGTTAACTTCAATTTCATTATAAGTTAATTTTAAATAAATTAATAAACTTTAACTATAAATTCAGACCATCGAAAATTATTATAAAATAAAATATTTACTGTTATACCAAGCTGAATAAATTTTGTTTAAGTTTTCATAGTGTTTCCTTAGGGAACTATTAAACGTGTATTTTCGTTGAAAACTCGAAAATACATATATGTATTCTCTTACTATACATTAAAGCTAAGTAAAAGTAAAATAAATTTGAATTTTAACAATTAAGCGTCGCCAATCAATTACCGAATTCCTCTTATAAATACTCATAAAAAAAAAAAAAAAAAAAAAAAAAAAAAAAAAATATATATATATATATATATATATATATATATATATATATATATATATATATATATATATATATATATATATATAGAAGAAGAGGTGATAAGAACAATATTACGTGATAATAATACGGAATGAATCATAAAATTCTTGGATATGCAGACGATAGTCTTTTGGTGCAATGAATATAACATTGAGAAACTCACCAAGACTCTGATAAGAAAAATAGAGCAAATCAGCTTAAAAATATATGCTAATAACCCAAAAATTTCACCCAAACAACAGAATGTGCGTAGCACAGAAATCGTTCCCGAGAGTAGACAAATTATATCACCTCAGTTCCACAACAACCCCAAATGAACGGGTGGAACTAGACCAGCCTATAACAAGCCCTAACAGAGCTTTCTTTCCTCTTTCAAAGGTATTAAAATCTCTAGAAATATCAAATTATGGGTGTAAAATGCATAGGATAAAACCATTTCAGACATGGCTACGAGACCTGAGCACTGCCCTTAGGATGAAGTATTGAAAAATTTTAGAGAAACATCGATCGCAAGATTACCGGAACGATCAGGGATCAGAGTACTAATGCATGGAGGAGATTGGGCAATAAAGAACTGCTTACAGAAACTGGCCGATCAATAATGATCTGAAGGCAAGTAGGTTAAGATGGGCGGGTGTGTAGATCGGAGAAATCAATGTTGCCCAAAGGCGAGTCTTGGTCTTGGTCTTTCAGTCTCGCAACAGTCTTGCAGTTAGCTATTAGTTTATTACTATAGAAATATTTCTGTAATTTTTTAGGTAGGATTTTTTTAGGAAACTTAACCAAACCCGAATGAAAAAATACAAGAGTTAAACGCAAAAGTATATTGTTCATACCAATTCTTTACACATAGTAACTAAAATTGTCAAGTATTATAGTAGCTAGTTTCCCTTCATTTTTATTTAAAATATCGAATTTTTTTACCAGTCTTGGTTTTTCTCTCGCAACATTTAGGCGGTCTTGGTCTTGCAACAGTTAGGCTTTTGGGCAACACTAGGAGCGATCCTTCTGGAAGCCTCTACACAAGAATGAATAACTCAATAAAGATGTAATTCAGATGCATGCAGATAACTACTAAGAAATAGACAGAGATGAAGAAAGCTGTTTATAGTGGTAAAACATCTACAATATAGATAGATAGAAAGTAAACTCTATTCTGGGACGAGGTCCCTTATGAATAACAGATATGAACAAAAAAAATAAAACTACATCTGGCCAAAAATTACATATTAAAGAATATATACAGTATCTTCAGTGAAATTATATTAAAACAAGTAAAAATAACACCATTTTGAGAAAAAACAAAATAAAAAAAACATTATTTAAATGAAAAGAAAACAAAATAAAATAAGCATGGGTTGATTTTTAAAATTAAAACTCAATCAATTTTAACAACCATTCACCTCAGTCAAAATCTGTTTCGCAATATTTATTTCATTGTTTAACGTCATTTTGGGATGTGAGAAGGAATTGGTAAAGATGATATTTAAATGAGGACAAGGAAGAGGCATGGCGGATATCAGATGGCAAGGAATTCCAGAAGGCAGTGGATCGGGCAATAAAGGAATATTCTTACTACTATGGGAAGGGATATAAAGGTCGGAAACACAACATCTTGTTTTCTGGGATTGGAACACGAGTTTAAACTGTAGGAGACTGTAGATGTAGGAAGGGTGTCTGGTGTTGATTGTTTAGAATAGGAAAGATCCAAGGAAATATTGTCTGCGGAAAGAAGGAAGAGCCACTTTAACTCGTCGTAAAGGTGGGACACATGAGATCGCCTCGATGTACCGAAGAAAATTACAATTGTTATATAAAATGAAGTGAAATTCAAGAATGTAACTATCTTGTTAAATCCTTTAACAATTGAATTCGAATTATGATTTCTATACGAATCAAGGAAGAATGGATACCAAAAGAAATTATAATTATTCTTAAAAATGTATGGTAAAGGTATTATTTACAAGGTGATAGGAAATGGGCAGATGCTGAATGGATAGGATAAATTCCTTTGACACAAGGAGACGACGCCTCAAACAGAAAGCTCTCCAGATCCAGCCAACCCTTAGTGACTGGAGACAATGGCGATCGGATCGGGTTAGTCTGCCCTCCAGCTCCAGTCTGCTCTCCAGGTCTCAACATCTTCCTCTCCTTTGTAATCGGCAGCTATTGCCATCTCGGGGGTAACATGGCGGATAAACTTAATTCGACAATATGAAAGAAACTTTGCATGATTATTATTTTTATTAATAACGCTAAAAGGGATAGACATTTTCTAGACCGTTATTTTAAAATTCATGTATCGCTCTTTTAAAGAAGTTCACTTTTATTAACATAATGTTATCTCCAATTATTGAAGTGAAAATTTGATTGAGCGCGTTTTGCACTTTTTTGTGGAGAGTGAGTTAAATTGACATGTAAGATTTCGGTTGTCAAACGCTCAGATATAGTCGGTTGAAGTCGACTAATAGAAGTATTTTTTCATATCTATTACAATATATCAAAACTAAAAATCGGATCTGCTTATTGTTAGCGAGGGAAATGTTCACCATTTCATTCTATTTTTAATGAGCTATTATTCAAAATTGTATCTTAACGCGACACCGTGTTAGGGTGTGGAAAAGAGAAAAAATAGTGTAAAAAACAAAAGTTTTATTGAAAATATGGATTAAAATATTACAGAATCTAAAAATCGGACCTGCATACTGTAAGCGAGGGAGTTGTTCAGCATTTCATCTTCTGTGTAATTGGCAATTATTCAAAATTTTATCCTAACGCGATACCGTGTCAGAGAGGAGAAAAGGAAAAATAATGTCGAAAACCAAATGATAACGAGTTATATGGAAGATATAGATTAAAATATCTCAGAAACTAAAAATCGGATCTGCATACTGTAAGCGAGGGAAATGTTCAGCATTTCATCTCCTTTATAATGAGCTATTATTTATAATTTATATTTCATATTGTTAATCTCTCCTTGTTGCTGTTTTCACTTCTATCGTGTGGTCCAAAGCACACACATTGGTTTTTGTTTTAAATTATAAACGATACATGTAATTTTATTCTTTCATTATATTTCATATTCATATAATTTAAAAAAAAAAATCTTTATTGAGTTTTATTAAATTCTATCACAAAATCCACCCTTGGAGGGAAAATCAAAACTTTAGAAGATCCAAGCGTTTCTCTCATCTGCGTCACTAGAATTATAGTCAATGGAGGCTGTGTCCACCGATTCCTACAATCCTCCTCGAAGGTTGAAACGGCGGTGGCCCCGAGACCTTCTATTGTATATATTGGAGTGAATTTACAAAATAGAAAGACATATTACTGTTATTTCAATAATCAAGCGTTCCATCCGTTATTTCAGGACTAAAGTAAATCAGAAAGATATTAATGAACACAATTTAACAGAACATGAAAACATAGAATAGATTGGACAGAAATTCCGGTTTGTTAATCACAGTGTTCTGTGTGTTTAAAGTCATTTTAATGACTATACTAAACATATAACATTCGCAAATCACTAGCAACTTTAGAAGAAAGTGGTACACCTCAGATAAAAAACCTTTGTGTAGTCATTATCATCTATTTGATATTGATTACGCTAAACTGTAAAATCATTAATTTTTGAATTGTTACAATATAATAACCTTATAATAAATCATCATATAAATTGTAAAACCGGCTAACTCAATTCTCACGACTTTACAAAGATGAATGAAAACTGCTTAATGTCTTTGCTAATAACCTTGTTCTTTTCAACAATAGTTGATACTCCTTTCTATGTAACCAACAAAACCTGATACCATGACCTTAATAACCCATTTTTCCTAAACCTTATCCCATAAAAATTCTTCGAAATTTCATCAGAATCTTAAATATCATACAAATCCTCTTGCACAATCCCTATCTAGCTCCAGCAAATCCCTACAATCCTCTTCGAAGGTTGAAGCGGCTGTGGTTCAGAGACCTTTTGTAAATACGCATATATCGGAGTTCTGGCAACGGTTAGATTCTCCTATCCGCTCAAGCTATGTATGTCTGTGGTTATAGTGTCTTTGCACAGCCTCCTTAGTGGTCCTTAATATTAGAGGGAGAGGCGCTGTGATCTCCTGGAGTCTTAATTTTCCTTCCACGATTGTGAAGAAAGGCTTGGCTTGGAGTTTTCTTGAGTGAATGAATTTTACAAATATAAGTATGGCTGTATTTAAATTATTATTTTGATTAGTTTAGTTTCTTTTTGTTTATATACATTTACTTTTAGAATTATCATTTTATGTTTAACTTATTTTTATATATTGTGCATAGAGTATGGACGAGCTACTCTTTTACAATTACTAATGTTCTTAATTGTGACAAAATGTAATATTACTCAATAAAGAAATGTGGGAAAAAAACAACTAATAATAAGTTATAGCATATTTACAACTCGAAAAATTTTGAAAAGATTAATTTGACGTATGGACGGTTACCACTCAATCGCAAGTGAAGAGTTAACTACCTGATTCATTTTATGCAAAAATTGAGCTAGGCGATGCTAGAATTTATATGGAAGATATTTTATGTGTTAATTCTGGATACATTATTAAATGTTATATTTCTGCTGGGTAAATGTACTAAAGGTAAAGGTTATATTAAGGAACCACCTTAAAAAAAAAAAAATATGAGCCTGATAAAGATTCTTCTTTTTGGCAAAAAATTAAAGTTTAACAAGTGCCCGGGAGATAGAAGACACTTTGACCGGGGACTTTTCGCTGACTGAGGGCTTTCTCAATATCCTCTTGGAGAGGCCTCGGTTCTCTGGAAGAACGGACTCGCTACAAAAAGTGCCTTTGTCCTTAGAAGAATTACTCCAGTCTATTTGCTGACCTCATTCGCTCTCATTTTCTCTTTATCCGAGCTTTTATTAAGTCCTAAAGAGGGCCAGCTTTAGGACTTTAGCAATGAGCTTCACCTCTCTAGTAGATGTACTCAAGTAGTGCCGTTAAAGTTTAAAATCCATTTCACAGGAAATTAAGGTCAGTTGGATCCTAGATGGCTTACAGCAAGGTTAACTAGGAGTTTCTACTTTTCTTTTTCTTTACTGATTAAATGTTTAATTTTCTTTTGTTTAACAATATAATTTATGGATATTTACTTGTTTCTAGAATTTCCATATAAAAACGAAATGAAAATGACTAGCTCATAAGGGTATTTAAGGACATAAAACATAACACATAAAGACTCTTTACTATCGAATTGATGATAATTTACACTGCCATACTAACATACTAATAAGAGATATGACTTCAGCTGAAACGCCCATACAATCCAGGTTAAGAAGGTGCTGGATAAGAGACCTCCTTGCTTAACAAACGATGGTAATGAAATGAAGACATGGAAGAGGTACTGCTGGGAGCTATCCTTCCCCATGCCCATGCCTGACCTGATAGTTTCATTACTTTCTCAGTACGATCTGCTGATTATGTCCAGAAAATACAAATTTACAATGCATAACATATGTAAAAGTACAAACATAGGCAATGTGGTACTGGGGATCATATAAATCAAACACCAAATCATTAGCTGAAGGAACTACAAATACATTTCATTGGAGTCCATTTATCAGTTTTATTTTAAAACAATTTACTAAACGCTAAGAATTAAAAAAAAATGGTGAATAAGGATGTTTAATAACCGAATTAAGTCGTAAAATACGTTTTCGAATATGAGCATTACCACTTTTATAAGGAAAAGGTTCATAATGAATTTTATCACCAAAATATTTTGTATCATGACCAGGGATTTCCCTCCTCCTCAAGGTCGATGGTGCAAAATCTATCCCCACACTCTCCAGATGTTTTATTGTTCAAGTTTTTTGAAAACAGAGCAAGCTAAGGTAGAATTAGAAAAATTCTAGATCATATACAATTACACTTGCTGGGGTATGTTCCATGTTTTCTCCTTGTTCCTTAGTATGAAACTTTTCATTCCGAAAATTCATAACTCCGCCGAAATGTGCTCCCCTCAAAAATTAAAAAACCCACCAAAATCATGCCCCACTCAAAAATTTTAATGGCGCAAGTCCATCAAACCCTCTGCTGGATACCCCTGATCATGAATCCTGTAATATAAGCATACTTTCCATAGAAATAGTGTAAATTTGAAATTTGTTAGTATCAAATTTTAGCCAATTTGTAGTTCCACCAACAATTTTTTTCGACTTATATAACATAAAATTAAAATACTGTGTTTTTAAAGATTGTTGTTTGCGATCTTTATTAGTGCCAATCCAATCACCAGTAACTTTAAAGAAATCAAAATTGTTCATATAAAATCAAATCGACAACAAGTCATATTTGGCATATTTCATAGAAATATACTTTAACTCTTCGTTTTCAAAAAATAACCATCACTATTAGACCGAGCAGTTGGAACATTATAAAAAACATGAAAACGTTTTTCGAAAGGTGTAGATAAATGATTGAAGATAAAAAGAAAAAGTGACTAGTAACAATGAAATAATGAAGTAGACATAATTATTCTTATAGTATAATCAACACAATACAAAAATCAAATAATTAAAATTATCGTTTATTTATTTTTTTCGTAGCCCCTTTTATACCTGTTTTTTCTTTAAGTCTTGTATTTGTTTGCCTGTTTAGTAATCTTATACTGCTTAAAAGCATTTTAAAGTTGTATTCTATTTTTTTTCATTTTTGTGAATATGATGTCAATATAATATATTTTCAATGATTGGATTGGATGAGTTAATTGTTGCCAAGGTTTTGAAATTCTTGTTAGTGTGGGGCTGTTAAAAAGAAAACATAAAAATAAAAAAATATTTCTTATGTTTAGTGAGAAATTCTCTTACCGTAGCTAAATTTAGAGTTGATTGAAAATGCAATGTTTTTAATCTTTGCATTGAAGTATCTTTGCTAAGATCACTATGCTGCTAAGCCATTGCGCTAAATTAAATTGAAATTATAATTGATTTGGTAAAGTTGAATTGATCTTCAATTTTTTCAGGTATGTATTCTTAAAACAACTAAATCACTTTTAATCTGTTTCCTAATGAAAAAGAAGAAGAAAACACGATATTAATGAGGGAACTATATTTCATGTAACAGCTATTCATTATTTAGGACATTATATTCGAAGTTGAAAAAATACTTATAATAACTAGATACAATATTAAATCATTGGTCATCAGGAAATCACATATATAATGCATTAAAAATAAAATTAAAATCACTTTAAATAAAACAAAAGAAATAGTGCTTTACTAATAGATCGCGGACATACCCATTTTTCTCAAATTATTAACATTCGTCTGAAACTTCGTGAATGGCTTCATCATATCAAAAATAACAACTTTTTTATTTACGAAAATTTTCTAAAATGGGACGTTTTTAATGTGGAGTTCGGTAAATTTTATCTATTTAATTAGGTAGTGAAAACTCATGAAAACCAATTTCACTCGAATCATTAGATAATTTGATATTCAAAAATATTGGTCCATTTGGCATGACCTCCACCTCCAACATGTCAAAATAACGAGGTTATTTTATACCAAACTTTACAAAATTTTTGTAGGCCACCTTATTCCTCAAATTCATGATGAAATTATCTTATGATTCAAATAAAAAACAAATGGGTATTCATCAGTTTTAAGTATTTCATCAAATTAATTCATTTAATTAGAAAACGCCCCATTTCTAAGAATTTTTGTTGATAAAAAGTTGTTGGTTATGATAATATGAAGCCATTGACGAAGTTTTAGACATATGATAATAATTTGATAAAAGGGCGTCAGCACAGTGAACTGTAACGTCAAATAAAATTAAAAGTATGCAGTATATACTGCACACTGTAATATACACAATTATAAATAAGCTTGAATTATATTTGAGGTGAGTTTTTATATTAAAGTAAAATTTATGATTATTATTAAATTATTTATAAACTTTTTTTTAGATCAAATACATTTTAAAAAAAAAATTTAATCATGAAAAAGATAAAAAAATTAATTTTATATCAATATAAGTAATAAGGACAACGGCAAAATATGCGGAAAGGGCCAATCATCTATTTTGTTGATATATTGCAAATTTTTAAAACTGTATTTGTTTAAAAATACATGTTGTGGGTCAAAACTATGGATTAAGTGATATTAATTTATGTTCACCAATAAATGCGTAATATTGCCATTCTTACGGATGCGGGAATGGAATATGCGAAACGATTAAGTATGGCAGAATGGCTATAAACTTGAGGGAGTATAAATAATATAAATAATTTATAAAAGGTTCCGTTTATACAAGACGTAATATTTCGATGAAACTTGGTATTTCAGAAATAGAAAACACTTAGTTGCGTCTTTGAAAAGTTTCGGCTTCAATATTAATTTTCAGATCTAAGATTTTAATAAACTCAGAGGAGGCACTGATGGAAGGAAAGTCAGCTCGTGGAAGTAGTTCTTGGAATTCCTGGAGAACTGAATGCTTCGAGTAGTCCCGTGTTCCTCCGAAGTGTGTTCCTCGCGGAATCAATGTAGGACGGGCCGCTTTTGTACAAGATTTTCTCATCAAGGTTTCAGGTACTTCGGGCAGGCTAAGTACTTATAGAAAGTTTGTAGTCGACTCCAAGTAGGAATTCATCTTTTCTTCTGTTGCTAGGGCACCATGAGTTGAAATTAATGAATACTCTGAAAGATGATACATTCTGCGAAACGAAGTGATGAAGAGTCGTTTTAAACAGTCTAGGATTTTGGGAGATAATACTTTAATCTATTGATCTAAATATATGTTGTGTACATTTTGTAAATCAAATTGTAAAACGATGAAAAAACACGGTAGTTTATATAGTTGTAGGCGAGCTATAGTGTTAATGGATGTACATACTGGGTGGTATGCTTACTTCTATGAATGAATTCAATGAAAAAGAACTCCTTTCAATAACTTAGTTGCAGAGACGATTTTTTGTAACAATAACATATTATAAATTGATAAACATATCATATATTTACTATATCGTATGTATATTCATGAGAGGGGATCGGGTTAGCTTGCAATAGGCAATCAAAGTTAAGCAACGTTGAGGGTGGTTAGTACTTAGATGGGTGACTGCCCGATAAGGGTGATCGCCCACCAGAGAAAGCCATGTTGCCCGCGACTCCCTCCTCCGGTTATGTGCCGTCAGACTACTGGAAGTAACTTACACCGACCAGGCGTAGGTCTGATGATCCTACCCCATATACTCAAATCGGGAATCGGGATGTGGCTTACTAGGATGTTAGTAGCTTTCCTGAGGTTTAGTCCATGGACGGCCTCTGGGAAAGAAATATAGGTCCTCGTGCCCCTGCTGACTCTGAGCAGCCATAATCCATGGATCTTGACCGATTAACTGTCCTTGAACTCGAGTGAGTCGGTGGGAAGGATACTGCCAGATGGATCCCAAAGAGATCGGCTAAGGAGCTGCACTATGGAAACCATGGTTCGTAGCAACGTGAGGTTGGGTGACCTCCTCCAGGCTATTTGTGCTCCCGCAAGTAATATAGGTCAGAGTAAGGAGTAGTAAGGAGACCACATCTCGCGGCCAAAGATCTTCAGGGTCTGTAGTACAGATAGAAAAAATAAAGAAAAAATATAAATATATGTATATAACAAGTAAAGAAGCAATCCAAGCAAAATTTTATTCCAGGAGTTTTCTCAATGTAAGGTCGATTACAATTAGAAGACGTTTAGTTTAATAAATTTATATATAAATTTAATAAATATAACAAAATCTAGTTAATTAAGCAAGCCTATGCTTAAAAAAAAGAGAAAATCAGACAATCTAATTCTAATTCCAAGTATTAAAATAATTACAAGCAGAGCTTGAATCACGATATGTGTTTATTGAACCAATCTTATCCACTTTTTAAATATCAGACCTAAAAATTGAAGTATCAAAAACTGCTAATATGCCCCTCTCTCTCACTCTCCTGCATGTAATTTGGACTTCAGTTCGGCAAATTCAAAATAAAAGAGCTAGCTATTGTTATTTTTTTAAAGCATTTTTAAATTTTCAATGGAGTTGCAAAATAAAATAAATAAAAAACTCTGATAAAAGGCTGGTTTCAAAGAACGGGCAATGTTGGACGGTTCTCCATTTGAATAAACTTCTAAAAAACATCTCTATCCGACCCATGTTGTAATCTACTCTCAGAAAACAATTATTTTCTTTTGTTGAAGTTTATTTATTAAAGGGGTTTTCCTCATTTTACATCATCAAAGACTTAGGAAAGAATTATTATGTCAGTAGCAACAAGCAGGGGTGCCTATCCCCCTCAAGGTCGATGGCGCATGACTCCCTCTCCCCTTCTCTTAAAATATTTTATTTCTCTCCTCTTCTTAAAAACAGTGCAAGCTAAAGTAAAATTTTAAAAATCACAGGTCATATACAGTTACACTTTCAGTGGTCTGTACTATGCCTTTCTCTTGTCCCCTGGTTTGAACCTTTTCAATCCTAGAATTCATAACTCTGTCAAAATATGCTCCCCTCAAAAATTCAAAACCCCGTCAAAATATGCCCCCCTCAAAAATTCAAAATCCCGTCAAAATATGCCCCCCTCAAAAATTCAAAATCCCGTCAAAACATTTGATGGAGCAACTTGCGCCATGAAACCACCTTCTGGGCACCCTTGGCAACAAGGCTTCATTCAACTTAAACAATAAAAATAAATAAATATAACCTGACCAAAAATATCATCAACAACAAAACTTACTCCTATTTTAAATTAAAAACTGAATTTGGTTTCGACGCGCTTTTGAAACATGTATTGAGATACATATCTCTGTATCCGAGAAGTATTGTGAGAATTGTTGAGTATGTAGAGCCGTTATTCTAACCCCACGTGAACGTTCCTATCTTTTAGATTCTATCTTTGAAAGTAGCCATGTTTCTTTTTAGACATTCTGTAAATGAATATGCAGAGTTGAATAAGAAACAAAGGATTGCTCTTTGGATAAAAACAAAGCAAAAAATAAATTATATGTATTCCTTGTCCTCACGAGATGTTTAAGGAGATTTCCTTAATGTTACCTTTCATTTAGTATCTCCTTGTACTTAGTTTAACAATTACAATTACTTGTAAATTGATATAATTAATGAATCTAATTGGCAAGAATAAAATAGCTATGAAACGTGGCAGGCAGTGCACGTAAGGTGAGGAAGGTTATATTTATACTATAATTATATGTGAGGCTAAATATCTTTCTATGGGGCATAGAACTAGTTCCTTTAACTTTATTTGATACAATTTCCAAGGATTGTAAGGGTTGATACCTCTAGGTGGTCTGATACAGATTTTATCATATTTCGTCTACTTCTTCCATTGATTTTTCGTTGACAAGACTATACTTTCATTTTTTTTTTTTTTTTTTTAAGCTTCAGATATTCTTTTACACATGTAGAAAAACTGTTAAGAATTAGCAGATGGTCTGATGAAAATTATATATAAATGGCATGTCAGGGATTTGGAAGAATAGCATCCAGCAGTACATGTTTCTTGGTCTGATTTAATTACCATGGTTTGTTGAGGAAGGAGGTCTCTCATCCAGCTCATTTTTAGTTTCCTTCTCGTATTGAAGCGCTCTCAGCTGAAGAAATCATTGGTAAAGAGTACTTATCTGTTGGTCAATTGTTGGTATGAGATATTCAGTATACAGGAATTCAGGTTTTTTTAGTAACATACTAAGGTGTTTTAGTTATGCTATAGTGTTAGAATTAATTTTTTTTAATATTGTTAATATTAATAAGCAAGGTAAAATTTATGAAAAACTAAACCAATTGGTGCCCACCATTTGACAATTAACCTATAAATATACTTTCAGGTAGAAAAAGATTGTAGAATTCATCAAGAGGGATTCAATTGATATTGAGAATTGATGTCTTTCATTCAAAAGCATTGCGGGGAAAAATCTGATGCGGTACACGCGTCACACAACATTCACTTACTACCCTATTCTCTGTAGCAATTAATTCGAAATGACCGAATGTAGCCGAAAGTAGACGGAGGTGACCGAACCCTCCTGTAAGGCCCAGGAACTCAACTGAAAAGGACCAGGTTCCCTTTTGATAGAACCTAGCGAGCGGAAGTAGAGAGTGGCGATCCAATTAAAGCTAATTAAGGACCCGATTTTAACTGAACGGGATCCTTTGGGAATTCGCGGAAGTCCTAAAGCGCCATCTAAATAAAGGGAGGTTAGACTCATGAACAGGTTCTCTGTACTCGGCCGTTCTCGGAATTCCGCCTATAGTGTGATTATTTTATTTATTTATAACAATGGGGGGCTCCTCAACCTATTACGGGTCATTTTAGCCCTTACAAAATATTTATATTACATCAGATGGAAGTAAATTTAACAATAAATTGAAAGCACAAAATATCTAAAAAAAAAAGTCAGCAAAATTTAAATTTTGTTGTATAGGTGCGTTATTTGTAGAAATGTAAATAATTTTTTTGCCATTTTAGTGGTATTTTTCAAAATTTAATTTATATCATTGCATCGACTCATCGTGGTCAATGCATAACATTCAGTCAAATGTGATTGTTAATGACCCGCAGCAGAGACACTGAGGGGGCATCCCCTTTGTCATTAGGTACTCATGGGTTAGCCGTGAGTGGCCGATTCGGAGCCTTGTCAGTATTATTTCTTCTCTTCTGTTCAACTGGAGGTCCGCTCGACTTGGAACTACAGAGGGCTCGATCACTCTCAAGTTATTCTCTCTTAAAACATGCCAGAGACCCTGCCATTATAAGTGTGATTATTAGATCTACCCATCATATTGGAGTGACATTTGTGAAGTATATAAATACTATAGTTTATTCTGACAATAAACTATATGAACCTTTCAGTTGAAGGAATGACTAACTCCGATTACAACATTTTTTATTATTATTAATGATATTTCTAGCTGAAAAATGTATACCTTCATTCAAAGTTCTATATTTCAAACTGCAATAACCTACTCTGGAATCAACTTATTCAATGTCTGTACAGATATTATAAATTTTCCAACTAGAAATATCACTTAGTTCTGCGCATGCGTTAACCTTACACATATACTCTTTATTTCGTCTCTTATTAAGTGACTTTATTAACAGTGAAATAATTCATGTTATATGTGAAAAAGTAGTGTAAACTGTTAAGTTAACAATTAAGTTGAAACTGGACATAAACAAGGTGAGTAATCACTTATTTATAACGGCATTGTGAACAATGTAAATAGACCTGAGGATAGTGATAGATAACAAGCCGGCCATATACATTCGTTAATCCGACCAGTGGGCTGCTGCCCTTTGGCGGAAGCAGATCTACGTTACTTAGACTTCCACAAACTCGCGTAATATATACGTAATTGATAAAGGACATTTTTTTTTTTCCAAATTATTACAGTTACCTCTAATTAAATTAATATGAGATGCGCTATTTTCATATGGTAATGTCGAGCAAAGGTAACAATCGAACTTTAAGATCTAGGAGTCTCGATACCACAAAGAGTTCACCCATCAAGAAAAGGGCTAGACGCTCTAAAAAAAATACCCCGCCAGCTACACCAGAGAGCTCAGTTGACGAAGTTGAAAATCAACCTGGCACATCACAAAATATGTCAACACAAGCTATACCAATACAAGGTACGCTAGAAGAATCGCCTTTTTTTACAGCTAATCCATTCCAAGTGCTGTCAAACACACAGAATGAACAAATGGAAGCAGTATCCATCCCTAGTGAACCTAAACCTCCACCAATATTCGTTAGAAATATAAAAAATTTCCAATTAATGTGTCAACAATTAAATAATACAGTGGGCTCAGGTAAATACGTATGCCAAAGCCGCACTAATGACACGAAATTAATGCCTGACACCCCAGATACGTACAGAAAAATTGTCAAGTATTTATCTGACACTAAGGCGGATTATCACACATATCAACTGCGCCAAGAGAGAGCGCTCAGGGTGGTGATCAGGAGATTACACCCATCAACACCGCTGGATGCCATTAAAGAAGAACTAACTGAGATGGGGTTCCGTGTTCGACAAATAGTGAATATATTCAAGGAAGATAGAGAACAGCCTGGTACAAAAAATAAAATACCGCTCCCACTATTCTTCGTTGACCTTGACCGAACGCCCCAGGTCGAAGAAATCTACAAGGTCACACGCCTTTATTACACTAGCGTTGTTGTAGAAAAGCCCTACACTAAGCGCGACATTGTACAATGCCATAACTGCCAGGCTTATGGTCATACGAAACGCTATTGCCACCACATTCCTAGATGTGTCAGGTGCGGTGATCAACATAAAACTGAGGACTGCCAGAAGTCCAGAAGAACACCAGCAGTATGCGCTTTATGCCACCAAGGGCACCCAGCGAACTACAAGGGTTGCCAAACATATAAGGAACTGAAAGCAAGAATTTATGCAGCTCCAAGAGAAGAACGGCCATCCAGGCCACCAAGACAACCCTCTAGAACTGTAAATACAAGAGTGTCCTATGCTCAGATGTTCAAAGGAGACACTGCACCCACACAAACTCAGGCCCTGCCACAAGAACCTCAACCTCGAGTATTCACATCTCAACCACAAGACCCTTATCCCATCTCTGAACCTAGGCCTAATAACCAGACATTCATTCCTCCTCCTCCCAATGCCACTGACCTCACAAGCCTATTGACTTCTTTCCTCTCTGAATTCAGGTCACTCATCACTCCTCTCATTTCCTTGCTTACCAATGTTGTATCCAACCTCATCCCACTGTCGAGAAATCCTTAAATGCCCCCAATCAAATCCCTCTCCGTTCTCCTTTGGAATGCGAATGGTATTCGAAATCACGTCAACGAACTAACAATCTTATTACAGGACAAAAACATTGATATAGCATTAATAACTGAAACTCGACTTACCAACAAACGACCACTTAACATCCCCAACTATCATATCTATCGAACCGACCATCCTGATGGAACAGCACATGCTGGCACTGCCATAATTATCCATCAATCCCTTTCCCATCATCTATTCCCTTTGCTAACCCATAATTTCCTACAATCCACTGCCGTGATAATCCAAACTTCCCTTTACCCAATAGCAGTAGTCGCAGCATACTCCCCGCCTAAAATACCCATCTCAGAATCCCAATTAACTTCCTTCCTTAACTCCTTAGGACACCACTTCCTTCTAGGTGCAGACTTAAATGCTAAACACCAGCAATGGGGAGCCAGAACCACAAATTCCCGAGGACGAACATTGCTATCTGCACTTAATTCCCATCACAGCAACATCCTCTCACCCAATTCTCCCACATACTGGCCAACAGATCCTAACCGCAATCCCGATCTCCTAGATTTTTTCATCCACAAAGGTCTAGGGTCCCTTCATTATTGCATCTCAAGACTTGATGATCTTTCCTCAGACCATAGTCCCCTAATCCTAACGGTCTCCACATCACCAATTCCCAAACCACCTCCACCTTCATTTATCAGGGGGCCAGTTAATTGGAACCTCTTCCGTCAAATATTGGATGATAATATTGACCTCAGAGTTTCCTTAAAAACACCCGCAGACCTAGATGAAGCAGTATATTCCATGACTACCTTGATCCAACAAGCAGTTTGGACTGCATCTTCACCTTATCCTTCTAAAAAATACCGCAAAATAAATCCTCTACCCCAAGACCTACTGGACCTTATTAATAGAAAACGATGCTCTAGGACCATCTGGCAAAGAACCAGGCATCCTGATGATCGGAAATCATATAACTATTATTCCAAGCAGGTAAAACAAAAACTGGCTACGTTTAGATCCCAATCCTATAATTCCTATCTTTCCTCACTATCTGCAAGTGATAACTCCCTCTGGAATGTAACTAAAAAAATCCTTAAATTCCAATCCATTTCCCACCCCCTCCGCCGTGATGATGGTTCCTGGGCTTCGTCAGATGAGAATAGAGCAGAAGAGTTTGCTAAACATCTATCGTACACATTCACTCCTCATCCTGAACTCCATCCCTCCCATACTGCTGAAGTTAAAGAATTCCTCTCTTCACCGATTCCTCTCTCCTTACCTCCTAAAGCCGTCAACCCCTCTGAGGTCAAATTCCTTTTAAAGAACCTAAAACCTCGCAAATCTCCAGGACACGATCTCCTTACTTCCCAGATCCTCAGACAACTTCCCAAAAAAGCAATTATATTCCTTACATACCTATTCAACTGTATCCTCCGCACAACCCACTTTCCTCTGGTGTGGAAACACTCCATAATTATCCTCTTTCCTAAACCAGGTAAACCTGTTAATTGTACATCATCCTATAGACCGATAAGCTTACTTCCGATCCTTTCCAAAATCTTTGAGAAAATCCTTCTCAAACGCATCCTACCCATACTGGAATCCCACAATATCCCTTCCCATCAGTTTGGATTCCGCTCAAGACACTCCACTGTCCAACAAGGCCTTCGCGTTGTGGACCACATATCCTCTGCACTTGAAAACAAGCAATATTGCACTGGTGCCTTTCTGGACGTAGCTCAAGCTTTCGACCGGGTGTGGCACGATGGCTTGCTTTTCAAGCTCAAAACCCATTTACCTCAACCCTTGTATCTAGTCCTCAAATCCTACCTTTCAAATCGCTCCTTTCAAGTCCGCTGCGGCACTGAACTCTCCAAACATTATCCAATTGAGGCTGGTGTCCCACAAGGCAGTGTCTTGGGCCCAGTTCTCTACATCCTTTTTACCGCTGACATCCCTTCAAGTCCTGATACCTTCCTAGCAACATTTGCTGATGATACTGCCATCCTATCCTCCCACTCGGATCCTCTAATTGCGTCCCGGAACCTGCAAAGACACCTCTCCTTCATTGAGCAGTGGTGCAACAACTGGCGCATCAAAATTAATGAATCAAAATGTAAACATGTAACTTTCACTCTTCGACGCAGATCCTGTCCTCCAATCCTTTTTAATTCAATTCCTCTTCCCTACTCAGACACAGTCCGATACCTTGGCTTCCTTCTGGACAAAAGACTGACTTGGAACCCACATACGAGACTTAAAAGACAAGAGCTTAACCGACGATTTGGTCAGCTATATAGACTACTAAACAGAACATCTCATCTCTCAACAGAAAACAAATTATTAATCTACAAGACCATACTGAAACCTATCTGGACCTACGGACTTGAGCTGTGGGGGACAACTAAATCATCGAATATCAAACGCATCCAATCCTTCCAGTCTAAAGTCCTTCGAACAATAGTCAATGCTCCATATTATGTCACGAACAAGACCCTACACCATGACCTTAACATCCCATATGTCCATGACATCATCCCATCCAGATTCTCCAACTTTCACCAGAACCTCATACATCATCCCAATCCTCTAGCCCAATCCCTATCCAGCTCCGAGCATCCATACCATCCCCCTCGAAGGTTGAAACGGCAGTGGCCTCGAGATCTTTTGTAAATATGCCTTTGGAGTCCTGGCAATGGCCAGCTTCTCCACTCATGTCCTGAGCGTCTGTGGCTCTAGTGCCCTCTTCCAGTCTCCACTGGCTTCTAATACTAGTGATGCGGCTGGAAAAGTGGCGCTGGGATCTTCCGGAGTCTTGCTTTGCCTTCCACGTGTGGGGGAAAAAGCCTGGTTCGGAGATTCTTGGGCGAATGTATATATTGTATATAGTTATGATTGTGTTTAGAAGTTTTTATTTTATTTTATTTGTTTATTATTATTATTTTTTCTTTTCTTTTTACTTATCTTCTTCATCAGTATTATTTATTTACTTCTTATATTTATATTTATTTCTTTATTATTTGTATATATTGTATGAATGAGAACTTTTAGCCCTAATGCTTATAGCCCTCCAGCAGTGGCTGCATGTATTATTATTCAATAAATAGATAAAAAAAAAAAAAAAAAGAAATATCACTTAAAAGACATTACTCAAGTCATTCTGTCGACTGAAAGGCTCATATATTTTTAATTTATCAAGCTTAACGTACATAAAATAAAATATTGCATTTAATTACTGTGGAAATTTCATTTGTCACCATGAAAACATTTAATTTTAGTTTAATAACGTAAAAGTACTAATTTGTAGTTATTAATTTTTCGTCACTCTCCGTGACTTTCTTACTTGTTTTCCAAGTTTATTCACAAGACATATTTTTTTTCTGAAATACTCAGCTTTCCAATGATATAATATACAAATATATTCATCGAGTTAAATATCAAATTATTTCATAATTTATATTTATCATTTTTTTATGACTACTTAGAAAGAGATAGTGCTAATCTTTATGCATTATTTCTTCAAAGGTGTTTTTTATCGGCAAGCTATATCTTTTTTTGTTGTCCTCTTCGCCTTTTAGGCTAGACGGGTTATTCTCGGGCTAGGGGATGAGGGCGAGGAATTAATGGTAGGAGTTACAACTTAGACTGTAAACGTAGATCTATCAGGTTGCCTGGGCAACGCGTAACCCCTTCGGTACGGCTTATACTCGTTTGTTTGTCATTAATCCCAATTATTATTGAATCATAATTTTGAAATTATCTTCTTCAAATGGGAAAAATAACCACATCACCAATCACCAAACACCTCTGGTAGAAATATATAAACAAAAGGAAACCTTATTTGCAAATAACTCAAGAAATATACAATTATACCTACAATATTTAAAAAGTCCCAAATTCTAACATAACGTCTTAGGCACATACTTATCTTAAGTAGGTGTGACTTTTCTTTTTAGTTATAGGCTTGCTTATTTAGACCTTAAAATGTATAGTTTCAAATTCGAAATGAATTGAGTGAAAACTCAAATTTGATATATTTTAGAAACATTCCCTTAATATATATTTCATGGCTAAATGAAAGCAAAATAGTGAACGTAGCATCTTATGTGATAAACTACTCGTCGTAGGAAGACTTGAACATGCAAATAGTTCAGTATTGCCACACATTACCACAAACAGAATATAAATACAAACACTCATACACTTTCATATAAAAAGTCAACTCCTAGTTTCCTCCCTTGTTTTCCCCCACTTCGACTATGGCTGTATGGTGTACGGTGGACTCCGAGACGCCCATCGAATTGCGCAGTACGTTTTGTTTTCGGAATCTCAAGGGGTACGCATATTGCCCAGTATTACATCGAGTTGAAGTGACTCTACCCATCCTATCGCCGTCAGTACTTCCTATCTACCTTTCTGTACCAGATCATTAGAACTCATCAACCCTCCTATATTTTCCATAGCTTACAATTTAAATACTCCATCCAATCCCGTCGCACTAGATCTCGCACTTCCGACCTCTATCTCCCTCCTTATCGAACTGCTGCGTTTGACAAATCATTTGCAATTCAAGCCGCCTCCTTCTGGAATTCTATCCCTGCTGATATTCGACACGCACAATCAGTTTCCTCTTTCAAACCTCTCCTCTTTAAACACCTACTCCTTTCTCAATCCGTCTGGTTACGAAATATACCTAAGAGAGCTGTCTAGGTAACCGCAGAAAGTATTTTTGTGATTTTAGTTTTCTCTGTTTGTATTATGTACGCTTTTAATGTCTTTTTCTCTCTCTCCGTCTGTATTTTTACTTTTAAATAACCAATATTGTAAATATTTACTCTATTTATGAGCACTTATACATGTATTCAGTACTTGTAATTTGTTCTATAGGGACAACAGTCCCAGAATAATAAAATATATTTTCATTTCAATACACTTCACTAGGTTTACCCTATTTGAGTGAGCACTAATTTTCCAATTGTTGTTGTTGTTGTTTAAGGCTTATAAGCGTAAAACCACGTGATAAGGATTTACTAATATAAAAATGGTTTAGCACTAAATTATATTGTCAAAGTATATTTCGTATACATACAATAATAAAAATACTTTAGAAACTTTATTTCTAAAATACTTCTTTTACACAATACCTCTGTTATATGACGCCTTACTCGAACAAAATGACCACCCTATGCCCTTAATAGCCTCGCAGTTCCTTTCACCGCCATCAGATAATGACCCTATTGAACGACCACCTATTGACACCACATCTTTCATTTCCGACCATCGATCTATGTCTTAGAGATCGGAGGAGGGAGATTCGCCGCAATAATTGAAAATGAAGGCTGGTCTTGGTCCTGAGGAGGCAGAAGGATGAGTCCCTCGGAAGGGGGATGGGAAATGAACTGGCTGCCAGGGGAGGAAATGGAAGGCTTTATCTGGCGAGGTCACCGGCATCTTTCTTGTCAACGCTCAGCGGACCCGTGTCAACCTGACCTCCCTCAGCCTCAACGTCTTGTGACTTTTTTTAGAAACAAGATGTCAGCCAACAATGTTCTGGGCCGCTACAATGTTAGACAACTCCATTACAACCTTAACATGACCTTTTCATACTGGAGTTTAATATTGCCACGACCACATTCATACGACTGTAATTTATTTGACTATTGAAACAAAATGAAATTAAAATTAAAAAAATATGTACGTTAGTCTGGCATGTAGATATGTTCAAATATATACAAAAAATACTAAGGAAAAATATAAATATATAAAAAAATGCTAAGGAAAATACAACTGTGTACAAAAATACAAATACATATTGGAAATACTGAGAGAGAGAGAGAAAAAAAAAAGGTGAATAAATAAACATAAAATGGCTCTTATCAATTAACAACCGGTGATGTAGTCCGTGGTACAGACCCCTTTTTATCGAATTATTAACATCCGCCTGAAACTTCATAACTAGTTTCATCTCATCGTAACCTACAACTATTTTATTTACGAAAATTCTTGGAATTGGGATGTTTTCAATCTGGAGGGGAGAAAACTTTGTCCATTTAATTAGGTATTAAAAACTCGTTAACGCTCATTTGCTTTCTACTTGGATCGTGGTATAATTTTATCACGAAATCGAGAAAAAGGTGGTCTTCAAAAATATTGAGCCGTTTGGCGTGAACTGGACCCTCAAATTTTTAAAATGACGAGGTTATATAGAACAAACGACACAATATTTTTGTAGGTCACCTTTTTCTCGATTTTGTGATCAAATTATCTTACGATCCAAGTAGAAAACAAGTGAGTGTTTACGAGTTTTTTAGTACCTAATTAAATAAAACAGACAAACTTATTTTATTCTATTTGTGTCAAAGGTGACATTTTATAGCCTGCAACTGATATAAGCACTGTGCTACAATAGAAAACAGCATAGCGCAATAAAATAGGAAATTATACTAATAAATCATAAAGAAACAATTAGAAAATTTCTTAAAATGTTAAATGAATATATAAAACATCTACAAAAATTGTATACGTTTTGAAATATTCAGAAATTTAATTTTATGACCCTTGTAACTTATAGCTTCTTTTCAATGAAGTGTATTTAATTTACTAGGTTTCAATAATAAATATTGACGTCGACAGATATTTATTAGTTACAGATATTACTGTAGTCATCGAGTGACTTGTAATAGATATTATTACAGTTATTATTAGATATTAGGCAAGTAGATTTGGTACCCTTCACTAGTGCAGTCAGTAGTTGTTTGGAGGAGAAGATACCCCTCACCTGCACCAAACAAAAATATTGTTGACGTCAATTTTCCTGAAGATCTACAAACGCTCCAAGTGGATATGCCAGTACATTCCCTTAGGATGGGTAGAATTTTTTTGTGGTTGGGTTATTTTTAAAATTAAATTAGATTTGTTTGCATGATTTATTTTTACTATTTATTAGACTTTCAATGGAATTATCCGGACATTTGAAGCAGAAACATTTGATATAACAATAAATCGATTTTCTATTACATTTCTGATTAGAATGAATATTCTCGTTGAACTGAAGTGGATTCTGCATATTTGAGCGCCGCTGTCGAATATTTAGTAATCGATTAACTGAGACTAATAACGAAGGACGATATTATTAGCCCGGGACCTGCTGCTGCGGAGAGCTCTTGGAGGGGCTAAGTTTCAACTAATAGCTGAGGGTTCGTGCTCTAAGGGGGGAAAGCAGTTCGATAGTAGTAATATCGATAGTGGTCCTGACAGCAGGGGGGGATGGAAGGGTTCGATGGTAGCAACATCGATAGTGTGATGAGGATCGGGCACGCTAGCAGAGCATTATCTTTGCTAGCTATTTCATTAGCATCTCCTCCAAGCTAGTGACTAAGTGTCCTCTCTTCCTGTCTTATCGTCCTCTATTTTAAAGTCTCATGATTCGTCTACACGGTGACAGTTTCGATCTGGATTCTGTTGTTACTACAAGAAAGTGAGGCAGCGACAGTGTCATCGTTTACAGTCCGACGGTAAAATGTTGACAGTTGAAAAAATGTTAGGTATAAAATAGATGGGGTCTTCATCATCTTAACAAAAGAAACTCATTTCTATATATTAATGATAATATATAAATTTCAATAAACTATAAAATCTCTGGGATCTCCTAGAGTCCTGCCTTTCCTTCCACGAGTGAGTAGAAAGGCTTAGCTCGGATTTCTTCTGAGTGCATGCATTCTGTAAATATTGTATAGTATGCATGTGTTTTAGTTGTCATTTTGATTAGTTTAGTTCTTTGGTTTATATACATTTATTTTTATTATTATTAGTTTCTGTATTATTTATTGTAAATATAGTGTGAATGTGTTCTCTGAACACTATTATAAATGTCCTCAATTGTGACAGATTGTAATATTTCTGAATAAATAAATTAAAAAAAAAATTCACATTGTTGGGCTTCACAATAAATGAGCAACGGTCAGAAATAGGCCAGCGTTTAACTAGATCAAAAAGCATTTCTCTTGTATTGAAATCCCAATAAATTTTAAGAAATTTCCAATTAACGCTGTAAAATGCTACGATAACACCAATTCTGATATACGGCAAGGTCACGCAAGACCTGAACACTTATAAAAACTGGCCAATCAATACCTCATGATATGAAGCTAAGAAGGTTAAGATCGACTGTGCATGTAGCTCAAAGCGATCCATCGGAATGCCGACAGAAAAAAAAAGCTGTAACTTATTTAATGCAAAGTAAATAGCAATCTAAATACTATTTGAAAGTTGCTATTACGTACTAACCAGAGTGGCAGTGTCAAAATTTATTTCTCGAGAAACTGATCCAAGTGGGAATCGATCACACTACGTTCAGAACCTGGTACTGTAGGTCCCTCACCCCAACGAGGGAAGTAACTGTGACAGTTGCTGACATGACTACATCCTTCTGAACCCTATACCTCTTCCCATCACAGACACAGTCCGATATCTGGGTTTCATGCTAGACAAGAAGCGAACTATAAGCAATGCTTACAACGCTCCAAACAAAACTTTGCTACATGACCTCAACATTCCGTATATGTTTGCGTTATTCAATACCCAAGTTTTAAAACTTTCATCAAAACCTTATTCCCATAATTCTAATCCTCTCGTTTATAGCTTGTATATTTGGTGCGAATGTTTAGTTAGAGCGCTAATATAATACCCTTGATTGTGATCCTTGATTATTTTATTATTATTCATTAAACATTGGAAAAAAAAAATTGAAAAACATGAAAAGGTATGAAACATAACATGGCCGTAGCTAGTCTCTGTGTGTTGTTTTAACCTAACCCCAAGTTAAAATATGTTTTTTTTTTTTTGCTTCCTCACTACCGTAGGTAGGGAAGTATTGTATTCGTGCGAGAGGTTAAAAAGAAATTTGTGCTCAGAATCGAAAATTTCCAATCGCGTTTTACAGTAATTTAAAGTAATTTCTATTCTGAAAAAAAACAGAAGTCTTATTTGTAATTGTGTTTATATCCATTGAAGTTAAACCAGTTCGTCTTGGTCTCGATTTCTCTCTTAAATATCGAAGATGTCTGAACTTCACTCATATTTTTATGTTCAAGCTTAATTAGTTTTGTTCTGACTGAAGACGAGTATTGGTCTCGTTAACTCCAAATAAACAACAAGTTGAAATTTTCTAGTTCCATCCATTTTACGAGTGAAAACATACCTATTAAGTATATATCATTGCTATTAGTGCTAAAGGTCGTATGTCAAAATTTTCAACTTTTATTCTATTTCTACTCAAGGTTACAGTAATTTTGTAGTCTGCAACTGATATAAGTAGTCCGCTACTATGGAAAAAAGCATAGGACTACTACAATCAATTATTGCATATGACCTTTTGCACTAACAGTAGTGATATGCATGTTCAGTATCCATTGATATTTTTTTTTTAAATTAAGAATTATCACATTTGGAATCTTCAAATACGGCACTCTTTCGCATGATAAACGAAATTCGTGGATATCAAACCCGCGAATGTTGAAGGGTAACTGTATTTCCGAATCGGCTTCTCTCAGGGATTTTATTCTCTTAAGAAAAATTGTATACCTTGTATTATAGATATAATTTAGCCAATGAAAACGGTGAGAGAGCTATACTGACCTTACTTGGCAGACATTTTTTTAACCATATCCAATAACGATGTTAAACAAATACCAGCGACCAACTGACAGACGTTTATCTTATTTTTTAAAAATATAAATGGGCTATGTGATTTTGAATTTATTTAAAGAGAATTTATTTTTAATGAACTAATTCGTAATTATTAAGAATATATTTGTTTTTAAAATAGTAAATGAAGCCAATATAATAGTTTATATTCTGTGGTATAATTTTTTTTTCGTGCGACTTAGAAAAAGTCACAATATAAAAATGAAAATCGGAATAATTAATTATTTTATGAATAATCTATTTATAATATGAGAGACTTAATAATAATTACACAAAACATAATGTAATGAAATTTAATGAAGGATAAATTTTAAATATTCCTGAATTCTGATATCCTCTCAAAATGATTGTATTCCACCCACAACAATATATATGAAAGCAATTAAATAGCAATGATGATTATATAAAATGGAGCTTTTATTGGTTTATTGGAGTTTGTTCCTGTTCACTGTTTATTTTCATCTCCTATTTTCCTAAATAATTCAAAACAATAAATTTACTTTTATAACAATAAGGTAAAGGATTAGGATTTTTTTTAATAGCTTTCAGCAACTATCAAATAGATTGTAAGAAATAAATGTTTAAAAAAAGTACTGATTATATCAACAAAGTTTTGAGATTTTTAAATATTATTTTTTACATAGTAAAAAAAAAATACAACAGGAAACTGCTGAAAGTTTAATAAAACATAAAAAACCAATCACGATTGTATAACTTTTATTGTTTGAATAATCACGAGTTATAAAAAAATCAGAAAAACAACTTTTTTAATTTCAACTGAATCCCTCGAGATTACCCTTTACTCTTTATATTTTTATAATTGGAATTCCGTAATATAATGGAGTATATAAAAAATACTCTTTTTGAAGTAATAGAATTAAAGAATCTAAAAAATTGGAAAAAAATAATTATTTAAAATAGTAGATATGAATGAATTTTGAATAACTTTTTTTTTTTAAATTCGTATTCAATGTTAATTTACTTTTTTGTTTTTTCTTTTAATTTTGTTACTATAATTTACTTATAGTAACTTTGTTCACCTAAGGTTTTCTTTACTTTTTATTTTATTTTATCAATTTTATTTATTGTTTCAATCAAGGCCAGTAGTATTCTATTCTTTTGTTCAATTTTATTATTCTAAAGGGTATTAGTCCCAGAATAAAGTTTTTTTTTCTGTATATATATATATATATATATATATATATTTATTTTTAAATTGTTATCCTTTTATTTGCGAAGTTCCATATACTATTTTACTTATATCATTGTACTTTATTAAATGAATGAATTAAATAAAATGAAAAAATTAAAGTTTACTAAGAATAATAACATAGTACAAAAAATTGGTTCAGCAGTCTGGCTTGACAAAATACTAAAAGGTTCTTGTCATTTGAATATCAATTTCAATTGCAATTGCAATCATATAGTTGATTGAATTATACAGTATAAAAAGTAACACAAGTACATTACATATGATTTACGTGCAAACAAATAATAAATAAAGTCGAATGGTACTTGTCGAATGGCACTACTTAAAATTAACAGGTAAAAAATTGTGAAGTGATACGCCAATGACCTTTAGGGGCAGAGGC
Organism: Nezara viridula; assembly: GCA_928085145.1. Taxonomy (NCBI): domain Eukaryota; kingdom Metazoa; phylum Arthropoda; class Insecta; order Hemiptera; family Pentatomidae; genus Nezara; species Nezara viridula. Next base: position 121,024,767 of record OV725081.1, on the reverse strand, counting down.
AAAATAAATAAATATCAATAATACTATTATTCATTCAATATAAAGCTACTTTGTAATGTCATTAATGAACTCTACAATGAAAACCATGAAAACATAATGATCTGAAGCTGAGTGATGTTGCAACTTGACACAATGTCCATTTTTAACATTGGTTGTAACATTGTGGTTGTTCCAGGCCGGAGGTCATTAATGTGCCTTAGGAGGCCTATGTACCTTCAGTCAACACCATTACCACAAGGGCTATACCTGTATCAAAACGCACCAGCAACGAGATCAAGTTAGGATTGTTACAGTGCCTTACCATCTGAGCATGTGATGCCGTGTTATCATGGTTCTATCATATCATTTTGGCCTACTCACTACCGAAATTAGGGAAACATTGTATTCGAGCAGGAGATTTAAAAGTAAAATAAAATAATCCACTTGCGTTATACGTTTTACGAGGTGTGGGTATTAAATAACGATACGGATGCTGTAGAATATTTTATTTTAGTCTGAAAGAAACTGAGGCTGAAAAACGTTTCCGATTTTAAGGAAGTTTTTTATCGTATATGCTGAAAGTACTCTAACAATAAATATGGACGCCAGCAACTCTAGAGAGGTTGCAATACAATTGTATGTGTCATCGAAACCGTCATATTTTGCAAAAAAAAAAAAAATTGAAGATGGATGGAACATTCAGTCACGTCTGTCGTTTTTACTTTCCTACCTATACTATTGTAGGAAAGTATTGCGATCGGGTCAAATTTCCGATATGCGGTTTTCGACGGTCCAGAGCCTATAGGTTTCAGAGCCCCCTGAATCCGAAAAAAAACATTTTTAGCCATTGGTATGTATGACTGTCTGTGCCAAGTTTTTTTCAGGAACAACTGAACCGATTTTGTTGCTTCTTCTTTTTTCTTTTTCTTCTCGAAAAACACAGTTAAACTTGATTTGTTTTGAAAGGTAGTGAAATTCCCAACGAAACTATATAGAAATGGTTCATTTCGGACAACTATTAACGAAGTTACAGCTATTCAATTTCCAATGTAAGATTACGGGTACATCATGGTGTAAGAAAGGGATGAATGAGAGAAAAATATATCTTAGTGAAAGTAAGAAAATCTGCTGCCTGCATCACACAAGCTTCACTATTATCTCTACTTTTAACAGAAATTATTGTTAAAGATTGTTGATATTATTATTGTTAAAGGCAAACAGTTTTTGATCGATAATATTAGTGGGTATTGAACTTTTTACACTGATCTACCTTAAACCGGTCTACATTGCTTTAGTTTATCAAATAAATCGTACTCAAATCTTTTCTTTGATCAATTTTCGGAAGATGAATCTAATTAATTTTTTTTTGTTTCTTGATGGACATAGAATAGAAGAATCAACTTTATTCAGGGACAAAGTCCCTTAAGAATAACAATTTTGTAAAAACTAAGTGATAACAGAAGTATTTACATTATTACATTTACATTACAGAACAAATGATACATAGAGAAAAAATGCAATTTTGTTACATGACAGATGGCTACCCATCGTCTGATTGAATTGTAAGGAGGAATTGGAATAGGAGGGTTTTAAATATGGATAGGGATGGTGCATGGCGGATTTTAAGTGGGATGGAATTCCAAAAGGTGGTGGAGCGGACAATAAAGGAGTGTTTAAATGAGGCAGATTTGTGGAAAGGGGTCAGAAGGACGAGATCTTGTGGAGAGGGAGTGGATAGATGACTTGAATTGAAGGAGATTGAATGCGTAGGACGGACGATGATTATTGATTATTTGGTAAAGGAATGTACATAGAAAATATTGTCTTCTGAAGGCTGGGAAGAGCCACCCTAACTCGGCGTAGTAGTGGGATACACGAGAACGTCTCAGGGTTCCATTGACAAATTTTACTAAGCCATTAATGATGACATATGTAAAGATATAAAAACTTTTCTGAAATAGGTAGGAAATTTTGTCTCAGGGTGGACTTGTTTTATTTAGAAAGGACTGTCAAATTAATAAAACTGTGAAGGAAAGAGGTTGGTTTTTACTAACCTATGCCTACCGGCGAAACGAGACCACATCCGGTTCTCAAAAGCTTTTTTTCTTCTCTGGATGAACTAGTTTTATTTAGAAAAGGTTTTATATATTTTGAATAACTCAAATTTAGAAGTATTAGTCTCCGACCTACTACAACCACTTCCGGTCGGCAGACGTTGTTTTATTCAATCTTCGGGTGGTTTAGCTTTATTTAGATTAGGTTCTATCCTTCTTCAAATAAGCCAGTTTTTCAGGAAAAAAATTCGGTTTTTGACACGAGTCTGTCAGACGAATACAACCACTATACGTCGGTTTTTAGGGTTAGCGGTGGTCGAGTTTTGTTTTGAAAAATTTCCACCTGTCTTCGAATAAGTCAATTTTTTACATAGTATGGTTATTTCGATGACCCATAAAATTTTATTCCAACCTATGTAAGGTGGAATATGCCCATGTTTGCAGTATATGACAAGAATACTTTCCCCATCTACGATAAAAAACTTTCTTCAAATCAAACATTTGCCGGCCTCAGCTCTAGAACTATTTTTATCTCCTTCAATATACATACCTCCTTTATCTCTATACCGCTCCATGCAAATCTGAAACAGTATCCTAAACCTTACTCCAGTTACTTTGGGAATAGGGAGTGACAATACACTATTGTTTATTCAGAATTTGAAATCAGCTGGTGGTCTGAATCATTGTTATATCAAGACTAAAAGAAAATTGTCTGAATACAAAAATGTTTTAGTCAACCTGTTAATTTCATATTCAAGTAATCACTCCCTATTCCCAAAGTAACCCCGTTTTTTAAATTTCTATTTCCGGAAAGTAACTATTGCATCAGAAATCTGAGGAGACTAAATAAAATAACAAATAATCAAATTATGATATAAAAGTAAGAGAATCAGCTTTAAAAATTGTAATTTTCTAAAACATTCTGTAATAACAGTTTTTTACATTTGAAATATATTTTTAATTGTTGGTCTGATAGTTATGAATTGATACTCGATATTTTCTGCATATTTTTTTATATTTACTTTATAATTCGGTGTAATTTTTTTTTTTTTTTTTTGTTTCATGCATACATACTTATTATCACATTCAATATACAGACTAAATGCTCCATATGAATCGTCCATTGTCTGAAACAGTACTGAAATTCTTCTTCTATCCTTAAGGACGCCGCTTAATGTGGCGCTTTTTCTATCAACAAGAAAGTGAATTTAGTAATGCTAATTAATATTTGACCTTCAGAAACACAGTAAAGGTGGACAATGAATATTGAAAAAACAATCATTATTGATTGAAATTTGGATTTGCTCATTCGAGCTATTTTTACTTTTAGTAAAGTTGAGGTCTTAGAGTGCATGGTTTGGCGCTTCGTCTCAGGATCATAAGTAAAAAACCACGGTTCGTCAATCTGCATCAAAAAGATCAAGATTGGCTGTTGAAGAGAAAGTGGCACAGATTCGCAGAGAGCGTCGTTTTAGGGATAGCGGAGGGGGGAGGGAGTGAGCGGGGTGTATAATAAGTAAATACTTATGAATTCAAAAGAAAATGTTTTACAGCATCAGTCTCGTCATTATTACACTTCACAGACATCAAAGACAATTTCTATTTCGTGTATGATTGTAGTCAGACCACTGTGACAGGCATATACTAGTACTAATCCAATTTTAATGAAATTTTCAGGAGTTAAGAGAGTCTGTAATCTAGATCGTCGCATATCGATTCCATCCACTTCTTCCTCTTACACATGCGCAAACGTATTTTCCTTGATATGTCTGTATTTGAAAACAGCACATTCGATTTGGGACAAAGTTGACGAGAAGTTAGAGAATTGTAAAAAAAAAAAAGATCAATTAGACATCATCAGCGCCATGTTAAAATAACGAAAGTGCAACGTTACAAAAGTTCACATACGACGATATAAATTGTATCAACTTCCATCTTATCAAATTTAATATCTATCAGCCTAGATTGTCCTATAACAATTTATCGACATATGCGCAAAAAATATTTTCCTTCATACGCATGATACAGGCACGTCCGATTTCACCCAGCGTTGAAGATAAGTTGGGAATGATAAAAAAAATCATCACGTAGATATATTTTTATTAGATTTAATTGTTACTATTGCTCTTAGATTTAATTGTGGCTAAAGCGCTTTTGCTTATACTCCACTGGCGTTAGCACCAGTAACGCGGTTGAGAGAGTAGCGTAGGGATCTCTTGGAGTCCTGCTCTTCGTTCTATAGTTGGAGGAACAATCCTGGGTTGGGAGAATTGGGGGAATTTTACTTTTGTTAAATTTATATTTTCTGTATATGTGGTGTGAATGAGTTCATATATCACTATGATAATTGTCCACGTGTCAAATCATTGCATCCCTAAAAAAAAAATCTCAAAAACCATACACCCAATCTAGTTAGGTTTAGTGAGAAGTTAGGGATTGGTGAAAAAATGATTAGCTATGTTTCAATTTTTACACATTCCATCTAAGAATTAAAATTATTGTAGCAATTTGTTAAGAATATAATGGCCTTGATATGCGGTAGGCAAACGTGGTAGCTATATCAGTTATTTATTTTTTAACTAAGACTAACAGCACCTTAACATCTCAGTTAATTTGATTTTATGAATTTTTCAAAGATTGTGAAGCTTGATAATTAGATGGTCCAGCATAGATTTATGCAAATTCTATCCATTTATTTTGCTTAGGCGTAGGTCTTTCCTTGACAAAACTTTACTTCAAAAATCAAGAAAAAAAAAAGCGTTTGCTGCACATTTATTTCACAAACGAAAAGTCATAGTGCGTACTTAGGGTGTGGAAGTATGAGTTCGCTGGTATTACAGATATTATATAAAAATTATGAGTATTGTCTGAGATTACAAACTCCAAATATTCATGTAGACTGTACAACGTAAATAACCGTTTAAAAAATAAAATATGCTGTATTCTTCTAGAAAAAGAAATGAAAATGAAATAACTTATAATATATATACAAAAATAAAAAATAAAAAAATGAAACTTCCAGATTGATGTCATTATGTGACTAAAACTGTTTGTACCCTGTTGTATGCCTTCTACGTGCGAAATAAGAAAGAAGAAACTGTGGCTGTGAGAACAGCTGTCCTGTGAAGATGAACTGTCCACTGGGAGCATATTGGAGCTCGCCCTCTCTGAGTTGTTCCTCGAAGCTCGTCAAGCCACAGAATGAGCTAGTCCAGCTGCAGAGCTCAGTGTTTTTATTTTCTTTGCTTGGTCTTGAGAAGGGCTAAGCTTAGGCGTAATACTTCGCTTAATACCAGCCCTTACAGCTGACGACATATACACGATACTTCCTAAATTTATTTTATTTAGTCATTTATTATCTGAATTATCCTCTACCCGATAGGGTCATTGGAAATTCTTTCTTCAGTCCAGTTTCCTATATTCTATTGTAGAATCCCGTTTTTACTTTCCCACCTACACTAGGTAAGGAAAGTATTGCAATCGGGTCAAATTTCCGATATTCGGTTTTCGACGGATCTATACGTTTTAGAGCCCCCTAAGTCCGAAAAAAACATTTTTAGCCATTGGTCTGTCTGTGCCAAGATTTTCTCGGAAACTACTGAACCGATTTTTTAGCTTCTCTTTTTATTTTGTAGGGTTTTGACTACTGATGCCTGTGACAGAAATTCGATGCTCCATCCGCAATAAATGAAAAACATGTTTTTCTATAGACTGTAGCGCGAAAACGGCTCTAACGATTTTGATGAAACTTTCCTATAATGTTCTAATAATTGTCCTTTCAATTTTTATATATGGACTAAATTCTTGAGACAATTCAGGAAAAAAAGTTATAAAGAAAAGAAAAATATTTTGGGACCTAACTATTTAAGTATATATTATACGGTAAAATTTATAAAAAAAACTTTTGAAAGGTAATTAAATTACTAACAAAACAAAAGAAAAATCATCAGAACCGAACCAGTATTAACGATGATATAGCTTATTCTATTTTTTACACATGTTTTAACTTATTACTTTTCTACTTATAATAGGTAAGGGAAGTATTGCAATCGGGTCAAATTTTCGATATGAGGTTTTCGACGGATCAATACGTTTCAGAGCACCCTGAGTCCGAAGTTTCAGCTATTCAATTTCCAATGTACGATTACGGGTTCATATCATGGTGTCAGAAAGGGGTGAATGAGAGAATAAAGATGACTAAGTGAAGGTCAGAAAATCTATTGCATCACACAAGCTTCACTATTTCCTCTACTTTTAACTGAAATTATTGTTTGACAATTCTAAGCTATGGCAAAAAGTTTTCAATCAGCAATATTAGAGAGTATTGACATTTTTACACTGATCTACCTTAAGCCGGTTTACATTGCTTTAGTTTATAAAATAAATCGTACTCAAATATTTTTTTTTTGATCAATTTTCAGTTAAATAAAACTAGTTCATTTATTTTTGTTTCTTCATGAACATATGTAAAGATATAAAAACTTTTCTGAAATAGGTAGGAAATTCGTGTGAGTGGACACACCAGATGTTTTTTTAAAAACTCATCAGAATTTCCACATCTTTCTCGGTATCTTGTAATATTTCCTGAATAGTACTGTGTATATTGAGGTTGTTTTCTTGTGGTTGCATTCACTCGTGGATTGTATTCACAATCCACGAGTATGTGGTTCACGGTTCTAGGGGAACCACATCAGACGCAGGTAGGTGGCTCTCGACCATGTAGTAAGTAACCGTGTGAAAATTCGCAGTGTCCAATTCGGAGGCGGCGCAGAATTATTTCCTATTTTCTTGATTTCCTGTTACTAGGGCACCATTTAACACTGTTTCCTAAATTTGGATAATTTAATTATAAACAAATTATTAATTTAAAATAGCATTCGGTCCTGAACAAATATGCTTGACGGTATTAATGATCATGTGAATGAATAATATAAAAAAATATTAATTATTAATTTTAATACTGATGAGTGAATTTTTGATCCTAGGTATTATTTAAATTTGTGTTTAAATCTCTTATTCCGAGGTAAGAACAACCCTGATGAAGACCTGCAATGTAGGTTGAAACGTATGTAACCTATAAAAATAATTATAGGGTATTATTGCAAATTGTGAACGCGCAAACTTTTCCTTAAATTATTATTTATTGTCCCTAAGAAAAGTTCATATAAAATATTGAAAAGGATAAATAAAAAATATATAACGTTAGTAGTGAAGGTTGTACATAGGGATTTGCGATAGTCGATAGTTTAGTAACTTCCGGACATAGGCTTAAAAAGGATTTATTTTCGCTATATTCTTTAGTTATTTATTTTGAAATACTGCATAAACTTTATAATAATTAATATTTATATTGGATGCATCTTTAAAGATTTATGTTAAGGCACTAATAAAAATTATTGATGGGAAAATACATTTATATAGCAAAATGAATCGAATTTATTTCCCTGATTGTAGAAATCAAACAAGAAACATCGACGACATATATGTAATATTTATCAACTATTTATTTTTAAAAAAGAGGCAAGAAATGCTTATGTCTTTTAATTTCCAAGATTCCAAAGACTGTAATTTGAGATTAAATTATTTTTTATCATGAAGGCTTCTTCTTGTTCAATTTTGTTTCAGTTATATATATATATTGATAAGAACAGCTTTAAACATCACTTCACACCTCCATCCATTTCTTTTTTTTAATGTGGCCTTTTGTATAAGGCAATAACAATTTTCCATTATCAAACATTTAACTTTTACATTATTATATTATCACTATATATCGTACATCAATGAATGGGTAGAAGTATGAAAGCGTGTTATTTTTATTTTTATTTTTTTTAAACCTTTATTATGATATTTACAACTGTATTAATATAATACATCAAGTAAATTTGTACAGAGAAATATTATTACATGAAACACGCTTGTTGAGAAACCACCCAATGGTAGCACTCCAATAATTTGTCTACATGAGAAGATCACGAGGCCATCTTCTTTTCAGACGCCTCGGAGGGTTATCAGGAATCGAAGAGGAAGCAAGGTTAGAAACAAGAGGATTCGGATGGTTATGAAGTTTATTATGGAAGGATAGGTATCTGGATTTGGCCAAATCGGAAACATATGGTACATTGAGGTCTTTATGGATTATTTTATTAGTGACAAAGTAAGGAGCATTGAGGATTTTACGAAGGATTTTGGATTGTAAGGATTGGAGGCGTGTTATTAAAATTATTCCTTTAAGTGTATACAATTTTAAAATATTTTGTGTCAAAGGGGGGATACGAATTATCGATAGTCACTATGAATATAGATAGTTTTAAACTATCGATATATAGATTGCACTATCGACTATTACACCTACCCTAATTATACAGTCAATATTATGTCAGACGGATCAATAATTTTGTAGACCAACATTTTTTTTCGATTTTGTGATAAAATTATCATAAGATTCAAGTGGAAAGCAAATGAGTATTTATGGGTTCTTAGTACCTAATTAAATTAATTAACTTAATGAGGAAACTCCCCATTCCTGAGAATTTTAGTAGATAAAATATTTGTTGGTTACGATAAGATGAAGCTATTCATAAAGTTTTAGGTGGATGTTCATAATTTGATAAAAAGCAGTCTGATGTATTTATACTTTAATAATATAAAATTACAGGCAATGTAAGCGATCTTGGTAGAAAATTCTAGAAGAGGTTCCTATTTTAATTGAGCTAGAGCGGATGGTGAATAAATGAATAACCATTAACCCCGAAGAGATTGGAATAAAAAGCAGGGGGAGGGATGGATTGAGGGCGAATCGTTATCCCAAAATATACCTATCCATTAATATTCACAAGTGTTTCATTATCCAACTAAAGGTCAGGTGGAATTAGATTTTTTTTTCGCGATCGAGTTTTATAAAATGATAATCGCATATGGGCTTTTTATAAAAAGCCTTTGATTAATGAGCGTAATCGATCCACGAAATTTGTATGAACAATTCAGTACTTTTTTAGGAGATTTTAAGTTTTTAAACTGACTTTCTACAACTACGGATATTAATCTACTAATGAGGAAAATTAGGAGGTGAAGCGATGGGGTAGTGATGTCCAAAATCTATCTTGGTTTGCAAAGTGCAAGATCAAGACCAAGACCAAGAACAAGACCGCCTAATTGCTGCAAGACCAAGATCAAGACTGGTAAAAAAATGAAATTAGATAATTTTAATTACTATATGTAATGAATTGGTAGAACCAATAAACTTTTGCATTTAATTTTTCATTCGGGATTATGTTATTTTTCCCGATTCTGAAAAATTACAGTAATAAATCTTTAGTTTGTAGTGGTAATATGTAGTGGTTACATTTTTTTAAAAGGTTTTGAAAAAAATATCAAAAAATCGTCTGAATCGGACCGGTTTAAGCAACATTACAGCGCATTGAATTTTATATATTGATTTTAAAAGTTGTTTACTTGTCCTTTTACATTGCTTCAGATTATTAAAGATACCGTACTCTAATGATTTGTCTGATCGGTTATCAGAAACATTAGTCTAATTCAATTGTATTAATTTTAATGAAAATATTTAAAATTGAAAAATAATGTTTAAAATAATGTATGAATGTCATGTGAGTGGACTAGATATTTTATTTAAAATATTTGGTGACATTGTATAGATTGTCTATTTTACAACTCTTCCATTCCAGGGTGGGGCTCTGTCATTATCTTTCTTGCTTTAACATGAAAGCAAGAAAGATAATGACAGAGAAAGATAATAAGATATACACATAGTCAAGTTAATGTTATTAATTTGATTGGACTCTACTATGTTTATGTCAATAGAACATCTAAAAGCTATTCCTTGCGTTTTTCTAAGATCTAAAGTAACATTTTCTAACCATAAGTAACATCAAGAATGAGTACGCAAGGCCAAGACTCGTCTTGGTCTTGCATTTTGCCAACAGAGGGGTTCAAGTTGAGATATTTCGAAATTTGATTAAATGCAGAAATCAAAAGGTGTATAATAGAGAAATCTCAGATATAGGGTCACTTAAAAAAAATGGATTATTCTGCATAAAAAAATAGCAGTTTCGCATCACTGCGTTCTTTCAAATGGGTCATATGAACCGAAGAAAATATATAAAATTTCTAAAAATGATGTTTTAATAATTTTTTATAGATGTTCTGCATCCACAAAAACACATGTGCATTATTATATAAATATTTTGTATTTTTTTTGTTTGCGTAGTATATGAAGAAAATACTTTCAACAGATTTTAATAAACTTAGGCAAGTAAAATCTTTAAAAAATTAGATTAAAAAAAAGTTTCTTCACAGTTTTTTTAATTTTCAAAATGAGTTTTCTTTATTGGCTAAATTTTGATACAAATCTTCTTCGAATGTCTATATTTTTCTAAAACGTAAAATTAGTAAAAAATGGTTTATTCAGTTCTAAAATATAGGTTACTAGACAGACGTTCAAAATTTTCAGACAAACTAACCCTGTATAAAGTTTCGCAAAAACCATTTTGGACCTACGGCATAGAACTGTGAGTTTTGTTAATACCTCCAACATTTTAACAACCTAAAACCGTTCTATGTCGCAAATGAAATAATACAAAAAGACTTAAACACCCCAACATTTTTAAACATTGCTAATGAAAATTACAATAACTTTGACCAAAGACTGAATGCAAAATCTACTAATAATAATTCTTAAACGCACAACCTCCTAGTCCACTACGATGATTATATAGGCGGTGGCTAAGAGATCTGCTGAAAAGATTTCTGCCCTGTGATGGGACGCTTTGAAAGCTCTTAACAAATTTTTCCATTGTATAGCAATTCAAACGTCGAAAATTTAATGTTTTGTCCGAATTTGGTTTCTTAATAAATAAGTAAATAAAGCTGTGATATAAAGATGAGTAAATAAAGATTTGGACACTAACCAGCATCCTAGAAGAAAGTGTCCAAAGATTTGAGAGAAAAATACTACGCACGATAACTGGAGCGATCTGTAATCAGAGTACTAACACATGAAGAAGAAAGACTAATAAAAACTGCTTACAGAAACTGATTCGATGATACGAAGGCACAGAGATTAAGATGGGCGGGGCATATAGCTCGTAGCAATCCATCTGGAAGCATCTACGTAACAATAAATGCCACAATACAAGGCAAAAGACCACGTGGAAGGCCAAAGAGCAGATAGAATCAACAAACATGGAACAGAGTTGCGTGCAGATAACTGGAAAGAAATATCTCAAGACAGGCAGAGATGTAGCAGGCTTGTTAAGGCGGCAAAAGATCTACATGGTCTGTAATGCCAAAAATTATATAATACGTAAAATAAAATGTCAAACAAGAGCATACAAGGATTAGACAAAAAAAAAATGCAAATATATTGAATTTGAACCTTATTATAAACAATCTGAGATTAATAAAAAAATAAGAAGATAAAAAACCACTCATTGAAAAACATTTACTCCAACAAAGTCTTATGTTTCAAATTATTGAATATGGCCCACAAGTGGTGGTCTCAGGTGAGAAAGGCTTGGTAAGGAAAGAGTAAAATATCTTCCTATTAAAGAATGCATAATAATGTTATACTCCGAAGAACAGAGTATCTTAAACTTTCAATATTGAATTGTTTCTTTAGCAAATATAATAGTGGCTATGATAAGTTGCTCAAACATTAATAATAATCGAATACCAGTCTAGTAAGTATACCAAGCTATACTTTGCACAAGATACCTTGCTCCTAATGAAGGGTAAGGATTCAAGAATAAGACAGTTTGAGGTTGAGTGGTCTTGAGTTTGAAGAGAAATCCTTGGTTCCAGACTCCATCAAATTCGTTTAGATCTATTGCTTATGGTCCATCAGTTGCGTATGGTCTTTGTTCTAGTTATACAGCAATATAGTCTCTACCTCTATGTGAATGTTGCATTTTTTAAGATAGAGGTATAGTCTAACAACCCAACAATAAATTTAGAAATACTTTAAAAAAAATAAATTAAAACACTCAAATATCGACACAGTGTATAGTAAACGATTGGTTTGTTCTTTCATATATACTTTAAGAAATCTGAGATATAAATTTTAAAAAAAGAAGCTGATTTTCACATAAAAGTCCAAGAACATACAAAGTAACCAACATTAACGTTGATAGAAAATTTAAATTAAAAATACTTTTAATGAAGATAAGCAGATTTATGAAGATAAACTTTACATTTCATCACTTGGACTCATTGGATCGTAACCATCTAAATTATTTGCAAAACTAATAAACTGCTGACACAATTGAGAAGTTGATGTAACAATTGCCCCTTCGATATTGAGCTGTTTGCCTGTCCCCTTCCCCAACTCCCCCAAACAGACTTCCCTTCGCCCTCACAAACAATAACAACTCACCTTGTTTTTATCCATAATGTAGTTATAATTCACTAGGCCTTCTCCCCATAATCGATAGCCTCCATGGCAAAGCTCTGCGTTGTACAAGTTCTTAAACCCACTGCTCAACTCATCGATCAAAATCCATGGATGGAAATCAGCGCGTTCGTTTATTCATCGAATGAATCTCCTGAGTGTCAGTTATTCCAGCTACTTCTGGGTTAGATGGATCTGCTGGATGTAACCTCGGTATTTATTTTTATTTTTTATTTTGCTTAAGGTAAAGGGTCGTTGTTAATATAAATGTTGGACAACTGTTGGAAGGTGGAGGTCAGTATTTTCAATTTTGTTAGTCACAAACCAAGGTACATTTGTTATGAGTCGCATTAATTATTATTGGAAAGTATGACGTTTTTGAAGATGGCTCTTTTTAGCGATAGCTTTTATCTGTGAGGAGTATGTCCATATGGGTTTAAATAAGTATGTATATGTATTCATTTTTGAGGATTTAGAAAAAAGAGTTTAAGTAGTTTGAGTCGTTTGTTAAGTATCTTACGTTTCATTTTTACATTCGGGCTCTGTTTCAATTTTACAATTCTGCAATACCTACTTAACTTAACTTAATATAACTACCTAATAAATTGAAACAGTAAAAATAAAATATTATTATAAAGAAATGACTATTAATTTGATAACTATTTATTTATTAAATATACGTGTTAATTTATCTTCTTTTAATTTTTAATATTTTAATTTTAATTTTTAACTTTTCTTCTTTTAATAATTATTTCATTTTTAAACCGTATTTTTAGATTATATTCCTAAAATCACTAACCTTTTATTTAAATGTCTTTGTTAACTGTTAACTTATCTTTTTCTAATCTTTAATGTTTAATTTTAATGGTTTTTGTCCTCTTTTCTTCTTGTACTTTTTAATATTTAAACTGTACTCTTTAACTTCCCTTCTATTATTTATTTATTTTTTTAAATGTATTTTTTATCTTCTGTTCTTAAAATCATTAACCTTTATTTTAATTGTATTTGTTAACTTATCTTCTTTTAAATCTTTAACTTTCAATTTTCATAACTTTAATTCAATTGTATCATATTCATCTGTAACAATTTTAAACTTTCTAAACTTTAAATTGTATTTGTTAGCTGTAGTTTTTTTATTTGTGTAGTAATTTATCAAATTGTAATATAGGGTAAAAATGACCGAGGTGGTAGTCGAACCCAAAACATTCTTAAATACAATTTATTTACAATAATATTTTATCTTCAATTCGTTTATAACCTTATAGGAGCGTTAATCTTCAGCTCGAATCCATCTATGTAAACACAGCTTAAATTGATGATGTCCATCAGTGCTGGATTCAATCGATTTATGAAATTCTTCGATGGAATTAGCACTGGATTTAGAAACTTACCTTTTACACAATAACTATATAAAATTATGATTATCCGATGTTAGAGCTCTTTGAATGTAATATTCCTAATTTTTTTAGTAAATGGCAAGTACCTAAACTCAACACTAATTCCATTAATGGCATCCATCAATCGATTAAATCCAGCAGCGATGCACTGAGTTGAAAATGATCATCTGAATTCCAGAAGAAAGTTAACGATTCTTGAAGGATTGAAGGATACAAAACACAGGAAAAATTTAACAAAAATATAAGCATATACCTACCTACTGAATTATTAAATTTTAAAATGATAATAAATATAGATAGAAAGTAAACTTAATGTAAATATATAAAGTAAATTGAGAAATAACAACAATGAGGTTACATCGAACCTAAAAGCCGATGGAACCATTCAGTCATTGATTCAATTGATGAATAATAGAATTCGCTGAATGTCCTTGACAGTTTCTTTAAATGAACTTAGGAATGTTATGATGGATTTCCGAATCCATCGATGAGCTTAGTGCTGACTTTTAAAACTTGGCCATTCTAGCAGTATGCTTTATCGAACATTAGCGTCGTGGTTTGAACTCAATTGATAGGTATATATATATATATAAATAATTTTTAAAAAATCTGCAATAGTTTCATTAATTTTATTGAGTATGAACAGTACGAATGCATATCCTTAAAATGAGATGTGACTTTAAACGACGAGTTAAAATTACTGTAATTTTTAAGGCATTTACTGAAATGTTACAAACTCATTCAGTTTAATCAGTTTAAAGAAAACCTTATTTTTAGAGCGTGACGAGACTAAATATTGTAGAGAACCTTGTCCTTCAAATTACCGTCCAATTTAACTGACCACAGGAATTTCTTTTTTATTAATTTGTTTTATAAAGAGCATGGAAGGAGGAAGGAAACTAAACCTAATTACCCTCACCTGTAACACCAAAGACAAATTAAATCGCCTACTGTTCAGGTCAGGTAGGAGAATAACATCGGTCCTCTATACATACATACACACACAAAAACCTAAAATCAATGTACCCAATCTAGAGTATTTAAGGCTTATGAAAAAAATTCATATGAATCCTATACCTACTTATTACAGTTAATTTTAGGTCTTTGCGTTATGACGTAAATAAGCCAAGAGCTAAGGAATAAATGCTTTCGCAATCAAGGTATTCATCAGTAACGCACTGATAGAAACAAAGGCCTCCTACAGTACGCTTGAGAAAACAAGATGGAGATTGAAAAGGATGTGGATGAGAGACATACTCTCGTAATATCTTAAAGTGGATGCCAACCCTAGGAAGAGTTACCGCATTGTATTGTTCTTCCTTATCCTTGGCTAGTCATTATAATTTAATAATTAGCTAGATGATGTTAGGCATTGAGAAAATAAAATAAAAACATTTTGTTAAACGAGTATAAGAAACCCATCTGGACCTATGGACTAGAATTGTGGGGAACTGCTAAATCTTCAAACATCAAACGCATCCAATCGTTTCAATCCAAAGTCCTCCAAACAATAGCAATGCTTTATACTATGTCACAAATAAAACCATACATCATGATCTCAACATCCCTTTTGTACTTGACCTAATTCCATCCAGATTCTCAAACTTCCATCAGAAACTTATCCCTCATCCTAATCTCTTAGCACAATCCATCTCCAGCTACAACCATCCATATAATCTCCCACGAAGGTTGAAACGGCAATGGCTCCGAGACCTTGTGTAAATATTGGAGTTCTGGCAGTGGTCAGTTTCTCTGCTCAAGTCCTGAGTGTATGTGGCTTTAACAGTGAGGAGACTGAGAGAGAAGCGCTGGGATATTTTTGAGTACTGGTTTTCCTTTCATATGAGAGCGGCAAAGCATGGTTCAGGGTTTCCCAGGCTGAATGTTAATGTTGTATATAGGAATGAGTGTGACAAGTGATTTTTTTCCTTTTCGAAAGTGTTTTATATGTTTGTTATTATTTTATTGTATATATGTTTTACTTAGATGTTTTCTTCTTATTTTTTTTTTTAAATTTGCATATAATTGTATAAATGTAGACATAGAGCCTTAATGCCCAATGCCCTTGATTGTGACATACTGTATTATTATTCATCCAATAAAAATATTATTAATCAAAAGAGTATAATGTGCTGCTCTTGGAACTAATGGTCCATTTATCTATGTAGTGATAGATACATAGCAAATATATACAGGAATATAATACCGTACATGCGTACATACAACAAGGAAAATTTCTTTAATATCATCTGACTTTTCAGGTTTAAAAAAAATTTCTGAACTTTTGTAGGTTCTAAAAATTAGTCTATTAGTATAGTATTGATAATGCCAATAAAAGCGTTATTGGTTTCTTTTTTTTTTCTTTAAAAATTTATTTTCAACTGCTAACTGTATATTGATCATCAACAAATTAGGTGACAATACAAGAAAAATAACACTTCAAAATAAGTTAGGACAGTATTCAGTAGGACCTCTTCCCTGATTGCATACAATTACTTAAGTTGTTAAAGGAAGGAGATCACTCATATTCAGTGGTACCTCAGCTGTGGCCAGGTCTCTTATTAATTTGTTGTCATTTTCTTTTAAATTTGCATAAAATCGTTGGTGAACGGTCGCTATATGTTGGTCGACTGTTGAAAGGCAGTGATCAGCATGTAGAGTTTTGTTAGTATCGTACTGAGGTGCTTCTGTTGTGAGTCGGAATAATTCTGATTAGAGTGATTTCAAAATGAGTTTTTAAAAAGATAATTTTATCGAAACTTATTACTTAAATATATACTTTCAGAAGTATCGAATTTCAAAATATTAACTTTTATAAATTGTGATATATTAAACAATATGAAGAGTATTGGATATTTAATAATGATATATTTGGTTTTTTTTTTTTTTTTTGTCTTTACATCTTCATCCGCACCTGTCATGGTAGTGACAATTAGCAGATTTGCTGTTTAAATTGAAAATGACATGATAGGCATGACGAAGAATGGAGCCCAGCAGCACCTCTTCCCTGGCCTGTTTACATCCTAAAATCAGGAAAGGAGATCTCTCATCCAGCTCCTTTTCAGTCGCCTCCTGATGAGCATTTCAGCCGTGGCCATGTTTTTGATAAGTCCATTGTGATGTCCGTGTAGTTTTAGATGAAATCGGGAGTAAAGAGTACGTATGTGCTGGTCAATGGTTGGTTGTCTTAGGTCGGTATGTAAAGTCTTATTGTTGACGTACCAGGGAGCTGCAGTTATTAGTCTCAAAATTTTAGATTGAAAGGATTGTAGTTTTTGTAAGTGAGTCTTTTTTGCTGAACCGTAAATCTGTGAGGCGTATGTCCAAATGGGTTTGAGCAGGTAAGTGTATGTATTTAGTTTTTGTCTAATTTTCAATTTTGATTTAGAAAACAGTGAGTACAGTATTTTCAGTCGCTTGTTCAAACTCTTTCTTTTCATTTTGACGTGTGGGCCCCAGGTCATCCTTCTGTCAAATATTAGTCCGAGGTAGCGTATACTGTCCGTCTGAGGAATTGGATTGTTGCTGATATAAACTGGTGGGCATGTTTCTCGTCGAAGCGTAAATATTATGTGTTGTGATTTGTTATGATTTAATCTAATTTTCCAGAGTGAATACCAATTTTGTAAATTTAGTAAATGATTTTGTAAATTTAATGAGGCTAGTCTGGGGTCATGGTGTTTTGTTAAAATTGTTGTATCGTCAGCGTAAGTAGCAGTCAATGTTTCAGAGTTGGTAGGCATGTCATGAGTATAGACAATGTAGAGTAAAGGATTATTTATATTTATATTTATATTTGGTTTAAATTGTTTTTCTTAAATAGTGCTTGTAAGCATTAATTAAGGAAGATGATAACCAGAAAACACATATAGGCATTGCTTAGATTAAGGGCTAATAGGGGCTTTATAAAAGAGGTCTTATAACGAGGGAATTTGAGCCGACAATTACAAAAGTAGTTTAACCCGAGTGCACGGCGCTGCGGTCGGCAATCAGCGAGCCCGCATTACTTTAAAGTATGGCGTTATATCCCAACAGCTTAGCTGAAGGGGCTAGCCTTACAATGCTATCCATGTCACTCTTCTCAATAAAGGTCGCCTCTATTATCCTTAAATTCTTTATATTCTCCTGTATCTTGTTACTAAAAGCAAAATATCGTGTTACATCATTCTCTAAAAAATATATAATTCTTATTTTAAGATACATATCTTCTGATTGGCAATACCATGGCATACATATTTCAAGTAAAAAAAAATATATATTACAATAATCAATATATTTTTTTTTATCTAAACAATACATTATCTGAATTAATACAATTTCTGTTTCTCCCTATTTCTACATTCCTACATGTCAAAAAATGGCAATAAGCTATTGTAGTGATAAATTATGATTATGGCATTTCAGAGATAGAGAAGTTCATTACTGTCTGCATTAAGTCACATGATGTATAAAAGAAGGTATCTTTCCCCTCCTTTTTAATCACGTCTTAATAAGTAGTCAGTTATTATTTCTGCGAAGTTTATTTTGAAGGAAAAATATAAAAATTTTTGAAACCATTACACCAAACCGAAAAAAAAATTAATATAGATAACAAAATAAACTAAACTATTGTTTAGTAATTTGGTGGATTTTTATGAACCCTATGCAATGAGTTTAAGTAAGGTACATTTTTTTTAGTGTTTTTACTTTTATTTGCACCCTTCAATTGTAGTTTGTACCATATTATAATATTGTAACCCTTGTACCCATCTGCTTTTCTTAATATACCCTCCAAAACTATGGATATACTCATATTATTACTTAGATTGTAGTTACTCTTTATTATAATAGGTCATCTGACCATATTACTTGTCAATTGGTTTAAACAATACTGTTTTTCTCAAGTGAACTAGTCCCAGAATAAAGATGATTTTCTATTTCTAGTATATTGTCAATCAACAAATAAACTGACTATACAGAAAATACTGACATGGTGGGAAAGGACAATACCAATAACACTCCTACCACGATTTGACTCTAGTTGTTTAAAGATCTCTCATCTCTTTAGTCTACCCTATTTTGAACTGTTTTTTTTTTCTTTTTCGTTTAAAATGGTATAAAATCGTCGGTTATGAGTTGGTCAACTGTTGGAAGGTGGAGGACAGCATGTAAAGTTTTTTTTATTCACGTACCAAAGTAATTTCTTCATGTCTTATCAACTGTAATTGGAAGGTTTGGAATTTATTTTAGGTGAGTTTTTAATCCAATATGGAATTTAATCCATATGGAAATATTTATTGCAGAAGATGCCATTCAAAATAGAATTTTTTTAAATTCGTTCAATTCAAGAAAAGAGTTAAGAAATTTTGGATAGATAGGTAAAAATATCAAGAGACTTTCGCAAATATATTATATTTATGAATAAGAAGCAGACACGAGGCATGATCACCTAAAACTTGAAACGCTACTTGATACGAGGCGAAGTGCAAACACTATATTAGGATCGATCCAGTCAACACGAGATAAGAATAGCTGTAACAACTAGGATCGATAAAGCAGAAAGGTACGGAGAAGGGCCGACTGAATAAGCCAGAACCTTTCCTCTACTCTTATTAGAAAATAATTCATAAAAATTTTTAATTTGACTTAAAAAAATACGTAACAAGAACAGTTCAAAATTCTATTATAATAGATATGACGAGTCAACTTCCATTCGTTTTCTTTGTGATTTATCGCTGGACATTTTTGATTTTATTGTTAACATATTTTACTCGTATTCGGTCAGTCTCAATTGTTCATTTCTGTGACGAAAATATCGCGAGTTTCAGGTAGAGAGGCAATTTAACCTCTTTTTCTTAAAATTAGTAAATTCCAAATTACAATCGGTGAGTAAAGAAACCTTAAACCACTTCAGTCACAAATTTTCAAATATTTAAACTTTTTTTTCTTCTGTCATAACAAGCTTTTATGTTGTTCTCGTGCTAAAATCACAAAATTTCGACATAAATTAGGCTCAGGAAAATTTAAAATTTGATTCGCACTTATGCTGTTTTTGCACTCAACTCTTTTTTACAGACAGCTAAAAACTTGAAAAAAGTAACCATTTATTAAAAGTTTATATTTTTTAACTATCAATTTATTATACAACAATTTATATTAATTTTAATTTAATTTATTTTATTAAAATTTAAAAATTTGTATTTTTTCATATTATATCAAAAATGAAGTTACAGTATTGCTAAGTCATCATAAAACAGGAATATAACGTGAAATAAAACTTTTATGATCGTGAATACGGCCGTATTTACAGCCGTGAAAATGTATCATCTGTATTCATATTTCTTTTTATGAATATAAATATATTTATATTTATATTCACAAGTACCGTAAGTATAAATGGATCACTGCTGGTCATGCGATCCAGCGGTGGGTGCAAAAACCACGTTAGTCATTGATTCATGTTATTTCTGCGCTCAACGGTCGAAAAATACGTATGTATGTTATGTTACGGAACTACTTAACAGACTAACGTGGTTCTTATACTCAACACCCATCTTGCCTTTCTTAGTTTCTTTTCATCGAAAACGATTTTTCGCATTTTTTTTTTTTTTATTGAAGTGGTTTCTGCACTCATTGATTCATTTGTAAACGAATGAATTATGGTAGACATGAATTAAGTTCAATATTTGTTGACAGTAGAAGCCAGTCCGTTTTGTACCAGTTTTAAGTGAAGGCTCGTAGGCACCTTGAACTAAAGATGAACGTATAAGAATTAAAATAATTTTAAAAAACAAAACAATTTAACTATGAAATTTAAAGGAAACTCCTCGATAAGGAACTGCGCGGAACACGACCGAGAAGCCGTCCCAAAATGCGACAGCTGATCGTACAAAAGAAGATTCGAGGAACATGCTTGGCCTTCGAAAATGACGGACAGTTGCACTTAATCGAATTAACTGGTGACAGCTTGAATTGAATTGAGAATGTTGATGTAGGCATGATTAGTTATTCTATTATTTTACGGATTGAATAAATATTTATTACATGAATATGGATTGAAGTAATCTTAGGACTTTACTAATTGCGGAATATGGTGAAGTCTTCAGCTGCTTCCTTTTGATACTCTGGACCCTCTAATGTCACCTGCAAGTATCTTCTTTATTGCCTTCTCTCTCTCTTCCCAGATCTCCAGCTCTTCCTTCTTTGATAGGCAATTTACCAGGCACCAAGCTCTACTTATGGAATATCTTCAACTGATTTCACCACGGGAAACTCTCCTCTAAAACACCCTTTTTTTTTACTCGAACGACTTCTCCAACCGACTCCTTCGGAGTTAAGACACTTCTTCAAAGACAAGAAAAATATTTGCATCTTAATTTCCTCCCCACTACTTATCCAGCATTTCATATTGGATACAATTTGTTCCGAAGTGGACTACTCTTTGTACTCCGTCTGTGGAATTTCGAAAAGTCTTTTTCTGCTATTTGAAATCGGCTAGGTTTATCTTAATGATTTCTTATGCGGATATTGACTAGAGGAGTTGGGGCCAGATCAGGCGTCTATACCCTGTATATACTATATACCCTATAGTATATACTATACCCTGAACCAGAGAAAACTGGTTGTGTATAGTTTTCATTTAATCGTCCTTAATTTTGTTACTGTACCAATTAGATAGAAGAAAGGTATTTTTTATAGTAAAGTGAATACTTGAATAGACATAAATACTAAAAATTTGTCCGTAAGTACTATGGTTACCTCACAGGAGCAAATTATTTTTTTATTTTATTGAGTATTAATACAGTCTGCCACACTGAAGGGCATTGGAACTAGGAGTATAGTATTCACTCACACAATATATATATAAGAAAGGAAAACAAATAACCAAGTAAGGAGAGAAAGAAAAAAATATATAAATAAAAAGATAAAGTAATATACCAGATAAGTAAAATAACAGATTAAAACCGAATGATAATAAAATAAATAAAACACATTCACACCTATGTACAATATTTACATAGGCCCAGGGGACTATGAATGAAACTTTGTTCCCCAAATGTGGAAGCCAAAGCAGGACTCCAGGAGATCCAAGTGCTTCTCTCCCAGCCGCGTCACTCGTATTGTAAGCCAGTGGAGACTGTTGGATTGCACTAGAGCAATAATCGAGGAGCAAATTAGAAAAAAAAAAAAGAAAATGTTACAACGGACCCCACTCTAAAGACGGTTGTTACAATGCTTGGGTTCGGCAATGTCAGGTTAAAAAAAAAAATACTAAAGTAATCTAAAATAACTTTTACTGTATTACACAATATTATAGAACAATTTAATCGCTTGTAAATAAGGCATAAACATTTGTGCTCTAGCGTTTTCTGAGTATCTAAAAGCTAAAAAAAATTTACTTGTATCACAACCGTACCCTGTGATTGTAATATTTTTCTGTACTGTACCAACTAATTTATTCTTAGTTAATGAAATATATTTCAATTACCACATTATCATCATTCATTCATAAGCCTACCTGTTTGATTCATGAAATGATGGGATAATTGACCTACTGCAAAACTGTTGTTTCTAAAGTTAGTATTAACATTTTGCAAGCTAAGAATAGAACCCATTCCCAGTTAGCCTGTGGTATTACACCCTAATTTATTCAAGTACCATGGTTTTGTAAGTGTACACGGCTGGAACAATTAAACAGATTCATAGGTCGTTACTCATGCAAATGCAGTTTGGAATAGATTAGGAGCCACGCTGACTGGCCAGGTCATTCCTTATGGACATCAAATATGGTACTCATTGCCTCAGTAATTAACCAAAGGGCTCTCGAACAAACAAATGGCCAGTCCAGATAATAGTTTCAAATTTTTATAAAGCAGAAAGTGAGCATTTCTAAACATTACAGTACATTCAAAAAAGGATTATCCAATCTTGTTTATACAGTTTTAGTTTATAGTCCGTAGTACGGACCTCTTTACATCGAATTATTAACATCCGCCAGAAACTTCATAAACAGTTTTACCTCATCGTGACCTACCACTATTTTATTCACGAAAACTGTTTCGTTTTCGAATTTTCAATGAAAACTGGACGTTTTCAATCTAGAGGGGAGCAAACTTTGTCTATTTAATTAGGTACTTAAAACTCGTAAATACCCATTTGCTTCTTACTTGGAACGTAAGATCATTTGATCAGAAAATCGATAAAAAAAAATGGCCTTCAAAAATATTGAGCCTTTTGGCGTGACCTACACCCCCAAATTTTCAAAATAACGAGGTTATATAGGACAAACGGCCCAATATTTTTGTAGTCTACCCGTTTTGTCAATTTTGTGATCAAATTACGTTACGACCCAAGTAGAAAGGAAATGGATATTTACGAGTTTTTAGTAACTAATGAAATAGACAAAGTCCCCTCCCTTCCAGATTGAAAACGCCCCCACCACAAGAGTTTTCGTAAATAAAATAGTTGTACGTTACGATGAGATGAAACTGTTGACAAAGTTTCATGCGGATGTTTTTAATTCTATAAAAAGGGGTCTGTAACAAGAACTATTATACTTACTAGACAAATGGGAGAAAAAATTGAGCTTACCAATCTAAAGTAAAATGAAACTTTCTGGTCAGTCATTTATCACCATTAGGAACTTATACCCTATGGTACTTTATGTCCTTCAACTCTGGTTAATGATATAGAAAAATGTTAATGGCTAAAGCATTTTCCGCCTCCCAAATAGATATGATTATTTGAAATATTACTAAATTCCTTACAAAACCAAAAACTTCATTGAAATCTATTAGATATAAGAAATTTCGCGAACTAGTGATTATTTCATCAATTATCTTCCATCAGATTGTCGGGTATCGCGGTGATGTGCATACGCGGTAACAAGCTCCGAAAGCGTGATAACATTTGGTATATTCCGGTATAGTGATAAGTATTCTTCTACCTGTACACACGAAAAGTAGAAGAGATTTAGGGCAACATAAACTACACGAAATGACACGAACCGGATCCCCGTAAACGTATTAGAACTGGAGAAAAAAAAACTCTGAAAAGTTTTTATTTATTTTTTCCTTAGGAGGTATTAAATCAAAATGGCTATTATTAAATTAAAATTATATGGCTTCGAAGAGCAATAATTTAGCTTTCCAATGGTTACAGTAACATTGAATTAGAAGAAATTTTGAGGAGTTATAAATATTTAGAAATAAAAAGAGTTATAAACACATTGCTAATATCTTTATATTGCTACTGTCAAAGCAAAAGATCGTATATAACAACTTTCCATCTTTATTCTATTAGTGCTAAAGGAGACATTTTGTAGACTGCAACTGCAATAAATAGTCTGCTAGTATGAAAAATAAAATAAGAAGAGGGAAATAAAATATGAAATTATACTAATAAATCATAAAGAAATAATCAGTTTTAAAGTTTTTCTATAAAAAAACACATTTTCGCATACGACGTTTTGCACCAACAGTAGTGATATATTGCTTCTCAAAGGCATTTTTGCCAGTATGCCATATCTTCGTCAATGCTTTATCAAATCCAATGATTGAGCCCTCACTTTGAAGATCTCCTTAAGGTGAGAAAAATAGTTTCATCCACACGAAATATCAGGAGAAAAAAAAGTTATGAAGGAAAAGAAACCTATTTTCCAATTAATTCAAAAATTGTACCTATGTTTCTTGATTTTACCCAT
Source organism: Nezara viridula (assembly GCA_928085145.1). Classification (NCBI taxonomy): domain Eukaryota; kingdom Metazoa; phylum Arthropoda; class Insecta; order Hemiptera; family Pentatomidae; genus Nezara; species Nezara viridula. The sequence goes on along the minus strand of OV725081.1, from coordinate 121,000,248 downwards.
GATTATTTGAAATATTACTAATTCTCTACAAAAAAATATACCAATTTAAAAAAAAAAAAAAAAAATATATATATATATATATATATATATATATATATATATATATATATTAGCTGAGATCCAGGCTGTTGTAATTCGTGAACATTTTGGTTTAAAACATGAATACATTTTTATAATAATATTTAATTGCTTGATATATTACAAGAACCGAAAAAATACTAACTGATTCCTTCATTTTATGATACGTTGAATTATTTAATGTCCTTTGTTGGCCAATATTCTTTGGGAATTATTCGCACGGACCAAGTAGTGGTATATATTACAAATAATAGACCTTTTTCATCCATTAATTGATTCATAAATTAGGAATCTTTCCTTCAACCCGACGGATTCCTCTAATGCCATCCTGAAACTGCAACAAGACATCAATAGAATATGCGCATGAGCAAATCTTAATAAGCTGACATTAAATACGGAGAAGACAAAAGCCATCCTGATCGGATCCCTCTCACTCCTCAAATCCATTTCAGCACCTCCTAATCTTCTTCTGAACAACTCGTCTATCCCCTTCCATACCACCGTTAAATACCTTGGCGTTACTCTCGATCAAACCCTCTCCTGAAAACTACACATATCCCAAATTTCCCGTCGAACTATATCCACCCTGAAACAGTTTAACCATCTACGTTATCTTCTTCCGTTCCAAATCCATCAACTCCTGGTTTCATCTCTTGTTTTTCCCCACTTCGACTACGGCTGTATGGTGTATTGTGGACTCTCGGGAGAACTAGAAGCTAAACTTAAACGTCTTATGAATTGTTCAATCCGCATTATCTTCGGGATCTTCAGAGATACGCATATTACCCAGTTTTACACCTAATTGAAGTGGCTTTATCCGTCCTACCACCGTTAGTATTTCCTTGCTACCTTCCTACACCAGACCATTAAAACACGGCGACCCGCCTATATTCTACAGATCCTACAATGCAAAAGCTCCTTTCAATCCCGTCACACCAGATCCCGTGCGTCCGACCTCTATCCTCCTACTCACCGAATTGCTGCGTTTGATAAATCCTTTTTAATTCAAGTTGTCTCCCTCTGGAACTCTATGCCCTCAGATATACGGCACGAAAAATCAATATCCTCTTTTAAATCTCTCCTGTTCAAACACCTACTCCATCTCCAATCCTATTGATCACGAAATGAACTTAAAAACCTAAGCTGTAAGAATTCCGAGGTACACCGAGATACTCCGATTATTTTGTGATTCATTGATATCTTGTTTACTAAAATTACTTTCTCTGTTTATTTTATATTTATACACGTTTTTATATCTTTTTATTATCTATAATTTTATTGTAATCATCCTGTAAATACTAAACTGTAGTTTACGGACACACCAGAATATTAATATACTTTCTGTATTTGTAACTTGTTCTAAAGGGACACTAGTCCCAGAATAATAAAATTATTTTCATTCATTCATTCATTCATAAATGTACCTACTCGCTGATTCTTTTTTCAGATGATAGCGTGGAATGTGTGAACATGGATAATTGGGTAGGACCCGCCAGGCAGAGGTCGCTGAGGGACCGGCTGCGGCAGGGCATAGCTGGTGGCCTATCATGGTAAGTAGGATCAGCCATACATTGCTAAATATATTTTATAAGTTAAAATCATATATAAATTTGTATTTATGCAACACAATTTGATCAACTTTTAGATCTGGTATCATTGTTCTGTAGGATACTAAATTATGGTTATTATTAATAATTTTTCGAACTTCTTTTTTTTAACGCCTTTTGACTCTTTTACTTCCGCCATAAGGCTTCTCGCAGCAGGCGATAAGCAGTAATTGTTTGATTCTTTCTTCTTATGTAGATACCTCCAGGGAGTACGTGGTTTATAATAACCGGACGCGATCACAATCACTACCTCTTCATCAGGATGGTTGGCAACCATTTTGCATACGTCTCTATCCGTTTTTTTTTTTTTTTTTTTTTGGTTTTTAGCCCTGTGCCCAACCCCCAAAATCTGGAAGACCAAAGCAGCTATATTATTGGATACAGGGGTCGCTCTCACCTTCATGTGAATCCCATACGGGAAACGAACCCGCTCTTTATTTTTTTATGTTTTATTTATTTATTATTAATTATGTATATTTTTATCTCTTTTTTGGTTATTTAATCCCGCGAATGAGACGTTTTTTTTTTTGTCTTCATATTTCCATCCACACCTGTCATGAGCTTGACAATAAGCAGATGTGCTGTAACTAATCCCAAAAATAGACATGTTAGCCATGACGAAAAAATAGTACCCAGCAGCAGGATTTATGATTTTAACGAGATTTAAATTCGTAGCATAAATTTTTTTGTAGGCGCCTTAACTCACTCGACCATCGCGGCCCATATTTTTCGAACTAATATTGTTATAAATTTTTATCTTACTTTATAATTTCCTGAAGTCATCTTAGGCCACCTCAATTCGAGCTTTCTTGACCAGTGATAAATATTTAATGTCTTTCGACCATAATACTCTGACATATATATAACGAATTTATTGTTAGCATATGTTTACTGTTTCAAGAAAAGAGGTCTTTTCTGTATTCTCAACTAAAGACCAACCTTTCCTCTTGAGCCAAGTACCCTCAATATTTCTCCAAAGATGTGTGCACAACCCCTCTCCCCTCCCTCTCTAAGCCACTTACCCCTTTTTCATTTATCAAACTCTCCAAAATTATACACACAAATTGAAAATCTAGAACTAATTCATGTAACATTAGTTAAGATCATATATAGATAATATAAGTAGTTTGTAAGAACTACTTTTAAATGTTAATTGAAGATTTTATTTAACTTGTGTTCGCCAAGTGGTCGAAACATATCAAAATAACGAGATTAACTAAATATTTTTTAAGCTACTTTTTTTCTAGATTTTGCGATCAAATTACCTTATGATTCAAGTGGAAAGCAAATGAGTGTTCATGAGGTTTTATCAACTCTTAAAATTGACCTGTTTACCGATCTCCAGATAGGTTTCTGAAGAATTTGCGCAGTTAAATAAAATTTCTGACAATTTTCGCTGATAAAATGAATTACTCGCGAAGTTTGATAAAACGGTGATGTACCGCGGACTAATTGTTTACGGGATCTCACAGAATGATTTGAGCCATTAAACATAAACTCGTTCAGCCCGTTCATTTAAAAAATCGTTAAATATCATTTAACGCACTGATCAAATTCACGTTATAAACTAATTTTCCATGTTTTAAACTTAAATTGTTTAAGAAAAGTCCAGATATCTCAAAGAATAATTTGAGCTATCAAAGAACAAAATCGGTTGAGCCGTTCTTAGGGTACTTTTTTTAAAACTCCGAAATTAATTGCATGAACTATGCAGTAATTTAGAAAATTATTCATTTTTACTGGTCTACTTTGCTTTGGCTGCGGTGATAGCATGAAGTATCGGTATTTTTCCACAAATTAGTTACTATTTTATAAAAAAATTATCTGAGAATGTCTCAGTAAAACATTTTCAGTAGACCATCTCTTCCTCATCTATTGATATTAACTCCTATGACACTGTTTTAATAATCAGTGGTAGAACGTATCCAATATACACGAATTATTCTGAAGATTACATCTTTACGCAGGTCGAAGAAGAATATCGTTTCGTAAAGAAAAATGAATCTTAAGGGAAGTCAAACCTAATGCTAGGTCATAACAATAGTCTATAGAGAGATACTCAAGATATGAGTCAATATCTAGTTTGTTATTAAGCAATTTACAATAATTAGTGGTAATAACAATTTGCTATTTACGAATATAACGGATCGTTTAATAGCTCAACTATGAGAATCTTAATGACCAACTGGAATTGTTGAATCCATAGAGGTATGATATTCAATTCAGCTACAGATTATCAGTTGATGCTGTTGCTCCTTGGACTGGATGATTACTATTACTGTAATTTCCCGCAGATTGCTGTTGGCAGGATGTCGGCTTTGTTTTCTTCCGCATCGTTTCTATCCAATGTGCCCTATCTAATAGCTCTTCAATAGTTTCTTCTTTTACGTTTCCTTTTTATCAGGATAAATATTTTCAAAAGTCCATTTTGTGACGATTCAAACAATATATATTTTCTTCTTTCAATATTTAGTTGTACCTGCCAACTGTATTATGTTGACAATTAATAAATGAGTTGTATCTATTCCTGTCATACATATTGTTACAAGGTATACAGATTTCAACAGAAAAAGTATTTTTTTCAAAAACTTTTTTAGAAAATAAAATGACTATCTATAGAGTAAAACAAAAAAAGTAATTACTCAAAAATTACTTTTGCCTTGACACAGGCATTTAATCTCCGTGGCCAATCATTCACAGAAGCATGCAGCACTCCTCGAGGAAAGCGTTCACAGAGATTGAGGCTTTCCAAGTTAGGATGTGCTCTGTGACATGCCATACTCTCCAGTTCGGACTAAAGCCGATAATCTAGTGGGGTGAGATCAGGGCTTCCTGAGGCCCACTCCGAGGCAGAGATGAACTACGGAATCTGCTGAGTTGACGTGGACTTGTGAGCTGGAGCGGAATCCTGCTGGAAAACTGGAATAACTTCCAGAAAACAGAGTATCATTTAGAGGCTTGACAACAGATACCAAAATATCGTCCTGATTAGTTTTAGTTTTTAGCGGCTCTTTTAACTCCTTTTTCACAAAAATGGAGCTTTGTGGTGCGATCAAAGCAAACTCTTCACCAAATCACTGAGGAAGGATGATAACCTCTTTCTACTCTTCCAATGACTTCTGGGCTTCTTAAGAGCTATGTGCGTACACACGATCGCTTTGAAGATTACATTTTTCTTCAATTGTAAAAATTTTATCATCGCCAAACAAAATCTTTCGATGAAGACCATTATTGTAACGGCCAAAGATCACTTTGCAATTTATCCACTCTAATTTATATCAGGGAAGTGGTTAACCTTTGTCCTGTCATCTTCCGAAATGCACCTATCCTTTGGTCAATTTTTATTAAGAAAATAACCTGATCTATCTACCTCTAGGTTAGAATTATTTAAACAAAACCCAAGGATGTAAACAAAGTTCAAATTTTGCAACAGTATTAATGACAGAGCTCTAGGTACATACAGAAAATAATGATATGTCAGGCATGGGGAACGACAGCATTCAACAGCACCTCTTATCTGTTTTGATTCATTTACTTCAGTTGTTTAAAGGAGATGTCTAATCCAATACCTTTTTAGACTCCTCCTTATATTCAGGAATATATCATCTGTAGCCATGTCTCTGATTAGACTGTTGGTATGCTGATTTAAATTTTTGTTGGTAATGAGTGTTCTTCAACTATTGGCAAGTAATCAGTATGTAGTGTTTTGATAGTCAGGCACCAAAGTGATTTGGAAATGAGCCTTAATCATTTTGATTGGACTGGGATTTTTATAGGTTGTTTTTTTTCGACAATACATCTTCATTCTTACTTAAATCCATATGGAAATATTTATTGAAGATTGTGTCATTTATAATATGATTTTTTGTATTTATTTTTTGCACATATTGGCAAAAATATCAAGAGACTTTAGCAAATCTACTATTGTTATGAATAAGAAGCAGGGTGATTATGTTATGACTTATAATAAGTTTAATGGGAAGGTTTAAAGTTTTTGTAGATAGGTCTTTTTGGCGATATCGTATCTCTGCAATGAGGATGTCCATATAGGTTAATGCAAATATCTGATATGTGTTCAGTTTTGAAAATTTGGAAAAAGTGGGTAAAGTATATTGAGTTGTTTATTAAATGTCTTCCGTATCATTTAAACCCGTGTGCCCCATGTCTTTCTCATATCGTAGGTAGGTAAAACTAAAGGGCAGGCATTTTTCAAAGAGTAAATGTATAAGTTTGGATGTATTATAATTTAGTCGAGTTTTCCATAATTTGATAAGTGATTTTGTGAAGTCAGGAACGCTTTCGTGGGATCTTGATGTTTTGTGAGAATGGTTTTGGGACGGATAATGGGTGATTGTGTACCCTAATTCTAGTAAAGAATCAGAAATAATTATTAGCCGTTAGAAAATTTCGAAAAAAAAGGAGTTTTAAGAGTCATTTATTAGTTTTCTGCCTTTTAAATATCATTCAAAGCAAGAAGTAATGAACGATTGTAACATCTGATGGTAAAGAATAATAGCGAAGCTAGACGGAAAATATCTAAGGTACTCCTACAAAAGGAAAGATGAAAATAATAAATGGAAACCCTGAGATATAGAAAGAAATTGGAAAGATCTCTTTCTATTTAATAGCACAGAAGAGAGCAATCCACATACTCATACTGCGCTCAATAATATGGCACAATATCGCTCTACAACAGAAGGCTGTATTTTCTTGATAACTGTCCTTTCAAAGGGGCTCTTCGTGGACTCGAACTTCTCTGGCATGGATTATTGTTGGTTCGCAGAAGACTGAGGGGAATCAGCAATGAAGAAGTTTTGATCCGTATGGAGTTAGTTATACGAGCACATGTCTAAGAGAAAACATGAGACAGTTCCACACACTGAAAACTTTTACGGAGGAACTGAGGTTTCTACGAAGTCCAGATATATACTAAGAAAAATAAAAAATAAATCTAACATATACTTTAGGATTATTTTTAGAAAAATAACTAAAAATGAGTTATTTCAGCATCTGATGAACTTATGCCCCTCCCCCAATATTTGATAGTACAAAGATAATATTCAAATCAATAACAATTAATCTATAAATATAAACAATGAACTATATAACTATATAAACAATGAATGAATAAAATATGTAAACTAAAATCAATTAATAAAATATGAAATGTCGACTAGATAACTAAGCTAACGCCTAGAAGTAGTAGGTACTCAAGTATTTTATCACGCCCCATTCTCCTATTATTGAAATTCAAGCTTATATATTTATATTAAGTTTCTAATTTATATATATTTTTGATGATTTATTGCATTAATGATTTTATGATTCATTCTTGTCAACAATTTTCCCGCAAAAAATTTGAAGCATCACTTTTTGTGGTGCACTCAGCTGAGTTCATCGTATTACCTCAAACCACATGCGGATCTCCTGGGGTGGGGAGGAGGGGGGGCCTTCCGGACTGAAGGCCCTCTGCTCAAAATGGTAAAATTTAACTCTGTTTTATAGAAAAAATTATCTGATTATAAAAAGTGTTATTATTCATGTAATTAATTACGTTTAATAGGACTTCACTTAGGATAAGTATCACCTAAACACTATTTCATATAGGTTGTTAGTTTTTTATTTCCTCAAAGTAATTATCGTTATATATTTGAAAAAAAAACCTATAGGGCTGAAGCTCTTCCAAAAAAATTAAATCCTATATCCGCTAGTGCTTTAAAACTTTAAAAAAATAAAAATATGTGACATATTAAATTACTTTGTTGACATATTTTCAAATATACTCATAAAAACTATTAATATATAAACACACATACCCATATATAAGTTTATTTTGATATATAATATTAAAGTATTCGTTTAGCAATAATTAAATTAATTGTCACTCATAATTTTAAATATATTATCTCACGGGACTTTTTTTGTAAGGTGGATGATACATCGCTCTCTCCAACCTGAATAGAAAGTCAACGGGTACAACAGACATACCGTTTTTAAACCTAAAATTCGATTTTAAAACGTATCTATTAACCTTTTTTTTTACCACCTACGTGCCAACTTTGGCATACGAGGAGGAGGGGTGAAGGAGGTGTTTATTTAATAGGTACAACCAGTTGCAACTTTTTTAACTAGAGAGGGAAGGTCGAGATTCATTTAAGTATTTCAAAATCGGGTGACAGTTAATGAAGAATTATTTGTCAAAATTAATTGTAGAATTGGCTCAAGAAATTTTTTGTTTTTATTTACAACATCCCGTTTGTTCAAACAAATAATAATATAGGAATGCTCAAAAGTACAAAAGGTAGATAAAAATAATAATAAATTAATTGAAGTAATCAATGGGTAGATGTTCACACACAAGTTATATCACACTGTTTTATAGTATTACTTCACATTATCTTGTTGCATGGTATGAATACAATTGTAAATTTCTCTAAATAAAAAATAAATTATACAACTTATCTATCACTATACTAAATATTTTGATTCGGTACATAAATTGATTACTCAGCGGTAGTAAAACTCTATTTTTAGGAAAAAAGAATAAACTACCACGTTTTGTGTTTTAAAAATATCCCAACAACTGGAAGACTTAGTGGGCTAAAATGGGAGAAAATCTGTTGTAGGACTTCAAGTAGGAAGAAGCCATTCAAGTTTGCATTCCTGTTTAAACTGTTAGCTAAACCTTTTTCTACTCCTGGCTAAAACGGGAAAGGCAGACTTGATAATTTTGTTTAACTCTAATCCCTTTGACAGAAAGTTAAGGGTCAGTTGAGAGGGAAGGGTTCAGTAAAGAAAAAAAAAAGACACTACTTTAAAAACGTGCCTCGCCTAAAATATTTAAACAGCTAGTAATTCGTTACGGTGTTCAACTGAAGGATGCATTAATGGTAATTTATATTTCAGTGAAAATAAATCTTAGTTAAAATACTATATTCCATAAAACTGTTATCATCGATCCTTAGCTATATGTTTTACTCTAATTTTTAACATATCGTAGAGTTTTTCTTATATTCTCAAATGATGAAGAGTATGGACAGAGTTTAAGATAATTACTTTGTTTCACTTTTTTGAGTAATATTACATTAGGTCACATTATAGAAAACCGGTAATGAGCTAAGAGTTCATTCACATATTTAAAAAAGGACGTGGAGCCACTGTCGTTTCAACCTCCGTGGAGGATTATAGGGATATGTTGATAGAAGGTAAGAAGCATCTTAAAGATGGAAGGAATACCCCAAAATATTGATGAATGTACATAAATAAAAAAAATTATTTTCACGAGGATATGTCATTAAATAATTATTATTCTTACAGATCCAATATTATTATATCGAAATAATAAATATATAAATAACCATAATTAAATTAATAATAGGAACTGGAGGAGAATCGTCCACGAGAGTAGAAAAATGCAAATACTTCGTAACCACAAGAACCCTAATGAATGACCAACGCTCAGAAATAGACAAGCGTAAACAGAGCTTTCTTCTCCCTTTCAAAGATATTAAAAAAGTCTAGTCCTCTTAGTAAATATGCGTGTGAAAGTTCACAATGCCCAATTCTTAAGCGGCAGAGGATTCTCTTTTCTTTACTCTAATAACGGTTACTAGTTTTCCATTTGGAACAGTGGCTTTTTATTCCTTTTAATTTGGTTTATTTTTGTCGCCATACGTTCTGCCACATTACCCGCAAATTTTTTTTATATACTGTATAAAATCTTCTATCGGGAATTTGTTAATTATAGCTGTTTTGTATACTGTAAGCGAGGAAAATTTCCAGCATTTAATCCTATTTATAATGAGATGATTTCACTTATATCGAATAGTATAAAGCATACACCTTATTTTTTTTAGAACTAATAGGCACTAATATAGTCTAGAGATCACAAATATGACAGTCACTAGGCTAGGGAAAAATCAGAGGAATTGGAGCATAGTGATGACTACACTGTCTTCCTAGAATGAAATATAAATAAAGTTGATTACCTCTAGGCTTGCTTCTTTATATTATCTGATATTTTACTCTAATTACTCGATCAGAATTAACATATATAAAAGTGTTCTTATCGTTTAGGCTATTTATAATTGATCTAATAAAAAATAATAGATATGATGTAAATGATCTAAAAAAATTGCGTGGGAAATCACCGCCATTAAGTTGGCAGCCATGGCCTGGAAATTATAATTTTAAATCTCGAATTAGCAATTACAATAGAAATGAAGATGGATACCTCTTAATTGTGGGACGGCCTACTTATGTCAGTAGCGCTGGAATTAATTTTCGGTCACCAGTGGAGAATCCTCGGGAGGCCTTGACTCTTCAAGAGTCGTAGAGCCATTCATGGTGATAATGATGAATGGAGAATCCAGGAATTTTCTGAGGAGGTGGTGGCTCACTTGCAAGACACGTGAAACACATACACCAATTGTGTATATGGGAAGAATGGTATTTCAGTGATAGAGTACTAATCTTCTAATGCTTAAGGCCCTGGGGTTCGACTCATCTGCTCATGGTAGACAAAATATTTATTTTGTTTCCTCAGCCGTGGGGCGACCCTGGGTCCGGAAGATCCTTCTGGGGCACACCCAGTCTCTATAAAGTGAGTAACCTTAATTAAATAATTAATGAAGGGGGAAAACCTGGAGATTGAGGATGATCTCAGTGAAATCACCTCCTTGCACAACCGTTGACTAAAAAACTGTACTTTCCCTAAATAGTACTGAGCCCAAGACGCTTCATAGTTTGTAGTGGTACAGTTTTAATGTTTATATATATATATATATAACTTACGATCGTGTGAACAGAAAAGAATAAAAAAAAGAAAGAAAGGATGTCAAATAACACACTCGGTTGCTCGGTAAAGACTGACTTTATTGCTTCAGTAATGCCATATATATAGTATTACAGCTTGTTTACACATTACAGATAGGATTAAGTATTATATTGTCTTACATCCAACCATAACTCCCCCCCGCCAGTTTATGAACATACCTCATAAACTAATGCAGGGCTACCGACATAATACATAAACAAATCACAACAAAACAAAAAAAATGTGTCTTTTCTTTTTATGTAATTTTGTTATTGTTTAGAGAATTTGTTTTATATCTTCTATCTATATCAATATATCTATAAATTCTATAGATATATAGATATAGTATTCTATTCTATTAGATATATATTCTATTCTTTCTATATATATATATATATATACGTATGAAAATAAATGTGTACATTATTTTGTTTGTGTTTCTATTGTATTTTATAATAAAATACCGGTCAATATTCCTTTACTGGAAGTTTTTCACAAATTCTATTAAAAATAGTTTCAAAGGCATTAAAGCACTCTAGCAACTACACTCAGCTACAATTTTTGAAAATTTTTTTTAAAAAAAGAAGAATTTTTAGTGTAAACATACATTTTTTAAAAATTATTTCTTGTTTTTGACTACCATGTATAAATAAAAATTAATTGTTTAACATAATTCACTTCTCAATGAAAATAAATATAATGAAATTGCCGATTATTTAGTAAAATGATGATTTTAAAATGCTCACAATATATATATTTTTTTAAGGGGGGTGGGTTAGGCTCTGTCTTAATTTATATAATGTGGCTACAATTAAGTTTATCTTCATTAATTAAAGAATTATAATAGCATGCAATATTATGTTTGTAATTAATTTGATATTAACATGCAATGGTAAAATTTAACTTCACCACAAGTTGCCACCCGTTAAAAATAATTATTTTCTGAATAATATAATAATAATAAATACTTTTCATATTATTATTTGTTATGAATATATTGAGTAACAGTTTGTTTGCATAAATTAAATTTTTATTTATAAATATAGTGGAATTTTGCATTGATTATTTATTTATTTTGTATGATTGTTTACCTTTTTTTTAAAATAATAAACCTTTGTAATCAGCCGAGAAAACAAAAAAGATATCCCTCACCCTCGAAATTTGAATTGGTCTTTCTATGTACTGAAGGAATAAGTCTTTATGGGTTTTAGTGGTACAGTTTCATATTTTTTTAACTCTAGATATGGAAAAATAAAAAATAAAAAATTTAAAAATCAGTGTCGCAGCTTACATATGGGACTTATTTAGTTGACTTTAGTTAATTTAGCCTCCTATAAATAACACAAATGTATATTAAACTAGCTTTTGTCTGGCTGCATTGATAAAAATTAATTTTAATTACAAACTAAAGGTCAATTAAATCATCATTATATAAAAGTAAAAAAAAAAAATTAAGCCTAATGAAAACATAGTGAGTGAAATACGTTAGAAGCAAAATTTTGGTACTAAAATCAGACAACGCCTATAGATAACATTCGAGAGTTTATATAACCATCTGTAATAATTTTTTTATTTGTTTATTTAAAAATATAATAATCTGTCACGTGGACAATAATTATAGTGATATATGAACACACTCATGCCATATATACAGAAAATATAAAATTAAGAAAAGTAAAATAATAATCAAAAACTATGTACAATAAAAAATAAAATAACTTAAAGATAAGTAAATTAAAAACATAGTCTTACCTATATACAATATGTGCAATCAGGCAGGGAGTCCCAAGCAAGGCTTCTCCCTCCAACTACAGAAGGAAAAGCAGGACTCCAAGAGATCCCTGCGCTACTCTCTCAACCGCGTCACTGGTGCTAAAGCCAGTGGAGTTTGAGCGCTTTAAGTATTAAATTAGATAATGTTTGATTTAAAATGGTGGCCAATTAGAGTTTTCAGTCACACATTTCTTGGCATTTTATCATGATTGAGAAAAACATCAACTTTTTGTAGAATCGTAAAACCTAAGACTCAAGAAACAAATTTCATTCCACTATTTTTTTGGATGAACTAGTGAATTTAATTGAAAAAACAAAACAAAAACTATTGTGTAATAATATGCAGTTTTTTTTTCTTTCGATAATAACCCAGTTTATTCGTATTAAATATATGTAGTTAAAACCCTCTAAGATGTTATTACATATCGTTTAGTAGTTATTTAAGGAGATAAATTGTCAAGGATCGAGGAGCGGGTTTGTTCAGTGAGTAAGGTACTATGCTCCAATGTTTGATGTCTTAGGTTCGAGTTCGACACTGACAAGTAATTATTTATTGTCTCACGTCAGAACTGGATCGAACCCTGAAACCCCCCTAAGGCATATTCAGCCTCTATAAAGTGGGCACTCTTAATTAAATAATTAGTAAAGGGGAACACCCAGCGATTGAGGGTGATACCGGCCCAATCTCCTTCCCGCACAACTCTTGGCTTAGAAACATTACTTCCTTACGTAAGTACTTAACCCAAGATTTTTTTTTTTGTGTAGGATTAAGGGAAAATGGGATGATCAACGACATAAGTAATAATAGTTAATTGCTATAAGAATGATTGTTGAATGACCAGTTATTTTGTAGTAGATCTGTTGGTATGCTCACGTTGTAAATCCTGTGTTTTATAATAATCAATACAAATTTAAACCTTTCCGACGTATTCCTTAAAATATTTCAGATTTAATATTATTTTTTACGTGCCGCGATCTTAATATTTATATATTTTTTATTTCTTGCGATTATTGCCGGGTATAAAGTTATAATCTTGAAATTGATGGAGGAGACCGAAGACGAAAACATCACCGAATTAAACGCGGCATTCCATAACTGGAGCTGAAGGTCGATAACATTTTTCCAGAAGGTCATCGAGATAAAGAGCATGTCCTGATCCTTCTCGCTCTAAATAAGGACTCAGAACTTCCAGGATGGGACTGGGATAGCTCGGGGCAGGATTAGAGCTAGCTCCGGCTGGAAATGCAGATTGTCCAAGCTGCAGGTGGGATTATTCATTGCTTCTCCTAATGAAATCGATAGGAGCCGGCGAAAACGCTGAGATTTTAGTCGGGTCCTACCCGTCTCTTTCTCTCCAGGTCTATTTTATTTAAAAGCTAAAAGTTTATGTAATGAAATGATAATTTTGTAGTTCATATTCTTGACGTTTCTTTATTAATTTTTATTTGGTATAATGTTACAACTATTTATTTTTTTAAATATTTTTTTTTATTTATGAAATTTACAACTGTACATTTAATATATATTCAGCAAATGTGATACAGAGACATGACAAGGCTTATAGAGAATCTACCCATTGGTAGCACTCTAATAAAGTTTCTAAATTAGGTGATCACAAGGCCTTCTTCGTTTCAGATGCCTAGGAGGGTTATCAGGAATCGAGGAGGAAGTAAGGTTAGAAACGAGAGGATTAGGATGGTTCTGAAGTTTATTATGGAAGGATAGGTATTTGGATTGGGCTAAATCAGAAACATATGGAACATTTAGTTCATTGTGGATTATTTTATTTGTTACAAAGTAATGAGCATTAAGGATTTTACTAAGGATTTTTGATTGTAAAGATTGGATACGAGAGGAATTCGATGGTTTAGTGGAGCCCCAAAACTCAACTCCGGAAGTCCAAATAGGTCTTTTTTGTGTTTAGGTGTTTTTTGTAATTATTTGAAAGGCTGGAGCGTCTAGTAAGTGCTGAAGTAGTCGGAAACGTCAATCGGTTTCTTGTCGTTTCAGTCTGGTATGAGGATTCCAAGTTAGACGTTTGTCCAGATGGACTCCTAGATATTTTTTAATTTTAGTAAAATTATTGGTGATAATTTTGATATCAAACCAGACAATCAACATTGTTCAAATAAGAGATTTCTCAAACAAAAAACTAAGGTGTGTGTATTAGATCACACGATAAGAAGTGAAAACACCAACAAGGCGAGATTAATAATATGAAATATAAATTATAAATATTAGCTCATTATAAATGAAATTAAATGCTGGACATTTCCCTCGCTGAAATATTTTAATTCATATTTTCAATAAAACTGGTTATCATTTGGTTTCGACACTATTTTCTCTTTTTCCCTCTCTAACACGGCGCCGCGTTAAGATATAATTTTGAATAATAGCTCATTACAAAAAAGATGAAATGGTCAACATTCCTCTCACTAACAATATGCATGTTCGAATTTCGTTTTTGAGATATTTTGATCAATTTGCAAAAATATTTCAATTAGTCGACTCCAGCCGACTTTACCCGAGCGTTATGAATCGGAGATCTGACAGCTCAATCTAATTCACTTTCTACAAAAAAAGTAAAAAAAAAACCGCCTAAAGAAGTTTCAATTCAATAAAGGTAGGGGATGGTATTATTTTTAATAAGTTGTGTATAGAATGAAATTATAACTAAGTAATTCATATTGTTGTCATTCCAGCACTAATGTTTATTTTTTAAATCAGTATAATTATTTATTTTAAAGTTAAGTTTATCAACTAACATTTTAAAAATACTATGCCACTAACAAACCACGAAAATACCACCTGCTAGCAGTTGATCTTTACCAACGTTTCCGTAATAATTTACACAGATATACTAACATACTGATAAGAGGAACGGCTTCAGCTTAAATGTTCTTCGATACGAGGAGGAGACTAAAAAGGCGCTGGATGAAAGATCTCCTTCCTTAAGAAACCATAGGAATTGAATCAAGTCAATGAAGATGTACCGCTGGGTGTTATTCTTCCCAATACCTGTCACTTCCATCTGACCATTTGCTGATTTTTAAGTTTGTCGACATGTGCATATGAACATTTGAAAAAAAAAATAATAAAAGCAATGTTTACTAACTATAGAATTTTATAGTATTACTAATCTATATTTAGGTAGTGGGGTAGCTCAGTGGTTGGGCACTGAACTCCCAATGCTCAAGGTCTTAGGAGACCCTCCTGGGGCAAATCCAGCCTCTATAAAATGATTTACATACCTTAATTAAATAATTAATTTAGGGGGAAAACCTTGAGGTTGAGCGTGATCTCAGTCAAATCATCTCCTTGCACAACCATTGTCAAACAGTGCTTTCCCTAAATAGTACTGAACCCCAGACCCTTCATGGGTTGTAGTGGTATAAGTTTTACTTATTTATATTTATAAATATGAATATACATTTTTCACTTATTTTTTCTCGGTTTTTAAGAATTTGTTATCCTCAATAGTCCTTCCAAAGTAAGTTGGAGTTTAAAATCCGTAAATGATCTCTCTCCCTTTTAACTCGCGCAATTTCGATAAATTATATTAAATGTTTAAAATCAAAACATTAAAAAAAAATTCAGTCAATTGATTTTAAAGTTTTATTCAGTATCTTTAGGTAACCATCGAAAAAAATAAAATCTTTTTTTAAACTTATTTATTGAAAAATATAATTGAAATATCTTTCTCAAAGGATATTTATAATAGTGTTCAGAGATCACATTCACACTCTATGTACAATAAATAAAATAAACTAAACAGAAAAATAAAATATATACATTAAATAGCCCTTCCAAAGCAAGTTGGAGTTGAAAATCTGTAAATGATCTTCTCCCTCCGCCATTTCGATAAATTATATTAAATGTTTAAAATCAAAAGATGAAAAAGAAATTCATTTTAAAATTGTATTCAATATCTTTTGGTAAGCATCGTAAAAAATAAAACTTATTTATTGAAAAATATTACAATCTTTCTCAAAGGACATTTATAATAGTGTTCAGAGATCACATTCACACTCTATGTACAATAAATAAAATAAATAATATAGAAAAATAATTTATATACAATAAATAAGAATAAAATAACCTAAAAATAAATAAATAAAAAGAACACATACATACTCATATACACTATTTACAATCAGGCGATAGAACTCTATGCCAAGACTTGTGCCTCCATGGAGGGAAAGGCATGATTCCAGGAGATCCCTGCACTTCTATCTCAACCGCGTCACTGATGCTAAGCCCAGTGTAGATTGAGCAAGAGTGCTTTAGTTATAATCTTTTAAAATCTTTAATGTAAAAAAAAACAAAAACAGTACTTTGCCTGTATTCTTAAGGGAATTTGTTTTCTATCTTCTATCTATCTATAAATATGTATGAAAATAAATGTGTATACTACTTTGTCTGTGTTTCTATTGCATTTTTCCATAAAATATCGGTCAAAATTCCTTTACTAGATGTTTTTCACAAATTCTATTAAAAATAATTTTTTAGAGCTTTAAAAAAAAAAAAGAGAGACGGAGAGAAAAAAAATATGACCTTAGTGATGGGAGTTCCAATACTTTCGCTTTTTTATTAATTAATGTAATGTTTTTTTTTTTTATTCCTCCTTCATTTCAAAGAAGGCTAAGCTTATGAAAAATATATCTATTAGTAGATACATTTAGTTATTCAGTTATGAGTAATACGATAAGAGATAGATAAACTAGGAACCGGAGACAAGAAGCGAGGAGGACGCGGGAAGTATAGCAGTGGGCCAAGGCTGAAGAGAGAATGCCCACCGCTTCTAGCTCCGCTGCAATTATCAAACCTACACCTTAAGGCCCGCCCGCTCAGTCTCGACTTGAGTTATGTTTGCCAATGACTCAGATAGCAATGGATACGGGCATCTGCCTTGAGCTCTAAGGACACCTTAAGGATACCTTTGCCGTTTGCTGTCCTCATCGTTACCATCCTCCTAATCGGCCAACGCCCAGGACAAATAGAGTGTCGTTGACACTTCCAGCGGTGGAACTCAAACGATTCTTTATTAGTTTATATCATCTCCACGACCCTCAGTCTTCAATCAAGTATGTAAATATGGCGTCTTTGCATTGCATTAATCTTTATTTATTTATTTATTTTTTGGTCTTTAATTCTTCATCCACACCATGTCATGGTAGTGACAATTAGCAGATTTTTTGTTAAGTAGAAGATGGCATGATAGGTATGGCTAAGAATGGAGCCCAGCAGCACCTCTTCCATGGTTTGTTTACATCCTAAAATCAGGAAAGGAGATCTCTCATCCAGCTCCTTTTCAGTCGCCTCCTGATGTGTATTTCAGCCGTGGCCATGCCGTTGATAAGTCCATTGTGATGTCCGTGTGGTTTCAGATGAAATCGGGAATAGAGAGTACGTATGTGCTGGTCAATAGTCGGTTGTCTTAGGCCGGTATGTAATGTCTCGCTGTTGACATACCAGGGAGCTGCAGTTATTAGTCTTAAAATTTTAGATTAAAAGGATTGTAGTTTTTGTAAGTGAGTCTTTTTTGCTGAACCGTGAATCGGTGAGACGTATGTCTAAATGGGTTTGAGCAGGTATGTGTATGTATTTAGTTTTTGTCTAATTTTCAATTTTGATTTAGAAAACAGTGAGTATAGTATTTTCAGTCGCTTGTTCAAAGTCTTTCTTTTCATTTTGACGTGTGGGTCCCAGGTCATCCTTCTGTCAAATATTAGTCCTAGGTAGTGTCCGTCAGAGGAATTGGATTGTTGCTGATATAAACTGGTGGCCATGTTTCTCGTCGAAGCGTAAATGTTATGTGTTGTGATTTGTTATGATTTAATCTAATTTTCTAAAGTGAATACCAATTTTGTAAATTTAGTAAGTGATTTTGTAAATTTAATGAGGTTAGTCTGGGGTCATGGTGTTTTGTTAAAATGGTGTATCGTCAGCGTAAGTAGCAGTCAATGTTTCTTATGTATTATTTCTAAAAGTTTAAACGATACTGTTAGTACAAACGGTCGAATGTAACATTGTCTCATTTTTATTCTATTTGTGCTAAAAGTAACATTTTGAGGTCTGCATCCGATATAAGTATTTTGCTAAATAGAGAAATAGCCGAGGGGAAATAAAATATGAAATTATACTAACAAATCATAAAGAAATAATCAGTTTTTGAAGCTCTTCTGTAAATACTCAATTTTTACATACGATTTTTTGCACTAACAGTAGCTATATTGAAAAAAAAACCAGCTGATTTCATTTTTCTTTTGTTTTTCGTTGTTTAATTTTTTTAATATTTAAACTTTAAAAACTCATTGAAAATAAAAAAAATAAATGCAATAAACCTTTAATTCCTACCACTCACAACACATTGGATTTACTTGAAATTGAGAAATAAAATATCAACAGACATAAACAAAAATTTTCTAAAACCTGATTCACATTCACTCATTGAGTATTAGTATTTTAACATTTTGAAGGAATTTAATAACAAAAAAGGATACCCTCGACTTGAAAGAAAAAATTGCGAGATCATACCGAGTTAGTTAGTAATAGTTAGTGAAATACTAAGAAGCATTATGGATTTTTTTGGGAATATGTCCTTAAAAGCAACCTTGAACACCGATGATGGTTCCGATCTTACAACAGTAAAATAAGACTACTATATATGGGTATAAAACGTATTTTAAAAATAAAATAAATCTTTTTTTTTAAACAATACAAATTTAAATAATAATTTTCATATTATATTGTCATTTGTTGACAGAATAATAGACTACCCGAATAATCCGCAAGGGCCAATTATTTATTTAAAAATAAAGCAGGTACTTTAAGGGATGACTTTTTCAAAATTCGGCATTGAAGCTCTTTCAGACTTTTTTAATAAGGATAAACAATAGCTGATATCAAAAACCATTTATGGTTGGTTTAAAAGATTTCTTAATTTCACACAAAATGAGACAAAATTAATCATCGAAATCAGACAATGTTTAGTTAAGATATTTAGTTAAGATGTTTAGTCACTTTGGTATTTTATTTTGAATTAAAATTGAATCTCCCTTCTGCAATGGAATGGGGAGTGTCAACATCGAACCTCCAGGTTTAATAAAATAAATTATTTTATTTATGTATAACTTAAAAATTATCCGTATACCACTTTCTTTAATCATTAGAGGAGGTCACTGATTTTTTTTCTCGTTGTCATCTTTTATATATCATATAAATAAAACACTTATCAATATATATTTTACATATCTAATTTAAATTAATCTAGTACACTACGATTTATCTCATTTGGTATATATAATTTGTTTGGGACTGTACAAATTTGAATTTGAAGCACCCCCGAAACGTACACAATATAAATAAAAACTATATAAATTATAATTTGTTTTTTATTTGGCCTATAGAATATGTTGTGGAAAATTTTATTTATTTTTTCCTCGAAATTTTTTCCCCGCCATTAGATATCGAGCAGTCCTATATCAATCCGATTTTGGCTGCGTTGAATCTGTTATACCCAATGTGCAAACAAATAAATTTAAATTTGTTGCATCCACCACTGCTCCCGCAATGGATAGAACATAAAGAATGGAGAGTCTGGAACTTCTATTTGATTAAGATGTTTCTTTAGGTAGTCATGGACAGTAATCCTTTCTCGGGTTGTCAATAGATTTCTTCCAAATTACCGAATTGCTTCAAAGTTATATTACATATTGTTCATTGATTAATGTACTAGGCGAACTAAGACAAGGAACAACTCGTTGATCTGAAAGCAGAATCATCATTAGTGTTTCCCAAATGCGAGCCGAGTTTGTTCTTGCGCACTCAGTCTTGGTCTTGGTCTTGCGTATGAGTCTTGCAAAAGTCTTGCAGTTACCTTTTAGCCTATCAATATAGAGATATTATTGTAATTTTTCAGATAGGGGAAACCTAACTAAGCCCGAATGAAAAATTAAAATAGTTAAATGCAAAAGTATATTGGTTAGACCAATTCTTTACATAAAGTAACTAAAATTGTCGTATATTAATAACTATTTTGCCTTAATTTTTATACACGAATTTAATTTTTATTCGACTTTTTTTTAACCAGTCTTGGTCTTGGTCTTGCAACAGGCAGACGGTCTTGGTCTTGGTCTAGCTAAGAGCAATCAAATAATTTTACATGAAAAATGTGGATTTATAGTATATGAAAATGCGAAATTAATGTATATTTTTATCTCATTTATCCTTACTACGAATGTAGATTTCATAATTGGATAGGATACAAGGGAAAGCTCTTCATTTCGAAGTGTGATCGTTTGCTTTATGTAAAATGTATTGGTGAATTTAGATGCCATCGACGTAGGTGTTAAATAATCATTTATATTTATTTTTATTAATAGGCATCTCAATAACATTAAATTAAAATAAGTACAAAGAACACGATAGAATCAAGTCACAGAATCAGATAAAGCATAAACGATAATCTCACAGAGGGGTGTATTGTGATGTGTTCCTTCAATCCCACTCTACTTTATCTAAATCACAGCTCACAGTAATAATTCAAAATAATAAAGAATATATGGAATTATGTTTAGACTGGAGTAATAGTCAGATGGAATTAAAAAAAAAAAAAAAAAGCGGTACAACAAATAAGTTAAGGGTTTAACAATGATTACTGTTTTAAAATCGGTGTAATTAATTTATAATAGAAGAAAGAAGACAAGCGTGCTGTTTAATGCTATAGATGTAGTTTTAATGATAGAAAAAAGAAATTCCTCAGACTCGAATAGTGAAAGATCTTTTAAAAGTAAGCAGTTCTAAACGGTATAAAAGTAAATGTGCTGCGATTTAGTATTCAAAGAGAGGATAGTGGAAGGTAGAGAGAGCAAATTAAGAACCTAGGTATTCATTTTCGCTTTAAAGGACTAGAAAAAAATATAAAAGAGATAAAAACGAACCACTGCTGGAAATTATGAATACGTTTTGGATTCTCAACGGTCAATGAACGCTTTATTCAATGTCTTCATTGGGTACACCTACTTGTGAAAATCTCAACGATAAAAATCTATTTTTACAAGTCCCCCACGTTGTATATTAATCGCTCTTTGAAGGTTATACCGGAGTTGCTGCCTATTTTCACGCTATTAGAGATATACAATCATGTTAATTTTGATCATCAGTCAAAAGTGCAAGACGAAATGATAAACGTTATCGCTAACTTTTTTAAATGAGGTAATATTAATGAGAAACTAAAGAAATCAAATATTTTTTTATTGAAATTTACAACTGTATTAAATGATAAATGTAACAAGTAAATATGAAACAAGTAACATGACGTGTACAACATGAAGAGAAACTAGCCATTGGCAGCACTCCAATTATATTTCTATATTAGAAGGTCCCGAGGCCATCTTCTTTTCAGACGCCTCGGAGGGTTATCAGGAATAGAAGAGGAAGCAAGGTTGGAAACAAGTTGGGATGGTTCAGTAGTTTATTATGGAAGGATAGGAATATGGATTGAGCTTAATCGGAAACATATGGTACATTAAGGATGATTTTATTTGTGACAAAGTAGGGAGCATTAAGGATTTTACGAAGGATTTTGGATTGTAAGTATTGGGTACGAGAGGAATTTGATGGTTTAGTAGTAAGTCCAAATATTATTATAGTAATATATTTGAGTCTTTTGTAAATAGCTAGAAGTCCAGAGCGTTTGTCTAGTAAGTGCTGCAGTAATATTTTATTTTTTTTTAATTTCTTCATGTATATCATTCAGAAATATGGTAAGCCAGTGAGTTTGCTGTAGGAAAGAATAATATTAGTAAGGTACTGTAGGTGTGAATGTGGAGCATTCAGCAGTATCCCATCCTATCTTCATTTTAGTACTCACATTTAAGCAAGGAGTTCCTCATCTAGCTTCTTTTAAGCTTCCTAAGCATGTTTTCGAGCGTAGTAAATGTGTTCATACCTTGTATGGGTGTATTAGTATGTCCGCGTAAGTTATCGTGAAATGTTTTTCATTATGTTTGTATGCGGTCGCTAACTGTAGGCATTTGAAGGACATTGAAAGAAGAGTTTTAGTTATAATTCTGAAAGTTTTACTAAAACGTTTGTAGTTTTCTTATGTGGGTCGTTTTATGCAAGTAAATTTAAGCGTTTGATTTAAATCTAAAATTTAATTTCGAACATCTTGAAGGAAATGTAATAGTCTTACGTATTCTTAAGTTTACAGCGTTTTGTTTTTTTGTTGATATGTGGGCCCTATGTCATTTTTCTGTAAAATGTTAATGCAAGATATTGCACTTTATTTATTTTGAGAACTTGGAAATCATAAAACATACTATATACGCATAATATTTTAAATTATATGCAAAAAAAGTATTGACATTTAAGGTAAAATATCGAAATAAGAAAATGTCTGTAGTTATAACTTAAAAAAAAATATGAATATATAAACTATAATAGTCATTTGGATAGAATTCTTGCTATTCAATAGAAGTGAGTGTGGAGGAACGATAGATACAAAGAACGGTCAAGGGACATTGAAATCGAGTCCATCTCTTTGTCCTTTGTAACGAGACCTCTTTGGAGCAGAACCGCTTTTATTGAAAAAAAAAATTATATATATAACTTTTCTATATTTTCCCTATATTCCATTAACTCTTATGACAATATAAGTTGAAGAACTAAACAAAAATATGGATGCAGTATCAATTAGAAATAGCTCTGAAGAAAATAAATTTTATCAGTAATAAATTAACATTGCTAGTATGCAGCCAAACTGTAAAAAGCAATCAGAAATTAAAATTATACTTGTAGTATATTTATGATTATATTAAATATTCAATTATAGTTTATTCGGTATTTTTATTAATTACATATCCAATAAAGTTTATATATGATATTGTAATAAATTTTTATTGATATATAATAAAATAATCTGTAGAGTTATAAACCGTGTTAATTAATAACACACCTCCTAGCTCACAAACCTCCCTCCTTTAAATTATACAAAACCCAAATTTAAAACAATAAATCGATAACTATGCTGTAAAGATTATATCGTCAATATTACATTCATTTCTATAATCAATGAATGAAATATATTATTTGATTAGGATTCATTGAAATATAGAGGTACATTGAACTATGAAAAGACACATAGAATAAATTTTTATTCCTGAATTCCGAGTCGCATTGAGATAAAACGAACAGGTTTGCTCTGATTGGAATTCATGAACACACCCTGCTATTCCAAATGGCTTTGATATATCTATATATATCTCGCTTAATCTCTGAACTATGGAACGATTAATTTCTTTTATTCGTTCTTTTTTTTTAACAAAGAGCAATATATTTGTCTGCCTTCCACATGTTCGACTGGTCCATGAATTATAATAATGGTTTCTCAAATCCGCTTGGACAAGGTCATCTTTAGGCAGTATGGTCATGTATCGTAATGATTGAATTTATTACAATGTGTATATAAAAAATTGAATTATGAATTCAATTAAAGTCGTTTCTTGCGTGAATGTAGTGTTCAGAGTAAGAAACCTGTAGTGAAAGAGTAATAAAATTTGAGTTCAGTACCCACCGAATTCGATAGTAAAAAAAATAAAAGAAAAAGATGATACGAAAACATTAAATCCAAAAAAGTAACATGAGGAAATTAACATAATTTTCTTTCCAGTATAAAATTATTGCCAAGAGTAATTATTTTCACGAATATAGTGTCGATAATTAGGGAGATGGAGGAGTATGTGACGTGAAAGAACGTTAATGACATTGATTAAAAAAGACATAGATGAAATCATCAACCTCCAAGTCCATATGAACTTAAGAATCGGCATTAACTCTGAAATGCATCATGGAATAATGTTTGTTTTGTTAGTACTGGTACTGGTGGGGGGAACCAGAACGGTAAATGGTTCTTTTGTTAAATTTTCTCCACAGATGAAGGCTTCCCAGAGTATTTAAGAGAGTGAAAATACGACATTCATTTTACGTGGCCGCCAAGAAATAAAATATTATCTAACCAAGGTGGGAATCGATTCCACAACGTTTAGAACCAGGTGCTCTGAGACCCATGCCCCAAAGTCCCAAGTCTAAGCTCGTTGTTCGTTGTTGGATAACAGCTACCGTTTTATCTGGAACAAATAAGTGGGTCTAAAAATAATTAAATCGTTAAATAACTTTTAGCAAATTGATTAAACACGTTTTATCCAACCACGGGACAGATTACGAACATTTTAATAATAACAATCAAAGGCTTAGCGAACACGGAGGTTCGATGGCAACATCACCAATCTCTTATTACACACCTCTCTCCACCGTTTGCCGTCTAAATCCAGCCTTCAGATCGGCTTTAACGCAATCTTCCCATTTTCGCTTCGGCCTACCTCTCGTACGTTTACCATTCGGTACAGCAAATATCAGTCTCTTAGGAATTCTTTTGTTACGAAGACCAACTATTTCACAAGCCCATTTGATTCTTCGCGATAATTACCTCAATTATATTAAGTGGATACAATTCACGTAATTCGGCGTTGTGCAACATTCTGAACTCTCCGGTTAACTTATCTTTCTTAAGTCCGAATATACTACGCAATACTTTATTTCCAAAAAACTTAAGACGAACATTTTATATAATAAAATATATCAGTGTTGTAAGTTCAATTTGTTTTAAAACACTCACAGAATCATTTTGGGAAATTTAGACTGTTAAACATAAATATAGGCCCAGCTGTTCACCCAAAAAATCGTTACCTTTTAGCGAATTGATTAAACAAATTTTATTCAATAGCGTGTCGGCGATTTTAGCTCTATTGTTTCAAAACACGGGATCATACTGGAAACATATATAATTTAACATAAATATCTGTCCATATGTTCCCTGAAAAACTTGATTAAACATATTTTATTTAATCACGGGTCAGTATTTTTTGCTTAAATTGTCGGAAAACACTGACGAGCTTTCACGGAATAATCTGAGCCAACAAACTTTAAAATTGATCTAACCGTTCGCCTAAAAAATAGCTTTTTCGCAAATTTATTAAACACATTTTATTTAATAACGTGTCAGTATTTGTATTTCGAAAATCGGGCAGTTCGCTCAGCAAATCGTTACATAGCTTTTAGTGACCACCGGTAATAATCCTCGTACATATGTCGCTTCTAAAACATCTAATTTGACCTGTATGGACTCAAGTATTCATGTAATGGACATTATTAGAACACAGGGATAAAATCTCGCAAGATATGAATGTCAAATTTCTCTCAGAATCTAAGGATCATTCTGTGATGATGGAAGTTGGATAAAACGCACCAATGCTTTGAAGACAACAAAGAAAGAAACAAATTGACTACGATGGACAAGATATCTAACGATGGAGCCTGAAGACTAAATCTCGAGGAGGATGCTGGACGAATCGTTGAGCAAACAGAAACGTGTTGGCAGACCTAGGTTGCCCACGGCTGACCGCTAGGTTGAAGACATCCTGTTTATCCTGGGCATTCCAGAACTGGAGAGAAATGAGTTATAGTCCATGTTACAGGTGGTCTTGCTTCCAGTGGAATTTATTACCAGATGGAATTCTAAAAGAGGGCTTGAGATCATGTTTCCCAATGCTTTATCAAAACCGGACCCAGGAACTTAAGATGTACAGATCGAGAATAAACATATGTTTTCCAGTGCTTAGGGATTAGAACTAGAAGAAGAAACAAAATTTAAAGATAAATAAAATAATAAACTAAAGAAAAATTTAATAACTATGTATGCAGAATTTTTCAACTCATTAAACATTACATCTCAACAATAAAACACTGCACTTTATATTTTGTATTAAGAACATTAACTATTCTTAGGGCTAAGGACGCCGCGATATCTAGCTTACAAGAATAGATTTATGTCAGCTAAGGCAACTGTTCTAATTTATAGCTAACACTGCTAACAATTTATGATACATTAGTCCTTCTATTAACAGTTCTGTTGCTATGTACTTCCTAGAATAAGTTTAATGTTTCAAAGTTCAATAACACATTTCATATTTTCAATTCAATGTTATAAGAATATAAGAACATTGTTGTTTGAGGATTTGTTTGAAATTAATTATATCCATAGTAAGATCATTGTAAAGCTTAGCATTTTTTTAAAAATGGTAGGTAATATATAGATATTCAAATATCCCATCTTTCCCATATTCAACTGAAATATTCTCACAACTTCACAAGAGGCTAAAAGAAACTGCTAAATTTGATTACTAATGACCTCCTTCTTATAAGTTATAGCATATTTGAAACTTAGAAAGCCTTACAAATTTGACATATGTATAGTTACCATTCGATCACAATTGAAAACAGCTATCCAGTTAGCTAGATAACTCATTCTAATATAGTTTTGAGTTAAGCGGTATTGGAATTCATTTGTCGATATATATATATATATATATATATATATATATATATATATATATATATATATATATATATATATATATATATATGTAAATTATAGATTCATTAAGGAGATCAGAAACCATATCGGGTTCCTGCGCCATAAAAATGAAGTGAGCATACCGACTCGATAATGGGAAAACTAAAAAAAAATAAAATACTTTCAATGCCTCAAATGAAATAGCAATAAGTTAAATAATTGAATGTAGGTTCAAATCGATTACAAAATTAATTACCAAATAAAAAAAAAAGAAGGTTTTCTTATTGTTCATGCTGGAAAACGATGCTTAATTCTACTTAAGGTTGTATGATTGTTAACTGGTATGAACAATATATGAAATAACATAAGAAAAATTATTCTACTAGCCTTCAGTAAATTCAAGCCATTTAAAGTTCTTAAATTTAACATAATTATTTCACCGTTTCCTCAATGACCATATATTCTTATATTCGTAAAGAATGAATATCTACGAAGTATCAATAGCAGAGGTGTCCAGAACAGGGCTGAATTTAGGTTTAAATTGAAGAGAACATTTAAACCATCTTATAAAGGATAAAACTAAATCAAAATTAGTATAATAGTACTTTCCTCTCTAATTCATAATCCTTCATTCAAAAAAATTCCTGACAAACATCCGAGACATTTGAACAGAAGATGGTCAAGGAAATTAATCTAATCATTGAAGTGTTACCAATGGGTAGTTTCTTCATAAGTTCTTATCATAATATATGTCATTTTTGCAGATACAATTTTTGTAAATATCAATAAAAAAATTTTAAAAAACATTTCAATTCACCGTTTTTAATAAGAAGAAAGCAATAAATTTTGTATACATATAAATATGACTAATTTTATTTTATTTTTTTCCCTGTAGGACTAATAACTAAACTATCACATTCGTGACGTATCCAACCTTACAATTCAAAATCCATAATGGTCCCTACTTAGCCAGGTATAAACTAAACCTAAAAAATAAAACTATCCAAACCGATGTTATCATATGTTACCATCATAGGCCAATCCAGATACCTTTCATTCCATAATAAACTTCAGGACCATCGAAATCCACTTGTTTCTAGCCTTGCGTGTTCTTCGATTCCAGAAAATTCTGCTATGCGTCCAAAAATAAGATGGCCCCGGGACCTTCAAACATAAAACTATAATAGAAGTGCTACTAATTGGTAGTTTCTCTTCAAATTGTACATGCCATGTTACCAATTCAAATTTACTAGTTGTATTTTTAGCTTATAACAGAAAATATATATATATATATACATATATATATATATTTTTTTTTTTTTTTCTGTTCTTCTTCTGTTGTCTTTTGTCCTTGAGACTATCCCAAGTCTTTCATTCGTTTTTATTGAAATATTTAAAAAAAAAATTATTTCATAAATGTAAACATATGTATCATTTGTTTAATATATAAAATTCAAATGAAATATCCTTAAAATAAAATTTTTAAATATTTCCCAGTGGACAAAGTATAATCTAAATAACGAAGGCTTGAGTACCATTAAGGGGGCATTCTTAAACAACGTAAAAAGCTTTAATTAACGAAATGCCAGAGAGGAGAGATACTCTCGAATTTGCTTAAGAAAAGAAGCTGAATTACTTTTATCTGAGATCTTTATGAAGCAGTTTGCCTCCCCCCTCTCCTCAACTTATGAAGGCTCCTTTAGTCAATGGAACTCTTTTTTAATTAACCGACGTAATTAAATTCCTCTTTAGTTTTCCAGGAAGACTAGTTAATCCGGGAAGGTTTGGTATAGGTTGTGCCTCATGTTGCGTTGGCCGTAAGACAAAAAAGATGGTGAAAGCCATCTAATCTAATCTAAAAAGGGACATATTACATATATTATAGATTTATTATATATTTGGAATATTATATCTAAATGTAGCCAGCTTGATTTTAGATCGCTTCACTTATTACTAAAGTGAACCTAAACAAATGAAGCATTAAATCCAATCTTACCCAATATCAATTCAATTATCCAAGTCATCAGTAACAATAATCTCATCGATAGAAAACAAGGAGGTGTATTTTAATTATGGATGATATCATCATCGGCTGGCGCCCGAGCAAATTTCTAAAGGGGATTGATGAATTAGCATTGGAGCAGAAAGCATCAATCATTGAGAAATGGCGGGACAGTTTCTCGAGATCAATCTTCTTCTTCCTATCTTCATCTCCTCCCTTCAGATATTTTTGTCCCTTCTTGTTTTCGGCCGCACCACCCCCGTTAGCGAAGGGTTATAAACAGAATCGATCTTACAGCTTTTAGGCGAACAACACCAATAATAATACAGCTGAGAATTGTTTTATTATCCCTGGTCAGAAAAAAACCAAACTGTGTTATAAAGATGACTTTAGCAATATCAGATGGTTATGAAAACCGTTTAAAAAAATAATAATGCCTAAATGTTAATATAATAATTCATCCTTTACCAACACGAAAAAAAACAGAGTTTGGAATCGATAATTTAAAAAATCAAAATAAAATCTGATCATAATTATTAAATGTAATTTCCATTATAATTTGGATAGTTATTTTAGAACAATTTTTTTACAATTAACGATAATTCTTGAGTAATACTTTTAAAATCAGATAAATAAATATTTTATAATATGTATGATATATTTTGACTCTGGAGTAGTAGGTGGAGAATATTGTTGTCAACTATTAGCAACAGAACATCTTTATTTCATTAGAAATTTGGGCTTACAAAAAATATATATACATATATGTACTACAGATACCTCGTGAACAATTAAAGCGATTTCAGAAATATAATATTAAAAAATGTGACATTAATAACGTATACATAATTTTATTCAATATTTTATTTAATTTGAGTGTAAAAGTTAATTTTTATTTACTGATCAATTTTATTTTATTATTTTCAATAATGAACCATTGTGATCGACCATTCAAAAACTTAACTTCCTCAAAATTTGAAATTTTATGTTTCAGGATACGTAGAATTCAAAAAACTAATAAAAATTTTTTGTCCATACGTTTTGTAAAAGTTTACGGAATTTTCTAAAAAAAAAAAAGGCGTTAAAATTGGACAATTAGGAGCAAAGATAGGGTCTCTAGTTTTTTAAAACATGTTCTACTGCAAAGGTTATATGCTTTGTTTTTTTTATTTTTAATTTGTTACTGAAGTAATGCTAATTTTTTTTAGCATATTACTAATGATTAAAAAAAAAGTTTAGTCCAATAATTGGAATCACCTTTTGTTTTTTTTCTTTGTAATTAGGAAGGTTATGTTACTTTAGATGTATAATTATTTGGAAATAATAAACCATTGTGAAATAATTTGCAGCGTTTTTTTCTTGTTATAAGAATTTAATCATTTTTATTTATGTAAAAAAATATCACTCAGTGAGTGATCATTATTTTTAATAGAATCGATAAATTTTTCTATCGATAGATTTTCTTCATCTAAGATTGATTTAAATTTGTATTTATTAATCAGTGATGATATAATAATTATTATATGATTTTGTGGAACATTAACGAGTTTAATCACCCTGAAAAATGCATTATGAACATTAAGGCCCAGACTCTTTTTCCCTATAAATTTGTGACTATTAATATCCCTATAAAAGTTCGTGTATGGCTCCATCTTATCGTTATCCACAGTTTATTTATTTACGAAGATTTTAACAAATGAGTCATTTTCAAACAGGAGAAAGTTAAACTTTGTCTATTTGATATTTGGTGGTTTACAAAGATATTCGGTCGTTTGGAGAGATTTCTGCCACCAAAATGTCAAGATAACGAGGTTTATCGGCCATACGGCGCAAAATATTTGTAGGCCACCTTTTTCTCGATTTCGTCATCATATTATCTTACGATTCGAGTGGAATCCATGAGTTTTTAGGACCAATTTAAATAAAACTAATTTAATGAGAAAATTTCCGATTTATGAGAATTTTTTGAGGAATGTTGATAATTTGATATAAATGGTATTGATATACTGCAGACTCTTAACTTGGCATTCACAATAGTCAAAGATCATACAACGGATTATTCTTTCAATGGAGTTTTGAATTTCATTCATCGAATATTTTTGAACAAGTGACGATTTCAGAAAGGAGGTCTTTCGTGCCAAAGCCCTTATTCTAGCCCTTATGTTTTACAATGAGTAAATAAGTAACAATTTTATTATACACACAATTTTTTTTTTTATATCCCATTTAGCCCTGTCGTTATATTTGTAATCGTATGAATTTGTGACCTTAGTTTGCTATAAATTCCTAATAAATCAGTCAAGTCCTGTTCGATCAATTATAAATAAGATCGAAACAGGACATTGTACCGTAGCATGGACATTGTATAAATAAATAAAACGGTTAGTACTTGCAGAACAGTCATATTAATTTAGATTGCATCAGGGTATCCCTTCCAGGTCAATGGCGCAAGTCCTCCCTACCAAGATATTTATTGCTTTTCTTTTCAGAAAGTATAATTTAAAAAGTCTTAAATCATATAGAAATGCATTACAGGTGGTCAGTTCCATGTTTTCCCTTTTCCCTGTCTTCTCTGGTTTGAAACTTTTCATTTCGAAAATTCATGACCGTCCAAACGAACCACCTCAAACATTTTTATGGAACAATTTACGCCATCGACCCTCCCTCCCCCTTTCTAGACACTCCAGGATAGCACATCTAATAATTTTATTCATAGTATTTGAAAAAAAAAAGAAAATTAAATCAAGGATTACAATTCAGTTTTCGGCACACACATACAGTTATTGAAGAATATTTAACTTTGGGAAGTGATCTAGAGCTATCGAAAGGCGCTCGTTTGAAGCGGTAATCCCTTCTTCACTCATATTTCTAACATCTCCTACTATTTATTTAGTTTTATAGGTGGAAAAAATGCTTAATATTATAAACCCAATAAGTAGGCAGCCAGGAAGGACGTGTTTTACATTTTTTGGCAAGAAACATAGATTCCTCATTGTAGATATTTCATTCCGAATGCTGCCAGATTTAATTCATTAGGTTTATAAAAATTGATTAAAGAGTGCTGAAAACTGGCGTATACGGATATTGTTACATATTTCCGTTTCGCTATAAAAAAAAAAAATAAAATACAGTGTTCCACATTTATTTTTTTATTTTCGAGTTTTACTGACGGAATCGAAATTTTTGAACGAAGTACCCACGTGATTGAAAACGGAACAAACACATTTTAATGTTTCTTTAAGGATATGGAAACAGGAGGTTTTATTTTACTTACTTATATTTTACGTTTAATCACTATATGACACCTAATTATTTCAAATAGAGGTCAAATAAAGGATTTTCCGTTTGCCATATAGTTACGTAGCATATGATTTATGAAGTGTATATAATTATTATTTTTATCTGAGATCTATTTGGATTACGATGTTTACGAAGACGCGTGAAGTTAGGTCAAGAACTATGAGAGCCTGCGTTCCTGATGACCACTGCGGAAGGTCGAACACTATCCGTGACATTTGCCGCAAGGTGCCCACAGCCACTCCATCAAATCTCGCCCTCCAATCTAAATTAGAGATCATGAAACGGGGCTTGTAATTGGACGAGCCCTGGCCCCTCCCCCTCCCTCTCTGTAAGGTCTTAAGGATTTGGCATTGTAAGGTCTGCAACAATGTCGCGTCCAAGGCCTCGATTATTGCGAAATACGATTGGTTCATTTAATCAAATTTAAAAAAAAGGATTCCTTTAAGCATTCTTATTATAATTAGCCTACATTATATATTAATTATAGGGCAGGACTGCTCCTTCTACAGTCGAATTTGATCTGATAAAATAGGCCTTGTTTTATATTTACTATCTCCTTAGCGGATTTTCTGCCCAAAAACTATATTTGAGAGTCTGTACTCAGTGGATAAGAGCAGATATGTATATACTCTCCCAAGTCTATCAGCTATATTTTGTGTTGGTTTAAGTATTTAATTTTTTCTACACTAAAATGACTCTATTCATGCCCTGGGGCACCTCCAGCCACAAGTGTCATGGAGAGGAAATAATACTGACCCGACTGAGAATAGGACACACTAGACTTACTCACTCCGACCTACACCACAAAAGAAGCGTAACTGAAATATCAACATTGTTATAGTATCATAACAACAGGGCACATTTTTTAGGAATGCCCATATTTAACTCAAATATAAATAGCCTAAATTTAAAATCCGAATTAGCTACAATCTGTAAAGGTGACAACAAAACTATTTCTTTTTTTTTTTTTTTATTTCTTAGTGACATTTACAACTGTATTAAATAAATACATCTAGTAAATTTGAACATAATGTATATAATGACATGAAAACACTTGATGAGTAACTACCCAATGGTAGCACTCTAATGATATGTTTACATTAGGAGATCACGGGGCCATCTTCTTTTCAGACGCCTCGGAGGGTTATCAGGAATTGAAGAGAAAGCAAGGTTAGAAACGAGAGGGTTAGGATGATTCTGAAGTGTATTATGGAAGGATAGGTATCTGGATTGGGCCAGATCTGAAACAAAAGAAACATTAAGGTCATTATGGATGGTTTTATTTGTAACAAAGTAGGGAGCATTTACGAAGGATTTTGGATACGAGAGGAATTCGATGGTTTAGAGGAGCCCCATAGCTCAACTACGTAAGTCCAAATAGGCCTTATTATAGTCAAGTATATGAGTCTTTTGTAATTAATTGGAAGTTTAGAGCTAGTAAGTGCTGAAGTAATCGGAAACGTCGAGCGGTTTCTTGTCGTTTCAGTCTAGTATGAGGATTCCAAGTTAGTCGTTTGTCCAGGTGGAGTCCTATGTATCGGATTTGCTCAACAGGGATAAGTGGAGGATTTTTAAAGGGAACTGTAGGAAAGGAAGTCGTTGATAACTATTCCTTAAATTTATAAAATCTAAAGACATGCTATCAAAAATATAACGTTAATAATAATCGACATTTCACAAAGCCATCCTGATACACATTATTGGAAACAGTAGAGAAAGCTAATATAAAACAGCTGATTAGAACGAGTAACAGAGAAAAAAGTACTCACACTTAAAATAAATAATACAAAAATATGTAAATACAATTAAATAAAAAAACAAACTGAAAATTGTTTTTCCTTTATTCCTGCTAATCGGCTTTTTTATATAACCTTCCTCTCGTGTTTTCAACCGTATATATTTAGATGGCTTAATGAGATGTCAACAGCTTTTGTTTTTCTATCTCTTTCTTTTTCCCTGCATATATGTGGTCATGGTTTATGATGGCTGAATTGTCAAGTTGATTGCTCACCAGTAAATTAGAGACTTATGGCTTTATATTTTGGATTGCTGTATTTATAATGTCTCTTTTCGAGATATACCCTTATTTTAGTAATCGATAATAATAATTAAAATAAATAAATTTAAAGTTGAAAATGGCGTTGATGTCCAATGAAGTTTTAAGCCACTTAACAACAACTAAAAAATAGATATCAGAATCCTCGATACATAGCAAGCCTGCCAGTATAACATTAGTTTTGTTTAATAATGATATCAGAAGTAATTACTTAATTTAAAATTAGATAAAAAAGCCACACGAAAATTTCTTGACCTAGCGCCAGTCCAAAAGTCAAATCTGCAAAACTATTATCCATCAAATTGATACAAAAATGAAGATATAATCTTTAACACCTGCCTTATTTTTTTTTGCTTCTTGAATAAAAGTTATTTCAATTGGAATCATTATTAAAACTAAATAATCAAAGCAAGATGACCGAACGACAGTTTGAAGTATGACCTCATTTGTGCATTACTGCTAATCAATAGGTTACATGTCCAGCTTTATCAGGACTGGCCACCCTTAAATATTTCGGAGAAGTAAGCTCAGGCCGATTTTTAAAACGTCTGTCGAGTAAATAAGTATAACTTAGTTACCATTTTTATCTCATACATATTAGGTGCATTTAGACATTTGGCAAACTATGAGAAACACAATTCCTAACTCAACTAATACCGATGATAGCGCTAAGTCCAACTTTTTTTAAGTAAAAACTTTTTTAGGCGCGTTTAGCACTTTTTTGTGGAGAGTGATTGATCCGTCAGATTTCGTTCGTCTTTAACGTTCGGATAAAGTCGGCAGAGTCGACTAATTAAAATATTTTTACATACGGATTAAAATATTTCAGAAACTATAAATCGGACCAGCATACTGTAAGCGAGGAAATTGTTCAGTATTTCATCCTTTCTGTAATAAGCTATAATTCAAAATTGTATCTCAACGAAAACCAAAAGATAAGGTTAATTGCACATATGTAAAATATTTAGGTACTAAAAATCGGATCTGTGTACTGTAAGCGAGGGAAGTATTTCATGTTCTTTGTAAAGAGTTATCATTTATAATTTATATTTCATATTATTAATCTCGACTTGTTGATGTATTCACTTATATCGTGTGGTCTAAAGCACACACCTTAGTTTTTTTTTATTTTGCTGGTTACCGATAACAGATAGAAATCATAAAAAACAAGAAACAAAAAACACTGTCATTGAGAGAAAAAAAATTAAATATTTGTGTTTCGTATAGTTTGTGAAATTTCTAAACGAACCTAAAGAAAATAGGTTTATACGCAGACAATTCAATAATATTATCATTTTATTCAAAACTATACTATTCAGTTGTGATCCTATTCAAATATGAGGTCATTTTACCTAAGTATCGCTAATCGCTTTCAGTAAAAGATTAGTAATTGTTAAAATCCTATGTCAATAAAGAATAAAAAAATTTAATGTTTTATTGAAAATTAATATTAAACAATATATGTCTTTATTTCACCATATTTTGTTTTATCCAGGTCATGAAATGGAAAAAAAACACTTTTATTTTTTAAAAGTTCCGATATCATCATAATTTTTATTGTCAACAGTTTTCAGTTTTTTTTTAACAATTACTTTTTACCTTAAAACTTTACAAGTAAAGGATTTTAGAGAACTTTTATTTATTAAAAACTTTTATTTAAAAGTTCTGTCGATTTTACCGCCAACTTTTATTGTAGTACTAAGTTCATGCCACATCCCTTTAGTGCCTCTAGCCTAATGTAGTGGTACATGGCACAATAATGTTAAATAAATAAACCCAATAGTTTTATTCATAGCTACTCAAATGACACAATACACATCATATGT
Organism: Nezara viridula; assembly: GCA_928085145.1. Classification (NCBI taxonomy): domain Eukaryota; kingdom Metazoa; phylum Arthropoda; class Insecta; order Hemiptera; family Pentatomidae; genus Nezara; species Nezara viridula. The sequence continues at coordinate 120,964,374 of OV725081.1, read as the reverse complement.
AATCAATTTTTGACAAATTATATTTCTACTCTAAGCCCGATTACTGAATATTTTTCATTTAATTGACATTTTTTTAAGAATTTGAATAAATAAAAGTTAAACTTATACCATAACTTTATTGCAAAAAAGTTCCCTTAAAAAATTAAATTTTTTTTTTCTCTAAAACATCTCACAGAAACTAAAAAATTTCAACCCCTGGTTGTAATCGTTTTTCCTACTATTTTATCATTCGTCATTATTTCGGTCTTCATAAATGACATTTTTAACCGCGATTTTGTAGATTAATTAATTATTATATTTATTTCACCTATTTATAACCAAAATAAACCGATTTGTACTAAATTTTCGAATGTGTTGCTTTGATTATATGTTGCATTAATTATGTGATTATAAAACAAAACTGTAAGTGGATCACCCTTCAATCTTTAGCCCGAACACCTCATCTACACAATAGGACATAATGGTCAGCAACGGGATGCTTAACCCTGTCCTTCGAGCGACGAGGACTAAACGAATAGTCCAATTACCTCGGCGTAATCACTAGGTTCGAGCAGCCCAGGACAATGGCAAAGGTCCTTCCCTCTGGGTCTTCAAATGAATGCAGATTCGGGAAGGGGGGGGGGAGAGTGCTGTATTAATTCACCGATCAAATATTCATGAACCTACCTCCTTCCTCCGTAAGTGGGCTTCCACCTTCTCCGATCACCTGGTCTCTGTCGTCCTCGGCTGCTGTGGAGGTCGATTTGAGAGAAAGGATGGCTCGATGGGCGAAGATCCTAGGCCAGGGGTGTCCAAATCAAGGCACGCGTGCCACAGTTAAGGTGATTGGATATCGATATATTTAATATATATATATATATATATATATATATAATATATATATATATATATATATATATATATATATATATATATATATATATATATATCAATATTAAAATTTAACTGATATTCCCTCTTCACCTAAAAAAAAATAAATAAATAAATAAAATGTAAATCAAGAAACAGTATATTTCTAAAGGAACTGTAGGAGTACGATCGATAAGATTTTATTTTATTTATATATTTTCTTTATCAACAATCGATGTTGTGTTAACTCAATATCAGATGTAATTAAATATTGTTTATTTATTTAACATTGTGGTTCCATGTATCTCTACATTAGGCTAGAGGCACCATTCCTTTTGTAACATTTATAATCCTTTAACAACTTTTATTTCTTTTACATATTGCATGATTTGATAATTGAATTTATGGTCGTTTGCTATTAACGTTTTTATATCCTGTTCATTGATTTCAAGTCTTTTTAATATTATTGTTATTAAAAATATCATGTTGATTAACAAAAAAATTATGATTTTTTTATGATTCTTTATTGAGATATATTACAATCTGTCACATTCAAGAACAATGGTAATAGTGATAAAGAGTAGCTCATTCATACTATGCACAATAAATAAAAGTAATAAACAGCAAAAAATAATACCAAACGTAAATGTATATAAATTAAAAAATACTAAACTAAACAAAAATAAACTAATCTGACAAAAAGAAATAATGATTTTATTTAAGAATATTTATTGAAGTTAATTAATTTTACCTTAACCATAAAGTACTACTTTACAATTAGTAATATAACTATACTAGGCCATATGGTTTAAAGCCATAAAATGCAGCCTTTTCGAGATAAACAATATTACTTGCCGAAAGTCTGTTAGTTGCTATGGTACATATGTTTAGGTTTTAAATATTAAATATCGCTATATATGATAGTCTTCGACGAGCTAAAAATCGATTGAAAGGGTCGATGTTGTAGGATTGGGGGTGGGGTGGCCGCGTGAGCAAAATAAGCTTTACTTCGCAACCTGATAAACAGAAAATTACGAGTTCGAAGTTGAATGAGTGGGGAGAGGGCTATAAACTCTGGCATTAATCTCCTGCCCTTTCTCCTGGCCCGGGGAAAAACCTATAAAGTATAAGAAGTGGAGAAAAAAATATATAAAAACAAAATAACTCTATGAATTCGTTGGGCACTTCAGACAATACAGACAGAAACTTTTTGAAATAATTACATAAATAGGAAGAGTTCAGTCCCTTTTTCTCATTTGTTTCTCAACTGAATTTTGTGTTTCGTAACTATTAACGATCTTCAGTGTGATCGACAAAAAATTAAATAATTAAGGAAGCAGTGTATATAAATAAAAATGTAAAATTGTTAGCTTATCCAAAACCGCTAATGTCCAAAAGTTCTTCACTGATTGCTTTGAAATTTTGATAAAACGTTGCAATCGAATTCAGTAATGTTATTATGTATATTTCATTACCATCCTGCCTTTTGTTTCGAAATGATTGTAACGCTTTAAATAAGTCTTGGCTAGTCTTCTTCTTAAAGCCATTTTAATTCATGTATACTTTCCCGAAAAGAGACTGGAAAGAGTTTTCAGGCATTGTTTTCAAATGCACATACCACTTCAGGCGTTTGTTCTCAATCTATTGCAGAATTGTTCTTTTAGCCTCCATATTTTCTCCGATGGTCGTATTTCTCACTTTATCCATTAGTGCCGCCTCCAGTAGTCTATTTCTGTGGCTAGGAGTTTCTTTCTGAGGTTGATTTTTAAGATCCAAGTTTCTGGCCTACATGTCATAATGCTCAGTACTATACTATTATACATACATTTTTTTTTTTTTTTTTTGGAGATAATGTTCCGGTTCCGTAATACCGAGCTGAGCATTGATATGATCTGTTTGCCATCTGAAATGTTTCTTTTTATTTCCACATCACATGCATCATCTATTTCAATTACGGAACCATGATATTGAAAATGTTTAACTCTTTTTTGAACTCCTTCCGGATTCAGTTCTATATCCACATTATTGAACGTCATGTATTCCGTTTTCTCTGCATTAATAACTAATCCACACTGCTATTATTTCTCATTTAATTTTCTTAACATATATCCCCTCCAGTCCAAAGTCCTTCGAACAATAGTCAATACTCCATATTATGTTACGAACAAGATCCTGCACCATGAACTTAACATCCCATATTTCCATGACATCATCCCATCCAGATTCACCAACTTTCACCAGAGCCTTATTCATCATCCCAATCCTCCAGCGCAATCCCCTCCGAGCATCCATACCATCTCCCTCGAAGGTTGAAACGGCAGTGGCCTCGAGATCTTTTGTAAATATGCCTTTGGAATCCTAGCAATGGCCAGCTTCTCCACTCATGTCCTGAGCGTCTGTGGCTCTAGTGCCCTCTTTCAGTCTCCACTGGCTTATAATACCAGTGATGCGGCTGGAAAAGTGGCACTGGGATTGCCTGGAGTCTTGCTTTTTCCTTCCTCATGTGGGAGCCTGGCTCGTAGATTCCTGGGCGAATGTATATAGTTATGATTGTGTTTAGAAGTTTTTATTTTATTTTATTTGTTTATTTTTTTCTTTTTATTTACTTTCTTCATCAGTATTATTTATTTACTTTTTATATTTATATTTATTTCTCTATTATTTGTACATATTGTATGAATACGAACTTTTAGCCCTAATACTTATAGCCCGCCAGCAGTGGCTGATTGTATTATTATTCAATAAATAGAATATTAATTTTAAAAAAACAAAAACATATATACAGCATCTTTTGTGTCCTGAAATATGAACATCAATATAAATATTGATTCTCGAGCAGCTGGGCACATAAAAAAAAAAAGTTTTTTTCTCTAATAATCAGATTCATTTATAGTTCCTAGCGCTTTCAGAAAACGATAGTTTTAATCTTGTTTTTTAGATTAAAATATCGAAGGGACGATATCGATAATATCTGAGTAGATAACATAGATGGTGAAATATGGAATATTGGAATGAAAATATTCCGGGCATGAGCCTACCCCAATGTCGTATACTATACGTCGAATGCATTAGTTAAAAGGGTGAGAGAATTTTCCCTGATGTTATATAAATTGTGTAATCAACAAATAATAGTTAATCATCAATCATTAATCAATTTTTAATTAGGTGCAGAAATAATATTCAGTTGATTAGGTAATATAAAAACTATTGAGGAAAGAAAGGGGAAATTGAAGGAGACTTAAATAAATAATTCTTAGCTAGAATGATCAAGTTGCCAATCAATTACCAGAGAGTGGGGCTATGACCTATATTTCCAGCCTATCGATTTTAAGAAGCAACTTTTTACAATAGTCGCATGAATAGCTCTTAACGGGGACTACTTTTCTTTCAGGAAAATCAGTTTTCAATATATTTAAGTTAACTTTTATATAAGTTTCCTTTTCTTTTTGAAGGCAGTATTCTAAAACGGTTTTAAAACTAAACGTTCTTATAGGTGGACAGAAATACACCATTTATTTTAAGGACGTTTATGCTTTACACAATTAGGTCAGTCTTAATTTTAGTAAGTATTTTTTTCCACAATCTAGTTGAGATAATATCTATACATTGAAGAAATATCTCTTCATAGGGAATTATTAAAAATTAAGTATAATTTTTTAATTTACTAAAATATTCTTGTCATTTACAATCCGTGCCCTACTCTCAATTTTCTGGTAAAGATTTATTTTTAGTCGTATATTTTTTAGAAAATAATAGTCTATTGCACTTTATCGAAGGTCATCGTAAGGAGGTAGGGTGCATTTTAAATTTATTTTAGAAATACTGGAAAAAGATTATGGCGGATATATACATATACGTATTAGCGAATCAAGGATTTAATTTTTGTAGTTGGCTACAGCCCGAAAGTTTACCTTTCTTATTATATCTATATATATATAAAACGATAATTGCTTGGAAAGAAAAAAAAAAGAAACAATCTAATATTTGGAATGAGTTTAAGTGTTTCTTAAAGTCTTTATTAAAAAGTAATCACACGAATCATAATACTTTTCATAAGAAGTGGTTATATTTAATAGCTGTATATGCATTGTAATTTGAAATTTATAAGGTCCTAATTAAAGAATTTAGCTTAGATCACTCACAGTAACAAATATGAACCAAAAAAAGAAAAATGATTTATACATTTATGGGAGGGGGGAGTGCTTCAGTCCGAAAGTTCCAGGCCCTTATGAAAATATCTTGGAAACCGCTAGAAATATCACAAAATTGCAAAGGATCAAAGTTGAATATTATAAATAATATATTAATTAATTAAAATATTAATATAAATTATTATTAATATATTAAAATTATTATTAATATATTAATTAACATACTTAGTATTAATATATAAATACTAAAAAATCTAGTTTTTAGGCTTGAGCGCTCGCTCAAATTTCTCAATTTTATCTTTTACCCAAATTTTTAAAACATTTGTATTTTAATTTATTTGTTCCAGTATTGCCATAAAATAGAAAAAAATAATCGAAAAAGTTGTGGTTTGGTTTCATAACAGTAAATTTTCCAGTTATATCATTGAAAATAGATGAGATTTTGACCGTCATTTTATGGTAAAATAGTAGTCAAAACTAGAACAATGTTCCTTAATTTTTTCGGTATTTTTAAAAGAAGTTATTAAAATTATGGGTAAAAGAGAAAACACCGATCTTTGAGCGGGTGCTTAAGCCTTAAAACTAAAGTTTTCTGAATTAATAAATCATTCATCTGAAATATTTCAACGAGAGCTAAAACTTAGTCCCTTTGCAATTTTCGACCCAGCCAAAAAATTTTTTTTTTTCTATTTATGTGTTTATTCAGAAATATTGCATTTTGTCACAATCAAAGACGTTTATAATAGTGCTCAGAGAGCACACTCACACTATATTAACAATAACTTATACAGAAACTAATATTAATAAAAATAAATGTATTTAAACAAAAGAACTAAAATCTGATTAGTCAAAAAATAGATGAAATGACCTGAAATTCGGTATCTTGGGTTGTTTTATAAGCTGAACTGAGTCATTACTGTTTGGGTGAATATCGTCAACAGTTTGACATGACCACGTGTTTTTTCCCCACGATTTTTATAATATTTCGCACCTCAACAGGCCCTCCAAATAAAGTTAGAGGTTTGAAATGCATGTAACTTAAGTTGGTACAAGAGAAGGGCTTTTTTTCTCCCAGCCCCGTCTATTTTTTTTTAATAATATTTACAGATTTTGGGCATCTGTACAACCCCTCATAATGGAATTAGTGGATTGAAGGTTTATAAGCAAAACTAGTGTTAAAAAATTCCTTTTGGAGCTCTCAAATTTTCTTCATCTCCGCTCTTTCAATGATATGAATTTGGAAACAAATTATAAAACGTCAAAAAAAAAAAAAATGACAAAGGAATTTAGCAGTCAAATTAATTTCAAAATTCTATTACATTTTCTCAAATAATCATCGATAAAAAATTTAAATATTTAAAAGAGGAGAGGGGAGGAGGAAGATGAGCTACCTCAGTGACGGAGCTCATCTTTTTTTAAAAAAAATATATTATTGCAACCTCGTTATTCTGATGAAATTTAAAAGTTCAAAATATAAGTGTTAAGTTCAAAGATAGCCTCTTATCGAAGCACCATTCTTCAATGACAGATGTTAAAGTATGCCCCTATAGACTCCCTGTCATTGGTCTGACTTATACAAGTATAGTACAATGAATGACTACAGTGCAGACATGGACTTGATAGATGGCACTTTCTAAACTGATCGCTAATTGGTCAGAGGAGTTCCAAGGCCGACCCAGCCAATGGATTGGTCCGTTGCTGAGTGGTGATATGTTAATGGGCTGTCCATTGGTGCAATCTCTGGTCGTTGAGAAAGGCCGTGTTGACTTCAAGAACGGCAGAGGGAGGATGTCTGACTGCAGTTCTTAAATGGAATAGGTTATACTGTAGAAGTGATTACTTGTTCTATAAATATCTCAAAAAGAAGCTGACGTTAGATTATTCGATCGAATCATTATGAATAAATAATGTTAAGTTATTGCTATAAAATTTCATTTTATTGAGGTGCACAGGGGGTCATAGATGGAAACGTCAGTAATCGAAGGGAATAAGGAAGATGTAGTCCATCAGTACTAACTGCACGTCCACATCTCAATCTGTTATTGAGGTATGATATTTTAAAGGGTATTCCAAGTAAATCCTTCTATTCAATCAAAATACAAATCTCTCTAATATAACTCGTCTTGTAGAAAAAAGCCTCGAGCTTTGACTGTAGCAAAAAGGCTCAAGTCGTGAAGACTCGGCTCTGGAGCCTTTGAAACTCAAATCTTCAGGGCTCAACCTGAAGGTGCATAAGGTTCGAACATTGATGAATTTGTCATTAAAAAATAAATTTTTATTATTGAAATTCACAACTGTATAGTGATAAATACGACTAGTAAATATGAAGTAAGGTCGTTATGGATGATTTTATTTGTGACAAAGTAGGAAGCATTGAGGATTTTACGAAGGATTTTGGATTGTAGAGATTGGATACGAGAGGAATTTGATGGTTTAGTAGAGTCATAAAGCTCGATCCCGAAAGTCCAAATAGGCCTTATTATATTAATATATATATATGTCTTTTGTAAATAGTGAGAAGTTTAGAGAGTTTGTCTAGTAAGTGCTGCATTAGTCGGGCGGGTTCTAGTCGTTTCAGTTAGGTATGGGGGTTCCAAGTGAGTCGTTTGTCCAGGTGGAGTCCTAGGTAGCGGATTTGTTCAACAGGGATAAGTGGAGTATTGTTAAAGGAAACTGTAGGACAGGAAGTCATTGGTTTACGACGAAGGGTAAAGGTAATTTGGTGGGATTTATTGGAGTTTATTTTAATTCTCCAGTTTTGACACCATTCTTTAAGATTTATGATGTGTGATTGAAGCAATTGGGATGCAATTGTTGGGTCATCGGCATATGTGGTGATGACAGTGTTGGGATAGGTAGGGATGTCAGCTGTATAAACTTTATAGAGGATAGGCCCTAGGATAATACCTTGAGGAACACCAGGTGGGAATATTAAAATAACTTTCTTTTTTTTTATTGAGAAATAATACATTTGACCTCAATCAAGGCATTGAGTATTTGAGAAACAAGAAACTCAGTCGTACAATAAATACAATTGCAAAAATAATAGAAATTATAACATAAATAATAAAAAGAAAGCTAAGTAAAAAAGGTGAAATAAAATATGATACAACACAAATTAAAAAAAAAAAAGAAAAAATAAGAAAGAAAAAACAAAAAAAAACATTCATGCTTATTTACAATATTTACAGTCAGCCGAGGGAGCTCCAATTCGGGTCCTTTTTCCCATAAGGCAAGACTCTAAGAGATCCCAGCGCTTCTCTCTCAGCCGCATTATTGAGATGGTAAAAATAAAAATTAAACTTTCGTTTTCGTATAGCACTAGGAATCATATCTGACAACAAAAAAATATATTCATATTTCTTGTTTGGTATAGGATGTAGTGCGTAGTAGAGGAAAATAACGATATTTTGATAACATCGACAATAGACGACCATCCCTAAGTAGAATTGAATAGCATGCGTTGGACCCTTCTCACTCATGCCAGGAAACTCAATATATCCAAATTTGTTAGTTAGAATTTTATCAAACCAAACTAACGAATTATCTAAGAAATCTATGTAGGATGCAAATAAATTAGCATTTCGCTGAATCCGATCTATGGGTGTATGGAAGGGATAATTGGTTGGATGGAAATTTCTGGAAAAAGGTTGACGATGACGATTGATATAGAAAATTTTACTAAGGAGGGTAGAAGAGTTGGTATATTAATTAATTTAAAGAGGAAAACAACATATTTTTTTTATGCTCCCAAGATCTGGAGAATCAATTTTTATATCGATATTCATATTTCAACAATGTTTATAATATATATGAAAATATCGACTCAAGTCCGATATTTAGATGGTATCTACAGTTATACAGTTATCTACAGGGCCTTCGATATCCCATCCCTACGCCGAGCTCTTAAGACTCGAGTCTTGGCCGAGTCGTGAAAGCTTGCAACTTTTGGGCTCAAGCCATATAGCCTTCTGACCGAACTCTTTTATACCATTAAATATTAATAAGCATTTATTGATTTTTTTTTTTAATTTCCTATTTTTCTCAGAATGAATTTCCTAAAAATATGCAACCAGCTTATAAGAAAATGTTAAAGATGAATATAATATTCAGTAACACTCGGTTGAATGTCGTACAACGAATTTTGAACCCGACTTGGCGAATCTAAGTTCGAAGAGGTGTTGAGGTTAGAGACTAAAAACGTCAACTCTAACAATAGAAGTTTACTGTGTTTTTATATTCATCGGATGGATTCAAAAATATTAAGACAGATAAAAGATGCTGGACGACGTTCAAGTGTTAATGCCTCTGACAAGAACAGCGTTTCAAGAATTTACTTCAAGTTAATTTCAATATCTATACATACCCTAATGAAGTTATTTTTTCTGTCAAACTGTGGTATTTATACATTTACCGATGTCATAATCTTTATTCTCCTTTTTTTTTTTAGAAAAATATAGCATTGCTAGAAAATAATATATGAGAAAGATCTTTAAATAGTTGCAAAATAGGAGAAATCTAAATAAAAAAAATGAAAACTTTCACATAAAATTCTAGCCAGATTTTTTAATGTGTGTTTTTTTAACAAATGAATTGTTTTTACAGGTTAATATATACTCGTGTTCACCCAGTGGTCGAAATTCGACCATGATCGTTAAAAATTTGAGGAAAATATATAATTAAATAAAAAATAAATCCGATAAATAAAGAGTAAATCAAGATTAAAAAATCCTCATTTATTATTAAAAAAAAATTTCAATTTCTACTGAAAAACCAGCTTAAACTACTTAAAATTATTTATGAGTGATACAAAATACACTCATTCAAAAATATTTAATTTCCATTTTAATTTATGTGTGTTATTATCACAATAAATTTATGTTATGATTAAGCAAGTAAAAAAAAAAATTAAATCAATTTTTATGTAGAACTTCTCTGCAAAGAATGCTCTTTTTGAATGTTGTGTTACTGTTTAGTACATCATAGCATTGCCCATTGCCATCGGGAATATAAATTTCAAAATTTTAAACGAACGTGCTCTACTTGCTGCAAGATATAATTTTCCATGCGAAATTAATGGACGTCGATATAATACCCAAATTTTTCCAAAACTTTGACCCTGCGATTTGATTATGGTCATAGCAAATTCAGCTATTAATAACAACGTTGTTATTTGAAATTCCAATAGAAGTATTGTCTTAGAAAATGTAAAATTAATTCTTGGAATTCAAATTTATAAGTAAATATTCTCTTACGTGATAATATTCTGATACAGAACCAGATTTCAAGTTAATTTTGGCTCACTCCATATTTTCGACGAACCTATGATGTTTCACAACATCGTTTACTAACCATTGCAAATTCAGAATGTTTACTAATTTATTTGTAAAAAAATAAACGTGTATATTTCCATTTTTAAACACTAATGAATATTAATATTTAGTTTCCTATGGATATTCACTCTCGCACCTAGGTGGGAGGATGCAAGGTAAACCTTGAACTCGTCAAGGGAAGTAACAACAGGTATCTGCAACAGACATCGACTTCCAGGTTTTCAATTACAAAGATTTCCAAACTAAGAGAACTGTATTTGTCAGTAGCAAAGGAACAAGGGAGAGCTGTCACGGTTTTAAACCCGCAGAAACTGAAGGTCTTCGTGTAATGGGTTTACGTCCAGAGCTGACGTTTGCTGACCCTTGGTCAATTTTCGGGCCAGTCCTAGATCAGAATGTAATTCAACAAAAACTGATGTAATTCAACTAATAATTAACTAAAACTGACGTTTTACTGATATGTACCTAAAGTAGACGTTGGAAGGTTGTTTTGGGAGAAATTCCGAGATGAAATATTGAGTCTCTCATAAAGCAGTAAATAACTAAGCAAAACATTTTTCGTTTATTCAAGAATAATAAAGACTGAAAGGTAAATTATTGCATAAAGGCGGAACCATGATATACCAACAACGTTAAAGAGATTAACAAAATAGAAATGTAAAATCATCCATATTTTATTATGTGTAACATATATTTTTAAAAATTGACATATATGTATTTATATATATATATATATATATATATATATATATATATATATATATATATATATATATATATATATATTAATGAATAGAATGGATGGGACTTAATTATGTTATGTTAATAAAAAGAAAAGTTTTCTCGATCTCCTTTTAAACAATTATCCTTTATTTTGTAATCTTTATTTTATATGTACGTTTCGACTCTTGGCCGTGAAATGAAAAAATGATTTTATTCTGACACTAAAGTCCCTTAACAAAACATTACTCTTTGACAAATACATCATACTTGAACAGCAATAGTAAACAAATATAGGCCATAATCAGCATATCTGAAAAAAAAAAAATGCTCATTTATATATATTATATATATATATATATATATATATATATATATATATATATATATATGTATTCTGCTTAACTATATAATCTATTTATAGGATCTCTACTTATCTTTTAAGAAATTCTATCTATATAATTTACAGCAATTAGTTGCTATTCCTATTATCAGAACGTATTGTTTCTTAAAAAACAATTTAAACTTCGTTATCGTTTATTTTCATGTCGAATAGACAATGGTAACTTTTTTAATAAAAAGAAATATAGAATCATGGACAATTTTTTTTAAAAAGTAAAATGAGCATTATCATTGAATATAAAAAGAATATATATATATATATATATATATATATATATTGAATATACATGGAAAATAAACGATAACAAAGTTTAAATTGTTTTTAAGAAAAAAAGACATTGTGATAAGAGGAACAGCAGATAATTGTTGTAAATTATATTAATAGAATTTTTTAATAGATATTGAGATTATAAAAATAGATTATATAGTTCAGCAGAAAAAGATAAATCTTCAAAATATGTAATGTTCAAAGTTGCATGCAGCTGACTATAAGCCAAATTACAATTTTTTTAGAATACAATAGAATAGAAAATAATTTTATTCTGGGACGAAGTCCCTTTAGAATAACAAAAAAGTACAAAATTAAAATGTTATATCTGGCCAAATAACAAAACAAACATAAAAAGTAAAGAAAATATTAGTTATACATACTATATACAAAATAAAAAAAAATCTATATACAAAACTTTTGAAACCTTGCTAAGACACTTAAAATTATGTACAATGGTAAAATATAAATATAAACTTTTAGAAAAAATAAAAAATACATGAAATTCTTCTTATCAGTAAACTCTGTGTTTCCATTGAAATAAAGAAATTAGAATCTGATAATAAGTATTTAAGTTATGAGCAGTTATATGTAAATACATTATTATGAATAATATGTAATTTAACATAAAAGGTTAGCGGGTATCTGACTGTTTTTGGGACAGGAATTGGAATAGGAGGGTTTTGAATGTAGATAGAGATGAGGAATGCCGAATTTTGATAGGAAGGAGTAAATTAACACAGCGAGTAATAAAGGAGTTTTGGAACGAGGCAGATCTGTGAGAAGGAATGTAAAGGTCGGAAGGTCGAGATCTTCTGGAAAGGGAGTGGACTGAGGACTTGAATCGGAGAAGGTTATAGGCGTAAGAAGGACGATGCTTGTTGATGATGTGATAAAGGAATGTACCTAGGAAATATTGTCTTCGAATGGAGGGGAAGAGCCACTCTAACTCAGTGTACTGGTGAGAGACATGTTTTATGTTAGATTTTAGAAATTATAATTTATTTATAAGTTGTTACAATACATCACGTCAAATTAATATTTACATGCGTGCGGTTATATTATATTTTTAATCGATCGGCGTGCTATTAGAGTACAAAATAAAATATTATAAAAATCAGTTCAGATCTCAGTTGACATTTCAGGAGCAATGGTTAGTCAAAGCATATCTTTACAAAACAAGAGGACAAAACCTTTTCTATAGCTCTGGAACTTGGCCTACCTCCAAAACCAGCCAGCTGACCTTGCTGTTTAGGGAGGAAATTTCATCCCATGGGCATTGCAGAAAAATGGTTGAGAGTTTCATTCAAAAGTCACAGGATCGCCACGAATTAATGGGATTGTATTTATACTATCTATAAATAATGTATATGCAAAATTAAAAAAAAAAAAAAAATATATATATATATATATTTATTTAATACGTGATTTTTCGATAGCTGGTCAAATATCGTTTTTTATATATAAAATATTTTCTCTTAATTATTATAAACAAATATGTAATTGTAATTCAGCATTTGTGTCAACGATGCTTAGAAATACAGATGAGTGCTTATATTTGGGTAAAAAAAAAAAAAAAAACAGTGTTGAAATCATTTTTGTTTATTATGATTCAGTTGATGTAAACAAGTCGATGGTTGAGAAAAATATCAAATTGATGATTGTAATTCTGACGAAAAGCCCCTCGTTAAATTACGATTTATTGATGAATTGCCTGATGTAATATTAAATTAACTCAACAAAGATATGACATTAACTAAAGTTTAGAACTGATAATTTACAGCTGAACTGAACTGATAATCATTTCATCGCTTGCTGTAGTTCAACCGAAGTCCAAATGTAAAAAATATTTTTTGAATCTCTTACACAACATTTTCTCAAGCAAATTATACTATTGCTTTCTTATCATTTTTATAAGCCAAACTATGAGCGCCTATGATCTTAAAATAGAATGAAATTGTTTACACCATAACTCAGTAAGAAGACAAATGAATATAATGACAATTTCAATATTACCTTTGTATATTTTCTTTCCTTAATCATGATTTTAATAATTCATTTATATATTATTAAAAATATTTCAAAACGAAAAATTACAAACAAGTTTTTTTAAATTTCTTTTTAAGGTCTTAAAAATAAGAAAGATAAAATAGATGTGTGTAAGCTTAAATGTTATCTATCTAAATAGAACCAATATACTTTTGCATTTAACTCTTCAAATTTTTCATTCGGGGTTTAGTTAAGTCTCCTCATTCTGAAAAATAACAGTACTATCTCAATAATATATAGTGGTAACATTAATAGTCTTTTCAAGTTTGATCGGTCCTTCATAAGCGATTTGAACAGAGCGTTACAGTAGTGCGCGATAAAAAAACATAAATATTTTAAAAAAAATATAATAAATAACTAAAAATATCTATAAAAACATATTCTAAATAAAACTGGTTTAGTGCGAACAAAAGGAAGAAATAATAATAATACTGAAACTAAGATTCTGTAAACTAAAATCGGTAAATTTCAAATTGAAAAAAAAAAAATATTTTTTAATTAATAAAAAAATTGAATTTAAAGTTACGTTGATAGTATTTTATTAAAGTTCAAATAACTAAACAAAAATATCAAAACGGACAGGAAATAAATGAAGAGTTTTTCCCTGGAGAAAGATTTTAATTTATTTTTCCAAAGAGATGACAGGACAGTAATTGAATTTTTCTTTTGGTTGTAGCGAATCCTTTTGGGTATATATATACATGCAATATGGATCCCTTTATTCCATTATAATATAAAAAATTCGGTTTTCAATTACATAATTCTTTAGTAAAATACAAATAAATAAAATCGGAAAAATTTATTCTTTCAACGTTAAATAAAGTAGTTATGAAATTCCATTAATTTAATAAGACTCCGTAATCCTTGTCAAATTAAACTTTGCTTATTATACGGAAGGGCGGGACTCGAACCCCAAGGAGGGCGGTATCGCCCTTCAAAGGATGCAAGGTCCTGGATAAAAGGCTTTCCTCCCTACCAGACCATTTAGCTACGTCTTGTTAAATTCGAATTAAATCTTCCACTTTCCTTTGAATGACACCTGAAATTTTACCCTTGAAATGTTTGGAGCTTTATAAGCGGAAATTATTACGAGACATAAGGGTTTTATATTACTCCTTGAACAAGAATTAATGATTTTTCGCTTTTAGAATAATTTTGTGAATAAATCATATTTAGTGTTAAATTATTAATATTTTAATCAAATTTAACTCAATTTTAATTTTTTCTAATTAATGTATATACAGGGTGTCAATTAGGTAGAAAGAAATATTTAAAATGTTAATAGTAGATATCAGGATCCACACAAAAGTTCATATAAGAAATTGCACACTTTCCTGCAGTAAAGTAGAAAATTTAAGATTTGTGTTTTTTTGACCGAGTCACATTTTTTGTTGAATAGGAAGCGATAACATAAAAATATTTGATTTAAGTAGCTATGGACATACTCATCACAAATATACGGCATCGCTAAAAAGACCCACCTACAAAAACGTCCAATCGAAATTATTGCGACCAACAAAACTCTACATACTGACCTCCGCTTTTCAACAGTTGACCAACATATAACGACCCTTTATCAACGATTTTACACAAATTTAAATGGAAATAATAACAGACTAATAAGAGACATGGCCAGAGCTGACATAACTCAGAACATGAGGAGGAGACTAAAAAGGCGTTGGATGAGGGATCTCCTTTCTTAGACAACCTAAGTAATTGGAACAAGTTAGGGAAGAGGTACTGCTGAGTACTTTCCTTCCCCATGCCTGTCATGTAATTATTCCATGTTTTGTCATCACATTTGCTGATTGTCAACAATAAGTTGACAGGCGCAAATACATTTTTTATAGACAAAAATAATTAGCAAAACGTTGCTCCATAGTAAATTAAACAAGATTTACTCTAAACGAAATTAGAGTTAGCCATTGCCAACACAAATTAAAGAGGAATATTGGGTGGACAAACACAGCTAAGTTTCGTTTTAAAAAGTGATAAATTATTTGTGATTCATTTTTATCACCATTTAACTAAAGTTACGTCACTTTTACAAAAACTTCCACTTTTAATAAGCTTTATGTCCATTTTAATTAAATTGAGGCTTATATGAAAAAAATTGAGATTCAGCTGAAGTTATGTAAAGAAATAATGTGATTTACCCTTGTTTTCTGCAAAAATCACTACAATTAACTGTTGCAAAGCTTTTTTTTATTATTCTCCTGTGTGATATGGGATGTATTTTAATAAACGTAATTGCCTAAAGTTTTGTTTATTTATGAAATTTATTATTTGTGAAATATTTTTCACGTAAAGTGATTATGACTTGTGTTTTTCTCCCAGATCTCTGTCACAGGAATCGATAAGTATTTATTAGTGTCAAATTTAATGTTTCTTACTAAAATTTACATTTAAAATAAAGAAACGTACTGAATGCTTAAATTATTTTTATGAAAACGTAAGTTAGCTATAAACATTTGTCACTAATAAATACATATAATTTTCTATGACGGAGATCTGGGAGAAAAACACAATTTCATAATCACTTAACGTGAAAAAAGAATCATTTTTAAATTTTTTAATTTTATAAATAAAATGTGTTTTTAGGTAATTATGATTATTACAATACACACCATATCACGGAAAAACAAAAATACATACATACATACTCTATGGTTATTTTTTAAACGAAACATAGCTGTGTTTGTCCGCCGAATAGTCCTCTTTGAAGAGTATTGACAATGACAACCTCTACTTCCGCTTAAAGTAAATTTCGTCTAGTTTACTAGAGAGCATCGTTTCGCTACTTAAATCAAATATTTTTTATGTTATCGCTTTTGATTTAACTAAAAACACAAATCTTAAATTTCCTTCTTTTCTCGTTTATATCTTACTCATTTATAAGAATTTTTTGAATATCTTGAAGTCTTTTATCAACCTTTTAAACATTTCACTCTACTTAGTGGGTACCCTGTATATATTTTAAAGTTTGACGAGTCCAAAATATTCTTCATAAAATTAAGATTATCAATATTTTTATTCTTGAATTCTGCCATATAGTGCCACCTTGTAGTGTCGGGACAAATTATTCTAAATATCAAAACCCCCAGTACAAAGTACGAGACGGTTACTTCAATCTAGAGCGGTAATTACACTTGCAGATTGAGTATGATGGGAGAGGAATTCATGACGACATGATGAAGGTTCACGAGTCAGCTAATGACCAGTGAGCAGTTTAATGGTTCCTATAACTCACTCACCCCTCCCCCCATTCCATCCTCCCCCAACTGAGGAGTTAAACATAAATAAAACTGATATATCGATCTCAGCAGAGGGATAAGGTCGTCTCTGACTGAAACTCTAGGCCTTATATATTTTAACGAAACAATCTAACATCATTACTATGACAGAACTAGTTTTACTATAGATCCTTACTAAGTTTAATAATAGAAAAAAAGAACCATTTTTACACAATTATTTCAAATTTTTATTCAATGATTTGTAGTTATAACTAGTCATGTCAGCTAGGAGGAAAAATAACTGCAATCCATGGAGGCTTCAGTATTTGTTAAGAAAGTGCTGTTTTTTTTCAACAATAGTAAGGAGATACGCGGTTTGTTAACTTATAAAAAATAAAAAAATAAAAATACTTTTTACAAAGAAATACTAATTCTTACTTTCACTTACCTATATGTGTAATATATAGTAAAGATAAGTGTTGCGATCGTGAAATTTTTTTAATATGAGTTTTCAAAGGAAATACACGTTTGAGGTCCCCTGAGTGCCTCTAGAACGATGCCAGAAAAATATAAAGACATGCCTCCTAGGACATATATTTCTGTCCTACAGACTGATACCCATACATACATACCCAGCGGCGATACATCACAACTTGGCCTGGTCGGTGTGAGTTGCTTCCTGCAGTTTTTAATTACCAGGGGCATAATGACCTGTGAACACCTGGAACAGTTTGCCCCAAAGGGTAGTCACCCTTCCAAGTACTTATATCCGGCAAAACGTTTGTGCATAGCTTTGCATAACTAATGAAAGCGCCTAAGCTTATTCAGTCACATTATCTTTTATCCTACTTAATTATACAAATATAATGTTTAAGCTTGGAAATTGTTATGGTAACAGAAAACATAATCAGCAAAATATATTTTTTTTGTTTGCGTTTAATCAAGAACCAAGATCAGTATCAGTATCTTGTCGTAGCAACTGTAAGTTTTAAAAATAGTGTCAATATAAAGATCTTGGGTGAACGTGTAATCTTAAATTCGGCTATATTTTAATAATAGAAATCCCTGATAATACAATATTATATCCAAGAAATCCGATATGCTAGGGATTTTTCACCATTATGAATATAGTTACTATTTTTTTTTTTTTTTTTTTTTTTTTTTTTTTTTTTTTTTTTTTTTTTTTTTTTTTTTACAATACAATACAAAAATAAATTAATACATTGTATTATGAGATGAAGGAAATAATGTTTTTCTCAGCAAAATCACACGAGTTCATACATAATAACAAACAAAAACTAATGGTACAAATGTTTTTTTTTTATCTTATAGGGAATTTAATAATCTTTCAAATAATCATGGATGCAATGCATTTTGAGTTATTCATAAATAAAGTTACTTTTCATTCATCTCTTTTTTCAGAGATGGATATACAGTTGACTGTTGAAATGATAAGGATGATAAAGAAAAGATATACAGTAATAATAAATATTTTAAATAGAGTAAATGAGTATTTTTTATTCTTATTAGGATTATCTTATTTATTCACTCTTCTTACTATTATACGTTTATATTTAAAATTTTTGTTATGTTATTTTGTATTTTTTAATTTTAGCCTTGATGATGACCCACTTTGAGTCTAACTCAATAAAGATATTTTTGACTGCATATCCTGCCAATTTTTCATCCTCATAACATTTGTTTTCTGAAATTCGGGGAAGATGTTTACATGATTCGTCAATGATCCATGTAACGTCCTTTCCATTGCTACATCATGCATCAAAATCCATCGCTCCTGAGATTCCACAAAATGGATCTACCCTGCGAAATAATATCGTATTATGTATAAATTCTTCATTCAGAATTTTTAATAGTAATTTAAAATATTTTCTGATTTGGTCAAAATCCATTTCAACTGTTATAGTGGCTTCAGAAATACTGAAAGACTTATCAAAAAGAGAAAAAACATTCCATTTACATGAGGGGTTTAACTTTAATCATCGTTTAATCAAAACTTAGTTTTTTAACACTTAAATCCGTTTGGCTCTTAGGAACCTCGCATAGTAACCATTTTTATATATTAATATATAAAATAAGTCATTAGTACGATTTCAAGATGATTTTACTTTGAGAATAAGAAAATGATATCTACACCAGTGATTTTTTTTTTTCTAGAAGGTAGAAAGTTAGATAATTGAGTTTTAGACGAGTCTTTGTTTTTCAACTACTACATACCGTCAGCAAAAAACTCCTGGAAGAGAAAGAATAAAAAAAAAAAAAAAAAAGACCTGAGAGAAGCAGGGACCCACGTCCTTGGTTTAAATCGATCAAACCTATGACAGCTTCACTCAGGTGGCCATCAGCTTATTCGATCCACCCGGCAAGGTCCTACGCTGAATATATTATCTATTCAAGCTCATGAATATATTATCTAGCTATTATGTATTTTCTATCTTAATATATAGAATAAATAACATATTACATCTAGGATGTGTAAAACGTTTAAATGATCAATGAATTTAAATTCTGCCTGCTTACTTGTGACGTATATGAGCTCTAAAAGAAGAATGTTTCCATACCTTTCTCTTTACGCTATTAGCAGTTTGTTGCGTAAAAATTATAACCTGTGATAAGTAGAATAAAATCACCGATAGTAATAAAAAATTAATTAATAATTCATGCAGTCATTGTTGTCAGTATATTTATGTATATTGTTTCGACTTTTACTTCGAGTTGACTATTATATATATATATCTTTAAAAAACATTCAGGACGATAACTAAAAACTCCATGGTACGTCATAAATAATACTTTACATAAGTATAATGCCCTTCATATGCCAACAGTCAACGATCATGTACGGGCATATTACAAAAGATTTCACGATAACTAGCATGGAGATACTAACACACTCACTCAAGATATGGCTACAATTAACATGTCCGAAAATTCCTCTGTGAATAATTATAATGAACAGAAAGGTGACATTTGTTTGGCATTATAAGAAAAAAAAATAGTTAACATAATAATATAACATTAAAATTAAAATAAACGAAGGACTAGTAAACATATTAATTTGTACATAAATATATATGAGTGTTTTCACATATTAGTACTGATTAATAATATTGATAATATGTAAGTAACAGTCAAATGAAGGTGACAGCTCTTTTTTTTTAACTTTTATTATGATATTTACAACTGTATCAGTATGAATACATCAAGTAAATGTGTACATAGGAATATTATCACATGAAACACGCTTGTTGAGAAACTATCCATTGGTAGCACTCTTACAGCTCTTAAATACGAAACTTTTATTCTTACAAGTATTCGAAAGATTGATTGCTGAAGAGGCGGGAGAATAAATGTTGTTTAAATGTGGTTAAGGAAGAAGATTTGCATATTGAGGCAGGTAAGGAATTCCAAAAAAAAAGGTAGAACGCATGATAAAGGATTTTTTAAAGAAAGCGGTTCTATGAGAGGGAACAAACAGGTTTATGGACTGGGATCTCGTGTTAAACGAATGAACAGAGGAACAAGGAGTAAAAATATTAGGAAGGTAAGGTGGTTTTTTGGTTTAAAGATTCAGAAAAGTAATACACCTAAGAAATATTGCCACCGGAAAACTAGATGGAGCCACTTCAACTCGGCATACTAACTGGAGACGTGGGAGCGCCTGGGGACCAAAAATATGAATCTAATGAAACAATTAATTAGTCTCTTTAATCTGATCGCAAGCCAACCAGACAGTCCACCGTATACAACGCAGCCATAATCGAAGTGAGGAAACTAGGAGCTCCCGGGTTTTGAGCAGCATAGAATCACTAGCGGATCCAGGATTTAATTTTGGGAGAGGGCTTCAGCCCGAAAATTTTTTTTTTTCATACACATAACGATAATTAATTTGAAAAAAAGAGAATGAAATTAACTACCTATATGAAATGGTGTTTAAATGGTTCTTGAAGTCCTATTAAATGTAAATAAACGAACAAGAATACTTTAAGAGATAATTTTTAATATTTCTCTTCTGTAAAACATGATAATATTACCATTTTGGGGGTAGGGGAGAGGGCTTCAGCCCGAAAGCCTCCTCCCCCCCCCCCCGTAGATCCGCCTGTGCATAGAATCACGGTAAGTGAAAGCTGTATGAAGCACGCCAGACCAGATTTTTTAAATTGTTTATCTTTACATTGTGTATTATTATTATACAGTTACGGCAAGTTTAAGCCAACTCTATTTGTAAAGATGTTCTCCTCAAAGAAAATAGATTAATTTAATCTTAATTTCAATGTATACGAAATAAGATAAATTATATCCAAGGAGGCTCAATTATGTTACATAGATGTGATATATATATGTGGTGTAATGCTGTTGAATATTGCATATCCTGACAATAAGCGGGGGCAGAAATAGGAAGAGAGAAGGATGGCCAGCTAAGGCAGACAGGAGCTAACTAATGTTGTGGTGGCGAAGCATTAGCGCTGCGGCTCAGTCACCACCGCTCCCCCTAATCGCCCTAGATTTGTTCCCTTCCATCTTCTATCTTCTATCTTCTATCCCCGGGACAGAACTAAAAACTACAAACTATCTAGTCTTTCTTCCTACCCCGTCCCTCTCAAGAGGAAAAACGGAACTGGAACGTCGAGATCATTATCCGGTATTATCCCATTTATTGAACGGGACAAACTTTTACAGTGGTGATCCACATAGCTTTTATCTGATCAGGTTTAAATTTCAGGAATTTCTCAGATTTTAGATTGACATTTGAAACATAGATTTGATTTTAAGTATTAGCGAGTTTACCAGATAAGTCAACCGTATCTGGGTTTATTATTTTCACAGGTAATATATTTTTCTACATTGTGACATAATATTAATATGGAGCTTTGGGGCTCTACAAAAACATCAAATTCTTCCCGTATCCAATCCTTACAATTCAAAATCCTTCGTAAAATCCTAAATGCTCCTTATTATGTAACAAATAAAAATAACCATAAAGATCTCAACATTCCTCTTGTGGAAGACCTGACCCGAACTAGATATACCTCTTTTCATTCCAAACTCTCTGGTCACACCAATCCTCTAGTTTGTAACCTTTCATCCACCACAATTCCTGACAACCCTCCGAGGCGTCTGAAAAGAAAATTGCCAAGGGACTTCCTAAACTAATTGATCTTTGAAGTGTTACTAATGGGTTACTTCTTCACAAGTACTTTCATGTAATATATTCTTGCAAATTTACTGGTTGTGTATATATTTACAGTTGTAAATTTCAATAAAATAATATTTTAAAAAATTACTAATATTAATAATAAAGCTTGGTGAACCCGAAAGTTCGATTCCGATACCACTAATCGATATCTACATACTTCCATCCACCGAGCACCATCTACATGATCACATCAACCACGCCAGATCAGTCTTAACGCAATCTTCCCACTTCCGCTTCGGTCTATCCATTGGACGCTTATCAGTCGGCAGAGCGAGTATTAACTTTTTAGGAATCCTTTCGTTACTAAGCTCATCAATTTTACATGTCAATTATATTCGCCTCAGCGCAATCATCTAAATTAAAGTGACCGACAGCGCGATTCAGCGTTATGTAACCGCCTAAATTCTCCAGTTAACGAATCGGAGACAGTTGAGAATTTATAAATAATGGTTTTATTCATAATGTTACAAATGGCATCTAAAGTACAGAGTAATATAATATGGATATATGAGTTGAGTACATGAGTTCACTCCAGGTCTCTTGCAGAAAGAAACATCAAGAGAATAATCTACATGAGTGGTTTGGTCTGAGAATCATAGGGGTTATATGCTCAGGAATAGTAGGGAGGATGAATCAATTCTGGACGGTCTAGGAAGCGTGTGAATGAAGTTATAACTATTAAGAATTGATATGAAGTCTGTGAGAAAGTGCTCTTTTGCTGAAAAGAGTTATTGTTCCTTAAGTCTTGATAAGTGTCTTCTGTCCAGTCGGTACATTCTAGATAACTATTTCTAAGCTATCAGAGATAGCTTGACCTGACTATCTAGGGCTTTTATGCTTTGATAAAGGACAATGCATGATTAAATAAAATAAAAGTTAATATTATTAGTGGTTATGAATTTAGTCCGTTCCGTAACTTCCGATTGACTCATCCTTCTTTGGTCCGAATATATATTTTTAATTTGCAATCATTCATTTTCAAAACCCTTAAGACGTTGCTCATCCTTAAATGTATGCGGCCTATAATGGATGTAAATTCTAATTTTTAAATTTTGGAACAACAGCCGCGACAAGCGTTTCACGCCTTTAAACTAGCCATAACTTCCACTCTCTCAGTTTCTTTTTTTTATCATAGACCCTAAGTACCTAAACCTATCTACATGTTCTACTGTATTCCCTTCAATACCTATAATATCGTTCTATATATTACCTAAATACCATGTATTGTAATGATTCTTTTTTTAGGTGTAAGTGAAGTCTAATGATATTACTGTTGGACTATTTTTATTATGTTACAATTATAACAAGATTAATAAATGATAGGAGGTGAAAAAATTCTTATCAGAAACTATATTAATGTTATTAAGAAGGACGTGATAGTTAGATAGGCCGAGTAAGTTGGAACGAGAATGTCTGGTTAAGTTTTGAACGTTGTAAATTCAGTTTCTACCTGTGTAGATTAATATTTATTCCTCGGCTGCCTCAAGAAATGAATCCTGACAATCCCGCTCTGGTAAGTACACGGCTGCAACATCAAGGAACCCGTCAGAAAGGTTGACAAAAAGGATCACAAGACCGACCTGCCGGTCTAGTTTTCGCAACTGGTACCAGTACTTCTTTTTGCAAGGGGATGAAATGCTAGCTCAAATTTTAAGCCCCCAACCTAGATGATCAGGAATTTGATTTCAGCATGACATTCCCCATGACAGTCTGCCTTACCTCACCGTCCTGTAGACCCCACCGCTTATATTAGCATTAATCAGGCATCATCCCAGAAAGGAAGAGGTCGGACTCAACCCACTTCGACATGGAAGACCCCAGAGGCTGTGGATGGAGGATATTAGGAAGGATATGAACAATCTCTAAATAAAACACAAAAAATCGTATACAATTGGAAAAAATAATACAAAACGGCATCAAGTATCAAGTATATTCTATATTTGGAAATTTTAAATGTTCATAAGTTTACAGATTACTTACGAAAATCGTAAACTCAAAATAAAATTAAGTGTTTTTTAGCCCTGACAGAGCATAAAATTGTTCAGTTTTGGTACAATACAGTTTAAACCACATTTCTTTGCGAAAGTTTTGAGAGGAATTTTCACTACAAATGGTGCCATATGTATCGTTTGGCTCTGATGTACTTCGCTCTCCCATCATTGATATCCAGGACATCATCGTTGTCCACAAGACGAGGGTCGCGTGAATCTGATCCTGATGATCAACTGTATCGTTTCGTGAGATCAATTTGATTTTTCTTATGCCCTCTAACTTCTTAAAGCCTTTTGTCAAGCAAATCGATCGACTTGTATTGCAACTTGAATGCTTGTATTGCGCTCAAGTGATGATTTGATGTGCTCAATTAATGATTTATATGTTCTGCTCCAAACGTTACATCGTTTGTTTGGTTTTTAAATTTTGAATGTGTTACTGAAGTAATGCTATTTTTTTTAGCATATTACTAATGATTAAAAACAAAGTTTAGTCCAATAATTGGAATTACTTTTTTCTTTTTAACTAGGAAGGTAATGTTACTTTAGATGTATAATTGTTTAAAAATAATAAACCATTGTGAAATAATTCGCAGCGTTTTAAATTAATATTACAAAATATATAGCTGGATAAAAATATATAGATACTCTGGCACATCTCTTGAGAATTACAAATATAAAAGAAAACATATCTGGCCAATAGACTAAATTTATACACATAATACAGAACAGACATCGACTTCAATTAGTCTTACCATAAATGCACTTTGCAAGACCAAGACGTTGCTGCTTTTTAACTAGAAATTGTTCTCTTCTTTATATGATATTGGATATCTCTACGTTTTCGGTTGGTTCAGAACTAACAAGTTTTGTTACAAACGCTTTAAGCTTACAATTCCTCTTCGACCCCTCCTTTCACACTTTTGTGGTTTCAGAAGAAAAAAAATAGACCTCGGGGAAATCTAATGTAGAATTTTTATTATAATACTATCGATAAATAGTTTCTCTACGAGCCTTTTCATCTATATTACTTTCATTCGTATTACTTTTTTCAAACTCACAGGTTATATTTTTATTTTAACACAGTTGTGGAATACATAAATTTAAAAAAAATTGAGTCAAAAGATTTGTAAAATAGAAAAAAATGATTAAATTTACCAGAAGTCCTAAAAAATCGTGCCTAATTTCAAATTAAATTATAAATCAATTATATCTATCGAATCGGAATTCGTCATTTCTTCATAAAATTCGGTTTCTTTCGACATCTCTTTTTTTCTGCTGAGAAGTCGAAAAGAGTCCCAACAAGACACAACACGTAGACTCTAAACAAGAATTACTCAGTAGAATAGATAACCATAAAATCACGGATATCTTCATTACCAATTTTCAGTCGCCAGAGATATAATTGGCCTACATTAAAACTGTTGGTACTCCGTGAATACTCTCATTTCCAAGTTGAGGGCCATTTATAGTAAATTGTCTTAGTAACTGACAAATTTGGATCAGCGTTCGTTGACTGTTATCGACCATACCACTTCACCAAATTATTATGAGTAGGTACTCGTTCGATGCACACTTTAACGTTCTTTAATTTTTTAAGGAGTACGTTTTCGTTTCGATACAGTGTTTAGGAGTTAAAGATGAAAACACACACACAAAAAAAAAAAAAAATGACATTTTTGGAGGTAAAAAGCTTTCCCTTGGTGGCCCATGTTTTCACAGGTTTAAACCCACATATACAAGTTAAAAAAATAAAAACTTTTCCTACATTTAGTGCATCACGTTTCTATTCTCAAGTTACTGCCTAATATTCTTTAAATCTGCAGCCATGTTCTCTGGTAGTATGATCCCAATCGCAGATTCTCATTTTTAAATATTAATATTATGAATATATACAAAAAATAAAAATAAAAGGCTTTCGGCATTTTCATCAAATAATGTTTTTTTTTTTTTGTACGGTCTCTCGCACTTATAAGCAATATGACTACTGTAAAAGGTTACCTCTTTTTTTTAATAATACGTTTCTCTGTCAAACTGTATTGCCGAATTTCCTTCGATAAAAATGTTTCTTTGCTTCAAAATTTAACCAGTATTCTAGTTATATGCTATTCGCAAAATATTATGTTCACGTGAAATTTCCCTTCTTATCAGTCATAAACATTATTAGTATTAAAATCACTAACCCATCTGCTTCTGACATTGCATATAAATTAAGCCAATGATAGCCCATCGACTTTTTTCTTTTCCAATTCCAGCCAATCCGGTGAGAGGCTCTTCCCACTAAAGACCACTTAAGGAAGCTGCAGGGAATAAGGATGGAGTTGATCATCAATGACATTACGGCGCGGTCGTGCTCAACTTCGATGATTAGCTTGCACAATCCTAGCCTCGCTCCTAGGCAAGAATGGACAAGTAGCCTTCCAATCACGTCACTTTTTTTATTTTTGAGGCTTCCAAGCGTTATTCTTACAATTATGTCAATATAAACGAGATTATTTAAAGACAAAACTTATACATTGCCCTTCAACATAATGTATATGATAGTATTTTTTGGTTTATTATTTTCAATAATCAACCATTGTGATCGACCGAAAAATTCAAAAACTTAACCCCCTCTCAAAATTTGAGGTTTCACGTTTCAGGATGCGTAGAATTCGAAAAAAGAATATACATTTTTTTGTCCGTCCGCCGTCCGTGCATTTTCTCCGAAGCTACTGGACCTATTTTTTTCAAATTTGTATATAAAATCAGTGGTCACCTGAGGATGATCCTCCTTCATCGACTTTACTATCCACCTTTTACTTTCAAAATGGCGGCCGAAAAACCCTCGTTGCTATAGACTGTAGCTCCTAAACGAATACACCGATTTCAATGAAACTTCGCCAAAGTTATTTTCCCGACGCCCTTTAAATTTATTTATAAAACTTACTTCAACGAAAAGAAGCTGGAAAAGAAGGTACGAGGGATGGTAAAATTAAATTACGAATAACTCAAAAAGTTACTAATGATTATTACTAATGATTAAAAACAAAGTTTACTCCAATAATTGGAATTACTTTTTTCTTCATAACTAGGAAGGTAATGTTACTTTAGATGTATAATTGTTTGAAAATAATAAAGCATTGTGAAATAATTTGCAGTGTTTTAAATTAATATTACAAAGTATATCGCTGGATAAAAATATATAGATACTCTGGCACAATATCTCTCGAGAATTACAAATACAAAAGAAAACATAAGTGGCCAAAAGACTAAATTTTTACAAATAATACAGAACAGACATCGACTTCAATTAGTCTTACCATAGTTGCACTTTGCAAGACCAAGACGAAGATCACCTAATTTTAGCAACATCTATACCAATGCTGGCAAAAAAAAGCTTTGTGAATAAAAATTAAGGCAAAATAGTTACTAATAATAGAATTGGTAGAACCAATATACTTTTGCATTTAACTCTTTAAATTTTTCATTCGGGGTTTAGTTAAGCCCATTCTGAAAAACAACAGTACTATCTCTATAATATATAGCGGTAACATTTTTTGAAAGATTATTAAATTTCCGGACAAAACTATAAAAAAACATTCCAAATCGAACCAATTTTAGCAACGTTACAGTTTATTGAATTTTATACAATGATTTTAATAATTATTTACTTGTCTGTTTACATTGCTTTAGTTCATCAAATAAAAGTACTCTAATGATTCCTCTGATCGGTAATCAGGAAAATCAGTCTAATTCAATTGTGTTATTTTTAATGAACATATTAAAAGTTTTTTTTTATTTTTATTTCTTTATGACATTTACAACTGTATTACATAAATACATCAAGTAAATTTGGACATAATTGATATAATGACATGAATACACTTGCTGAGTAACTACCCAATGGTAGCACTCTAAATATTAAAAGTAAAAAAAAAAAAAATGTTTCAAATCGGTAGGAAAGTCATGTGAGTGGACACACTAGATTTTTTATTTAAATAATTGGTGATATTATACTCATTGTCTTTACTCCACAACTTTTCCATTACAAGGTGGAACCTTATCACTATCTTTCTTCACAATGCCTTTAATGTATTTCAAGTTAATTTTACTAATTTGGTTAGACATTGCTATGTTTAAATCAATAAAACTTCTTAATGTACTTATTCTGTAGCATTCTTTTAACTTCTAAAGTAACATGTTTAATATTGTAATAAGGCTCGTCTTGGTCTTGTATTTGGGCAACACTGATCTATATTGCAAATATTGCAAAAACTTAGTTTTCATGGAAATTTGAAAACAATAAAATAAAATAAGGGGAAAAAGTAAATCATTATAATTAATTAATTTCCAAAATTAATATCTAAATGAAGACTGGACATTAATAAAGAGGTAAGTGCCAATTCATGAAACTGATTTATAATTAATTTCATGAAAATGTAAATATCAGGAACATTTACTAAGTCGCTTGATGATACATTACGGGTCATTTATCATAAAACAAACTTGTATAAAAAACACTAGTGCATTACCATTTTAGATATTAAATTTATTAAAAGTTAATATTTTTTATGTACTTTTTATTTTTATAAATAAACATAATTCATATATTACAATACATGTGTATTGTAATAATCTATTGTAGTTATTTTTGCAGAAAACACAGGAACAGTGACAATATAAAATCACCTTATTTTTTCACACAGCCATTGTACAGGTTAATATCAACTTACACGGTAAAAAACCTCAATTCGATCACTATTGGCTTAAAGTTTATTAAACAAGAAAGTTTTTATAAAAGTGAACATCTGTGATCCTAGCTGGAGGATGGAAAAAAAAATCATTCATAATCGATTGATTGTCTCTTAATCGATCATAATTAATTAATTGAAGTAATGATCAACTTAAAAACCAGTGTAAGCAATTGAAAGAATGTAGAACATGTTAAAATGTAATTCATGATCGAGGTTTTTTCCACATGGTAGCTATCTGAAATCGTGTAGAGAGGAACGCTTTTCCCACAATTGTAATCTCTTAACCTGTTTATTTATACAATAAATGTGCAATGAAAATATTGTTGAAACCATGTTAAAGTAACGAATGTGAAACGTTGAGCAGGTTAATTTCGTTACTTTAACATCATCTACTTATGTAAACCAGATTATGATGAAATTTTAAATGATGGAAACGCTATATTTCGAAAATTCCTCATTCGATTTGGACAAATGCTAGAGGAACGTAAAATATTATTAAAAAATGATCAACTTCGTCAAATTCCATTCTCTACTCTCACTAACGGGTGGGGAAACGTATTTCCTCTGAACAAGAATATTCCAAAAACGGCTAAATCGATTATCACATTTCTAATGCTAAGTTGGATTAAATTTGGGGAATAGAATGCAAATGGTTAGGTACCATATACGCTATATAAAACAACCCCGACTTTTTAGTGCGTTTAGAGACAGGATATGTTCATATTGGTTTCAATATTATGAAGTGTTCATTGAATTGGTAGGTCAAACTTGTGGAAATGGAGAAATGTAGATATCCTAAAATATGTTTTGAAAAGCTAAGAAATAAATGTCACTCAGCTAATCCCACGCTATCGAAATATAATTGGTGTCCTCAGCTAAAAGTATTGTTAGATAATATTGAGGAAGGAAATCTAGTTTATAAAACCAACTCAGCCATAACTAGAACCAATGTAACCAGGATATTAAATAAATAGAAACAACATTTGCAGGACGAAGGCAGGATAACATTGCATAGCTCATCTCATAGTGAACATTTAAACCTTTTTCTTAATAATGATCAGATCCCCCAGTATTTGTTGATACCCACTAATTTCAAATATACGAAACTATTAATGCAGATCCAACTCTCGGGAAAATATATCATCAAAATTTCTGAAAATTACTCCACAACTTGAGTGCAAAATGTGCAACACTAAAGAAATTGAAAAACTTCATTATATATTATTTAAATGTCTAATTTATAGTAGTTTAAGGTTAAGAATTTACCAGGGTATGGAAAATCTTGATGGGATAGAAATATAAGCCAACCAATGAAGATAATTATATTTTATATTATATTTTTTATCTCAATTATATCAATTTATAGAAAATTGGTGGGGTAATCTTGAATATTGTCCTCCGCATATTATGGCCAAAATTCAATATCATACATCAGCATGTAATCTGGCCGGGTATTTTTCTTGTTTGTTCCCTTAGGTATAGGGGTAATCCTTTAATCTAATTTTAAAACATATTTTAATATTGATATTTTTAAAAAATGGGTATTTATTGTTTTATGTGTATATATTTATGTATATTGTTGACAATTTTATATTTTATATTAATTTGATAATTGGAGCTATTTTAACTGTCTGTCCTTTACAGAATATGATTTTGAATTTACGCTTAACAGTGTAGTAATGTCTGTTATGTAGTATAAAAAGGACTTTGTATTTCCATAAGCATAATAATGTTTGTTATTTTGTGATAGACTCCATTTGTATAAGGTTCTTTCTCAAAACAAATCAAGATTGATTGATTGGTCGGATACCAATTTCATAAAATTTCACTTAACAATTAAAATTAATGTATTTATGAGAATATGAAATGTGATATGTGATACGCATGTGAAATCTTTTGAAATGCGATAGGCAATATACATGTAGTAGGAGAGGTAATATAAAGCTAATATTTTAGATTTTCTTCGTACGTTTTCCTTCGACGACAGATCCTCCAGTAATCATATAAACAATATAAATGATAATAAAGCTATTCTGTAAGAAAGACCCATTTAGCAAACTTTTTGATCTATAAATATTTGATACTTTACTGAGGTAAAAAAAAGATAGTCTTATAGCTGAACACTATAAAACGTTTAGCCAATATCAGGGATCAGTTAGGGCAATCTACTTTAACCCTAAATCGAATAAATTTTTAACGAAGCGAAAGGTTCATTATTCGATTTCGCTCAATTAGTCTGAGGAAATTCACCGTTTTCCCTCCTGACACTTTTCCAACCACCAATCTCACACCCCCTTTTCAAATGAAAACTCTGTTTCACATTAATCAGCATAGGAACACACCTTTTTGGACATATTAATACAATACTAAGTATTATATCATACATAAATCATGATCACAGTTATATATTTTATTATTATTCAAATCCATTACTAGTCTATTTTGGTGTGTATGATATCCATACACAAAAATATTGGTTTATGTTTGGATATGCAGTAAAAATAATGTTACTGATATTATATTACGTTCAAAATTTATTTTAATTTATGTTTATTCAATGAAAAAGAAAGTCCTAATTTTAATACAAAAACATCACAGGTTAATGAATTAATTAAAATGTTCCACAATATACAGTTTACATTAAATTCAGTCAAAAAGAACATCAGAATATATAATACAAATATTTCGGTTGATGACGTTATAAGATTTGGATAAACAAGTATTCTTTTTTTTTATTTTGCCTTGTCACCAAGAAATACGCGCAAATGCCTATAATACTGATCTGGGTGAAAACAATTTCATAAACACTTTAGAAATATCTGAAAAATCATTATTTTTAACATATTTTGTCCTTTTAAAAAAAAAAATAAAAAATTTACAACAATTAATCGTGGTCATGTTTACGAAAAACAGGGATATTTTTAATAGGTAGAATAAAAAAATCACATTTTTTTACACAACTTGTGGTGAATCTCAAAATTTTTTTTCAAAATAAATCTCAACTTAATTAGTACAGACTTAAAGCTTAGTAATCGTGGATGTCCTGAAAAGTGGGGTACCTGTAGTATAGTTGGATGATGATAAAAAAAAAAATAATTTGTGATTTTTTAAAAACAGAACTTAGTTAAGTTTAGCAGCTCAAAAGTTATCTTTCAATGGTTTTAACAATAAGCAACTTTATTATTGGTTAAAATCAATTTTGTCTAGTTTTTAGTGAAGAAATTGTTAATTACCTAAATTAAATATTTCTTTAGTTATCGCATTCTATAAATTTTTTTTAAAAATTACGACTTATTCAGAAAAACACAAAACCTGGATTTGCTACTTTTCTGCTAATAATTGACACATTGTTTATATGATTTTTTTTGTAGCTCTCGAGATCTACTATCATCTACTATTTAAATATTTTTGAATTTCTGCCTCTTGTTAAGCTTTAACTTTTCTACTAGGAAAGGGAAGTATTGTGATCGGATCAAATTTCTGATACTTATTTTTTGAAAGGTCAGGAAATTCCCTACAAAAATATTTATAAGTCGCTCATTTGTGACAACTATTAACGAAGTTACAGCAATCCAAATTCCAATGTAAGATTATGGGTTCATATCCTGGTGCCAGAAAGCGGTGAATGAGAGAAAAGAGATAATTAAGTGAAAGTAAGAAAATCTGTTGCCCACATCACACAATCTTCATTATTTGAACTACTTTAACAGAAATTATTGTTTGACAATAGTAAAGTATGGCAAAAAGTTTTTGATCAGCAATATTAGAGGGTATTGAATTTTTTACGCTGATCTACCTTAAGCCGTTTTACATTGGTTTAGTTTATCAAATAAATCGTACTCAAATCTTATCTTTAATCAATTTTCAGGAAAATAAATATTATTCATTTTTTTTTTGTTTCTTGATGGACATATGACAAGATGTAAAAACTTTTCCGAAATAGGTTGGAAAGTCGTGTGATTGAACACACCAGATTTTTCTAATGATTTATATTAAAATATGTTTAATGTAAAAAAAACTAAAAAGAATTAGATCAAAAAAGTCTACTTAATATTTAATGTAAATTTATAACATTCCAATATTAAACCCATTCTTATTTTTTTTTTTCTAGTATATGTACAGATATTCCCTTTTAACACTAATCATGAAGTTTGTTCATAACATGTGGTTTTAGGATTAGTCAAATTGATGTATGGTCACTATGACGTGAAATAAATGTTGTAAATATATAAAATGCATTCGCTAAGCCAAAACGTTTGGTTTCAGATATAATTAAATTATACTGAAAAATGTTTTATTGACATTTTTTCCATTGTGCTATCAGATTGGTAAGGATTATATTATAGGTGCTATGTTATTGTCATATTTTTCATTAACAGAAACGCTATAAAAAGCAGTATCAGAAATATAAAAAGGAATGACCTAGCTGTTAAAAGTAAATTGCTTCTCTTTCATTAAGGATAATGAAGATATTTCTATTCCTTCATAAATAATTGATGCTTGGTAAGAATGCTTTGCACCCTCCTTAAAAAATAATACCCTCGTCCTTTTGATTTTCAATTCATCTTTCCCATCCAAGTTATTTTATCTATATCGTTAATCATCACCTAGTGAGATTGTTAATTCAACTAAAATAATCTTTTCCCTTTTGAATGTATTATAAGAATGCATAATTTGATATCTGGCATTATTATTACTATCTAAGTACTTTATTTATAACCCGTTTAAAAGTATTCTATACTAACTTGAAAGTTTCATCATAAATGTCTTGCTTTTATTCTCTGGGTTATTTTTATACGACCATTTACATTTAACTAGTAGGCCCGTTAGTTAGTAGGCCCTCCGATAACAGCATATTGTTATCAAATGCCAAATTAATAAGAAAATAAAATAATGCAACGTATCAAAAGATAAAGAAATCAATTGTTACTTTATCATAAATATAATCCACAAAGGAAACAAAATTAATTTAAATCTTCATTTTTGTTTGGAACCAACAAAACCAACATATTTACAAATTTCAATAAGCTGTATCTTTGCGAAACATTGTCCGATTTCAATGATTTTTTTTCCTTTTGTAGACAATTAAGTAATGTTTTATATAATCATAGGAATAACTAAGGGAAAAGTGTGTAATTTTTTAGTTATTCGCAAATAAAGTTTCTTTTTTTTCATAACTTGTTTGCCTGAATTTTCGGGGTAATTGGAATACTTTTCCCGCCTGAAGGAGAAGGAAGCCTTCAAAATTGGTGGCTCGATCTTGAGATTTGGTGAAGAATTAACGATGATATGGCTTGCCGATCAAAAACACCATCGATAAATAATATAAACTCCTCCTGTCTCGATCATAGAGACCTCAAGTCGACGAAATGAGACATGTATCTAATGACAGTTCTGCGATTAACGTCAGGTTGTGTGGATGCGAACCCCATGCCTTGCGATATCTCGAAAATAGTACGTTTTGGGCTTAAAAACGCAGGATCCGATAGTTCCGGAGGAACTATCCGGGTCTTGATGTACGCATCAAAATCTTCAAGTTCCAATTTGTTCCGTATCGATCTACAGACCTACCACCGTTCCAGTATTGAAGCCTAGCAAAATGTTTGTATCGACTTTATTTATTTTAGAAAGAAAAACGAAAGCGGAGAATACGATTCGCTAACCCCCTGT
The DNA here is from genome assembly GCA_928085145.1 of Nezara viridula. NCBI lineage: Eukaryota > Metazoa > Arthropoda > Insecta > Hemiptera > Pentatomidae > Nezara > Nezara viridula. The sequence goes on along the minus strand of OV725081.1, from coordinate 120,929,757 downwards.
GAAATCCAACGGTACCCCATTCATGGTATTTGAGCATGACTGGAGCTTATATTTGGTACAAAACCGATTTCGTGCCTTACTGTAATAATATATATACGGATAAGAATTGGTGCATCTAATATTGATGGCTATGTCAGATTAACTTTTTTCGTAAGGATTTAATTACAAATACTAGAAATCCAAGAGGGGTCACTGTCTATTATTAGCATATTCTTATTTAAATATTTTTAATATATATTTTAAATGTTAATACATTAACAATAATACTGATATATTCATAGGCATAGACTTTGGAGGGGGTGGAGAAGTGGAGCGATTGATGGAACCTATAGGCAAATAATTTCCCGCCAGGGGCTATTAACCTTTAAAAAGCATAACCACAGTTGCCCAATTGATATGTTATCATTAGAAATATCATTATCATTATTGCCGTAAATACAGTTATTATGATGATTGTAGCTAAGGAGAAAAATGAAAATAATTTCGATGCGGAGAGAAAAAAAAATCAACAAAAACCCAGTAATTTTCAGCAAAGCATAAATTATAGTATCATTGCCTTGCAGTAAAGAGCGGCTTGCACGCTTTAACACGTTCAACCTGTCCTTGTTTTGAATAGCTTCGTGTGTTTGAAAATCGAATGTGAGCACGCACCTAAATCATAAATACAAATGATCTTTTTCCTATTTACATCATACTCGGATACACGCATAAAACCATTGCCGTACTAGTTCAATGAAATCTGGTTTATTTGATCTATTGTGACTAAAATAATTAAAACATTTTATAGACATTAAAATATTTGAAGAAAGAGTGTTCTCTTAATCCACGATAAAGATTCAATCGTTTCATAGCCTTATCAATAAACTATAAGATGAAAACAAAATACAAGTTATAGTGTCAATAATAATGAAAGCAAAAGAAAAAATACCCCGTGGTTCGAAATTTCACACAAAAAGTATTTTTAAAAAATGTTTATTTTTGTCACTTTAATTTTTAGTTCCATTTTATATTATAGAAGACTCTGGAAATATGAATAATTATTCAAAAGTGGAAATGAGAAGTGAAAATAAACGATGAATAAACCACTGAAAGTGAGAATAAACCACTTTTTTAGGATTAAACCAATTTGCATTACATTTAACTGTGTTTTCTATTCATAAAATAGAATGTAAATAACCTATGACAGTTATACATTGGATTTACTTCAAAATAATCTATCATGCTCCAAGAACGTCAAAAAGATACATTATTTATTTTGAAGAGAAGGATAGTTGAGGTAATCAGTCAAAATAAAAATGGCAAAAATAAATAATAATATTTAGTTTCGATCCGAAGTTCAGGCCTTCATCAGGGCTGAGAAAAGAACCAGATTACAATTGGTGTGAGAAACATAAACAATGAAGGTAAAAAAAAAACAAAAAAAACTTAAAGTTAAATGAACTAGATAAGTGAACATTAAAGTAAAATAAAGTAGGTAGAGTAATGACAATAACAAGAAATAAATAATAATAACCGTTACAAAGTGTGGACTAATGAAGTAAACATAATCAAAATAAGATAATATAAGTACTAAAATGGTAATCTTAGAATAAAATGTAATGTAAAGCGTCGGCAAATGTTAAAATAAATATTATTATTTATTTTTGATATTTTTATTTTGACTGTTCGCCCCAACTATCCTTCTCTTCATTATTCACTACAACAACCCACAATTATTTATTTATTAATAAATAAATAATAATTAGGTCATTGATAATAATAAGGCTTACCGAACACGAAGGTTCGAAGCCGATACCATCAATCGATGTCTACAATATTCCATCCACAGGGCGTCATCCAAATCCAACCCCGCCAGAGCAGCCTTAACGTAATCTTTCCATCTTCGATTAGGTCCATCCCCATGAAGCCATCCAATATGCACAGCGCATATCAACTATTTTAGGAATTCTATCGTTACTAAGCCAAGCGATTTCATATGCCTGCTTTATTCGCCTCAACATATTAATCTCAATAATATTAACAGAGTACAGTTCGTGCAATTCAGGGTTGTGCAACCACCAAAATTCTCCGGTTAAGTTATCCATCTTCGGTCCGAATACGCAATATTTTATTCTCAAAAACCTTAACATGTTGTTCAACTTTTAATGTAATCAGCCACATATCACACCTATAAACAACCGAAGGGAGAAAAATGGTTTTGTAAATTGCATTTTTCAAGTTAAGGGACAGAGGTAACCAGCTCAGTTGTTTCGCAACCGAAAAATAGCAAGCATTCTTCTTCAATTTCGCTTTTTCTTGTTATATTTACCGGCTTTTATTAATGTTGTTGTATTTAGTTTTATTATTTCCACGTCTTCGTTAAAATTCAACTCTTTTGGTGCTGAAATCGCCTCTTAAATGGCATGTTCCAATGCCAAATTAAATGAGACAGGTGAAAGAGAATTACCTTGTGAATCACCATCTATCGATGCAATCTTTATTTTCTTGTAGTCTTTAGATTACCTCAAGCTTCTCGGTAGGATTGAAGGATAAATTTGAAAATCATCGATGTATAAGTTGTAATATGAGTGATGAATAGAGATATGATATTTCGAAGTATTATTTATATTTTCTCTTTTAGCTGTAAGGAAGACGAGAAGGAAGAGAGGAATGACAGAATGGAGTTGGATATAAAAGGAACAAATAGCAATTTATTTTGTCCCCTGGAGTGGAGAGTGGAAGGACAGAGCAAACTACGCACTTAGCCGAAGCGGAAACAGTAAGTCATAACAGGGCGCTCTCGTCTGAATACAGATAGTCGGAGCCGCGAAGAAAATAGGTGCCGTGCGGCCGTGCCTAACCTGAATATTAAAATATTGTTTTGGTCTCCTCTCTTGCGAAAGATACCATCGGCGAAAGTATATTAGTAATAGCGGCTCTGGCATTATACAACTTCTAATATACTTACACTTCTATCGATATCAACCATAAAAATTATATCAATAGATTAATAATGAGTAAATTTTTGATTTATTTAATGCCATTATAGAAGTAAGGTACTGACAATAATCTTCTGAGAAGTAAGGTACTGGAAGATGAATAAAACTATTGATTTTGAAAAACAGTTACTTTGTTTTTTGTCAACCTCTACCTTGCATCTTAGGCTATACGGGGATTTTCCTGGGGCAGATGAGAGGACGGGGGAATAATTAAGTTGAAAAAGCCTTCCGACACCAGATCGTTAACTCGTAATTATTTTATACCTTAAAAACTTCGATTTATCAGTCTGATTAGCCCGCTTGGTCAATTCCCCTCCCTCTGAATAATAGTCACTGCTGTTTAACAAGAACTTGCTATTTTTAAACTTATTATTTTCATTTTATTATTTTAGTAAGACTATAAAACTAAATTCAACAAAGCTGATGAAAGATGAAAAAGAACTGAGGCTAGAAATAAATATGGATAAGTCAAAATATAGGATTAGTTATAGAAACGGTGGCGATTTCGGTGATATACCACATATATAGAAGAATATGCATTTGGACACGTAGCTGTTGAGGGTCTACAATAACTGGATCAAAAGAGATTGAAAGCGAATTAAAATAAGTGGGAAATGCTATTTTATAAAAGTTTTTTAATTTTTAAAACTTATTTTTCTAATGAAAAACTACTTAGCTCGCGTCTCCTTGTCCCGAAAATTTAAAAAAATTTAGGGTCTAACTGAGTCTATGAACTCCTTCCTGGTCACTAATAGATGAATAGCTCTTCCAGTTACTTTTTTTATTTTCCAGTTCATTTTTTGTTCATTATTATTTGCAATAATAAACCATTGTAATCGTTCAAAAAATTTAACTCTCCTCAAAATTTGAATTTTACGTTTTAGAACTTTTCGAAGAACTCGAAAATCGAGTAGAAAAAAATTGTCCGTCCACAGTCCGCACATTTTCTACGAGACTATTGGGCCAATTTATTTTTCAAATTTGGAATAAAAGTCAGAGGTCATCTGAAGATGATCCTCCTTCCTCGACATTCCTACTTTCAAAATGGCGGTTGGAAAATCTGTCTTAGTTTAGACTGTAGAGCCTGATGCCTTGATGACTTTAAAATTTATTTATGTGATATATTTCAACGAAAACAAGAGTGGGTTTAACGTAAAAAGTTACTAGGATGGTTAAATTATATTTCTAAATAACTCAAAAAGTAGACTTTTTTGTTGATGTTTATAGTTATTTACAAGTTTACGAAATTTACTAAAAAAGTCGTCGAAATCGGACAAGTTGTTGGAAAGATGTGATGTTTTATCTTTGTTTTGATTTTCGATTTTTTAAAAGTGTTACATCAATTGATACAATGTTGGATATGTTTCTTAGAAAATTATAAAAGTTTAAAAAAATTGTAGGACAATAATATGAATCACATTTTATTTATTTTATTTTATGTTATAAAGAAAGTAGTGTTGCTTTTGATTAATAATTGTTTGGAAATAATTAACCATTGTGTAATAATTTGCAGCGTTTATTTTATAATCTGCCGACTAGGAAAGAAATAATAAGTTGCAAAAAGGAAACTTGGACTTTATATTAGAATGTAGTCTAAAATTTTACACTCTCGATTTATTTATCTCAGGGATTCGAACCTTTCCTTATTTTATGTTCAAGAGTCTTACTTTTGAGGCCAATATTATTTAAACAAACTATAGGCCGTGTAAATGGGTCTTCACCCATGTCATTAATTTTCCGTTTTATCATATCTTCGCTTTTGATTTTCAGTTTTTAAAACAAGCTTCTTCTACAGCCATGAATGAATTTATATACAATGTTTCGTCGTAAAAGTTGATATGGTTAATTTGAATAAGGAGGCTCACTAATAAAAGAAGAGGAGACAACAGGATAAATCATGGAAAACAGTTTTAGTCTAATTTTTTTATAGTTATAACTTGGTTAACAAGGTCAACGAAAGATACTTTTTTCTTAAGTATTAATCTATATCTAAACCACAGGCGAATACGAGGGAGAAGAGGAGCTTTGGGGCTGAAGCTCCCCCCAAAATAGTAAAATATAACCATAACTTATGAAAAAGTGCAAAAAAAAAATCTCTAAGAGTATTATTATTCGTGTAATTCCATTTAATATGATTTTAAGAGTCCCTTATACACCATTTCATATAGTTTATTTCTTCTTATTCCAAAGTATTTGTCGTTATATATATATATATATATATATATATATATATATCTATAGAGCTCAATATCCAGCACCACAAAATAAAAGTAAAACCTAGATCCGTGATCTAAACTCCTTGTTCAATTGTGAGCGATTTCATGATACTACTATTCTGTGGCGGAACCGTGAAGAAGGTCAAAATGACCGTCATTAAATCTTGACAAGTATTTCAAGTGAAAAAAAAAAGAAGTAAAACTGCTCCAACAAAGATGACTGTCATTTCCTTTTGAAACAACCACGAATATCGCCGGAAAGCATTTGGGAAGCAATGCCAGGCACTCAAGTGTTTGTGGGTGGTTGTTAGTATTTTATTTTAGTAAGTATTGGTATCAGTTCATTTTATCAGGTTATTTTACCGGACAGCTCATTTTGTTTTATTATTATTATTTTTTTTTGTGAATTCACAAAAAGAATAAGTTATAAATTCTCTTCTCCTCAATCAACACGCTCAAATGTTTTGTATTTTCTTCAATGGAACCTCTGTTTGCACTGTTAATATCTATTTGGTTAATCTAGTAATATTTTATTTTTTGTTCATAATTGTTATTCTTAAGAGACATCGTCCTAGGATAAAGTTCATTTTCTATTCTAATATCTTACCACCTTTAGTATAGTATTCATGATTCTGTAACAGTGTTATAATGCACAACTCCGAGCTACAATCCCTGGTTTATCTTAACCGTCATGCTAACATTTTTTAAGATATTTATGAAATTTATCAACAAATAGTAAAAAAAGTTTACTACTGTTTTAACCCTATTTTTCATTCATCAGTTAACATCTATGGTTTATAATGTACCTTTAAACAAATACTACCGCATTTGATTTGATGTGAAACTAATTCTATCAATAATGCTGGATTCCTTAATGCAGAATATACTTCAAAAAAATATATATTTATATGAAATAAATCAGATATTATATTTATTTTGTTTCTAAAGATTTACTAATTTTATTTTTAATCTCTCCAAACGACCAGTTTTCAGAAACATGTATATAGAAATATAATACAATTTAAATGTTTTAATTAATTATGCGAATTTATTCATTTCCACGAAGATTTTTTTTAATAAGCAGAGCGATTCCAATTGAGAATAAATATTAATTAATTTTTCGTTGAATGAAGTAAAAGCAATTAAAGTTGAGTTAAATTAAAATAAAATAAGAAATAAACTAGTAATTAAGTATTTTTAATTATAAATATTACTCGAAGGAAAGCAATCATAAACTCGAAAAAGAATTTTAATTACTCATCTATTTATTTTTCAGTTTAAGTGTTGAATTGAAAAACAATATTCCTGTCGAAATCGAGTAACAGCTCCTATTGTCGTCATTAGAATGTTTAATATATATACAGAACAAAATCGTGATATTTTTCCCTAGAATCTTTGGGAGCTTTGCGAAAGGAAATATCCTAAAAGTCATCCCTTTGACCTAGAAAACATAATGAAAATAAATAGAAAAAAGATAAATGTGAAGTCTTTCCTCTTAAAAGAGGTAGAATATTTCTTAATGACAAAAGCATACCAGTACATGGACTACTCCAATATTCTCTTTACACGTTTATGTATTATAGTATATATATATATATATTATTACAGAATTTCGTTAAAATTTATTATATTTCTTTTAAAATTAAGAGCATCCGTACAAATAGTTTGAGAAAAAGTATATATAGGGTTCAATTATCATAAGCGTCAACTGGTAAAATGTGAATATTCATTTTTTCATTTATTATAAAACATCTAGTAGGTACGGTTAAATGCCTAACTTATTTTTATTTCCTTATCACAATCTATTATTTTTTCTTTAATTTAAGACTAAATTTGGAACTTTATAAGATATTTTATTTACAGCAGTGGTGGAATAACTATTATAAAAAACCATTACGCTATTTATCTACTTACTAGTCCAAGTATGGGCGGGGTGTCCAAGCGGACTAACGTGTGTGCACAGCACCGTGCGTTTCCCGGCAACCTGATAACCGAAATTATAGATCATAAATAAATACGTGTTCGCGTCCCTGTGCCATGGGGGAGCTTTTAACAAGGGCATTTAAAAAAAGTATTCGTGAATAACCATACATTATTAAATAATAATACATTATTACTCGTTAGGTATGGGAATAATCGATTTAGTATATTTACTCCCATAGTCAAGGTAATATTTCTTCCATATTTTTTGGTCGTTCTTTTTAATTTTCCCTTAACAAAAAAAAAAACAAAAAAAAAAACACTGTTCGGCAGAATACTTATAGGATAGATTTTAGATTACTTATTAGGAAGTTTTAGGAAGAATTTTGAAAAATACTTTATTAGAGCTTTTCACAGAGTTAAAACTTATTTAATGTTCGAATTTCTTAGTCACTAAGTAAATTTATATGTTTTGTTACTTTCCCCACTAATCAATATTAGAAGAAAAAAAACTCAACGTGTTGGCTTTCTGACTTCCACATATAGACCTTATCGTATGACCTTTTATAGATTATATTACCAGCAATTGCAGATGATTGCAAATAAGAAAAAAAATGGAAACTATGTTTTCTCATTATAAATGATTATCGTGTAGCATTAAATCATTGTGGTGTTCTTTCAAACTGTTGTGTAGCTAGGTTCAAAATTTTTCATTTATTTATTTTTTTGTAAACTTATTTTAAAAGCTGTTTTAATTTTAAGCTTTTTTTCTATTTATTACATACCTTTTCACCGTACCATAACAGAATTCCATTATTGTTAACTCTCTTAATTTTTTCTTTAAGTAATGATTTTTTGATGCATTTATTTATTTGTAATATTTTTCCAGTTTTTTATGAGCACAAAAAAAAAGAGTTTTTTATACTTTGTTACAAAATATACAAGGAAAATAATTTAATAAAAATCGATTGAGGAAAACTGTCGGTACTTTGGCTAGTATTAATGTGATTTCATTCAATATTTATTTATTTTCTACTTTTAGAAGGACAAAGCACTATTGAATTGTTTAAGAATATTGCTCCTGACGTTACCTACAAAAAATATTTTGTATTTATTTCAAACACTAATTAATTATTTTATATTAAATTTTGTATTCAATAAGAGACAATTCAATTGAGCTTCTTCTAAATGAAATAATGTAGCTATAAAGCAAACATTTTATTTTGGGCAAGCTGTTGGGAAAAATCATAGTGTATGTTTAACCTTTTCTTAATCTTTCTTTAATAAGAATCTGACCCACAAAAAAAAAAAAAAAAAAAGAAATGAAATCCCACGGCAATGTCCACAGATAACGCTATATTAATCTTTGAAATGAAGTAAATAAATGAGGCCTAATAGGCTTTAGTTCGGGACCTTCAACATTCTAATGTTTTATCTTGAAATAGCTCCAATAACCTCTCACGTTTAACATTTTCTGGGCCGTTCTGTTGACCCAAATAACATGGGATTTAAACTCACCCAATTCTGAGAATGTTCTTTGCAATACAGCAGTTTTAAGGAATCTCTTATTAGATTTATAAATGATATGAGAGGCACTCCAACACAAAAACTTAGACGTAAACTGATACCAGCCTCTGTAAAGACTATCAAAGTGGAAGCTAAGAGGCTTGCTAACGCAATCCTTGGATTTTAATACTTATAACAGCAAATATTCAATTTAATAATAATAATTATCAATACACAAGAATAATGATGCGCTTTTCAAACGAGCTATATCTGTAAAACATTGGTATCGTTCCTACTTAGTAACCGTTACTTTTACCAGTTCCAATAACATTTCGAACTTCATCAGTTCAGTAGAATCCAAAAACAGGGTACTGTTTCTTACCTGAGGTGTATTTCAAAGAAAAATATTAACAGAAAAGTAAAAAAATAACTACGTAACATATAGTAATATAATGAATACTTCAGTAACACACCCACTATATTTCATTTGATGAATTAATAAATTTTAAGGAAATGTAAACGAGTGCTTCTTGAAGAACCAGAAGAATGTAAATAATAGTTAGTCCTTTTTAAGCGCTGGCTTCTTCAGTCCAAAATAGACAAAAGAAAATAATCGATCATTTTCAAGTTAAATTATAACTTCATAATAACAAGTTATAGCTTAAATGTTACTTAAATATAAGTTATGTGCATCGGCGGATCCAGAGATCCTGATGGAAATGGAAATTTCAGTTTTTGGAATAACCTCATATTATATACTCCATACTTCTATCCTGAAGAAAACAAGATTAGTTGAATTGTTAAATAAATAGCAATATTTCAAAGGCTATTCCCTGAACTAAATAGAAACACGAATTAATCATTGATCCTGAGAAATAGTTTTATAACTATTATTATTCATCATTTCACATTATTGACCACCTTTTGGAATACACATCAAACAGTAAAGATTTCTTTAAATAAATATTAGGGTATAAATAAATTAAAATAAATGGGGATTTTTTTTCTATGAGAAGAAATACAAACGAACAAGGGATGAACTATTCAGGAATGTAATATAAGGTTTATTGGTTTGAAAGGTGCATAAAAGTCATGAGTTTCGGAAATATTGCCAAAGGAAAAATATATAAAGTCACTTTAAATCAATGTCAGAGTTGAACCCCTGAACCACATAAATAACATATTAACATTAATAAATAAATAACATTAGCTAGATATTCGGATTCTTAGATGACACTCGTCTTTATCGATAACTGGCACTGGGCTGTACTTGTATCGATAAACGGCAAGTAAAGCTTTTTTAGGAAGAAGCCATTATAACGGACCACACTATTCCCCACAACAGGCTAAATATTTTATTTATTTTAAAACAAGAGAAACATTCAAAGATTATTGAAATTGTAGTACCATCGGATGATAATCTTCCTAAAGTGAACACAAACACAAGTATCGGGCTCTTGGAGAGGAACTGAAACAGTTATATAGACTTAATAAAGTGAGGATTTTATCATTAATCATTTCTGTTAACAGTTTGATTCTAGACATAACAGTGAACTCCATGAAGGAATTGCACCTCTGAAGGAAATGCTTAGAATAAATGCAGATAGCGGTGTTCCTGAGAACTGCGAGCATCGTTATGAAATTCATGAATATTACACAATAAATGGAAATATATTAGGCTTACCATTGACTCATATCCAGGCTATGTGATTTTACCGACGAAAGCTGAGAAATAAAGAATTTTCCTAAAATAAAGGAAACTATTTTTCACCTGGCGTCACCACCATTTTATTAACCTCAATTTTTAATACCAAATTTGCTGCACAGTTAAACCTACAAGCAGAGATGAAAGAGTGTCAAATTTTTAAACTTTCGTAAAAGAGTCATGATGTTCTAACAAACCAACTTGAACAACCTGGTGGAGGAAGGAGAGACATAAAACACAGGACAAAGCATCCCTTACAAAAAAAATCAACATAAGTGAGTCTTCAGATCAATTTTAATGCAAAATATCAGATCAAATTTCTGCCTAGAGTAATAATATCATCACTACAATGCAGTTTATAAACAAAAAATTCGGAACTCCTTTTTTTCCATATTAATTTTTATTTTTATTTTTTAATTTAAGGAAGGTCCACAAATTTTAGATTATTATTTCAATGATCTACTTTTCTAATCGGTCAATAAAAACAGCTAAAAAACATAATAATAAAATTTGAGATTTTTATAGGTTTCAGAATACGTAGAATCCGAAAAAGATAATAGAAAATAGGTGACTTCATACTAGAAAATCCGCGGCTTCTCTTCGGGTATCGGATTTAGATTTGGTATCAATGTCAAAGGGCAACCGAGAATGATCCTCGGAACTTGGTATTAACATACGCTCTTTTCTTTCAAGATGACGACCGATCTGTGTCGCTATAGACTGTAAGGCCTGCAGGCACTAGCGTATCCAGGATTTAATTTTGGGGGGCTTCAGCCCGAATGATTTTATCATATATATAACGATAATTAATTTGAAAAAAAGAAGAAAGAAACTAACTACCTATATGACATGTTGTTTAAGATATTCTTGAAGTCCTATTAAATGTAATTACACGAACAATAATACTTTAAGAAATAGTTTTTAATATTTTTTTCTATAAAATATGGTTATAATTTACAATTTCGGTGGGAGCTTCAGCCCGAAAACGCCCCCGTAGATCCGCTTTTGCCTGCATGGATGAACTAATTCAAGGAAACTTGGCCAAATATTTTTCCTGAAAGCCATTTAAATTTATGTGTATAACAAACTTCACCGAAAAGTACTTTTCTTTCGAGATGGCGACTGAAAATCCTGTACCGTATAGACTATAGCGCCTAAACGAATATACCGAATTTAATGAATTTGGCTTTTTGAAAAGTCTCATATCAACAGCAGTCGATATCTATTGTCTACATTTCTTGGCAAATTGATTCATAATAAGCAAAGAATTAATCCTTCATTTATTTTCATCAAGTAATTTAGTTTTTTATGCATTACACACATGTTTAATATCAGTGAATGTTATAATATCCAATTCATACAGCCCACTCCACATCACACTTGAACCAGCCCAAATTAAATTTTAAGATCTATCCGTAATTTTCGGCTTACACCAGATTGCCGAATCAAACAATCGATTTTCGAAATGGAGATGTGGAAGTGTCTGGAGAATCCAAAAAAATGATTCATGATAGATAACACTTCATTAGACTCTTCATTCTCATAAAATAACAATTGCGAAAAGTTAAAAAAAAAAATTAACAATCATTACGCAATGCATACAGTAGGTGAATTCACAACGCTAACAAGCTAGACCTCTTGCTGGAAGTATAACAACCATAATTATAGCTCCAATTGTGGTTTGAGTTGAATAATGAAGATTGCCGAACTGGAATGAAGTGGTATTTTTGAAGAAGGATTAGATGTTCGATTCTAAGCGGTTTATAAATAGCAAAGTCGATAGCCAGTATATCGATCCTGTCTTATCTAGGCCCAAGAGTCGAAGGGTGAAATAAGAGCTTGCGGAAAACGGGCAAGGCCGATATTGATGGATTACAAGGGACAGGATAGGATTTCTTCCTCCGAATAACCCAGATATCTCTTCTTCTGTCCCACTCAATAAAGCTCCGGAATATTGTCCAATCTTTTACAATAAATCTCTGTCAGGGCGACTCTTTGACGGACACTAAATGGGGACTTGAAGTAAGCCACAGATATTTTTAGAATCCAAAACCTTAATTCACGCGACTGTTTGTCCAACTAGCAATCCACTCAAAAGACTATTATTAGATTTGAATAAGAAAAAATAGAACCTAATTTTAGCATTACACCACTACACGATAAGAAAAAAAATCAATTATTGACCAGTGTGGCTGTGAGAAACTTAGCCCAGGATGTCGCCACACATTAAATAATTTATATTACGGTGTGAAATATGTGCTGAAACGTCAGCACACATTTAACAATATATACAATTATTAAACAGGGAAGGTTACGGAGGTGAGGGTCACTGGTTTAAATGAAACTTGTTTGGTGTCGAAAATTATTAGTTCCATGTCCAAAAATATTGTATAACATTTTATTAACATTAGTAACAAACTAATCAAGAAACATAACATAAATAATAAAGAACATAACGCATACTTGTTTGGATGTCATGAAGTGATGTTCATTTAAATGTTCTCTTTTGGTCCTATGATGCCTGAATTGGCGGAACGTTAACAGGATTTTTATATTAATGTTTTTTATCTTTGCTCTTCTTGGATTTCTAAGTTATTATATGTATCTATCTATTTCTTTTTATGTGCGAAATAAGAAAAGTAAATAAAAAAAAATTATAATAATAATAAAATAAGATATAACTAGTTGTAATAAATGATATCTTTTTTTTTTTTTTTTTTTTTTATATTTGTTTATTTAGAAATATTACATTCTGTCACATCAAGGACATTTATAATAGTGATCAGAGAAAGCACACTCACACTCTAAAATGATTTCTAAATTTATATATCCAAAAACAGTTCCAGTAAAGTAGGCTAAATAAATTTTTAGAGTGCACATAAACTCTTAAATACGATTTGGTTTTGAAATAAAAATATATCATGTCTTAAAATGTGTCATTTCGTGTATATCTCATATCGAAGTTATGATAATTTTAGTATATACTAATGAACAGCTGCGTAAGATTTGTGATCGGGGCCCCAAGATACTCCCATGTTTCTCACCACTACGCTGAGTTAAAGTGGCTTTTCCCCTCCTTCCGAAGACAATATTTCCTAGGTACGTTCCTCTACCAAATCATCAACAACCATCGTCCTTCTTACGCCTACAACCTTCTCCAGTTCAAATCCTCAGTCCATTCCCTGTCCACAAGATCTCGACCTTCTAACCTTTACATGCCTTCTCACAGATCTGCCTCATTCCAAAATTCCTTTATTGTTCGCTCTGTCAATTTCTGGAATTCCCTCCCTATCAAAATTCGACATTCCCCATCCATATCCACATTCAAAACCCTCCTATTCCAATTCCTATCCCAAAAACAGTCAGATAGTTGCTAACCATTCGAGCTGATTTTAATAGAGAATTTGATACATTTTTATTTTTTAATTCTTTATTTTTTTCGTAAAAGTGTATACTGGTCTATAAGAGCAAACAGCTTTAAGTGTCTTGTCATAGTATTAATGGTTTTATATATAGTTTAGTTTGTTTTGTATATAGAATTTTTACCTTATATATTTTTTTACATTATTTCTTTTTTTCGATTGATTTTATTTTGGCCAGATGTAATATATTAATTTTGTTCTATTTTGTTATTCTCAAGGGACTATGTCCCAGAATAAAGTTATTTTTCTATTTCTATTTCCATTTATATATATTTAATGAAAATTTCCCCCCAATATTCTGTCTCTTATTAAATAGCTGATATGAGATCTATTTACGAGTATGTTTGTAGCTTTATAGTATATATTAGTATTATTAGAGAAAAATATATTTATTTTTCGATTTTAATGGAAATTTATTCAATATTTAACAGACGTAATATCTACCATAAAGCTATAAAGGGTTTTTAGAGGTGTGCATAATACATGCTCTTTTCTAATATTCGGATCGAATCTCGACAAAATGCAAAATTTTGTGCATATAATCCTACTTTCGATGTCCGTTCGGTTTAGGAAAATATATGTATTTCGCATACAGCTATAGTACGAGTACAAAATTGAAACAATTAATACTGAGCTAAAGACCTTCGGATATGGTCGAATATTTTTGACCTAGTATCTAAAAAAAAAAAATTGTTTCATTAAAATCAGTGACTCCACGTCTGTCACCCTCCCTTCTAAATGAAATGTTAGACGAAATAAACGTCAAAAACATTAAACAGTTTATATCAGTACTATTTGAAACAGTCTGAAACATCAGTCCATATTTATTTGTACATTTTATTACAGTGCGAAACATATGCCGGAACTTTAGGACACATTAAATAATATATCTTACTACGGTATGAAACATAAGTTGAAACCTCAGCAAATGTTAAGCAGTTTATTACCATTTTTATGTGAAACAAAGGCTAAAACGTCGGCACATAGTAAACGGAGTATTTCACAGTTAGACTTAGATAGAAACGTAAGCAAATGTTAAACAGTATATTTCATAAATATTCTGTTTATTTGTGGCCAAACCTCCAACCATCATCTTGATGTCTTCTATATATTGAACTGTTCGTGGATACTTAGTATAGGCTTTCACAAAGGATCTTCCCGTCAAGTCACGTCTAATCCATCTAGATGATCCTAAATTTAATCACATAGATGGATTAGGCGTCATTCGATGTGATGACGTCATTGTCCATAATCTTACTCTTACATCACAGTAAATTTCGTCGGTTTATTGCAAAAGCGTCAATAAGTTTCTTTTTTTTTTTTACGAAAATAAATTTTTGTAGGTATTTTTGTTTTTATAATTGAAACCTTATTTAGCGATGAAAAAAGATAGACCAATAAAATGACAAAAGTTTCATTGTATATCAAAATTTGTTACTAATTGCACAAAGTTCTGATTTCGCAGAGAGGAAAATCATCTAAGTACTTGAGAAATATTACTTAATAAATTTTTGTGATAAACCTGGGATATTATTATATTTTTTTATTATTTCTTTTCATTTTTTTTTCTCTTGATCGTATATATATTATTTATATAATGTCTTATAGAAATATTTCATTAATCTTATGCTAATTGTATTGTTAGCAAAACAAAAAAAACTGTCCACAAATTATTGATAAATGGATCATAAAAAATAAAACAAGAAACAGAACCTTCAATTAAAAAAAAATAGAAATAAAAAATTGGAAGTTTTACGCTCACGAAATATTTTGAAAATTTCAGATATATTCCACACTCAACATGAAAATAAAATAATATCATACGACGCAATGCTTAAATTTTGAAAGCAAGCTCTTCAAGTTTTAATGTAAAGTTTGTCCTGTCACCAGCAGGCGCGTCAGGCACACCAAACCGCATCACAAACTATCCCAACCTCAGCTTTAACTTGACGTCTTTAAATTTATATTATTAACAAATAACAATCATATTATGATATCAACACATTATACAATAGAATAATTTAATATAATATAATACAATATGATAATAATAATACATTAAGATAAAATGTAAAAGCATCAATTAATAATTATTGTGTTGCAATTTTTTTTCTTATAATTGTTACGGCGTAAAAATAGTTAGTGAAATATATGAGTCGCTTATTTCCAAAGTTACGCCTAATCGATATATTTATGGAAATCGAAATAGATATCGATTCCAATGCAAAAACCACAAATAAATCCGATGATGCAATATTTTTTCTTCGTTTATAATTATGCGATTTACTATTTACTATTTATTTAATAAGTCTAATAAAGAGTTAAGGTTAGTATTTTTATATTTGTTCTCAGACTTTACGTTTTAAGTGTTGATGATTTATTAATTATTTTATTGAAACATTCAGTTTCCTGAAAAACTACTGATGGCTTAAGAAAAAATCCAATCAAAACTTATTTATGTTTTTTAATCTCATTTGAATTAAAGAAATGTATTCAATTTTTTCAAAGCGTAATTTGTTTTCTTTTTTTACAGGTAAGAACTGCATAAATGATTCGATTCAATACATAGGACATAGGAGAAAAAAAATACGAAATACATTATATTATGAATAATTATAATTATTCATAAATCCCTTCAAGTTTTCAGGTAAGAAGATAAATGATTAGTTTCGATTGAGTCCCATAAAAAATACATTAAAAAACTGCCTAAGGAAAACTATTAGTAGTTTTCTAGCATGTTATTTTCACCAAAGATAGTTTGAAATATCGATTATCGCTGAATGATTATACATATTGCAAGGTTCAGTCTTAACTTTAAACAAGTAGCAACCATTCAATTATCATTAATAGCTAAAACGTATTAATGTTAAGAACGTTTGAAAAATTAATATGGAGATAAACAATGATAAATCAAAGTTGATGAGAATCGGTAGAATGCCTCAACGATAAAGGAGAATAGTGATAAAAGGATTAAAGGACAAAACCATCAAACAGGTAAAAAAAAATAATCTGGAAGCCTAATTTTAATTTTTAGAACAACTATTTTGTGCTAGTGTGAAAAAAGAAGTAAAATATAAAATCATTTCATGGATATATATAGCATAAGTTCATAACCTTAAATACATTTACTGCAGTTTATTGATTATAGATATAGATCTGATATTATATTTAAATAATTAGGTATCAACGTTTATTTCGAAAAATTGTCATGTAACGTTTTAGAAAATTAAATTAGTGAATAATTTGATGAATTTTCCCTTTGTGAAATCTTAACATTATCATATCTTCCTCTAAAGTAACTTTAATTTGGTTTAATATAAATAATAACTATTTGTCATTGTTAGGAACTATGGAAAAATGCTAACTATAACTTTTGGAAGAATTTGCTAATTAAATAAAGGAGGAAAAATAAAAATACTTATTCAGGTCAAAAACGGATCTCCGGAAATACTAGTCAGAAGGTATACTTATTATATATCGTTGGAAAGCGGAGAATTTTAAAAAACAATATCTAATATAAAGTTGTAGAAGGTAACGGAGAGTGGCGAAAGAAATATAAATAATAACATGTTTTCAAGGAAATTAAATGAAATTTCCTTACTAAATGTAAACTTTTAACATTTTTTTTTTTAAGTTGAAAAAGTATTTAAAATCTACGGATTCAAGGCAATGACATTGTTTAAGATACTATTTCACTGCACTTGTGTGAAAGAAGAAGTGAAATATAAAAACATTTCATGGATACGTTTATATCCTTAAATATATTTACTGTAGTTTAATAACTCTAGATATGATATTATACACTGACAGGCAAAAAAAAATCCATTCACTTGATTTTTTCATGTTTCCATCTAAAAATATTTCTGCTTTCGATTGGTCTATTGTTTTTAATAAATAAATAGGTAATTTTTTTGATTGTTTTCAATTAGGAATGTTAATATAGAGGACAATAACCCTTAATCCTTAATTCAATGAAATGATTCT
The DNA here is from genome assembly GCA_928085145.1 of Nezara viridula. NCBI lineage: Eukaryota > Metazoa > Arthropoda > Insecta > Hemiptera > Pentatomidae > Nezara > Nezara viridula. Next base: position 120,912,026 of record OV725081.1, on the reverse strand, counting down.
AGATTCCAATGTTTACTTTCTTGGGAATCAAAATGCTTATTCAGTATCATTAGTTCAATGCCGTTTCTTGTAGCACATTGGACTATGGACGAATGGAGTGCTGTACATTTTACAGATGAGTCAAGATTCGCTCTTCGATCTCCAGACGGGCGTGAAAGGGTGTGGAGAAGAAGAAACGAAAGATATGCAGCCTGTAATTTTTCCCAGACCCAACCTTTCCAACGTGTTTTCTTAATGGTGTGGGCTGGGATTTCAATGGAGCGCCGCACAGAATTGGTTGTTGTTCGTGGAGGGTCTTTGACTGGCATTCGCTATGTAGATGGGATTTTGGAACCTCATGGGTTGCCTATCCTCAACGAAATAGGCGATAGTTCTATTCTAATGCACGCACACATAGTGCAGACGTTCCTTCAACAGAAAAATATTGAGATTTTAGCCTGGTCAGCACGATCTCCAGATTTGAAACCCATTGAGCATTTATGAGATAACCTAGGAAGACGATTAAGATACACTGCAGGACCTTGAAAGGGCTCTTCGGGAGGAATGGGTTATCCTCCAGCAAAGGGACATTTCCCGACTGGTGGAAAGTATGCCGAGGCGTCTTCAAGAAGTAGTGAAGGCAAGAGGAGGTAACACGCGCTACTAAACGATGATGTAATTAATTTCTTTTAGAATAATAATGGTTCGTTTTTCAATTTTTTTTCTCTAATCTTTCTTACCCAATCACATTTTGATTATTAAAGGTAAAAAAGATTATAAAATTCCATAAATACTAAGTATTATCTACAAATACCATGTATTATATACAAATACGACTTTTTTTTACAAGTGGGTGAAATATTTTTAGAAGAAAACATGAAAAAATCAAGTGGGTGGAATTTTCTGCCTGTCAGTGTATTTAAATAATTAGGTATCTATCGTCCGTTTATTCCGAAAAATCATTATGTAACTCTTAGAAAATTAAATTAGTGAATAATTTGATAAATGTTCCGTTTGCGTTATTCCAACAGAATCCACTTACCGTCAGTGTGACAACTTTTGTCTATGACAGACAATGCAAATCTGTCTATTACGTTTTAGTAAACTTTGCAATGAAAAATAACAGTTTAATAACTAATAGTCGTACAATCCGTAATAAACCGGTGATATAATAAAAAGAAATTTTGTTATACTAATAGTATTTATGATTTGTTAGCTGCAATCTTTTAGCTTTAGTTCAGTTAAAAATGCAATTCAAAAAAATTTGTAATAGCCCAGCATCGCCAGAAAATAATTTCTATTCCAAGTTGTGTGTTGCGGGCACCACATTTTTTTTAAATATTTCTTACGTTGGAAGCGGTTAGTTGTGCTCTACCTTGCTCCTCTAAATACGCCCATGATGAGAAACTTTGCCCTCGAACATTTGTCCTGTCGAACGATGCTTTGTGGAGCTCTGGATTATGTTTATGGCCCCACTAACTCCTAACGTACAATTTCGGTCCGGGTGTAAGTGTTGTTTATTGAGGCTCTGTGCAATGGTTCAGGCATTTTCTGTGGTTTATTTGTAAGTCGCTTCGAACTTATGTGAAAAAAAAATTAACGACTGATGACATTTAGTGGAATGTTTCATAGATTAATCAGAATTGCTACGATATGAATTGTTAAAAAAATAATGTTATATTTGACAAAATATAATATGAATAAGAGCATTTCGCATTAAAAAAAAAACAAATATGAATATAATTTTTTTTACAGATGCTGGAAGGAAAAATTAACATGGATACATGGATAAGGGAAATTTCTGAGGATTAAAATATTGTCAGTGTATATTAAACGTTAGTAACACAATATAAAAATATCAACCAACATAGTCCGTGATACAGACCCTTTTTTCCTACCCACGAAAATTCTTGGATTTTTCAATCTGTAGAACGTCAAACTTTTTCTATATAATTAAGTAATAAAAACTCGTAAATACCTATTTGCTTCCAACTTGAACGTTAAGATAATTTGTGCACAAAATCAAGAAAAAAAGTGGCCTTCAAAAATATTGAGCCATTTAGCGTGGCCTACACCCCCAAAATGTCAAAATAACGAGTTTGTGTAGACCAAACATCCCAATATTTTTGTATGCCTTTGTTTTCTTGATATTGTAATATCAATAATATAATCTTACGATCCAGGTGGAAAGCCAATGGGTATATAGGAGTTTTTAGTTTCTAATTAAATAGACAAAGTTTGCCAACTTCCAAATAGTAAACGCCCCAATCTCAAGAGTTTTCGTAAACAAAATAGTAGTAGGTTACGATGAGATGAAGATATTCACGATGTTTCGGGCGGATTTTAATAATTTGTTAAAAACGGGTCTGTACTACGCAATAACATTTGTGCATAGCATATTAAAAATCGAGAAATAATTAAGTAACTGAAAAAAGATTAGGAAAAATTTTAACAAAACTTTTGTTGAGGCTATTAATTAAGAAAGTTTGGTATAAGTAATAATTATAATCTCCCAAATTTCGTAATTATTGCAAATGTTTATATACATAATGAGATAAATAGGTACTAGATATATAGTTGTGACAGGTTAGTAATAAGTTATCAAAAAGCATGTATACACGAAGCTGAGCAAAATCTAAAATTTTGATTGCATTATTGATAATTTCACAATTCAGTGAATAGCAGAATCTTAGGATTGGTTAAGACATAGTTACATAAAATTATTGCAAAAATATTATTTGATCGATTTTCAGTGTTTTCTTATAACAGTTATATTATCGTTATTTTAGTGTATTATATTTTTAGTGAAAAAAATTATTTAAGTTTCGAGACATGAAAGTATTTTTGTTTAACAGAAAAGCATTTTCAGCCTTCAACCTAATCTTAATTCCCTTTTCATTTTCGATTTTTCAACTTATCGTAGACCCTAGATACCTAAACTTCCGTATGTGTTCGAACATATTCCATTCTATATAGATTTAACCAAAATTGTGGCCGTTTTTGCGGATAACAATATTGCTTAAGGCCAATATAATAAGAATGATAGAACAATACGTAAAGCGTCCTGTTGACAAGGAGAGGAGAGATTCTTACCCGCCTAAGGATTAGCCATATTGGACTCACTCAAAGCTATTTAATGAAGAAGAATTGTCAACATGTTCCTACTGTGGGTGTGTTAACTAACAATACTACAGTATTAACAAAGTGTGTGGCTCATGAATCGCAGAGATTTTCTACATACCCAGAACAAACATCTTCTTCTTCATGGACGAAACAACTCATCGCTAGGTCTAGTTCTCCTCAATTAGTCTCAACCACTTGTCTCTCTTTCTTCCTCTCTTGCAGCTCTCCTCCTGCTAGCTAGTCCAAGAAGACCCCATCCATCCAGCGCAATCTAGGTCTTCCAGCTCTTCTTTTACTTTCTGGACGCATCAACATAATTTTTGCTGGTTGGGCTATTCTTATCCATTCTGGCTAGATGACTCGCCAATTTTAAGCACTGTATTCTAATGAACCGGACTACATCCGTATCATAATGTATGGCGGCCAGTTCTGCATTACTCTGCCTTCTCCAATCGTTACCTGATCGTACTCGTCCATAGATGCGACGTAGTAATTCTCTTTCAAAGACCAAAAGCTTCTTTTAATCTGTTTTGGAGAAGCTCCACATTTTTGCTCCATATGTAAAGACAGGACGAACAGCGTCTTGTACATAGTCGCTTTTGTTTTCCTCAAGATTGAGCGAGTACTTAGATACCACCGCAGGCCAAAATAATATTTATTTGCCGCCAGAATCCTCTTATATATTTCTTCTGACACATCGTTGTCGGCATTTACTTGGGAGCCCAGATAAGCAAATCATTGGGCCGTTTCGATTGTGTAGTCAAATATTGAGACGAGACCCAGAAATAATTGCAAGACTTATTCAAATTTTAAAAACATATACGATAAAATATGATGAATGGCAAGAGACTATAAAGACTATAGATTAAATGACTCCAATGGTCGGAACACTCAAATAAATAAATGAATTCCACATTTGATTTAAAAAAAAAAAATCTGCCAGAGTGGTGGGTTAGGGCACCAGTGGTGGACACAGCTAAGGAAATTTTAAAAGAAGGAGATGGTCCGGGGTTGCGGTAATAAATAGGCTAAATAGTGGTAAAACTATTTCATTGAAAGCCAATAAAATAGTTCTTGGGATTTCAATGAAATAGTTTTACCACTATTAGTCTATTTATGACCACAACCCCGGACCATCTTCCTTTATAATGCAACGGTCAACTATTAAATATTCAATATCACTAAGGAAATTTTAATCTTTTTTGGTTTATGCCGCCGTACTTATTATAATTATAAACTTCTCCGTTGGGAATTTAAAATTTCTGGGGACTCTATTTTCTATTTAATATTTTAAAATTGAAAAAATATTATGCATGTATAATCTCCATTAAAAAAAATATTTTTTTTCACAAGTGATGGACACCCAGAAATTCAATTATTATAATAATTGACAGGAGTAATATACCTACCTCAGAAAAATTTCAAAATATTTATTTAACTATAAAGATAACGATAAAGATAAAATGAGATAAAAGTTCAACTTAATCTTAGCAAAACTGTTACTAGGAAGGTATGAAACACATTGATCTCAAGAACAGTATAGAAACAACAATGATAAGCATTTTAAAATTTTCTTTAGGAAACTTTGTTCATACAGCTGTCAATAGAGAGCATTGCTCTTCAATCTAGAAAAAACTGGGCAGCTTATTATTTACATTTAAAGTCCAACCTGTCCATAACTGGTATATTCACTCTAGTCCATAATGGTTTTCATTTGAAAGTTAAAATAAATATATTTTGGCAGACATTTCTAAAAGAAGAGGAAGAACGATATTCCAAAAGTCAATCTATATTCGGAGTATTGATGGTCGGTACTATTGAAGACGAGGAGGCCGCGCTGTCAAAAGAGCCATTCACATCTCATCCATGGAAAAAGTTTCTTTGCCGGCCTCCTTCCGAACAGGCAAAGTATTTCCCCCATCTTTACCTCTTTTCAATACCTTCAATCTTTCAATATTGCAATCTTTGCTACTTCTTCTTCCAGTTTTCTCTGAATTCTATCAGATTCAAAGGAATAACTCTGAATATTGGTCGTTCTATAGTGTCATTTGAGACGAGGATGAAAAATACCGTTTTATATGTAAGACTGGTGGACTTAATCAAGAATAATATTATTTCTAAATTAACGGGTTGTTACAAAGTAAGATTGAAACAGTTGGAAAAGAAAATATACATTTGGGTAAAAAAAAATAGTTGACAGGATACCAATAACTGATATTCACTTCGAAAAACGGGAATAAAATTTCAGGACTTCCTAGAACTCTTCTCATGAATTTGTGGCTTCTATATTTTCTCCTCGTATATTTACGTGCTTTGGTTTAATCTGCTGAAATAATGTGTGGCAAATCAGAAAGGTCCCTCACAGTCCAATTAATGTTCCAGGAACAACGATCTTTCAGTAAGGACATCATACCTTCGGTTTGTCTTTTCCTCTTTAAATATTTTTCATTATACCAAAATTTTTGTTTTATTTTTTGTTGTCATGTTTTTAGATTATGTTTTGTCACTTTTTACCTATGTACGAGTGTCAGCTATTGGAGCCAGTCGTATATTCGCAGAAATTCAAAGACATATACTCAATATAACGGGTCTAAAAATGGACCATCCACTATTCCCTTGTTTAAAGAAAAATTGCTAGAGGTATGGATCAAATTCAAAGCAGAAATAGGTCTTCCTATTGCAAAAAACAAGTTCTTAAGAGTGTCCAATATTTATCGATAAATTTAAATCAGGAAATGCAAGAAATTAGTTTGATAATAAGGCAAATGTATTTTTTTTTTATATGTATCTTAAAACGAAAAATATAAAATTTCAGCGAAGAGGAGAATAGTTAGGGTGATCAGTCAAATAAGAAGGCAAAAATAAATGATAATATTTATTTTGACATTTGCCGACGTTTCGACCTGAAGTTCAGCCCTTCATTAGGGCTAAGAAAAGAACCGGATAATAGTATTTCTTAGGGCTGATGAAGGGCTGAACTTCAGGTCGAAACGTCGGCAAATGTCAAAACAAATATTATCATTTACTTTTGCCTTCTTATTTGACTGATCACCCAAACTATTCTTCTCTTCATTATTCACAAATGTCAACTATTTACACACAATTATAAAATTTCAACACTTTATTTCGCATAATTACACCCTCATTATGTTAATACTAACATTTTACTATTATAAACGAATGTTACAATAATTATTTATACTTTTATATTCCTACCAATTTAATATCCTTTATTTTAATTCTTCCTACTATCAATTGGTCATATCAGTTTATTTAATATAAGAATTTATGGAACAGGAGGAGGATTTTGGTTGTTTTTCTTAAATACATTGATGAAATAAACGAAAATCGTATATTTTTTCTCTTAATTTTTATCATGTTGACCTGGAATATTTGTAATTTACTTTTATCTTTATTATATCTATAGCCATTATACATTTTGAATATTCTAATAATGTTTGTTTATTCAAACTGGATGAATTATTTGTTACGTTATTCTCTCCAAATTAATTTTGTTATTTGAGGCTACTTTTTTCTCTTGAAAAATCTATGAAGTAACTATTTGCTCAATAATTTTTCAAGAAAAATTTTATACTTTTAATAAAAAATTTGCTTAATCAAGGTTTGTTTTCTATAAATCTGTTGTACATTTTACGAATGTTACCGTGAAAAGTTCCTGAAATAATGTGTAAAGGATAAAAGATTTAAATCATTTCAGGCATCAGACAGTAAGTTGCATTATTCTAGATTATATTTATTTATTTTAGAAATTCATAACCTTCAGAACAATTTTTTTAAGCTCGAAGATGACAACTAAGAATCATTTTACTGATAATGACTTTTCTTTGCACTGTAAAAATCCCATTTTAAAAATAAAATACTAATAATTATGATATTTAAAAAACTGACAATCGAAGCTCAAGTTTATTATCTAGAAATAAATAAACATGTATACTAATATTTAAGATCAATTTTTCTTCAAACATTTGATTTTTTTTAATCCGTATTGCTAGATTCAGAAATTCTAAGTAGTCAATTAATATAAGAATGACCCATAAGAACAAATATTTTTTTGGTTTATAATTTTTAATAATCAACCATTGTGATCGACCGAAAAATTCTAAAACAACCCCCACTCAAAATTTGATCAGAAAAACAAATACAAATTTTTTTGTCCGTCCGCCGTCCGCGCATTTTCTCCGAAACTACTGGACCGATTTTTTTCAAATTTGGATATAAAATCAGAGGTCACCCGAGTATGATCCTCCTTCATCGACATTACTATCCGCCTTTTACTCTCAAAATGGCAGCCGAAAAACCTGCGTTGCTATAGACTGTAGCTCCTAAACGAATGTACCGATTTCAATGAAACTTGAAACTAAAGTCATTTTCTTGACGCCCTTTAAATTTATTTATATAACATACTTCAACGAAAAGAAGCTGGAAAAAAGTTACGAGGGATGATAAAATTTCATTCCGAATAACTCAAAAAGTATACACTTTTTGTTGATATTGTTTATGGTTTTTTAAAAGTTTACGGAATTTCCTAAAAAAATCTTTGAAATCGGACAATTAGAAGCAAAGATATGGTCTCCAGGTTTGTTTAATATGTTCTACTCCAAATGTTATATCCTTTGTTTGGTTTTTAAGTTTTGAATCTGTTACTGACGTAATGCTATTTTTTTAAAGCATATTACTAATGAATAAAAAAAAAAAGTTCAGTGCAATAATTGGAATCACCTTTTATTTATTTTTCTTTGTAACTAGAAAGGTAATGTTACTTTAGATGTATAATGTTTGGAAATAATAAACCATTGTGAATTAATTCGCAGCGTTTTTTTTTTTTAATTTCAAATGACATGTTCCAATGTTTCAAGTTCAGACTATATATTTGGACATAAAATATTGGACGGATAATATTTGGACATTTTCCAAATTTATTATTAGTACAAATAATTTTATTTTATTTTGATATAACAGTAATAGAGATCTTGAAAAGTATTTGTTTCAAAATCATTATATTTTTTAGTCGATTTAAAATAATTTATCTTTTTTGCCTCATTTAGGAATTTAGTTTACAATTCCTTAAATTCATTCCAACTGATTAGGTATTTATCGGTTTTAGATTTTCCAATTATTTCGCGGCTGGGATTCATCTTTTTATCCCTCCTTTCCATGTTGAAGCTTCAGAGACATTGTTTGCCGAGTTGAGTAAGGTGAGAGAAATGGATGAGGAATCACGTATAACAACCGGACACAGACTTCCCTAATAGCTGCTTCCTCTTCACGAAACAGTTGTCACTAAACACACTTGTCGACTCAGCTAACGAACTGTTTTAAAAATAATTTTAACGAAAGTAAAACTAACGCAATATTTATAAATAGAAGACTTATACATATTTATTTATATCAGGATGGATTATTTTATCTATTATTTTTTACAAAAAATAGATTATTTTTATATTATTCTAATTTTTTGTCCATTTTATTGTTGGGTTTTTGTATCTTGCATATAAAATATCAGCTCTGAAAGTCAGTTGCCTCTTAATCAACTCTTCAATCAACATCCGCCTGAAACTTCTTAAATAGCTTCATCTCATCGTAACCTACAAATATTGTATTTAGGAAAATTCTCAAAATTGAAGCGTTTTCAATCTGGAGATCGTCAAATTTTGTTTATAAATTAGGTTCTGAAAACTAGTGAATGCCCATTAGCTTTCCACTTAATCGTAAGATAGTTTGAGCGCAAACTCGAGAAAAAAGGTGACCTTCAAAAATATTGAACTGTTTGGCGTAACACCTCTGGCGCCCAATATCTTTCTAGGGCACCTTTTTTCTCGATTTTGTGATTAAATTATCTTAAAATCCAAGTGGAAAGCAAATGGGTATATACGGGAAGTTGAAAATTCCCTAATTATAAATGATTTCCTAAATAAAATAGTTGTAAGTGTTGTGCGATCCTCATATAAATAATTGCCATTCTGTAGAATTATTTAGATGAGAACCGCACGGGTAACGCGTGGTTCACAATCACTTCTGTCAGACTTGTTCATGAAATGCCGAAAACGGTCTTTCGGATAAACTCGGATACATTTAGCATGAACAAGTGTGACCGAAGTGATTGTGAACCATGCGTAATCCGTGCGGTCCTCATCTAAATAATTACCATAATTATAAATTAAATTTATACGATGAAATTATTACATTTTGATATAAACAATCGATGTCTACGCAAGTTAGATCATTATGATTTGCTCTCAGTGTGATCCAAGCTCCGAACCGATGCACTTCGCAACAATTATAAAATTTATTCCGTATAAATGTTTATTGCTTATCCTAATGAGTTTGGATTTTAAACTATCTGATAAAACGAACGCAAATTTTTTTATGAAATTTACAATAAGGTACTGATATGATTTTAAAATAAATACTGCCATTTAAATTAATCGATTCTTAGGTGTTCACTAAATATATTGTATAAAATTAAAAAGTATAATGCAAACAATGAAATTATTTAATTTTTATATAAAGTCCAGGACTTCAAACTTAACCTGGCTGTGCAAGTTCGAACGTTGTAGTTTTCCCTCAGAGTAGTCCAGCTCTGTACCGATTCACTTCACAACAATTATTTAAATATTTTATATAAATGAAGTTTAGTGCATCTCCTAATGGATTATGTCTAGAAAGTTTTTTGACGATAAACAACAAGTTACTGTTATTAATAAATAAACTAACACTTTATATTTAAATGAAATAAATTAATCAATTCCTAAAGGCGCACTCATATTCTGTATAATGGTAAATTACAATTTATACAGAGAAATTATTTTATGTTCACATAAATCTACTACTTCGAACCTTCGACTCTGTCAGTACAAGTTTGAACATTGTACTTCGTCCTCAGGGTTGTTCTAGCTGAGTACCATTTCACTTCACAACAATTATTAAGTTTGTTCCTTACAAAAGAGGTTGATTTCATCTCCTAATTGAATTAAGATTTTGAACTATCTGAGACGCGAACGCAGAAGTTTCTTTGAAATTTACAATAAGGTTTGTAAATAAATTTTAAAAAAAATCCAGATAAATTAAACTATTATTAATTACGTGCAAGCCCTTATTGATAAATGTTTAACAATTTTTCTACGACTTATTTAGAATATGAATAAAATTAATTAAAACTTTTAACATTTAGAGAATCAAACAATTAAATAGAGTAATATTGGGGTCATAAATTTAACATATTCTTATTTGTTTAAACATTTCTTCGATTAATTAACGGAGGACTTACCGAAACTCCTATAAGGTAAAAGCACCAATAGCTAACAATGTACCAATAACTGACATCTTCCTTGAAAAATGCTGCCCTACTATATAGGGTTGCTTTATACTCAGCATACTGATCAATCCATATGGAACTAGGTCTTAAATGATATTATTTCATTATTATATAAACATATTATTTTTGTCTCCTTTTTTACAACACTAGTCGTATGCAATATCACTAATATATCACATTAGGCAATTATCATTATATAAGACTTTATATATTTTTTGAATTTAAACAGCACACACATTTATCAATGCAATTCAATGAGTTACAAAATATATAAAAATTCCGGATCGCCTCGACCTCTATTTCATACATTTTTAGTTTATATATTTTTCCTAATATAGCATTTCCAAGTCAATTTCAACCTTTTCCAAATCAAATTCAACCTTTTCCAAGTCAAATTAAACCTTTTCCATTTCAAATTCAACCTTTTCCAAGTCAAATTCAACCTTTTCCATTTCAAATTCAACTTTAGAATTTTTGTCAATTTTCGATTTTTTTCGAAATGAAGGCCACTTACTATATTATCGACGGCATAGCTTTTAAAAAATACAAAAAAAAATTTGATTACGCAGTTGCATATCCATTTATTTTAACATTTTAGATTTTTTCAGTGTGATATTTCTATGTGATATTCAATTATTTCCAAGTCAAATTCAACCTTTTCCAAGTCAAATTCAACCTTTTCCAAATCAAATTAAACTTTTTCCAAGTCAATTCAACCATTTCCATTTCAAATTAAACCTTTTCCAATTCAAATTCAACCGTTTTCATTTCAAATTAATGTTTTAAGTTTTTGTAAATTTTATATTTTTTTTTTAAAATAATGGCCATCCCCTCCCTCCCTCCAATATGAAAGTCTATTATTATGCTCTCCTAAGTAGAATTTTCACTTACGGATATCGATTTATTGTACCTATTCGGATTTCTTAGGGACTTGCAGGAAATCAATCAGGAGGTCATTTTCAAAATCTACAGCTCCGGAAACATAAAAATACACCCTCATATGAAAAATATCCGAAAAACTCAAATAAGTCGAAACGCGGTGGCCTAATCTTAAAATGGAGGTCATTTTCAAAATCTACAGCTCCGGAAACATAAAAATACACCCTTATATCGAATAATTAAAAAAAAACTTAAATAATTCGAAACGCAGTCACGTAATCTTAAAAAGGAGGTTATTTTAAAAATCTACAGCTCCGGAAACATAAAAATACACCCTCATATGAAAAATATCCGAAAAACTCAAATAAGTCGAAACGCGGTGGCCTAATCTTAAAATGGAGGTCATTTTCAAAATCTACGGCTCAATAAAAATAAAAGTAGACCTTAATATTGGATAAATTCGAAAAACTTAAATAAGTCAAAACGCAGTGGCGTAATCATAAAATGCAGGTCATTTTCAAAATCTACAGCTCCGGAAACATAAAAATACACCCTCATATGAAAAATATCCGAAAAACTCAAATAAGTCGAAACGCGGTGGCCTAATCTTAAAATGGAGGTCGTTTTCAAAATCTACGGCTCCGGAAACAAAAAAGTAGACCTTTATATTGGATAAATTCTAAAAACTTAAATAAATCAAAACACAGTGGCGTAAACATAAAATAGATGTCATTTTAAAAATTTACTGATCGGGAAACATAAAAATACACCCTTATATCGAATAATTCAAAAAAACTTAAATAATTCGAAACGCAGTCACGTAATCTTAAAAAGGAGGTTATTTTAAAAATCTACAGCTCCGGAAACATAAAAATACACCCTCATATGAAAAATATCCGAAAAACTCAAATAAGTCGAAACGCGGTGGCCTAATCTTAAAATGGAGGTCATTTTCAAAATCTACGGCTCAATAAAAATAAAAGTAGACCTTAATATTGGATAAATTCGAAAAACTTAAATAAGTCAAAACGCAGTGGCGTAATCATAAAATGCAGGTCATTTTCAAAATCTACAGCTCCGGAACATAAAAATACACCCTCATATGAAAAATATCCGAAAAACTCAAATAAGTCGAAACGCGGTGGCCTAATCTTAAAATGGAGGTCGTTTTCAAAATCTACGGCTCCGGAAACAAAAAAGTAGACCTTTATATTGGATAAATTCTAAAAACTTAAATAAATCAAAACACAGTGGCGTAAACATAAAATAGATGTCATTTTAAAAATTTACTGATCGGGAAACATAAAAATACACCCTTATATCGAATAATTCAAAAAAACTTAAATAATTCGAAACGCAGTCACGTAATCTTAAAAAGGAGGTTATTTTAAAAAACTACTCATACGATAACAGACCCAGGCATCGAAAAATTAAAGATAATTAAATAAATAAAAAAAGGTTGAATTTGAAATGGAAAAGGTTTAATTTGAAATGGAAAAGGTTGAATTTGACTTGGAAAAAGTTTAATTTGACTTGGAAAAGGTTGAATTTGACTTGGAAAAGGTTGAAATTGACTTGGAAATGCTATATATTTGTCTGCTTTGCTTTAGTCTTTCCAGAACCATACCTAACCGAAATAATGAATGGCAAATTAGGAAGGTTCCTTAGTGTCCCAAGAACAACAATCTGCCAGAAATAGAACTATACATTAGGTTTATCTTTTTCTCTTTAACTACTCTGATTCATCAAAAAATATTTGTTTTATTGTTTTTTGTAGTGTTTTTAAATTATGCTTTATCTACTTTGAACTTATCTTAATGAAGGAATTGGATATTTAATGGGTGTCAGCTATTGGAGCCTTATAATGGGTACTTCTGCCAGTAGTTCACTCAGGCTTGTATCTCATAAATTCAAAGAGACATACCTCACATAACGGGTCTTAAAAATAGGAACATTCACTACTGTCTCGTTTAAAAAAAGAAAAGAAAATAATTTGGATTGAACTTAAAGCAAAAATAGGTTTTCCTATTGCCAAAAACTGGTTCTTGAAAGTGAAAAGCATTGATTAATGCAAGAGAATAGTTATATAATAAATAAAAGGTAATTTTTGTTAATCTTAAAATGAAGAATATGAAATTTCACTTAATTACATCGTTATTCTTATCCCTGTCAGTTATAGGAACATTCGAAATCAACCATTGTCTGCTACTAGGGTAGAAAAATAATCTCTTAAATTTTTTTAAAATTTAGATGAATGTTTCAAGGATTTGAAATAGGTCTGTAATATAAACCCATGAAAAACATAATAACATCAATATTAAACTTTTTACACGCAAAAGTTCAAAGAAATTTTCTAAAGCATGTCAGCTATTGGTGCTTTTAGCCTAGTGTTTGAAATGTCGAGACGTACCTTTACGACTGCTGGCATGTAGCCTTCTTCTTATCGGTGTATGTATCGGTGTTTTTTTGTTTTTTTTGTTCAACAATGTCATCGATTGGTAGATTATATTTCTAATTCTTTAGAATTTAAAAATTATTGTCCTGGTGTTTTTCTTGATATTAGTCAAGCCTTTGATAATGTTTGGCATGAAGTATTGCTTTCCAAATTTAAAATTTTACTTTCTCCGTCCTATTATTTAATATTACTTTCATATCTAACGGATAGACATTTTGTAGTAAAAGTAGGGACAGAACGGTCTGGCATTAAACCTATTAAAGCAGGAGAACCTCAGGGTAGTGTCCTTGGACCAATATTGTTTAATATATATATGTCTGACCTACCGAAACACAATGACACAATACTGGATACTTTTTCAGATGATACCGCAATCCTAAGCTCAGATAAAAACCCTGTTCGAGCATCTACCACTCTTCAAAACCATCTGAACGATATTGCAGATTGGATGGAAAATTAAGATGAATGAAAAAAAATGTGTGCATGTGGTATTCACTCTTAACCATAAACCTTCTCCTGAAATATACTTTAATAACATTAAAATTCCAACATCAGACGTAATTAGGTATTTAGGTTTTTACCTATGCAAAAGACTTACTTGGAGGACTCACATCAGACAAAAACGAATAGAATTAAACAGACGATACGGTCTTTTATCCAGATTACTTGACAGACGTTCAAAATTATCATTAACTAAAAAACTGACCCTTTATAAAGTTTTACTTAAACCTATTTGGACTTACGGCATAGAACTGTGGGGTTCTGCTAAAACTTCTAACATTAAAAAAGTTCAGTCAAAAGTGTTGCGAAGGATAGTTGAGGCACCGTTTTATGTCGCAAATGATACACTACATAAAGGCTTAAACGTACCTACAATTTTAGATACTGCAAAAGAGAAATACAATAACTTCCACCAAAGACTGACGTACAACATGAATCCCCTGACAGAAATTCTTCATCGTACAAGAAACCCGTACAGCCCACTACGAAGATTACGTAGGTGTTGGCCAAGAGACCTGCTGATCTGATTTATTTCCCGGACGTCATGGGAGGCTGTGAAGCTGCCAAACAATTTGCTATTGCAAAGTAATTTGCAGATTGCAAAGAAATTTGCAGATTGCAAATTTAATCAAATGTTCTACATTTTTGTTTTGTTAATAAATAAACTTTTCGCGCCTGTCTTAAATACAATTTCTAGATTCGCCCATATCAATTTATTATGTGCTACATTATATTCAATGTTCGTTCGCTAAACGTGACTTCATAAATTAAAACAGTTTCTAATTGTAAGGTGTTTAATAACCGAGATCAAGGCCGGCATACTCCGATTGGCAGAGGGCGAGGACTAGCTGGCAATAAACAAGTGGAAAGAACTGTGCACCTTGACCTCAACTTTCCGCATTTCCTACTCCTGCATTCCTCCTCCTATCGCCTCCCGTGCTATTCGGAAAATGCCTGGAAAAACATCCCTTGATTACGGTAGCCGATCATCCGAAAATAGTTGGAATTTCTTGGTGTACTTGAGTAACAAGTAGTGTTTCTCTAAATCGGTCTTGGTCTTGCACTTTGCCATCTAACTGTTGCAAGATTAAAACTAGGACAGGTAAAAAAGAATAGATTTTTTAAAATACAACTTAGGGCAAAATAGTTACTAATACTTGACAATCTTAGTTACTATACGTTAATAATTGGCATGACCTGTATACTTTTGCATCTAACTCCTCTATTTTTTCAATCGGGCTTAGTTAGGTTTCTCCTATCTGAAAATTTACAGTAATATTTCTTTAGTAATTAGCTAATAATCAACTGCGACTGTTGCAAGACTCTTGCGCAAGACCAAGACTGAGTTTGCTAGACCAAGACTCGTCTCGGTCTCGCATTTGGGCAACACTAGTAACAAGGACAGATAGTCCGCGATACATAACCCATTTTATAAAAAAATTGTGAATCGCTTCATCTTATCGTAACCTACAACATTTTTATTTACGAAAATTCTCAGAAATAGGGCGTAAATGGTAAAATTATTTTTATTACTTTCACTTACCTATATATGTATTACACGGTAAGGGAAAGTATTGCGATCGTGAAAATTCCGAATATGATTCTTCAAAAATTAAATTAGCGAATAACAATTTTCTCTGTGGAAAATCCTAAAATTATCGTGTCTTTCTCTAAAGTAAACCTTTAATTGGTTACTATAAATAATAACTATTTCCCATTGTTAGGAGTTATGAAAAAATACTAAATATAACTTTCGAATGAATTTAATAATTGAATAAAGAAGAAAAAAAGAAAAAAACATATCTAAGGAGGAAATAATAGTCAGAACGGAAAACGCATAATATATCGTTGGAAAGCGGAAAATTGAAAAAAAAATCTAATATAGAAAATTGTAACGGAGGTAACGTAGAGTGGCGGAAAAAATACAAATAATAATTTCTAAAAACTAACACTGCTTAACGTAAATCACGTATTTTCAAGGAAAATAAATGAAAATTTTCTTACTAAATTTAAACATTTATCATTTTTTTTTAGTTTGAAAAAGTAGTTAAAATCCACAGATTCAAGGCAATGAAATTGTTTAAGATACTATTTAATCGTACTTGTGTAAAAGAAGAAGTGAAATATAGAAATATTTTATGGATATATTTAATGTATTTTGTTAGGGTTCTCGAATAACTATAGATCTAATATTATATTCAAATAATTAGGTATCTATCGTCAGTTTATTCCGAAAAATCATCATATAACCTTTTAGAAAACTAAATTAGTGAATAATTTGATGAATTTTCTCTTTGTGATATTCCAACAGTATCCACTTCCAAGTAGTGTGACAACTTTTGACCTGTCTATGAAAAACAATGTAAATCTCTGAATTCCATTTTAGCAATCTTTTTAATAGAAAAAAAAACAACTGTTTAATAACTAATAGTCGTAAAATCCATAATCAACGGATCGTACAACCAATTATCAATCGGTGATATAATAAATAGGACTTTTGTTATTTTAATAGTATTTATGATTTATTAGCTGTAAACTTTAGCTAGGTTAAAAATGCAATTCAAAAATTTTATAATAGCCCAACATGGCCAGAAAATAATTTCTATTCATAGTTGAGCGGTAAGTGAAAGTTGTGTGTTACGTGCGCCATATTTTTGAAAGTTAAAGTCACGAGACTCAAATTTAATTCAATTTTCCAAATTTAATTTCAAAGTTCAACTTACTCCTTTACTCTACATTATATACCATAATCCCAGACTAGCCTCACTGAGTTTACAAAATTAGTACTCACTTTGGAAAAGTAGATTAAATCATGACACATAACATTTACACGAGATACCTGCCCACCAGTTTATGCCGACGATGATCAAATTCCTCAGACGGACACTGTACATTGTCTTGGATTAATATTCGACAGAAGTATGACCTTGGGCCCACACGTCAAAGACAGACCTCAAACTATACTCACTTTTTTTACAAATCTAAATTGAAAATTAGACAAAAATGAAATACTTAAACTTATCTACTCAAATCCCTCTCAGACATACGCCTTTCAGATATATGAATCAGCAAAGAAATGTGCACTTACAAAAACTCACATCACTTCAATCCAAAATTTTAAGATAAATAACATCAGCTCCCTGGTACATAAACAACTAAACTTTGCATATCTACTTACAACAATCGACTATCGACCGACCAATACATATCTCTTTACTCTCGATTTCTTATCAAACTACACGAACACAACAGACTTATTAACGACGTGGCCACGGCTGACATGCCCATGAGGAGGCGACTGAAGAGAAGCTGGATGAGAGATCTTTGCTGAATTAAGGAAAAACACATCTGCTTATTTTGAAGTTTATGACAGGCAAGGGTGAAGATATGAGAAAAAAAAAATGAATATTTCAAAGTGATTTGTTACAACTCAGCAAATCCTCCATCCTATGAAGAGCACTTCCCTTGTTTACTAAATGACAGACTCCATATCCAATTTACTCATTGAGTTATTGGGCGAGTTCCTGAACTCAGAGCATCGGTAGCATCGTTCACCTATTTAAGAAATGGATCTGACGTCATAGACCAACTCATCCCTGAATTTAGGAAATTACCCATAATTTATATGTTTGCACATTCAATGATGTTACATCAATTTTCAAAGAATTACGATTAGTTCTTATATACAATAAGTAATTTATTTTGTAACAATCACACCATAATCCTATATATGAGTCTTTCAGTTGAAAAAATGACTCCAATTTCAACACTTGATTGTTAATTTTATAGATACTTCTAGTGGGAAAATTTATACCTTTTTCACAGTTCTATATTTCAATAGTGCAATCTACTCTAGAATCAATTTACTCACTGTCTGCACATTTATTAAAAATAGTCCAACTAGAAATATCACTAAAATGACTACTAATTCTGTCAATTAAACGGCTCATATAATCATCTTCTTTTATTTCTGGCTCTATAAGAACTAAATAATGATCGACAAGATAATCTGAAAGCCTATGCATGACAATACTCTATAAATCGATTCAAGGATAATATCGTTAATTGTTTGCCTTGGCATTGGGAAATAGGTACTAAAAATGTTTATATTTCATGGTTTTAACTACATTTTGACTAAGAATCAACAGCACGCCAGAAAATTCATAATTCCTCCTAAAATTCATAATAAGTTCACTTCAGTATTGTAAATCAATATTCAATTGTAATGTGTATCTGAAATTTATTTTTTAAGTAACATATAGAAATAATCCAAATACGAATACGAATTTACAGTAAACATTTAAGTTAAAATTCTTTCTTGGCCGATTACAAAGATTCAATATGTATGAAAATAATAAAGCAAAAGTAATGATAAACATCTATTTAAAACAAAAATCCCAATTGTATTAACCGTTTATCTTTTAATTTATTTAGGAAAACATTAAACATTAGATCCGCATTTTCTACAAAAAATTAAAAATAAGGCACTCGAAAATAACATTCACAAACTATACTAAAAATTGGTGACTATTATAATAACGAATTAAATAAAACTATTCTTAAAGGAAAAAACATAAGGAAAAACCTTGTATCAATAGTCACATTATTAAGACAACATTAGTTTGTTATATTTAATTGAAAATTCTTTACAATTTTGTGTTTTAATTAGAAAGAAAATAAATCAATATTTCTTTTAAAAATACATTTGTTTTTTTGTTGTTAACTATTTAAAAAAAGAAATACAACACTGGTCGATTCTACTGATTTTTAATTTTCATTGAATTTGGTTTACAAATATATTTTTATTTTAAAAAATACAGATAATGAATATCGGTGAAAAGTTATAATAGCATAAGTTCGATTCTAAAATTTAAGAAAGATTTTCCCCTATAAATAGAAATAAATTTACAAATCTTATTTTTCTATTGTATACCTTATTTTTATAGAAGCTTTTAATAATTTTAAAATATCTGTACTCACATATATATAATTTCATATATCTAATAGTTATTTTTCAAATACTTTTCTGGTATCGATGTGTAAAAAAGAATATTGTACTTAACGACGTTTTTAACACTAATAAGCATGATGATAGCAGTAATGATATAAGACATTTATATGAAATATCAACGAGTATCATTACTTAAAATAAGATGATCTCCATATTGGATAATGTCTGACGACTCTTTGTTTCTAATGGCAAGTAATAAAGAATTATTTTCAAACATTAAAAAGTATATTCAGTACTCACAATAACTCCTCTTCAAAACTGCACATATAATAGAATTACGAAACTCTTAAGTAACAACGAACACTGTACTATTAATTTGAATCAAGTGAATTCTTGAAAAGGTTTGTGAGATTCATTAGAAGGAGAGAGACAGCTATATGTACGTTGAGTGAGCGGGAAGGCAGTACTTCAAAGTATCAGATGTTTCAGTTGATTTAATTGTAATATATGCTATTAATCTGTCATATTTACGCTAGAATTTCGTAAAAAAATAATAATTGTTAAAAAATAATTTTGTTTAATTGTATTCTTTAGTTTTGTGAGACTAATGAATAAATAATATCAACTAAAAATTAAAAATTCAGAGGTTGGTAGAGTAGACGCTTGGAGGAGTCTGGCCGCCTTCTGATTTCAGTTGCGTCGCTTAATAATTTTCATTCGGTGAAATCACATATTTTACTATCGGATATTGTTTTACTTCATCTTTTATGTGTTCCATTTCAAATTATAGTGCGTGTTAGTTGTTTATAATGTGTTTGTGTTGTTTAAATTCTATTAATTTCATTATTATTTAATTTTTGGTGTGATTACCTCCTTGGCTATTACCCAGTATTCTCCAGTTCTAGGTAAAATTCAAATTTCATTTTATTTATAGTGAAATATGTGTTTCTGATTCATTATTCATATGTCTCCGTATATATATTTTTTAAGATGTTAATATTTTAGTATAAAACCCAAAAATGACTGAATTAATTTTTTGTATTAAGAAATTCATAATCCTTAGATTTGGATTAAGATCATCAGCCATATTGAATAGTCTAATTTCTATTAAAAGCTTCAGCAAAGGGTGCTGATTATTCAAATTTATGTATAATATTTATTTAACTTATTTTACTTAAATACAATAACAATGGAAATAATAAACTTTTATTTAGTTTTGCTAAATTTACCTAATTTCTCTATTATTTAGCATTTTGCAGTATTTCTTCATAAAAATAAAAGTCATTTAATTAGATTTTCTTATAATTATTGTAATATTTCTGAATATTTAAATAATGTATTTTTTTTTATCATATTTTCAGGTATGAATTATGTGCTTTTACAAGACTGTTAAGTTGTTCAGGAATTCACACAGAATGTTCGTCGAATGATCATTAATGGTATTTATATTGAATATTATGTATACCATATAAATATTGGAGATCTAACATATTTCTGCCAATTGAATTTTTAACACCATCTGTATTGATTACTTATTTTCTCCTATATGTTGTTATTAATATTACTTTCATGCCAATTTTTATCATTCTGATTATGAACTGATACATCATGGTAATTCTGTATCTGAGATAAGATTTGTGCTCGTACTCTTTGTAAGAAAATTTGAACTTTCCAATTCATTTTTCAAGTTTACGTTCGTTGAAATGTTTTTTGTTCAATAAATATCTGGATGCAATCAAGATTTTTATATTTTAATGAAATCAAGTGACGTATTTATTTTGATATCTTGTGTATTATGATTTTAAGTGAATTATTTCATTAAGCCAGACGTTTCTGACTTGGGTTTTGATGGAGGTCCATGGAAAGAGATATGTAGGAGATAATTGGTGGTATCGGTGAATGAAATAAAAATCATAGAACAATTAACTCATAACATAGGTTTTAAACAAATATTTAGAAAACTGTAATTATTATGTAATTAAGTATTTTAATTTTTATTTAATCACTCCAGTTTTCATTCTTTTATTTAGTTAATATCTTTACTGAGACGGTAGATGTTAAAAGAACAGTTAAGAACATGTGCCCACTTTTGGCCGATGCTTTTTTATTTTATGATAAAAATTAAATGTACATTTTATAACTAAAAATGGTTACAGTTGAGAAACAAAGCTTTTCAAATACATTTTCTCTTAAGGCAATTTTGGCTGGGGTGTCTCTTTTTTTACCAATCACTTCAGTTAATGCAATATATTTAACCATAATTTACTTTAAATAACTCACAATAGAGTTCAATAAAATGTACAAGTATTATTTATATTACATTGCTAATACTAAACTGATGACTGAGATACTGATTTGTGCAAGTTCCTAAACTCAGCGTTGAGACCATTGGTGGCATTATATTGTCTAGTTTACCATCGATGAGCTGAATACTGAGTTTAGGAACTTACACAAAGTAATGTATCAATTATCAGTTTATTACTTGAAATATAATTAATAATTTTATGGCATTCTAACTATCGCCCATACCACTTCCCTCCCCCAATACTTCTTAAGTTCCATTAATGATGGTTTATTTGGTGCTGCATTTAAGTGTTTTGCTTTACACATAAGCTTTAAAATCATTTTTTTGCTTAGTAACTAATTGAACGTAATATCTTAGTTCGTTTCAGATTACTTACTTTTACATTATCTAATTGAAGTGTTCTTTGTCAGGTCTTTTTCATTTTAATATTTTCATTGGTTGGAAGACAATCGCTAAAGCATTTGTTTTTTTTTTAGTTTATGTTTGGGATTCGGAAGAATTGGTTAAAAGTGTAGATTTAGATTAACTTATTTTAGTATTTTTGCTGACCGATCAATTTCTTAATATACTATTGTAACATTGATGTTGAGGATGGTTTAATTTAGTCCTTTATGGATCTTATGTTGTTACTCGTTATTTAGGCTGTCTACGACAGATTTATAATAAATTACATTAAAGTTTTTCTTTGCAGTAACTTCAGATTTTATTTAATTATGACTGATTCTCTCCACTCCTTAGATACATGCGACTAGTAAAGTGTCTTATTATTAACGTGATATCTAAATTGGCTCTGTGACTTCTTTGGGGATCATTATCTTTTCTGTTATGTATTTGGTACTAAATCAATCTATTCCCATTGATATGGTTGCTGAAATATCTAATTTCACCTTACCCACCTTAAGTAAAGTTTTTTATTATTTATTTATACACCATCCTCCTGTGCTTATTAGGCTATAAATAGGTATTTGCGGTAGTAGATTTTTTATCTTATGCCTAATGATTTAAAAACACACCACTGTAAGTAAAAAAGTATACAATTTCCAGCATTCTTTTCTTTAATCTTCAGTGGCTTATGGTGAAGGGCAATTCCCCTCTTCCGATGGTGTTCCTAGCACTGATCCTTTTCTCTTTCTGTGGATACCTATGTTGAAGTTTTGAAGTACTTCCAGTCATACATGAATTTCTTGAACCGTAGAAGTTTTTCTCACTCACTAACTTAAGGTACTTCCTCAGTGGTTCTCATCCTTAATCAGTCAAATGCAGTACAGGTCTTGACCACATGCTTAATAGTCTCCATAACACCACAATTGGAGCATTGGGGATCTATGTTCTAGCTAAGTCTAAGTAGCTTGTCTCGAAAACCCTCAGGTGCTGTGAACAATTGTGAAACGCAATAGTCTGGATCCATTATGCGTTGTTATCTGATGGTTTTATTCCTAGCTTTAGTAAAGTTGCAAGTCATTCCTATCAAAACATCTATTATAAACTTGGTGGGGCTACAAAACTAATCCAAATTCTACACAAATATTTATTATCCATTCCTGAAGCAGTTAAGCTATTTCCTCGACCTGTGCAATTTTTGAAAGTCTCTTGCTTGTCAATTTATCTTGAATTCAAATATATTATGTTGTTAATCCGATTTTGTTTTAGTAGTATTTTAAACTGAAGTGATTGATTTTAATAAAACAATGAAAATTTGATACTATCTGTGACCTCTTACTATCATGTGAAAAATTTAAGTGTCATTAATTGGTTAGTTTTGCTGCTGAGTGAGGGGCACTGGCATCTCTTCAAGTCCTGCCTTTTCTTCCATGAGTGGAAAGAAAGGCTAGGATCGGAGATCTTGAGTGAATAAATTTTGTAAATATTGTATAAAAGCATGTGTGTATTTAAGTAGTTATTTTGATTTTTTAAAAATTTACATACATTTACTTATAGTACTGTTAATTTGCTGTTTATTTATTTTACACAGTACGAATGAGCTACTCTTATATCATTATTACTATTGTCCTTAGATGTGATATATCTTAATAAAGAATTTTCGCTGTTTTACAATTTGTTAGTTTAATGTAATTAATGAATTTTAAAATGATTATGGACAAAATATTTTACGTAAATTTAAAATTTCATTTAAGACATGAGTTACTGTTTCACCACCCAAGATATTAATAATGCTTCGCTACATTTAAAATTGTTATGGTAGTGCCAAAAAAGTTAGTTAATTTAATGAAAAACAATGAATAACATTTATTTATAAATAATTTGTGTACAGTTTCAAGGTACTTCTTCAACTCATCTTCAAAATCTTATAAAAATTAAATATTTCAAACTCTTGATGAAGTGAAACTCGGCATGTTGATTCAACATGGACAATAATTAATATTGGAAAAAAAAAACTGTTCACAATTAAATTATACATACAATAATAAATCTTCCTAATATAATTAAAGTAAGATTATAGAAATAAATGGATATTTTTGTTGAATCAGACTAATACAGATGGTTCCATTCTGGCCTGTGGGAGCTGGAGATTTTATTTTATTTTTAGCCTTATCTACAAATCTTTTTCTCTAATTGTTATCTATTTGATTACCTAGATGACACATCCTTTCAATCTTATAAATCATAAAAGTCAATTTTTAAAATGTTATCATATGATACTGATTAAATTTTAGTCGTCATGTGTTGCCGATTTGGCCTGACTCAGATAGCTATCATTTCATGATAAATTCCAGACCCATCCAAACTCACCTGTTTCCAACCTCACTTTCTTTTATTCCTCATAATCTTCCTAGGTGTCTGAAAAGAAGATGACATCAGGAACTTCTTAGTTTGAACTATTTAGAGACTGCTAACATTGGATAGTTTCTTGGAAATTCTATTTGTGTTCATGTTCTTGTTCTGTTCATATTTACTAGTTATATTTCGTTTATAATACAGTTGTAAATTTCAATAAAATGAGAAGAAAACCAACAGTAAACTGCTAAAAATAAGGTTATTTGAAGTGAAGGCTTACTTACTATAGGTTGTTAAGTGAAGTGAATATATTAACTTAAATTATATCCATTAGAGAACGATATAAGATTTAATTATAGCATATAAAGTCATTATTAACTTACAAAAATTTGTACATAAAGTCTCGTGAAGTGTTGATTTGAGATTTGGAATCAAGCAACATCACAGTTAAAAGATTTGTAGTTTTTTACTGATTTTTTTTTTCTTGATATTATTTATTGATCATAGAAAAGCTATGGAATAATTTTACAAATTAAAAAATCAATGCCATTATTCTTAATTTTCTACATTTTTAATTTTGTTTAAATTTGTTTGCCTGATTGTTTGATTGAGGTATTCATAATATTCAAATTCTCCAATTTATAGAATTTTACTTTAAAAAATAAAGGAATAAGAAATAAAACAAATTCAAGCTGACATTTATTGCTGATTAAAAATTTTATTTTTCTTCTAAATATCTTTTTACTTATACTATACAGCTTTATCAACTTCAATATACAGTTATTATTTTCGAATTTTAAAAATTTGACTTGAGTTTTTTTCCACTTCTGCCTCCACTGTGCCAATGTGATTGTGGGAAGTGTTTAATTAATAGGTCCTGGTTCTCAAGATCTAAATTTACCTAGAAATAGAAAAAAGAAATTTTGAGATCTAAAAAAGATCTTAAACCATTATTTAACAATATTATATAGTATACAAAAGCATTTGTAGAGCTTAAGCCTTGTTAAACATAAAAATATTAACAAACATGGTGAAAATGGCTAGAGATGGTAAACTATTGTTTCAAAAAATTGAAATTTTAAGAACTATCATTAATTAATAGCAAAAAGAGAAAGTTTCTAAACCTAGTGCTATTTCCATTGATGGAATTTATCAATCAATTATACCCAGCAGCGGTGTACAGCGATTTATGCTCAGTTTAGCAACGACCTGATGGTTTCCATCGTTAACACTTTTTATATCATTAAGAAAGTTAACACTCTTAAAAGGTTATTAAAATCGTGGAAAATAAAAAATGAAAGACATTCCCGTGATGAATTTTTTAATTTCAAAACATACATAAATAGGGCAACTTCCTAAACGCTGAGCTCATCGATGGCGTTCTTTAGCCGAGTGTAGAGACTGATCCGATGTCATCGAGGAGGTTAGATCTGATTTCAGGAACTTGGCTATATAGACAGTAAATATGTAAATTTAGCTGAAATATAAGAATACTGAAGTTTCGTGCAGCGGTTTCGTCGCCTTTTTGAGTCGATGAATCCGCTGAGCCATCGGTGTTTCAATTGACGAATAAATGAACACGCTTAATTCCATCGATTAATTTAGGAATTTTCCAAAATATTTAAATGTTTGTGGGGAATAATAATATATAAATTTCGTGAAAATAATGTATTGTGTTAGGTTATAGCCAACTTCAATTAAAGATCAATTGTAATATTGTTGATACGCCTTTCGTTAAAAATAATAATATGGTGGATTTTTTTCATTTTCTATGCAATAGGTATTGAATAATTTACTTTTTTATTTTAAAAATGTATAGAACAAAAAAGCATCCGATAGTATGTTGTCGGAGATTTAATAATGGAAAGGAGCCTTTTTTATTTATTTAAGAATGTTAACAGAAGGAATTGTCCACGCTATGTAATCTTGTAGACTGTACTGCATTGACTTCTATAATCGAATCAAATGAATCCCCGCATGCAAACATCCTATCTTCCTGTGAATTAAAGTAGGAAATTGATAACTTCCTCTAAACAGTTGTTCTATTTTCTTTAATATTACTTACCAATGCTTTATAGACAATTTCAGTGTATCGCGAGGATTCTTTTTTTTTATAAATTGATATACTTAGATATTTTAGAGTAAAAACATACATAATAATTTGGAGATATATTTAATTGAATCAAACTTAATTAATTCTGAATGAATACTCTCTGAAGATATGTTTTTTTTTGTTAAAAATTACAAAAAAAATGGTGGAAAATTGCACAAAAGATCAATTTTAGTTCAAAACAGCCAACTAGATCAAAAAAAGATCCTATAGGATATAGTATTCGAAATCTACTACTCAAGATCGGCATTAATCTGTTGAGAACTCTGTTTTCCAATAAATAGAAAAATCTGGTGCGGTGCGCTTATCACACAATTTTCACTTACCATCTCCTTAGTAGAAATAAGTAATGCCAGAGAGAGGGGAAGTTAAAGTAAAAATTATAGACGCAATATTTATTTACATATTTTTAGGTATTTTAATTTGTTTAAGTACCCTTATATATACAAATTTTAATGTTGTAATATATAAAATTAAGTATTAAATAATACCAACGGTTGTATTTATGAAAAGCTCATATGTATATGTACATACTACTATTGTCGGAGTCTTATATTATTAAGTTCATGTTAAATATGGAAGTCAGTTATAATCTTTCGGATGATATCGTGGGCGCTCGTATCCCTTTGGTTCCTCCATTTACAACTAGTCTCTCTTACGATCTCTTATTTCTCCTTTAGTTAATTATCAAATTCTTTCATATTTTATATTTAACTTTTTTTTATATCAGAGATCAATGTGAAATGGTTAATTTTTTCAAATAAAAATAAATTAAAGGTACTTTAGGGGAGGCTAATTTTCAAAATTAGTAAGCCTTTCATGTAAGCCTTGTCAGAGAATATCAATGAGAATAAAACTTACATTATATTAAAACAGCTTAATTTTACACTGACAAGATGAATTTAATCAAGAAAAAGCCCTTTTCGAGAAAATCGAAAAAATGTGTTAAATCGATGACATAAAGTGTCACTTCTGGTTTGAAAAAAAGTACTGTCACATAAAAACCTTTAACAAAATTATAAAATAATACACCGAGTTTAATAAAAATCGTTAGAGCCGTTTTTGAGAAAATTATGTTTCAGCGTTGATATAAAGTGGCACTTCCGGTTAGCCAATTTTAAGGAAAAAGTTGCCAGGACATCTAAGGCATATACTTATCTTAAATATGTAATATCACTTTCGAACGACTTATCGTTTTTGAGCTAGACTGTATACACACACACACACAGACCACTTTGCAGGCTATTTGGACTCAGGGAACATCAAAATCTGTATTTCCGTTGAAAACAGAGATTCGAAAATTTTCACGATCGCAATATTTTCTTTTAATATATGTTTCGTATATAGGTAAGCGAAAGTAAAAAAAACGGATAAATCCTTCAAATCAGCATCGATTCCTCGCGTTCGCTAAGAATTTTATTATTATCATTACTATTAAAATGGTCATACTGATATATCCAGGAGAAGAGTGGCCGAAACATAAGGAATAGAATGTTGCCTTGAATCATCACTTGTTCGTATAATTCAAAATTCATTTTACTTATTACAACACTGACAGTATGATTAATAAGGCAATAAATAACGGTAGTGTATAATAAATTCCCGATAATATCTGCGGTAAGAGTGTTGGATTAGAGGAGAGATCCGTAACTAAAGTGAAATACAGCTGCCTTCCTGGCCTCCGGGGGACCTTGTATCTAGGGTAAGGCCGGCCAATAACCTTGCCCCTAACCAATAGCTATCAC
Organism: Nezara viridula; assembly: GCA_928085145.1. Lineage (NCBI taxonomy): Eukaryota > Metazoa > Arthropoda > Insecta > Hemiptera > Pentatomidae > Nezara > Nezara viridula. The sequence goes on along the minus strand of OV725081.1, from coordinate 120,883,906 downwards.
CTTTGGTTATGTATCAAGTCACGTTACATGTTTTGTATTTATGTATATGTGTATAATGTTAATAATAATATTTCACTTCACTTCATTCTATATTTTAGTACAAGGTAAATATATAACAAAAAGTGTCTTTGCATAAGTAAAAGGTGGGATAAAAGATTTTTCTCCCTTACGTGTATCAGTTCGCTGTACCTTTTTTACGAATTATTAACATCCGTCTAAAACTTGGTAAATGGCTTCTTCAAAATTGAAAATCAGACAAAAACTAATAAATACATACTCTTACTTACTCAAACCCATATGGACATACGCCTTACAAATTTATGGTTCTACAAAAAAGACGCATTTACAAAAACTACAATCATTTCAATCCAAAATTTTAAGACCAACAACAGCAGCTCTCTGGTACGTAAACAACAGAACTTTACATACTGGCTTACAACAACCAACTATCGACCAACACATACGTACTCTCTACTCCCGATTTAATCTTAAACTACACGGGCATCACAACGGATTCGTCAAAGACACTTATCAAGGCCACAGGTGACATGCCCATCAGGAGACGACTAAAGAGGAGCTGGATGAGAGATCTCCTTTCCTAAATTATGAAGTAGACCAAGACCAGGAAGAGGTACTGCTGGGTACTAATCTTCCTCATGCCTTAAATGCCAACTTTCTTTGCAATGAGATCACATCTGCTTATTGTCAATACTATGACAGGTGTGGATAGAAGTATGAAGGGAGAGAAAAAAAAATTATTATTTTGAATCGAAAGATAGAGAAAAAAGTTACCTACAAAAATATTGGACCATTCGGCTTCTATAACTTTGTTATGTTGGGGGTGGAAATATCGCTAAACGGGCCAGATAAACTACTTACAAAAGTTATCATCTTTCACTATTTTAAAAGAAATTATACGAAAAATCTCTAACTACCGTATCTATTTTCAATATAATATAAATAATTTTTATCATCCTGATAAATGATTTCTTCAGTCAAATGTTTTTTTTTCTTATTTTATTTTAGAGCAGTCATTAGTTTTGGAGTAATATTTTTTATAATTTCAGATTCACAATAAAATTTCTTAACGTAACAATTCCATTTATTATTTTTAGGCTTCATTGCGTGTTTCGCAGTTTTATTTTACATTTTAAAAGAATTTAAAATTTTAAAGAAATAAATACTTTTTATTACGCTAATTTATTTTTTTCTCACTTTAATAATGTAATAATTAAAGTTAGTTGTGTCATTATAATGTTAGTAAATATTTATAATAATACAGCATTTTTTTTTTTTGGAAGAGTGGCGCCATGTTTTTTTTTTCTGACCCAGATTCACAGAGAAAACTAGATAGACAGAGACCAGATATCTACGGTAAGCTAATGCCCGCCCGATACTTCCCAGAAAATCAGGATTTTTTTTTTTAATGTCACGTATTTTTTATTTAATTTAGATAATTTTTCCTGGACTATTAGGATATTACGATATATATTCTTTAAAATTATGATCTAAAACAGGTTCTAAAATTTGTAGCCCCATTAGCTCCACCAAGTCCAGTGACAATATCACTTGCATAGGCGGATCGACGGTGGGAAGGAGGAGGCTTTCGGGTTGGAGCCCTCCTCCCCCCTCAAAATGGTATAATATAACCATGTTTTATGAAAAAAAAATTGTCTCTAAAAGTATTATTGTTCGTCTTAATTACATTAATTAGGACTTAGAGAATTACTTAATCACCATTGCATATTGGTGCTTAGTTTATTTCTCCCTTCCGAAGTAATTATCGAAATATATACATTAAAAAAAAAAATTACGGTCTGAAGCCCCCCAAAATTAAATCCTGGATCCGATAGTGATCGCCTGTGATAAGAAAAAAAAAAGTTCTATAAATAACACTTCTTAAATTTCATACTTTTTAAATAGTTTTATAACTTTACGATATAATGAAAGAAACTTTCATGGGCCATAGTTTGGAGGAGACCCCTGATATAAAAGAATATGTGATTGTTAGATATTGTATTTCTTCATTACCTCTTAGTAATTTGTAACAGTAATAATAACATTAAATACAGGTTGTTACGTTTTATTTATCGATTATTTTACCAAGAAATGCCAAGGAATATTATTGCGGTTGTTTATTTTGGCCCAAAGCCGGAAACACTTCATCTTTCTGGTAATACCTTTTTAAGCAAGCTGGATTATTTGAAGACTGATGAGTTTCATGTCTTATCTGGGTAACACTATATTAATTATTTGAAAAAAATATTAATTGTGCATGATATAAAAATTAATCACTCATTCTGAGAAGGGATTAACAAAATTTAATTGATTCTTGAATTAACTCCTTAAAATCGACCCGATAGAAAAAATTAAATTTTGTTTCAAAATTTTCATTCAAAAACATCGTTAAAAATGTTTCCTTAATTTTATAGTTTTTAATAAGAACTAGCTGTACCCCCAAGCGTTGATGTGGCTCATTCTGGTATTGAATTGCGGCATTGAACAAACGAACATTTGCGTTTTTATTAATATAGATTCGTCAATATTTGAAATATAATAATAAGATTCATTGAGACCGCATGTTCGTTTTCCATCCCACCAAAAAATTTAATACAAGTTGGAATAACACTCTTCTCTCTTCCAAAACTAGGAATATTCCTTACACCTCTGATAACCTTTGGGATCCATTCTTCACCCAAAACAGACAGCTTAGCGTTACCATTTAAATCTTGCGACGTTACATCAATTACATCTACAGGAAACGGCTCACGCAATCCTGGATTTGTAGCTCTTCAATCTGTTAATCTTTCTCCGGACTAAATATTTTACGCAGCACTATATTTTCAAAAATCTGTATTAATTTTTACTTTTATATATCACAACTCCTAACGCAAACTAATTAAATTTTTTCCTTATCTTAAATATATTTTCTTAATCTATTTTATTTTTTCTTATATTTTACCTTCCCAAGCTAAAATTTACTCAAGAATTATTCGATTGATAAATGAAATGTTAAATATAATTTAGTAAACATGTTGAAACAACATCGTTGGGTTTTATTATTTTTAAAGTTAACAAAATATACGCTTTAATGAACTCATATTCTTTCTCTGGGTTTTGCCTAGTCATCTTCTGATCTCTGTGACACGTGTGACATTTGTGTGTCACGTTTTCCGTTTGGATGAAAATGGGTTTCTCTTGATGGGAGAAAAATGAAGGAGTTCTTGATGGTCCTAAATGTCAATCGATGGGAGTCTGTTCATTTTTCACTTACATATTGAATCCTTTCTAATTCTGTCCTTGCACTCTAAACTAATTGAGACTTACGCACTTAGGCATCGTTTCATTTTTTACATTATCCATTTAAAAGTATTTATAAAGGTTGCTATAAAACAAAGTGGTAATATCCAAAATAAAAGAAAACAAATAAATTATTTTTGTACCGCAGAGGTAAAGATCACCGTCTCCAAGGTCAATGGCGCAATATCCTATCCCCTCCCCTCCAAAGATATTTTATTGCTCACTTTTCTTAAAAACAGAGCAAACAAAGGTATATACAATTACACTTGTTGCAGTGTGTTCCATGTTTCCTCCTTGTTCCTAACAATGAAAATTATTATTCTGAAAATAACCTCGCCGAAATGTGCCCACCGTAAAAATAAAAAAAAACACCAAAATATGTTCCCCTCAACAATGCAGCTTGCGCCATCAAACTTCCTTCTGAGCAATTCTGAACAGGTCCATTTTTGTATTTGTTCTGCTGAGTCGATTTCTCATAACTTGAGCTATTAATATTTGTTCCTTAGTTACTAAATCTGTATCCCGGAGGTAAAGGAAACAATATGAGGTCTTTCTATATGTTCGGGGAGCCAATTTTTGATAACTTCTGGCTATTCTTTTTTTTAATTAGTTACCTGATTATTTAATTAAAAAATGGACATGGTTTCCTTTGCCGTCGAGGCGTAGATTTCTTCAAAATGTGTGGGACTAATTGACTTAAAATTACTTGTTGGTCCTAACATATCAGTTTCTGTTGTTTGATATTTTTTTTGTTGAAAAACTTGGTGTATGTTCTGAACACCTGAGTCTATACTGGTATTATTGGGGGAGCTATTCCAAGTGATCCTTTTTGCCAACCCTTGACGTCTACTTTGAGGTTCCCTTCTCGTACTTTGCACAGTGGGAATGTCACGATTTATTTCCCAGAGCCGACGCGAAATGAAAATTAACCGACCCTGGTGGGAATCAAACCTACAACGTTATACACGTGTAAGATTTTTTTTCTCTGAAAGAATAGATTTATTCTTTGGGAATAAATTCAGGGTTAAGTACCAATTAGTTTGGTGTCCTTTTATTTTTTAGATTTTTTTTATCTCTTAACAACTAAGGTGTTTGCTTTAGACCATACAATAGAAGTATAAACATCAATAAGGCGAGATTAATAATAAAAATATAAATTATAAATAATAGCTCATTATGAAGAGGACGAAATGCTGAACATTTCCCTCGCTTACAGTATGCAGGTCTGATTTTTAGTTTCTGAGATATTTTAATCCATGTTTTCCATAAAACTCGTTATAATTTGGTTTTATACACTATTTTTCCCCTTTCGCCTCTCTAACTCGTCGCGTTATGACAACATTTTGAATAATAACCCATTGCAGAGAGAATGAAATCCTGAACAATTCCCTCGCTAACAATATGCAGGTACGAATTTTAATTTTTGAGATATTTTAATCCATATGCGAAAACACTTCAATTAGTCGACTCCAGCCGAGCGTTACATATCGGAGATTTGACGGCTCAATCTAATTCACTCTCCAGAAAAAAACTGCAAAACACGATTTTGTGGCGGCTAGACTTACTCCATATTGGTTCCAATGCCTAAATGCCGCTCTGCAGAAGTCTTGAGAAATGTTGAGGTAAAACCACGGAGATATCTCGAGTAAATGTAACTTTTCTTATCTGAGCTTTTCAATTTTCTTTGTTTCCCGTTTTGTAGATTAATCGTTCAATTACTTTTTGGTATTTTTTCTCGAAATAAAAAAAAGTGCTATCATAATTTGTTTTGGTTGACTAGTTAAAATCATTTCATAAAATATAGAAAATATTTATATCGATAAGAAATATGATGCCATGTATTGCCTCGTGTGTCGCATTTAATTAAATAAAACAAAATAAAAGGTATCAAGTGAAGAATTGAAGGTATATAAAAATTGCATCACTGCTAAACAAAATGTTTGTATTTTAAAATTAAACAAAAATAATGTACATAAAAAAATAAAATAATTTACAAGATTACATAAACTATAACATAATAATAAAATATAAGAAACAATGAATACCTTTTCATGGATGAAGGAATAAACTTATCTAACAACTAACATTTACACAATTAGTGGGCCCATTTATACAGATTGTTACAGAAACTACTAAAATTTAATTATTAACACTAAATAAAAATCCTAAATTTTGGAATACAAATTAAAACTGAAACCCATAATACTTCATATTAACCAGAATGCATAACATCACATATTAACGTCTGTTGCTATGATAAACAATCATAGCAACCGCTATTGTTTTTTTTTATAGCCATAGCAACAGCTGTTGTTAACTATTTGTATAAGCTGTTGCCGCTAACCATGTATGCTTGATTAGTTATTATTTCTTACTGTATTAGGAAATACAGTAAGAACAATACTTGTATTAAGAAAGAAATCATTCATGAAAAAATAGAAAATGCAACCCATTAAGGGTCTTGGGAAAAGTAACTCATTGTTTCTTGGTCATCGGTTGTACCAAGAGGTGATTCGATCAAGATCACGATCAACTGCCATTTTCCCCCCTAATTAATAATTAAGAGTACCCAGTTTGCAGGGGCTGGGTGTGTCGCAGGAGAGTCCACAGATCCCAGGGTCGATCCACGGCTTGTAAAATTGAATAAATCTCCCATTGGCCGGATTTGAACTTCCAGCTTTCGATGGCATTGCCTTAACCAATGAGCTACCACGCTTCCTATATTTATAAAACATATAAATAAAATAAAAACTAAATAATAATATTCGAAGCAAAAAGTATATACAATAAATCAAAATAAAATAACAAATATAATTTTCTCTTTTAAAAATTATAAAAATATTCCAGAATGTTCTATAGAAATAATGATAGTGTTGATTTGTTAAAGTGGACCAGTATTTTAATAAGCTGTGTCTGCAAGGAAAGGGGATTATTAAGAAAACAAAAATGGAGTTTTAAGGGAGCGTAAATTTTCTTCATTTTTTTTTATTTTTCAAGTTAGCACTTGGGCCAGTGGGCGGGATACAAGACAAGGAATACCACTTTGGCCACCGGTTCAATAAATTTTGTCACGCATTCTAATGGCGGGATTTTATTTATCTATTTTCACTGGCTATTAAATTTGCAAAATTTAAATAAAATACACATATTGCAATACGTTGTTGGTACAGGATCAAAAGAATGCCGTTTATTATGCTTTTGTAATTTATTTATTTATTGGTATTTCCTTTATATGCTGCGATGTTGTATCCTGTGAATTTTCGAAGAGCAAAACAGGTCTTTTGGATTTACCAGAGCTGTGAAAAATCATTTGGGTCTAGTTAGTTTTCGGAGAAATAATTAGTAAAAACCAATTACTAGTTTCGTTTTTAATCGTATATTCACTAAGGTGGTACTTCTGAAATATAATGAGAAAGAATAGTATATTTCATAGGTGGGCCATCATTTTATCATTGTTGGCCGCAATAAGATTAAAAATTGATATTTTTTTAAATTTTACTATTGCTATATTTATTTATAAGTAAATACAAATTAAACAATATATTAAATTTAATTAAATTAATTTTCATATCTTCTTACTCTAAATAATTAAATATTAGTTAATTATAGCGCTAGTTTAATAAACCACCCAAAAACTAACGGGGGCTGCTGCTTGCTTACGGAGGCCACCTGCGGCATGCATTTATTTTTTCTTTTTGTTCCATTTGTGCACGTTTCGGGCTCAGGAGCCAAACGAGGCTGTTCAGAGCCATGGCCCATCCTCATATAATTTTTTGTTTTTGAACCAATAAAAATTCTAGTATACATTCTACGTCTCTTTTTTTATCCACAAATGTACATTTTATTACTTCATATTCTAAAACGTTTTAATATTGATTTTGTTAACCTAACTAATAATAATAGTAAATAATAATTATTACTTAAAATATTTTGACTTAATTCCGGACTCTTGAGATTTTGTTAGTTAAAATATATATATATATATATATATATATATATATATATATATATATATATATATATATATATATATATATAAGAAACTTCTATTATAAAATATATAAATGAAGAAATATTTTACCATAAAGATTCTATTGTAAATATGTAAATACCATTTACCACATACCATTTTTTGTAAATACCAAAATTAACTAGCCACTTTCCACACTCTTTTCATTAAAAAAAATATACTTTTTTAACTGGTTGAATTATAATATTTTTATTTGATTTTTTTTAACTTGTTACTTTTTATTCACAAATTTCCAAAATAATAATGGCAATACGTATTACAAAACATAATAGCTTCAGAGGCAGGGCAGGAAGTAGTGCCCAGAGGTACCACCTCCTCGCGTCATTTGATCTTAAAACTAATTGTTTTTTACTTTTCTGGCCCCTTCCGAGAAATCCATGGAATACGAAAAAAAAATGTGTGGGGATCGGGGTACGGAATCAATAGCAGCAAATCCAACTGAATAACATTTCCCCTCTTCAATAACCCAATACATCCACTTTTCCTTTACCCTTTATCCTCCAATATCTCTTCGTTTATCATCTTAGAACAGATCCCTAACTTATCTATGTTCTTGTGGGATAGGTTTTATTTATTCATGTACTGATACCTGTTATAAGAAAAAAGAGAGAAACAAGAGAAAAGATTCATTGCTATTAATTCAAACAGATTAACAAGTAATTAAAAAAATATTTAAAGGCTATGTAATAATTAATACATAGAAGAAGAGTGCGAAAAATAAAAATTAATATTTATTGTAGTTATATTACAATTACCCGCGTTGAATGTTTATTTTACTTATCTGTTTCATTCATATCTGACCAAGTGAAAATGTGGTTATCTAATGATCAAGTACTAACTGAATAATATCCGAAATTAAAAAATTACTAATCATAAAAAATACATACTGTAACGAAAAGTTTTTTTTCGCAAAGAAAATATAGTACTTTAGCGTTAATGATTTTTCCTTTGAAAATGTATAACATTGCGATATTTTCAAGAAAGACACCACTCATCAACACATATATTATCAATGATTTAGAGCCGTGTGGCCTATATAAAATGGAACAGAGGATATAAAATACATTTTAGGATTTTGTTTTTGTTTCTGCCTTATGAAGTCCTAATCTTGACAATTATTAATATGGATTGGAAGAGCAGTAGTTTATATTTAAAAAAGTTTTATACCTTTGAATTTGGGATTCTCTCCAAATTCAAAGGTATAAAACTGAATTGAGGAGTTATGAAATCTTTAATGGATAAAAGTAAAAAATGAAACAGAAAATCAATTTCTAAACTTTTGATTATTTAATTTATATATAATAATCGTTGTTAAGAGTTTAAAAGGACGCTTAAATCGAATCTCAATTGCTTTTCCACAACCAAAATTTTCTTCGCCTAATTTACTAGAATTCGTTTTATAATTTTGTTTATGGCTATAGTCCTTATCCTCTTCGATTTCTCACTTATCTCTCTTTCCTTCATCTGTACATTTTTTTCCTTCTCTCCTCTTTTCCGCTACAAGAGCCTTAATATATTTTTCTATTTTTAATCTATCGTGATATTCTTTTTCTATAATACCAAGTCTTGATATTTCCTCTTTCATCTGAATGGGGTAGTCACTGATGTTTCTTAATCCCACCATTTGTCGAAAATCTGTTTGTTTAATCTTCATTCATCCTTGTCATGTGACCGAAAATTTTTAATTTCCTTTTCCTCATTGTTTTTTCGAGTCTCCAATCCTTTCATAGAGTTCTTTGTTTTTTTTTAAGCCAGTACTGTTCTACTTATTTCGGTTTATGGATACGTTTTACGTTCTTTTTAATAGTTTTTCCGAACTACTAAACCCCATTGTTTCCTATCCGTATAGCACCACAGGTTTATTCTCTGTTCCATAGTGTCTGATATTTTCTTTTTTAGAAATGCTGTTTTTATTATAGACATCCTTTGTAAAATGTTCCATTCTCTCCAATTTTACTTTTGGTCGCCTATACGTCCTGTGTGTTGTAATTCACTTATAACATCAATATTTTCCCTTTTGTTTCCCTGATTTTTGTAATTTATGTTAGATCATTACTCTTTTAATACTATCGTTAATATTTTTTTTTATTCTATACAAAAGAAGAAATAGATTGGTATATAATAATCTTGAAATATTTGCCGAGCAAAGGAAAAAAGCAATAATAGAAGAGAAGAATGGTTGGGGTGATCAGTAAAAAAAAATAGTAAAAATATATAATTATATATTTTTTAATATAGAAAAACAAAACAAAAAAAAAAAAAAAAACAATTCAAGAGAAGAATGGTTAGAATAATCATTAACAAAATAGTAAAAATAAAATTTTAAACGAAGGAGATGGTTCGGAGTGGCGGTCATAAATAGGCTAAATAGTGGGAAACTATTTTATTAATAGCCAACGTTTCGACCCGACTTTGCAGGTCTTCTTCAGGGCTAGAACGGACAAGATACAAAAATATATAGAGAATTGTGGAAGTTATATAATATTTAGACAAAAAATTATAAACAGTGTAAATAAGCTTATTAAAATCATAAACAGCAAGTACATTAAAATATAAACAGAGTAAGCTAAGTAACAAAATCCTAAACTCAAGTAAATAGATGGTAACAATTGTTGTAGTGTATTATATAATAGGTGCAAATTTGAATATACTTCTACAGATCTACAGGAGAGATTGAAAGAAAAGGAAAAAGGATATAATAAGAAATAATAGACATAAATGAATGTGGAGAAAGAAAAGAAAAAAGAAAACCAAAAAATAAATAAATAAGTAAATAAAATTAGAAGAATAAAAATAGAGACTTACAATTGTGTCCAGCCAGGAGTTTCACTTAGAACTGGAAAATCAGGATAATGGTATATTATGTAACTTCCACTATTCTCTATATCTTTTTTGTATCTTGTCGGTTCTTGCCCTGAAGAAGACCTGCAAAGTCGTGTCGAAACGTTGGCTTTTAATAAAATAATTTTGCCACTATTTAGCCTATTTATGACCGTCACTCTGGACCATCTTTCCTTTATAATGCAACGGTCAACTATTAAATAAATTTTATATAATTTTCTTATTTAAAAAAATTTATTTTTACTTTTTTTTTTTTTTACCGATCACTCCAACCATTCTTCTCTTCAGTTATTCACTATAGCCAACCACCAATCAACAATTATATGAAAATTGTTGAAATAATATTAAATAACTTTTTAATTGGCCTTAAGGCCTATTTCTAACCGACACTGGGATGTATCTAGTATTTTTAGATGAAAAAAAGAAAGTGCTTGAAATCGGTGACCCATTGACTGTCCCTTGTTAGTTATTGAACTCTGAATGATCCATTCGATCCACTCATTGTACTTAGTGATCCATTATTCTTTCATTCAGATATATTTATGATGAAAAATAAAATGACTTAATATCGCTCCGTGCTGTTTCGTTATTCTTCATATTTGATGGCGCTGAATTGGGCGAAACCATTTATAAAGTCCATCCGAAAACAGGAAACGAAAGTAAGGAAAACTTTAATTAATTTGAGACCTGAGTTAGTTTGGCCTTTTAAATTGCGAGTGCTACAGCGAATTTCCCTGTGGCCTAACTCGGCTAACTCTAGGGCCGGAGCTAAGTTTTAACTCCGCCACTTGTTAACTCGTGCCAGGCGGCTCTTTCATTCTTAGTGCTATAACAGTTTTAACTTCCCATTATTTAGAGTTTCAGTATTTAGATTGTCTTACTCAGTCTTTGGTTGGTTGAAGAGCTGTGGATGTAGTGATGATGGCTGTGAAAAATCACTTGACTTAATTTGAATTTATTTTATTGGACAATTATTCGCTATATTGGGTCGAAACGTTGGTTTCATTTAGTGATTTATAATTTTTGACATTGTTTTTAATTTAATTTATTGAACATTTATGTAACAAAATTTTCAATAATAAAAGGTTTATTATTTAGTCTATGTGAACACGTAGTGCTTCTTAAGGTTTATTTGTATAATTTGAAGTACCTTTTGAAAATGATATTTCATTACTAGCTACTGTAATAGTAATAGGTTACGTTGTAATATATAGAAATAGAAATAGAAAAATCATTTTTATTCTGGGACTAGGTCCCTTTAGAATAATAGTATTGTTCATATTAATTAACCATAAAAAGACTTATTACCATGAATAATAACAAAATACGAGTAATAAATTAAGTATAATAGCTCTTAGGATAAATTAACGAGAACAGTTGGCTAATACGGGTTCAGTACTACAATATTGGAGCTAAGACAATAGCATAATAATCACTGAATGAAATTAGAAAGGAACGCAAAATCAATTTTATAGGCAAAGCATTGTAGTGGTGGAATATAAAAACTTAAAAAAAATAATAATAAATGTTAATATTTAAAAAAAGAAATTGTAAAAAAAAAAATGATATGCATATGTTCCCTAAGATATTTAAGGGATTATGCGTAAAGATTAGGAGAAGAAAAAATAAAATAAAGTATATATATATAAAACATTGTGGTTGTATATTATATTTGTTATTATTACACACAATCCGATGCAGAGTTAATGAATGAGGCTAAGGAAATGGAAAATTAGAAAGAGCTGTAATATTACTCTTAGTTAGATAGAAAGATTTATTTCACTTAAATTTTACGCTTCTTTTCTTAAAAATAAAACTTACTGGCATGGTATAGAACCGCCTGTCAAGAGTTGCTCCAAAAATACATAATAAATAAATAAATAAAATAAATAATAAGGCTTAGCGAACCCGAAGGTTCGATGCCGACACCACCAATCGCTTGTTACACACCTCCCTCCACCGTTCGCCGTCCAAACCCAGTCCCTTCAGATCAGCTTTAATGCAATCTTCCCACCTTCGCTTCGGTCTACCCCTCCGACGCTTACCATTCGGCACAGCAAATATTAACCTTTTAGGAATTCTCTCGTTACTAAGCCCAACAACTTTACAAGCCCATTTGATTCGCCGCGATGAAATTACCTCAATTATATTACCCGGATTTATATCACGCAATTCGGCGTTGTGTAACCGTCTGAACTCTCCGGTTAACTCATCCTTCTTCGGTCCGAATATTCTACGCAATACTTTATTTTCAAAAACCTTAAGACGCTGCTCATCCCTTAATGTAAGCGGCCAAGTTTCGCATCCATAAAGAACTGTAGGCAAGATAATTGTTTTATAGATCCTAATTTTTAAGTTCCGGGACAAGAGGCGCGAACTGAGTAGTTTTGTCACAGAAAAATAACAAGCATTTCCCGCCTTCAGTCTAACCTTAATCTCTTCTTCAATTTCGTTTTTTCTAGTTATCGTAGAACCTAGATACCTAAATTTATCTACCTGTTCAAACATATTACCATCTATATCGATATCACCAGTAGTATCGCCATTTTTGCAGCTGATCATATATTTTGTTTTATCCACGTTTATTTCGAGTCCTAGTTCTTTACCGGCTTTCATTAACGTTGTCGTATTTAGTTTTATAGTTTCAACGTCTTCGCTTAACAGTACCAGATCATCAGCATAGCCCAGCACGGATGTTGTCCCGCCCAGATCCAACCCTTTCTCGGTACGCATTACCTCCCTAATGGCATGTTCTAATGCCAAATTGAACAGGACAGGCGAAAGAGAATCCCCCTGTTTTAAGCCCGAACGAACCTCAAATTTTTCGGACAAATTATTACCGATTCTAACTTTATTGAGTGTCTCCGTCAAGCACATCCTGACTAGATTTACTAGTTTTTTTGGAATTCCCTGCTCGATTAGAATATTATACAGTTTCTGGCGGTCAATAGAATCGTAAGCCTTTTTAAAATCTATATACAGCTGGTGAGCAATACCGTTATACTCCAATTTTTTCTCTAATATTTGCCGTAAAGAAAATATTTGATCAATAGTCGACCGATTCCGTCTAAATCCGCATTGGTAGTCTCCGATAATTTCCTCGGCGTATTCCGTGATTCGACTGGTTAAGATTAAAGTGAATATTTTATAACATACCGGAAGGAGTGAAATTCCTCGATAGTTATTACAATCCGTCCTCGGACCCTTTTTGTGAATCGGAATAAGAATAGATTCTTTCCATTCTTCAGGTAATTTCTCGTTCACCCAGATCTTTTCAACCAACCGATGTATTTTAGAAACTCCAGCTTCCCCGCATGCCTTAATTAGTTCAGTAGGAATATTATCGATTCCCGCTGCTTTATATGATTTTAATTTACCGATAGCTACTTCAACTTCCTCTTTACTTGGTCCTTCTATCAACGGTTCAGCACTCTGGAACTCAGAAGGAGGACACCGATCATAATTTCCCGTATTTAAAATATTGTCAAAGTGGTCCTTAAACCTATTCAATATGTCAACCGGATCGGTCAGAATATTGTTATTATCATCCCTAATTCCAGACGTTACGGGCCCTACATATTTACGTGATCTGTTTATACCTTTGTACATGTCTCTTACGTTATTTTCGGCTCTATTAGTTTCTATTTCAATTATTTTATTTTTAAGATACTCCCTTTTTTTATTTTTGAGCAATTTTGTCGTTTCGTTCTTTGAGATTCGGAAGTATTCCAGATTGTCTTCGCTAGGATTATTTAGAGCTTTTAATTTAGCGGCTTTCCTTTTTTCGCACATGTTTAAGCAATCTTCATCAAACCACGGTTTGTTATTCTTATTTTCCTTTTTTCCTAGACACGAGTTACCGACCGCTTTAATATTATCCCTGATCTGTACCCATAACTTGTCAATATCCTCGTGGTCCTCGTCAGGAAGCTCTAAAGCTTCAAACCTATTCTTAACATCTAGCTCGAATTGGTTTCTAATTGATGGATTTTTTAATTTTTCCAAATTAAAATTCTCAAAATCGAAACGGTTTTCTTTTCTCTTTTTTATATTAAGTTTTTGTCGAAGTTTCGCGATTACTAATTCATGATCCGACCCACATTCTGCTCCGCGATAAGACCGTACATTGATTATACTGCTTTGCCAGCTGTGTTGTATCAAGACATGATCGATTTGATTTCGTGTTTGCGAATCCGGCGATGTCCAAGTATATTTATGAATATCCTTACGTTTAAACGTCGTACTTTTAATTATCAGGTTTTTCGAGATGGCAAAGTTTATCAGACGGATCTCATTATCATTACTATATTCGTGCAAACTTTCTTTACCAATCGTCGGAATATAAACTTCTTCCCTTCCTACCTTTGCGTTCCCGTCACCTACAATTATTTTCATGTAATTTCGCGGTAGTTTATCATAAACCCATTCGAGTTTATCGTAAAATTCACTTTTGACTTCATCGTCACTGTCTTCGGTCGGACAATGTATGTTTATTAATGCGATTTTAAACCAACGTCCCTGAAATGTAGCTACCGAAATTCTATCACTAAAGAATTGTACGTCCCTCAAAGCGGATAGTAATCTACGCCTAATTAGAAACCCGGTACCCAAACAATGATTCCCGCTTCCTCCGTACCAAATAGTGTACTTCCCTTCCCTCATCGAGCCCTCCCCTGGCCAGCGAACCTCTTGCAGAGCCACGACATCCAAATTGTACCCATTTACCTCATTCGCGACCGATTTTAGCCCCCCTGCTGTGTTTAAACTCCTTACGTTCCACGTACCAATATTTAAATCCCTATATTTCAACTTGCGGCATGAATCCCCTAAAGCAGTCCCCACCCGGAGACCCGAACGGGGGACTAGTTTACCTCCGGATAATGAGCGTTTTACCTTAGGGAGATCCATGACTTTTTGTGGTGTTTGGTGAACTAAAGATATGTGAGTAGGGCGTTCAATCCTACGTCACACCCTCCAGCAAGTCTGGTGGGCCCCTAGCTCCAGCAAGTCTAGAGTGCCAAAAATACATACAAAGAAAAAAAAATGAAAACAATAAACTTCGAATATATAAAACTTAAGTTGTTTAAAACTATTTAGTATATATCGCAGTTTTGGTCGATTTTTACCTGAAGGTACGTAGTTGTTAATTTCGATCATATTTATCGATGCAATAACTCGTTCAGTGCATACAAATAATACAAATCCGTATAAAAATACATAAAAAATAGTTTCACAAAGTTCAAACATATTCTAACTTCACAGAGAAAAAATTTAATGATATTTGCAACTGTATCAAAGAAATACATTTAGTAAATTTGAACATATGGATATAATGAGGTGAAAACACTTGTTGAGAAACTACCCAATGGTAGCACTCTAATAATATGTCAACATTGAGAGATCAGGGGGCCATCTTCTTTTCAGACGCCTGGAAGGGTTATCAGGAATTAAAGAGGAAGCAAGGTTAGAAACGAGAGGATTGGGATGATTCTGAAGTTTATGATGGAAGGATATGTATCTGGATTGGGCCAGATCTGAAATATAAGAAACATTAAGATCTTTATGGATAATTTTATTAGTGACAAAGTAGGGAGCATTGAGGATTTTACGAAGAATTTTGGATTGTAAGGATTGGATGCGAGAGGAATTCGATGGTTAAGAGAGCCACATAGCTCAACTCGGTAAGTCCAAATAGGTCTTATTATAGTCATGTATATGAGTCTTTTGTAATTAATTGGAAGTTTGGAGTGTTTGTCTAGTAAGTGCTGAAGTAATCGGAAACGTGGAGCGGTTTCTTGTCGTTTCAGTCTAGTATGAGGATTCAAGACATTTGTCCAGGTGGAGTCCTAGATAGCGAATTTGGTCAACAGCGATAAGTGGAGTATGGTTAAAGGAAACTGTAGGACAGGAAGTCATAGGTTTACGAATCTTCTACAACTGAGTTTCTTTATTTACCCTTAACAACTATTCTTTTTAAGAATATTATCGAATTTATTTTTTGGATGGGAAGGTATAAATATTGAATAACTTACATTATTTATTTTTTCAATTCATTATCGATTTTTCACTAGTAAATTTTAATTATTAAATAGCATATTTAATTATTTCTCTATCGTTTTTTTTTTCATTTTTGTAAGTATCTATGAATAAATTCAAGGAATATTCTAAATTAGTTGTGATGAACATTGAATTCAGTCGAACGATTTTCATAAAATATGAAAAAATATTTAACTTGCAGAATTTTTTTTTTATTTTTTTATTCTTTCCTTCCATAATATCAAGTCCAAAATATTCCATAATATTAAGAATTATAAAGGCCTTAAAAAGCGTTTTAATTCTTAATTTTCACCGAACTGTGTGAAAAAATATATATAACATTTAGGGTGGTGTTTCTGTAATGGATCCCTCACGCAATGCCGTCCCGGTACGGAATATTTAAATTTTTTTTCAGCATGAATGTGTTTCCATCCCTAAATGCCCGAGGCCGGGGGGAGGAAATAGGGAGAAGAGAAGCAGGGGAACTTTCCTCATGACATGAATTTAAATGAGACCCTTATTTCATGACTTGTTTACCGTTCTTGGTAAAATGTTTTTAGAACTAAAGAATTTCCAAGAGAGGAATTATTATTAGCTCTATGACTTATTAATTCAATGTGAACTTTCTTAAATATATAAAAAGATAAACGAATTTAAAAGTTTATGGACTTTTAGAAAATAAGATAAAAAATATGATGGATTCCTATGTAGTACCAGTAACGGTTCCGTGAGTATCGGTAACATTGTGGGTATACCATAAGCTGTAAAAGTAAGGAAATCAATCATTTCCTGACAGAATAAATCATTAGAACGTTAGTAAATCATTGCTCATGGCCCACGTGGCATAATGTCTATATCTTCTTAATTCGCTCTGGTGACCTGGATCACTTTCTAACGAAATTGGCAAGATTGAACTTGTTTCAAATTAATTCACCACTTCAATCGAAACATCTTATACAATTACGAGATCTCGACCTTCTGACCTTTACATCGCTTTACACATATCTGCCTCATTCCGAAGCTCCTTTGTTTTCCGCTCTGCCACTTTCTTGAATTTTCACCTTATTTAAATCCGGTATGTCCCCTCTTTATCTACATTTAAAACCCTCCTATTCCAATCCATGTTCCAAAAATAGTCAGATATATGCTAACCCTGTACAACGTAACATTGTCCTTATTACTCGCATAATAATTTTGACTTTATACTTGACATTTCATGTCGTATATCATAAAATGATACTGCTGTTTTTTACTACGAATATAACAAGAATTCAATGCTCTCTATGGCATGTAGATACCACTCAATATTCACCTTCCTTTTATTTATTATTTAATTTTTTTTCTTAGATTGGATACTTACATTAAATTTATTTAAGATTAAATAATATTCCCATTTCTCCCAGTTCGGCTGGCCCCCAAGGGAAATTACACCGTACCTCCTTAATTAGAGGAAAGTTGAAAATAAACTTGTAAAAACAGGACACAAAAAATATTTAATGAAATTAAATTTATGTATCTTCAAATTACTTTTTTTTTCTTCCTTTTATGGTTGTAATCATATACCTTCCTACATTTTTTAAATACTTTATCCCACTTTCTTTTTCTTAGTTAAAACTTAGTGCTCATTTATTGAAAGAATTTTATTATATTTTTCTTAGAAGTGAATATACATCTTTACCATTTTCAATGGATTTTGTATATAGTTAGTCTACTTAATGTTTCCTGGTTTTTTTTTCTTCAACGTATTAAGGCCTTTTGGCAAGTAGTAATCTTTTATTTTGTTATTCTTAAGAGACTTCGTCTCAAAATAAAAATATTTTTCCATTTTTCTATCACATAGTATACATACACGATAACCTCCTCAAATTGTTATTAATTATCTTATATGAGGTAACTACTAGGAAAAGGAGATAGCTAATTTTTTTTCTGGAAATCTGACTATAGATTCAATTCAAAGTTCGTGACAGTATCACCAGAAGTCAAAAGTTTTCTGCTACAATCCTTCGAAAGACGAGGTTCGAAAATGTTAGATTTTTGCAAAATTTTTAAAATTGTTTGATTTCTCATTCCTACTGCCTTCTGCTCATTGCTGCTGCAAATTGTTGCTGTTACTCAGTGGTTTATTATTCCCCAATAGCTAATATGTGTGGCGTTTCAAATAACAACTCTTTCTTTTTTAAAAAAATGATATTTCATGATATTTAAAAAATGCACAATCAACTAGAAACTGTGTACATTTTGGATTATTCGCCAATAAAATTCTGCAATACTTTTTTCTCTACTTCTTTTTGGTGAAGTACTTTATATAGATAAAATTATAGAGCTTCAAGGAGAATACTTGAGGTTCATATAAAAAAAAAAAAAAAATCTATATCAATACAAACCATGAATGGTCTTGGGCTCGCTAATTCTTGTTTTTGTTTTTTCTCCTGTTCCTCGTCTTTTCGGCTATTCAGGTTTTTTTTTCGGCCAATGGAGAGCATTTTTTTTACACGCGTTTGCCCGCTCAGCTACCTCGCCCCCCTCGGGCTCACTACTATTTAAGAAAGTACTGTTTCTTGATCAAAACGGTTTTGCAAGGAGGTGATTTGACCGAGATCACGCGTAACCACCAGGTTTTCTCCCTTAATTAATAAGGAGTGACTACTTTATAGAGGCCGGGTTTGCCTCAGATGGGTCTTCCAACCCCAGGTTCGAATGAATTTTGATATTTAACCCAGATTCCCATAGAGTATTCTGAAATCTTTTATATCATTCAGTAAAGTGATACGTAAACAAACTAAAGTTATGATAGATAAATAATCCATAGGAAGTATGAAAAAAACAAAACATCTAAAATATTTCTATTGGATCAATTTCAATGTTGAACACATTTTATATTAAGATGGAAACAATGTAAATGGTTTAATTATCGTAAAGATACTGTTATGTCTTTGGTAAGACAGAAATAAATGGTTAATTTCTTTATTTTTAAATCAATAATGAAATAGTGCATAAAATAATCTTGCTAGCACCTCAACATGCCAGAAAAAAATAGTTTAATTTTTTATTCATTGTCTTTGTTATAAAATTTTTCAAGAACTGATTATATTATTTTCGGCCCTGACCCAGGGGCTTGGAAGGATCAAGTTTCTTGAGGAGGAAAAATTAATTCTGAATAAAGAAAGAACAGGTTTTCATTAGTCTTACATTTCTTTCTTTTTGTGGATATTTTACCTGTTTTTTTTTTTCCTCGGACTAACTGTTGTATATTAATATAACTAATGAAAAGCTGGTTCTAATTCTGTTGAATATTACGTGCACGACAAATATATCGCATTTAAATGTTCATTCAAATAAGTAAATAAATGTTCATTCAAACTTATCACAATCCTCTGCCATTTCTTTCATCATCCACCTAGCATTAATGCATACAAATTATTAATCAATTTGTATGTTATTTGATTTCGTTTAGCTTCTAGTCAATATTCCAAACTAAGCAGGAGGGTCTAGAAGCTATACTGTGTAAAACTCTGTTATCATTAATAATTATTTACTTACTTCAAAATTATCTCTCTTAACATTAAATCTTGTTGGAAATAGAACTATGAAATTTGCTAACCTCTAGTCAGAATAATTCTCTTAAGTATGGCCAGAGACAGATGGTAATACAACCATCTTCTTTTCCCCCTCCTCCTTCAGATATATCCAGCGCTACTAGTTTTCCTCGTCCTTGCTTAGCTGCTTCAATTCAACGAGGGACTTAACTCCATTACCCTTAATTCCCTGAATATATTCCAGCTGGGAGACCTGGGCGGGCACGTGGCCTTTTACCCCTAGATCTTAAATCTTTTATCAAGCTCCTTTTGTCTTGGGTTCTCCCGTTTAGACAAACCATTCCAGTTGTCTATTTTCCACGATAGTATTCAATAGGGACAGTATCGGATCCAGGATTGAATTTTTTTATAGGAAAGGAGGAGCTTCAGTCCAATAGCTTTTTTTCGTACATATAAAGGTAATTACTTTGAAAGAAAAAGAAAGAAACTATCTACCTATATGAAATTATTGTTTAAGCTCTATCAAAAATTTAAAAAAATAAGTTTTTAGGGTTGTTTTTTAAATATTTTTTTCCATAAGACAGTTATATTTAGTCGCTGTATATGCATTATAAATAAAAAAACTATTGTCTGTTTTAAGTATTTAGCTTACTAACTTGGGCCCCACAAGTTTAGAAAAAACGTAAAATTTTAAATCAATGAAGTTAACTGTTATACTTATTACTCATACTACAGTCAAAATTAAAACTAAGACATAAGCTTGTTATCTAAACATAGTTACTTAAACCGATTTGGTCTTACACTTCTCAAATTTTCGGTTCTTCTAAAGAGACTCACATAAAAAAACTCCTAACAGTTCGATTCAAAATGTATAGACTTATTACACCAGTATCTCGATACGTTTCTAACGCGACTTTACACACTGACCTTAGAATGCCCAAAGTTGGACTTAATACATTCGGACTTACTACAAAAGATTTCATGACAATTTACAGAGACATGACAATAAGCTAATAGTAAGAATGGCGACTACTAATTAACCTGGCTGAAAACATCACGAGGAGGCTGAAAAGGTATTGGATGAGAGACCTTCTGTAAATTCTATTTTGAGTCTGAAATAATGGCCATGCCAGGTGGACCAACCACCTGAAAACTCTTTAATTTTTTTTTATCCATATAAATATTTCCCCTGAATATGTTGAAATATAAAATGTTCTTAAACATTTCTTTATTGAATAATACCATATTTTGTCACTAAGGACATTAATAAATAGTGATAAAGGAGATTATTCATAACAATAAATTAAATTGAACAATAACAAAATAATAATACCATATATATATATATATATATATATATATATATAATATATATATATATATATATATATATATATATATATAAACAAAATGAAACTAATCAAAACAACAACTTAAATTATTGTTATTATTAACTTTGCATTATTCTATACAATATTTGCAAAATTCATTCACTCTAAAGAACTCCGAACCAAGCCTTTCCTCCAACTCGTGGAAGGAAAGGCAGGACTCTAGGAGATCTCAGCGCCTCTCGCTTAGCCGCATCACTAGTAGAGTATAAAAAGTAAAAAATAAATTTTATAAAATTACACAGGGAGCACAACACACACACACAAAAAAAAGCAAAATCTGACAATAGTAAATAAGTTTTTGATAATGGGAAGATATGATAAATGTAAAACGATGTAAATAAATGGTAAAATATACAAGTCACAAGAAAGTTATAGTTTCCAACTTTACTTGTAATACAAAATATGTTGGGAATTATTTCAAAAGTAAACAAACAAAGGAGATAACAAGAAAAATCAAATTTACATCTCCTTCTTGTATTCAAATCGCATAAAATTTTCTCAATGAATTGATGTGGACCTCTATTTTTGACTGGCAGTTAACTTGGTTATGCCTAACTCGATTTGAAGTAATCAAAAGTGTAAAATTATTTTAAAAGGCTTATTGTGTGTCATAAAATAAAATATACTTAATCATTAATTTAAATAAGTAAAATATTTAAAAAAAAAAAAATAAAGCGTTGAGTCAGTTTATCTAAATGTCAATTTGGAAGATTCTCACTCGCTGTCCTTGAGGTATGTTTTGCTGGAATGAGGTATGCCAAGTGTTCAAAGATTTTATAAACACTCGGTTGTTTGCCATTTGGCATCAGATAACAAAAAAAAAAAACAGAAAAATATATGTATAAATTTAATTCAGAATTTAAGCATAGAAAAAAAGCGAGTAAAACTCGTAAACAAGTAAATTTGTTATGCTAAAGCTGAAAATAGCATCGCTCAAATGAACAAAAGACCAACTAATGAAGGCACGTCCATTGCGGGATATTCTATATCATAACAAGTCTGTATATAATTGTTTTTAAACCAGAAAATCCTCAATTTTTCATGTCACTCTCTAAGCGTTTAGTTCTTAAGTTAGTATTTTCTGTAAACTGAAATATTACGTTTTAAATAGACATATCAATGCTGCGTAATTGATGTATAGATCATTCATTCATTCATTCATGTATGGCACAACATCCCGTCACCGAGACTGGGCCTCCTCCAAGAGCCTCCGCCAGTTGGCTCTATCTTCTGCTGCAGCTCTCCATTCCGCACACCAAGCAGGGTTCTCGCATCATAGGCCACGTTGTCCAACCATCTCGTCCTCGGCCTTCCTACCCGTCTTACGAGGTGCAGCTCCTCCATCATTATTTTTTTTGGTATTTCAAGGGTGCTCATTCTGGCCACATGCCCTGCCCACCTTAGTCTGGCCAGTTTAATATACGTGACTACGTCGATGTCTGCATAGAGAGAACTGAGCTCCCTATTTTTTCTTTTCCTCCAGACATCACCCTCCTTTACTGGACCATAAATCCTTCTGAGGACTCCTCGCTCAAAGACACTCAGCTTCATCTCATCCCTTTTGGTCATCGTCCAAGCCTCTGAGCCATATGTCAAAACAGGCCGAACAAGGGTCTTGTATATGATCAGCTTGGTCTTCTTTGAGAGGTACCTACTTCTTAAGTGTCGGCCAAGTCCAAAGACACATCTATTGGCAGCCGTGATCCTTCTTTGTATTTCTTGAGCCATGTCATTCTTGCTATTGATTTCAGACCCAAGGTATATAAAACTTTTCACTCTCTCAAACTTAAAAGAACCTACCTCAAATGGAGAGTTCAGATCAACCTCACCGCCAACTCTCATATACTTAGTTTTCCTCTCGTTGACTTCTAGACCAAGTGGTCTTGCAGCTGCTTCAAGGCTTATAAACGCTTCTCTGAGAGCCCGTTCAGACCTACCTACTATGTCAATATCATCAGCAAAACCAAGAAGCTGTGTCAGGCGATTGAAGATTATATCTTTGGTCTGAATACCGGAGTCTCTTACAGCTTTCTCCTCTGCCAAATTGAACAATAGACAGGCGAGGGCATCCCCTTGCCTAACCCCACTGCTCACTTTAAACTCTTCGGAGTCGTCAGAACCGACGCGTATTCTGCATCTCGAGCTGTCCATGGTCATCTTGATTAGGCGTACGAGCTTCTGAGGGATGCTTAGCTCCTCCAAGGCACAGTATAGTTGCGTTCTATCAACGCTGTCGTATGCTGCTTTAAAGTCCAGGAATAAATGGTGGGTGACTACCTTACGCTCCATAGTCTTTTCTAGGATCATCCTCAGAGAGAACAGTTGATCAGTCGTTGAGCGTCCTCTTCGAAATCCAGCCTGATATTTCCCCAGTTCCTTTTCAGAATACGGGAGGATCCTCTCAAAAAGAATGTTAGAGAGCAGCTTATAAGCACACGAAAGGAGTGAGATTCCTCGATAGTTAGCGCATTCTGTTTGATCTCCTTTCTTATGTATTGGGCAGATAATGGCTGTTGCCCATTCCGTAGGCATAGCTTCCTTCTCCCAGATGGTCAGCATTAAATCATGCAGAGCTTTCTTGAGTTCTTCACCTCCACATTTCAACAGCTCTGACTGGATTCCGTCCGGGCCTGGCGCCTTTCCATTTTTCAATTTCCTCAGGGCGTTTTCCATTTCCTCCTCATCCGGGGGTTCAATAGAATTCAGGGAGTCTTCCTTCATTACACCTACTTCTCCAGGCACCGTTCCTCTGTTTAATGCGCCTTTGAAATGTTGTACCCATCTCCTTAGTACGTCATCTTTGTGGCTTAAAAGAGTTCCATTTGTGTCTTTGCATGCCGTCACTCTGGGCCTAAAAGCTGCCCTACCCTCGTTTATTCTCTGAAAGAACAGGCGACTTTCATTTTGGCCTCGCAATGCCTCTGTGTCCTCCATGTTCTTATTTTCCCAAGCTCTTCTCTTTCCGCGGAATAATCTCTTCTCTTCGCGTCTTTTTCTTCTATATGTTTCTTGGGAGAGCCTTGTGGGACGCTGAACCTTCTTTCTGTAGGCTTCATTTTTCACTTTTACTGCTTGAAGGCACTCAGCATCAAACCATGGGGGCCTTCTAGATTTAGTCTCGTAGCCAAGAGCTTCTTCTGCTGCCTGTTTCATTGCGTTGCTGCATCTCTTCCACTGTTCATCGACCATAGAGCTGTCATTAATTACTTCTTCATTAAGTTTCGTCTCCACAGCTTGTTGATACGAATATTGGTGGTCTGAGTCCTTAAGTTTAACCACATCAATCTTCTTCTTTGGTCGTTGGTAGTGGTTTTTAATCAGCGAAATTCGTGATCTGACCTCGGCAATGCTCAAATAGTGATCCGTGTCCATATTTGCACCTCTATAAGATCTTGCATTTATCATGTTGGACTTGTGACGGGCACTAATGAGTACATGGTCTATCTGTGATGCTGTTTGCCCATTTGGAGAGATCCATGTTGCTTTGTGGATATTCCTTCGAGGAAAGAGAGTTGTCTGATGTATAGATCAGATGAAATAATTCAATTTTGAAATAATTTATCTATACAATTTTTTTATTATATACAACCTGATCTAGATATTCCAACATACTTTCATTTTGGAGAAAGCAATCTGTTCGTAATTATTTTACAAAATAATTCAAAGTTTGTCTTTGCGCTATATTTATAGTGATTTCAAACTATATTTAAGGAAAGTCGTGCTAGGGGTATTGCTCATAGGTTTTTTTTAGATTGGTTAATGTTTATGAACTCTGTTCGAATCGATCTTACAATGACCTTTTTTTTACTTGTTTTCTAATTTTCTCTGATTTTTTGATAGTATATTATGAAAACTACATAACAAGAGGATGAACTTATCATACGAACAATGTCGATACAAATTGTAACAAACATTGCTTTATAAAAATATATTAAAATAACATTAATGAATGGTGGTGTTTTTTGGTACTCAACAAGAATAGAATCTCTAAGAGATGGAATGGAGTTTCCAATATTAAAATAATGTCAATAATATAATTCTAAAATAAATTTATATTTTTAGCACTTGTCAGCACCTCAGCTCATCGATGGCATCGTAAATCTATCAAATCATTCCTAAAATTATCGATGGAATTCATTACTTTATTAATCGAATGATCACGGATGCCTTAGCGTTTCCATCGGCTATTTTAGAGATCTGCATGATATAACTTCATTATTTCCTAACCTGTTACATTATAATTTAAAATCATTTTTATATTCGTTTTTTTTTATTTCATAGCTTTTTTTATTAATATTTTTTACTTTTTTTGCAGTGTGTCTGAGAATTCTCTTTTTTAACTCACATTTTGCATTTTTAGGTGGTCTATAAGCATTTTTTTTTTTCTTGTGTTCATGAGTTAGTTACAATTTTTACTGATTTGTAAAATGTTGCAATTCCTTCATTTATAAAATCCTTAACTTAAGGTATCTTTAAATTTCTCGTGTGGTTTTGACACTTGTTTATATGGCTGCTCCTTTGACTACTTTTCTTAATATTATATTATCAAATGATTGTAGCCGTTTTTTCAGTTGGTTTAATAATCATTGAAAACAATGGTGTTCCGAAAAATAGAGTACGACTTATGGAAGTTAATAAATAATTTAGTCTATTTGTTTTCAGTCTGTTTCTAATTTTTTTTTTTTTTTTATAAAAGTGTGCCTAAAAACTTAAATGTCCGATAAAAGTGACTCCAAGATATCTAGACAGTATGTTTAGGTAGTTTATTTTTACTTTTTTTTATTTTGATTTCTAACAGTAATTTCTTCCTCCCTTTTTGGAACGAAAATACAATTATCTTGGTTTTATCAGAATTAGTGTGAATGTTTAATGTGTTCCGTTCATAGATTATTTTATGCAGTACATGTTGTGGGAGCGAAATTTTTCGAAATTCATCTATTCAGTGGAAAGGTATTTCCTAATCTTTTTGTTTCTTTTTTTTTCTTCATGAGTTTTGTCACATTTCAGATTAGTCAACCTTCTGTTGTAATCCAGCTGGTCCCTCCTTAACTGAGCATAAATCGCTGTCCATCGGTGCTGGATTCAATCTATTGTCATTCCATGGATGGAATTAGCGCAGAGTTTAGGAACTTAGTCGTATTAAATAGTCTCCTTCATGGTTATTCTTATTGATTAAATTATTTGTCAATATTTTTCAATGCTCTACGGATTATGGTTACTTTTCTCCTCAATTATTAATTACAATAATAGTTAATTTCAGCCCAATGTTATTAACATTAGTATTTTCTTTAAACAGTGGGATACTCATTTTGATAAAATTTAAGCATTTTATTATTTATTATTTTTTTTCAGCTATGCATAAATGAAATTCAATTGCTAACTTGATCGTTACATGTATTCTAAAAGAAATTGTTTGGCTATGAAATACAGTATACTGAAGTGGTAGAATCGGAGAAACAATTACAGGGACAAATTAATTCTGTCGTTCACTATCGGTTCGTTGTAAAACTTTTATAATTCATTTAAAAGTTTTTTTGTCTTTAAATGCCATAAAGCTTTCATATTATATATGAATGTTATCTTCATTTAAATAAATAAATGACTCGATAATTTTCGATTTTAAAGAAATTATCTTATTAAATATTATTATATAAATAGGCCAAGTTTTGAAAACATGCAAATTTATTATTGTTTTCTTTTAAATTTTCAACAATGATTAAGATCGCATTTTGACCTCTGGGTGATTACGAGTTTCATTAAATAAGTAGCATGAATGTTTTGCAATCACTGAAAAGGTTAATAGATTTTGCGGACGTATTTAATCCGCCCAATATTGATTTTTAACACAGGTTTCTTTGAATATGTCCGGATTTTTCTTGTCTGTTCATCTTTTGTTTTTTTTCTTTCATATCAAGAGTGGATGATATTAAACATTTTGTAGGTCTCTTGTTATTTATATTTTTTAGTGTTTCTCAAGTTTGAGAAAGTTATTTTTTTTTTTAAACAACGATTTGCTGGTTATTCAAGTTTCCTTTTAAACTAATACTTTTTATTAAAAATCTATGGATAAGTAGTTCTAGGGATTCGTTCATATATAATTTTTATATGTTCAGTCGTTTAATGACTTTAACTTAAAGCTTTAGCAATTTAAAGCTTGATTAATTGATCGATTAAAGATTTAGCACAATTAGATTTTATGTGGTTTATTGTTTTATAAGCAAATGAACTGTCACTTAATTTTTCCTAATCATTTTGATGTGTTTAGTTTTGAACTAAAATGTTTAAAAAATAATATTTAAAATGAATAATTATCGAAGTTTAATGTTGGTTATAGAAACACGAACATAGGAGAGATTGTATTTATTTTGCGATTGTAATTTTTTTTTTTTTTTTGCAGCGATTAATAGAAAAACTTAAACATTTTTAGTTACGAAACAAGTTATGCATGGACTTCACTTCTAGCTTTCGACTGGTGAATTTGAATTGTAAATTGGAAATAGCCCGTCGAAGAGTCGTGCGAAGGAAAGTCTGTTTAGATAATGCCGAACAGGACCGTACATAAATAGGCTTCGTTAAAGGTGATTGCACGCGAATTATGGAAATAGCAAAATATCATCCTTACTTAGCATTTGTTTCTTATCAGTATTTTTAAAACACGTTTTCTTCTTTAATTGTGCGTAATTTCATTGATTTTTTTTGTAGATTATAATAATAAAAACATTCATTTATAAAATTAACGTAAGAAAATTTGTTCGTAAATGTGATAATTCATTATGAGAGTCATTGGCGCAGACTTCCAGAGGAGGGCGACCGTCCCTCTCGCCCAATAAAAAATGTTAAGGGGCGAGAATATAAATAATTATATATATATATATATATATATATATATATATATATATATATATATATATATATATATAAATAATTAAAATCAATAATAAATAAGCTACATGGATTACTAAGATGTGTAAACTATAATCGATTAAGAATAGTCGATTAGCTTGCTGCACTATGGCCTGGTAGTAGATTTGCAACAATTTTATTGATAAATTTTACTTTTATTTAAATTGTCATTTATATTCAAATAGAATAATTTACATCAACGCATCGTAGGATCGTAGGATTAGGAATCATCAATGATCGATCAATTTTCACTTCATATTCTTATCATATTTTCTGCATTTTTATTTTTTTTATTTGAGATTGTACACACTAAGAAATCAAAGATTTTTTTTACTTTTTTATATTAAGTCATTTTTAGCTGAAGGAAGTTCTAGAAATAATTAATGTTATGAATGAAGGCTGTCTCCTTTCCACCTGTGTCTAATCTTAACAAATACTTTATATATTAAACTGTATTTTGTATAGTTATTTCCGTTAGTTGTTTTATATTTACTTGTTGTATTTATCATTTAATACAGTTGTAAATTTCAATAATAATAAAAAAAATCAATATTATATTTGTTTATTTCACAATAATTATGTTCAATTTTTACACATTATAAAAAGTAAAATAAAAATTTCTTAGAAAAGTAGGATCGCGTTGGAGGTTTTTCTCTTTGATCACGGTTTTTCCAATATTCTCTGATGGGCTATTAATTTATTAGTGTTTGATATTGTATTCTTAAATTATGAGTATATGAAATTTTAGTAATGCATTTAAATTTTGTTGATCAGTTTCTTTTATTGTGCTATTCTTGTATTTTACGAGATGGTAATAATTTTTTGAATGATGCGTTTAAAATTGTTTTTTCGTGACGTATTATATTTGAGTCGCTGTAGTTCCAATTATAACTTTTTTGTATGAAATGTGTGGTGAGAGGAGTTTAGTAAAGTTTATAAGATTTTTCATTATCATGTGCAGATATATTTATTTTGATACACTTATCATTTTTTTTTTTATTTCGATGGTTCAAAATATGATTTTCCACTATTCTCTTCACAGAGAATTTCATACACTACATATGATTTTAATTCTAATTTATCTATTCCTTGGATTTAACTTTATTATCTTCATTAAATAATGGTATTTTTAAATTTTATAGAGTAATAACTTTTATTACATAACTGTAGTAAGTGAATTGTCCGTTTTTTCAGTATTGCACTTGTTATGTTGGTGAATGTGATTGTTTAAGGAAATTGCACATGATTCGTTATGGATACCCATTTATTAAAAGTCGACTGTCGAATTTATTTTCTATTGCTTTTGGTGGATTGGGGTTCATATATATATATATACATATTCATGTATATTTATATTAATCCCAACATATCTCTCTCTATATATATAAGTGTCTCTCTCTCTCTCTCTCTCTCTCTCTCTCTCTCTATATATATATATATATATATATATATATATATATATATATATATATATATATATATATATATATATATATATATATATATATCAAACTGATTGAACCATCTCTTATTCTCACACTTTTTACAAAGATATTAGTAGAATGGAACTGCGGCAAATGTTCTCTTTATGAGCTATTAGGAAACGGAAAGAGGTCTCATAATTTAGGGTTTGGTATTGGTGTAACTACCGTAACAATGTATCTTTTTTTTTTAAACGTTTCATAACAAAAGTAAGTTATGTTCATTCTAAAATTAATTTTTAAAAAATGTTTATCATATCCATGTTAGGAAATTTTGTATTTTTTTTTTTTTGTTATCTTTCCTGCAATATTTTAAAAGAAAATACGACCAAAACCAAAGAGACTTGAAAAGTCTATTTATAATCGAAGGTAAAATAAGTCATAAAAATAAAAATAAGCTGAGAAATCAATTAAAATGAAACAGATAAAACGATCTTATCTCATTACAAATACAACTTCAATATATATATATATATATATATATATATATATATATATATATATATATATATATAATTTGATTTTACTTCAGTAAATTGTCACCTATTGTAAATTGTGTTGATGACCATCAAATGGTCTGATGGAAATCATAATTTCAGGCTTACGTCACTTAAATATTAAATATTAATGTATTATTTGTATTGAGATAAGATAGTGATAATTTTTTATTAAAGTAATTTAAAATCATATTATCTTAAATTTTAATTACTTGAATTATTCGTATTGCTTTATACATATATTCCCTTTTATATCGTTTTGAAAAGATGTGGATTTTGGTGTAATTTTATTAGATAACAAGCTATATATTTCAGTTTAATTAAATAATTAATTACTTTTAAGGAACATTTTGGTAATTTTGATTATCATCATTGATCAAAGAAATTCATTTGTGGTAAAAATAAATATTAATAATTATGAAAAAAAAGTAGATGGATACTTTTAAATAAATTATTTTAATAAATTTAAATAAACTTGGACCATAACAATGTGAACCGACTGTCATAGTGATTACTGTTACATAACAGGTTAAGGTAGGCAGACACAATTTTGCCCTGGGGCGTACCTGACGTCACGCGGCCACAACTGTGCCTACTGGAGACCACTTGATGAGGGCCTCCCCCCCTTCCTCCAACATGTCAAAATAACGAGGTTATACAGGCCTAACGATCCAATATTTTTTTAAGTCAGCTTTTTTTCTTTCGACTTTATAATCAAATTGTCTTATGATCTAAGTGGAAAGCAGCTGGGTATTCAAGAGTTTCTAGTACGTCATTTAAGTAATTAATTTAATGAGGAACAGGCTTTCTGAGAATTTTATTCTCACGAATTCACGAAATTTTAGACGGATGTTAATAATTTTATAAAAAAGGGCCTGTATGGTGGACAATTGTTGGTAGTAGTTCTCTTTTTAGAAATTCTAAGTAGACAAAAATATTTTTTACTTATTATACTAGGAACTTGACAGTTTTTGGTTTTCTTCGATAAGGCACAGATCGTGCATATTTTTTCCGATCTGCAGAAACCCGTCCATCCACTTACACGAACCGTACTCCTCATGTAGCAGGAAGATCGGAACAGGTAGCCAGGAAGTATGGAGGGGGTCCGCCAGGCGGGGTGGGGACCTAGGAGTAACCGCCAGTCTCGCGTTATTCTGTGTCTCGTTCGGACGGGCTTAGTGTTCTCTTTACCGGCTTCTTTAGCTGTCTTCTGCACCCGCTGGACTCTTGGTATCGAGGTAGGTGAGCTATTCAATAGCCATGGTATCTTCCAGTTGGACGAAGAGGTCTCTCCGAAGAGTAGGTTATCGGAGACTTCAATTCCTCCAGTCTGCCCAAAGGGGCGTAACTTTCTCGAGAAATCGTATGTCGGTTATCAATGTTTTTCTTTTTTAGTAATACAAATGTTTTTAACTGCAATGTGTAAAAACATTAAAATTTAAATGTTTTAATAAAAAAAAAATTATTTAAAAACTTTCATTTTAATATCAGATTTGCTTAGTAAAATATGTTGTAAATATATATACAATAGTTTTGTAGTTATAATTTAAAATTTATTGAAACTCTCAAGCGATAGTTTAGGAATTAACCTTTGTTTATGGATCAATTATCCCTTTATAGTTGTTTATATTAATTTGTTTGTCTCTTTAAAATATCCGATATTCACTTCTTACCATAGATTTTTCATACTTTTCTTCTCTTACACTCCCTTCGATCGGTTTTCTTGTTACCTCAGGAGTGAAATCTAGCGAATGAACTTGACGGAACGACTCGCCGTGAACAAAAGAAACGGAAAGTGACCTGGATCGTCCGGAATAGAACGGCTAGAAAAAGCTGTCACACTTGCTAATAGCCGGACGAGGAAGAAAAGCCACCTTTCCCCGAGGGGGTCACTGCCCCCAACTCCCCCCCCCCTTCTTCGGGCTCCAATAAAGAGGAATCGCTTTATGATCTCTGTGGTCGATGTGGGATTCCGATAATATCAAACAGAAATTAGCATATTTTAATTCCTTTCCAAGTTAATTCAAGTTTAAATAATAAGTAAAATATAAATTATATATATGAATATATATATATATATTTGTTGTATATATACAACAAAAAAAAAAAAAAAAATATATATATATATATATATGAATATATATATATATATTTGTTGTATATATACAACAAAAATATATTGAAAATATCTCTAAGCCGAATCAGGAACATCAACAGCATTATTTATGAATAACCTTTGAGTTGGGAATTAATGACGGTAATATTTCTTTCTTTTTTTTTTTTTCTTTTTGACACTGACAGATTCGGTAGGTTGCGAATTTTTGCGTCACTCTTTTGACGTTAAATCATAGCTCTTTATTAAAATTTTTATTTTACATTGAAAGATAAGACTTTTCGTAATCAATCTTTTAAAATTAAAAAAAAAAAAGTCATGAACTCTTAGAAAATATATTTATATTGTTAATTATTTCTTAACAAAAACGTTTATCAATTTTTTTTTATACAACTAATTTTTATCAAGATGGTGATTTAAATTCAGTAAGTTTATTTGAAACAACAATTTACCTTATGTTATTACTTTGGACTGTGTTTATTAATATTATATGAAACTTTAGTAGTCCGTAAAAATATAAAAAAAAAGGTAATACTATTATTTTGATAGTAACTCATCCTGGACAATTTTAATATCAAAAATAATTAATTAAACTATCAAATACTTAATTAATTTGAAAATGGCGGTTTATGAATTATTATTGACTGTCTGAAATATTATAAAATAATACATTTCAAATTAATATATGAATACCTAAAAAGTTTGTTTTGTAAAGTTGTGAGATTATTATTATTATATTCAATGTCAGTCTTAGATCAACTTAGATTTTTAACTACCGCAATATCTTGTATCCCTGCGATCTTATTGAGTAATTTATTATTTAGTTTTACCATCATATTATGATATTGATCTGATAAAATCTATGTTTTTAGAAGGGACTGAAGAAAAAAATAATCTGCTACATAAATTACACGAGTTATAATTATAAATTGACATATTCATGAATGTTAAATGGTCAATAAAAAATAATATATTTTTTTTTTACTTCAATTCGACATACATTCTGATAGAATTTATATTTTTTCCAATATAAAAAAAAATAAGTTTCTTTAAAAAAAAAAAATTGATGTTTCTTTAAATATTGACGAAGATTCCGTTTATATTTTATAATTAATATGATTTTATTATGCACAATTCTTCTTAAGTTCCTTATAAGTTATTTTTTTTTTGTATGATCATTATGGTTTTCATTGAAAAATAAAGTTAGCAACTTACGGAGATTAAAAAACGTTATCTGAACAGTAAACATTATCATGGTTATTAATGACGACTTGGATTTCTTTATATCTTCCCATAAAAGTTTAGTTTATTCGTTTTAGCTGTTAACACTTTAATGAATGATTTATTAATATTGATTTTTTTCGAACATTTAATTTAAATAATTTGTATTCAAAGAAATAAATTAATAAAATACTGAATAATATTGTTTTTTTTGTTTGTATTTCATCATTATTTTTTTCGTTAGTTTAAGAAACTTACAAAATCAGATTCAAATATGTTAATTTTTCAATTATCCATGAAACTCAGTATTTAGCTTTTAGTGGTTTTAATGTTTATAATTTACGCGTTTATTTTATTTTTTCATTTCATCATTCGTTTACATAAAACGAAAAAAAAAAAATGTTTGCTTTTATAACATTTATGTCGGCACTCGTAATTAGATAAGAGTAATGTGAAAATCATGTTACAAGAATATAAGATTATATCAACAAAGCATAAATATTAGTTTATCCATATCAAGAAATGCATTATTCCAAGACTTCTCATTGGTTGAGCAGAAATAATCTTTGATATATATATATATATTATAATATATTTATTTGAAATCGTAATTATGACTTATTATAAGGCCGTTTGATGAAACAATGAATATTGTTATTTGAAACAATGACATAAATATTTTTTTAACATAAATATTCAAATTAATTTTAATATATTACAGTTCGGTTAAGATAATAAAAAAATGAATAAAAGAAAAAACACGTATTGAAATATAAATATTGATTTAAAATAAAAAAAACTTATTTTGGTTGCATTATGTTTACAAATCGGAAAGTGTTAGATTAGCTTTGAAAGACAAAATAGTATTTATTCTTATATTAATAAGAATTAAAAATAAGCATAAATCATAACAAAGATAGGCAGGAAGCCATGTCAGTAGACGATATCTACGATAAATAAACAATCTATTGAAAATAAAACTTAAAAAAAAAAAGAATTAAATTATAACTCTATACAAATTAAACGTTATAAATAACACAAACGAAATCCGATTTTACACCTTGTTGATTTGATAACAGATCTTGATAGTGTATTTATAAACGTTATTATTTCCAGTTTTTGTTTAAGAGTTCATCATATTCCAATTTAATTTTTTTTAATATTATAATAATTATGTTTGGATTTTATATGATCGCTAAATTACCTCATCATTATATGACTTTAAAACAATAAATAATAGTTTAAATAATTTAACAGCATATAAAAAAATATATTGTTTTTATGATATATATATATATATATATATATATATATATATATATATATATATATATATATATATCTTATTTTTTATAAAGTTTGGTTTCTATAGTACTATTTGTTCCGTGCAAATAATTTGCAAAGAATATTAATGGAACAAATGACAAAATAATAATGAAATTAAATAATTCATTATTCATCATTACTTCTTATTTTTTGGGTAATAGTAATCGACCTAGGAATTTTTGTTTTCATTGATATTTACAATTGTATTATATAAAAAAATACAACTAGTAAATGTGCATATACAGTAATAATACAATCACATGAAAACGCTTGTTGACAAACTACCCATTGGTAGCACTTTAATAATATATTTACATAAGTAGATCACGAGGCCATCTTCTTTTCATACTCCTCGGAGGGAGGAAAAAAAATTATTGTTGAAAGACTATTATAAGACTTCTTTAATGTTTTAACTAAATTGTCTACAAACTACTATAGTCTGCATCTAAGTTAATAGTAGTCCGAATTTTATGACTTTATTTTTCCTTTATAGGGAATTTAGTGATTTTTCATTCATTTGATTATAAATTGCGTTTATAATCAACAAAAAAATGTATATTTTTTTAGTTATTCGCAAATAATTTTTTTCTTTCATTCCTTTTTTCCTGAAATTTGGGAGGGGGATTGACTATTTTACCACATGAAGAAGAAAAAATATCTTCAAAATGACAGCTCAATAATTGAATTCTATTAAGAATTGACGAAGATATGGCCTAGCGATATAAAAAAAACCTTTGAGAAATAATATATAAAGATTATTAACATAATATGTACATATTTTATTATTTTTTATGTCATTAAACCAAGCATAAATTGTTTAAAATAAGATTTTGTTTTTCTTTTATGCTGTTGAACTACTACATGCGTCGACACCAGACTACAATAATGTTTGTGGGTGCTGTCTTATCTTTTTCTGTGATTTGGGACAAGTTTTTCTTTAAAGATTTAAAAATTTCAAAAATGCTCATTAAAACCGTACGCTTTAAAACCTTGAGTTGCGCATACTGTTATTCCAGACAACGCACGGTTAAGCTGGACGCATGGACTCACCCTCTAGCAATGTCTGTTGCCACGGTTGCTATAGGATACTGTCACATGTCCTTAGGTTTCTATGAATGACAGAATAGGATAACATATATCCTTTTTCCTTAAGTCTGGATTTCAGGCTGCGGGACGATATTTGAGTCCCTATCTTAAAAGCTACTTCACCTTTAACTGCTAGTAATTGGGAATGATATTTGGTAATGTGTTTTTTTACTTTCCTACCTATACTAAGTAAGAAACGTATTGCGATCGGGTTAAATTTCCGATATGCGGTATTCGACGGATCTATACGTTTCAGAGCCCCCTGAGTTCGATAAACCCATTTTTAGCCATTGATCTGTCTGTGCCAAGATTTTCTCGGGAAACTAGTAAATTGATTTTGTTGCTTCTTTTTTTTTATTTTATAGGTTATTGACTACTAATGCCTCATTGACACATATTGGGTGCTCCCTGCGGAATAACGGCTGCGCAATAAATTAAAAATACATTATTCTATAATTTCCTAATTAATTTCGTTTCAATTTCTGAACATATACTAAATTTCCAAGAAAATTCTATACGTTTCAGAGCCCACTGAGTTCGAAAAACACATTTTTACATTCTTATCCATTGGTCTGTTGGCTGTATTTTTGCCTGTTTTTTTTTTTTTTTTTAAAGGTAATGAAATTCTATATTAAACTATATAAAAATCGTTCATTTCGGACAACTATCAACGAAGTTATAGCTATTCAATTTTCAATGTAAGATTACGGGTTCAAATCCTGGTGTTAGAAAGGATTGAATGAGAGAAAAAAGATAATTAAGTGAAGATAAGAAAATCTTTTGCCCGCATCACATAAGCTTCACTATTTCCGTTACTATTGACATAAATTATTGTTTGATAAAATTATTCTATGGCACAAAATTTTCGATCAGCAATATTAGAGAGTATTGAAATGTTTACACTGATCTACCTTAAGCCGGTATGCATTGCTTTAATTTATCAAATAAATCGTACTAAAATCTTTTCTTTGATCAATTTCCAGGAAAATATATCTAACTCAATTTTTTTTTTGGATGTATGCAAAGATAAAAATACTTTTCTGAAATAGGTAGGAAAGTCGTGTGAAGGGACACACCAGATTTTTTTTTATTGAATTCGTCTGTGGTTTTTATTTAAAGTTCTTGATGAAGTCAACAATTTATTACCAACCAAGATCGTCCTAACCATTTACTGCAGTTCTCAAGTTCTTATTTTGAAAATTATATATATTTTTCTCCTTTCGTACATGATGCTTCACAACTGTACATCTGTAAAGACCTTAATCATTTAAAAAAAAATGATAATTCACAGATAAAACAACACTTTCTACTCTGCAACCCAATAAGGATCTGTACGTAAAATACTTAATTAATATAAATTAGTGGATAACCGTGTCTTAGCTATTTCCCAGTACGCCTAGCTAAACCATTACTTCAAAATCGTCATTATAAAGGGTGAAACTTCATTTCAAACGTATTCATTGAATAGACTTTCTTGATATTATTGCACTGCTAATATTAATAAACATGTTCCTCCTATATCGCTTTGATATTGAAAAAAAAAAATAATATTATAGCACAAAATTTATATAATTTCCTTACATAATTTTTTTTTTCAAATTTATCTGGGTTTTAGAAAAAAATATAAATAATCGTGCATTTGAACAAATTTTTTTTTCTTGTGAATTTATAATTTAGTTTAGTCGTATTGTCTATGGTGTTGTTTGTTTGTAGAGCATAAATGAGTTAAACATAGATTAGGGACGTGGTATTTTACTTGTCATGAACATGAATAGTCTCAGTATTTATTAGCACTTCATTATCTATTTTCGTAAATAAAAAACCTTGTTACCTTATGCAAGATTTTTTATCTTGTTTACAATTATTTATTTTTATAAAATTACTCTTTTTTTATATTCATTTGTTCTACTAAACTAAACTAAATTATTCGAGCCAAATTCCTCAGTTTTTCCAATTTCTTATTCTTTTAGAAATTTATAAACAAAGATTTAAACATAATGGTAATCGTATTGGTACGATTTGTACCCTGCTCTGTTGACCTACTGTGCCCATTGGGTACTCTGCCAAGGAGATGCCTTGCCTCCTGTAGAATCTCCAAAGACCGAAGAAAAAAAGGTTGAGGTGTAACTCAAAAACGCTATACAACTGCTTTATAAATAACTTTGAAAACCGCCCTTTTCGTAGAAGTGTTAGCGCATTGGATAGGTGTTATTGCTTAAAAAAAAAAAACATATACTCAGTTGAAAGATAAGAAATTATCACTTTGTGAAATCAAAATATGCATTTAGTGTAAATATATACGACAAATATAAGGGAGTGTCATTTTCTTGCACCCATAGTATTTTTGTATAGATAAATAAAGTCAAAATTCACAAAAACATATTTAAAAGTTAATCTATATTAAAAATTCTCTTAGTGGCTTTTTGCAATAATCCGACTAAATCTACAATTTTTATGTGATATTAAATTTTTAAAAAAGTTTTAAAAATCATAGTTATAAAATTTTAATGTACGAAATAAAAAAAAGGTAGACAAATAATAGTTTATGGTACATCATTTGAGTACAATGATCATAAGTAAAAGATACAAATTAATTTTTTTCAATCAAGAATATTTTTATTTAAAAAATAAATAGATTGGGAAAAAAAATAGTTTTTGAAATTCCTTGTCTTTATTTGTTAATTTGATTAATTTTTTGACGAGTTATTCTGTCCAATGAATTTTGCCAGATATTAAATCAAACTGTGAATTATTAAATATTTAAGAACATTTTTATAATTAAAAAAAGTAGGTAGACGTTTCAAATTATTTATTGCTGATATTAAATTGAGTGGAAAATTTGTTTAGAAATTAAATTTTTAAAAGGTATTATTATTTGTGTCGGATAAGTTTTTTCGTGAAAAAAGTTTCTTCCTTGGAATACATAATTTGATTGAAATGAACCCATTAAATTGTAACTGTAATGTATTAAACTGTCGATGTGTTTAATACCACTTCGCTTATTCGGATACCTTTGCTTCGTTAGTTAGAATTATTTTCAAGCCGAAGAATTTTTGTTCTTGAGTAAAATAGGCGCGTACTGTTTGTTGGATGGGACAGTATCTTTCTGATTTACGAGTTTGTTGCTCAAGCATTTTCAATGTAAGCAAGTGTTTACTTGTTAAACATTGCCAAGGTATGTTTCTAGGATGTAGGAAAGCAATAACATCATGATATGATAGGTTTCATGTATGTTTTAATCATACTGATATAATGATATGTATGTTTGATATTTATTGTCAAATCTAAATCTATATTTGGTTATGAATTCAGTTCTTAGCTTTCAGAGGATAACTAAAATTTCTTTTACAATACCTCACTTAATATGCATTGAATAATAACTGCTGTCTCCAATAAAAATGTTTAAATCATAATAAAAATTAAAAAAAATTCATCCATTTTCATAATTTTTAAGTCCACTTACCATCTTATATTCAATTCAGTTAACGTTAAATATCTATGATCTTCATGGCGTTTTCTTTTTACATGCTATAAACATATGTTACTACTGAAGTATTTAGAAAGAACAATTCCGATCGCATATACGAGTATATCTGAATAAACGTAATATTCGCATTTTAAATAAGTTTTTAATATAATTAATTATTTATATTGTTTCCTATTATGCATGTAGTAATATAAGTAGAGGCATAATTTCAGTGTGTGTTATATTTTTAATATATTTGAAAGCATTTATAGCATGTAGTTCTGTAAATATTTAATTTTTCATTATAAAAAAAATTAAACTAAAACTACATATTGAATACCTTATATCACAGATTATCAACTACATAATTTGAAATTGTTGGTAGATTAGCATTTCAGCAATGTGCATCATTTATTATTAATTTATTTATTTATTCATTAACTTTCTCCGATCCAGATAAATTATCCTAGTTTTTTCAGCATGGTTATAACTCTTCAATCATAAATGTATTTTTTATTTATATATTTCATGCATTAAATATTTTGTTGCTACTTAAATATTTTTTTAAGTTTATGTTTAAGAGTGCTACCATTGGGTAGTTACTCAGCAAGTGTTTTCGTGTCATTATATCCATTATGTTTAAATTTACTAGATGTATTTATTTAATACAGTTGTAAATGTCATTAAGAAATAAAAAAAAAAGTTTATGTTTCATGAATGTTTACGTAACCTCAACTACCTTGGGTATCATTATTTTCGGCTTTGGATTCTGACATTTTCTTTTTCTTTGGTTGAAAGATGAATTTCACGTTGTAATGTATTCATTACACACTCCATCCTCACTAAAAAAATAACGTTTTGTGGCAGACCATAGTTTCCTCACCATGACTCCTGAAATGCAAAGACTCGACATGAAGTCCTCCAGAGGCGAGTGGCTGAAGACTAGGCGAGGCTTTCACGATTTCCGGCTGAAGCCTCCAGAACCGGTTCCTGGAGTATATTTTTAGACCGCCCCCTCTGTCGGTCACCGTGGTAGCATGGTCCTCAACCGGTGAACACCGGGGTCCTCAAGACGGCACCGCCCTTCCGAAGGGTAAGCTATCAAAGTTGCCTAAATAAAGTATTGTTTAAAATATTCGCGAATCCTATAGAATGGGGTAGGGGAGAGGTGGCCGAACGAGCTAAGGAGTATGGAAAATTCGGCAACCTGATAAACCGAAGATATGATGATAAAATAATTTAAATATGAGTTCGTTATATTTAAATTCTCAATATTTCTTATCATAGTTATCATAAAAAGTTCTGTGTAATATATTACGACCGACAATGATAATAATAACTTCTGAGGCATATTTATGCGGTGAAAATATTCCATTAGGCTCTGGTGGTAAGATAGAGTACTTCAGAAAGGTTCCCTCAAGATGTATTGGGGCGAATCTATTATCACGGATGATGCATTGCATCATCACAACAGACTGGATATACTTATTCCGAATGACAATAATATAAGCACAACAGAGAAGCTCCGTAAATACCAAGAACTGACGCTTGGAACGAAGAAATTGTACCATTTGAAAAACGCAGTGGTTAAACCAATCATAATATCGACATATAGTCTAATTGGCGATGGCTTGGAATTGTCCCTCGGTGTGCCATGAGAGGCGCAGCAAACAGTTCTGTTAGGTACAGCCAAAATAGCAAGTTTTTTGAAAAATAATTTATATCTGTAGGTGGTTAGTCCTGTTCTCCTTCTTCAGCTTCGAATCTATAAATACAGAAATAATAATAAAAGTAACAAACTGACAATAATAAAACAAACGAGAAGGTTCGATGCTGATACCACCAATCACTGTTTACCTGCTTCCATCCAAGGATCGTCGGCCATATACGCTATCTTCCCACCTTCGTAATGGTCTATACCTCAAATGCTTGCCAGTCGGTTCATCGCTCATAACCCTTTTATTGATTCGTTCTGGCAGATCAACCTCCATCTGTACAAGACTTTTCGGCAATTTAAATTGTAGGAATAGGAAACACGGACGGCTAGTCAAATAATTGAACAGAACGTTCTTATCTTCGAGAAGGAATTCCTTTAAAGAATATTTGGAGGAGTCCATCTCCTCTTGGATGGAGGACGAAGCAATCCCTAAGATGGTTCCGAATGAACCTCTCGACGGCTCTAGAAGAAGTTCGAACCAAACTGAGATGGTCAGATGATGTGGCGGGAGATGCAAGAGATATTCTGGGAGTGAAGAACTGGACGACTGATCCTCAGAACAGAGATGACTGCTGGAAGCTAGTGAAAATAAAAATAACGAATAATATTTAACTAGTGGATTTCTGGAAATATAAGACATTCTTCCGTAGAGCTACCAGAAATGTGAATTTACGCTGGAGGACAATGCTTGTTTTTGAAACAATGACATATCACGTTGAAATTCTGTATTGAGTTTGACCAGACCAGGTTGGGCCGAAAGCGAATCTGTGGAAATTCTATTTGTTATCGCTGCACTTGAAATGTTCCTGCAAACGGCTTCTGTATCAGTTTAGTATCCCTGTTTGATGATAAATCCGTTTCATATCGCAGCGGACAGATGAATCGCACACGCTATATGACTGATCACAGAACAAAGGGAATAGCTGCGAAGATTCTTCTCACCCAGCACTGCATGAACTCGACCAAGATCTGATTGAATTATCGGATTGTGCCGGCTCTGATAGATGGATCCCGTTCAATGGTCGCGGACTTTTCTTTGTTTCCAGCGGCTCATTGAATA
Organism: Nezara viridula; assembly: GCA_928085145.1. NCBI lineage: Eukaryota > Metazoa > Arthropoda > Insecta > Hemiptera > Pentatomidae > Nezara > Nezara viridula. The sequence continues at coordinate 120,841,902 of OV725081.1, read as the reverse complement.
TCGTTGGCTGCAGTCAACAATGCCTTCTATAGTGCCCTTCGTATCGGTTACTGATTGCTATCGTTATCCGTAACAGTTAGAGCGGCTGAAAGGTTAGCAGGTGGGGGAATTCCTCCTTTTGTCCAACCGTTCGAAATTGCCTTTTCCATTGCAACAAATAATTTTCACGTTTTTGACTGATTACAAAAGTGCCAGAAATGGAATTTTAACTTTTATTTTTTAATCAATTTCGATATGACTCGAACCTATTTTTTTTTCTAATTTTCTATTATTTCAAAACTAGAACTTTTTCCTATGCAATTTTTCAACTAAAGGTTTTACAGAACTTTTATTTTTAAAGAAACATTTATTTCAAAGTTCTGTTGATTACGCCAAAAAGTCAATCTAAAAAATTACTATACATTATTAACTTCTAAAACAATTAATTCATTTAAGATAATATATAAATCCAAACTAAGCCCAATAACTGTTTATTTCTCATTTTGCGCCATGAAATCGTTTTTTAAGAACTTCAATAAGTAAAAGTTAAACTTTTTCCTTAGCACATTTTCCCCCTAAAAAATTCACAAAAAGTGTTAAAACGGAATTTTACATAAAAGTTTAAACTTCTGGATTACACCTTTCAACATTAGATCATTAAGCAATAATACTCATTTTGGAAAATATTTAATAAATTTAAAGCAAAGGAGACCTCAAAAAACTATATTACCTGTGAAAAATCGATACAGTTTTTAATGAAATTTTCCCAACCGGAGGTATGGATAATATATATTATTTTGACGTAATAAACCCTACTTTGGATGTCGACAACTCGAACTCAGGATTGAAAATGGCGATTAAAACAAAGGCAAATCAGCTTGACATGATGAATGCTTAAAAAAATGTCTGCCTTAAAAAACTTTTTAATAAAATTTTATTATTAAAGCTTGCTCTGAAATAAATATTTTTTTGTTGCGAAAAAAAGACAAAACCAAATTGTCATAATTACCGATGCATATCACTTGTTAATTGTCAAAAATTTTTACCCGAATACTGTTTGACAGTATAACTCAAAATATATTAGTGTAACTTTCTCAATAATTTTATTAGTTACATCAGAAAATACTCCTACATTTCACTTAGGTTATAATTTAATTTAAAACTGAATAAAAACATATATAATAGATCACAATTTAGCTTTAAAACTTTAAAATAACCCAATATTTTCTTATTTTTACTGTCTACTAACAATTATATGGTAACATAACAATAAAATTATTGGTAGATTATAATTTAAGATATTTAAAACATTTTAGAATGAGAAAGATTTTTAATGGACGAGATAAATACGCAAATCGCTGAACAAACTTTCTCGTCGCAAGCGATCTTTTTATTAATCATTTAATATACGTACCGTAACTGATAGTTACCAATTGGTAATTATCGTTAATGATATCGAATTCAATCACATTAGTAATTAACCTAGAAAAACTGGTTTGAATATGATTAATGACACGTAGGAAGAATGACAACTCTTGAGAATACTTAGAATCGAAATGAATTAATTATCCAGAATTAAGTACGAGGTTATTCAATGTCATTGACTGATTGAACTTTAATGTAGCAATTTCTTTTTCTTTTTCATTAATAATATAGAAGATAAAATACAGTCGATTTTACTTCCATACGTGCTCGGGTCGATTTTTTAAAAAAAAGCTTATTTATGAATCCATGTCATCATTTTGACAAAATTAAATGGTAAATGATATTTTAATGATAAATATTTGAGCAATAAACGGCTGCGGTTGATTCACCTAAACAGTGATATAATCGTCTTGCTGAGTAAGCCAATTAGTTTATCTTAAAATGTTGCCTGGATTTTCTTTGCCATCTTATTCCTTTAAGGTTATGGCGTAGTACTCTTTGAGTAATGTTTATTCTATTTTTTTCTCATACTTTACGTATAAAATAATGATAAATTTATTTACTTTTTTGTTCTATTATCTGTTGGTCTTGTATAATCTCATTTATTCATACCTTTTTTTCTATTTTCAAATAGAATGGTCTAAAATGACGTTTTCTATTATTTGTTTAGAAGATGCTGTATCTCAGATGACATATTTTATTTTAGAGAAATTAAACTTGAAAAGAACTTTAAAAAAAAAATAACTTACTCCATATTAAATCTGTAACTAATTCCAATTACACTTATACTGTTCCTATTTTTGGAACTTCTCATTATTGTTTTACTTCTTAATTTTTTATTTGACATTAATACCTTGAGTCACCTTGGATTCGGGCCAAACGAAATTGACTGATTAACCCAGATTGAGTTGAAAATTAATTCTCCAAAACCTTGACTACCATAGACATTTACGACTTCCGGATCTTATAACAGCGATATACGTAGTATTTTCATCTTATGTTGATTGGTTTTTTAAATTAAATTAATATAATTTTAAAACAATTAGAAAATTTTATTTTTTTTTTTTTTTAGACAAATAGAGATTGTTGGAAAATATAGTCATAGTTTTTGAGATGTTTTTGGTGCGATATATAATACTATACATTATAGTAGTATTTTATTGCATTTGCCGAAGTTTAGACCCTCGTTGTAGGTCTTCATCAGAGAAAAAAAATATATATACAAACTATAAGTATTAAATAGTACCACGTAAAAATTATAAATAAAATATTGGTTGATACTAAACCAGGATTATATGTATATAAAATGGACTATACAACATAAAAAAAGTTGTGATAAAATGAAAATAAAATATTTGTTGATATTAAACTACTACTAGTATTAAACTAGTACACGTTACCAGATAAAGAAATTGAACACTAATTAGATAACTAAGTGATGTAGTGTCTTATAGTATCGTTATAATACAATGTCGTAGGGTAAAGACACCAATTATTGATACTTGTAGCTTAAATTTGATAAAATAAGTGTTTAGGTTCATGTATGATTTCAAACTTGGCTCCCTTTTAAAACATATTATATCAATCAGCCTTATTTTATCAAATTTAAGTTACATTTAATGATAATTACTTTGGAAAAAAAGAAAGAAACTAACTACCTACATGAAACGGTTTTTAAGTGATTCCTAAAGTCCTTTTAAATGTAATTACGCGAACAATAATAGTTTAAGAGATATTTTTTAAATATTTTTTCCATAAAACATGGTTATATTTTTCTATTTGGGGAGGGGAGCCTTCAGCCCAAAGCCTAACTCAATTTTCAACTTTTATGAGTAAAGACATTTTAAAACTTAACTTTATTCACAGTTCTGTATTTCAACATTGCAATCTGGAATCAACTAGTCAGTGTTTGTACGGATATAAATTTTCCAACTAGAAATATCGCTAAAATTACTTTACTCATACAAAAGTTGAAAATGGAGTGAGAAATTTTGTCAACTGAAAGATTCACATATGTTATCTTATTAGTTCTTCGATTTCTATATCTGGCAACCTATACTATTTTAATATCAACTAATTTATAGTTAGTATTTCTGTTTTTTTTTAGCCCTGGTGAAGACGTACAACGTGGGTAGAAACGTTAGCAAATTCAGTAAAATATTATTATATTGCATTGTATATTGTATATACTCCGACCTACTCCTCAAATTATAATCACGGTCTGCCATATTGATAGCTTGAATACATTTTAAGTAGAATTGTGACAAAAACTTTATTCTAAGTTTGTTGGCATCGTGTGATTTTTTTTTTTTATATGTTTTTTCTCATAATAAACGGAGATCTTGCTTGGCAAGATGTGTTTTGTAATAGCTTTCTACTATGCAAATGCTGATCAGACAATCAATGGTGCTTGCACGAACCAAAGAAAAACAGACGGCAAGAAGTTGATTGCACCTGTCACATGAGAAAAATACGAATTGTTATTTTTTATCCTTTTCTTTTTCTTCCTTGGAGTCCTTGGACTGGAGCGGACTTCCATCGGAGGATGTGAACCTGCCTCCATCGTCCCGGGACACTTTCACTGCCGCCCAACCAGTCCATCCACATTTTTTTTTCCTGTTTCTGTTTTAATTATTAACATATGTTTTTAAAACTTGTGTGTATGTTCCTGAAGTCTGCTCGACCTAGGATTAAGAATAAGCTGTTCTGAAGGAGGTCTAAATATATTAATTGCTGTTAGTCTTCCATCCTATCGGTTTCGATTGCTGTCAAGTAAGCGGCACTGTTATTTGAAAGTGAAGTTCCCACGATATTTAATTGAACCAGTTCTGTCAGCGTTTTCGGTCGCAGTCACCTATTTAATTCTGTATCGAGGATATGATATAATGGATTATACATCTTTGTGAAAGGAGGAAATATTGTTCAAAAAGTGACTTAAATTTTTGATGAAGCCTATATTTGAAAGTAATTGTTTTATGATGTTACATGTATACATACGTATTAAACACAAAAAAAAAAAAAAAAAATAGTCACGCTCAGAAGGAAAAATTACTAAATTATTTAGTTATTTAGTTTGTTAGAATCTTACCTAATGACTTTTGCCTAGTTATTTTGCAATAGCTCGATGATATACCCGAAACCATGTTTACTCTATTATTATTTATTTATTTAATATATCTTTGGCCCTGTTTTATAAGTGTATTAAGTCCAATTTAGTGAATTTTTATAGGTATCACCAGAAAGGTTATTTTTCTTTCTTTCTTTATGTCAAATGGACTAATTTTGCGGCTATTAAAATAATGAGCAGTCCTTTGTAAAGCATGGGTTATAACTCGAAAATTGAACTTGAACCTTTGGAAATTTCAAACATTCAATTCAATAACTTTTTTCCATAAATATTATTTTTACACATCACAATATGCACAAGTGCCACAGATATTTTCACTTATCATTTATCGTAGTTTAATTTTGTAATTAATAGAGTCAGGTTTCCTCATTCTCTTATTTTCTTTGTAAGTCAAAAGTTGAATTTATTTGATTAATAATAAATAATAATAATATAATAATAAGGCTTAGCGAACCCGAAGGTTCGATGCCGACACCACCAATCGCTTGTTACACACCTCCCTCCACCGTTCGCCGTCCAAACCCAGTCCCTTCAGATCGGCTTTAATGCAATCCTCCCATCTTCGCTTCGGTCTACCCCTCGGACGCTTACCATTCGGCACAGCAAATATTAACCTTTTAGGAATTCTCTCGTTACTAAGCCCAACAACTTTACAAGCCCATTTGATTCGCCGCGATGAAATTACCTCAATTATATTACCCGGATACATCTCACGCAATTCGGCGTTGTGTAACCGTCTGAACTCTCCGGTTAACTCATCCTTTTTTGGTCCGAATATTCTACGCAATACTTTATTTTCAAAAACCTTAAGACGCTGCTCATCCCTTAATGTAAGCGGCCAAGTTTCGCATCCATAAAGAACTGTAGGTAAGATAATTGTTTTATAGATTCTAATTTTTAAGTTTCGGGACAAGAGGCGCGAAATAAGTAGTTTTGTCACAGAAAAATAACAAGCATTCCCCGCCTTCAGTCTAACCTTAATCTCTTCTTCAATTTCGTTTTTTCTAGTTATCGTAGAACCTAGATACCTAAATTTATCTACCTGTTCAAACATATTACCATCTATATCGATATCACCAGTAGTATCGCCATTTTTGCAGCTAACCATATATTTTGTTTTATCCATGTTTATTTCGAGTCCTAGTTCTTTCCCGGCTTTCATTAACGTTGTCGTATTCAGTTTTATAGTTTCAACGTCTTCGCTTAACAGTACCAGATCATCAGCATAGCCCAGCACAGATGTTGTCCCGCCCAGATCCAACCCTTTCTCGGTTCGCATTACCTCCCTAATGGCATGTTCTAATGCCAAATTGAACAGGACAGGCGAAAGAGAATCCCCCTGTTTTAAGCCCGAACGAACCTCAAATTTTTCGGACAAATTATTACCGATTCTAACTTTATTGAGTGTCTCCATCAAGCACATCCTGACTAGATTTACTAGTTTTTTTGGAATCCCCTGCTCGATTAGAATATTATACAATTTCTGGCGGTCAATAGAATCGTAAGCCTTTTTAAAATCTATATACAGCTGGTGAACAATACCGTTATACTCCAATTTTTTCTCTAATATTTGCCGTAAAGAAAATATTTGATCAATAGTCGAACGATTCCGTCTAAATCCGCATTGGTAGTCTCCGATAATTTCCTCGGCGTATTCCGTGATTCGACTGGTTAAGATTAAAGTGAATATTTTATAACATACCGGAAGGAGTGAATTTATTTGATTGGAAGAAGTAAATCCTTATATATTATTTCCCAAAGTATTTTTTCGGTGCCCCAAATCTTTTTCAATTCTTCATCAAATGTAATGATTGAGCCCTCCTTTTGAAGATCTTTTTCTCCTTCAGTAAGAAAAGATATTCCCACTCCTCCCTCCCCCCCCCTCACCCAAAGTTTTAGGAGAAAAAATCATCGAATTCGGATAATTTTAGCTGAAACATTAGGTTATTGTAATTCGTAATCATTTTGTTTTGAAACATGAATTAAGTTTTATAATAATTATCTTTTCCTTAGTCGATTGCAATTACCAAAAAAATAAGAAATGATTCCTTATATGTGATACTTATAATTATTTAATTTACTTATTATTTTGCCATTTGTTCACAGCTCAATATTCATTGCGAATTATATAAGGATCAACTAGTATTAAAAATATATTTAAACAATTATTTTTATAATTTATTCAATTTTTCAAAAAAGTCAGTTATCCACTTATATATTTTATTTGTATTAATTTCTCTACTGGACCCTTCAATTATTTAAAGAAAAACCCTGCATATTATAATGCAATCATATTTTTATAGTCGCATTTTATACGCATGATAATATAGTCATAAAAGTATATTGGTATTAATAAAGCTAAAATGTTTTTTTCTTCCACTTTTTTTCTTTAATGGTTCCAACTTTAATTTTTTTTCATTAGTAAATGATCAATAAATAAGTGTATAGAGCCTTTAATCTTCTCCTTATAGAAAGAAAATGACTAATGTTCATTTAGAGTTCCAAAGATTAACCTGTGACTTTTATCTCAATCTAAAAATAAATAAAAAGAATCATTCTATTCTCAGACTAAAGTCAGAGGACTGCTGATTTTTAATTTTTTTCTTGATTTATTAAAAAGGTTCTTTTTTTGAAAATAAACCATAACCATTTACAATATTAAACGTCTATGCGGAGTAATGGGGAATGGTTAATCTCAGTCTGAGTCGAGTAATACTATCCCAACACGCTTATATGTTAAAAGAACACTAAAGAAGTAAATTGGAGTAAAACTGCTTTACAACTTCTTTCTCTAATCCTTCATAAACCTGAGAGCTATATAAATTAATATCCTAGTGAAAAGACTTACAGTAAATACTGACATTCCTCTAAACAAACTCTTACGCACTCAGGACGTATAAGCTTTCACTATAAATTACTGGGCAACATTTGTTGATTTCTCCACAGCAAGGCAACAGATAACATTTTAAGACGTGAACCAACCTCAACTTGTTGAAAAGGATCTGATTGAGAAATCCGAAATGTTGGACATTAACCTCTTAAGTTTAGGGCCTTTATTATGGCTAGTCTAACTTTGTCGAATTGAATTGATCAATATTAATTTCTGTTTTGCAATTAGAGCACAAGTTTTTCGGAATGCAATAATTAAGTAATAAGCAGATTGATAATGAAATAAATTTATATTTCATTTTCTTAATTTTGCCCATATGGATACACTTCTCATCTATATACGGTTTAGATAAAAATACCTTATTACAAAATCTTTAAATTTATCAATAAAGGTTTTAAAACATAATTAGCCTTTTAAAGTAAATGAAAAAAAAAACCTAAATTAGGCCAAAAATAATTAATCTTTACAAACGATTTTATACAACTTTTCATAAACACACCAAGTGACGAATAAAAAATATGGTTATAATTGACATGCCTCTGAACAAGAGGAGACTAAAAGGTGCGGGACGATAGCTGAATTAAATCAAAGAAAAGTTGCTGCCTGAAACTTTCTTTCTCCATGTATGTTACGTCATTATATGTTCGTCATCCGGTTTGATTATCTACAGTTAGATGACAGTACAAATTTATGTTTAAGAACAAAAAACTTTTTGAAACTCTCAGTTTCTATTTCCTACTGATTTGTTGAAAGGATACTTTCGTGGTGACCTCATTATTGTTTATTGTAACTTCATAAAATTATTACAAGGTCAAAAAATTAAAACTTCATGACTCCTTAACATTAATTTATTTTTATTTTTTTTTCTTTTGTTGGATGTTTAAGGTTAATAATAACAATAAGATTTGCAAAAATAACTTCCTAGACAGACATATATTCACTTTATTTGACACACATCATACAAATGTTGACCTTTCTGAATTATATTTCCCTTCATCAGAACTGCCTAGACTTCTTGTCAGATTTTTTTCTATTTTCTTAGTGTTCTACCTTTGTAAATAAAATTGTTATTTTTCGATTTTTAAAATTAAATATCATCAGCTGCAACCATATATTTTGTTGCTTACCAATTGTATCATTCTAGAAATGTGAATGTATTTCACAAAGGAAATTATTTTTACCAAGTTCATTAATATTAACCTAAAATATCCCAACAAAAAAAGAAACAAGTGAAATAAAAAAATTTAATTTTAAAGCGTCATGAATTTTGATTTTCCCCCCTACATATACCAATTTTATGAAATTCTACTGAATAAACTATGATATACCTACACAATCAAAATCACTATTTCTAGGGCGCTTCGCTACTGAAATAACAGATTAAAATATTTAAAAATTATTAATTACATTAATATGAAATATAATTGTAGAAATATTTCATGAAAAGATTTTATTATTAAAAAAAAAAAAGATAGGTGCTTGAATTCCGCAAATAATTTCGATTCTGATTGTTGATAATTATTTTATCAATGCCACAGAACTTTGTATAAATCTAAGAGATCTTTTCTGTCCCCTGGTTGTGAAACTCTAGAAATTTCAAAATCTGTGTTTGAAAATTATGTATTTCACTTTCTCCCGAACTTCTTTACCCGTATATTTCATAATTACTAAGTGGGAGAGACGAATTTTTTTCTATGTAAATACTGACCTGTCCCTTATATATCCTTTTGATTTATTTTCGCTAACAGGAGCTGTAAAATTGATGATTTACATTTAGACATCATTAAATATTTATTTAAACGGGAGCATTCGTGAATGAAACATTGTAATTACTGTTTGGATTTATGGGTATTTTTTAAATTTAAATTATTATTAATGAACTAGCTTGCGGCAGTTATTTGAATATTTTTAAAAATAATTTTCTTATTCGGCGTCATAAATATTTAACAATTGATTAGCTAGCAACTAATTTAACCGTTAACCATCATAATGATTCTGAAAATTGTTAGTTCACATTGAAAATAATTTACTATTTATTTTGAAAGGAAAATTATATCAAATTTAATTCAGAGATTTTTAAATACATTTTTTTCTGTTGCCACTTGAGTTGATGATTTAAAAAAATAATGATACAATTGTTCTTTGTGTTTTACCATATTTTTCTCCTGAGTTGTTGAATAGTTTTTGACGGTACCTATGTATACATAGATGTCTAATCCTATAAATATATATAAATATAATATTAGTATTATTTTCATTAGTCACTTTAGTTTACATTTATTCACAGGATTGATAGGATCTCTGCCCATCATTTATTGTTAGATTGTCATGTAAAGCGATAAATAATTTCTGTATCTTTAATATATTGAAAGTTTAAAATAATTGTTTAGTTGAGTATTTCATATAAAATTTTAAATTAAAATGGAAATATAAATATTGATATAATTATTTAGATATAAATAATAAGGATATACTGTGTTTATATTTATTCACATGATTGTATATGCTAAGAGTCGTAATACAAGTTTTTTTTTGTTTTTTTTGTGGCCTTTGCAGACCTTGTAGATCTTTTGCAGGCCTTTCTCCACCTCTACATGTCTTCGATTATTTCTTTCTAGAAGCTGCATGTAGCTCTACAGCATGTTTGTTGATTCCGTTTTTCGGGTTTTTGGATTTCCTAGTGGTCTCTTGCCTATTATTGATGCATTCATTGTCTAAGATTGTCAAAGATAGCATTATGACGACATCAAAATAAAAGGTGTTGAACAAGTGGAAAGAACGATTCCAGCAGCCCCTCAACCATGAAGGAAGAAGAGAAGACATGGACGACGCTGAGGACCTCAAGAAACCGAAAAAAATAGGACATTGAGAGACTCAGCGATATTTATAATAATCGCTAAATTTCTTTGCAATTATTATTAATAGATTCTTATTAAATTTGGTTTGTGTTAATTTAACGAAAATAATATTATTGAAGTTTTTATAATCATTTAGAAAGGTGAAATCACCAAAAGACAACTTTTAAAATTGTTGTTGACAGAATTCTTCGTTTATTTGTATAGGAATTTTTTTGCTATGTTTGGTTTAAAAACTAAAAATAAAATGATTAATATTTTAACTGACAGATAAATAAATATATGTATATATTTAAAAAATATAAATCACTTACAAAGTAAATAACTATTTTTGAATTTTAAATGGGTTTTGCAAACTAAAGAAAATTATTATCGACAGGAGACAGCTTCGTTTAAAATTCCGTTTTTATTACCTCAAAGTAAACTAATTCTTATTCTGGCATAAATATTGTTTCTATTTCGAACGGTATATTGGCTGTAAATTATGAAGAGAAAATATGGAGCTTGAATAGCTTCTTCATTCTATGCATTTTAACCTTGGCAACTGTTATGTCCGTTCTATTGTTATGTAAACTATTGTAATACTTACTGAAATATGATGTAATCAATTAAAAATACAAAGCACATGGCAAATTGAAAAGAAAAATATTAAACTTTGAAGAGTAGTTCAGTAGGTTTTATTTTCTTTTTTTTTTTTTTCATGACTAAAAAAACAATTTTTATTTCACTCTTATATATCCGTTTCCGAAACCTATACTGACCGGGCACCTATTCTGTTTCTCTTCTTTTATTTATATATTTTATTTTTTAAAAATCTGGTAAAACTTAATCAGATTTTTTTAAATTTTAATAAATACATTAACTTATTGTATTATTCATTTCAATTCTTAGTTTTAAAACTTTTGTTTTATATATATATATTTTTTACTTATAGCCATCTATCCAAACAACATAACAGTTTTGTGAAAACTTTATTGTAAAATATTTTGTAAAATTATAAAAGTTTAACGCATCTTTTTGTGCTAGTAATGGATTAGTAGCTTTGGTTTAATTAATACTTATTAGACTTGAGAAATTTTAGTTCCATCTTCTTTCTTACAATTCATTTGTTTAAATTCTTATAACAAGTCAGGCCATGATGAGTATAAGCCTTACAAAGGATAATGGATGATTTGTGCAGAAGCTCTTTTGTTGTAGACTGATTAATGCCCCAACAAGGAAGGTCTTAGAGAATTTTTCTTCTCCGCCGTAGGGGATTTAGTGCGAATTGTTAAAAAGATATGCTTCACTGTTGAATTTATGATAAAATGAATAAAATACAACTGATTTCTCTCTATTTAACTGATCTATGTCTAGTTTTATATATATGTATATATTACTTTAATTTAAATCATTTATGGTGTTTTTTTTAAGGATATTTGAACTTGAAAAAAAAGTAAAAAGATTGGTTTCAAATGGAGCGCAACGAATATAAATTTTTTTTCTTTCATAAATTTCTATTCAATCTTGCCGTTAATAAGCCTCTCATGTAGTCTTTAAATAATTTTAATCTGGGACTGAAGTCCCCTAGAATGACGTCATTATAAAAGGGTCTATTAAGTATAAGTAACGATTCTTTCAATATGAGATCCTGTATTTTAAAAATTATATTAAAATTGTTTTTAGGTTTTTTCATGCATAGTTTACTGATTTCCCCTTGGTAGTTACTAATTACTGTTAAATTAAAAATATCGGTTATTCCCAAACTAAATATTGAAGGTTTGAAATTCAAAATGGTATATTTAAATTTATTTTTAAAAAATTAAAAACAAAATTGACAACTAAAGATACCTGCATACTGCTAACAAGGATGTTCTTTATTTCATATTCTTTGCAATGAGCTATGAATAAAAATTGTATCTCAAGGGAACAAAGAGAAAATTTTCTTAAAATGCCCCAAAATTTTGAACTTTTTTAAGCGATAAAATGCTCAACCTTAAATCACCCTGTTTAATTAAAAAATACTAAAATATACTTGCTAGTATTCGTTATTTTTTTATTGTTAAATTAATATTATTGTTAACTTCCGATTTCATTTTTAATTTATTCTTTCCTTGTTAAAATAAAAATTAATTATTATATGCTAGTCCTATTCTAAAAATTTGAAAAAAAAAATTTTTAATTTTTTAAAACATTTTTTTTCTGATTCTAGTTTTATAATTCTTCTACATTTTAATTCAACTTCTATATTTTTATTTATTTCAATCCGTGATGGGTTTTATATTAATCTTGAATTTCCAATTATGCTTGTAAGTTATTTTTTATAAACTTTAAGCACACTGAACCCCCTAAAAAAGCTAGCATAAAAGGGTTGGTGTGGCGAAAATTTTGCGGTTGAGTGTGTGTTGACTACATCACCTACTATTAGACTAACGAGGTCAAGAAACAATACTTCCTTGTCGAGTTCCATTCATGGCTGATAATGGTTTAGATCTGGGGTTTTCAAACTTTTGTCCCGCGGGTCACATTGAGACTTCTCTTAAGTCCCATGGCCATATTGACATCTCCAATAAGTCCCGCGGGCCACGACTGGTGACGAAATATAAATTAAAAAGTTGTAGAAATGACACTCTAGTTGTGAAATGAGCTTTCTAAGAGAAATAACTAATGTAATAAAAGTTCCAGTAACCTTATTTTTGAGTGATTTATTGAATTACATATTTTAAAAATATTTTTTTTAGCCGTAAACCAATGACTTCCTGTCCTTCAGTATCCTTTAACAACACCTCACTTATTCCTGTTGAACAAATCCGTTACCTAGGACTCCACCTGAATAAATGTCTAACTTGGATTCCTCATATCAGACAGAAACGACAAGAATTCGCTCGAAGTTTCCGACTACTTCAGCACTTACTAGACAAACGCTCTAACCTTCCAATTAATTACAAAAGACTCATATACATGACTATAATAAGGCCTATTTGGACTTACGGAGTTGAGCTATGGGGCTTCACCAAACCTTCAAATTCCTCTCGTATCCAATCCGTAAAATCCTCAATGCTCCTTACTTTGTTACAAATAAAATCATCCACTACGACCTTAATGTTCCTTATGTATCAGATTTGGCCCAATCCAGATATCTATCCTTTCATAATAAACTTCATAACCATCCCAACTCCCTTGTTTCTAACCTTGCTTCTTATTTAGTTTCTGATAACCCTCCGAGGCGTCTGAAAAGAAGATGGCCCCGTGATCTCCTAATATAGAAACATTATTAGAGCGCTGCCAATGGGTAGTTTCTCAACAAGTGTTTCATGTCATTATATCCATGTACGAATTTACTAGATGTATTTTTTTACACAGTGGTAAATATCATATGAATAATAATTAAAAAAAAAATATATTTTTTTTAATTTTACAGTGTAGTCAAATAAACATTCGCTGGACATAGTTTGGAGCGGTCTCCATTGGTGTTTAAATTATAACTCCAGAACATTATAAGTTTTTTTTAAATGCATTTCTTTTTTCTTTGTAAATATTCGAGATAGTGAAAGATTAACATAGTTGACATTTTAGTATCTAGGGATCGAACTGCTTTCACATTGATTGACATTTTCTCCTACCATGCTAGATTACGATCTAAATTATGTTCTCGTCAAATTTCGGTTAGATGGGATCCTCCAGACCTGGCCTCAGATTGGATTATGCAAATGCAGGCGATGGTCCCCAATACCGCTACAATGGAGGCGGCCATATAATGGAGCGGAATGGGCGTGGTTTGGGCTATTCTTGCACGGGCCCCAATCACCTGGGGGTCAAGGTTGCTAACGGGACGGCTCATTGTGATCTTGGGGCGCTCTGGAGGAAAGGTTATTCTGGGCTAGGAGAGAGCGAGCCAGAAAAAAACAGTCTACGAGTCTCTGAGAGAAAACATTTTTCTCTTTTTTTTTCGTTTAATGGCTCAATGGATTACGGGAAACCTTCCTCTCTAAGATATTCAAAACCCATCCTAAGCCTGGAAGGATTCAAAATGAACAACATAGTTTATCGTAATCTTTTCCATGACGCATTGATGAAAGCTGGGAGAGAACTAGGTCTACAAGTAAATAGTAAAAACAAATGATATGATTACCTGCTGAGAGGATAACGATTGCGGTGGTATATATATAGGAAGAAGGTATTTAAGATAAAACGAAATTAACCAGGAAATAAAAGCAAGGTTAAAGGATGGAAGTGGTTGTTATTATTTGAAAAATTATTTACACAACGGCAAATTGCATGAATTATTATTTTTCGATTACCTCAAATCTAGACATTTCTGGCATGAGGGATTTCTTGAGGTACGTCTAAACCTATTCTAACCGGAGTGGCAAGGTCCGTCCCGTAGTACATTTCAACCCGTTAAGGTTTGGGCTTGAACACTCTCGACCATCATGCTCTCAAAATTTTGTGATTGAACCAGGAATAATTTAATTTTAGTAAAAAATGAGAATAATAATAAAATAGACTTTCTCATTTCTAATATGCATAGAACGAACTTGTATTTATTTCTGAGAGGATTGCGTTAATATTGATCTGGCGGTTTTGAGTTTCGGCCGCGACCATTGGATTCCAGTATGCAGAATGCGATTGGTAGCATCTTCATCAAACTTTCGGTTCCTTAAACTTTTTATTATTATTTATTCTTTATCACTTTAAAAAAAGGTTTTTCCTGGAGTGGAGAAAGATTAATTTCAACCACTTCATGTCAATTTTTGTAGTTTTATTCGATATTTAGGAAGCTCCTTACAATTCTCGTAGTGTTCAGCAGCACAGCTTTCTGGGCTTCATTTATCGTAGCTGTTGAGAGGTCCAACTTCTCGGTAGCTTCTACAGTGGATTTTGGAATCAGCCCATTGCTAGAGATCACTAAAGCCCTTACTGTCACTTTGTTCAGTCTGTACAGATCTTTTAACACGGCTGCAAGAATTTGCTATTTCATTCGGCGCAGACTGAGTTGGTGTTCCCAACATTTGGTACAGCGATATCTATTATCTCAGCTGTCTTCATAGTACTATCGATCAACACGATATCAGGTCTGTTATTATTATTAAATTGTAAAAAATAAATAAAGCATTTTTTATTTTTAGACCCGTATTACAAAAATAATATGAGTTCTACTAATATAAAAATATTTATATTGATAACAGATACGTAGTTAAGAAGTGATTCCTATTATCTGCAAATATATATTCCTTGAGGATAAAAAACTTTGCTTTTTTTTTTCAGTACTTTTCACTACTCCTAAAAGGCACATCAAAATACAGTAATGTTCATATTATGTAGTTCTGAACTTTTAGGAAATATCATGTATATATATATATATATATATATATATATATATATATTTCATCTGACATTTCGGAGTGTTCCTCTATCTACAGGGTTCTTTCTAGAATCAATATTTTCATTAAATTTTTTTTCATGATCCTACAATACATAAATAATGTTTTATCATATATTACTTGTTAGTTTTCAAGTGTATATCGTTCTTGGAGGGACTCATTTTCTGCAGTTTTTTTTGTTTGTTTTATAGTTCGACGACTGTACATTGCAATGCATTGCAGTGTGCCCATATGAGGGTGGATGATGAGCCAGTTACAGGCCATACATATGGATGAGCCAATCTCATTTTTGGATGCAATCTCTAGTGATCAGGGTAGATTCCCTCCATTTTGTTTCTTTTTTTTCCTACTAGTCAATTTTAAAAAAAGATATATTAATTCGTGCTATAAACAGTTTTTTATACTATAATACAGTAGTTGAGCCAGTTTTTACAAACAAAATTGTTTAGTGATTTACATATTTTGCTAATTTTTCGAAATTATTATGTCTTTATTCATGAAATTTCAATATTTAACAAGAGTGATAAAGGACTAAGAATTGATAAAAGGTGTGATAAAGAACTAGACGAAAAAATCCCCAGTGGCAAAACTGTTATTAGCAATGTAGAAATTGAAAATATATTTAGAAATATGAACTAAATTCATTAAAGTTACATCGAAAATAGCGGAGTTTTAACTTTGTGAATAAGGGGTACGAATAATATTAAATTTTCTTATGAATCTTATAATTATTAAAAAAATATATATATGTTTCAATCTCTTTTATTTCATAATTTTAACTGAATCTAAGTTAAGATTTAAATTTATTTTAAGTTGTGGGGAGGGGAGAGGAAGAGAGTAGCCTTTAGTAGCTGGATAGGAAATAAATAGCTCGTAACACAAAAATCATTTTTTTAGTAAGTCTTTTGAAACTAATTAGGATAATGAAACTAAATGGCATTATTGTTTCGTAAAATTAGTAATTGTTGAACCTATAGTATTTAAAAAAAATCAAATAACCTGTACTTCTACATCCCACGGAGTGTCTTAGCATTACTGCTTTGTAAGAAGAGCCAATAACAGTACAAGGAGGTGTTTTGATCGAGATCCCCCATGTTTTACCCTAGATTAATTATTGAATTAAGGATACTATAAAGAGGCTGGTAATGCCTCAGGACGATCTCTTGACCCTAGGATAAATCTATGGCCGAATTAATTAATATTAGTTAACTTTCACAGTCAGACTCGAACCCGGGATCCTGAGCATAGGAGTACAGTGAGTCACTCCGCTGAGTACTTTATTAGTTATAGTTTTGTAATTATATTTCCAAGTTCTTAAAATTATTCATTTCTTTTAGGCCACTTTATAAGGCAGTTATTTAATAAAAATTTTCGGATTACGTGTTAACAAAAAGTTTGCTTATAGAACCCAAAAAAAGTAGTAATTTACTGGATTTTAATCTTCGGCCTTCGTACTGTTGATATTTGTTGTCATAGGACTGATTTCATTCATAGGCTGAAAAAAAATTATACTTAATTTGTTTACATCGCAATAAATCATAGATATGGTCTACCGAATAATTTGTCCAAAATAATTGACCGGTTTCCTTCATCCATTTTTCAGTAATCGAAAAGTTCGACCTTGAAAGGAGTGAGTTTCTAGTATCGATTCTTACGCAACCCCCTTCCCACACAATCCGCTCGACCATTCCTCATGCGGACGTGTATCAGATTATATTCGCCCGATAACCGAAACAGCCGATCTGCAAGTGTTATTGAACTTATAATTGCTGAATTATGTTTACCCTCCGCGATATAGATCGCGTTTCGAAATCGAATCGCGAATCATATGAGACCCCCCAAGGCTACCTACCCACGAGTTACGCCTAAATCTCCCCCTCGCCTGTGTACTCTCACCGGGAGAGCGCGCAAAGGTCTCGAGTGACAACTCAGATTAACTGCCGCACATTACCATCAAGTGGCATAGAGTGGCGTAAGTGATAGTCGCAACTGACATTTAATTCGCGTTATGGCACCTATTAACTTTTAACGTTCCTGTTTTTATTTATCTTCTTGCTACTACAGTTATAGCATTGCGTTCTATTGAATTAGAGGCTTCATGTTGGCCACATTGGGAATATTGGTACGTTGGTTTGATAAAAAAAAAAAAAAAATCATCGCAGTAAATACATTAAAAGAACACAAACCCATTAATATATCAAATGAAGTTTCAATAAATGCTCAGAGTTCTTATTTCACAGAGAGAAAAGTCATCAAAATACTCAGTTACTTAATTTTATGAAATGTTACTTGATGACTAAAAAAAACCGATGATATTAAGTTATTAATTAATAAAAACCTATCTTACTAAATACTTACACTGTACCTTTATTGGAACAACTTGGCACGTTTTTTATGCTTAAAAATCTATGCAAATATCCAGAGTTACCAATGGTTAGAAATAACAAATGTAATCAAGAACAATAATAAATAGAATCAACAGGAAATGAATTATAAATATAATAATAGAAACAATGAAGGATTAGAAAGTAATACAACATTATTTTAATTCCATCATATTTTTTCTTTTTTTCAAATAGATCTTCATAGCAGCTAAAGGAGAGAAGGACGTTATCAAATGAGTTAATATTGTAGGAATTAAAATGGTAACATCATTACAATTAGTGCAAAAACATGTAACAATTTTACATATAAATTCTTTTTGCGGTAAAGGTGAAATTTTGTAGTCTCCAACTGCTATAAATAGTCTGCTAAATAGGAAAATAAAATATGAAATTATACTAAAAAACATTTTTATAAAAATTGTTTTTATGCTCTTCTGTAAAAAAAACTCAATTTTTACATACGACATTTTGCAAAAATAATGATAACTCACAAATTTAAGACTCTTCTTATTCAAACACATTAGTCACAAACATGGCCTTATTAATTAATATCTTTGTCTGCTTAAGAGTCAATAAATCGATACTGAGAGATTTTTAGCTAAGAAATAAAAGTTTTACTTTTTATCCATATCTAAAGAATATGGATATTGACTGAGCTTTAGACGCAATAAGTTGTGTCAAAAGAATTCAGAATCAAACAGTAAGTATACAATGCAGCATATCAAACCATGCAATACCATATACTCACTCTGGTTTCTGAAGTCACATACTACAATATACCGTTCTATGCTGTAATAATTAAGTTAATTCGTTAATGAATAACTCCCTAAATAATCGTATTTCTAACCTTTTTCTAATTTTTTGTATGTTTGTTTAAATTATAATTGACCATACTTCAACTTAATGTAAAGCATAAGATTCTTACATCTAGAACTTGATATCTGTTCTTTTAGAGTTTTGAATTACTGGTCGGACACTAGAGTTGTTTTATTGTTCAGATAAGACAACGAATCTTAGCCGTAGCTGGATTCGGCTACGTTTACGACCGTCTTAGATAAGCTGAATGTCACGCTTGGACAAGGATAATCACAGAACTTTACCGGTCCGCTTTAGCTCATGAGATCTTACTTGGTCTGATAGCTAACCAAACGATGTTAAGGAAGTTTTTTTATAATATTTTATTCTAATTCTAATTTATTTTGGTTACTTGATTTTATTTTTCATTATAATTTGTAATATGTATTTATTCTATTGTTTGTTAATCTGATGATTTGTTTATAGAAGCTACTAATTAATCAGATTATTTAAATATTATACAATTAACAAAGAGATGATTGGATCAATTCGTATCAAATCATTCATGGCATGAATCCTATGGTATCTGATTTTTATTCTTTTCATTTTCCATTCTGATGGAACGGTCTATATTTTTTTCATACCTTCTATCGTATTAGTGTCTGATTACTACATAATCTGATAAATTATAAATTAATCCTCAGATTAACAAACTCTAAAAATAATTACACATGACAAATTATAAGCAAATAATAAAATCGAGCGATCAAAATAAATTGGAATAACACAGTAAGAAAAAGAAAACTCTCAAGATCATGTATTCAAGTTCAAGTATGTAACACTATCCTCATGAATACATATCTCAGTTATATGCAGTACAACACCAACACGTTAAAAAACTTTGTAACATCATACGGATTATAGATTGACACTTGAAAAAGACATAATATACCTAGTATAACTTAAACAGGCAGTTTCAATCAAGAACAGAATACGATTTTGAAGTGATATTAACTTTTGAAATTAAATAAATTGTTAATCATAGTCTGCTGATAATGCAAAAAGCAGATGATAAAAATAAAGAAGTACAGTTAATTTATACAATGATTTATGAGTCAATTATTAAAAAAAATGTATATTTAAACTAAATACCATTGAATTTATGTTTAATACGGTACTTCAGAGTCTATGATATGTGTATGTAGAAACTTAAAAGGAAAATATTTCCAAAAATTATAGTAAAACTAGCAAAAAAAAAAAAGTAAATGTTGGTATCAAATGGAACAAGAAATCATACAAATCTGGATTATTTGAAATGGAATGACATGATTGTCTTTTTACTGATGAATAAAGTTCTATTATAGTTATAATTATTGAATAAATAATTATATGTTGGTCGTCCTTCTCATAAACTGAAAAGAAAAAATCACGTACAGTTTAATTTTATAATAATGTTTTATATTGTTGAAAGTAGGCCAGACGTGATCGTCGACTTTGCTTTCATTTTTCAACTTAATATTTCTGACAGCCTCTGTCAGCTCTGATGCAAGAGTACCATCTCTTCTGAGCTTGATTCCAACAAAAGAAAGTGTTGAAAAAAAAAATGCGATTAGAATTTCACACTTAAAAAATTGTTAGAGCCTTTCTTTGAACTTTACTTGAACAGATTTAATCCACTGCTGTAATGCGGGCACACTGGGGCTCTGCAATTAAAGTGTAATTGCACAAGCACTGGCTGGAGGTTGATTTCGCCCTTATCACGCCAGGGAGGTCTTTATGTACTTAGGTTTGATCCCCGCCGTTATTAAACGACAGTAAAAAGAATCTGTTCTAGTTAGAGCCGTTTTACAATTGCCAGAGTAGATCGATCGCTACAGCCAAAAAAAGGCAACAGTGGAACGTTCCCTGGCAAACCTGTTAGCTTTTGAAAGTTCCGATCGGCTATTGCCAATTAGCGACAGAAAAAGTGGTTCGGTGGGTGTCTAATTTTTATTTTCATTGGTGGAAATGTTCTGGTCTACTGATTTGGAGGCGGGTTCGATTTTCCTTAACTACAGCCCTTGCTGCGCTCTGGTGTTATCTTATAATTATTGTGCAGTTTTTTTATAATAGCCAATGAACATTTGAAACAGTTTATTTATCTCGAAAAAAAAAATCTGGTGTGTCCACTCACACGACTCTCCTACCTATTTCAGAAAAGTTTTTATATCTTTACATATGTTCATGAAGAAACAATAAAGAATTGAACTAGATACATTTTCCTCAAAATTGATCAAACATAAGATTTGAGTACGATTTATTTGATAAAGTGAAGCAATGTAAACCGGCTTAAGGTAGATCAGTGTAAAAATTTCAATACTTCCTAATATTGCTGATAAAAACTTTTTGCCGTAGCTTAGTATTGTCCAACAATAATATCTGTTAACTTGGAGAAATAGTGAAGCTTGTGTGATGTGGGCAACAGATTTTCTTACTTTCACTTTGTCATTTTTTTTCTCTCATTCATCCTTTTCTGACACCAGGATATGAACCCGTAATCTTACATTTGAAATTGAACAGCTGCAACTTCATTAATAGTTGTCCAAAATGAACGGTTTTTATAGTTGTGTGGGGAATTTCATTACCTTTCAAAAAAACAGGCTAAACGGCGTTTTTTACGCCGACTCAGGGGGCTCTGAATCGTATAGATCCGTCAAAAACCGCATGTCGGAAATTTGACCCGATTGCAATACTTTCCTTACCTAGTATATGTAGGAAAGTAATAAGTTAAAGCATGTGTAAAAAAGAAAGCTGTATCATCGCTAATGCTGGTTCGATTCCGATGCCTTTTTTTTTTTTTGGTAATTTAATTACCTTTCAAAAGCTTTATTATAAATTTTACCGTATAATATATACTTAGGGAGTTAGGCCATAACATTTTTCTTTTCTTTATAACTTCTTTTCCTGATTTTTTTGGGAAATTTAGTCTATATACGAAAATTGAAAGAACAATGATTAGAACATTATAGGAAAGTTTCATCAAAACCGTTAGAGCTGTTTTTGCGCTACAGTCTATAGAAAAACATGTTTTTCATTTATTGCGCGCAAGCTATTACGCATGTAGCACCGAATTTCTGTCACAGCCATCAGTAGTCAAAATCCTACAAAATAAAAAAACGAGCAACAAAATCGGTTTAGTAGTTCCCGAGAAAATCTTGGCACAGACAGACAGACAGACCAATGGCTAAAAATGTGTTTTTCGGACTCAGGGGGCTCTGAAACGTATAGATCAGTCGAAAAAAAAAAAAAAAAACTGCATTAACAAGGCGGAATTCATAATACGATTTTTTTTTTGTTTCTATATTCACAAAGTAGGATGAACGCACCAATTATGGACAGGTCGGGCTTTAAGTGTAAATAATATGCTTCCATGTTGATTGAAAGATTCCAGTTTCAAAAGTTGAAAGTTCCCAAAAGAAAATTTTATAATGCCTACCGTTGTTTTTATAGTGCTCTTGAGATCAGTGCGTTTCATACCTTCCTACTAACAGTTTTGTTAAAATTAAGTTAAACATTTATGTCATATTGTCTTTATAGTTAAATAAAGATTTTTCAATTTTTCTGAGGTATGTATATTACTTATACCGACCCTTTATCAATTACTAGAACAATTGAATTTAACTCCATCACTAGCGCAAAAAGACTTTTTTTTAAATATATATTATAAATGCATTACTGAATTTTTTTTCAATTTTAAAGTGTCAATAGAGAAAGGAGACCCTAGAGATTCTAAATATCCAACAGAGAAGTTTGTAACTATGATAATCATGGTGGCATAAGCCTAAAAATACCAAAATTTTCTATGTCCATCACTAGTGCGCTAACCCTAGTAACATTTACAATATATACAATTATAATTGTTTATAATTGTAAGTAGGCTATTTATTGTTTCTTAATAATAAAACTTCAGTAACTGTTGTCAGTAGTTTGTTGAAACTACCGACTGCAACAGAAAATCTAATAGAAATACTTAATTTCTTATTCGTATGGCTAATTAAAAAATAACGACTTCTGCATATTGGCGTCTGTAATATATAGTGATAGATATAATAGTTTCATTATACTATATATATGAATAATAATCTATATAATAATGATAGAGTAGTTCATTCACTCTCAAGTACAATAAATCAAACAAAAAATAGCTGAACTAACTAAGAAAATAATAATAATAAAAGTAAATATATTTATATTATAAAATAAATAATGTTTAATATTGTTTATGGTTTTGTTTTTAACGTTTATGATAAATAAATGAAATTTAAAAACAACCACATCTTAGTAATTCCTATTATTTATTCCTTGACAAGGCATTTAAAAATTCCACTAAACCTTAAAAAATATAAACACTTACCTTCAAGGATATGATTAATATAATTAATATGATTTACCCTCTAACTAATAAAATTTATTTTATTGGGATATGATTTATTTACCTTCATCTTTTAAGTCTTGGATAATTCTTATTCCTGTTTAAAGAGTGCCGGCCTTAAACTATTGGCGATACCGGGTATATTTAAAACTATTTTATGTTACTTAATAATGGAATCTATATTGTATATAGGTATGTATGTGTTCTTTTTATTCGTTTATTTTTAGGTTATTTTATTCTTATTTATTGTATATATATTATTTTTCTGTATAATTTATTTTATTTACTGTACATGGAGTGTGAATGTAATCTGTGAACACTATTATAAATGTCCTTGAGACAGATTGTAATATTTTTCAATAAATAAGCTTAACAAAAAAAAAATAATAATAATTGAATCGCATTTTATTCAGCATAACTCTGATTTTTCATTAACAGGATTAAATTAATTTATCTTATAATTTTTATATATTTTTTTTCTAATTTTGAACTAGTGACCGGCGACTCATGGCCTATTTCAGAGAAGCACTTTGCCTACATGCCATAGTATCTTATAGATTGCGGTAATGCCTACAAGTTTCTCCAAGGGATCAATATAGTTAGTCCCAAACCAAACAATTCATTATTAAGCTTGAAAAATTTTTGGTTTTCGATCAAGGCAAAACATATTTTGAACCTTCACTGAGAAAGCCTTGTTTAGTTCTGCATGCTTCTGAATATTAGAAAATGAGAAAAACAAGGGTCTTAATTTATTCCGAACGTGTTACAGAGCTTTTTACGGTAATCGAGCCCGCTATTATGAGTTTGTTGTTTTTCAAATTTGCCCTTGGGTCTTAACCCTCTATGCTTTGAAAATCCGTATTGGTATCAATGACATTCGGTCTAGTGAATAGATCTCATTTGTTTGTGATTAATGCTAGGGTGCAAATTTTGTCTCTGTAGTTAGGTAATCTGCGAATGTTTGGAATACATTTATATTTTTCTTACGAACATTTGTGTCAAAAATATATTTTATCAGTGTTATAAATAACGGACTGTTTGTACTGTTCAAGCCTTATAACACTCATTGTTCCGTAATGCACGTTATCTAATCTTCAAGTATGCCTAGAAAATTATCAGTGTGGTTTCTTGCATATTTACTATATTGATCTGATGTTTTTCTTCAGCAAAGTGGTTTATAGTGAAAATGATTAATAAGTACCTCTCTATTTACAGAATGATTTTAAATATACCTCCACTAGTCTCTAGAAAAAAAAAAAAAAACTTTCGACACTTCTTTTTTAGGAACACTTGAGATAAGGCACAGACACCAAAAAAAAAAAAAAAAATCTAAAATGATTTTTTAAATATCTCTATAAAGGACACCTTAGTTTTATTTCTGGTCTTTTCCAGGAACGCATTAACGTTTTATAATTTAAACCGAGTGGCTTTTTTTTTATCTTTCTCCTTATCTCATTAAAAAGAGAATTTCTATTTATAGAATTAGGTTATTGTAATTTTGATTACATCTTATTGTCCATGGGTACAGATAACTTTTTATCAAACTATTAACATCCGTCTGAAATTTCATGAATAGCTTCATATTATCGTAACCTACAAATATTTAATTTACGAAAATTCTCGGAATTTGGGGCGTTTTCAATTTAGAGATTGTCAATACCCGCTTTCCCAATGAATATAGGGCCGTTGGCATGACCAACACCCCCAAAATGTCAAAATAACGGGGTTGTATAGGCCACCTTTTTTTCTTTATTTTGTGATCAAGTTATGTTATGATCTAAGTGCAAAGCAAATGGGCATATGCGAGTTTTTAGTGCATAATTAAGAATACCAAGAGTTTTCGTAAATAAAATAGTTGTTCGTTACGATGTGATGAAAAGCTATTCACGAAGTTTCAGGCGGATGTTAATAATTTGATAAAAAGGAGTCTGTACCATGGACTATTAATAGATGAAAAAAGAGATGATCGGTGTGTTGAACCAAAGAAAAATAGATAGTAAAATAATAGATATGTTCAGTGCTAGCAGCTATCTCTTGTTAATACTTATCAAACTATTAAACTGGAGAGATATTTTCCATTGAAGCTTATCAGTGATTGAGTAAATAGGTACTTTAACATTCGTGGTACTTCACAAAATGTATGTATTGAATAGACTATCTTGATAATACTATAGTGTATATAGGAATAAAGTTGTTTAGTTTATGTAGCTAGTAAGTTTAATACATTAAAGGGGTCCAGCTTGTCATTAGATACCTCTCTAATGTGAGAGTTCTCGTTGGAGTATATTAGTAATTTTTTGTTATTATATATGAAATTTACAATGGTATACAAATTAATAATCAGTAAATGACATGGACAAGGCTTGTGGATAATCTACCCATTGATAGCACTCTTATAAAGTATCTAAATTAGCAGATCACGAGGCCATCTTCTTATTAGTAAAATTAGGTATATTAAATAAAATTCATTTAATTTTTTCCATGCTGTTACCGTGAAGGAATTATTCCTGAACAACGGATGCAATAACGGAGGTATTCACCATTAAGCCTTCATGATATAATGGAATAAATAATTATTTCTCCGAAATGACAGTTTAATTGCAGAGTGACTTGAATTACTTAAGGTTCAAACATTTAATTACTATTTTATTAGTGAAAAGAGGTGTCGAAACAGCCCTCACCTCTTCCAAGGCCTGGTTTCGAATGTCTGCTTCGATACCAACAGGAATTTATTGACGTTCGCTTTGATTTTACGATGCCTTTCGACAGCTTATTAAGGGAAATCATATTTTTTTTTTTTTCGAAAAGCGGCTGTAGTTCTGAAGAAAGATCCGACTGGCTTATTCTCTTAGCAATAACCTGTTATCTCATAAATATAAACAATAAAATTGAAACGAAAATATTTTATTTGATCTTATATGTATGTACGGAAACAGCTCATTGTTTTCACAGGCAACTAGGTAACTCTAATTAAAAACATCGTATCATTTCTGCAGGTGTGCAGGTATGGGGGCCAACAACGGGCTTAACAACTAGTGTGATAAAATTGTCAGACTTTGGGATGAGTACTTACGAAATAATAACTACTCGTATTTAAATACAGTCGAACCTCGGGATGTCAAACTACAAGGTTCATTGAAAAGTTGATGAAGGATTTTCAGTTAATTATCCGTGAGAGCAAACAAATAAAAAATAAAAATTTTAGGTCTGCCACTACAATTCCAAAAACTGTTAATATTTTTTTTTACTATAACGCCACAAGTGCGGCTAATGGACCTAAAACTCGAGGCTTATATATAATACCTAATTTTTATACTCTCTTTATAGGGCTTAGAAAGTTATTAAAGATCCCGAAAATCGCATTTCGATATATTTTAAATAAATGATTTTAAAAACTTGCGTTTACAATTTTGGTTTATTTTTTTCATTCATGTACCATTGTAATCGCCCAAAAAATTGTCCGTCCGCGGCTTTTCTCCGAGACTACTGGACCGATTTTTTTTTCAAATTTGGAATCGAAGTCAGAGGTTAACCGAGGATGATCTTCCGACTTCGACATTACCATTCGCCCTTCCGTTTCAAGATAGTGGTCGAAAAATCTGTGTTGTTGTAGACTGTAGCTCCTAAACGAATGTACCAACTTCAATGAAACTTGGCTGAAATCTTCTCGATTCCTTTTAAATTTATCTATATAAGGTACTTCAACGAAAGGACGCCTTAAAAAAATTACGAGGGGTGGTAAAATTAGATTTACAAATAAATCAAGAAGTATACACATTTTTCTGGATTTTTAAAAGTTTACGAAATATCCTACAACATAAAAAAAATCGTTGAATTGGATCGTTCGGACAATTGGTACAATAGTATGGTATTCTAAATATTTTCATATTTATGTTGTTCTACTGCAAAGCTTTTATCTTTGATTTTGGTTTTTGATTTTTGAAGGTTTTTTTTTAACAAGTTATCAATGATAAAAATGATAATTATTCAGGCTGATTTTAGGAATCCCTTTTTATTTATTTTTTTTAATATTACAGGGAAAGTAATGTTAAATAGTTCTGAAAATAATAAACCATTGTGTAATAATTTGCTCTGTTTTAATTTTCAGGCATCTCGTAATCTGTAATATTGAAAATATAGATGCTTGCTTTTTTAGATGTTTTATTTTTCCTTCGTCTTTCCTTAAACAATATTTGAGACGCGTGGTAGGTGTAATATTGTTGTATGAAAAATGCAATAAAGAAATATCAAACATAATTTTCTCTATTTCGGAAGAACAATCAGTGATATGAATTATAAATAATTATTAATTAAACAATAGAATTTTCTTTTCAGATAGCTTCCCTTTTTTTTTTTTTTTTTTTAAGCTTTTTCATTGTGAAGTTTTGCTTGCTATTTATGGGATTTATTTGTAGTTAGCAGCTGTGAGTTCATCAATTGCTATTTATAAAATATTAATCCATAAACCATGTGACATAGTTGTCCCGATATTTCATCCCGGTAAATTTACTTGCGAAGAGCACCACGAATTCAGTATCGTGGAAAATTATTATTCAATCTTGTAAGAGGGTCATTCAAGAGACCAATCTTGATGACGATTAAATTTCATTTTTTTATATGTGTCTTTTTGTTTGATATTTGGTAAAAATTTTATTTTGTGATTATATTTACTAATTTTTTTCTCGTAAAATGCAAGGCCCTAAACAAGTTGGATACTATTTTATATAAAGTTCAACTGACAATATCTCATTTTGTTTTTCGCTTTTTTCGACTTATCTCAGTTTTCCCGGGTCGGGGAGAGGACGGGGGATTAATGCCAGAGTAAAATTATCCCGTCTCCGGTACTCGAACTCATAATCTTCAGGTTATCAGGTTGCCAGGCAACGCGTGTACTTCAAACGTATGGACGCCCGCTCGGCCAACCCGCCCCTCTTTCGACTGTCAATATATCGAAATGTTCTATATATCGAACTTTTTTTTTTAGGAACATATATAAAACTATCTGACTGCCGTGTCACCTTAGTTGACGCTCAATCGCAGATCTCGCAAACCCAAGGGTGTGCCAAGCCAGATTGATCGCTGACAGATCATGCTCCGTGAGGCAATGTGACCCGCCCTGTCTGGCAGACATGAAATGCGATAGTCGTGATCTGGCACCAAAGGACAACAAAAATAATAATATCTCATGGCATTATCTAATACCATTTTTGTCCGCTTTGTTTCTAAACATTGTACATGTGCAGTAGATAACAATAGTAACGACATCTTGTTCAGGAGTAAATATTTTGATAGTTAAGTTTGAAATTCGTGGTGATTTAGTGAGTCAGGGGGGGGACTGAGGAAGGGGGGATTATGTGGGTCACCGGAAGCTGGCCGAAATCAGGCCTCCTTGTCCTTCGCCTCTCCGCCTCCTGGATCTTCACACCATCACCATTTCCTCTCCTATCTCGTTCCGTCCAAGTACGTTCCTTTTCCTTACAAAAACTACCATTTTTTTTCTTTTTTTTTGTAAGTGTCCTTTACTCCTTATCTAAATAAATGTTTGGGTTCCGATTTCTAAGAGTAGCTTTCAGTGAGGCCATGACGTAAATCCTTTGATTTTTCAAAAGATTTTATATTGCTAATATTTTTTCATCGGTTTTAAAAAACATATTCTATACATTTAACGTTTGATTCAGTTCTCTCATAGATTTTAGAACAGTTTTTGCATGATTGCTAATCATATTAATAAATAAATAAATTGGACCCACGACAATCCAAGGATTTTAAAGTAGAGATGGAAAAGAAAATTCTACTAGTAAAGATACCTTCCTGGCTTCAGATACCTAGATCAGTGCTTCAGGTTCCTGATGCATTTAATTCTTGCTAGTGAGAGGTATTATTAAAAAAAAAAAATCGAATGTTTAAATTTTTGATTTTTCGAAATCAGCCATATAATTCACAAAAAACACGCTAAGATCGTTTGAGTAGCTCCAAAGTGAACCCTAATCGATTATTTATAGATTTTTAGATAAGTATTGATTCTCATTTAAAAATACGCCATAAATCCGATGGTGCTATAATTTCTTATTCAGAAACGAGCCTCAATATTAAGAAAAGTGGTGTGAAAACGGGTTGATTTCCGAAACTGTCCTTTTTTTCAGATAATTTATTGGAACTTGTATTTCTGAATTATTCCTTTAAAAAAATCATCAAAAGCTTTTTTAACCGTTTCATTAAAATAAATAATAAATTAGTTTTATTGTACCAGTTTTGTAAACAAGAATTTAATTTTTTGTAGTATATTTTTTATATTTTCATTTTCCCTTCTCTGAATTATTCACCATTTTTTCTCTCCAAAACAAAGAATAATCAATATTTTTTTTGCTCAAAAACAGCCCTTGAAGTTTATTATTTTCTAAAAAGAACCTCGCTTTATTTATATACAATCCACAGTTCATTAGATGGTTTAACCCAATATTTTATACATCTATAACCAGACTAAATAGAATCTTACACGACTGCACTGTTTTCCTCATTCCTTTCTATTTCATTTCGAGTTCCTTTTTTTTTTTTTTTTTTTCGTTTCTAACTTAGCTCATTTCCGAAACCTTGAATTATTTTTTTTATTTTTTATTGCAACAGAATGATTGAAGTAGGAGATGAGTGGAAATAAAATTATAAAGTTGTATGTATTCCACTTGAGGTTCCTTTGGTGTTGATTGCATTGAATATTCCCTTTGTTACTCTGATTTTTTTCTCTTATCTCTCTACCCTAGGTAACTTAATTAGTGGATATGGGTTCCGAAACATCTGAATTTTTAAACAGGCTTCAATTCCAGGCCACGCGTATCCCCTCCTCTATCTCTCTACTATACCCCCTGTCCCCCTGATAAATATGTACATGTTTATCCTGAAGGTTTTTAATTTTAAATTAATTGGACAGTATTTCAAATATAACATTTTTAAATAAATACAAAATAAAATATAATACGTGCTTGTTTTATAATAAAAAGTATAATATCAAAAAGATTATTTGTAATTTCATTCCAAGATGCTAATTTATGAAATATTAATAATTTATTTCATTTTATATTTTAAATACACAACATAAATTACTAAATGAAGTAGGTTCCCTTTGAAGTATAAAAAGACAGATTATTTTTCAGCTTATCATTATTCACATTACCTTTGGCTGTACAATGAATTAGCCCTAAATTAATTATACAGGACTCCAAGGTTTTATTATAGGGAAGGATAGAACTGCATATTTTGTTTAAAAAAAAAGTAAAGGTGGACTGAAATGAAATTCATATTTAAAAGAAAACAAGTATTTTATCTTCTTTAATAATACTTTCAAGTAAATTCCAGCCAAAAAGAACAAATAATTCTATTTGTGTAATACCTTAGATAATATTGGAAATTAAATAATTTGACAAAATTTCTTTTATATTGTAAATTGTACAGATGATTAATAATATATATTGTTCAATTAATAAAATTTAAATAATGTATTATCAATTATTGTTAACAAATTACATTCACTGTCTTCTTATTTCTTAACCCCTTTTTATCGTAAAATTAAACTTATTTTTCTGCCTTAACAATTAGTCGTAAAGAGCCATTTCATGAGGCGTATTTTTTATTGAGTTATTACATAGAAAATAATTTTAGTGTTTTTAAATTTAGAATATTTTTAGTACAAAGACTCGAGAAACAGTCGCAAAATGTGCGAACTGCCAAGGACCACATCCTGCTAACTACAGAGGTTGCGAAACTCTGAAAGAGCTTAGGAAGACCCGCACAAGAAACCATACTCTGCAAAGGCCTCCTAGAGTTCAACCCCCACCACCAGAACTACACGAGTTCCCACCACTGCATCAGCCTCAATACCCTCATCCGATTCCCTCAGGACCAGAACAACAGCAGCAGAGACAGCAACGAAAACCAGCACCGGCAACAAACCAAGAACAAAGGCCTAAAGGTATGAGTAGGGGCATTGCCCAAACGCTCCCTACTATTGAAACCTCCTCAGGTGATATCATACATTTGATTAGCGGTCTCAATAACCTCATACAGCCCCTCTTCAGTCTTCTACAACAGCTATCTCAGGCTACTCTCGCTCTTACCCAAAAATATGCCCCGTAATCAGACGACTGTGGGCTCCATGTCTATTATACTATGGAACGCAAACGGACTGAATCAACACAGAACCGAACTAGACATATACTTACACGAGAAACGCATTGACATTGCACTAATAACAGAAACACATCTGACACCACATTCTAAATTTTACATCCGTGGTTACAAAATCTACAGAACTGACCACCCAGATGGAACTTCACATGGAGGCACTGCCATAATTATCAAAACAACTCTAAAACATAATCCTTTACAATTACCCATAACACCAGAGATTCAAGCTACAGCCATTACACTATCAACACAACAACAAAACATTACTCTTGCTGCGGTTTATTGCCCTCCGAGGTATGTTCTGACACCCATGATGTTTAGTAATTTCTTTAAACGTCTTGGTAGATGCTTTGTTGCAGGAGGCGACTACAACGCCAAAGATCAGTTCTGGGGATCCAGACTATCTACTCCAAGAGGAAGGAATCTTAGGTATGTTCTTTATGAGCTTTCATTAGACACAATATCACCTAATTCACCCACGTACTGGCCAACTTCTAGACGGAAAACACCAGACTTACTCGACTTTTTCATAACTAAAGGACTCCGAACAACACCTCACACTATAACAACGAGTTCAGATCTTTGCTCTGATCATTCCCTTTTGCATTTGGTATTGTTTAAAGAGCCTTGTGAAGCTACAAAAAAACTGTCCCTGATCAATGGCATAATGGATTGGGACAGGTACAGGAACCAATTGGACACTGCTCTCTCTGTTCCTCTATCCATTAAAAACGAAGAAGAACTTGAGGATGCCGTTGAATACTTCACACGAAATATCCAAGAAGCAGCATGGTCTTCATCACTAGCGAAACCTCAAAAATATGAGTTCCTACCAATGTACCCACAATACATAAGGGACTTGATCAGAGCGAAGAGGAGAGTTCGCAAAATATGGCAGACTGACAGACTCCCATCAGATAAACGAACTTACAACAGACTTAATAATGAACTCAAGCGACAGATTGGAAAATTCAAACGAACAAGCTATGCCAACTACATCAGAAATCTCTCAACCGACGATGGAAGCTTGTGGAGACATACCAAAAACCTTATTAAGCATCGTGAAGTATCAGCACCCCTTCGAAGACAAGATGATTCCTGGGCCGTGACGGACGGAGAAAAATCAGAACTCTTTGCCGAATATCTTTCTTCTGTTTTTGTACCACACACAGACTTCACTAACACAGTGCACGATAACAACGTACTAAACACTTTAGACATGCCCTTACAACTAACTTCACCTCCTATTTCATTCACACCTTCACAGATTGCTGAACAAATCAAACAGTTGCCTAAAAGAAAAGCTCCTGGACATGACTTGATTAACGCTGAAGTGCTCCAACAAATGCCTAGAAAAGCTCTAGTGCTTTTGACAACTATTTATAATGCAATACTGAGGACAACTAAATTTCCCCTACAGTGGAAATACTCACATATAATAATGATTCACAAGCCTAAAAAGGACAAAAACTCACCTTCCTCATACCGACCAATCAGCTTACTACCTATCTGTTCCAAAATTTTTGAAAGCTTACTGAACAAAAGACTTGTTGATATACTAACAAACACCCAAATAATACCTGACCATCAATTTGGATTTAGGGCACATCACTCAACTATACACCAACTACATAGAGTAACGGACTACATATCTACAGCACTAGAGCAGAAAGTATATGCAACTGGCGTATTTCTGGATGTTGCTCAAGCGTTTGACAGAGTTTGGCACCAGGGTCTTCTCTTTAAACTCAAGACAATACTCCCACCTACATATTATCTAATTCTACAATCCTTCCTTTCCGATAGATTTTTCTCGGTCCGACACGGGTCAGAACTATCTTCCATCAGGTCTATCTCAGCAGGAGTACCTCAAGGTTCAGTACTCGCTCCACTACTCTATATCACATACACCCATGACATACCTTGTAGTCCCAACATTTTAACAGCGACATATGCAGACGACACAGCAATTTTAGCAAGACACAAAAATCCAACATACGCCTCACAGACCCTACAACAGTATTTAACAAGATTACATGACTGGTTCAAAATTTGGAAAATCCGACTAAATCAAGACAAATCACAGCACATCACATTTACGCTTCGACATGAAACATGCCCTCCAGTTTTCCTTGACGATACACAGATTCCACAGACAGACACCGTTCACTACCTTGGTCTGACATTTGACAGAAAAATGACGTGGGGCCCACATATAATCAAAAAACGAAAAACTTTAAATCAAAGATTAAGAATTCTGAGTTCACTTCTTTCAAAAAATTCAAAACTAAAACTTAGACAGAAATTGAACACATACAATTACTTACTAAAACCTATTTGGACTTACGCATCACAGATATTTGGAACTGCTAAAAAGACTCACTTAAACAAACTTCAAATCTTTCAAGCAAAAACATTCAGAACAATTACAAAAGCACCTTGGTACGTTAGCAACATAACCTTACATACTGACCTCCATATGCCGACTGTTAACGAACACATACGTATTCATTACAAACGATTCCATGACAACTTACAAGGACATACTAATACACTTATAAATGACATGGCCACTACGAATATGCCCGGTAACGTCTGTAGGAGACTGAAGAGGAGCTGGATGAGGGACCTCCTCGCCTAATGTAGATATCACGCCGAGTGAGGTGCCGCTGGGCACTGATCCTCCTCATGCCTTTCATGACAATTCTATTAATCAATCGATCTCACATTCACTGGTTGTCATTAGCATTATGACAGGTGTGAATAAAACATTAAAGCTAAAAAAAAAAAAAAAAAAGAATATTTTTACTTAAAATTATTTTCAAAAAACAATTTAAATAATTTGTAATCAAAATATTTTTAAATTGTTTTACTATTTGAATACTAGATACATTTACATTTGTTGAAATTATACAAATGTCAGTGGGTTTTTTAAAAATATTTTTTTAGCAAAATGGATTTGAAAACTAATTTTTTCAAGGAGAGAAAAAAAATTCAAGGTTTCTTCCATATTTCATATTCTATTTTTCTTCTAATTTTGTTTAAGATTTCAATCTACAGGTAGATTTATAATTAAGTGTTGTTTTTTTTTCACTGTTATTTCATTGTAACATCAATTAATCATCGTTGTTTTTGTTTAATGCTTATAACTATAAAGGTATATGTTAATAACTATATAGATGGTTCTTATATTTTCTAATTTATCTAATTACCAGAGATTTGCTTTTGTAGTATGCATTAGACGAATGATGTACTGGTTAAACTTTTTTTAAAAACCTTTTATTTCGTTTTTCCGCTATCCCAAACCTGTTAAGGCTAGATTAATAATATGAAATATAAATAGTAAACAACAGCTCATTGTAAAGAGGATGTAATGTTGAACATTTCATTCACATATAGTATACATGTCCAATTTTTAGTTCTGAGATATTTAAATCCATATATTCAATAAAACTCGTTATAATTTGTTTTAGACAATGTTTTTTCCCTTTTCACCTCTGTAATACGGGATCGCGTTACGATAAAATTTTGAATTATAGCTCATTTCAAAGAGGATGAATATGATGAAATCCTCGCTAACAATATGCAGGCCCGATTATTAGTTTTTGAGATATTTTAATCCATATGGAAAAACACTTAAATTAGTCGACTTTACCCGACTTTACTCGAGCGTTTAACATGGGAGATATGACTGCTTAATCTAGTTCACTCTCCACAAAAAAAGTGCAAAACGCGCCTAAAGAATGAGTGTTTTGTCCAACTGTAGTTATTTAACATTTTTTGAAGTTGTATTATTCTATATTTCTTTTTCTTACTATTTTGTATTATATTTATGTATTACATTCCAATAAACACCCAAGGCGTCATTAGTCATTGATGTCAATGATTCAGCTTTCGATTTTATCTACGACATTAACGAATGCGGACTGATGGCATTTCGCTGCGATCGAATTCAGTCATCATGTCTGTGTTAAATACATAGCTGTCAGCCCTATCTAAGCATGAATGGATAACATAAAGAGCCAGTCAGAGAGAGAACAGGTTCCAGGGTACACAAAGACTACTGGCCCTTAAAGAGCGTGTGGCAACCTTCCCATTAGGAAGGTGGTGTGGTAAGCAGGCGGTGTTTACCTTGCCTCCGACCACCGAGAGGGGATTGGGAAAGCCAACACGCCCAGTACGGCGGTGTAGCAGGTTTGTAGCCGCTACGGGGAAGCGGTCGTGGTCCACATATCTCGGGGCCGCTCTCATCTGATATAGATTCGGCAACCTACCGTTCTCGACCTACGCGCATTTGAATATTTCGATATGTAAAAAGGTCAAAATTGAAGTTTATGAATAAAAGATATCGTTGTGATTATATGGAGAGATATATTGAGAGTGCTGTTTCAATTATGTGTACTAACATTCGGCTTCTTGAATAATAATTCGTCTTTATATGTTTATATTTGTTATTAAATATCTCTGGAGCGCACAGTGGGAAAATAAGAGAAAACTCGCAACATCGGCTAAATTTTATTTTAATTTTTTAGAACTCCAAAAACCAGATTAACTGTTTTATTTGTGAAGTTCGTGCAATACCCAAGAACATTTTTTGTTGGCAGAATATACATTTTTCACTGTTTTCGTTGAATAGTTTAATTTTAAAAAAAGATTTAGCCGATGTCCCGAGTTTTCCATTACTCGTCCCAGGGTGGGGTGCGCCGAATTATTAATTATTATATAGCCGAACGGTCTAACGCATGTTACTCAACATTCTGACAACCGAATTTAAGAATGATAAAATAATTACAAGCTCACGTCTCGGGGTTTTAACTCCGGCATTAATCCCGCATCCTCATCCTCTGGCCAGGAAAGCCCCGTCTAATCCAAAAGGCGAGGAAAAGAAGAACAAGAACAAAAAAAAAAGTATTACATATTGACAGCCAACAAAAAGTGTCTCAAAATATGATACAGTTTAAAATCTTAACACTATATAAAAATAAATAAAAAAGTTTTTTTTCCATTTTATAAACTAGAACTTTGTTTAATTTTTATTGCTCGGTAAAAGATTAACAGGAATGTGTCAAAATCACATTTTCCAATGAATCGTTCCGTCTAAAACTTCGTGTATAGCTTCATCTCATTTTAACCTACAACTATTTAATTTTCGAAAATTCCCGCAATTGGAGCGTTTTCAATCTGATAATTTGCAAACTTTGTCCATTTAATTAGGTACTTAAAACATATTGGTACTTAAAAGTATTGATCTACTTTTTGCTTTCCACTTGAATCGTAACATAATTCTATCACAAAATTTAGAGAAGAAAAGGTAGTCTACAAAAACATTGGGCCGTTTGGGGTAATAATTACTTTATATAGACGAAATGGTCCAACAAGTGTAAGGTACTTTTTTTTTTTCGATTTTAGGATAAAATTATCTTACGATTCAAGAGCAAGCAAGCGAGTTATGAGTTTCAATAATTAATTAATAATGAGAAAACGTTCCAAAGATAAAGTGAGGTCTGTACCACGGACTATTTATTGGAAAATGTGGTTTTGACATTTTCCAGTTAATCTTTGTCGTCTCACGATCAATAAAAATTAAGCAGAATATCTAGTTAATAATTAATTTTTATAATTCTGTACCACGGACTATATGGGTTTCGAGTAAGCAAAAGAGATTATGAGGCTGTTTCAATTTACAATAACGTTATTTTATTGTAGCTTCTTTCGGATCAAATGGACTGATAATCCTTTTTCATAAAAGTATTCTTTTTTTAAGGAACTTTGAAGTGGAGTAAAAGGAATTACGATTTATAGCACCCTTAAATAAACGCTCTGCTGTTCGATGGATATAGATATAATAAAATTAAATAATATACTAGATATGTTAGTGACATTACTAGAACTGTGTGTCCTACATGTAAATTCAAGAGCTTCTAGAAACGTTCAGAAAATGTAAGGTCGGGCGCAGTTTGAGATTCTGTGTCGCATTCTTGAAGCTCGCCAGCTGCTTTACATCTGTAATGAGCCCTGCTTTGTCTCAGCCCTGGGTTGTTTATTCTCTTATCTATTGCATAACTGTTAAGGGTATTTTTAATATATCAGGGCAGTTATTTTCCTGTATCTGTTATCATTATTATATTACAAATTTGTGTTACATAAATATGTAAATTGCATTGTCCCTTTTCCAAGTTTCAGAAAATTATTTTTTATTTACTTAACTTAGTTATTTTTAATGTAAGCTTAAAGCTTCAATAATTTTTTTTATAATTACATTAACACTTTTGGCCCTCCTTGCTTATTATTATTATATTTTGCATTTATTTCTCTTAATGCAATCGCTTTTAACAGTACATGTTTATTGATTTACTGCCTTTTGTTGATAAGTCTTTTTTTTTAGTGTTGATATGAGATGTGCTGTAATGAGTCTGCATGTATATTATCTTTTTCAGAGAGAGGGACCTAATGATGTCTGAATTGGCGAAATTTTGGTTAATAAAGATTAAATTATAGTTTGAAATCTCCCAATTATTTTTGTCTCTTTTGGAGTTTTTCTTCATTTATATACTTTTAAATTTACAATAACAGTTTTTTATTGTTATATTTTTAAAAATAGTTCACTGTTTCATGATTATTTGTTTAATTAATTTATGCTTATATTTTTTTCTCCTCAACATTGAAGTTATCTTATCTTCAAATAAATATTACAGATGTGGCCCCTTATGATGTGGGTTATTTCAATGTCAACTAGGAAAAATAAACATCAAAGAAACATATTTATAAATTATCTAGATATATGATATCCAGTTTCTAATGAATAGCGAATATGTTTCTGAGTATAAATAGATGTCAAAAATATCTAGCTTTAGAGTTATTTCAGAAATTTATGTTATCTCTAACTTAATCTAAATAGTATTTCTAATTTTGTATTTAAAAACACGTGTCTCAAATATCTCATTCCTTTTCGGTCTGAATTTAATTTTTTTTTACTGAATATGTTTGGAGGAAATATAGTTATGTTTAACTAGATCGACATATTAAAATTAAAATAAGATTAATGCCCTTTTAGTTCAAAATTCAACCATGTTAATTTTTTTACCAATTGAAAATCATAGATTTTTTGTTTAATTTTAAATTCACATGACATTCATAACTCTTATTTTGACTTACTGAATTGATCTTTGAAATACTTCCTATCCAATCTTTCCTAAAATCCTCAACGCTCCTTACTTTAGTATGATAAATAATAAACAAAAAGAGAGAAATAAACGTGTCTAATATTGCGTTCATTTCTTTATTTTATTTTATTTTTATATATCTTCGAGGGAGCTCCGATTTAATCAGATATAATTAAAATTCGTCATTTCTAGGTTAAACAGGACTCTTAAGAAATATTTAAAGCCATAGATTATATTAAATTTGCGATAAAATACCGATTTTTATTAAAATACCTGTATCTGGTACTTTTATTATTTTATTTTCTTTAAAAAAGATTTGTTATACATTTTTTATATTTTCATAAATCATCCCTAAAAATGCAATAATTTTATGTGATATGTTATTATATATCTCAGATAAAAAACATCTCCCTTAGGACTTATGAAAAATATTTAGTTCAATCTATAAACGAAAAAAAAAATACCAGCAGCTGAATTTTGAAGTAAATCGATACTAAAATGATCTTTGGTACTGCCATGAAATAAATTATAATTATAATAAATTCAAATTTATTAATTTTATAAAAGATTACCTAAAAATAACGTAGACCGAAAGAAACATTATGAAATTGTGTTACAGAAAATCTAATGGTATGCTAGCCAAACCTTGAACCAAATACGATTAACTAATGCAAAGATTAATAGTTTTTGTAATCTGTAATCTGTAGAAAAATGTCCAATGATTAATGAACGCTACAAGTCGCTTAGAGTTTGAAAGTGCATCAAGCATCTAGGTGCTTATAGATGGCAGAGTCATCCGACCAGCTGTCTTTGCTATTGTATGCTAATAAGTCTGTTGACATTTTCATGGTCGTATATTTTAAACTAAATATCTATTTATTTCTATTGTATCATAGAAATAGTATTTTTATATATTTATATATTTATAAATTCCTTTTATTTATGTATCTTATTATGATCAGTCTTTGAAGGTAAACTTCATATATTTAAACGAAAATGTTATACAAAGCCAATCTCACCTACAAACAAACTTATAATTTATATCAATAAAGTAATGTTTGAATTAAAATATCTCACTAATCATCTTATATTTTAAATAAACAAAGCGGAATGGACCGTAACGAAGACACCAAATTTCTTATTAGTAACCAATATATCACACTAATCAAAGAATATAAACAAACCATATACAAAACAAACATAATTCCTTAAACTGACTGTAACGTTTATTTTATTTTACAATATATATATATTGATACAGTCTCTTGCTCTTTCATCTTTCATTGTTGTCTATAATTAAAGTAAATTAAAATTATTCTTCGGGCCTCCCTTAGTTATATAACAGCAAAAAGAAAATTTAAATATACACAAAGGTGGAAGCTATGTATTGAAGATTTAGGTAAAGACTTCATTAACAAACCACATTCAAAATTATTATGGTTCGATAATCTGTAAAACTCTGAAACGTTACAGTTTTTGAATTAATTTTTTTTAAACTTATTTATTGAAAAATATTACAATCTGTCTCAAAGGACATTTATAATATTGGTCAGAGATCACATTCACACTCTATGCACAATAAATAAAATAAATTATACAGAAAAATAATATATATACAATAAATAAGAATAAAATAATCTAGAAATAAATTAATAAAAAGAACACATACATACCTATATACACTATTTACAATCAGGCGACAGAACTCCGAGCCAGACTTGTCGCTCCAACTCTAGAGGGAAAAGCATGATTCCAGGAGATCCCTGCTCTTTTCTTTCAACCGCGTCGCTGGGGCTAAACCCAGTGGAGAGATTAATTAAATAAATAAGTTGTACGAAGGTATAATTTCACCAAAATTTTCTAATTCAAGTTATTATATTTTATTAAAAAGCTCATTTAAAGATTCACATACTTTATTAGATTTGTCTGAGATATTGCTTGATGACATTACTGTCAATAAAATTTTAAGTATCATTTTTTTTTTTTTTGTATAAATAATAAGCTTTAGCTGTCCAAATACTTAGATACCGATAATATGTATATATGTATATCTTTATTATTATAATACTCTAATCACGCCTCACTGCCTCTTAAATATTCATTCGATGTATCCAGCACCTAAGAGCATAGAATAACATGACATATAAGATCTTATTTTGTACTCCCACAGTATTCCTCACAGTTCACCTTTCTAGTGATTTATTTCTTTGTCCTACTTATCAACTATACAGAAC
Organism: Nezara viridula; assembly: GCA_928085145.1. NCBI lineage: Eukaryota > Metazoa > Arthropoda > Insecta > Hemiptera > Pentatomidae > Nezara > Nezara viridula. The sequence goes on along the minus strand of OV725081.1, from coordinate 120,801,098 downwards.
CATTTCAATAGTTTGAAGATTATTATTTTAATTTGAGAAGGAGTTAGTCGGGGGTGCGGTCAAATAAATACTAAATTAAAATATAGTAATTATTTTTATTTTTTGCCGACGTTTCGACCCACTTTGCAGGTCGTCTTCATCCTACGCTCTGAAGGCGACCTACAAAGTGGGTCGAAACGTCGGCAAAAAATAAAAATAATTAATATATTTTAATTTAGTATTTATTTGACCGCACCCCCGACTAACTCCATCTCATATTATATCAACGGTCAACCATCTCTACATTATTATTTTAATTATTTTTACCGGGTGTGTTTCCTTACATTTTGCTGTATAAAGCTGTATGGACACACTTTGAATTTATATACTATAAGTTATGTCCTTAATGTATTTTACATGTTCTATGTTACATGTAAATCTATTATTTTCGTTTTAACTTTATATATATCAAGTTCATTCATACTACGTTGTTTTGTGTAGAATTATTTTGCGGTAAAAATAAATTTACCTTAAGGTATTTTAATGAATTGTTAAAAAGACCTTCAGAGAATAAAAAGGGTCGAGTGATTGATTAGAAAAAAAGTGGATTTTTCTTGACCTGATTCTCAGTTATGTGTCAGAGAGACATTTCTTTGTTTCTAGAATTCTATTTAAAAGTTAAGATTTTCGATTCAATGATCCAATATTATCTGAAGTGTTATTTCATTTTTATTAACGATGAGAACTTACTTCCTTAACTTCGCAGGTCGAAATGGCATCATGGTGTTCTAAGCTCTCATTTTTTTCTCATATAATTTAACACAGGTACTTACGGTGTTTCGAGTCGATAAAATTTATTTTTAAGGGTCATCCTTGAGTGACCACTGACTTCGATACCGAACCTCAAAGCGATCGGTTCAGTAGTCCTGAAGAAAAATCGTGGACGAATAGATTATTTTTTAATTTGATTTTCGGATTCTTTTTAATCCGCTCCCAAATTATAAGAGAATTAACTTTTTTCTAACTTGATTGCAATGGATTATTATTGAAAATAATAAATCAAACATTTTTTTGAGGATAGTCATCCAAAATTTTAATGAATTCTAACGTCTTCTATCACCTTAAACATATTTTAAGGTGCTTTTATTATTATTAGTATTACTATTTATGACAAATAAATAAAGTTTCATTACTTGCTTAAATTTTACCATAAAATTATAGTATAGTGTTTTTTTTTGTTTGTTTTTTTTACTTGGGTCCCAATAAAAGTTTTCAATTTAACTGTTCATTAGAGTTGAGGAAGTATGTAAGTTGATCTGATTTAAGAGTTAAATGTTTGTTCTCGGGGAAAATTTGGTAAATTAGAATGTCAATAAAAAGTTTTTTTGGCCAATTACTGTAATTATATAAATTGAGGAAATAAGAAGAGATAATGCGCTTTAAAGTAGCTGCTAGTGTAATGTCAAGGTGGATTTTAAGCGGCGTACGAAGACCAGTAGTCATTGTGCGTATTTAGTTATGGTTCTAGTTAGAAAAATATATTTTTAAAAAATTAATATCAAACTGATTTTTTTTAAATTGCTGTTGTGGAATTAAGTGCATATTAGTGGTACAGTAATTTAAAAAAAAAAAAAAGACAGGCAAACTAGGAATGTTAAATTTAATTTTTGTTTTTCTAGTGATTTCTTTTTTAAATTCTATTTAGCTAATTTTGTCTTGCTCAAAACCTTTCAATTAACTTCTCGTTTGTCATAAATCTTCTAAATATAGGATTGTCTATTTTATTTAGTAATGGGATAATTCTTTACTGAAACTGTAAACCAAAGAGAAAATTGTAAAATTTTCCGCCAATGTTAGAAATTTAATACTCAACCGTTGTACAAATTCTTAATATTCTAAGTTATATCAGGAATGAAATTATTCTTATTATTTTTCACGAAGCAGATATCAATTCATTCATAAGTTGCGTTCCCATTCAAACCCAGTAATTAGCATTGACTTTCTCCCTAATCGATTCCTGATAATTCTGAGACATCTGAAAAGGATACGGCCTATGGAATTTTTACCGTGGAATTTCATAAATACTTTTCCTTAACAATGGAATGGAATTTTTTAATAATTTGTGGTACAAGTTGGGTTCTAGATATGTTCGTTCAATTTAATTGTACGTATTTTTATGATGCTACGTTCTAAGAATATCACTTTGCATTTATAACATAATATTTATAATATTCCAATTAGTCTCTGCTCTGAGAGATCTTTTTTTAATTTATGAATGGGATATAAATTTGGCTGATTTTAGAACACCGAAAACATGAGTATTATTGGAGTATAATATAATAGAGAAGAGGCAACCTTTTTGGGAGTGGGGTCTCTCATGGGATAACAAAATTTTGCCGGCCGTTGTGGAATATTCAATTTTCAACGGTCAACACATTTACGTCAATAATTTTTTCTCCGAAATAAAAAAATATTCATTATCTTTAAATTGAATCTATATAAATAAAATAAAGATTTTGTCTGTACATTAAATAGAATCAACCCGTTTTACGATTTCTTTTCGTTTCATACATTGCAGACACCAAATCCACTTTTAAAAAAATTTTTGTCTGTCTGAATGTCCGGATTGCAATGAAATTTTGTCAGGGGTAAGCTCATCAATGGCTTATTGTAGACTTTTGAAATTTTGACATTATATTAAGGTTTACTTGACTTAAAACATAGGCTTTAAATGAAAACAAAATATTGAGTATAACCAAAGTTATGAATTCTTGAGTAATTTGTATAGAGATATCGGTTAATGTTGATAATAAATGTCAATAATAAACATATGTTTATAAGTTAAAGAACATCTATATAAATAAAATAAAGGCTTTTATTTTGTATGTTAAATTTTATACATTACAGACACCAAATCCACTTTTAAAAAAATGTTTTGTCTGTCTGTATGTCCGCATTATCCAACGAAATTTTGTCAGGGGTAAGCTCGGCAATGTTTTAGGTTCGCTTGACTTAAAATATAGGCTTTAAATGAAAACAAAATATTGAGTAGAACCAAAGTTATGAATTCTTGAGTAATTTGTTTTGAGATCCCATTTAAGCAGTTACTTCGATTCTCATCCCAACCTAATCTACTGCGAGCCACATTTAAAAGTTCTACTACTCAACTGATGGAAAAAATTATCACAACATCTGTAACGCGTTGTCACATAAAACGGGTAAAACACTCATTTTTCAACTTTGTGCGATCTTCCCGTCCAAAGTGTTATTCAATTCAACTTCCCAAGCCTAACAAATGTATACATTTGTTGTTTGGTCAACTTTAGGGCAATGGTTCATTATATTAAATTTTATAGATCTTAGGGGGGCCATAGGAAAACTTATCAGAGCTCATGAAATCCAAAGAGAATTTTCGACCAAATTTTTAATGTTAAGGTGACTAAGTCCAAAAGGTGAAAAGTTGTCTTGAAAAAAAAGTGATTCTGGTTGGTACTTTAATAGCTCCTTAGCGAGCACAACCGATAATTACTGATGTGTATTCATCTGGGATGCGAAACGAAAAAGTTTTCGATCATCAAAGTATCGACAATATTTTTTTTCAAATTGCGCGGCTTATATCTGTTGTTGAGTCACCTTTAGAGCAAAGGTTCATTATATTAATTATTATAAATGTCAGGGGGGCCATATGAAAACTCATCAGATCTCCTGAAATCCAAAAAGGATTTTCGACCAATGTTTTGACGTTACGTTTACTAAGTCCTAAAGTGAAAAGTTATCTTGAAAAAAATTATTCATTTATATTAAGACTAACCAAACTGATTAACCGGAAATCAGGAAAAAACCCTCAAAAATCCCGCCCGCCACAATATTCAGATCAAGTTCTAATTTTACACGGATGTAGATGACTCAATGTCCTATGTTATTTTGCCTGCGATAAACTCAACAGAGTTTAAAGAAGTGGAAAGACTACAACTCTTTTTGATTGATTAATCGACTCTACAATCTCCTCGCTTCATCGAAAATTAAACACTTTTAAAACAAATTTTAAAGAATCGGTGCTGATCGGTTTAGTTGCGTGACTCCTAAACAAATAACCTAATAACAAAGTATTTGTTATGGCTATTGCGGAACCTTGACTTCCATAAGCTCCGCCATAAAAAAATTCAAAACAACTCCTTCCCTCCACCCGACCCAATTTTATAAAATTGAATTTGGACTCTCCTCCCTCCATAATACAAAATCCATCTCAAAATTTATTTTTCTAATTTTAACAATGCACCCGTCAACGACTGGTACATCAGCTAGTATAATATACAATTAGTTTATTATTTAAATACTTCTGATATTTATAATATTACTATATTTATGTAATAACATCATTCCAGGTATAATTCTTCAGTCTTAGTATTTCTCTGCTCTATTTCATATAATATATACCGTAAGATGGGGTAACTTTGGTACAGTGAGTTTGTGGTGATTTCGTGATGGATGCATTGTGTTGGTTCAGTCTGCAAAAAAGAATTACTTATTTTATTTTAGTAATGACTGAAATATTACATCGTTAATCTATTCACCTAGTTGGGAGGAGGGAGAGGGGGAGGGGTTAAGCTATCTTAGTACTGCGGTGTAGGTTGCATTTTTCTCCATTAACTCTGGAAATTTAACCCCTACTTTAAGCACAATGAATAATTTATAAAAAGTGCCACTCGTTCAGGATAATTGAATTTAATCGGGGTAAAAGTGGGTAAGTTCATTTATCTAATTTACGTTTTAGTAGACGTCGGTTAATTTATTCTGAAGGTCTTTTTTTTAATTCATTTTTTGTCTTGAATATATTTGAGATACTTATTTAAGAGGCTGTGGGCAATTTATTAGAAACAACGTGACGCAGTGACCTCTAGGGAACAAACACGGCACTGCCGTATCCAACTCAAGTGAGAGGTTAGGTGGTTTTTTTGTCTCTTGTTTAATCAGTTCAAGGGCGTTTGGTGTCTTACGGTGAAATTGTAGGATTCTTTGGAAGTTTCAAGAGGTTTCTTCTTTTTTTATTTCACATATACTTTCATATGTCATTTTATTCATATGATATTATCAGATCGGTTTAGTGAGTCATAATGATTGTTTTAATAACCCGTACTAAATAAAATCTATAATTTCGAGGAAAGCAACTTTATTTAATCCTTACAACTACACTCAATGCTTCAATTCATTTTAATTTTCTCGTCGATGTTTCAGGCAATTTTGCCCATTTTGAATTCGAAATATTTATCTATAATATTATAACACAGTAATTACAAATATATATATGTAAAGGATATAACATCATTTAAATTACAATCAACTAAAATTCCAAAAATTCAAATTAATGAATAAAATTTCTACTTACATCATTATCCTGTCATATATGTACTGCTATTTTTTATAAAATTATTGTATTTTTTTTTCCTCTCCTCATATTCTTCTAATTAATTTTCATAACTTATTACGAAAATTTAATACTAGAAATGAAAATAAAAATACTATAAGACATATAAGACGTCTCAAATAAGAAAAGGCAAAAAAAAAGAAAGAATTTTTTAACAATTTAACATAATATTTTAGAAATTACCTATAGGCTATAAAAAAATTAAACATTTTTTTTTTTAATTTACATCAAAAGTTACACATTTTCGTCCTTTTAATACAACTGCCTTATGTCCACTGTAATCTGTATGCCTACCTATTATTATTCTAAAAAAATCCTTATTTTCAATCGATCCAATTATTTAAGAGCGAAAATGAATTAAAAGAAATAAATGAAAATGAAAGCGAGTCTTCAGATTACTGTTTCTTCCGGTTGGAGGTGTTAGTGTTTCTATAAATTTACTCAAAATTTATTAGATTTTTGTGGAATTCCACTTTCTACTCTCGTTGATTCATTTCCTGTTCAACAACAATTCCGAGATTTTGATTCTAGCAATATAATTAACTTAAGAGTTTATGCAGAGTATTTTAAAAAATTGTAATTTGACTTTATTAAATTATTTCTAACCAATAAAATATTGTACTTTTGTCATTAAAATATTATTAGTATATTTTGTTTTACATAATTAGTTTTTTTCTGCTTCATGTGAACATTTACCTTTGAAATGCCTACTTAAGACCTAATAAGTATTAAATTGAAAAATAATTGAAGTTCAAGTATGAGGAGCAAAAATAGTATTCTTCGCTCGTTATTTACATAGCTGAAAGCAAACAGAAGTCTTGTTTAAAAATGCAAAACAGAAGACAAGAGTCTAATCTCAGTTTCACGCTTTTCCAACCAAGACTCTAATAACCCTAACGGTTTCGATTTCATGGAAGCCCGTTCTTTAAGTATCTATGGCCTTTGAGAGTGTCAACTAGCTAACAATAGAATTCTGGAGGAAAATAACAGCACGTGGTGCGTTCTAGGGTTTTTCAAGATGAAGGGAGGAAAAACTACAGCCATAAAACCGGCTTGTAAATTTTATATTTATCAAATAAAAGGCTTCTCCGTGAATCGCTGATAATACAGAGGATTGGCTGGTAAAATTCTAGAAATTTAAAATTTCACTTAAATTAACCCTTAAACTAAAAGTTAAAAAAAAAAAAAGTACAAAATTAAGGAACACTGATGATTTTTATTTTTTTAGGATCGACTAGGGCTGCAGAAAAAAACTTCCTATGGTTTATTATCGTTATTTTTTAAAAGATTTAGTACTTAGAAGTCTTGCTCAGTGTTAAGGCGGTGTGTTCCTATGCTCCGTGTCTCGAGTTAGAATGTAACTGGTAATTATTATATATTCTGTTCCACCAGCCATGGATCGACTCTAGGGTCGAGAGACTCCCTTAGGCACATTAAGTCGTCCCCCTGATTATATAACAAATTAACTGAAGAAACCTGTCATTTGAGCGTGATCTTGGACAAACCATTCCTTATCTCGATCGTTGACCAAAAACCTTTGTTTCGTATGAAGTACTGAACCTAAGACTAAGACCTTCCATGGTTTGTATAGATTCAAGTGTTTTTTATTGATACTATTAAAATTTATTTGAACATTATCGAAATAAAGGTTTGATTTGTGACCAATAGTTCATAGAAACTTTTTTTAGTTTTTATTCTAAAAATGATGGTTTTTATTATAGTTGCTAAGGTATGATAAATAATCCATACGTTCATTAATACATTCAATTTTTAGAAATATATTTTTTGTATAATTTTTGATACCTGTGGGGAATGTTTGTCTATATTTTAAAAAACACGTTATATTTATACCAACTCTACTGAACTGTTTCTATACAGAACCGTTGCTTTGTCGCAACCAGTAATTCTTTTTGTTTGACAGAATCACTCCACGCATGACGACCTCTTTATTATGTTCCAGTTTCTGTCATCATCGATTCTCGCTCTACCCACAAAAAAGCTTTTCATATATTTATTTCAACAATGTTTAGCTTATATTTTTTAATTATTCATTTCATTTCATTTTAACATTTTATGAAATTTGCAGCGCATCTAGAAAATCTGATGTATTAGACATTAGCTGCGAATTTGCTTGATTATTTTTTTTCTTGTTATTAATGTAGGAGTAGGTCCCTTGGCCATTTTCTTTTCAGTCTGCGTCGATCAGGTAACAGGGAGCAGGAAATAGAAAGGACTAATGGATTGATGTGATTTAGAGTTGAACAATGAAATGAACTGTATTTGTCGTGGATGTAGGATTTTACTGTTGGGATGTTTAAGTCGTTGTGTATAGTGTTATTCGAAATGTACCAAGGTGCGTTGACAATTTTTCGTAGAATTTTTTATTGTGTTGTTTGTATTTTATTTCTGTGTGTTTGTTTTTGCTCCGTATGTCCAAATTGGTCTCAGTATGGTGTTGTAGATCAGTAGCTTGTTTCATAAGTTTAGTGAGGATCTATAGTCCTGAAGATGTGAGAGTTGGTTATATCGTCTAGTCAGTTGTTGTCTTTTTAATTTATTTTTTATTTTTTTATTATTGAAATTTATAACTGTATAATGATAAATACAAATAGTAAATATGACATAAGTAACTTGACATGTACAACATGAAGAGAAACTACCCATTGGTAGCACTCCAATTATATTTCTATATTAGAAGGTCCCGAGGCCATTATCTTTTTAGACGCCTCGGAGGGAATATAAGAGGAAGCAAAGTTGGAAACAAGAGGGTTTGGATGGTTCAGAAGTTTATTATGGAAGGATAGGTATCTCTCTGGATTGATCTAAATCGGAAACATATGGTACATTAAAGTAGTTATGGATGATTTTATTAGTGACAAAGTAGGGAGCATTAAGGATTTTACGAAGGATTTTGGATTGTAGGGATTGAATACGAGAGGAATATGATGGTTTAGTAGAGCCCCAAAGCTCGATCCCGTAAGTCCAAATAGGCCTTATTTTTAATTGAGTATGTATGTTCATGTTAAATCTTTTGTCTAAGTAAATTCCTAGGTACCGTGCATAGTTGTTTGAAGGCACTGGATTATTGTCAATCGTGATGGTTTTAATTATAGGAATTATTTTAACCTTGAATTTTTCGCTATTCAAATCTTAATTCGCGCCTGTCATGAATTTGACTATAAGCAGATGAGTTCTTGTAGTTAATTTGAAAAATAGTATTTTAGACACGAGAAAGGCTATTTATTACCCTGTAGCAGCTGGTATTTATTTCCTTCCTTAATTAAGGAAAGGTGCTCTCTCCTTCATCATCTTTTCAGGCAATTAACCAATTAACACTCGCATGCCAAAATGCTTTAATGAGAAGTCATTTTTGCTTACACTTTTTTTTTTATATTTATATGTAAGGCTGATACTTTTATCGGACTTTTTTAATCCTCATAAAGAGGTCCAATGTAATAGTTACATATTTTCGGTTAAAAAGAAAAAGTAGATAAAAAATCATCATCATTCTATCTAGTGTACTCAGATGTGCTTGATAAATTTATTTATTTTTTTCTTAAAAGTTAGTTACTTCACAGTCTCGCAAACCTTATAGTCGCGTTGAAGCGTCAGTAGATTTATTTTCCACAAACATATTATATTCTTAATATACACCGGTTTAATAGACCTGCTTGATGACATTGATATCTATGTCAGTAAGACTCATGTTCAAATGGTATCGTAATAAAGTAGAGAGGTTTCACAACTTTATTATACGAGTAAACCGAGAGCTGATGTCATAATGGAACTTTATTAATAATGCAATACATGTAAGGGGCATTAGTTTTCAATGAGGACACCGGAGCGCTATCGGTGCATACTACCGACCCTATACTACTCATGTTGTTTTTTTTATTTTTATGTTGTTTTTTTTTTGTTTTTCTACATTGTAAACAGTTCAGAAACATGTTTTTAATGAATAAAAAGAAGATATTATACCTACTCTACATTTAAAAAAATAAATTTGTTATAAGTAAATTGAATTTCTTACTATTTACAAAATTATAGCAGTTTTACAATTATAAATTTTTATTTAGCTTATGAAAAGTACTGTTTTTATTCTAATTGTTATAATATTTTCCTTCATAGTGAACTGTTTAGAACTTAATTTAAAATAAAATGATATATTTTGTAGTTTAAAAAATATGTATATATATATATATATTTGCGATGTGTAAATTTATATTGTTTTAGTTTAAAAAATCATAAGCATTTTCCTAATATAAATATCTATTTCGCTTATACAAAGTATGCATACATTTTATATTTAGAAATTTTGATATGTGCAACACTACTAAATTATGTTGATCAAAATTTCTAGTCGTAGTTAGAATAATATATTTTTGAAATATTTATTATTTACTCTTGCTTGATAAAGTTTTAAATTTATTTTCATATATATATATATATATATATTGCTTTCCTATATCATCACGCTTTTATCATTGAACCTCAGTTGAAATTTATTTTTTCGATTTCTTAAATTCTTCTTGGTAATTCCAATATTTTTACATTGATATTACTATTTATAAAATGTATATACAACAACAATTGCAACACAAACCTTTATGTTGCTATATCATATGAATTTTAAGATATCCTAAAACCCAAACATAATAATCTTAAAATAATTATTATTTATTTGGCTACAATTTCAGGTGGCATAAATTACCAATTACTGAAACTTTGATTAGACGTACCGTGTTACATTATTTAAATCAATTTATAAAAATATAAAATAGGTTATAATACTTGAACAAAATAAACAAAACCTTACGAGCTATGAAGTATGTCAATGAGAAATAATTTAAAGAAGCATTTTATGAATAATATTTATGTTAGTGAAAACTTATTTTTTAAATTCTAAAATTGGGTTATTTTGTAATTATACCTGTAATATGTTTAAAAAATATCTAGTTTGAAGTTATAAAATTAGTTCAGTACTTTTAGGTAAAAAAAAAAATCGCCTCGTTAAAAACTGTAAACAGATCTTATTAATATTAATAACTCTCTTAAATGGTCAGTGTCTGGTAATATATAATTAGTTTATAAAAAAAATATAACTAGAAAACTAGATTAATTAGTGATACAAATAGGAGCTAACATTTTTTTTTTCCTATTTAATAGCAATCGTCTTGATCATGAAAGATATTTATGACTTCCTTATCTATAATTATTGATGTATTAAATGTATCTTTTTATTCTGGCTACGTCGATCTGATTGGGTCTCACGATGTTTTTTCTTTTTTACGTTATTTAAAGGTTAAATACCTAATATTCCGTTACTCTCTCCTAGGGTAGAAAAAAATAAAATAAGATAATCCCCTTTGAAAGAAAACATTCCAGGAGCTTATCTTGTATTTACTTTCATCTGACAACCTTAACCCCGTGGCCCGATGTTCTTTCGACCTAGCCGAGTATAGTTTTGAAACTATGAAATATTATGTAAACAGCTCGAAGACCCGGGCGACCTGTTGCCCAATGGTTTCCTTGCAGCCTCTCTTGTATTGTGGTCGTAGATAAGATTTAAGGGACCGTTATAAGCCCTGATCCAAATATAGGATTAGTATAATGCTTACAGGAGCGATCTCATCTGAAAATTATAGTTCGATAAACAAACCCAGAGGGAAATTAGTATTTCGGTCAGATTACCATTCGAGCATAGCAGGTCCGAAAGCTGCCTTCTTTTGGTGGTCGCTTTCAAACCTTTTTTGGTACCGCTGTTATGGTAACGCGCATAACTGCTTTCATTCATCGTTAGGAGAATTGTGTCATAATAATCGGTATGCGATATGGGATGAGTGAATGTTTTAAATCGTTAAGAATGTGGGGGATAGGATGATAGGGGTGTTCTAAGAAAAAATCAAAATAAAACATACATATATTTATTTATCTTAACACCGTTTAAGAAAAAAAAAAAGAAAAAGTTTGCAGCAAAGAACAACCGCGCTAACATAATACAAAAATCTGATGTTATAATTCCATATTTATAGGTCATTAACCCATTAAATAGTAACTTTTAAATGGTATTTTGTTTTATTATTTTGCACATATTTTAAGAAACATTGTAAAAAAAATAGCATAACATTTATCTAATAGACTATAAAGTTACAGTTAACTTTTTAAAATATTTTTGAAATAAAAACTTCTTTAGGCGCGTTTTGTATGGTTTCACAGAAGAATTTCAAACTTTTTGTAGGTAACTAGCTTTACGTATTTATTATATAATGTGAATTAAAAATTATTACTAATAAAAATATATTTGTTAGCCTTATAGTTAAATTTATTCAAAGACAATTATTAATTAATGTAAATGTTCACATTTATTTTGTTGTCAAGTGAACCTGAAGGTGTATATCGAATATTGACTCCCGCCCTGACATTTTAGAATGTGGTAAAGTTGTTTAAATAAATAATCGAAATAATAAGAAAAAAGTTATCATGGCATTTTCTGTTTTTGAGGCAAATATAATAAGGCAAAAATAGTTATACTAGTTGATTAGTTTTTCTAATTTTTATATTTGAAAAAATAAGTTTTCTTATTTGAAGATTTAGATTTAACCTGTCCTAAAAACTCAATAGTAACGGTTCTAAAAAACTACACGATTATATTAATTAAGCAGAACAGGAAATGGATGACTAGAGTTGACAGTACAATACCAGATGACTAAAGAGGAATTGGATGATGGATTTTCCGTGACCAAATGGAACTTAATTAAGCCAGGCAGACATGAGGTGTTGTCGAGCACTGTCCTTCCCCATGCCCATGCTTCACATACCATTATCTAGTTAACATACCATTCGATGTCATTCCATCCTTTTGTATTACAGCTGAAAGTAAGTCATTGGAAAAATAAAGAAAATGCTAATTATTTTTTAAGTCTTAATTTTGCATTTTTTATGCACAATGAATTGTAAATTTTATTATTTTCTGATTTTAGTTAAATCAAATTATTATTATTATTATTATCTTCATTATTATCGCTTTAGCGGATTCAAAGCTGTAGGTGGGGGACAAGTACAACCACCTGCAGTTATAATTTTTTTAGATATTTCATAACTTTCTCATAATTCTGGCTGTCTCCAAGAAAACCGCTTGCTCTGAGCCTCTCTTAACCCATCAATGAGTAATTCCCAGCCGTCCGTACCTCCTACCGTTGACTTTAAAATCAGACCATTTGTTGATATTATTATTGGTGTAACCAATGCGCTTTCCAAATGGTACAACCCCTTTAATTCGATCGATAATTCTTTGTATTTACGGAGCTTCTCTCCCACAGTTGTTGTTGTTATTTGGAATCGCGATATCTATAAGCTTTGCCTTTATTATTATTATTATTATAAATATCTCTGTAACCATTGATTTTACCAATAAAATGTATGGGGTCATTTTTATAGAGATTTTAAAGTACTTAAATATTGTACTGAATACTTTTTGCGAAAAACCTCATAGTTTTTGAGATATTCTAATATATATATACAATTTTTCTGTCCTTCTCCTCGCATCAAAACCAGGCGCGAGATTATTTAGAACTTTTTACTAGTTATTATAGCGAAGGTACTAAACAATTTCTTACGAATTTCATCTTTTTTTTTTTTGATGTTGGATTAAGGCTGTTTCTTCCCCTAACTTAACTGTACTAATCATAATAATAATATTAATAACAAGAAATATGAACTTTTTTTTTTTTATATTTTTGGTGACATTACGGTGTCTTCCTTTTTTGGGAGGAAAATCATTTTTGATGAAGAGAAGGATGGTTGGGGTGATCAGTCAGAAATAAGAAGACAAAAATAAATAATAATATTTATTTTAACATTTGCCGACGTTTCGACCTGAAGTTCAGGCCTTCATCAGGGCTAAGAAAAAAAACAGATAACAAGACATGAGAAATTACCGTTATTATTATTTATCTCTTAGTTATTATTATTTTGTCATAATTCTACCCACTTCATTTTACTTTAATTTTTTATCTACATTATTTATGTTTCTCATACCTTGTTATCTGGTTCTTTGCTTAGCCCTGATGAAGGCCTGAACTTCAGGTCGAAACGTCGGCAAATGTTAAAATAAACGTTATTATTTATTTTTGCCTTCTTATTTCTGACTGATCATCCCAACCATCATTCTCTTCGTTATTCACGACAGTCTACCATTTACTCACAATTAAAAATTATTTTTATTATTATGGATACCTTATTCCTCTTAAGTTTTGATAAAACTGCGCCGCTTGTCCTGCTCGACTTCCTAGTAGCTGTTCCATAGAGGTTTGTTTTGCACGACAGGTCCTAGCGAAGGGAAGGTGTTTACAGCGCGCGGAAGGCCGGCGGAGTCCTTCACCCACTAAGTGTCACCATTCCCGATCAGCAGATGGATCCCAACGAGACATTAATCTGTTAAGGCTCGGCCAGCTAATGGCACCGCACACTCTTTTTTACCCGCCCAAGGCTGGCTGTCCCGTCCCTGACCAGATATCTCGGTGTACTAGAGCCGTTTAGGACATTCCTAATAGCGGCTCAGCGAGCCCATACATCATAGCGGTCAGCCGGCTAAGGCGGAGCGACACCTCCGCGAAGTCCTATAATACCGGATCCACATCAATCTTCTCTATCGCTCCATGCCGATATATCATTTAAATTCGTATCTGTCTCCTGCTTTGACAGAATCCAAATGATAGTCTTCTACAAGTTTCTAATGTATGTCTGTGTATGTATATATACATAAAGAAGCTTCGGGTTCTAACGAATCCCTCCTCCTTTAAGTTAATTATTTAATTCATACAGTTACTACCTTCCTCCTCGATCCCTGATAACCCTCCGAGGCGTCTGAAAAGAAGATGGCCTCGGGATCTTCTAATATAGAACTTTAATTTGAATTCTACCAATGGGTAGTTTCTCTTCATGTTGTACATGTCATGTTATCAATTTCACATTTACTTATTGTATTTTATATGTAATACAGTTGTAAATTCACTAAAATAATAAAAAAAAAAAAAAATTACTACCTTATGTTACATAAAAATAACGATATGGTACGGTTTGCAATTATTTCAAATTATTAAGTGTTTAGTGTTGTGTTTCATTGTACTTAAAAACTATGAAAACTGATTTTGTTTTGTAGGTAGGTATAGTTTTAAGATTTAATGTATTTAATCTGAATTTGTAATTACAGTTAACATTAAACAAGATTATATATATATATATATATATATATATATATATATATATATATATAATCTAAAATATATAAATAAATATATATTTAAAGTCCAAAATCAGGCACTACAATACAGTGGTAAAGCCAGTACTGTACTGTATGGAACGAAGACAATGTTCTTTTCCAGTTTGGAGAATCTGCTGAAATTTTTTTTTTTATTTTTAAACTTATTTATTGAAAAATATCTGTCTCTAGGACATTTATAATAGAGTTCACAGATCACATTCACACTCTATGTACAATAAATAAAATAAATTATACAGAAAAATAATATATATACAATAAACAAGAATAAAATAACCTGAAAGTAAAAAAAATAAAAAGAACACAAACACGCCTATATACAATATATACAAAAGACTTGTCCCTCCAACTGTGGAGAGAAAAGTATGACTCCAGGAGTTCCCTGCACTTCTCTCTCAACCGCGTCCCTAGGGCTAAACCCAGTGGAGATTGAGCAAGAGTGAAAATAGAAAGAAGAATCCATGGGCCCAAAATAACACCACAAGGATACAGACTGAAATCCAATAAGGAGATTTTCAGTGAAATCTATGAGTTTGAAACGAAAATGAGGGTAAGAAGACTTAGGTTTTATGGACACATGCATAAGATGACCGAGGAGAGGTTAAACAAGAAGATTTCAGCAGGGTTAAGATATGCAAGTTTAACCATAGATATACGGTACAAATTAAACAGGAAATACATAGGCTTGGAAATACACGGGAATTAAGTGAGTATAGCACAGAGTTCAAGAAATTCCTGAAAAGTGCGGTGCATGTGGTGGACAGTAAGAATATTCCGTCCAGGAGGAAGTAGACGGAGGAGAGGAAGAAAAAATTTAGCGATATCCTCAAGCAGAGATGGGCAGAAAGAAAGAAATTGAAAAAGAAACCAGTATTATAGCCGCGTAGTCCTTCAAGGCTGTTTCGTGTAAAAAAAAAAAATATATATATATATCTATATATATATAGAGAATATATATATATATATATATATATATATATATATATATATATATATATATATATTCTCCTTTCTTTATATATATTTTCCTGTCTTAAACTTGGAAGACTAATGTTACTCAGTTATAGTGCGGTTTGTTCAACAAAAAAAAACACTAACTAAAAATATATATTTTTAGAAAGGAAAATTGAAAAATAAATCTAATGTTAATGCCAGTTACCGATGATAATTGGCTCAAGCAACAGTGCAGTTAATTTTTGTAATGAATTGAGGAGGGATTATTAAAATCAACCATATTTTGATTGTTTGTATTTTTCATACAAATTTACACTTGTATATATTTATATACAATTGTATATAGTATTGTAGACTTAAAATTTACACTATATATTTTTTTATAATATTTAAATTTCATATTTGATGTTTATTATTTATTGAAATTTAAAAAAATAGTAATATTTTCATTTTATTACATTTAGGAAGTTTTATTTTTCCCATTCTATAGTAAAATTAGATAAATGAATATAGCAAATTAATAATTTACCACGTTATGAATAAGAAAACGTAGTACTCTGTTAGAACTCCTCGCATGGAATGAAAATATTATGTAGTTCAAAGCTTTTTAATTGAATGTTTCCTGGCTTGATGCTCAAGTTTAACTTTGTTTTAGTGTCACAGAAGTTAGTTGTAAAATCCATTCTGTTCCATTCACTTATTCAAAAACTTTTTTTGTATTTTTTATAACATATTATTTTTATCCGTTTATTTTACCTTTATATAGGAAACAAATTATTAGAAATATTGGTATTAAGAAATAAATATTTAAAAAAAATTGGTGGATGCGCTCATCACACAACTTTCACTTACCAACCATAGATTAGATAGGTATTTTTATTATATATAGGGAAGTTGAAGTGAAAATGAAAGTATAACTTCATTTAAAATATTTAATTATTTTTCCCGCCCATCGAATCTAATAATTTATACGTTTGTATTACTTTCCGTTTCAGTAAAACTCCTTTGTATGGTATCAAAGAATGTACTAATGATAAACTAAAATACTAAAGATCGTAAAGAAAATTGGTTCGCGACCAGAGTTTGGTAACAGAGATTGATTCAGGCCACCATACTCGCAATGTATTCCGCAAAGATCGACTGACGAATGTCTGTAGCTTCTTGGTCACCACTATGTAACTTTCCAAGTCTCGGAAGCATAGAGCAGAACCATTTTAACATTTGTTTTGAAGATACGAAGCTTCGTCCCTTTAAATTATTTGATGTTCTATAAAAAGATTTTCTTGGTTCCTATTATTCATTATTATCTTTTTCGTTTAAGTTGGATTTATTTAGAGACCGACACTTTGAGATTGCTCCTGGAACTTTAGGCAAAATTTGAAACTTTAGGCGAAATAATATCTGTAAAATCCAGATCAGTCTTTCCGTGAGGCTCGACTAAAGGCTCGTTCTCTACCATGAGTTCTCCTTAAAATTATGTCGAGTACCATCAGGAATAAGATAAAAGAGGGAACGCATCCTTGTCCAACTGCAGTCCTAACATTAAAGGGCTCAGACTAGTGTTGCCCAAAATCGGTCTTGTTCTTGCACTTTGCAAGACCGCCTAAGTGTTGCAAGATCAAGACCAAGAGGGATAAAAAAAAATCTATTTTTTAAAATTAAATCAAAATAATTACTAATACCTGGAAATTTTAGTTAGTATATGTAAAGAATTTTTATGACCAATATACTTTTGCATTTAAGTCTTATAATTTTTCATTCGGGCTTAGTTAGGTTTCTCCTATCTATAAAATTACAGTAATAGCTCTATAGTAATAAGCTAATAGCTAACTGCAAGACCAAGACTCATCTTGGTCTCGCATTTGGGCAACACTAGTTCCGACACTCTGTTATATAACTTGACATAAAAAACACTCATATAGTTTCATATTTAACAATAAGAATTGTTTATTTTATCAATTTTCGTCGGTATTCCAAATTACTTTATGACCTCCCACATATTCTTTCATCTAGTGTTGCCAAGAACTCCTTAAATTATTCTACTATAATCATGTTGTGTTAGTCTGGTCGATGCACGATCTTCTTGGTCTGAATCCCCTCTGTTCCTTTCTTAATTTGCCATTAACAATCTTCCTAATCCTGTCGAGGATAATACGGTACAACATCTTGCTGAAAACCGATGTCAGTGTCATTCCTCTCAATAGGTTACCCTATTAAGTTTGACGACGTTCCAATCTTCTGGTATTGGAATTATGCTTCATTATGCCATATTTCTGTAATAAGGGGGTGAAAGGAATGGGTAGTAATTACTGGGTCTACTTTCTGAAGTTCCGCCGGTATGTATACCTCAGCTGCTTTTCCATTTTTGAGTTTATCTATAGCTTCTAAGACTTCCTACTCTGTAGGAGGGATGGAATTGGAAGTTGTGTTCTGAGATGTCTTCACCCGATACTTCATCCTTCATGGTGTGTTTTAGGATCTGTAGGAAGTGCTACCTCCATCTTTGGATCTGTTAATCCTCTGTAGCAAGTAGTTTTCCTTGTTTACTTCTAACAGGTCTATTGTCTGTAAAACATTGCTTCTTTGAGAGGTTTTTTAGTGTTTTCAGGTTACCCTTATCAGCTGTTTCGTGAGCTGGCTTCTATACTCTCTGTAATAGATTTATATATTCATTGTGAAAAACTACGAACCAAAAGACCCTAATTCACTAAACAAATAGGTCTTCAGCGAGTACAATAATGAGTTAATATAAGTTCATGGACAGCTGTAAAAATAGTTATTGCTTAACAACTCAACTTGAGAGATATTTTCAAGTGGGACTATCTAATCACTTATTAAGTAAATTTTTTAATCTGTGCTGGTTATAAATATACATATTCTCATTTTGTTGTAACATTTATTCTTAACAAATATTCTGTTATGAAAACCATTGAGCATACATATCCTTTTATAGTGGTACTCTATTATTCATTACTATCTCCTATAGCGGAAGTATTAAATTGTATCCCCTACGGTAAGAGAAAATAATTATTAGTCCCATAGAATTATAGGGTGCTTAAGAAAGTCTGTTGATATACGGCCCTGGCATTAAGGTCCGATAAATACTTGTACACGAGAAAGGCAGGGCAATTACCCGCTAGCCAATATTGGAGGGTATATATTTCAATAACAACAACATTTAAGTACCTCAGGCTTAATTAGTGTACTTAGGCTTATATTTGGTGCTTAGGTCGTTATGGATATAACTGCAATTAAAAAAAAAGAAATATTTATCCTGTAATTATTTGTTGTATATTATTTTAGAGGTGCATGAATTCCAAAGAGGCAGTTCGCATTTTATATTTTTAAAAATAATTTACATCATTATCTATTGGGAAATAACTTATAATTGTAATAATTAAATAATTTGTTGCTTGCATGGGGTTAGTTATATATTGTTGGACAATGAGTTAGCTATTTCTAATTGGTCCATCACCAAATTGGTTATTATAGAAAATTTTCAAATACTCATCATTACTCGATGTATTTATTTTATTATGTTTCATAAATCGTATATATTTAAATAACATATTTTTATTCAGATCAACTAATCCAGTGGATGCACTGTCTATAGAATATTTTTAATGTCGCAGCTTGAAAAATAGAAAAATGATACTTCTCAGTTTTGACTAATAATTTTCAGTTACAAACTTCTTCTAAGAGTAAATGAAAATAAATATTTTATTTTATTTTAAAATAATATAGTTCGTGTATCTTAACTAAATCATAAACACAAATAATAAAAACAACCATGAAAAATAAATGTGAATGAAGAATAAATGTGTTGATTGAAATAATTCGAAAGTAGATGACTTGATTTATGTATGAATTTCTAAAATGTATTTTTTTAAAAATTATTTATTTCGATTTTATGTTAAAAAATAAATTTAATACGAATCAGGATTGGAAGATATTCAAAATTTAAATAACTTGGAATGACCATTTTCGATTAATGTAATGTAACTATTAATGTTTTACAATATTGCAGATTAGTGATATTTAATGTTGTGATCCTTTAAATAAAAAAATTACAATTCAGTTTGATATCATTATTTTTTTTTTAATTACTTGACTTTTTGCTTGTGCTTTGGGGATACAAGAAAATATTGGAACGGATGAATTAAGTCTTCATTATAAGGATTAAAAATAAAAATTGTTCACAAAATTAGTACATATGTTTATTTACGAAGTACAGTGATATAGTAATAATGATAACAATAATGAATAATTAAGTCCATCTTATTTAAACAAAAATTAATTAATGTAATAGAGAATGCTTTACTTTTTATATGCCTTCTCTGTAGGAGATGTGGTTTTTAAATATTTGAAAAAGAATAGTCTGATTTAATTTATCTTTCTTTGTGCTAAATAAACATAGATAAATTAAAAATAAATTATTGTAAGGTATGTATAAATTAAACCATGTAAATTAAAACATCTTCAATCAGCATAATAGTTTTAATTATTTCTTTGGTTCGGAATGGATTTCAAACTATATGCATTATTTATATTTTTCTCTTTTTTTTATCGTTAAGCTAGAACTCAGAACTTAGCAAACATCAGTGGTGTTCATAAATTATTTGCTTATTTTATTTATTTATTTTTTTTTTTAGGTTGTATATATTTTTGAAAGTAAATACAAACACAACACTAATAACACATGGTCAAAGTTAATTTTTGGACTGATTCCACTAAATCGTATAAATGTTTAACTGAACTATTAGTGTTTATAAACTTGCTCCTCTGCTCTAATGCCAACTGCTATTTCAAGGGGTTTCAGAAATATATTCCGTAATATCGTTCCGGGATCGGATATTTTTAAAATTAGCTTTGCTAACAAGTTTATGTTTCGTTTCTGTTTGTTATAACTGTTTCTCCTTAGAACTTTGTAACGTATGCCATGTTATTATTAGTCAGTTATCTATAGACAAATGTATTCATTATATTTTCTTCAGAGAAAATTATTTCAGAAACCAGCATTAGGTTTATGAAACAAGTTTTCATGTTAAATTAAGGAACTGAGCATACCTAATGATGTCATGGATAAATATAAGGTATACTTTTGAAGTAATTTTCATGTTTATTTATATACGGAGTAGCTCAGTGGTAGGGAACTGATTTTCCAATGCTCAACGTCCCAGGTTCGAATCCCGGCTCATGGCAGATAAAGTATTTACTCTGTTTCATTAGTCGAGGAGCGACCATGAGGTACGGAGACCCTCCTGGGGCACACCCAGCCTCTACAAAGTTTGTAAGCTTAATTAAATAATTGATTGAGGGGAAAAACATGGCGCTTGGACGTGATCTCAGTCAAATCATCTCCTTGCACAATCTTTGGCCTTTAAACAGTACTTTCCCTAAATAGTACTGAATCCAAGACGGTACAGTTTTTTTTTTTAATTTTGTTTATTTTTTATTTATATATGTGTATAAGTATATACAGATGTGCGTATTATAAACCTTTACACCATGGTAGCAGGTAATGTGCCTTTAAGGAGTGTTTCTGAATATAAATTGTTAAAAAACGAAGTTTCTGGAATCAGATTAGTTTAAGTTGTTTGAAAATAAAATTATTTAATATTAATGATTTAAAACTTCTTAGTTTTACTGATAAGATTACAGTTTTATGGTTTGGTTGTACCCAAAATAAAAAAAACTGATTAAAAAAAACTATTTATTTAGCAGTTTTCATAAATAGGTTATACATAATAAATCAATTTAATGCAGCTTGTAAATAAACAAAATATTTTTATCATTTTTATCAAGTTACCTTGAAGATATCTATAAGTATTGTTCGTTGCAATGTTTTTACTAATATTGCATTATTGTTTTCATTTACAAGTATTGCTCTTACTATTTTTTATCTTATCTTTTAATTTGCGTAGAGCAATTAAAATACCTCTAGCTATCAGTTTTTTTTGTACAAATCTATTAAATATGTTGCAATACTTTCATGAAATCGAGATAAAAATATCAATTAAAGGAAGAGAGAAATTTCAAGGCATTCCAATTCCAATAGTATAAAATATGAATTTGAGTCCTTTGGCATTTTAAAGATCACAATCAATTCCAAAGAATTTGCTAATGATGTTGATCAAAATTATTCTCATTTGGCCTACTTTTTTAAATATCAATGCTCAACATAGTTGACGTTACCTTGTGGAGCTTTCGATTCAAGGTAAATTCGAATTCTGAGAACGGGACTTGTATTGGCGAGCATGATAGGGAGAAATTTATCTAATATTATCAAAGTATATAATTATTGTTTTACAATATTGATGATATAATTTAAAACGTTATTGACAGTGTGTAATGTAAACTGCTATTGGCTCTCCTTGGCCAAGGAGGCCTCGAAATGAATATCGTATGCTAACTGGTTTAATTATGGCAAATTTATTAACGGATTTGCCCTCCAATCCATCGCCGAGGATAAAAATATTACATTTAATCATATTTAAACTCGATCTGATCACCTTCGATCTAAATTGAGTCAATAACTCCTCGGGGTTAGTTTGATAAAACACGCGAAACAAATATATCATGAATAGTTTTTTATTATTTATTCGTTTTAATTATCACGTTTTATTATATCCGGGTTTTTTTTTAAGGTCCTTTAATTTGTCCTTCTTTACTATTCAGGACTTAATATACGTTTATATAAACTATATCAAGATTTTTAAATTACACTCAGTTTTATTTAAACTAATTAATAAAAAATATTTTAAATATTTCTCTTTCGCATCAGTTCTTATTATGATCCAACGATGATTTTTTATTCCTTTTTATTTAGGCAAATTCAACTAATCATTTAGTACAAATCTTTTGTTAAATATAATAGATAAGCATAGAAATATATATATTTAAAAAAAATGACTGAGGATAACATTTTACATGTAAAATAAAAAGCTGTAAAATATATAATCAGATTTTCATAAATATTAAAAATGTTAATGATTATAAAATCACTAAACTTGCTAAACAGAAACAACATTTTAAATTAAGTAATATTTGTTTGTTTTCTTTATGAATTAATGTATTTAATAGTTAATAAAATAAGAATAATAGTAAGATTAAAAATATAATTAACATGTTTAATTATATATATATTTATATATTTTTAATGAATTTATACGTTTAGCAAAATAATAATAGTAATATTAAATTAAATAAAGTTAAAATATTTTTATTGGATTTAAAAAAAATAAAAAAACTTGTTAAAAAACAAATCATCCTTTTTGAATGTGTAATATATGTTTATACTTGATTTGATCAAATACATTAATTCCAGTAAAAATAAATAATGAAATAAGAATATTAGCAATAATTTGATGTATTTCTTTTTCTGAAAATGTTATTTGATGTTTATTATTTTATTTATAAAAATATGATAATAGCTGTTACAAAATCGCGGCATAAATCCGTATTAAAAGTATAGTCTATATTTTCAAAGACAACGTTGAAAAAGAAATTAAGATCTGCTTCACATTTTTTTTTTCTTTTCCTAATTTCTTTCTATAAGATTGTTGGAAAATCTCAAACACAATAAATTAACTAGTACATAAAATAGGATAAATTCCAACGACTTAAGACATCGATTTAAAATTTCCGGCTCAGGTATATTTTTCTCCCTTAATTTAGAACATTTTTGTTAATGTTTTGATATAATTTCAATTTAAAAATATTCACGTTTCTCTATTATTTTTTTTATGTTTCTACAAAAATGTGTAAAAAGGAAAAAAGTCATTTTTGTTTTTTAACTCCACAAAACATCAAATACTATATGAAAAAAGTTATACATGTTGAAAAAATAAAAATAAAATTATTAAAAAAATAAATCTTGCCTCTATTAACAATAATTCTTTTGAATTGATTTATTTATTTTTACATTTATTTGGAGAATAAAAGAAAAATTAGGATATAAATGACATTATAATTATTATTTTGATGGAAAATTATATTAAAAATTTAAAGAGTATTCGACCATGATTAATGTTTACACTGTTTAAGGAAAATATTTCTTTATATTTTGTGTGCCCCATCTTTCTTTTACCTTGCCGTCTTATGACGTTTTGTAAAGAAGGAACATTAAAACTTTTAAATGAAGCCAAGTTAAGTTATCCTTTATTTCATTTTTCTTTTCTTTCTTTTCCTTTTTATACATTTTACTTTAAACGTTGACATTTCCAAGTCTTCTAACTTGAGACTTCTTTTAAAATTTCTTTTCATATTATGAACCTTGTCAGGTTTCCTCATAAATAATTTTAGGTAATTGAAAACCAGTTATATTGTTATTTTCGTTTACCTAAGTTTGCCTCAATTTAATTACTGCTATAGAATATAATTTTGTTTCATTGATATTGATAATTAAATATTTATTAATTAATAATTGTTGATTTGCATGAAATTTCGATTATTTTCAATATTTTTCTAATTATATTTTTAAAATAGAGAAATATCAATATTATAGCTGCAAGTATAGAAGTAACAATACGTTTTGTGGTTGTGGTTTTATTTTTTTTAAAATATCGTCTTTATTCAGTCATTTAAAAAAAAAATATTCATTTATTTTGTTAAACTATTTAATTCTGGTTTTTCTTCCTTTTTTTTTAATACTCTGTTTATATCTATAATATCATCATTATAAGAAGATAATAATAATACCAATATAACCGTGTCACGTATGATTCTGAATTAAAATTAAGTGTATGTATAAAACTTAATTACAACCTTAAAGCAAGCATAATGATGAAGATCAAAGCGAAAAATGGCCTATCTCGAAAATCTCTTTTAAAAAGCAGCTGTACGAAGGTTCTATTAAAAATGAAAAAAATAAATATTATGCCAATTACAAATGCTAATTACTAACGAATATGAAAAATTTGATATTTTCAGTTCTGCACTCTAGTGATTATAATTGTAATTAAATATTTTTAGCAGCAAATACAAAAATTCATAAAAGCACATATTGGTGTATAGTCCGTAGTACTATACACTAATATGTAATTATTAACACTAATAATATTACATGTCTGAATTCAAATAGTTGCACTCGTCGTACTCTATTATCATGAAAACTCTTGGAATTGGGACCTTTTCAATCTCGAGGGTGCAAATTTGTCTATTTAATTAGGTACTAAAAACTCGTAAATACCCATTTGCTTTCTATTTGGATCGTAAGATAAATTGATCACAAAATCGATGAAAAAGGTGACCTACAAAAATATTGGCCGTTTGTCCTATATAACCTCCTTATTTTGAAAATGTGGGGTGAAGGACACGCCAAACGGCTCATATATTTGAAGGCCACCTTTTTCTCGACTTTGTGATCAAATTATCTTACGATCAAAGTAGAAAGCAAATGAGTATTTACGGTTTTTTAGCACCAAGTTAAATAGACAATGTTTGTCCCTCTCCAGAATGAAAACGCCACAATTCCAAGAGTTTTCGTAAATAAAATAGTTGTAGGTTATGTGAATAAAACTATTTACGAAGTTTCAGGCGGATGTTAATAATTCGATAAAACGGGGCGTCTGTACCACGGACTATAACGAATATGAAAAATTTGCTATTTTCAGTCCTGCACTCTAGTGATTATAATTGTAATTAAATATTTTTAGCAGCAAATACAAAAATTCATAAAAGCACATATTAGTATAGAATTCACAACATCCTGGTTTGGCTTTTTTTTTTTCTTTAATTAAAAGTGATGATTTTCAGATTCGATTGCTAGTAGCATTGGCATGACATAGGCGATATGGTTGATTTCTCCCATGAACAAATATGTTTTCATTCGAGTTTTATTAATTGATTTGACATAAATTAAATTATAATCTTTTTGTTTAACTTAGCCAAAAAAAAAGAGTGGTCGATGTGACTTTGGTGGAAGTTATTTGTTTATTTTTATCCGAGGTTCGCCTTTTTGGGCGTTTCCTTCTTAATTTCATTCTTTGTCCGGAAATTTCGGTCTAATTTAATTGGGCACTCCAAGGGGTAAACCTGCGTTTATTCGTTGGTGGCGTTCTAAATGTTGTAACCATATAAATTTCACAAAAAGTATTTTTTTTAAATATATTTTTTGCAAACATATTTAAGATATCACTATGTTTTTTTCACTTAAAATTAGAGCCTCTAAAAGTTATTTTTCAAAGGAAATTTAATAAGGTTAAATAAATAATAAAAAACATTTACTGGCCTGTCCGCTGCATCTTATCTGTGTCGGTCAAAAAATATAACACATATTTATAATAATTTATATATATATATTTTTCAAATAGGTTCAAAACTATGTTTTCTATTAAAATAGACAATTAATAGAACATAATAAAAAACGTTGGTTTAAAAATGTATTAATCTGTATTTAAGAAGTTCGAATTATATTTCATATTAGTAGACAATCCAGGATTTAATTTTTCATTCGGGAATCTTAGACAAATACCTTCCCAAGAATACTTACCTACCAGATCTGCTGTTTTTACTATACTATTTATAGTAGTCGATTTATTTACCTACGGTGATTGTTCATATTAGTCTTTTTATTCATATAAGTATTTGTTCGTATCATTCATAGAAACAGAGTAAAAAAAAAGTTGTTTTTGGGAAGAAGGTTCAACTCGAAATCCTTTCTCCCTCTCTTGAGTTAGTTTGTGCTACACATTATACTAACGAAAATCCAATTTCATGATCCTTTTTTTTTTTATAAATTTCTTTATTGAGTATTATAACAATCTGTCTGTTGGACATAGGTTATAGTGAGGTAGGATGACATTCACACTATATGTACAAAATAAAATAAAATAAATAGAACAAAATAATAAAAGTATATTCATGATCCTAAATACAAAAAAAAAAAAAGTTCGATTAAATTTATTATGGATTAATTTTAGTTGGGTTAAAATTTTATTTAATTCAGCTATAATTATTTTTTAAAAAAATCATATTTTATGTTATTTTTTTCTGTGGATTCCCTATAAAAATGTTTATGGGAATAGAAAGTAAAATATCAGAAGCCAGCGTTGAATCTTGTATTTTTTATGTATTTTTTTCTTTATTACTGGTCCTGATTGTCTTCTGTAGAAAAGAGGAAATTGTTCTTTTGCCTCGGGAGAACCTCATTTTACTCTTTTCTCTTCCTCGGCTTTTATATCTTTTGTTTCTGCTATGTTTTTTTTTTTTTTCATGTTTTTCTTTTCGACTGTTCACAAAAATTAAAAATTAAACATCTCCTCTTATTAGTATTTTATTTTCACCGGCCTTGGTTTATTCTTCTTATTTTATTAGACAAAGTACGACATGAAAATTTCGATTGAATATTAAATTTTAAATTATGTACTGTAATTTCATGTATATTTTGGATAGAAATATCAACAAAATTAAAATTTCTATTCCATCGATTAATTTTTTGTAAAATATATTTTATTTTATTTTTCTCCTCGCTCTTTATTGATTTAATTCAACAAAATAAACAATTACAATTTATTTTGTTTTATAATTTTTATTTAGACTTTTTGGAGATTGAAGAATAGAATAGAATAGAAAATAGAACTTTATTCTGGGACTAAGTCCCCTTAGAATAACAAAGATGAATTAATACAAATCTGGCGAAAAACTAACTTATAAAAATTCTAACATATTATACATTATTTAAAAATTAGTATGTAACCACTAAGAAATAAACAAAAAAAATAAAATATATATATATATATATATATAAATACACGCACACATACATACACACATACTTTGTCCTTTTTCCTTTTCAGCATTTATAATTATATAAACAATACCTTATTGTTATATATTATTGATATTAAACCAGAACCTATGATGTATTGGTTACATAATTCTAGATGCTGAAGAGAGGGTCAGAGTATTGTCAAATAAAAATGATAATACATCACAAATTATAAGTGTTTAAATTAAATACCAATCGGAAAAATGTGAGGATAAAATAAGAATTAAAGAAGAAAAATCAATACTATTAAACTAATAACTTAAGTACATTATTTTTATTGTTTTCAATAATTTCATATTATTTACATTATTAAGCTTTCCTTTTTTTGATTAATTTATTTTATTTTATTTATTTTGTCTTTTACTAAGTATATAAGTAGTATATATATATATATATATATTCCACTTTAAAAACATGACTAGACATGATTGTTCAATAATGGAGAAAGTTTTGTGGTTAGGCAGCCTTGAATGAACGTTATGTTCATATGTCACTGGACTGATCTCTGATCAAGAATGTTCCCAATTACTCCAAATGCGGTTCTACAATTTGATTTATTGACCTTAATCCGTGATGTAGTTATTAACTCTAACATTATGATTACGACATTACTATATCTATATTTGTATGCTATTTTAGTAGAGCTTGTTAGGATGTTATTATGAGGTATTAGTAATATATCTGACTTTATTTCCTAAAGTAAAAGGCAAATAAATTATTTAAATAAATATCTGTATACTTTCTAGGCGTGGAAATTACTTTTCACATTTTAGAAAATAATATCAAGGGAATCTTTATTTCAACCCTTCTTTTAGATCTTTCTGATATTATATGCGAACACGGGCAGTTGACATAATTTTGCTGAGACAGTAATGACCGATCGTGTGAGATCTTTATCCGCTTTGTAATTCACGAGTATAGCGGCCCGGTTAACATGTTTTCAAGTATATCTGTACTTACGGAAAAAACAAAGAAATATACAAACATTTATATAAGTTTAATTTAATACATAGCATTATAATGTTTTGAAATAATTATGTTAAATCCCACTCGTAATTTTTATAGATAATATATACTTCCGAGACTTTTTTGGCAAGTCCAACACCCCTCTCTCCAACCGAAATAGAAATTCTGCGTCTATGTGCTTTGTTATGATTATTTTAATTGGAAATAATCTTTATAATATTATTTTTGTTAGAATCGCTTTAAAATTGTATATTGAGAGAGGGAATTTTCCAAATATTATGTTTTCTTCTCGAAGAAAAACAAAAGTTATCTTCGTCGAAATTTTTCCTCCCACTCTTGGCAGGCTATTAGTTAGAACTGTTTTCGCGATTTCGAATACAATCACTAAAATTATCCGCCAAAGTGCGACTCGTTACAAGACATTTTTCAAATCTAATAATTAGCATTCAGATAACAATCTCCGCTGCCATCGTTACCCAGTGCAATAAGTCACCGGCGTAGCGCTTGGGAGGGGGGAAGCCATTCATCATTTGACATATATGTTATTTGTTTTCGACGTTGTGATTTATGGCAGTCGTTCTGTCACCCAACTATCTCCCTTCAAATTAAGATGCTCCTCTGCCTAATGGGACTTGCCATAGTTGGCTGTAGCTCATTTCTTGATCGGTCTTCATGCTTCACTGTGCCTATATAGTCTCCTAGGAGACCCTTACACGGTCAATATCGAATTTTGTTAATTACATTGTCGTGTCAATCCAACTGGCTGATGGACAATTTTTTTCCTATTTTTTGTTTTTATTGATATCCCTGTTGAACAAATTAGATAGGACTCCACCTGAACAAACTTTTAACTTGGAATCCTCATACCAGACTGAAACGACAAGAAATCGCTTGATGTTTTCGCTTACTAGACAAACGATCTAAGCTTTCAATTAACTACAAAAGACTCATATGCATGATTATAATAAGACCTATTTGGACTTCTGGAGTTAAGCTTTGGGGCTCCTCTAAACCACCGGATTCCTCTCGTATCCAATCTTAACAATCCAAAATCCTTCGTAAAATCTTTAATGTTTCATATGTTTCCGATTTGGCCCAATCCAGATATCTTTCCTTCCGTAACAAACTTCATAATCATCATACTTATCCTATCTAATCTTGTTTTTAGCCTTGATTCCTTCTCGATCTCTGATAGTCCGGGAGCCCGTGGCAAAAAATAGGTCATAATTCATACTAAGCTTTGTCTTATAAATTGTCCATATCCACAAACCTGATGATGCACGTCTGCCAGCATAAGGCCGCTGGAATATAAAATGGCGGCCAGTTGAGGATAGATAGAGATCCTTTATAAGTAGTAAACCGTATATATAGAGAGGGCTTATAGATATATGAATCTATCAACCCTTTCAATTTATAGTACTTACAGTCTTAAGACATGAAATAATAGTCAATTACCCCATAACCGTGGATTTCAAGTAGAAAAATTGAGTTTATGATTTTATAAAGTTTACTTTTTTTTCGGTTTTTCGCTTATATCTCTGATACTATGTGCTCTGTCTATAATAATGTCATATGAAAATTAAGCTGATAGAATTTCAATAAAATGACTATATCATATTTTTCTCTATATTTTATAGTTTCCGTGATATCCGTTCTTGTAACTCACTAACTTCGAAAAACATTGTTTTTGTCTCGCATTTTTATCATAATTTGACTCGCCAACTCTTTATCTTTTCATTTTAAGAAAAAGTCATCATGAAAATAGTCGTTTAATAATAAATTTTTATTAATAATATATATTACTTTATTATCTTATCTTCAACCATTCAAAAGCTCTAATGAAATCAAAACTTACTTGGTTGAAAAACTTACTTTTCGTAATTTGCGTTATCACACAACTCTTAATCTGTATATAAGACAGTATATATGTATATTATATAAGGATGTGTAACCTTTCTTTCATCCAACCCTAATATTTTAAAAGACAGATGATCATTTTTTATCGCATTTAACTGTTTTAATTTATTTTTTTTATTACAAGACTATTTTCGAAATATGAAATAATTTGGAAATAAGAAAAGAACCAGTTTGAAAAAAATTACGTTTAAATTTCTAAGAACAAAATAAAATATAGATCAATTATTAAGGTTTAATTTTAGAGTCTAAAATATATAAAATACATTATAAAAATAGCCCATCCCAGTATATACTTATAACAAAGTAATTGGAAATAAATAGTTGACAAATAATTAATTCTTAGTTTTATGAAACTCGATATTAATAAGGTGACTTATGATCAAATTTAGTTAATTGTACCAATAAATTTGAAAGATATTTTAATTTCATAATACATTTTTTTTTAATTATTTTATTTAGGGAATGACAGTTCAAAAAGATAAAATAAGATTGAAGAGGTCCCCTTCAATATATTTCCTTCAATTATATTCCTTCAATAATAAATAGTGACTCTGTATCAAGAACTTCAATCCATTTAGTTTGTGCTAATGTGATTTTAATTTGTTTAAACATTGCTTATCGGTGTTAAATTAATATAATTAGGTATTTAAAAACAGAACATAAAAAAGCCTGAAATAGATTGCTGATGCTTGAATTATTTTATTAAGTCACGAAAAACTAAATAAAGTGGACTTTATAAATGCAAGTGGAATTTATACCATAAGTTTTTTTAACTGTGTTTTTTGGAAGGGAGGAAATTTATACTTTGGTTGATGTAGAGTATGAATTTAAAAAAAAATTCATTTCAAATTTATTCGTTTTAATTTACTACATGAAATGTATTTTTTGAGATTTAAGAGTGAGATCATGCTTATTTAAATAGCATGATAATTGTCAAACGTTATGTAAATAGTTAATGTTTTTAGGAGCAGATCTCTGTGCATAACAACCGTCACGGGCACGTTTAAGTGCTTTGCGCTATTTGAAAAAAAAAATGATATATTCTACGGTGAGAACGGTTTTACGCTGTATTTTGATGGTTTGAATAACTTCTTACTCCGTGTAACCTTTAAAAAAATAAATATTGTGATTTATTTTCATTTTGATGTTTTTATACGTAAAATATAGTTAGTGCTAATTTTTGTTGTTCGAATAATATTATATAAAATTAATTTTTTGTAGGAATGGGTGTTGTGGGTCAGTGTACGACAGTGGCAGATAAAATTATTTTCTCTGACCGTTAGAAAGAGAACATTAAATTTCCTTCAAATGTAATCGCAATTCAGTGACATACTAAATTTAAAATATGACCTATTTACAAATCTGCTGATTTACCACAGCCATCGGACTAACATCAGTGCCCAACTCATTCCTTAGAAATTTGAATTTTAGTACAGGGTTAATTTCCATTAGATTTACATTACGAGGACAAATAAACATCGCCTACCCACCTGTATTTAAACGAGGCTCTTTCCACTAACACATCACACACAATTACCTTGAGCCGTACATAGTCAATTCTCTTGCACTGGAAACTTTATTGGCTTTCCCATTAAATATATGGGTAAATTAAAATTAAATAACAATAATATTTTATTAAAATTTCTATCCGTGTCCTTCTAGTTTTAAAGTGCATAAATGGTACTTTTATGAACCGCATAATAAAAATTCTGCAGTTATTGTGTCAAGAGAGTAAGGGATTGATGTAGGGTGGAGTGATAGACATGAACTACCACCCTTTTTTCCTGTGTCATTCGTCGAAAGCTCAACAAAACTTTTTTTAATGTGCTAGTCAGCAAATTTGTAATAACTTGGTTTATTAGCAATTTTCGCATTATTTAAGAGTTTATTAGGCCGCAGACTTTTTGCGAGCACCAAAACCTTCGAATTTTCGTAATTTTAATTGTGTAAGACAAGTCATGGAACGGAATGTTAACACTCCTGGAAGGTTGCAAAACACATAAAATATATAAAAATGGAAATATCTACCTTTTGAATTGTTGAGTTTCAAAATAAAAAAAAAATAAAGACTGAAAGTAAATTTTACATAACTATGAAAAGTAAATGAATGGATGCCCCAATTATAAAAATTAATTAACAATTAAAATAAAAAATTGACATTATCTGATGAAAATTTTGTAAGTAATAAGAATTTAGTGGTACTGTGGAAGCTGAATTCAATGTTCTACAATATTATTCTATGAGTTTTTCTCTTAAGAAATTCATTTCCAAGCTGCAGAGCCATTTATAATAATTTTTCTCATTTTTTTCTAAATTGTTAAAAAATCAGCGTTCGTTGACCGTGGCTGTCGACCATTCAATAATTATTAAGTTTAGGTATTCTCTAGACGCAAAATTTAACATTCTTTAATTTCTTAAAGAGTACTTTTTCGCTTCAATTAAGGAGTTATGGATGGAAAATAAAAAAAGGATCGAAAAATACCGGAATTTTTGTCTGTAAAAATTTTTCATTCATTTATCCTCGTTAGCAATTTAGTTTTTACATGTTCAAGCCCATGTAAACAAGTCAAACAAAATAAAAAATTGACATTATCTGATGAGAATTATGAAAGTAATAATAATACCTCAGTGGTACTGTGGAAGAGGAATGTTATGCTTTAAAATGTTATTCTATGAGTTTTTCTCATAGAAAATTCATTTCCAAGCTGCAGAGCCATTCATAGTCATTTTTCCCTAAAAAAAAAAACTATTTTTCCCTCATTTACTTGAGTTAGCAATTTTGTTTTTACATGTTCAAATCAATGTAAACAAGTTAAATAAAATAAAAAATAAATTTCCAGTTTCGATCCTTAACTTCTAATATTTGTAAATCGGCCGCCATTTTTTGAATGAAGCATGATCCAACTGACACATTCTTATTTTTTTTTTTTTCAATATAAATATGAACATTAAAAAAATACATTTAAAATTTTCATAAGATTTTTTTTTTCATTGCTCATTATTACTAAAGAAAATTCATCACTACAATGAATGATGAATCACTACTCTGTTGAAATTGCTGACGATTACTATGGTCTAGGACAGAATATAACTTACAGTTAAACGCCAGTGACCCTTTAGGCAAGAGGAGAGTATGAGAAAAAAAAGAAAAAATGCCACCATTTACCTCTTCTCTCCTCCCCCGAATACGCCTATATTCTTATATTATTGATTCCCAAAGATCATTTGTTTAATCAAGCAAGGATCAAGGAGATGTTTATGTGCTCCTATGAGTACATTGTCGATTTTTAATAATTTTTTTTTATTGATTTATTCCAAAAACAACATTCCAGTTTCTTGTAAATTCGAAGAAATCATCCAATGAGTTCGCCCTTGACGTGTAAACAAACGAGAGGACCCCGCCGGATGACACAAGATGTGCATTAGCCAATTAGCGCCAATGACTGATCTGGCTAAATGGTTGCAATTGAAATTTACAGGACGCCTCATTTTTTAGCAACGTCATTGCTCCAGTCATTAATAATCCTAATTGGAAAACAGGAAATTAACTATATTTTCGCGCAATATCCTTCCTTAATTGATCTAGGTCTTGTTTTGGTTCTGTGTAAACATTGTCAGCCTTTTATTATTTTTCCTTACTTATGTGTTTTAGTTTGGTTTGATTCACTGCTTTGTATAATACATAATAATAATCAGTACCACTGAAACCCGTGAAGGATCATTGTAAGGAAGTACTGTACCAATGCCAACGGTTGTGCAGGTGATCGGGCCGCGATCAGGTCCAACCGCCAGGTTTACCCACTTAATAAAAGCTCGGTGTACCCAAGGAGTGTCTCCCGACCCCAGGGTCGATTCACGACTGATGAAACAGAATAGTTATCTGCAATCAGATTTGATCCCGGAGTCTTGGAAGTTCTTGTCTTGCACACTGAGATACTCCATTCTCTTTAAATAATATATGTATATAAGGGGAATTAAATAATTCTGAATATACAAAACTAGTGTAACCCAGTTGAAACTATAATATAACTCCTAACCGATCGACGAATGGTCATGATTACCACTAAATGAACTGAACGTAACCACAGTTCGGACAAATTTTTAATTTCTTTAAAATTCTGTATTATTCTAATATTTTAATTCTTCATTATATTGTGCTTCCTTTCCTGTTTCAGAATAATTATTATTATTTCATAATTTGGAACTAATATATGTTCAACTTTATGTAAACAACTGCTGTCACCTAGGTAAAATGGAACTAACACCTGATGAATAAATGTCATTTCCCATACTTATTTTTTTCCTTAAATCCTTATTTTGTATTAGGAGAGTATCAGGTAACATGAGCTCATAACACATGTAATTAAATGAACAGCTGTGTTATTAGTGCTAAATACAGAGCTAATAAGAGAGCTCCTGTAACCTCCTAATACTAAAATAAAATATGACATACACTAAATACTTTTTTATATAATAAATAGATGGAAACCTGTTTCTTTCTATATTACACCAGATGCCTCAAGGATCTCACCCTCCTGCCATTTTAATAGATTTTTGACTTTAACGAAGACATAATAACAATATTTTAATTTTTAAAACCTAAATATCTTATAAGTATACCGTAGCAACCATATTATCTAACAAACTTTCATCAAGAATAATGGTTTATCACAAAAATGGTACATTTTTGGACTCATAAACATGAAATATTTCAAGCCTCTAAATTTTTTTAATGGTGTTAATTTAAATTGTTGGAATGATTTAAAGATCTAAATTAGTTCATCACTTCTCCACGAAATTACTTTTCGTTTGATACTTCATTCATCAAAATTCATTGATCCTGAGGCCTCAGGCTAAGATAATCAATATTACTGTATTACATTTTTTAAAAATTTATTTAGAAATATAAAATCTGTCACGTGGACAATAATTATAGTGATATATGATATAAAACATTCATACCATATATACAGAAAATATAAAATTAACAAAACTAAAGTAATAATCAAAAACTATGTACAATAAAAAATAAAATAATCTAAAGATAAATATATAAAACCACAATCATATCTATATGCAATATATACAATCAGGCAGGGAACCCCAAGCCAGGTTTCTCCCTCCAACTATAGATGGAAAAACGGGACTTCAAGAGATCCCTGCGCTACTCTCTCTCAACCACGTCACAGCTGCTAAAGCCAGTAGCTGTATTATATTAAGATTTAATTCTAACTAGTGTCGATATTAACACTTTTCATCCCTTCCGGGATCTTCTTCCGTGGAATGGAATATATATTTTGTTCGGTTCTTTTACTTGAATGTTCCTCGATGTTCAGATAAATCGACTCTTCATCTTCTCCCGGTCATCTGATTGTCCTCCCTTCGGTCACCCGGAATGAGCCTAGTCACCCAAGGGCTGCCGAAATGTAAATCCTCCGACCACACCCAGAACTTTATTGGGTCGCGTCCTTGGTTCCTTCCAGAGGATCTGCATACAATGCCACCGGCTCCCGAGGTCCCACGGTCTGACCTTAATAGTCTTACGACCGTTAGAGCTTATTCAAAGGGGTATCCCTAGCCCTTATATGGTTTATTATTATTTATATTAAGCCATAATTCTTTGTAGTTGTTATTCTATTATTTATATTATATTGTCGAAAAAAATACATTTTTTTATTTTTTTTTTATTTAGAAATATAATAATCTGTCACGTGGAAAATAATTATAGTGATATGTGAACACATTCACACCATATATAAAGAAGACATAAAATTAACAAAAGTAAAATAATGAAAAATTATGTACAATAAAAAATAAAATAACCTAAAGTTAAGTAAATTAAAAACACAGTCATACCTATATACAATATATAAAATCAGGCAGAGAACCCCAAGCCAGGCTTCGTTTTCCAACTATAGAAGGAAAAGCAGGACTCCAAGAGATCCCTGCGCTACTCTCTCAACCGCGTCATTGGTGCTGAAGCCAGTGGAGTTTGAGCGAGAGCGCTTTAGCCACATACACTCATGTCTTGAGTGGAGGCCATTACGAGAACTCCAAGAAATATACTATAAAAGATCTCTGGACCACTGCTGCTTCAACCTTCGAGGAGGGTTGTATGGATGAGTGGAACTAGATAGGGATTGTGCTATGGGATTTGGATGATTTGTAACGTTCTGATTTAGAAAAAAATTCAGGGATAAGGTCGAGGAGTAATGGGATATTAAGGTCATGATGTAGGGTTTTGTAAGTTACATAGAACGGAGCAGGACTTTGGACTGAAAGGATTGTATGCATTTGATGTACGAAAATTTTGCTGTGCCCAAAGTTCAAGTCCATAGGTCCACATAGGTTTCAGAATTGTCTTACAGATCAGTAATTTGTTGTCAATTGAAAGTTGAGATTTTCTAGTCTGTAGTCTGTATAATTGGCCGTGATACAAATACTAACTATCTAATCTGAAAATCACCACTCTAATATTATCAATTCAGCCCAAACAACTAGGATGTTTTGATTTCCACTCTAATATGTGGTTTTATGAATGCTCACAGATTTTGCATTCGCTCTTTAAATATATTTAGTTACAATTACAATCGAATGAGTTCAGTATTGTTAATTTTTCATACTCAATAGTTAACACTTGTATTGATAATTATAAACTCGGATACACAAACAACTAAAACAAAAACTTTATTGGTATGAAAACAAACACAATATTACATAAAAGAGCTCCAACACTACTGCTACCTAGGCTTAGTACTAGGACCTATATATAGTGGTGGGGAGAATTTGCTGATGCTGTACAATATTAGGGTAAATGGTGTAAAACTGGCGATATGCTGATGACTATTATTACGTTTCAATACCTATTTGCTTTTGCCATTTTCTGGAATAAGCAAATTCCTAGTGTTCCTTGCTATACTGATTAATTGCTATATAAAATAAGATAACATCTCTAAAATATAAATATGTTTTTTTACGTAAGGTATTGTTTCATCTATTTACTGTGTATAGTCTTCTCACTACCTTAATGATAAAAATAGCATACCTATTTTTCGACATTTTTTGTCAACCTTTCTTCGATACCTTATAAATATGCTGCAAATATTGTAAGAAAATAAAAATGAACAACAAATATAATGGGAATGCTTTTTTTTCTGAGTCCTAGGGTGATAATAACGCAAAGGTGAACAGATACTTAAAATTGATCAAACTAACTAACTGTAGTTCTTAAGATTAGGCTTGAAAATATATTGTTAATTGAAATATATGAAAATAAAAAAATATACGTATATATTTACTGGTTTTAAAGTTACTAAACTAGAAAAGGAATTGGGCTCATTTAAAAATAATTATAAAAAAAAATATCGTATTACGTATTTGGTTTTCTTTAATTACTAAAGAATACCGAATCAAGAATGTATTTATATTCTTAATTGTACCTATATTATTCATATATCATATTTATCACTATAATTATTGTCCACGTGACAGATTATTATATTTCTAGATAAATAAATAAAAAATTGTACCTCAATTCTTAGCACGTTTGGTATTATAAATTAATAAAAATTGGCTAAAAGTAAACATACGAATTCATGAAATAATAATAAAAACAAATAACCCATTAAGCAACGAGAGTATTTCTTTATTAACGTGTTGTTTAGCATTTTATTTAATACGGTATGCTGTAATCTTGGACGTATTACATTGATAAAATCTACCAGGGAAAATACTTGTCAAAACGTTCATTGTTTGTTTGTTTGTATGGTTATAAAATGCGATTTAGTATTTAAGTGAATCTTAAATATAAACCAGTTCTACCAATCGCCTTATATAATTAAACTCTATGTGAATTAAGTAGTTACTTCTTTTTTTAAATTTTAAAATCCGTTTTTGCTGTAACTATAACTTGACACATATGATATTATAATATAGTCCGTGGTACAGGCCCATTTTTATCTATTTATTAACATCCGGCTAAAACTTCGTAAATAGTTTTATCTCGTCGTAACCTACAAATATTTTATTCACGAAAATTCTCGAAATTGGAGTGTTTTCAATCTAGAGGTAAGCAAACTTTGTCTATTTAATTAGGTACTAAAAACAAGTAAATACCTATTAGCTTTCAACTTTATTCATAAGATATCTTGAGCACAAAGTCCAGAAAAATGGTGGCCTTCAAAAGTATTGAGCCGTTTAGCGTGACCTACACCTCCAAATTTAAAAAAAAAAAAACGAGGTTATATAGGCCAAACGGCTCAATATTTTTGAAGGCCACCATTTTTCTCGACTTTGTGTTCAAGATATCTTACGAATAAATTGGAAAGAAAATAGGTATGTACGAGTTTTTAGTAATTAATTAATTAGACAAAGTTTACCGACCTCCCGACTGAAAAAGCCCCAATTTCGAGAATTTTTGTAAATAAAATATTTGTAAGTTACGATGTGATGAAACTATTTACGAAGTTGCAGCCGGATATTAATATTTCGATAAATGGCGTCTGTACCTCGGTCTAATTAATTATATCCACATGGTTTATTATATAATTATATAGTATTTGTTTATTGTATGCAGAAGTTATATATTATAAGAGCTGAAATATTACTATGAACAATTGAAGCAGAAACTTGTAAACCGTCATTTGGAATAATTGATCAATTATTCAATTATAAATGATGATTTGGCATAAGTCATGATTTTGTCTGATTCACAACTCAAGAGGGCTGAACTATTTGATTCAAGGTCAACGATTCCCGACTCAAGCTATTACCTCTAAATTCCAAACCTGAGGGGACAGTCCAAGTTCGATATTACCAATTCATATTTATTCGATTCGATAGAACTGTGTCAAGTATTCCGTATCGATTATTCATGTACGTTTTGGAATGGAAATGCCAAAAAAATATTGTTTTATTTTTTTTAAACTTTGACATTGAGCGCTTCTGTTTTTTTTTTTTGCGTTTTTTTTATGAGTCAGATAATTTTATGCAAAATTATTTATAATATCGCATCCAATCTTGCTCGCTGGAACTGATATGGCAATAATTAAGGTTTTAACAAGATATTAAATTAGGTTGACAAGAATTTAATTAAGGTTATCTTTTAAAAGTTCGCTTTTTTTCGAGAGGTATGCTGAGTTTTGTCCATATATGCACATATATATAATTTCACATGGTTTATCATTAAAATTAAAAAAAAAATCCTCTAAGCGGTGTTATCATCTCGTCTAATCTGAGATGATATTTATGAACCATAAATATGAAAAGTACCCAAATATTTTTATTGTGGCCTGAAATACACAATCATCAAATGTCAAGATCTGAATTTCTGAGACTATTCTTTAATTTTTTTCCCCTAATTTATTTCGATTTGCTTCGATAGCAGTTTTCATAGCTTTAAAAAAAAACTAGTTTCGTTAGTATTTGTTTATTTCGATGAAACGATACCACTTTTACTCTTTCTTTTTTGACAGATATCTTATTTAAATTATTTCCTTTTTATTTTTCGTTTCGCCTGTGTCTCAGATAAAATCTTTTCTCAGATTTAAACTTCTGTAATAAATGACCTTAAAATAAATTGCATTAAAAAAAAAATATTAATGTTTTTAACATTTAAACCTGGTATCCAGTTGGTTATAAGATAATTATCTCTTGTAAGCAGTTTTTGCTTTATTTTCAACCTATACCAAATGTAGGAGATAGTGATTCTTCAACAACGCCTGTTCAGTACAGTCGTGCTTCTTGTAAAACTTCACACCCAGACTTTCAATCTCTAAACGTTCAAAGGGACAGTTCCTACGGGATTCGTTATGTAAAGTAGCCGCTGATTCTCCTGGGATAGACTGAAGAGCTCTTGAATTACGAATGTAAAGTAGGCTAGAAAACCCTTACTAAGCTCCGTAAGACTTGTCAATATTCAAGATTGATAAACCATATATTTTATTTTATCAAAGTTATTTTATTCTAAAGATTTTTTTGCTATTTTCTCACTATAGATTATCTCTACATTTTCAATTAGTTCGAAAAAAAAGTTTAAAATTACATCTTAGTGACCATCAGACATTTCTTTTATCCTCGCTAATATTGGTCAAGTTAAGATTTAATTTTTTATATATATTGTTTTATTTTGGATTTTGTTTTTTAATAATTTAGTTCTCTTACTAAAAAGTATCTGGGATGTTGTGAAAGGAGTTTAGTATTCAAATTATTTTCGAAACGCAAGAAAATTGAACGGGTTTACATCCCAGCCTACGCAAAATACCTACGAACTATTTAGTTTTAAATACACATACATGTGTACAATATCCTTGTGAACATTTGTTGGATTTTGATTATTTTTCTCCGAGGGTAGCGGTTTTAGGGAGATACATTGCGGTATTATTGCGCCCGTTATTCTTTTATGATATTGTAGGAAATTCAATTACCTTCGAAATGAATATATCGCTACTTTTAGTGCAAAAGGTCGTATGTAATAATTTTCCATGGTTATTCCATTTGTGCTAAAGGTGACATTTTGTAGTCTGAAACTGCAATAAGTAGTCTGTTACCATGGAAAATAACATTTGAAATTAAACTAATAAATCATATATATATGGTATCTTCAGGGATAACCAGATAAGCCCTTGCAATTCAATTATTTATTCAACTTATAACAACACTACTTTGTTAATTTTCAAGTTATCAAAATTTTAACGAAAATTCTATAAATTCAAATATATCTCTATTATATAGAATAGAATAGAATAGAAAATAATTTTATTCTGCGACGAAGTCCCTTCAGAATAACAAAAAAGTAGAGAAATTAAAATGTTATATCTGGCCAAATAAAAACAAACATAAAAAGTAAAGATAAAGTTAAATCAGTAAAAAAAAAATATTATTTATACATACTATATACAAAATAAAATAAAAACATCTATATACAAAACTCTTGAAACCATACCAAGATACTTAAAACTATGTACAATAGTAAAATATAAATAAACCCTTTTAGAAAAAATAAAAAATACAGTAAAAGAAAATGTAAATTCTTCTTAACAGTAAAATCTGAGTTTCTGTTGAAAAAAGAAAAAGAAAAAAGAAAGTCGAATCTATAATAAGTTTTTAAGTTATGAGCTATATGTGAATATATTATTATAAATAATATGTAATTTTACATAAAAGGTTAGTTGGTATCTGACTGTTTTGGGACAGGGATTGGAATAGGAGGGTTTTGAATGTAGATAGGAATGAAGAATGCCGAATTTTGATAGGAAAGAAATTCCAAAAATTATATTATTATTGATTCTCTGTCCACAGCTACAAAAATAAACACCAGTTTTCGTCGCAAAAAACAAAACAAAATGTATTACAAACATTCGGTACACCGGCATTGGCAACTGTAAACCTTCAAAATAAAAAAGTATTAATTAAAGAGATTCATTCGTTTGACATAAATATCGATTATTATTTATAAAAAAAACTTATTAAGTATTGTTTTTGATAAATAATAACACTAATACTGCGTTGTACCACATGTAAAATTGTCCTTATATCTATATTATAATTTGTAAACTAATTGTGACATATAATGGTTCTGAATAAATAATCCTATTCATTTTCTCATCTCACAGATTTTATACTTTCCTGACATTCCTGGTCTTCCCGATCCTGCAGACATCCTGTGCGTTTTCTGCATTTGGTCAAAAAAACTTTTAAAATCAAAATCATAGTTAACTTCAGTAATATTATTTCTTATAATATTTTTGGATAGAAATTGTTAAACAATTAAAGTTTATGTTTTAATTTAATTTAATACTGATTTAATATTAGTAGGTGTAGGTTTTCCATAAGTTCAACACTAGTGCAGAATAAAATATTTTTGTGAATATTTTAATTAAATTTTTATCAACATTGCTAAGTTTCTAGTTCTTGATATCAATCTACTCCGTCCTTTTCTTATTAGTTTCCTATCGGAGTAATCGAAAGGAAAGTTGGTTAATACTGAAAAGTTATAAGATTTGAAACCAGCCGTTGACCTTGTGGCGAGGGTTAAACCCAGAGAGCCGCTCCGAGATGAGGCTCATCACCATATTGATATTGAGCGGACCCAACGAGCTGGCTGTTCCTCTCCGATAAGGATGTTTGCATCCAAGATGGTCGGGTATCTCTCCCGCTGCATCTTCCTCTGATAGCTATTGTCCGACCCTAATGATGGCCAAGATATAAAAGGCCTTATTGGATGAGGGTACCCAACCGAAGCGATGCCGTGATGGTCGATAGCGTTAGAGCGTTGCTGGCTTTAAATAATATTCTGGAGTCTAGCGGTGTCGGTTCGAGTCTGCTCTGGGCGGGTTGAAATTTATTTCGTGGCGGACCAACGGAAAAATCGACATCTTTCCGTTCTTGATAGAAGAGGTTTGATTGCACTTTAAAAACAAACCTTAAATCCGAACGCTAGAAATAGCTATATAAGGATTAATCGAAGAAAAAAAACTGTACTTAACCATATGGATCTAGAAAATTTTTAAATATTCTTTAAAAGCAGGTGTCTCCAAATTTGTTGGCCCCCGGGCCACATTGAGATCTCCACTAAATCCTGCGGACCGTGCCTTATGACAGAAAAAAAATCTATTTCTATAAATGGCACTTCAGTTGTGAAATCATTATTTTAAGAAAACAAAAACCATGCAAGGAATGTAGTAACCTCTTGTTTGAATAATTTGCTAAATTTCACATTTTTTTAAATTTTATGACGTAATCAAAGAAATTTTTGCGACCGAATTGGTACTTGACCACTGTTTTAAAGTAACATATGAAAGTACAATATGTTGTGGACCAGGCGATGATTAAATAAATTGTGAATTTAATTACTCTAGTTTTTCGTCTTTTTAGTTGAGTATTTCAAGAGATACTCACATAATCCGTTTCGCCGAATAAATAAAATCTTCAGTTGTGTGAATATGAATATGATGGGATGATAAGAAGCATAAGGATTGAAATGTTGAGAGATAAAGGGTCGATAAAATGTTAAATGAAGAATATAATGAAAAATAATTAAGCGCGTTTCGTCTTGTCTTGGCCATTCTCAGATCTATAGTTGAATTAATTTAGTGAAAATTTTATTTATTTATTATTTCATGCTCCGTCTCAAGGACGGTTTTAACCAGTTGAAAAAATAACGTAATAATTATTTATTTATTCCTGTTCGTTTCAGTGAAAAACATGAGAAACAGTTTGTAACCAACATAATTGCATACTATAACAATACACATGATCTTTATTTGTTAAGATCATTAATACATTAACATTCATGCGTCAGTCGTAGCAAGGTTTTCAATAAAATTCAGATATTTTTATTTTGTTTCTTTCGAAACAACTTAGAGTTTACTGAGCTATTTTAAAAAAATCTTGTTTTAACATTTAACAATACAGTCTAATTTTGTTTTAAGGTACCATTTCTGTCATCACCACATATGCCGATGACACATGCATCCTATCAGTAAACAATGACCCAGCAATTGCATCCCAAATGCTTCAATCACACATCATAAATCTAGAAGAATGGTGTCAAAACTGGAGAATTAAAATAAACTCTAATAAATCCCACCAAATTACCTTTACCCTGCGTCGTAAACCAACGACTTCCTGTCCTACAGTTTCCTTTAACAATACTCCACTTATCCCTGTTGAGCAAATCCGATACCTAGGACTCCACCTGGACAAACGACTAACTTGGAATCCTCATACTAGACTGAAACGACAAGAAACCGCTCGACGTTTCCGATTACTTCAGCACTTACTAGACAAACGCTCTAAACTTCCCATTAATTACAAAAGACTCATATACTTTACTATAATAAGACCTATTTGGACTTACGGAGTTGAGCTATGGGGCTCCACTAAACCATCGAATTCCTCTCGCATCCAATCCTTACAATCCAAAATCCTTCGTAAAATCCTCAATGCTCCTTACTTTGTCACTAATAAAATTATCCACAAAGATCTTAATGTTCCTTATGTTTCAGATCTGGCCCAATCCAGATACCTATCCTTCCATAATAAACTTCAGAATCACCCCAACCCTCTCGTTTCTAACCTTGCTTCCTCTTCAATTTCTGATAACCCTCCGAAGCGTCTGAAAAGAAGATTGCCCCGTGATCTCCTAATGTAGTCATATCATTAGAGTGCTACCATTGGGTAGTTACTCAGCAAGTGTATTCATGTGATTATATCAATTATGTCCACATTTACTTGATGTATTTATGTAATACAGTTGTAAATGTCATAAAGAAATAAAAAAAAAAAAAAAAAAGGTACCATTTAAGGTACAGCCGACATTTTTAAAGCAGCAGTTATGGAATAC
This sequence comes from Nezara viridula, assembly GCA_928085145.1. Classification (NCBI taxonomy): domain Eukaryota; kingdom Metazoa; phylum Arthropoda; class Insecta; order Hemiptera; family Pentatomidae; genus Nezara; species Nezara viridula. The sequence continues at coordinate 120,756,463 of OV725081.1, read as the reverse complement.
CATATAAGGTTCAATTCTCTATAATATCGTACACTTTGTAATTCACATCAACAGCTTCTGGCTCCAAGACTATTTCATTTAGCTGCACTCATAATTAAAATAATAATTAGCGATATATCCAGTTATGAATAGTTAAATACGTTTAAGTGTGATCGGTGTTTCGTTTCAGGTATCTAATTGAACAACTTAGACATAATTGATTTTCATCAGTTAATTCTGTAAAGAGAGACTCTGTGGCATATCTGTTAGACAAGGGCGCTCCTACCCGGCGGGGTAGATTGACAAGCATAACAAGGGGCTGAAACGTAATCCTATGTTTAATCACTTTATGTTAAGCTATCTTCATTAGTGGGACCTTGTTACTTGGAATTAGGTGAGACCTCGAGGCAACCCTGGAACATAACCCTTTAAATCGAGATAACAGCGTTAATCCTGGATGTTCTAGTCTACCACATCAGTCTAAATTGTTAATTTGATATTCTTCAACTGTCGTCATCGATTCTAGAGGTTATTCTGTTAGCATATATAAAGTGGATGGTTAAATAATTAATTCAGCTGCAATTGTTAATTCGATTCTGTATAACTACATCTTTTTTTTGTGTGTGTCTGTACCTTTTTATTGATTCCTTGAGATAAACTCGTTTGGTCTTATGAAAAAAAAATAATAATGAATTAAAATATTGACTTATGATTAATGATGTTGAAGTAATAAATGACAGTTTATGGTTGAAAATCTTATTGTGGAGACGGCTAAGACCCATTTGCTTCTAATGTTGGTAATGAAGGAAAATAAAATTGAATAAAGTGTCACCAGGAATGTTCCTTCAAAAAAATGTGTAATAATTCTTTAAGTTTTTATTAATAGTGTAAATTATAGAATATTGTTATAGAAAAGTTGCTCTATATAAATGATATTGATGAAAACTAGAATCGCCAAAATCTTTTCTCAATTATGTAGAAAAGATGGAAGCGTAAATGACTGTCTATTCATAACAAAAAGTTATGTTTAGTTTGTATATTATTAATTAAAATTATTTTATACTTAATTTATAAGTAACATACATATTCATGTTTGTATATTTCGAAGAAAAAAAAAATCTCCATGCTCAGTGTCCAATAATGTGATTAAAAAAAATTTAATATTCATAAATCACCTTGATAGTGTGCCATTTCTGATTTCAATCCCTCAGGTTTTTCAAAGTGGAACCATGCCATGTTTAGAGCTAAAAAGAAGAAAAGAAAAAAAATAATTTTAACTTTTTATAAAAAAAAAAAAAAAATTAAAAAATATGTACATCATATGGTAAATGGATATTTTATAAAAATAGATGTATTTTTTATAGAAAAATTAAAGTTCTCCTGGGTGACATTTTATTCACAATGGTGCTGGTGCACTGTTTGTGATGCCACCCGTTAACCATCCCATTCTTTGGCTTTTATTTTATTCCATTTAATGCAATTATATTTCCATTTTAAAACATTAATTAAAATATTTCCATTCAACTTTTAACATGATTAATATCATGTTAAAAGTCAGCATTCATTTATATTTATCTTTAGTGAGCATTTATTTATTTTGTCAATAATTATTATCTATCCTCGGCCTACATTGTTTCTACAATATATACATGGTATAAATATATATATCTTACTATATTGATACCATATATCTATTGCAGATACATAGTCATACTATTACTAGACTTGGATATGGTGGGAATCATAGCCGAAAGCGCTTCCCAAAAACATCGTACTAATTATGATTATCGATTGGTTTATAATTATCGATATGGATGCTTGGGAGTCGGAGAGGCATGTTTATATGGCGGGATTTTAAACTTTCTCTGGTTATTATATATATATATATATGTATGTATGTATGTATACATATATTTGCAATACTCACACTGGCGTAAATTCCATGTTTACAAAGGATTTATTATTTGCAGACGGGTGTTCTTCGTAGTAAAAAAAATCTTAGTTTTAATATAAAATACAAAAACAACTTATGGATATTGGATTTTAAACAAGATGTAATGAACAAAGGAAATGAAATTTTCATAAAAAATAGCGAGAAGTGAGGAAAACAAAATATATTATTAATAGATACTGAATATGCTAGTATAGTATAGTATTGGTGCGAGGGTATTTCGCAGTAAAAAAAAAATCTTAGTTTTAATATAAAATACAAAAACAACTAATGGATATTGTATTTTAAACAAGATGTAATGAACAAAGGAAATAAAATTTTCGTAAAAAAATAGAAGGAAAGTTAGGAAAACAAAATATATTATTAATAGATAGATACTGACTATGATGCTAATCCTATTCAAAAATGTGAATCCATTTCACAGTTCAGAATAAACTCATATGTAAAAAAAAAATAATTTGTTTGATGTAATGACTATTGCAGATTTAGGTTCTGATTCATAAAACTTGTCATCTTTCATGTATGTGGTTGTTTTTTAGTAAGACGATCATCATTTTCTTAACAAAAAAATAATAATTCAGGATATATTACCACACATGTCTTGGACTTCTTTTTTTTTTCATATGTTAATATTTTCTCATATCTATTGTTATCTAGTCTTTTCTTAACTCTGATGAAGGCCTGAATAATGAGCCGAAACTTCGGCAAATATAAAAATCAATATAGATTATTTATTTTTAATTTTTTTTTTACTTAACAGATCAACTAATTTTCTTCAATTATTCACCACAATCAATCATCAATTCACTATTATTATTATATTGGTTATTGTATAAAGGAAAAAAAAAGAGTCGCTAATGATCTCTAATTTATCGATGAGCACATCATACTATTACTCGACTTGGACATGGTGAGAATCATGGCCGAAAGCGCTTCCCAAAAACGTACTAATTATGATTATCGATTGGTAGATAATTATCGATAGGGATGCCTGTGAGTCGGACTGGCATATTTATATGGCGGGATTTAAACTTTCTCTGGTTATTAGGATACGGATTCTGCAACTTGACGGAAGGTTGCTATTAACTTCTTTTAAGGTCAGTTGGCCTCCTATAAATATAGGCGATGGAATTACGGAGTGCAATTAACTTGCTGCAAGGCTCCAGCCCGGCTAGAGATGGGCAGTTATTTGGGAATTATATGACATTATGCATATGAGGCGTTCGATTGATCAAGTCCATTTTTGTCGAAAATGAGATAATGTTACTTTTTAAGGGGTAGATTTTAGGTACAATTTATGCCATTCATTTCATGAGCTTAACTGCTCATTTGAGTAAATAACAATGGATTTTACTGGTACATCAGTTTAAGGCAGAACACCGAGATTTTCAGAGAAGAAAATCTATACTTTTAAAAAAAATTCCTAAAAGTTGTTCTCTTAAATAATCAAAAAATATTATCACTATATCACATAAATGCCTCCTATCAGAGTTTTCCGATTCTTGCAATTTTACATATTACTTCAATCCAAAATCCTTCGTAAAATCATCATTGCTCCCTACTTTGTCACAAATAAAATCATTCATCACGACCTTAATGTACCATATGTTTTCGATCTAGCTCAATCCAGATACCTATCCTTCCATAATAAACTTCTGAATCATCCGAACCCTCTTGTTTCCAACCTTGTTTGATAACCGTCGACGCGTCTGAAAAGAAAATTTCCTCGGGACCTCCTAATATAGGAATCTAATTGGAGCTACCAATGGGTAGTTTCTCTTCATGTTATACATGGCATGTTATTTGTTTCATGTTTACTTGTTGTATTTATCATTTAATACAGTTGTAAATTAAAAAAAAAATCAAAAAACGTTTCGGATTAGTGGATTTTTTTATTATTTCTTCGATAAAATAGAATAAAGAAGTCGATCCGTTACAGAGCGGATGAAATTATGAACAATTCCTCCGCTTATAATATGCAGGTCCGATTTTTATTTTCTGAGATATTTTTTTTCCTTTTCTTCTCTCTAACACCATGTCGCGTTAAGGTAAAATTTTGAATAATAGCTCATTACAAAAAGGATGAAATGATGAACATATCCCTAGCTAACAATAAGCAGATCCGATTTTTAGTTTTTGAGCTTTTTTAATCCATCTGAAAAAACACTTCAATTAGCCAACTTCATCCGAGCGTTACGCATCGGAGATCTGTCGGCTCAATCTAATTCACTTTCCACAAAAAAAGTGCAAAACGCGCCTAAAGATGTTTTCACTTCCAAAAATTACTCAAAAATACTTATTTTTATGTACTTGAAAAGTAAAAATTATAGATTTCAAAGTTATTAAATTTCCTGAAATTAAAAAAAAAAAAAAAAAGATACATCAAAATCGGAGCAGTAAATATTAGTTTTCAATAATGAGTCTTTGTAATCGACCTTGAAAAAAATAGTTGACGTTGCATCTCTAAATGATAATAAATTTAATATCTTCTACTTAGAGCATGCTAATTGAAATTTTAAAAATAGCCAGGATATTAATTATTATAATAATTTATTATATAATAAAATATTATTATTTTATATATTATAAAATAAGAAATAATTTATTTCAGATTATTTACTGGATTAATTTTTCAAATTGTGTAGTGTATAGTACTTTTATTTTTTATAATGCTTTGGCTTTAGCAAGAAAATTAAAAACACAGAAGAGGGGAACTCTCTCTCTTCTTTTCCGAACATTTTTTTATTGGAAAACTTCACTCAAGATTTTTATTTTGTAAAACAAGAGGAATTCCCTCCAGCCCTCTGTATAGGCTTCCGATATCCCCTTTTCGCTAACAGTGACTAAATTAAAACTTCTCCAAAGTCTTTTGTGTTTTTAATTGTTTTCGGATCATTTTTTTTTGCTTTTTCTTTCTTTTTTAAATAATTTATTTATTCTGTGGCTAAATGTTCTCTCGGTTTTATATACTCCCCCTTCCCCTCCCCTGTAACGAGGTCACAACTGCGGGCCATTCAAGGGTGCGAATTTCGACGAGCTCGTTAAGGTATTTTAATGACCACATTTAGTCTTGATTAATTTTTTCACGCTATGTAATCATTTGAATGGCATGGAAATTGATTTCTGTTAATGACCATGGATAATATATTCAATATGCGAAAATAAAAATGTTTTCTGTTCCTTGTAAACTCCACTGATAATTCATAAATGATCAATCCCATGAAAAATTTATTTAATACCAAAAATTATAAAAAATGTATGATGAAATATGGAAGCATCATGCAAAGGATTTTATTTTTAAAACTGTATATATTTATTTTTTACGATTTTGATAATTTTAATTTATATAAACAACTTTACCTATTATCATCAAATCAATGTAGGTTAAATCTGATCCTGTTAAGTTATAGGATTATAAAAATTAAAAATTTTCTTCGGTACTGTGTGGTAGTCTCATGCACAGGCGAATCTACTGGAATATATTTCGGAACAAAGCCACTCCCCCACAAAATAAAATGGAAAATATATTTTTCTTTCATTGATCCACATTTGTTACTGTTATTGATCTAAGCTAAATACTTAAAAAATAACAATACGCTCAATTAAAAAAAAAAAAGAAAAACCTACACACTACAACTCATGAAGAGTCTTGGCCTCAATACTATTTAGGCAAAATACTGTTTCTAGGTCAACGGTTGTGCAATTAAGTGATTTGACTGAGATAACGCTCAACCGCCAGATTTTCCACCTTAATTAATTATTTCATTAAGGGTACCCACTTTATAGAGACTGGGTGCGCCCCAGGAGGGTTTCCCGACCCATGGTTGCCCCTCGGCCAATGAAACAAAATAAATAAATTTTCTGCCATAAGCCGGGATTCGAACCTAGGACCTTTAGTATTGGAAGCTCAGTACCCTACCACTGAGGAGCTACCCCTTTCCCACTTTCTATTTTAAAAATAATGTAATACTTATACAATTACTAAATATAACCTCGTATTATGAAATAAAATAAAATTATTATTGAAGTAAAAACTTCTTTTATGAAAAAAATAAATTTTTTTTAGTAATGGATTGGATTGAAATTATTTGTTGTTGTTTCTAGGCGTAAAACATTGATATAAACAACGCCTGAGTTTTATTATTTAATTGAAACAAATATCATTTATTTATTTTTACTTTGACGGAACACCCCAACTAACTTTTCTTCAAACATTTTCTTTTTTGTTTTTCATGTATTTTAACTGTTAAAAATGTATACAATGATTGGATTTTATTAATATGATTTTCAGTTTGTTATAGTTTCTACTTATTCATACAATAGTTATGATTGTGTTTAGAAGTTTTTATTTTATTTTATTTGTTTATTATTATTATTTTTTCTTTTCTTTTTATTTACCTTCTTCATCAGTATTATTTATTTACTTCTTATATTTATATTTATTTCTTTATTATTTGTATATATTGTATGAATGAGAACTTTTAGCCCTAATGCTTATATGTTCCCCTTATAAGCCCTTTAAGGAATTATAGAGGGAATTATAGCCCTCCAGCAGTGGCTGACAGTGGCTATTAAATAAATAGATTAAAAAAAAAAAATTATTCATACAATTTTCGTAAGGGTCCTAGTCCAACAATTCTTTTCAGGACATCATATTTGGTAAGACATTTTGGAAGTGATCTTTTCGTCATTGATTCGGGAGCGCAAATATGTAATTTACAGTTCTGTAGACAACTGTTGCCGGTCGTGAATGTAAAAAGTCAAAATCCGAAGATATCAAATTATTGGAAGCTCTTTAGACAGAAAATGTCAAAATTTGGGTTTTATATATCGATCGATTATTATTTACGGAGATTTTAATATTATTAGTGTAGTCATGATCTGGGTAAGAAATGAGGGCAGAGCCCATTGTTGTCCCTCCCATTAGCCGTGGGCCCTGTTGACCAACAACAACAACGCACTGTTGACTAACCCATAGAACAACAATAAAGGAGAGAGCTGTAATTCCGGACTACTAATAAATTAAAGTGCGTACGTGACCACATGTGGGCCCTACCTTCACCGGATGCGGCTAAGGTCACAGTTTCAGACATGTTGCGAGGTCAGGTGTTAGAGTTCGTTGATGTATGTGTATGTGTATGTATGTCTGTATATAGAGGGTGTCCCATAAGTAGTGTGAAATTTTTATATTAGTGATAAGATACCTCAAGTACTACAAAAAAGTTTATATAAACAATGGGTCAATTTTCAGCTGGAAAATAAGAAATCCAAGTTTCGTATTTTTTAAGTGCCATGTTTTTTATTTAATAGGAAGCAATATTTAAAGAAATAATTAATTTAACAAATTAAAAATTACTTCAATGCCAACTAGATACATTTTATTTCAAATTCAATTAGAGTTTGTTATTGTTAAAACCATTTAAAGATGACTTTTGAGTGTGTAAACTAAGCTAAAATATATTTTTATAAAAATCATAAATTGTTCATTATTTTTTTAGAACTCTTAAACTATATTATAGATACGCATATTTAAAAAAAAAACTTCCTCGTCTAATAAACTTTTTTTTTTTATTCATTGATATTTACAACTGTATTATAAAAATATGCAACTAGTAGATGTGCACACAGTAATGATACAATCACATGAAAACGCTTGTTGAGAAACTAACCATTTGTAACACATGTAAATAATATATTTACATAAGTAGATCACGAGGCCATCTTCTTTTCAGACGCCTCGGAGGGAAATAAACCTTAAAGTCCATTTTAGTTATGTTCACGTTTATTAGAAAAAAATTTAGACTCGCCTCAAGTTTAGTAAAAAACTGATGTGATTTTTTACCCTGCCTATGACTACAATTTATTGTTACAATGCTTTTATTTCTTGTTTTTGGCACGATCTGGGATAAATTATGATAAACCTAACTGCCAAAATACACTTCTGATTAATAAAAAAAAAATCTATTATAGTGGTTATGTAACCCTGTTTTTCACCCAGATCTCTATCATAAGAATTGTTCTGTATTTATTAGTGTCAAATACCTAAAATTTACGTTTTTATGAAAATAACTGAGTTTTTTTTGAGTTAGGTCATGGTCATGGAAAAGAAGAAATTTTAACCTTTACAATAATATATTGTATACATTTTTGCTGAAAAATACGGGTATGTTTATATGACAGGGTATCAAATAAACTCATTTGTTTACCCAACTTGAGGTGAATCAACTTAGTTCGTAATAAACCTCAACTTAATTAAAACTTATTACACTAGGAAGTTTTCCTGAAAGTGGGGTTACTGTAGTATAGTTATAGTCGGAAGGTGATAAACAAATTGGCAGTTATTCATGATTTAAAAAACAACAACATAATTTAGCTTTGTTTGTACGGTTTATTGAACATTTTTGTGAGCTATTTCAACTTAAATTACTGCAAACTATTGGGTTTTCGGAGAAAATGAACAGAAAGTGATAATAATATAATTAAGACAGTATTGTAGGAGTATATATATATATATATATATATATATATATATATATATATATATATATATATATATATATATATATATATATGTATATGTATGTATCTAAATTATTTTACTTTCTAGCTTATAATTGAAAATATTCGTTCAGAATTCCTCTTCGAATGGTTTTAATAATGACAAATTTCAACTTGATTTTTTTTTTTTTTAACTTTTATTATGATATTTCCAACTGTATTAGTATGAATACATCAAGTAAATGTGTACATAGGAATATTATCACATGAAACACGCTTGTTGAAAAACTACCCATTGGTAGCACTCTAATAATTTGTCTACATGAGGAGATCACGAGACCATCTTCTTTTCAGACGCCTCGCAGGGTTATCAGGAATCGAAGAGGAAGCAAGGTTAGAAACAAGAGGGTTCGGATGGTTATGAAGTTTATAATGGAAGGATAGGTATCTGGATTTGAAACTTGATTTAAAGTAAATTTTGTGTAGTTTACTGTGAACCAATTATTAATTATTTAAATTAAATGGTTTTTTTAGTTATCTCTTCCTGTCCCTCAAAAAATCTGACACTTAAAAAAACAAAAACCTAATGTTTCTACTTTATTTTGAAAAATCGGACCATAGTGTATATATTTTTTTGTATTTCACTTTACTTCGACATCCTGTACACATATACAGAAACTTAAAAACTCACAATTTTTCAGAAATGGAACTTAGATAATAAATATTACCATATTTTCAAAATAATAATTGTTATACAGCAAAGAAGGTATAGTAAAATCTAGAGTTAAGTGCCGATTTGGATTGTTTTATTTGTAGAATAAAAATTACATAATGTTTTGTTAAATTAAATAATTTGACCTCTCAAACAAATACAATTTTATTAATAAAAAAAAAAAGCTAAATGCTTTTAAGGTTTTTAGTGTTCAAGTGTTATGAACATAAAGCCAGGAGGCAATTGGGAAATATTTAGGTGTCGACCAGAAGGTCACACATAAAGTAGTGGCCAAGTTTATTACCTGTAATATTATACCTTTACTACCCAAATATAATTTATTTATTGCTTGTACGGTTTATTGAACTTTTTGTGAGCTATTTCAACGTAAATTACTGCAAAATATGGTGTTCGGAGGAAATGGACAGAAAGTGATGATAATATGTTCAATACAGTATTGGTATATCGGTTAGACTTCAAATTATTTTATTTTGTAACTTGTAATTGAAAATATTGTGAAGTTTTAATGTGAAACTATAAGAACATTTTCATAAATATGGCATGCTGTTTTTTTCTTTTTTCAAATTTATGTACATATTGACAGAAATTAGCTCTGAAATTAATTAAGTATTGATAAGAAATTTAATAACTTTCACAAAAATTTTATTACTATTTTTTTTAATTTAAGTTATTTTTTCAGGATTAGAAATGGAAAAAAAATTAAAAAGTTTCAGTATGATATAATTTTTTTCATTGTCGATTTTTTTTCAGTTCTTTTGAGACAAAACTTTTCCTCTTGGAACTTTTCAAGCCAACGTTTTACAGATTTTTTTAATAATATGTTATTTAAAATTGCTACAGATTTTGCTAAAAACTCGATCTAAAAAATGACTTTTATTCACAACTTCTCCAACAAACAAATTGTAACTCTAATTTAAGTCCATTGTTGTTTATTTTTTTATGAAATAGTTATAAAATATATATTATATTACTGTTTAATGGAACTTTTATTTTAAGAACTTTTTCCTAAAAAGATTTCTCAGAAACTGTTAAAATAGAACTTTTAAAAAAGTTTCAACCTCTGTTTCTTTTGTCAGAAGGGACCTAGAAAAAAAATGACCTAATTCTAAACTTATTTCATTGTTTTATTGCAAAATTACCATTAAATTATGTATTGGTGTGTTTATTTAAAATTATACAATTTTGTTTTTTTAACTAACTTAGATCAAGTTCATACCCTTTAAAGCAAAAGCAAACTTGCAAAAGTACCAATGGATGTCAAAGACTGTATTTGCCAACCGATCGTGGCTCAGCCGACATCATTAGACTATTATCCCATCCACGCTTTGGGTATATTCGTGCCTAATCTCCGTCGGCCGATTTTCTTATCTGCTTTAAGCGACCTTCTGATGTTTGCTTAACATTCTTATCATCTGGTATAGGAGCAGGATTCGCTTTAAATGTAGAAAATTCTTATAATTTCGAAAGCTATTCTTATCGAGACGATAAGAGATATTTATTAAACATAAAAAGGTAATCCTACTTTATGCCAATATTAATTAATTAAATGAACGGTCAAGTGTATAGAGTTATAAGTAACATTTTTCGAGTTCTGAGACAGTTGAATTTAAATTATCTTTTTATTCCACATAAGACAAGTGTACTGAAAGTGTACTCAGGAGTGTCAAGATCATTTGTGGTCCCGAGTTCATTTTATTTTTAGTTTATAAAAAATCAAATATTTTCTTAATTATTGTTTTATCGACTTTATCTATTTCTATAATCATGCTTATGATATAGTTTATAATGTTCGGTTAAGTAATTGTCCTACTGAATATGACGAATGTTATTAATAAAATATAAAGCATTTCTGAAAACTAATAAATTATATAAAAAATATACATTCTTCGATTTTCTATGGTTTTGCTCACTAATAAATTGTAATTCTATTGTTAAAGTCTTGGTATAGGATTAATTAAATAAATTTACGAAGAGAAAATTACTACTATAAACAAATTTCTAATTTTAAGGAATACAATTTAATTTGTTTGTTACTTTTTAAATTATTGTTATAATTACCGAAAATTCACCAGACTTTTACTATTTCTGAGCAGTTAACTATTATTAATTAACTTGAAAAACAAAATACAAAATAATTTTTACTCCCGTGATTACATGTAATGTCTACAGTTTTGTGGGTTTTTTCAATGTAATAATTGGTATAAATATATATATATATATATATATATATATATATATATATATATATATATTTAATGAGAAATATTAAAATCTTTTTCGATTATGGAAATTTTTAATAGTGTTCAGAGAGACCATTTACATTCCATATAAAACAAATTAAACAGAAAAATAATAATACTAACAGTAAAATTAATAAAAATTTATAAATAAATGTGTAACGCTAAAAAGAAGGCTGATATTGTCGAAATTCATTGTTATTGTTTAAGTTATTCATGATTTTTTAAGAAAAGTTCTTTCCTGGTTCGGCCAACGCCAACATATGCTTGACCTCATTCGCATACAAGACCGGTATTCTGACTCACCTGCTCCTACTGATTTTGAGTAGCATATTAAATGTAACTAATTTACAACAAGCGGGGAAATGTTGCGGAAAGCGATATATCAAACTTCCAGATTAATTTAATTATATACTAAACAAAAATATAAATAAATTATTCATTACTATTTTACCAGAATGTAATAGGTGCAAATGAACGTATTATTTATTTAAGATTTTATACTTGAAAAACAAAATGGTATTTAACTTCTAACAATGTAAGAAAATTTAGGCTTGCTTCATAGAAAATCAAAATGCGGCTTAATGTTACAGAATTTACAATAGTTTTTAAAGTTGGTTTTAAAATAAATATTTCTTAAAAGAAAATATTTATATATAATATTAAATTAATAAAAAGTATTATTAAATTAAATTAATATACTGTTTTTTTTTTTCATTTGACTTTGATCCGCAGCTGTCATGAAAGTGGCAATCAGAAGTAAAACTACCTAAATAAAATAGATAACATTTAAATAAAATAAAGGATAAAATATGGGTAATGATAAAATAAAAAAGTGATTGATTAGTTAAAATATCTTGAATTGCAGAGTTTTTATGCCTTGTTGAACATTTTTTATAATTTATATTAGATAAATAAACATTAAGCCGCATTTAGACGTTTCACAAACTATAGAAAACATAGTGATCTAATTTAACTAGTACCGAAATAAAAATACTGGCGTTGGTAAAAATCATTAAAATATTTGTGTTTCTCATAGTTTGTGGAATGTCTAAACACAACTTTAAAGTAATAATTAGCTTTTATCAGTTTGATCAACAACACCTAATTCCTTTATAACTTAATAACTGAATTTATCCTTATAACTTACTCGTTTATCCAGATTCCATGTTTACCTACTTCACACAATATTTATAAACATTAATACTTTTTCGATATAAATATAAAATATAAGTAACCACCATAGGACGTATTATAACTGAGGTATTCTGTGCATCTCTTATCTACCGGAATATTTTAAAAATTATTTATAGTATTTTCAATTCATGTTATTTAAAATACTTTAATAAATTATTGAGGGAAGTTAGTCGACTGTTATATATATCATGGGTGATAAATAGTCAGGACGAATGTTTACATTTGAACACCTTCAGTGCTCGAAACGCCCTGATGATGACCCACATGCTTAGATTGAACCGTCAGCACCAATAAAAACCTTAAAATGACTGCTTCCTGCCTATTTATCACCCATAAACTACTTTAAATTGGGCAAAATATTGTAAAAAATTAACTGTAAGTTTATTTTTACCGCATATCTTATTCATTGCTACTTCATCCCCAGCAATGCGTATTGTTAAAAAAACAATGTATTCTATTTTTTATAATAATTCATATGTTATTGTTTGTTAATAAAAAAAAAAAAAAAAAAAAACTGTTTCAAATCTGCGCTCTATTTTTTCTGTTTATACATTTTTATTTTGTACATGTCCTTGTATACAAATGCACTTATTTGTTGTGTACACAACCATTTATTCTGAATCCGACACGTAAAAAGTTGTTTCTTCTTTTAACACATCAACACCCTGATGTATATATGAGTTAGCTACTTGTTTGGTTTCGGAAGACAGATATATGGTACGCCAACAGTAAATTTCGTAATATAAATATACGATAAGAGACCCAGCTTACGTAATACAGAGACCTTCCACTTCATACTGCAGCGTAACGGCCAATAAATCAAAATCCAAGGGAAAACGTTTCAAAATTCCGACTCTTATAAACTCTTTTTTAATCGCTACATTTCGGAATTTTAATGAATGTAAATCGGTCTTTAGATGTTTCATGGCGCAACTCATTGACGACGTTGTAAAAAGGTACTGGTTTTTAGGATCATGACGAAAACCATCATAAAGCCATCAGACCGAAGGGGAGGGGGGCGGGGATTTATAAGCCTGGGTCGTGCTGGGAAACTTCTGGATCTAGATTTTCCGTTCATAGCTGAGATAGCGAGATTATATTTTGCTCCATCCGCCCCGTTTCATCTCCCCTTTTACGTCCCGGCCTTGTTTATTGCATCGATAAAAGGACTCTTAACTTCCTTAATAGAGGCAACTCGAAAGGTCAATGCGGAGTCTACATCTGAATTCCACCTATTATAATCGGCCTCGTAGTATTCTTAATAATTAGAAAATAACTTGAAAATACTATATTGTTCATTAATTTTCTTATTAATAACTGGCGGGGTGTCTTCTTTCCGCCTAACGGCGAAACAACCCCCATTTTACATATTGTACAACCGTTAATTTAATTGTACTACTTTTTGCTCAATAATATACTTTAATTTATATATTCTGTATTTCCGATTGTATTATTTTTTAATAACATGAAATAAACTATACGAAACAATGGTTCGGACTAATTTTTAATTTCTTTAAAAATCTGTATTATACATAGCATTATATTATTATTGTAATATATGGGGTATTATACTATATTTCATTGTTAATAATTAGGCATACAGTCAAGTGCTTGGTTGTTATCAGGAGAGGATGTTGTCACTGAATCCCAATTTTACTTTGTATATAAATTGTAAATGTTTTTCCTGTTAATTTATTGTGTTTATTGTAATCATTAATGCCATCTGCATTTGTATCGGACCTTCCCCGAAAACAAATAAAAATATTTATTTATTCATTTTATACATCGCGCCTTATGGTAAATTCATATTATCACATAATTTTGTTATGTTAACTCCTATTCTCCTAATACTAAAATGAAATAAAATATGAAAGTCACCAAAAACTAGTTTATATAATAGAGAGATTTAATATAACGAATGCATAATTCAAAATATAGAATTTAAAAATCAATCTAAAATAAAAATATCAAGATTGATTAAACACGTTTTATTTAATCACGGGTCAATGTTTTTAGCTCAAATTGTTTCAGAACACTCACGAGATCGCGTTGAGTAATTTACACTCTGAAACTTTGAAATTGGTTCTGCCATTCGCTATGTAACATTTAGCGACTTGATTAAAAAAACGTTCTGTACAATGATTTGTTTCTGTATTACGGATTCATGAACATGTGAGCTGAAGCTATGTCTTTTATTACTATCTTTTTATGTTCATCATTGGTTAAGAGTTCTTATGTATTGGTTAACTGTAAGTATAGCTCAGTATGTAGGGCCCTGTATGCAGTATGTAGAAGTATGCAATCCTTACAATTTAAAATCCTTCTTAGAATACTTAATCCTTTATTTATTATCATGTCATTTCAGTCATAATTGACTGTAACTACATTCTGTCACATTGAAAGCCTCTAGTTATAGTTATTGAGTAGCTCATTCACACTCTATGTACAATAAGTAATAATAAATGAAACAGCAAAACAGCTAATTTATTTTGCTTTTTTTTTTTAGTTTTAATTAACAACTAAATTTATTTTGCTATTGAAAAAAAAAAACATAAAAAAACAATTCGAATATTTTTTTTTTTTTTATCCATATTAATTTCTACTTTTTATTCCGATTCTATTTAAAACATAGATTGCTGGAGCTTGGATCTTTCAGAATCATTTTTGTAATTAATAAAATTTTTTAAATATATTCAATAGTTTTTTTCCTAATGTGGTTATATGTTTTGTATCTTTTAATAGTTTTTTCTCGCGGCTTACAATTTATAAAAATGTGTCAACTTGAACTTAATACCGTCACCTCGACATAAATATATACCAACCAACTAATGATATTTGTTTTCCACTTTCACTTTCGAGGAAAGTATAATTTAATCCTTAACCTAAATAAGTTTTATCAATGAATCCAATGTATTATGTTTTTTTATTGAATTATTTTTTATAACTAACGAATTTCTTAATAATTGGGTTCATGTATTTGTTCCACATTAGGTAAAAGAGTGGTGTATTTAACATTTTCAACAATGATTGCTCAGTCCAGAATACGATCTAGGAGTGTTGTGATAATGAGTGATAATATCAGTAATAATAATATCAATTTGATCATTGTTTTTATTTTACGTATGTATACAATTTGTTACTTACATTTTGAGCGAGGAATTCATTTACAATTGTTTTAAAATGTTTATCATAATTTTATTTTTCGGAACTAACTTATTGTTCACGTTGGAATAAATATGATCATTCAGCTATCATTACTCACCTTCCTGAGCCTACTTTTAAGGCTAGGCTTTGGAGGTATAATGCTACCATTTACAATGAAGAGATTTACAACTCAGATTAAGGTCAGCTGTAAGTGCTATTAAAGCAGAAATAAAGTACTTTTGCTTTGTATTTTAAAGCATACTTAATCGCTAAACGTAGTTTCCATACCATGAACGATAACTTCTGAACAACAGACATCAATTTTGTTGGAAGTTTATAGAAACAAGTCATTGCCTTTATCTATATTTGTGTATTTATGTTTGATAATTTATTTATAGAATGTCATTTTCTAATGAATAATAACAATAACAATAATTTGTTTGATTATAATTTATGACTTTTATCCTGGCATCATTAATTATCGATTTTTGTCAAAATGAAAATTTCGATGTTACAATTACTATTGAATTTATCAGTTTTCAAAATATCGGTAGCTTGGTTTGAGAAAGTTATTACTAGCTTAACTTTAATTTAAACAATTAGAGTTTAAAAAATTGATATGCCGATGTTTCGTTTATTACATGGTAATAATTTAACTTATTTTTGTTTCAAGACTACAACACGAGTCCATTTTCGTGAAATAATTTAACTTTTGAAGATGACTTAATAGGATAAAAAAGTAATTTACCTCTGACTTTAAAACATTATCAAATTATTACAAATAAATTGACAAAGATGTAAATGATTTTTTTTTTTAAATACGTCGGCTGCCGAGCGACATTTTCAAAAAAGATTCCATCCCCGGATACTTTCAAAGGACATGGAAATACTACGATTTTGATTCGTAGATAAAACAAACAAGTTCTAAAATACGATATTACTCGTAGTTGACAACGAATGTGATAATAATTTTAATGTTAAACGGGGTATATTTTATTTTAGCCCAAAATAATATTAATATCTTCATCAAACCAGGATTGTGATTTAAGAATTATGGAGTAGTCTCCTGGAGAAATCCAAATACTCGCATAGACATGAAGTAAGACTGTGCAATCCGTGGCACACATCACGTCTCTGATCCCCTGACATTTTGGTAACATCGCATCTCCATTCAAAGAGAGATTTACGAAATTTTAAGATATATAATCGTTTCTGGGCTTCACAAGATTTACTACCAAAAAATAGTATTAATTACAATATAAATTTTATGCTATGCACGGGAACCTTTTTCGAAAAGGTAAACAAATTTAAAAGAAAAAAAAATTAAAATATTATCAAACTGTTTGTTTGTTTTTTTATTGAGTAATATAACATTCTGTCACATGGATAGTGGTTATGGTGTGGCCATTCATTACATTACATACGGTATTACTTTATATTACATCCACATTATATATATACAGAAAAGATAAAATAAACTGAAGCAAAATAATAATAAGAAAGTATATACAATAAAAAAAATAAAATAACTTGAAGATAAGTAATTAAAAGAAAAATCCAAGGCATACACTTTAAAATATTATTAAGAATAAGAAAAACATGTTTTCAATAAATTTATTAAAAAAGTAAAATATTAAAAATAGTTTATATAATCGATTTTAGATAGTCAAAGATAGTCGAAAAATTGATATGAAAAAACATATTTATTTAGTGTCAACATTTCGGTCCATATTTTTGGACTTTATCAAGGCTGAAAAACGTAGACAAGCAGTTTGCTGCTATTAAATTATAATTGTTGTTACTATATTTTACATAAAATTAAAAAAAAAACAGATTATCTAATAATAATTATTCCAATTTAATTACATTAACACGTTTTTGTTTTACCTACACTATTTACGATCAAACCCGTAGTATTTTCATATTCTTTGAAGCTATCTTTAGAATGGGCGTGGTGGAACCGTTTTTGAAAATTTCAAAGCGAACGTGTTTAATATTAAGAGTAGTTTCCTGATATTCAAACTAGTGAGCTTAGGCCGAAAAAAAAATCAGAGAAATAAAATTATTTCCAAAATGGATTTTGCTATAGGAACTCTTCATTGAAAATATTCCTTTCTTCGTGAAGGAACTCCTGATTACGCTGGAGATGAACTGGACTATATTGAACTAACTATTGAAGGAAGTATTATTTATTATTTCATAATTAATATTTTTATAGCTCTGCTACTGGTTTTGCAGAAAGATCATTCATTACGGAGAGAAAGAATCTTATCAGCTAAATCTTTTTTTTTAATTGGTCTTAAATGTCGTGTGAAATATGTTGCTATGTTCCTACTATAATTGATTGTAACTTCACCGACGTTAATTATATCTATGATGAAATGATAAGTCAAACACGTTTTTACTATAAAACCGGTCAATTTATTCTAGTCATGCCTTTTTATGGAGTCAAGTTGCATCTGTTGGCGATGTCATCCTATGATATATTCCTGCATTTATGGTTCAATGAATTTTTTTTTTTATGTCATATGGCTGAGTGTATTTCCTTTTGTGACGGTTATAATCATACCGCTCTGCATAAATGGAAGTGGTTCGGATTATACCGATTGCTCTAAGTCGTATTTAATTATCTCTATTGGGGCTCAATAAAGGCGAAATTTAAAAGTTTTAATTTTTAATCTTGACCCGCTTCCCATCTAAGTGTTGAAGGGAAGGGCTACGTAGCAGTTGCTCAGATGATTTCCTTGTTTATTGTGAATTCATCTCGAAGATAAATGAGGACAATTAGTGATGATCTTATCCTTGGTTTTTAAAATCTAGAAGGAGTGTTAAATGTTTCTCTAACATTCAAAGAGTTTGTTTTTTATTATTAGAAATAATATTTAAATCAGTAAACTGGCTTTAGCTTATATGGAATATTTTCCTGTGTCCTCACATTTGGATATGTTCTTGTAAGTAGAGGACGCGACTATAAAACTTCAATGAAACATTCTTTTTTTTTTTTCCGTGACTCTGGGACAAATATTTTCGACACGTGCCTTTCATTTTAACTGATTAAGAACAAGTGAAACTATATCTTTTAAAATGTTACGTATTTTAAGTTTATTCTATAAAGGAATCAATTTATATAAATATTCACCGACAGTTCTAATTTAACTAAATAAACATTCTTAATTTGTAGTTTGTTTGGTTCCTGACTTTCCTAACCTAAATTTACTTTAGTATTTTTAGTAAATATAATGTTTGCTTTTACCAACTAAAAGTGTACTAACTAGAACGAAACTAATATTGGGGCAAACTGTGTTGTTTTTCAATAGTAAATTATTTAAATTGCAATTAAAAATGTTATTAATT
Source organism: Nezara viridula (assembly GCA_928085145.1). Classification (NCBI taxonomy): domain Eukaryota; kingdom Metazoa; phylum Arthropoda; class Insecta; order Hemiptera; family Pentatomidae; genus Nezara; species Nezara viridula. The sequence goes on along the minus strand of OV725081.1, from coordinate 120,737,370 downwards.
TTAAAGAAATTTAAATGACCGGTCCAATATAATGCCCACAATATATAGTTTATGTAATTCTAGACACTGAAGAGGAAGATCAAAGTATCCCCGAAACTTCTAAATAAAAATGATAAAGAAAACATTATGTTTATTTTGTTAAAGCAGACCAATAGGCAAGACGTGAGAAGAAAATAGGAATTAATGAAGAAACATCAGAACTATAAACTAAAAATTATTTTCATTTGTTTCGATCGCAGTTCGGATTTAAATGTAATAATTATGAAATATTTTAGTTCCTTAAGTTATTTTAATTGTTATGCTAAACATTGTTGAAAAATAAACTCTGTTGATAACTCAGTTACCTAAGAGATTTATGATCAGTTGGGGGGTGTTTTTGTGAACTTATTTAAAATTATTGTATATCCTTTTGTGTTATCTGAAATTTCATAGGAGGAATAAACAACCATCACTAAAAAAAAAATAAATAAAAAAAAGATTAATATGATACCGAATTAGTTGATTAATTTTTATAATAATTTTATGATCATTAATTTGATTTGTTAACAGATAACATACAGGTCTTAATAGAGGAATATAAGTGACTTATTCAGATAAATTATGTAATATACGAGGCGTAACTATACTTTCTATTTCTTATTATTATCACATACCAAACAGCTGTAGATGTTATATTCCTTGTTTTGGATACCATAGGACGAATATCCATGGAAATGTGTGGAAGAATATCACCATATGAAATATTATTTTTCGACCTCTAGTATTTTATCTACATGACATTTAGTTTCATTAACTTCTAGGTTGATACGACAGTAGTTTTATAAATCATTTAAAGGACCTTCAGAGCCAAAACAGAAGCCATGGCCAGGACTGGCTGGAAAGGGAACTCAAGGGTGGCCCTATCTCAAGAACCCGGGCCGCTTTTGGAGGCGACTGTTCTCCTTGCTGTACTCATCTGATAACGTCTTACCTTTCCGCTTTCTTTTGCGTCATCCAGTAACCTACTTCTTCGGAAGAATTTGGCTATACGGAAACATTAATTTTTGGTTGATGTGTTATAGTCAAGCAGATATGAATAATTTACATCTCATTATCTTTTTTATGGGGTACATTATAAGATGAACTGAGATCATCCTTGTTTTTTTCTCACTATCTTTGAAATACGAAGATTATTAGGAGGTTATCCTACAAGTAATTATCTATTTTAACCGAAGTGGAAAGGTCGGTTCGTCACGAAATAATTTTTAACTGGCTCAGGCCGTGTTCGAACCAGTGCCGCTGTACTCGATGTTACTAAGGTGGCACCTTAACATTCTTGACCATTGCTGTATCAAAAAATTTTATTAGCTTATATATATTTTTTCCATCCACATTCCATAGTAAACAACCAACAAATGAAATACAATTTATATAATTACAAACAATAAATAAACACGACGCAGCACCATATTTTTAAAACTAATAGTCAATAATTTAAAATTTGGTTTAATGCTTACTTATTCCTGTTGAACAGATCCGTTATTTAGTACTCCTTGACAAACGTCTCACTTGAGATCCTCAAATTATATTTAAATGACAAGAAACTACTAACAGATTCCGACTACATCACTTACTTGACAAACGCTCTCAACTTCCAATATTCTCCAAAAAAAAAAAAAACTCTTATACACTTCCATCATCAAGCCAATTTGAACAAACGGAATTGAGCTTTGGGGTTCCACAAAACCATCAAATTCTTCCCGAATCCAATCCTTACAATACAAAATCCTCCGTAAAATCCATAATGCTTTTTATTATGTCACAAATGAAATTGTTCATAAAGACCTCAACATTTCTTTTGTTGAAGACTTGACTTGACTAAGATACTCCTCTTTTAATTCTAAACTCCTTGGTCACACTAACCCTCTAGTTCATAACCTTTCATCCATAACAATTTCTGACAACCCTACCAGCCGTCTGAAAAGAAGATGGCCAAGAGACCTTATACATTAATTCAATTTTTGAAGTGCTATCAATGGGTAGTTTGTTTACAAATTTATATCATGTTTTAGCAGGTTGTATATGTATACAGTTGTAAATATCAATAAATGAAAATAAAATGCTTGCTAGAAATATATGAGCCTATCAGTTTCAAGATTATTATTATTAATTTTAGTGACATTTTTAGCAGGTAAATTTGTATCTTTATTAGCAATTCTATGTTTAAATACTGCAATTATCTATTCTGGAACAAACTTATTCACTGTCGGCACAGATATAAATTTTCTAACTATAAATATCACTAAAATTAATAATAAAAATATTGAGATTGGTGTTACTCATTCTGTCAAATGCAAGGCTCATGTATAGTTGCATTGTTTATTTGTAATATAAAATATCGTTTAAGGTGCATGATGAAAGTTTTTTTTAATAAGTCTTAAAGCAAATACCATGACAGGTGCGGATACAGACCTAAAGAGAAAAACAAAATTGTGTTAAGTAAAAAAAAGATAATCATTAAAAAAAATCAGGACGCAGTCTTTTTTTTATAAATTTTTTATTTATGCAAACGTTTCAACCCAAAGATGTAGGTCATCTTCAGGGCGTGATTTGAGCACTGAAGATGACCCACATGTTTGGGGTTTGGAAACGTTGGCATTAATAAAAAAAATATAAAAAAAGACTGCGTCCTGAATATTTATCACCCATGATATGTAGAACAGTCTTCGAACTTCCTTCAATAATTCACAATGGTTTGTTATTTATCTTTTGTTATTTAGTTAATCAAATGTATGGTACAAGAATAGAATTGATGAACCAGTGTGGTTTAGCTAAGTTTATATAAATTAAATTAAAGATTTAAGTGTGATGCAATATGATGCAAGTGCGCTCAGATCGGCGTGATGGGATTCACGTAAGTTCATTCGGAGAGGAAGGTCATCGAACTGGAAAAAGACAAAGCTATAGACTGTGGGAGTTTTCTGTAAGGAAAATAAGAAAATCTACAGCAATTTTCCATTTTTCCTCGCACTGGAGGGTTCGTTACCAGTTCCTCGGTTCACGATTCGTTCGTGACCAAGGTAAGCGAGGTGGCAAATAAACCAGAGTTTCATTATACATTTTTTTTTGCGTTTTTATAATACATTTATATTATCTCAATGGTATATGCAATACTTTACTTTATGGCGCGACAATAAAATAAAATATAAAAATCTTTGTTTATGTTGAGGTTATAACTATTACAATATATCTATTACTATTGGCCGATAGATTGCTTTTATTTTATTTTTGCCTGCTTGTCTGTTATATGAGCTTTTATTTGAATCGTAAATCTATGGTTAATTTTTATTTAAAGATCGTTTTTATTTTTAAGATATTGCAGATTTCTTGTTTCTCTATCTATCTTTCGCTATTATTAACTAACTTATTATGCAATTTCGTTGTTTTTGTTTCTATTTTATAACTGCAGCCTTCATTTTAATATTCATTTTAGCCTGAATAGAATAACATATTAATCCCTGATAATAATATTATCATGTTTACTAGTACTTCTGATTGAACCCAAACCAATCCTAAATAAACCATGCCACCATCTTTCTCAAGTTTAGCCTCAGAGATATCTTATTGTTACTGGTTTTGGAGTAATGATAGTTTCTTGAAACACATTACTTCCTAAGCTTATCTATATAATTTAATCTTGCTCTCTTACGACTAGCTATTAGAGTGATATCCAATCAATGCAAATCTACCAAGATCTTAAAAAACCCGAAGAAAAGAAAACAAGAGATAATATAAGGATTATTGCGAATTGAGTAACCCTTGATATAAGACTTATTAGGACACGTCCCTCTACAGCCGCAAAAAAGACTTGGAATGAAGGACTAAAACAGACTTTTATCATATGATATCTGGAAGTGGAATGAGTAGAAGGATCTAGTTCAGGACTGGGATTTCAGGATCAAGTTCAGGCCTGATATGGTTCCTTCGGGAGCCCTCAGCTAAAGGCTGAAGTGGGCCCCCTTACCTAGAAGGAATCCAGAGAGGACATTTAGATCCTGGAAACCACATTCTTTAAATATTGTAGTACTTAATAAGTACTATGACCCAAAAAAAGGATAAATAATAAAGGAATAAAATAATTTTCTATCATAATTTGTACTTGTTGAGCTCCTTCGACATTTCATTGACTACTAGATTTAATTATTAATCCTTATCTAGCTCTAGCTACCTTCATGTATCTTTAAATTGTCACAGAAATGCTCGAAGAACATTTGTACTATCTCTGGCTAGTTCTCCAATGACTTCGATTAGCTGACCTCAAACTTAATCCTAACATGCAGCGTGAATGTTCTCACGCTCCTGAAGAAGGGGAGGTGTAACCAAAATAGTAGTATTCTCAAAGATCCAATCTATGAAGGATTGAAAATAATATTTATTCCTTTCTTCTTTTTTTTCTTTGTTACTAATTAATAACTAGATTTTAGCATGCGCATGTGTTCTGGACCATTGTTTCTTTTAGGTTTAGATGTAGTATGCGAATTTCGGTTACAGTACAACTTCAAACGATTTCATCTCATTTTCTTGACTTTTTATCTCATCACCAGTGACTAATCCATTGCTTATAATGATATACAATTCTGACATATATATTAACTGATTCTGTAAGACTTGCGATCATCCGGCTCGATTTCTTTCTATTTTCAACCATAGATTTATTACCATATATTTGTTTCAACGGAGAACGCTTATATATCGTAAAGAAAAAGTAAAATTAACAAAAAAAAAAAAGATTTTCAATGGCACAAGCAAGTAAATTACAAATTCACATACATTAGACACCAATCGATAAAATAAAAATGATTATTTTATCATTCAAACATACTCAGATAAATATTCGGAGAGCTTCGAAGGGGGCACCCGTATTATTCTACGATGGAAAAAAAAATTGGTGTTTTTTAATAAATTTTAGAGCCCTCATGGGTGAGGGGCCCTCGAAGATCAAGTTCTGTTCTGACATCTTGGCCACCGTAGGATTGTCTAGTACTGTATGCTTTCGGATATATCTGTCGTTAGATGTAAGCTCTTAAGTTAAACGCAAAATTAAGTTGCCTTAAGTACTCTTGCTTCAAGCACTCCTCTGGCTTAAGACCCTAATATTGTGCTGGATTGTTTTATGGTATTTCCCTGGTCACCATGAGTTAACGAATTTTATAATTTTTCGTAACTATGTTTGAAACGTGTAAGGCCCTTAGACAAAAATTGTCTCTATATATTATTATTTAAATTCTTAATCGTTTTCCAATCTATTTTTAAAAATGAAGTTAACATCTCGAAATGGGAACACGAAGGAGCCCTAAGGTCGACTGAATAGGCATTTATTGAGAATTGTCATCCGGCCAAGCGTGCGTCATGCGGCGGGCCCACGGGGCAAGGCTGGAAGAAAGTGGGAGCAGGTCGGGCGGAAAGGGTTGCGCAAACAGTTTCACAAAGACTGCTCCATCTTGCTCTGTTCAATGGCTTGTGGTTTGGTGGGTTGGAGTAGGGCTGCTTTGCAAGATCTCTACGAAAAGTCACTAATCTTTGAGAGTTCAGAAAGGAAGTTTTGAAGAAAATATTTCAGGTTTATGATATAATAATAAAACACAGTAAATGTGAACAAAAGAATATAATAGCAGAAAACCACTTGTTGAGAAACTACTCACTGGAGTACTCTAAAAATTAATCATGAGTTTGTTGGTTATGCGGGATGATATACCTGATGCGCCTGCCGGAGTCCAAAGAAGTCACATTATCCAAGACTATAATGAATCTTTATGCTAATATCCTTCTTAATTTCTTGATCGGCGTCCTTGTGCAGATGGCATCATCGAAATAGTGGAGTTTTTCGGTGATGTCAGATTGTTTTTGCTTTATACCACTCAAAACATTCATCATATTTATCCTCTTTTTTATTTATTTTGTAATTGTAAACCACAGATAAGAGAAAAAATTACTAGAGAAAAATAATCGCTATTCTTTTTTTTTTTTTATCTACCTATAAGATATGCTTGATTAACCTATTTTGTATGTGTTAGCACATAAGTCATAGGTGGGGAACTTTTTCATCGTTAGAGGGCGCAGTAAGGTTAGGCAGTGCTAATGGAGACCCCAATAATTCATTAAATTTTACAGTTGCTATTTTTCTTTATCACTAAGTACACACATCTACATATATAAATTCAACATACTTCTATCAATTTCCTAATTTTCGTTTGATAATTATATTATTAATTAATTATAGCACAAGATTAATAAATATAATACAGCAACGTTTGGAAGCCGCAACTACGTCACATAGGCCACATGCGGCCTCCGATGCCGCGGTCCATCTATGCTATAAGTACTATTGGTTTAAACTATTTTGTCATGATAGTATCTGATCTAGCGTTTTCCTTGTTCCTTAATTTACTTGATAATAGGTTTTGATGATTGCAGAGCTATTATTAGTAGTTTCAAGGTGGAAATTTGTTCTATGCTCTTCTTTTTTGTTACTTCTTCACTATTGATTTTCTGAAATCTTGGATATAGATTAAAAAATATATATTTTGTTAGTATTTTTATAATTGTGATATTTTTTTTAAAGAAATAATACATTAAGTGTTAGAGCTACCAGGGGGGTATCATGTCTTTTTATAATGGTTTTGTGAGCTTAGTGCCATTTATATTGTTTAGGATTATAAATGGCTCTGGTAATAAATGAATTGAACTTTATATAAAGTGTTCCTCTAATGTGTTAAATTGAAATTAAAGATAATAATATAAAATAACACATTAATATAATAATAATTCGTAATATAATTCTCATCTCATTTATTGTATTCTACAAATGAAAGATCGAACTAATATCGTTTTAAAAAAAAATCTGATTTTTAGAGCGACGAGACTAATATTAATGTAGAGTTTGTCTGATTATGAAAGTTCATTTTTGTGTGAACTGCGATGAATTTATATGAAAAAAACTGTGATCTTCATTCCATCGAACTATTAGTGAAATAACAAATAGTTCAAACTTAATAATATTTAACTATCTTAAGCAACTTAAAAATATTTAGCAGCTATGCTGGTTATCATTAAGTAATATTCAAAATCTTACTAGTTGTGCCGATAACTTTGACTGTCAACTTAACAACAACAAAGCTCCAGCAATTTTCCTCCGAATATTTTAATCTTTTATCGTAATTTAATTTCAAAATATGTTTACATTCATAAATAAACGAATGAATAGATAATTGATCCTTGTATGGAGACTTTCTTATAATGATAAATATAAATATAAATCCGTATTCTGAGTAGGGGCATGTTAACCTAATCGATATAAGCAAAATACCGATAATTTTACTTTGATATCAAATACCGTTGATGGAAGAATGATTATCGATACTGATAATCTGTCGGTATCTTATGTCCCTTATGGTACAACAACTTTGGTTAACTCTGCTTGCTGTTTGATTAACTAATAATAACCGAACAGTTTTTTTATAACTCTCTCGTATATAATTTTTTATTTCTTTAAAATATTTTTGTGCTGTGTTGAAAATGGATTATTAATATACTTTTTCTAAAACTGTTGATCAAACCTTTGCTAATATTTCAACGGTATTAAAGTCTGTTGAACGTAAACACCGGTGTAGTATATAGCCTGCCTTCATTTCCAGGACGAAAATAGCTTTCCCAACAGCCGGAAAATGGTGGAGGCGGTGGAAAAACGAGGATAAAAGATGGGGGTGTTAAAATACAGGCCATTTATCACTGGCACTCGATATAACAGATTATTCTTCTCCCGAATAAATGAATATCATTTTATCACCGGTGGCTGGAACGTCGCCACTTGGGCGGGTAAAATGCAATATAACTCAGCACAGATTCCGAATATCCAGCTTTTCAAAAGTCTATTGTGCGTTGATTTCATTATCTGATGAAATGTGATACTGTCTATATTACTCGATTTTGAAACCATTCTTTTAACAAGTTTGTTATTTTAATTGAACTATTTAATTCTTTAAGATCGTTAATATTTTTCTTTTTTCTTCTAATGATTTCGCTGAAATTATTAACACACTAAATAAAAATAATTTTAACCATACTTTTTTTGATATTAAGAAATACTGAAAATCGTGAAAGAAGGAAATTTGATAATATACAAATGAAGTATTAATTTTTTATAAATTAGGCCGTTTTCCATCAAAATTTTATTTATTATTTATTACTTATTTTATTTCGATTAAGTTTCGACCAATACCAGGGTCATTTTTAAGTCTGGGAAAATTTAATGTCATTGTTAGATTACATTTCATTTACATTTACAAAATTAATTTACCTAGGACTCCATCTGGACAAACGTCTAACTTGGAATCCTCATATCAGACTGAAACGACAAGAAACAGCTCGACGTTTCCGACTACTTCAACACTTACTAGACAAACGCTCTAACCTTCTAATTAAGTATAAAAGACTAATTTACATGACTATAATAAGGCCTATTACTATGGGGCTCCACCAAACCTTCAAATTCCTCTCGCATCCAATCCTTACAATTCAAAATCCTTCGTAAAATCCTCAATGCTCCTTACTTTGTTACAAATAAAATCATCCATAATGACCTTAATGTTCCTTATGTGTCAGATTTGGCCCAATCCAGATATCTGTCCTTCCATAATATACTTCATAACCATCCCAACCCCCTTGTTTCTAACCTTGCTTCCTATTCAATTCCTGATAATCCTCCGAGGCGTCTGAAAAGAAGATGGCCACGTGATCTCCTAATATAGACATATTATTAGAGATCTACCAATGGGTAGTTTCTCAACATGTGTTTCATGTCATTGTATCCATGCACGAATTTACCAGATGTATTTTTTGTTTACAGTTGTAAATATCATATAAATAAATAAATTTTGTTTTACATAATTATTTAATCTAAAGATCTATGTCATACAATTACAGTATATATAAATGTTTATACTTTTTAAAAAGCGTATCATATACGTAACTTTACTCATTATATAAACTTGATTGTTATGTGTTTATTTATTGAGCCCTCCATTAAATCAGAGGTATTTATTTATATTATTATTTTTCATTTTTCTTATTCATGTACTCCTGATTTTTCATTCAGTATTTTACAATGATTCTATAATAGTCCTACTTTCTAACCACAATTGACAACATAATCGCTATGCGTTCTATCTCACGATTTAACTAGACATCTGCTAGATCATTAAAGCTTGAAAAGACTCGTGCTTACAGTACGTGAGTACAATTACATCGGGATATATCTCATTCTGCCTGCATGAGCATTAAGAGTTCCAGTTCTTTCGTTGGAATATTTCCCTCTAAACGCGCATGCACACAGAACGCGATCTGTCTCGGTGATCTGTGATCCAATCCACTTCGATCTGTATCGCTGCATTACCGAACTGTGACTGTGATGGTGGAATGGAAAGTAACACAACCTTATTCATATAGCCAAATCCTCGCAGACAGCGATATCATTTCGCCCCGTCATACCGCGTTCAGTGTTTTCAAGCCTTACAAGGTTCAAGGCCCAACTGGCTACTAGTATACATGTCCTGTGAATAAAGGCAAATATTTATATTGGTGATATCAGACCTCAAGAGTTACAAAATACTTTAATATAAGTTTTGGTCCGATTTTTGGCACAAAAGTAGAAATTAAAATTTTTTTTTAAGTGATTAACAATCGCTCCACAGTAAACTAAATAAAAATTTATTCAAATTAATTTTTAGTTTGTCATTTTTAAAACCATCTAAAAGGGCTTTTGAGAAGATAAATTAAGCTAAGTTCTGTATTTTTTTAAAGTAAAAAATTATAAGTACAATAATATTAATAATCTTTTATTTATTCTCGAATGAATCCCTTTAGATTACTTAACAAGAACAGAAATGTGGGCTTTTGAGCCTCAGATATATATATATAAATGTATTTACAAGGTAAACTAACAGATATAATGGGAGAAAAAAAAGTTCTTATCTTCTAAATTAAATCGATTAAGAAGAAAAAAAATAAATGAAAGAACAATGAATGAAAATAAACTAATATATATATATATATATATATATATATATATATATATATATATATATATATATACATACACAAACGTTTCTATTCACAATTTTATAGAGACTGGACGGAAAGGAAGTGATTGAATAGGCGGGATTTAAAAGTAGGGAGATTATTGGAGTTCGGGATGTCGGAAGGGATTGAGTTCCATAGGGATGAGGATCGAAAGCAGCTGTTCTGTGGACCATTATAAATCTGAAAACGGAGAACGGGTATTGCGGAAATGGACAGAGGATTTTAAATTGAAGGAGCTCGGAGATGTATGAAGGACTGCTGGAAATAGGTGATTTTTTTTTTTTTTACCGTCTGTCAATTATCCTACTGGTACTTCACTTTTTGAGAAAGAGAAAAAAAAACTTTCTAGTTTAATAAGCTTTAAATTCATATTAATATAGTTGAAATTTATTATGGGAATAGTTGATGTTCGCCTCAAGTTGTGTGAATAATTAATATTGTACCCATGTTTTCAGCGAAAAATACTACAATACATTATTACAAAATTTAATTTCTTTTTGTCTGATGACCTAGGATGTATTATAATAAACATGAATGTGGCATAAATATACCTTTTATTTCTAAAAAAAAATGTCTATTGCTTATCATATAAATTGATAATGCAATTCTTATTTTTATCTAGATCTCCATTGTAAAAATTGACGTATCAATTACTTGTTACGGCTGTTTTTTTTTTAAAGTAAACTATTTAGAAAAAATAAACTATTTAGTTATTTAACAATGTAAATCCAGGTGAGGAACTCGACTTAATAGATATTTCGGGTAAGGTTGTTGAATTTTAGCTGCGGTGGTGTAATCTCCTCTAACTCAATATTAGGAGGAAGGGGTGTTCTACCATCGGGTTTAATAAACACCCATGTGGTTTAGTAAGAGTAGATTAGGTTCTTAACCTAAACTAATTGATAATTAGTTACAATATATTGTTATTATTTTAGTAAAAAAAATCTGGCCGAAATAGGGTTTATGAACTTAAAATGAATAGAATTAATGATAAAGACGTTACAAAGCTAATGTGTTTTCATACTCTATTTATATTTGTAACTTGTTACGTACATTATTACATATAGTAAATAACAGATATATGACGTTAAAGACTTTGTGAGCTAATCCAGATAATGTCATAATTTTGGTTAATATTCAGGTGGTCAAATATTTATTAAGTTAATTCTTGAAAATTAAGTGTACCAATATTATGTTAAGTTAATCTCTTATTTATTTTGTGATTTTTAAGATCTTGATCTATACGTTGGATTTGGAAGTTATCTAAATAATTAATTAATTTTAATGGTCCATGAGTTAAATTGCTTCGGTATTCTTAATTCTTTGCATTATTGACTTATTTTAAGATTTATAAAGTTATTACCTTAACGTTCCTTTTATCAAAAGAATTCATCTTTTATAATCTTATAGAATTTCGACTATAAACATTTTCCCAATTTTATAGCTATTGCTTGTTGGTAAAAGTTATTGTCCATTATCCGTTTTATCTGCTGATAAAATTTAACTTATGTTAATTAGAAAAGTCATTAATTTCATCGATAGTGAAAAGTAATATAAAATATTCGTTTGAAGTTACCGACTTCAAAAGATAGATAATTCATTAGAAAAATTGATGTTTAATTAGGTATTTACGCATTTATTTTCCATCTTTAAATCACCTATAAAATTTGTAAAAAATTATTCTTGTTTAAGAATTATGTATCATAGATTTTCTATCAGAAATGAGGAGATATGGTACAGACAGTTTGGAGTACCAAGATGGTACAACGGTGTATTATAATGGTACAGTAAAAGGGCAAGGTGGAACTGGCTTCCTTATAAATAGAAATATCGAAATAGAGATTATCCGATCTCATTTAAAAAAAGGGAAGAATAAGAAAGGAGAGGTCTTTTTTTTTCTTTTTTTTTTGTGGTGACCCAATCCCAAATTTCCTTTTGTTAAAAATTAATTTAGTAATAACCAGGAAACGAGTTTTGAACTTATCGAATTTTTAGTAAATGTGTTAAATTTAAACAAAAGCGTAAAATCGATGAGCTCCAAGTAAAAATGAATAAAGTAAAATTAAAAAACAAATAAGGTTTATGTATTATATCTTAGTAAAAATTAAAATATTTATAATAAAATTATACTTCTTCTCCCCTACAAAAAAAAACAAAAAACAAACAATCAAATAAATAAAATTTATTAATACAATTATACGCTTAAATTACAGAATAGGTGCTCATTCTTAAAATAATAATAATAGAATTTTCGTGGAATAAATACATCTCGACTGAACCAGGCTTTAAAAAATATGATTTATATTGCGAATTTATATTAAACTGAGAGACTAACTTTCTAGCCTAACATTGTTCCAACAAGAAAACTTTATACCCCAACTTCCGAGCCAACGCTTTCCCAATTCTAGGAAAGCCCTCCATCGTTTCCCAGAAGGGTCGGTCATTCCAGCTGTGGGGTGAAGGTCCCTGGAGCCATGTTCAATACTCTCCTCCATGTTTATTTCCTATTCAGTGAGATAGCTCTGCTATGGTTTGTGCATCAGGAAATATGGCATTTTGTATGGAATAATAGCTACAAAAGAAAAATATTTACTATATTAATGACTATATTAATTAGTCATCGACTTTCATTGTTATAATGCGAATATCGTATCATTAATTGTATGATGTAAAAAAAAAGAAAAAAGTAAAATAGTACTCACACACACCAGCAAAGGAAATAGAAATGGTTGTCCTTCATCTAGGCCCGTAAAAATATTTGATGAAATGAAATGTAATTTGTCAAATAAAAGCGTTGGTTCATTACGTCCTTGCTTCTGGATATTTTTATTGTTATAACTTAAAGAACTTATTTAAGCATTGTTTTTGTCTTGACACGAGTTTATATTTATCCATATATACTTTGTACTTTAAAATGAGAATATACTGTTTATGCATTTGGGTTAGATCAGTCACAGAAACAACCAAATGAAAAGGATCAATGAAAACAATTTGTTTTATTTTTATTTATCTATGTTGGAGGCTTCAGGCCCATCTTCCTCCTCCGTAGATGAAACTTATATTTTTTATAAGTACTTATATATTTTCAATATTTTTTAAGAAGACATTGGCTGAACCTAGTCCTATTTATTACTATTACTTTATTTATTAATTTAAAATGGTGTCAGCCACTAGGGTCATTATCACTATGCTTCGCTGTTTAAATTCATCTTTATTATTATTGATAATAATAACTTAAAATGATAAATAGTCAGGACGCAGCCATTTTAAGATTTTTATTGTTTCAACCCAAACTTGTGGTACTTCAATACTTTAACACCTTCAATGCTGATGAAATACTCTGACGATGATACACAAGCTTGGGTTGAAATGTTGGCAATAATAAAATTGCGTCCTGACTATTTATCACTCAATATATATATATATATATATATATATATATATATATATATATATATATATATATATATATATATATATATATATATACATTTTATCAATTACAAATATTTATAAATAATTTCATTGCGTCCTTGCTTGCTTCTGGATATTTTTATTGTTATGACTTAAAGGTCTTATTTAATCATTGTTTTTTTACATTTATCTATATATACCTTGTACTTTAAAATATTCTGTTGATGCATTTGGGTTAGATCACTCACAGAAACAACCAAATGAAACGGATCAATTTATTATTATTATTGATAATAATAATTTAAAATGATAAATAGTCAGGACGCAGTTGTACTTCAATACTTGAACGAACACCTTCAGTGCTTGTGACATGTCCTGACGATGATACACAAGCTTAGCTTGGATTGAAAAGTTGGCAACAACAAAAATCATAAAATTCCGTTCTGACTATTTATCACTCATTTTTGTTGTACATTTTAACAATTACATATATTTATAAATAATTTCGAATGTTTTTTTTTTCTCATTTTATGTTTAAAATTCTTAATCGTTTAGTTAGAATTTGTTAGATATTCATTCATTTTCTTCTGTTACAATTAAATCTTATTATATGTAACAATTACATCTAATTGTTTTTATCTGTCATTATTATTATTATTTTTTTTTTTTTTTTGGTTTTCTTCGAACATAATTTTTTTAATTTTTTGTAACTCTACTTAGAATATGTTAATATAAGTTCTTCCGTAAGTTTCTGGTTATAATATTCGGGAATAAACGAATGTAATGAAATTAATTCAGAAAATTATTTAGGAATGACGTATTTATCATATCAATTCCGTCTTTTAGCATGAGATGCAGGCTGTTAATGTGGGATGTACTACTTCCAATCTGCATTGATTTGGCTCCTGATTGGTTATTCAGGATCATGCGAGTCCCTACAGAGCGGACACTAGGACCAGCTTGTCCTCTATCTTACCTTGGGGCAGCGACCTTCCTTCCACCCACACTTACCTGTCCGAGAGGGGCCTCGCGTTAAACATAAACATATGAATATGATAATTATTGGCCTTCTTAGTCGCTATTCATATTAATATATATCAATAATCCGGCGAAGGTTGTGAGGAGTGAGAGATGTAGATGGAACTATAAGGAAAACGTAGAGAAATATTTTTTTGTCAGGGTGAAAACTTGATTTAGTTTTTTATCAATTAACACTTACGAGATCAAATATATAAAAAAATAAATAAAACAGCTCCCTACAAAATTCAATTCTGTATCCGCTATTGGTTATAATAACAAACTGGTAAACTGTTAGCGAATCATTTATCTTTTTTTTTCTTGCGTTGATTTAATTTGATGTTAAATTAAATTAAATGACACGTTAAAATGTTGACATGAACGTGTTAGAATGAAATGTAAGACACTTAACAAACGACTCTAACTACTTTACTCTCTTTTTTTCTAAATCTTCAAAACTAAAACAGAAACTGAATACATATACATACTTACTTAAGCCCATATGGACGTAATCATCACAAATATACGGCATCGCTAAAAAGACCCACCTACAAAAACTTCAAACGTTCCAATCAAAATTATTGCGACTCATCAACAAAATCATCTTTGTACGTAACTAAAAAAAACTCTACATACTGACCTCCACTTTCCAACAGTTGACCAACATATAACGACTCCTTATCAACGATTTTACATAAATTTAAATGGACATCATAGCAGACTAATAAGAGACATGGCCACAGCTGAAATACCCCAGAACATGAGGATGAGACTAAAAAGGCGTTGGATGAGGGATCTCCTTCCTTAAACAACCTAAGTAATTGGAACAAGTTAGGGAAGAGGTACTGCTGAGTACTTTTCTTCCCCATGCCTTTTCTGTAATTATTTCATGTTTTGTCATTACATTTGCTGACTGTCAACAATAAGTTAACAGGCGCAAATACATCTTTTATAGACAAATAAAAAATAAATGACCAAAGTGACAATAAATACACTTACAATAATACCATAGTCATTTATTTTCCGATGTTTAGTTAGTCGCCGCTTTTTGTTTAGATTTAGTCACCGCCAAATTTGAAACATAAAATTAAAAATAATGTTTTTGAAATTTCCAATGTTTTTAAAACTCTATTTCGCCTATATTAAAATCCGTTTAGGCCTATCGTTCTATTGCTACTTTTTGAATCTTCTACATCTTAAGAGAAAATTAACAAAAGTATTTTTATTTTTATTTGGAATCATTCCATTTTTACTATTTGTTTAATTAATATTTATTATTCCTTTTAAAATTATGTGAAAAGTAGAAGTGATCTCGGTTTGTATAGCGTGGTATGTTTGCGGTTCACCACTATAGCTCAAGGGTGTCTGGTGAAAATTCTTCAGGAAAAATATACCCTTTATAAAGGCCATTCTATATTTTTAGTTATTTCATTTTTTCTGAAATTAATTCTTCAACAATACCGCTCATCAGAAAATGAACAAAATGTAGTTTTATATTTATATATATTCTAATAAAACAAAAAGCTTGCGTGACTGTGTGCATACATGTCTGT
This sequence comes from Nezara viridula, assembly GCA_928085145.1. Taxonomy (NCBI): domain Eukaryota; kingdom Metazoa; phylum Arthropoda; class Insecta; order Hemiptera; family Pentatomidae; genus Nezara; species Nezara viridula. Next base: position 120,721,270 of record OV725081.1, on the reverse strand, counting down.
AATCGTTGTCTTGAATACTTCATAACTCTAATGAAATATTATAATTATGAAGTGTAAAACGTGAGACTTTATTAACCTTTAGAGGCCGTTAAGACAAATTTATTGCCATCGTATTGACCTTTGCCTTGACAATCTCTTAAAAAATAAATAAGACTAAACATTATTTTATAGGTTATTAATTTAAAGGTTATTTAATATTTAAGGAGGTCAATAACCTTTAAAAATACGTCTTGTTAATGTCAGCATTGCCTATCCGCTGTTTGTATCATTCAAAAGTAAAGATTTGGAAATTTAATTTTTTCTTTGTGTCGACGTTTCGGTCTAAGAATAATGCTTGAAATGTATAATCTATTGAAACCAACTCCGTTGCTAAAGAGTTAAAATTCTCCCAAAGCGATATAAATAAATAAAAGTAATTATTTACAAAACATAATATATAAGATACGTGTATAAACTCGGTTGATATTAATTGCAACTAGATAGTAGTAAACAATTACCCTTTATTTATTGAGAATGTTCGCCATGTTACACCTTTACATGTTGGTTATTGATAAAGTAGCGCGTAGAGGTGAGGTCAGGCCGTATTGGTCCGATTATTAAACTTCCTGTCGATTAGAGGTACAGAGTCAGTTAGGGCGCGTCGAGGTTGGCACAAGGACCTCCGGTACTTCCGGCCGGTTTCCTCCGAAGCTAAGGACGTGTGCTCTCCGCCGATCTGCATGCAAAGAGGAGTACCCCGAGGCTGTCTTTGACAGCACTCCGGAGATCTGATTGCCCCAAAGGCCAGGGCGGGGTAGCTAGCTGTAATACCAGTCCTCACACCCTCATCACGATATCTACCTCAGCTGGGTAATAACTCAGGAAAACGACCTGCGTATGGCAAGTGAGTATCCTCGACCGTTCGTACCTTCAAAGCTTTCGAAATATCAGCTGTAGAAGTCATAAACGTAAGGTCACGTCAAGACATGCCACATCGCATTTCTGATATCGATATGATATGATATGGTATTGATGATATCGCACAGCATATTGTTATCAAATGCCAAATTAATAAGAAAATAAAATAATGCGACGTATCGAAAGATAAAGACATCAAATCTTACTTTATCGATAAATATAATCGACTAAGGAAACAAAAATTAATTTAAATCTCCATTTTTGTTTGGAACTAACATGCTTATAAATTTCAGTTAGCTGTTTCTTTGCAAAAAATTGTCCGATGACGATGATTTTTTTCCTTTTGTAGGAAATTTAGTAATCTTTTATATAATCATGGGCATAACCAAGAGAAAAATGTAATTTTTTAATTATTTGCCATAAACGTTTGTTTTATTTCAAAACTTGTTTGCCTGAATTTTCGGGGTGATTGGACTATTTTTCCCGCCTGAAGGAGAAGGAAGTCTTCGAAATTGGTGGCTCAATCTCGAGATTTGGTGAAAAATTTACGATGATATGGCTTTTGCCGATCAAAAACACCATCGATAAATAATATAAACTGCTCGTCTCTCGATCATAGAGAGCTAGACCATAGTTCCGGAGAAACTATCCGGGTCTTGTTGTACGCATCAAAATCATCAAGATCCAATTTGCCCCAAATCGATCTACAGACCTACCACCGTTCCAGTATTGAAGCATAGCAAAATATTTGTATCGACTTTATTTATTTTAGAAAGAAAAACAAAAGTGGAGAATACGATTCGCTAACCCTCCGTGAAATTCTGAATCCAACGGTACCCAATTCAGGGTATTTGAGTATGACAGGTGCTTATATTTGGTACAAACCCGATTTCATGCCTTACTGTAATAATATATGTGGGGAGTGGTGATGTGGGGATGGGGATGGGGATGATGCTCAATGCAGTAATCCAAATGGTTCTTCCCAATACTCAATGCCATATTAAGTCTGGCCGAAAAGAGAAATTGAAAACGTCATTTGTCACAGTAACATCATTTAATTGTGTACAAACTCAATAAAATTAAAATGTTCAAAATTTTACCTTATTATTATAATGTTACCTCCAGTCAAAATGACACACCTCACTTCTTTTTAACTTTTAGATACTATTGATTTAGTTCAACATCTTGTATGCTAGCTATTATTTTTTACGACTCCTTTCAGTCTATCTGTAATGGAGTCGACCAATTTTTTTATGATTTCGGGCTTAGTCTGTTTCATTCTTCAAGGAGATATTTTTTTAAAGGAAGAAGATGGTCCGGGATGGCGGTCATAAATATCCAAGTGTATCATTTTAATTATGAGCCACTGTATATTTACATATAGAGAATACATTGGAATATATAATTACATTTACATTGAAAAGTTCTACAAATTGTTTCGTATATAGTTAAGAATAAAAATCCGGCTGCCTTTTATGCTTGGCCTGTAGTTGATTCCTCGCTAGGGAGGAGGTAAATTGGTTTCCCATTCGCTCAATTATGCATTGACCTGATGGCGGAAGGATCCTCTAACATCTTCCTCCCTCCTGGGAAATGGGCACCTCACTTTTATTCTCTTCTTATACTAACTTTATATGGCGGCGATTTTCATTTAATGCAACTATTATTTTCTTAGCAAGGAGTGGAAGGGTTTTCGAAAAATCTATAGTTTTGTGTTAAAGAAAAAAACAAAAAAAATCTTTTCATTAATGTCTCGGCCTTTAGGTCAGTATAATGGATGATAGTTGCAGTTTTAATTATTGCTTATTAGTGAACGCTTCGGGGAATCTCTGTTCTTCCCTATCTAAAATAATACAATCAATACATTATAGTTTCTATCATAAACTAGTCATATTAACATTAAAACACATAACATTTCAAAATATATGTTTAAACCAAATGTTATTCTAACCTAATATAAATTATTTGTTTAAAAGTATTTATAAATTAGAAAATAATAATATACATATATTAAATGCCTCCAATACTGGGTAATTTTACGATGCTAATACCTTTGGTCAATATGTGATATTTAAAAGGATAAATTTATTTATGAACCTGATTTTATGTATAACAGAGATTACTCCGAACGTTCACTAATTAGCAGTAATTAAAACTGAATGCAGTATTTATTATAAAGAACAAAAGGCTAAAAAAAAATTCAAGTTGAAACAAAAAAAAGGTCCAAACTGGAAAAGGGGGGAATTTTTATTTTTTCCTTAATTAGTATTTAAGTGTTTATATATATATATATATATATATATATATATATATATATATATATATATATATATATATATATATATATATATATATATATAATAGTTAAAACCCATTTCATCCATTTTAATGTTAATACGTATGTTTATATGTTTCCCAAAACTTTAAAAAAAAATTTAATTGTAGTTATATGTAGATTTGGGGAATGGGTTAGCTGAGCGGTAAGGCGCTGAACTTCCAATACTCAAAGTCCCAGATTCGAATCCCGGATTTTGGGAAATAAATCATTTGTTCTGTTTCATTCGCTGGGGATCGATCCTGGGGTCGGCAAAACCTTCTGGGTCACATCCAGCCTCCTCTGTAAATTATGTATCCTTAAATAATTAATATTTAATGAGAAAAACCTGGCGGTTGAGCGTGATTTCGGTCCAATCACCTCCTTACACAAGCGTTGACGAATAAACACTAATTTGTCTAAATAGTATTTAACCCAAGACGCTTCATAGGTTATAGTTGTTCAGGTTTATGTCTTTAATTCTTCACCAAATCCAATGATTGAGCCACCATTTTGAAGATTATCTTCTCTATCATTTGGAAGAAATAGTCACATCCCCCCCAAAAATAAAATAAATTTTATTTGCTAATTCAAAAACTATACATTATATTATCGATTGCATCTATGATTATTTGAAAGATTATTCAATTCCTTAAAAAACAGAAAAAAAAATAATTGAAATCCGATTTCATTTACTAGCAAAGATACAGTATATTGTATTTTATAAACATGCCGGTTTAAAATATGTATGAATTTTCTATCTTTTTTTAAAAAAAATTATCTTCAACTTGATCGATTACAGTCACCGAGAAAATAAGAATTGATTACTTCATCCTATGATACGTTGCATTATTTTATTTCCTTATTACCTTGTTGTTCACTCAACAATATAATATTATTCTCAAATGCCTACTAGTATTCCTATATATTGCTTACGTTTAACAAAAATTATATATAAAATAACTAATTACAAAATATTTTCTAAAATGAAATTAAGGGCTAGAAGAATTGAAATGAATTAATTTGCAATACCACACTATTGCTTAATAATTTTTTTAAATTATAAATCTTGGCAGCATTAGTTGGTATTTACTATTTTTAGCCTAATGAGTGTGTCTTATTTTACGAAAGGTGTTATTAGCTCCAATTAAATTTCTTTTTTTGATATTTAATAATTCACGGTTGTCAATTAGGAGGGCCTTAGCATTGACAAGGGTGAAGAATTCAATGAACCCATATCGACTGTCAACCCTTAGCTGAATTATAGATTATATATCAGCCTTCTATCGCCTTGTCGTTTTGACATTTAAGATTATTCAAAGTTCAAAGTTCTTTGAAAAATAATAATCACCAAAATAGAAATGCTTCTATAAAAATGTAGAATATTTGATTATTTATATTTAGCAACTTATTTCTTGATTCACTTAAAATTTAAAAGATATTGGTAATTTTAAACTAGGTTCTTGGATGAAATATACCATTAGATGTATTAATATTTGTTGTGATTTAGTGATGAATATTATTGCCTATTATTCATCTACTATATATACATAAATAAATAAAAAAATATGTATTATTACGTTATTCAAATATAATATTTCAGAAAAACATAATTCTATATTTCTGTATTTTTCGATTTTGTCTTCGTTTTCTTACTGAGGAAATACGTTTAGCACAGATAATGATTCTTTAGCGTTTGTAGTTTTTCTTTAGAATTCCTTCAAATGAAATACAAAAATTTACGCCTGTGTTCTTAAATTATTTATTTTATTACATTTTCTTTAAAAAAATAATATATTTGCAAATTTGACTACTAAATTTGTTTCTTTAAATTATGGTAATAATGGAGTCTGCTCTAGAAGGCACATACTCTAGAAGGCTTAAGTACGTTTTGATTGGAATTTAGTTAATATTTGTTTTGAATAAAAAAATGTGTTAGTGTTATTTTTTTTATTTATTTTAAAGTCAGTTTAATAAATAAATAAATCGAACTAAGAAGTAAGTACTTGAAAGCATTAATCACTGAATCTAGGGAAGATTTTAGTGTGGAGGTGATACTGAAAATAGATACTATGAAAAAATTAAATCAACTGTATTTTTTCATTAAGGGCTATTCATTGAACTTTTAAGTGGTATAGTTAATCATATAAATATATATTAATGCTTATTTATATTGTTATTTGTTTTATACCTATGGAATAGTTAAAAAAAAAAATATTATTGAAAAAAAAATGTTACTGATTGTATATATATATATATATATATATATATATATATATATATATATATATATATATATATATATATATATCGTTTACTAATCTGTTATTATATTGGTCATACTTAATGCTGTGGACGTTGTTAATGTTATGTTTGGAAGCAGTACCAGACTCAAGATATAACAATGTAAATAATACCATTATATTTATTTGTACAAGAATTTCCTTAGACAAACAAAATAAACAATTTTATTCTAATAAATAAATATTGTTCAATAATAGAAATATCTATTTTAGTTTAAAGATGTTCTTACTATATCGTAAAAAACCTGATAATATCCGTACTTTTTGAATATTAGAAAAACCATAATATTAATGAAGTTTTACAGAACACGAAAGTTCAATGCCAATACCACCTGTTGCTATTACAGTTGCCCAAAATCGGTCTTGGTCTTGCACTTTGCATGACAAAGACCAAGGCATCCTAACTGTTGCAAGACCAAGACCGATAAAAAAATCGATTTTTTAATTAAAAATTAAGGCAAAATAGCTACTAATACTTGACAATCTTAGTTACTGTATGTTAATAATTGGTATAACCAATATACTTTTGCATTTCACTCCTCTAATTTTTCATTCGGGATTAGTTAGATTTCTCCAATCTATAAAATTACAGTAGTATCTCTATAGCAATAAGCTAATAAGGAACTGCAAGACTGTTGCGAGACACTTGCACAAGACCAAGACTCGTCTCGGTCTTGCATTTGGGCAACACTAGTTGCTATCTATATCTTGACCACTAAGTAATGGCCGAGCTGGAGGAAAATGGGAGAACCTTATTCTCACTCTATATAGTATATGAAACCTTATTGTAACTCGATGTGTATTATATTTGTATTGTAAAATACATTTCAAAATATTCCAACTAGTATGCAGTTCACACCATGTATAACCATTCCCCTCCATGAATTATATAATCACTGAACATTTATGTACTAGTCATATATAATGTATTTATTACACATTATTTCAGTGGTAATTGTTATTAATTTTTATTTTTAAAGAAGAGAGCGTTTTTTAATATTTGCCTGATGAAAAATAATATTGAATATAAGGATGGCTCCAGTTTTGTCGCCTCGTGGGTCGGGCAAACTTGTAGAGCAGGATTGTAAACTGGCTTGGAAAGGTCACTGCCAGCGGGGCAACAGTACCTGCTTCCAAATTTTGACCCTTAATTCCAAATAATTATTATAATTTGTAAACTTAAATATTAGTTTTACAATTTACTATGTCGTTAATATATAATGTTATATGCTAATTAAATACGAATAAATAAAGCTATCGATGTTAGAATGCACTAATTCAAGGAACTGCTTGAAAAATTAATTGTAGGTTAGATAAACGGTTTATTAAAGAAGGCTATAACATCATATTATGACATTTAGAAATACGATAACCATAAATTTTTACGATATGTTTTGATATTTTTATTACTGCTACGTTTCGTAAATGTAGTTTACTGTCACTATAGATAAATTCAGGAAAAAACTTTTGTGCATTTTGGTACAATAATATCACCTATTACCGTTATTAAAATGTTGAGAGTATTTTCAGATAACCACTCGGATTCGTAACTGGATGATCCCATATCAATTTCTTCAAATTTGTTTATACGCCAATATTTCAAAAACAGCTCGTTAAATTTGGCCCAAAGTTCAAGAAATGATTTATATTAAGAAAAGAATGATACTGTACTAATTTTATCGAATTACATTCTCTATTTCTTGTTACATATACGCAGGCCTGAGGCGTATTTTCGTTGTAACGTCTTAATTTCAAACGGTTTTTTTTCTTAACGGGATTCCAAAAGTCAAAGAGTTTTTTTTTTTGGTTGAACAATTGATAGAAATTCCTTATCACATGTATTTTAGATATATCGGAAGGATATGAACTCAACTATCAAAATATATAATAGAGTAAGAAAATGCGTAAAATTGTCTTGTTGTTTCAACATTGAATTCCATTTTATAATTCTAATTAATGTTGCTATGTACTTATGTAACATTACTACAGCTCTTTGGGAGATTCTGAACGTATGCGGTTATAAGATTTTATGCCCAGGTTGTTTAGTCTCTTTTATTTTTCATTATTATTACTTTTTTAATTTGGTCTCGATACAGACCAACTCTGAACCACGAATATATCACTTGTTCTTTTTTTGTCGCTTCTTTTCTCCTCCTCCATACTTCCTTTATCTTCGCTTCCTCTCCTCCGGTCACTTCTTTTCTGGCCTTCTGTATTTATTGTATATAATAATTAATTACTATTTTGATCTAAAAAATTAGGGAAGCTTTAGATATACCTGCACCATAATCAACTCTATAACCCCAAACATTAAATTATAACAATACAAATTTCTTTATTTTACATAATTACTTATTAAACTAATACCATACCTTTTGTTCTAAATTTATGTATTTAAAAGAATAATATTTTAACAGTGTTCTTTGTCTTGTTTCAATGTATATATATATATATATATATATATATATATATATATATATATATATATATATATATATATATATATATATATATAAATACATAATTATATTTAGGAAACAATGTTGAATATGTTATGTAATTAGGTGTAATTTTTTTAGTATTTAGGTACAATAAGTTTTTTTTTAATATCTTATTACGCACCTGAATTCAGTAGGGAATCTATGATTAAATTTTGGGAAGATATTTTCCTTTATATATTTTTTTAAGTAACTGTAATTACTCAGCTACATTAAGAAGCTTTATGAAGTGATGTTTAAGTAGTCCTTAAAGGCAAAAGAGTTGGAAATTATTGTTATTATAATTTTTGTGAACTAACTAATGTTTGTTATCCAATGACAATGATATGTAAATTTTAATCAGGAATGTACTTCTCTGCAACATCTATATCTTTATATGCGTCTAAATTTAGGTGCCTGTTTAATATTTTTGATGCATTTTTAATTAGGAGACTTTCATTTATTTCTCCCCGCCTTCGTTCGGAAGATTCGTTTTGATTGTCTACATTTAATCCTTGCAGCATTGTTAAAAGTGATAATTATTTTAATAAGGTACGAAACTACATTTTTCCAATGGCGGTTTTCGCTGCGTCTTGTATTTTTTATGCTGTATCCGACTGAAGGATGGGGAACATCGAATGATGTCATCCGGCCCCGTCTCAACTTTTTGCAGTCCCGATTTCCTCATCCTCACTTTGAGGCCAGCGAGGCTACTATGTATTAAAATATTCTCTGTTAAATATTGTAAATCTTGTACGAAAAGTTTGGTATATAGTTATTATTGGATATACGAAAATTTATTTATACACGCCGTTTTAGAGAGGCGGAAGGGAAAAATTTGTGTCAAAAACCAATTGGTAACGATTTTATTGATGATATGGATTAAAATATTAGTCCGTGTTACAGTTTTTATGTACTAAAAACTCGCAAATACGCATTTGCTTTCCACTAAATCGTTAGAAAACTTGAACGCAAAGTCGAGAAAAAAGGTGGCCTTATAAAATATTGAGCCGTGACCTTCACCCTCAAATTGTCAAAATAACGATGTTATATAGGCCAAACGGACCAATATTTTTGTAGGCCACCTTTTTTATCGACTTTGTGATCACATTATCTTATGATTCAAGTGGAAAGTTAATGCGAGTTTTTTGGTACCTAATGGAATGGAAAAAGTTTGCCGAACTCGAGATCGAAAACGCCCCAATTCCGAGAATTTTCGTAAATATAATATTTGTAGATTACGATGAGAGAAGCTATTTACCAATATGTCAGCAAGATGTTAGTAATGTGATAAAAAGGGGTCTGTACCATGGATTATATCTCAGAAACTAAAATTTGGATCTGCATACTGTAAGTGAGGAAAACGTTAAGCATTTTATTATCTTTGCAATGGCGTATTATTCAAAATTGTATCTTAACGCGACCAAGAGAAAATTGTCTTAAGATGCTCCTATATTTTGAATTTTTTGATATGTTTAAATGCCCCTAAAATCTTAAATCGGCCTGTCCGAGCTGGCAGACGAGCATTTTCGTAATTCCTAAAAGGAGTACAATCAGCCTGCAAGGTTGAAAATTTGCTTAAAATACTACGACCTTATCGTCCCTGGCTGCAGCTCTATTTACGTTTCAGTTTCCTAAGTTTATGAATTAATTATATTTTATGATCTTTTTATTTATAAATCTCAACTTTATAGATATGCAGGAATTTAAGTAGAAAGTCTAATAAAGAAGCCAGATTTGTGCCTTTTGTCTTTTATTTGAGATTATTTTTAGTTGTTTTATTCTTGTCAAAAACCACTTAGCATGATAAGGGCTTTAAGGAATATTACGTTTAAAAATAAAATTCTTTTTTTTTTTTTTTTTTCATTCCGTTTTATGTGTGGGTGTGTTTCGATGCTCAAACAACTCGGGAATTCTTAATTAATATATTTTATCTTATTTCTAAAGTAGGTGGAAATGTATTCCATTTTATTTTCCCCTTTTATTATTTAAATATTTTATGCAAAAAAGACAATTTTATTATTTATTATTTAATTGTTTTTCGTTGAAAATATACGTTTTTATTACATTCCTTTTACATTGTCGGCGTTGAAAAAAAAAATTTATTTTTAAAAATATTTTAGTTATTTAATTAGTAAATTATAAATCATATGCAAATTTAAAAATTAATTAGTCCTTATATTCGTTCCTAAAAAAATGAAAAGTACTGTTATAGGGTAAAATTTTTGATGTATTCCTATGTATGTAAATTTTTGGAGGTTCCGTAGCACTTTCAATACGAAAAACGCAATTCTGTTCGTCGGTCAGATTATTCATTTATGATAAAAAAACATTGTCCTAAAGTTAAAATTAAAAAATAAAATAAAATAAAAGTAAAAATATATATTTTTCTCATCCACTTCTGAATAGCTATTTTTGTTTTTATTTCAATTTGTCTTTACGTTATAATATGACCTAACAGCCTAAACACACTGAAAATAAATTTTTTCTTTTGATGGTTAAGTGGTTTTTTAATCTCAGAAATCACAACTTGCTTAGCCTTTATTTTAAATACAAGTATTTAAGGAGAAGTATTCAAAATTAAATTTATAACATGTAATTTTCAATTATTCTTATAGAAAACTCTAATGAATACAGTAGACTAGCAGATAAATTCACAATCTATTTCTACATCTTATGTTATTATACCTTCATCCGGATTCTTACATCCATATTTTTATCTAATTCGTTCCCCACTACCTAACTGCGAAACTAATGATTTACTAGTTTGTAATTTATAAATATTTCTTATTTATATTTCAACCGTTTACGATGAAGAAGATCCATTAAAAGACTAAAAATACCTTATGATACATCTGGCTCGTAAACAAGATGTTGCGAAAGAAGAATTTTCAAGTAAATAAACGATATAAGAAACGTACATAAGGTAGTTAAAACCAGTGAAGAAAAACATTCCATTTGTCCGTCTTCAAAAATAAACTGAAACTCCATTAAACGCTGTATGTGAAACCAACGAGGAACGTAAACACCTCTGACATTTTAGAATTATATACTGGAAAAAAAAATAGCAACCGATTGACATTCAGATCTCCTGTTAAATAAGAAAATAACGAAAAGGATCGCTTAAGACGAAAATGTGAAGGTCCAATCTGAAACGGAGGCTGGAAGACATTTATCAGAACTTCGGCTACACCCACTCTGTCTCTGGCTGTGGTGTATATATATATTTAGTTGCCGGCCTTAGCTGTCAGGCCTCGTTGTAGGGGCATCAAGTCATTATACTTTATTATGTATGTTAATTATATTAATATATTTATTTTAGAGCGTATCACATTGGCATGTTTGTGTTGGCATGCTATATATCGCGACTCGTGATCAGTTCCTGAGACGTTCAATTTTTGTTTGAGAATATTACTTTAATGTTTTTACTTACACTTACATGTATATTTAAGGGTAAGTATTGCGATCGAGACAATTTTTGAATCTGAGTTTTCAACGGAAATACACGTTTTGTGGCACCCTGATTCCAAATAACCAAGTCCCGAAAAATAGTCTGTGTGTATGTGAACACTCGAGCTCGAAAACGAAAAATCTACGAAAATGATATTACGTATTTAAGATAAGTATATGGCTTAGATGTGACAGCAACCTTTTCCTTAAAATCGGCTTACCGGAAGTGCCACGTTATATCAACGCTGAAACACATTTACACAATTTTCTCAAAAACGGTTCTAAGGATTTTGATTAAACTCGGTGTATCATTGTATAATTAAGTGGTCTTTAATATCAGTTAGATCTTATCCCAGTTGATGTCACTTTACAGGGCTTAAATGCCCGATGTTCATATAAGTGTTCCTCTAAAGTACCTTTAATATGGTTTATTTTAAAAAGTTTATCATTTCACATTATTCAGAGCTACGAAAAAATACTAAATATAACTTTTGAAAGAATTTGATAAGTTAGATTGCAAGAAAAATTTGATAAGCAAAAAAACCTGCGTTGCTATAGAATGTGGCGCCTAAACGAATGTACCGATTTCAATGAAACTTTGCTAAAGTCATTTCCTCGACACCCTTTAAATTTATCTATATAACATACTTCAACGAAAAGAAGCTGGTAAAAAAGTAACGACGGTTGGTAAAATTAAATCCCGAATAACTTAAAAATATACACTTTTTTTCGATATTGTACGGTTTTTTAAAAGTTTCATAAAAAACAATTCGTTAAAATTGGACAATTAGGAGAAAAGATATGGTCTCTAGTTTTTTTATTATTCATTAATATTCTGTCACATAGACAATGTTTATAGTGAGATAAGATTACATTCATACTATATATTGCAGAAAATATAAAATAAACAGAAGCAAAACAATAACTAAATAATAATCAATAAGTATATACAATAAATAAAAATGAAATAACCTAATGATAAACAAAATAAAAAGTTTATTTGTGTTTATTATAATACATTCCAGGTAATTTAAATAATAAATTAAAGCTTTAAGTGACACCTCACTTTTATTTAAGAACTTAATGTGAATCTCAACTTATTTCTTAATAAGCACGATTTAATTAAAATCTGTTCCTCCAAGATAAATTACATTTTTTTCCAATAAATAATTCAGTAACTAAGAAACAAATTATAATAATTTAAATTTGTGGAAAATTGTCTATCTGAACACATACAAAAATACGACATAGTGTCCTTTACTTCTGGATTACAGATTTAGTAATAAAGAAACATATTTCGATAGGTTCAAGTTATGGAACATTAGCAGCCCTCAACAAATCCTTTACCTCCGGGCTACAGATATGGACTTGAAACTTATCAAACAAAGAAGTTTTTCTAAAACTTGTGTATGTCTTAGGTGATAGAAAAACATCACAAATAATTCATGTTCTTTTTTTTTAAGCAGAACTTTGTTTAGTTTATCTGATCAAAAGCTGTTAAATTATTTTATCAATAAAAGACTCTCCTTTCGTTTGAAGTATATTATGTCTAGTTTACTGTAATACGATTGTTAATTACCCTAGTTAAATATTGGTTTAGTTATCGCTTCCTATTCAACACAAAGCATTACACTGAAAACTAATACAACACAAAACTCTATTATCCTACTTTTCTTCCAAAAATTCGGACCATAATTTATACGAAATTTTTCATAGCTCTGTATGTTTACTATTAACTGTTATTATTAACTGTTATAAATATTTCCTTCTAATTATAAGAAACTTGTATAATACGTATTTTCATAATGAGAATTTATCTTGTTCCAGAAGAGAGAAAAAACCGTCATTGTTTAATATTCGGTTTGAATTAAAGTACTGTAACTTAATTTGAGTGGATAGTGAAATTAATTGAATGATGGAATCGCCATGTCATTGTCTTTGAATGCTCGTGTCAATCTCAAACTGTCAGCTACACTAATAACCAGGTTGAGACTAATTTACGCCATTTCAAATCCATAATTTTGACTATTGAATGACATTTCGCGATTGACATAAATTCTTTTTAAATGTATTTAATATTCTTTTAATTTAATATAATTTTATGTTATATCTGTAAATATATAATTAATTGTAATAATAATTTATAGAAATATTCTTATAAATGCTTTTGCTCGTTCCTCTAGTTGTCAGGGTTTTCTGGTACTGTTTAATTTTAAAATAATACTTGTTAGTAAGGCCTCGACTCTTCACAAGGCAGCTTTTGTATTAATCAACAGAATTTCGGTAAACGGTATTATAAGTCTTTGTTTTGTTTTCCTAATAAGTATTTACCAGTTCATTAGCGAGATTCGAAACAAGTCTCCTTGGATGTTGAGTTCTTCTATTAATATTGATGTCCCACAACAAGCCGTCAGACTAGCAACGATGTTGACGCCTATTAATACTCTTGTCAGAGTGGAAAACAACAATAGTAATTGATTTAAAAAACCATTGCTAAAACTTTAAATATATATTATAAATGTGTATAATTGAATTTTGGAAGCATTTGTAGAATATAAATATAAATAGAAAATAACTTTATTCTGGGACAAAGTCCCTTAAGAATAACAAAATAGTTATTTTAAATTGTATTATTAAAAATACAAGTTTTCTCGATCTCCTGTCCGACAACTTTCTTTTACTTTATAGTCTTTATTTTATATGTACGTTTTGGCGCATGGCCACCATCACCATATATGCTATTCCTATTTAGATAAAGTATTTTTTCTTCAAAATCAATTCATACTTTGTTATCATCTATTTTCCATGTCGAATAGACTATGGAAACTTTAAATAAATTTATTTAAAGTGCATTAGTGTTTCTGAAGCCTTTAATTTATTATTTATATGTTTTTTAAGTATTTTGATAGTTTTATTTATTTTTGCATTACAGACCGTGTAGATCTTTTGCCGCATTGGCAAGCCTGCTCCATCTCTGCCTGTCATGGGCTATTTCTTTCCATTTATCTGCATGCAGCTCGCTCTGTTGCATATTAGTTGACTCTTTCTATCCATCTCCTTTTTGGCCTTCCATGTGGTCTTTTGCCTCCCATTGAGGCATTCATTGTTACGTAGTGGCTTCCAGATGGATCGGTACGAGTTACATACCTCGGCCATCTTAACGTCCGTGCCTTTATATCATGTGATATTGATTGACCAGTGTCCAGGTCTAACAGCCTGGTAATGTATTAGAACTGACTTTATCATAGCATTTTACAAAAGCTCTGTTTGCTTTAGTTATTCGCTGGTTTATTTCTGTCCGTTGGTCATTTATTGAGGTTATTGTGAAGCCGGGGTATTTTAATTTTTCTACTCTCGGGAATGATGTTCCTGCTACGTAGATGCTATTATTGGGGTGGATTTTTCGGCTTATTATCATGTATTTTGTTTTGTCTTCATTTACTTGTAGGCCAATCTGCTCTTCCTCTCTTATCAGTGTTGTAATATACTGTTCACAGATAATTTTATATGTGAATTAAATATATTTTGTCTTTTAAAATAAAGTGACCTTTACGTATTCGAAATGAAAAATAGACGATAGCAAAGTTTAAATTGTTTTCAAGAAAAAATATGTAAATAGGAATAACAGATATGCTTATGATGACCAAGCGCCGAAACGTATGTATAAAATAATATTAAATTGTGGGACAGCAGATCGAGAAAACTTGTTTTTTTATTAACATAACTTATTAATGTCCCATCCATTCTATTCAAAATGGAATTTTATGTACTTTCTCTATTGAAAGAAAAAGTTTTTATAAAATTTATTCATATGGAACTTTTCGTCTCTTCCATTGAGCTTCGTGGAATTTGATAAAGAAAAAGTTAGATGTAATATGATTTTTCTAATTTAAATACTGTTTCTTAGTAAATTGAGTTTTTAAACTTATCGCTTGAGAGTTACATATGTTATAGCTCCATTAAACAATATTTTGAGCTCAGAATTTATTATATACCAGCATTATTTCATGGAACACGATTTTCTTCCTCAAGTCCAACTGGAACGACATTTTATTCAGTTATTTTTATTTATATATTTTATTGAAATTTATTATTTTTATTTACTTTCTTTTTATTTATTTTTAGGGACGAGTGAAATAATAGTGAGGGTGTTCGTTTTCGGTGATTGTGATCGTGTGGCATGATGCCAGTGTGATTCCGTGTTAGGTTTCTCAGTGAACAGTAAAGTGGATTCATTCAAAATGGACACGGAGTTGTACGTAGACCCAGGAAACAACAATCCTCCTACCCCGGTTAAGAAGAAGTGGGGCAGCTCTGGCGGTCTCGAGAGCGTCCAGGAAAACGAGGGTGACGATGTCCTTCCAATCCCTCAGGAGGTGAAGGACCGTGGCAGGAGGAGGTCCTGGCATCCTGGCAAACTGGACAAGGAGAGGAAGAGGAGGAAGAGTTTGGCACCAGGTGGCGCTCCTAGGCAACATAGAAACTCCTGGTGGTCCATTTTCACAGATCAGATCATACGGTAAGCCTCAGTTTCCTTATCTATATTTTATTTCGTAGGTATCACCTGATTGATAAGAGGTCGCATAAGAGGTCACCCCGAACAGGAATAGCAATGAAAGTTCTTACCTAAAGGTCATTTAAGTATAAAAATGTCTAATAAAATATGTTTCTTAAGTGCTAGTGTTTTCTACCAGAGATACCATTTTCTTTTGCTTTTGCAAATACATGAATGTTCTTACTTGAAGGCCATATTGCTCACGTCATTTAGGTATAAAAATGTCTAATAAAATATGTTTCTTAAGTGCTAGTATTTTCTACCAGGGATACCATTTTCTTTTGCTTTTGCAAATACATGAATTTTCTTACCTAAAGGTCGTATTGCTCACGCCATTTAGGAATAAAAAAGTCTAATAAAATATGTTGCTTAACAGCTAGTATTTTCTACCAGAAATTCCATTTTCTTTTGCTTTTGCAGATACCATTCGGTTCATATTTTTTTTTTTTTTAATTCAATGAAGTATTGTTTGAAAACCAAGAATATGTTGAAATTATATAGCTTATGGTTATTTCAATTAGGGGGTAGATCAAAATTAAAAAAAAAAAACATTAGTTTGATTGAATATATATTTATTCAAATTTGTAGTTTAGGACTCACCTTAACAGTAATAATAAAACTACATACTTGATCACTATAGTCCTAAAAGCAAATAAAGTAGAACTATAATTACCATTTATGGGATTTTATTATTACATTAATTTATTAAAAAGAACAATTATAATACATTTATTTAATATTAATTACAATTACAACTTGAGTACTATACCTTTGTTTTTGACAATAGGAAAAACCAAAAATAAATAATAAATAATTTATATATAAATAAAATAAACAATAGTAATAAAATGAAAAAAACTATTAACTATAAATTATTAATTTATTTATTTATAACTGTTTTGGGCTCTTCAACCGCCTGGGTCATTTTCGCCCTATATTACAATTTGATCAATTACCACACACATAACAAAACTAAAGCTAAGAAATACAATTTGAAGTTTGAAAAGTTTAGAATAGTTTCAGATGAATATGATAGTACAATTGAATTAAAATTTTAAAAATTGAAAGTTAAACATTTAAATGGAGATAAGTTAACAAAGACAACAAAAATAAAGGTTAATGATTTTAAGAACAAAATACAAAAAAAAATACATTTTTAAATAATAAAAATTAATGTTAATGGAAGCGAAGCTAAAGAGTGAAGTGTAATTATTAAAAAGTACAAGAACCATTAAAATTAAATATTAAAGATTAGGAAAAGATAACAAGGACATTTAAATAAAAGGTTAATGATTCCAGAAATGTAATCTAAAAATACGGTTTAAAAAATAAAATTAATATTAAAAGAAGAAAAGTTAGAAAGTACAATTTAAATATTAAAAATTACAAGAAGAAAAATTAACAGGTATATTTACAATTTGAAGAGGAATCTACAAACTTAAAAAACTAAACATATATGTTTGCGATTACAAGATGTGATTAAATTTCTTGAAATATTTTGGTTTCCTTAAGGAACAATATTAAGTTTTTAATAGCGTTGGGCTCCTTTTAGAATGACTCTTCAAGGCTATTTCTGATGTACATTTAAATAAAGATTTATAGTATATTTTATATATGTTAATTAGCTATACTAAAGTAAAATGGAACTTATTTGGAACTTTTTGAATCTTATGAAATATTCTTTTGGTCAGTTTTATTCAAGTAAGATATGGTTTGTACATCTGCGTTTGTATCTTCTTAAACTTTGCTTGTTGTAATTGCCTATTGCTTTAATTACGAGGTTTACTGATGTATTTGTTCAGTTGACAATTGTCTGGGTCTGGGATGATATGAATTGTTTGATTGTCTGCAGTTCTAAATCGATTAATATTTTGGTTATTCTTGTATATCTCAAATAACCCTTTATGATTATTATACACAGGTTTAGTACTCTTTATAATTTCTTATAGTTTGAGTCACATTTATTACTCCATACCGAACAAACGTAAGTTATTAAAGGGCGTGTCATTGATTTGTATAAAATCTTTTTTTTTTTTTTTTTATTGAAAGGGGAGTTTTTCTTCGAAAGTAGGGAGCCATTGTACTGATATTTTTGTTTAACTTTACCACATTTATTATCGAAATGTGATGTGTATTAAAAATATGTAATACACGATACAGACCTCTTTGAAATTATTGACACTCGTTTAGAATTTCGTAAATGGCTTCATTTTATGATAACCAACAATTTTTTTTTATTTATGAAATAAAACTGGCAGCCTCAAGTTTTAAATACAACTATTAGAGGAAAGGAGCATTTAGTATTAAATTCAATTGTATAGATTGACAAGTTTAAGTTTAAAAGTATTTACTTTATTTCTAAAAAAAACATCGATTTTTTGTTAAGATGAACAAACGTATATGATTATGTATTCTATTGGTTTAGGGTTATGTTTTCAAATCAACGCGTTTCCTAATATATTTATTTTGATAGTTACAAAACATACAGTGTAGTCTATCAGATATTATATACCTTCAGAAGATATGATTTGCTTTATGTTTTGCAGTAAAAATATTGTTTAAGATTTTTATTTTTAAATAACTTTTACATCTAATCAATCAATACGTACTGAATAATACAATATTTAAGATTGGATAAAGTTAAGCGAGTGGCAAACTTACTATCTAGGGATGACAGTGCATGAGCTTTCAAATGTAAATGAACTGCCTTTAGAAGCAAATATTTGAATAAACAAAACAAACACGTGTCAATTTAAAGCATTATTGATATCTCAGTTTATTTTTTCAAATCTTGTTTAATGAGTGCTCTTAAATTAATGTTTACGATTTCTTCGGCTAAAAAGAAAACTCTTAACCTTCAATGCGATGGAATCGTTGCCCATCTTCTATTAACCTTCAACAAACAATAAGTTATCTTTTTTTCTGAAAAAGTATAGCTTCCTCTTCTCATGGACATTTTGAGCCTGTTTCCTCTAGACAAAAATAAATATGTTTCTCTGAATGTAATTAGGTTATCAAAATCGGATACAAAGAAGTTTTTTTTTTTAATATAGTTATTATTGAAGTAAGAAAAAAACAAAAATCATTCTTTTTACATTCTCATCTATTTATCTTATGGAGCTTTCAGTACGCTGCACCATACTCTTAAAAAAAAAACATTAAAAAGAATGCTAATAAACTCTTACTTCTGGTTAGTTAAAATGAACGGAATTATAACACAGCAATTACCTATTATACCGTAGTTTAAAAGAAAAATTGTTTTTAACTCACTGATTCAAAAGCCCAAACATTTTTTATTTTTAATCCAGACACCATTCTACAATGAATGTTTATTTATTTATGTTATAGAAAAAATTAATGTAAAGAACGAAATCCAAAAATGGAACGAGCGTTATAAAGGTATGTGAAAATGTATGTCAGAGTTCTTGGTGACAATAAGCAATTTTAATGTATATATGTACAGATATTCTTTTAATTTAAAAAAAAAATAAATATGGTGAAGAGCACCGAAAACTCAAAAAGATAAACAAATGAGACTGTAAAGAAAGGTTTGTGTTTTTTTTTTTATACTTCAAGTATAATTACACAGTTAACCTATTACACTTATTGTTATTATTTATTGATATGTCTATAATACCGGTTTTAAACGAAACAGATGCTAATGGTAGTGTGGATAGTCTTTTCTTTAACTTCACCTGAACGTTTCATAAAAAAGTGATACTTTTATGAGGCTCCATAAAAAGTACACTTGTCAACAAATTTGATTGTTGAGCCGATGTTATGTCTCTTTTTCCCTTAAACATTGTTCATTGTTTTATGTTAGTGTTTTGGCAATCAAAGGGGGGGGGAGTAGGGGCTGAAATGAGTCATTTTTTCATTGAATTTCTTGAGATTCAGGGTGGAGTTACTATGCATACTATCTTAAGATTGTATTAGAAAGGATTGATATAAATTATAAATAAAATAAATATATTTTGATTTATCATTGATGATATTTGCATAAGAAAGTAAAATATTCTTAATGTATATTATTTTAAGATGTCATTCCTTTCCGAAATGCTACTCAATTCATGGTTGCTTAACATAGCAATTTGATTTGAATTTATGAATTTCAGCATAGTAAAAATATTGTATCTACTTACAAAAAAATTATATATCGTTAATTATTTTAAGAAAAATATCTTTATTCTATTTTTTCCCCCATCATTGACCAAAACGTTTATCATATTTTTTTTCTATTTCCGAGGGGAAAAAAAAACATTCCTAAATAAGTGAGATTTCATATTGTATGAGTTTTCATTTTGATAACTTATGTGTCATTATAGAATATGTTTAATGTTGAGAATTCCCTTGGTGGGTTCAAATTACTGTCAATTGACAATGATTCATGCTTTAAACTGTGGTTGAGATCAAACCTTTTCCGTTCAGGAGAAAGAGCCAGTTGGCCCCAGATATTATTTCAACTTAAAATACTATTTCAACACGTTTCTTAAATAACTTTAAAAAAAAATAATAGCAATTAATCTACAGGTCGGAATATGTATACATTTTTCCAACATAAATTCACAGGTCAGAATGGATCTAATAAAATCAACTTTCTCTTTTCTATCTTCGTGACTGATGGGGCCACAACAAGGTTGCCCTAAGGATGCCCTTAGACTATGCCAAGGTTGAGTTCCTAGATTCTGAGGACCACCTTCACTGTCGAAATATAGTATCTTCTGTAGAATAGTAAAATAAATAAAATAATATCTGAAATACATGAGGATAAAAACTCATAAATTAGCTTAGAGAGGAGGAAGATAGGAAAAAGATATGGCACTAAACTGCCTTGAGCTAATATATAACTAAAATGAACGTTTTTTCAAGAAGAGATACAAAAATATAAAAGAAGAAGAAAAATTGAAAATGATGTAGAAGTAAAATGAAACATAAGGCAATAGTAATGTTAAATGAAGATTATATTTTTTTTTTATCTTCAAATTTTAATTCACATGAATTTGACAATAAGCAGATGAGAAACGAATGAAATGAAATAAACATTTATATTTAGTTTTTTATTGGACAAAATCCCATAAGAATAAAACTAAAATAATACTGCTTAGTGGCCAAATCAATGGGGCTCGGCTTATTAATTAGTGAAAATACAGCATATGGGCTAAGAAAGTAAGAAAATAAATACTACAAAAAAAAGAGAAACAGATAAAAAAGATTATAATAATGATAATAAGGAGTTCGAACATGCAGTCAATTATAAATGATTATTATAAATATAGACATAAAGTTACAAAATCATTTACTTCGTTTACAAAAATGTTACTCGCTCTGGGAAATAGTATTAAATCGCGTTAAAACAAAGGACGTAACGTTAACACTTCGATGAGACATTGTCTCAGACGTCAAAATGATATGAAATATTTTAAACCAACTATTAAAATTACTGTACACTCTTTTTTGTGAGTCATAAAAATTATACAGAAACTAAATACATACACATGCCTACTTGAACACATATTGCCATTAGCTTCACAGGTTTATGGTTGAACAACAAATAGCACAATTTAAAAAAAAAAAAAAAATAAACAGTATTTTCAACCTAAAATTTTAAAACTAATATTAGACGCTCCCTAAATTACATCTCTTATAGCGACCTTATAAACACCAAAATATCGATTTACATATATGTATTCTTTATTCACTTTTCCATAATAAAATTCACGGAAATAACAACAGACTCATTAACAAAATGGCTGCTGCTGAATGGCTCATTTAAAGGCGATTGAAAAGGAGCTGGATGAGAGCCCTCCTTTCGTAAATCAAAAGACTGAATCAAGACAATAAAGAGGTGATGTATGGATTCTTCCTCATGTCTGAAAAGACATGATAATTTGTCTGCACATTCGTTTATTGTGACTTTCATAGGTGATAGGTGAGAAAATGAAGGGAAAATAATTACAGTTATTTTTTTTTTCATAAAATAAATTAGGATTGATGGAAAAGTGTGGTTAGGAATTGAAAACCATATAGAATTTTAATAATTTGAAGATACATTGATACGAAATAATATTTCTTTGAATTTCATTGTTAAAAAAAATATTTATTTAGTTTTTATGATTTTCTTTTCTTTTCATGATACGAAGAACGGGCTAAGCAGGATTTGACTGTTTATTGTATTTGGAAATTAATATTTAGATCGTTCCTAAAATAAATTACTTACTCGATAATGACCTAACTAACTAGTTAATCCAACACTTAATAATCTTGTATATCAAATGAATATTACCTCGCCTGGGGCACACAGTGTCTAAGCATCTGCTTAATGTATCAGGCCTGTTAAAACTTAAACACAACTCCGGAATTGCTAACTCTGAAACTTGTGCACGTGTATTGCTATCAGAACAATACTGAGCACTTACTTTAATTACTAAATTAGTTAGTTCAACTATTAACAATCTCTCTCGGCCCATTTAAATTGAACGAAATATTCATCTCATAAATAAAATAAAATGTTTATTTAAGATAAATAAATTCAGTATCATGTATTATATTATTAATTGATGTTGTGTAGTGTCAATTTATGAATGTATTTTATATTTATGCTTCATGAGAGACGAAATGGCAAATTTCTGTAATTGAAAATTTTCGGGATGAATTATTGTCTCAGTATAGGTAAGATATAAAAAAAAAATGTTTAATATAGTAAAGATGACTTTGTACGTAGATTTTTAATGAATTAAATTAATATATCGCTGATAAACTTAAACAAATTTTAAGTGACTGCCATATTTTATTTTACATGTACAAAGTAACGACGACACAACACATCTTATTCACAGATTTATTTCTCCCCTATTGTGGTTACAAATGGGCAATACGAATAATTATAATTATATATAAAAATATAAATTGACAATACGGCGCGATGTATAATATAGGTTTTTAAAGATATTAATTTGTCTGGATTGTGGTTTCGTTACAATTATTTTATGTTGATAAAAAAATAATAGAACCAGGACTAAAGAATACATTTAAATTACATGATGGAGCAATTAGTATTACAATTAAATGAACAGTTGCATAATTTGTAAAATGGTGGTTAGACGGATAGGAAGTATCCCCTTAGTGATTATTATAATATTTTTAAAAAGTAGAGACTAACAATAAGTAATGCAGGTATGATAATGAGTGTAATAGTGAGGAGTGTATTATGAGAATTAATTTTATTTTTCTTAGTCGATAACAATGGTTTATTCAAAATAATAATCCAAAAGATTTGTAAAAATTACCATTGTTATAATTCTTTACTAAAAATGGTCCAATTTATTGATTTTTTTTTTCATTTTTTACGGAATTTAGAAAACTTTCATATTTTCATGGGTACATTAAACCAAAAATTCTATACTTTATCTCCTTCTTTTCATAACTTTTTTCTTCTAGAGTTTTGTGCTTATTTTCGCACCTGAAAATAACCTTTAAAATAATTGGATTTGACGAAGGAGTATGTTATGGCGTACCTGATAAAAAAAAAAATTTAAATTAAAAAAAGACCTATGGAAAATAATATCTTAAGATAAAAAATTGATAAAATTATAATACATAGTTTTTTTAGTTCATAAATGTTTAGAATACCTTTGTAATAGTAACAAAGACTTATTTTGACTTACTCCAAACCCTTTATATATTTTTTTTTGTTTGTTGAAAATATCACAATCTGTCTCAAAGGAAACTTTATATATATATATATATATATATATATATATATATATATTGAGATAAATAGGTTGTTTCTTGGATTTAAAAAAAAAAAGATCGTTCTTGAATTAATCCTTATTTAAATATGTTAAGTTGTTATTTATCAGAAACTTCTTGAATTCCAGAATTGAAATCTGTTGTTAAAAAAAGTATGTTGTTGTTAAAGTATCCTTTAAATTTTATGTTTTAACATCTGCCCCTCCCGTTGTCCATTCTTCACCCCTTGATCCACAAATAATCCTTTTTCGATATGAATGCTAATCTTAGGGACATAGATTAAGATAGTAGTGAACTTGTACAAGGTCAATGATCCCATCATCATTAATCATTGTGCTTGTTCCCGGTTCGGCGACCTCATCGATCCAATACGCTAACTATTACTTCATTATTATTGTAACAGTTATTTACAGAAATAACAGGTTACACATTTTTTATCACTCCCGTACTTTATAAAACTGTTTATAAACATGTAGAGAAGTTTAAGTGTGTAGATTATGTGATATCTGAAAATTAAACAAAATGTAAAAGTTAATAATTAGAAATGCAGTCAAGGTCGTCCCACGTACCATTTTGCGTTGAGCGGTCAGAGTAGAGTTCGATTTTATTTTTCCGTCCGGAGAAAGTAATTAGTAGAATGATAAATCGGTTGAAGATTGCCTACGCAGAATTTTGTTGGTAGTACTTATAGTATAATACTCCTTTCTCTAAATTAGCAGCCGATCCAGGATTTAATATTGTTTTTTTATTTTTGGTAACGGTAATTTGAGGAAACAAAATTGGTTCAAAATTGAAAAAAATTAAAATTGAATTACTGAATTACACTACATACATATAATCTTAAAGAGATTATACCGCAATTGTAAAAGTATTTGGCTCAAGTCGCTTATGGAAACAAAAATAAAACAGTGTAAAAATAATCTTCTATATTGTACATAAGAGAGTGAATGAGCTATTCTATTACGAGTTCGCGTCCCGTTGTCTTGTGGGGGGTCTTTTAAATTCCACACCCTCTTCCCTTGGTCCGGGAAAACCCTCTGTGTAGCCTTAAGAGGCGAGGTAGGGGGGAACGGGAAAAAAGTACCTGTATTTTTTTTAAACTTACTTATTAAATAATTGTATTTTTATTTATAGTATATACTTTTTGATTATTATTTAGTTGTTATTTTGCTTATTTTTATTTCGTATTTTCTATCCGTATAATGTGAATGAGCCTTACCACACCATAACCATTGTCCATTCGGCAGAATTATGCAACATTACATTACATTATGCAATAATTAAAATAAAAATCTTCTATATTGGGTGTGACTTGTTGAATAAAATAGACGTAAACTATAAAAAGTCACTTACTTCAAAACAGCACACCTACTTCATTTGGTACCAGGAAAACTTCGTTTTCACATCGGCTTTATTTTAGTGTTTGCCTTGATTATGGATTTAGGTGTTACTTGGATCCTTTTACATCTAACCTATCCTGTGACAAGCAGTTGTAACATTTAATGCCTGATAAATTGATATTACAGCTTATAAGTTTTTAATCAATCCTTCCTATCATACATAAATATTTAACAAAATATGGATAACCAAGAGCCTGGGTGTTTTAAGCAAAACTCCAACATAGATGACTGATTGCATTACTACGGAGTCTATGTGGTTTGAATGTAACCTTTTTTGTCTCGTGACAGATCTCTCCTCCATAACGAATAACGAGTGTAAGGGTAAGAAGCAAGTTGAAATATCTATTCGCCTACATCTCCACTAATTATGATTTAAAAAAAAAAAAGGTATTTGTCAAAATTAATTCATTCGTGCTATCAACTCTTGAGCTCTATATTTTTTCATGAAATAAACATTGTCGAATAACAATTCTTTATAATTCATTTTTGCGGATTCGCAAACAAAAATTAAGTCCTACGTGATTACGAGAGCATGGTACAGGGCGAAGGGTGGTTCTAATCATGGACAGGTTGAAAGGTGAGTGATCCCGCTATAAAACAGGACATGGTTGATTATGTTTGAGCTCCCTGTTGACATAACCCAGCAGTGTCAACCTTTAGCGTTTAATCATCTCACCTCTAGAGTGCACTCTCCTGTTTTCTCATGTTTATCCTAATTTTGCTAAAATGTACCAGTGGAAGCACTGTTTTTAATGAAACTAAGTTAGAATGATATGTGCACATATTGATTAATAAAAAAAATAATTATATTATGTTTAATATATTATTTTATAATTAAGTAACAAATATAGCCTTCAGTTTGTTTATTGTTAAGTTAATCTCTGGTATTTTGCTGTGCGGTATGGTGTATCTGAGGCGCATGTCGGATCTTGAGATAATTTGTTTAATCAACACATAAACATTTACGTAATATTATAATAGATTACTTTAATCTTTTGCGACATGTATTGGGAAAAATATAGAAAACATAGAGCGGTAAACATCATAAAAATATTTATAAGCGTTCATTTTGTAATCATATCGCATGATTAACTATACATGACTCAAGATAAAAGATGATTTAGTTACTTAATTCGTTAATAAATCAACGTACTGAATCCTTGATTTGAATAATACTTTGCTGCAGAGCTGGAAAATGCCATTCTGCGCAAGGATTCACTTAAATACAAAAATGATTAAAGATTGATTCAAATCTACAAGCCTGCCAATTTTGCTTCAATACTTTATCATTAGTACATGACTACAGTACAATGTATTAGTGTATTAGTACAGTGTTGACTAAAAAGGAAATACTTCTTTGAATATGATATTTTTTAAGTGCTGATATTGGGCTGCACTTCTAATTTTAAATCCAGGTTAATTCACTTATTGATATTTTAAAAAAGTATAAGCTGTTAAAAAAAAAAGTTTTTAACTTACGTTTTAGACATAAAAGAAAACGGGGGGCTCTGAAACGGATAGATCTGTCGAAAGCCGCATGTTGGAAATTTGACCCGATTGGAATACTTTCCTTACCTAGTATAGGTAGGAAAGTAAAAATTGATTATTTGTTTGCCATGTCTGTAGTCTAATCAATATAACGGGCAAATTGCGTACATATAGGGCGATTACGATATTCATGAAATTTTCATATTTGTGCATTGTGAAATTTCATTGTGCGAGCTGGTACCATATCAATTTCATCAAATTCTATCCTTTTTCGCTTACATTACGCATGTCTATTCTATAACAGGTCTTCATTTCAAAAGCTACTCGTTCGATATTGCCCAAATTAGAAAGAAATTTGACAATAAGGTTACATATAGACTAGTATCAATTTAATCAAGTTCTATCGTATATTAATTTACTCTGAATTATCTTTTCGAATCCATGCGACCGGCATTACTACCAGGTTCATTATTTGATTTGATGGCAACTTTTAGGGATTATGAATGTTGGTTTCAGATGAACCAATATAAATTTCATCAAATTTGGTCAACTTTTTTCGCTTAGGCGTGTATTTTTCCTTAACAATACTATACTTCAAAGTCTATAGATCTTAATGTATATGTGTATTAGTGTATATGTATCCAATAGAAATAGTTAGGAAGCATCATTACTGACTCTATTAGACATCTCTTTTTTAGATGAAATTAGTTTGTTTAAAAAAAAAATATTCCAAATCAAATTTATTTGGTAATAATATTATTTTATAATGGATCAGGTTTCATAAATGTTTATGAATATGAAGCATTTTTTTCTTTTACATGTCCCGTATTGTGCTTTTATTCACTACAATAAATCATCCTATAAAAAATCTGCGTTTGATTCAGCGATGGAACCTATCTAGCCTTGCATCTATGTATACGAATCAACTAATTTATTTGTTTCATTTTGATATAAAATTGAAATATTTTCCTTACCTTGAATATTGTTTTTTGCCTGGTATTTCTCAATAGACCGAGTTAAGAGCCATGAGATCATGTAGTTCGTAGATTAAGATTCATAAAGGGTTCTTAAACGAGTATGATGTTTGAATGGGCACTTGCGGAGGAAAGATGTCTTTTAAACGATAATGGTTATAGTAGATAAGTAGAGAAGCTAGGCATTTCGTAGAGTTGCCTTGAGCCAGCTCCAAGGACCCGGTTTATTCAATTCCGACTCTTTCTCGTTTTGTTTCTTCTTGATTTGCTGCCTGTAATGTACGCCCACCGGCCTATCAGAGTATTCCTTTCACTCAAGCAACTAGTACAGTAGACAATCATCATCAATTGATTCCTCAGCCCACGGGGTCCCTCTGCGGTTGAGATTCTTTTTATTCTGCATTCGATTGTTTTTCAGGATGGCCAAGTTCATTGTCGGCTAAATATAGCGTAGCGAATAAGGTTATTGAATTTGAACAATTATTTTTGTTTTTTTATTTATTTGTCGAGTAAAACGATATTCTGTCACACAATTATAATGAGGTAAGACATCATTCACACTAAATATCAGCTTTTCATTCTGCTAAATATCAACTAACTCCGATTTGAACTTTTTGTGATAGTGTGAACGCACCAGTTATAGACAGGGGGCCCATTAATCAGACAATTAAAAATAATTAAGTAATTAGTTCTTAAATGTTGACGCAACGTTATCTATTTTATAATTCAATTGACTCATTTTAAATAGGGTAGTCCTGGCACTTGATCCCATCAAGACGAAAAAGAATTCACTTTATAATTTATAATAATATGATAATTTATAATTTATAATAAATATTTTAGCAATAATTTTCTCTTCAGTTTGATTTTATTTTCGATTATAACTTTAAATGTAAATAATAAGCTTCCTTGTTGATTTAAAGGTTCCAGTTTTTTTCTAGATTAAAGAACCATGCCTATTCACAACTGTATGGACAAAGTTCCCAACAGAAATTTTTAGAATGCCTATCATTGTTGTTTCTATAGTATTCTTTAGATCACTGTGTTTCATATCTTTCTACGAACAGTTTTGCTATTCGACATGACATTTTATATTGTCAGATTTGTCTTTCCTTTGTTAGTAGAAACACAGCTCATTTTAAAGAAGAACTCAATGTATTTTTTATTATTTTATTTTTCAAAAGTGTATAATTATAATTTTTCCTACTGTACATAGTTTTAAGAGTTTTGTATACAGATTTTTTTTGTATATAGCTTGTTTAACTAATATTTTCTTTACTTTCTCTGTTTTTATTATTGTTTTATTTTGGCCAGATGTAGTCTTTTAATTATGTTATATTTTGTTATTCTAAAGGGACTTTGTCCCAGAATAAAGTTATTTTCTATTTCTTATTTCTAAAACAGTTTCGCTAAGAGTAAGTTGAACATTGATGTTATCTTATCTTTGTAGTTAAATAAAGATTTTAGAAGTTTTCTGATATATGTCCATTACTGGTACCGACCCCCTGTTCAATACTATAACAATTGAATTTCGGTGTATCTATCACTAGTGCAAAAATATGTTTTTTTAACCGGAGATTATTTTTAAAAAGACAAAAATTTCCTTAGCTATGTCCATCAATGGTGAGCTTACCCTATTTTTAGTTAAAAAATGTATATCTGTACTGACAGTGAGCAAGATAATTCCAGAGTAGGTGATTGCAGTGTTGAAATATATAACTGTGATCAAAGGTATATATTTTCCCACTGGGTATAGCATTAAAATTAATAATAAAAAATGTTAGAATTCGAGTTAGTCATTCTGTCAACTGAAATGCTCATAAACATAAATGATAGAATATGCAGAAGCAAAATAACAACTAAATAATAATCAGTATATGCACCAAATAAAAATTAGTTTAATACAATAAAAAAGTACCTGTATACAAGCAGTCGAGAGAACTCCTAGCCCTCCAACTATATTAAAAAAAAAAAAAAAAAAAAAAAACAGGATTATTAGTTTTAAATGTGCTGAAAAAAAATTGCGGTAGAGTTATAGTCAGTTTTTTGTTTGTATTTGTATCTATGTATTTTGAAAAACTTTTCCGTTTTGAATCAGGCAAAATATTGGATAAATTGGCTTTTAAAAATGTTCTAATTTCAATAGAAGGACCATTCCTATGGTTAGTTTGTTTAAAAAAAAATTCTGTTGGAATTTATTAGGTAATAATATTATTTTATAATGAATTAGGTTAAAAGTTATGAAGGAATGGATTTATATGGATTCCTCCAAGGAAGGAATTTAATATAAAAGTTTCTGTTGATTTTTTTTTTTATCATATCATATATTTTTCCATTTTAATCAATTCCAAGATGAAAAATAGGAATTTTCCTAATCAAATCAAATATATATAATATTTTTAGGACACTTTATATATATATATATATATATAATATATATATATATATATATATATATATATATTTTTTTTTTTTTACTGCACTAAATTCAGTGTTTAAACATGACCAAAATAAAA
The DNA here is from genome assembly GCA_928085145.1 of Nezara viridula. Lineage (NCBI taxonomy): Eukaryota > Metazoa > Arthropoda > Insecta > Hemiptera > Pentatomidae > Nezara > Nezara viridula. Next base: position 120,691,147 of record OV725081.1, on the reverse strand, counting down.
AACATTATTTTCAGGAATTTAAAGTAAGTTGTGTGAATAATATTTTTACAGCCATATACAGATTAAAAATTAATTCGTTTGAATACAATTATAATTATAAGGGTTGTATCTCATAAAACCTCGTACTAATAAAAACAGTTCAGTGTAGAATGGAGATTCAATATTTCGATATTTACTCTTGCTTAATTGAAAATATTAATGAAACAGACATAATTCACCAGATATTTCCCCGAAAGACCGTTTTATAAAATAAATTGTTGAAGATATAATACCTTCTTCATTTCCTTGAATTACTAATAAAGTGATTTAAGGGCACTTCGCCGGAAAAAAATTGTTTAGTAGCCTCATTTATAATAAGAATATTCTAGTTTCTCAGCCTTCGCAATAAACGTTCTCGTCTTTACTGAAGAACTAAGGAGATTAAAAGCTTTTTTTTTTTTTAAATATAACTAACAACAATTTTATGAAATACTGCATATTTTTATATCCCTATCACCAAATTTGATTAGAAATAGGCTTATATTAAACAATAACGTTAATGTAAATCGAAACAGTCCCTTCATCTCCTTTACTAATTTGATGCTCAATCGATAAGCAGAAGAAACGTCGTGTTTATAACTCTTTTATAACCCTAATCTCTGCATAAGTAGTATTTATTTTCATTTAACCTTATTTTTTTGAGGACTTCTATATTTACCTAATAAATACTATGAGAAATACTAAACTTATCCCAAACTTCTATAAGTTCTATATTTCAACACTGCAATCACCACCTCTGGAATCAACTTACCCATATTCTGTATAGATAACTTTTTCAACTAAAAATATCACTAAATTGACATCACTCAAACGTGTTGAAATTAGAGTTAGTCATTCTGTGGTTTATAAAAACAAAGAAAGTTGTTTGGTTTATAAAAGCAGATGGAGTGACTAGATTTTTATTGCCTGTCGTCGATATATTAAATAGACATTTTGTAATTATAATGGTTTTAATGACTTGTTATCTGTAAGCTTTAAGCTTTAGCTCTTTTTAAAATGCACTTCAAAAAATTTATATTATTTATCGATGGTGTTTTTGATCGGTATGCCATATCATTGTTAATTTTTCACCAAATCTCAAGATTGAGCCACCAATTTCGAAGGTTTCCTTCTCCTTCAAGAGGGTAAAATAGTCCAATCGCCCCGAAAATTCAGGCAAACAAGGTATGAAAGAAAACAAACTTTATGTGGGAATAACTAAAAAATAACTAAAATAAAATGGTTTCCTATCCTATTATAAAACAATTCTCTGAGTACAACGATTGTTGGTGAATTAATAATTCAGTTAGTGGTAAAATATTTATCCAGAAAACAAGGGCGTAAACATTTACAGCCAAAATGAAAAGGGCTTTCCTCTGAGGTTACGAGTGCTAATGATGAAAAGGTAGAAGTGGGTTATATCATGAGCAGCTCAGGATTACTGTTAAGTTTAATCTCTTCCCTTTACCCTAGCGGGGCCTTTAATCTCGGTTTAGTAGTTAACGATCGCAGCTCCTGGCTCAGCCTTCTTTTCAGGGAAAACTTCCAGCACTAAATCTGTTTCTGTTTGGTCCTACCTCAAAACGAGCTGATTGATTGTATGTACTTCTAAGGATTTCTCTTTGATCCCGTTGCTATCTTGTAGCAGGAAAAAAAATATATCTTCCTACCTGTATAAATTGATACATGAAAAAAATAAATAAATGGTGATAGCAGAAGACATCAGTGTAAACTTACAGGTCCAATGCCGCTGATATACAAGGACAGAAAAGATAAAAAAATAAAATTATATTTATAATTTTAGGTTGATGGTGACTGTAGTGAATATTTGAAGAGGAGCTAAAATTATATTTATACTTAAAAAAGGTTTTAATTGTCATAATTAAAATCTGTGTTTTCGAGCAGATGTAGATATAGTGGAGATTAGTTACGGTTGTGACAATTTTCATTAAATCATTCTCAATTTTGTTAGTATACCAATTAGATAGAAGAAAGGTGTTTCTTTTTTTTTTTTTTTTTTTTGATAATAAAGTGTATACTTGACTAAGTATAAATACTAAAATTTTGTCCGTAAGTACTATGGTTATCTCATAGAAGAAAAATTAGAAACTTAGAATTAATAATTAGAAATTATTTCAAACAATAAGGCATAAACATTTGGTCTTCATCGAGCGTTTTCTTGGTATCTGAAAGCAAAAAAAAAAAAAAAATTACTTGTGTCACACCCTTACCCAGAAAATATGTCACAACCATATCCAACGCAATCTTTCGCAAAACAAACTGTCGCCTCGACGATATAAAATTATCTTTGTACAAACTAACTGCTAATGTTTATCTTATAACGAGGAAAAACATTCATTACTCTATCCTATATATTATTTCTAAATGGTGTTTTTTTTTTTTTCGGTACTCCATAACTTCGTCAATTCTTCATCAAATAGTTTACCACACATTTTGAAGATATTCTCCTCCTTCACATGTGAAAAATAGTCCCATCCCCCCGAAATTTCTAGGAAAAAAAGTTATGAAGGAAAAGAAACTTTACTTTCGAATAACTCAAAAAGTATGTACTTTTTTCTTGATAGTACCCATGATTATTAGAAAGATTACTAAATCACCAACAAAACAAAAAAAATCGGACAATTATTTACAAAGATACAGTCCATTAATTTTGGTATACTTAATTATTTCTTAAAGGCATTTCACATTTTATTTTTTTTTAATAATTTAGAAAATCCCATGATTGGGGCTTTTTTTGGCTTTATTTTATTTCCATTTAGCGTTTAAAAATAGGTCCAAGCAAAGCAAATTTGTTCAAATATTGCTCAATATTTAGTGAATAACAGAATATTTTTTATTTTAATTGACTTGACATGAGTATATGTATTTAAGTATAATATACTGTACCTTTGCTCTTACTCCACATTATGTTATATCTTATCAGAAAATGGATATCTATATCTATTAGTTATCAATTTTATCCTTACATTTTAAAGCATTTATTTATTTATATTTTTATTGCTTTTGCTTGTTACTTCGTTTATTTTCATGATTGCTATTGCAGTTTATTTTCATATATTCATAACAGATATTGCTGAATCTTAGGTGCGATGTTTTCATTCTACATCAAAAATTTTGGCCAGATGTCCTGACGTTCTTTACATTGGACCTTAGAAGTGGGAAAAAAATATTTTTAAAAATACAGTGATGTGAAAAGTCTTCGCACGATATATAATTAAATTAGAATTGTTTTCAATTAAAAACATGCCAAAATACTACTTCGTTGTGTTGACTTTTTTTTATCATCTAAATTATACTACCTTATTATATATGATAAATATTCATTACGGAGTCGTTATGAGGTTTTTATTAGTGACGACGTTTCAACCCAAACGTTATATCACTGAAGATATTCAGAATACTTCCTTCCATAATTCAGTACTACTTTATTGTGTAAATTTCACTACTTTGTTATCTACTTCAATATTTACTCTTTATTGTTCTAGTCAAGAGCCGTTGTCTAAAACAAATTATGTAAATTCCTTCTCCGAAAATTAAAAAAAAAAGGTATGGTAGAAAATGATTTAAGTTAAATTTATAAATAATGGAATAATCGATATCGTGAATAATGTTTTTCCTCGAATTCAGTTGGTTTGATTAGATAAGGTTCGAATGTCGAATCTTAGGCTCCATAACATCTCGGAGGCACGGACTGTCAACGATTACGCAAACTTCTCAGTGCGTACTATTACGACGGTGGCAGCATAAGTAACTGTCACCGTGAAAATACTCATTAAATGTACTTGTAAGTACTACATTATGGACGACAACGATCCATGTTGTCCTCCTTAAATAGCAAGAACATTGAACATATTTCAACCTTCCCTACTGATATTTAAGAGGCCGTTCCAAATGGTGTTCTATATGTACCCCGGCGGAATACATATTAAGAACCATTAAAAGCTCTTAAGCTATCAACTGACTGGCGAAAAAGCTTTCATCATCTCACGGCCTTATCTTTAGGCTGCATTACTTCCTCCAATACTCTTATCTTTATACTCGTTAAGACATGTCCTCCGAAAAATCTTCGAGATGAAATGTCCTTGATCCGAATCCCGGTCTTCGGGTGGAATTCTCTCGGCATCGGGAGACCTTGAGGATCGAGGCGTGTGCACGAGGAACTCATTGAAACAAGGAAAGGATAATGAACCGATAGGAAGGGGAAAGAGAGAGAAGGCTGCTTGCTACTGGAGTCAAAGGGCACGGCTGCTCTTGCGTCATCGATATGTCATATTCGATTAGATACCTTTTCCTTCTTATCGAGATCATGTGCTAATCGATTGCCGATAGCCGTGCGTTAAACGAGCAGCATGTTATCTAGTACAGGAAACCGTATCCAGCCTATCTGCGTCGTTCATGTGTTATATAAATCATTGAATGAATCATATTAAGGATTCAATCTTCAATTTGTAAACATTTAGTTAATTGTATGTTAATTTGAAATCCTCATTGATTAACTAATTGAAACTGTTGTGTTGAGTGAATGAATTACCTATGTAAATTAGATGTTTTGGTGTCCGTGGTGTATTTATTTAAGCGTGAATAATTTGATGTGTTTAATTGTATATAGTTGACCTGTGGGAATACTTCGCCTAGTATATATGTCATTGAACAAAGTAAAATATAATATGTAAATATAATGTATTTTGAATTATTTAGATTACATTAATTCGTTCAAAATAATACAACCAAAACAAGTGTACTAATTACAAATCAAGAATATTTACTCAAAATAGTCCGATGATTTTATTATTTTGTAGGAAATTACTGTAAGCATAAACAACCATAAATTATTCATATCTCCTTTTTCTCTCCTTTTAGGTTGTATTGGGTTTTCCTGGGTCAGAAGTGAGGGCGGGGAATCAATGCTAGTTCTAAGCCCCCGCGTCACCGAGACGCTAACTTGTAATTATCACATTAACTTCAGTTAATCAGATTGCCCAGCAACACGTGTTTTTTACACGTTAAACCACTCGGCCGCCTCGCTCCCTGTGGTTTCAGAGCTGTCGAAGTTATCTTTTAAGTGGAGATTTTTTAACCATTGTTAACTGAAGTTTATCTTAGTAAATTTTTTTCATTTTCTCATTCTCCTACACTTAAAAGGTAGCAATTAATATCGTTTTTAAAACAGTATTTTCTATATATTAACACTATTCTCAGTGTTTTAAAACAGACATGAATGAGTGATGTGTTCCGTCGATATAGAAATATTTAAATTATCAAGTAGCCTACCTATAAGTTAATTTTTACGCAGGATATTCTACGGTCCAAATGTATTCCAAGGCACCTAGCAAGTATTACACTTTAAAGGAAAAACGATCTAAGATTTCAACTGTTATTGATCGTTCCGCATAGTTTCCAATCTTATCTAAGCAATTATGCATGTATTTTTGTAGTTTTACGACGACTGGCGATAAACGGGTTACATTATTTGAAAAAAATGTGTTGTTACGGATTGACCAATGTTTCTATGATATTATCTAGTTCCGATATAATTAATTATTAGTAGTATAATTCTGTGTTTAAAATTAATTAAATGATAATACTTAAAACTTTTCAATTGTATTGTCCGCGGTGCAGAAAACTTTTTATGAAATTATTAACATTCGTGTACGGCTTATCGCAATCTACAACTTTTTTTATTGTGCGAAATTCTCATTAAATTAATTCAGTCAAATGTTTACTTAATGTCGTTCTCACAGAATGAAATTACCTATGTACAATTTTTTTTATATTTCAAGGGGGGAGTCGTATCAAGGACAGTTTTTATTACTGTAAAAAATATGTATATTATTTATTTATTATATATTTAGAAAAAAAAAAACCTTGTGATCCACATTGCAGCAAACAATTGATATACATACATAAATAGATACTATAATAATACGAATAAATCATATTTTTTTGTAGTAATGAGGGTCCTTTAAGATACAAAATAACATTTAAAATAAGAACCTAAAATATACTTTTCTTTATAAAACTATGATTCTTAAACACTAAAAAAAAAAAAATCTGTACCACCACAACCCATGAAGGGTCTTGGGCTCAGTACTATTTAGGGAAAGTGCTGGTTTTTAGTCAACGGTCGTGCAAGGAGGCGGTTTGACTGAGATCAGAGATTTTCCCCCCTTAATTAATTATTTAATTAAGGATACCCACTTTATAGAGGCTGGGTGTGCCCCAAGAGGTTCTCCTGATCCCAGTATTGCCCCATCGCTGATGAATAAATAATTTTTCTGCCATGAGGCAGGATTCCAACCCACGACCTCGAGCATTGGAAGATCAGTCCCCTACCTCTCCCACTAAACACTGAAGGCCTACCCAAAAAGCTTATAAAACAAGAAATAATGCAAATTTGATTAAAACTAATTTCATGAATGGATCACATATAAATATTCCCTGAAAATTTGTACTTACCCCTTTTTGAGATGTGTAACATGATCATGGAATCTGTTTAGTGCTTTTATTACAATCTGAATTAGTGATTTATATTTAAGAATTGTTGCGAAATCACACGTTTTCGCAATACCTTATACTAAGGCCAAGAGCACGAAAATAACCCTATTCCGCCGATTACCAGGAAATGAACCACAGCCCCCTGGATCGGATGTGAATACGTTGTCCTTGGCCCAGGTGAAGTCAGATCCTAAAAGGCTAATAAGATACCTTAGCCTGGGACCGGGCTTTTCTTTTCTTGTTTTTTCCTCTTCTAGATTAGTCCCGAACCTTATGGGTAGACAGGGAATTAAGGAACTGATTTACCGCATTGCTTCAGTCTGATGTAAAGCAACATTGCTAATAGCTCAGTCAGCGAGGCGTAGAAAATGAATTCAAATGAAAAAAAATATAATAAAAATATTGAGAGGAGAAGGAAGGAGATAAAAGTTTGTAATATAGTACGTTTATCGACATCCTAAATAGATGATATTTTTCTGCTCTGTACTTGAAAAAAGGTTACTCTGAAATCCGAGGTTTCAAGACATTTGAAATCCGATCTTTTCAACACTAAAGAAGGATTCATTGCAAAAAGTCACACAACGTAAGAAAGAATTACCAACAGTAATTCTTCTATTTCAGCAAAAAAAAATTCAGCGATTCTGCATAAAAAATATTAGACACAGTCCACCATATCTTTATTTAGTCCTTTTTTAATATATTCTTCATTACCAGATCGTCTTAGTGAGTCATACATGTGTATACCAGGTATATTAGAAAAATTTTAATTTCAATAGTTGGTAAAGTGGGGGCATAATATCATACATAAGACTAACCCAACGATACTTGTTTACTACAGCTAAATGAGTAATAAGACAATACATGAAGCTAAAGAAAAACTAAAGTAAATAATAATATAATAAATAAAAAACTAAAAATGACAAGTAATTTTATATATATAATAGAGTTCACATAAGAATGTTTTGCGTAAGCCTGAGGTTCAGGCTACGGGACGATATGGGAGTTCCTATCTTAAAAGCTACTACACCTTTAACTGTTAGTAACTGAAAATGATATTTGGTAAAGGCGTTTTTTTTAATGAATTCGTCTTTTTTTTTCTATTTGAAGTTCACGATGAAGTTCAATATTTCTTACAAACCAAGAACTTATTTTAAAAGGTTTGTAGTTTTTTCAGTTTAGTACAGGATGTCGCACCCCACATTTCACAACCGTACTTCATTAGTGGCCTCAATTTTTTCTTGTATACCATGACAGTTTTTCTAGTTTTAAGCTTGATTCCCTGTTGATGTTGGTTTATAGCATTTCCAGCCTAGTGAAGGTTTGAGTTAATTTATTGTTGATTTGGTGATTCTAGGATTAGTCCTGATGAGGACCGGAAACTTGTGCTGAAACATCGACACACACAAAAAAAATCTGTGCATTTATGACCGCAATATAATATAATTTCACTCACAGATAGATTATTTACCTTTTTTTTACCCTCTCATCACTCATGATCAATTGTTGGAATTTTCATATTGTTCTATATGGTATGGAGTCTCTTGTACTGCATTGATCGTATGCATTTTAAGGAAGTTGTGAAGAGTTAAGGGTTTTAAATAATGTGAAGTGCCGAGCGATGGGGCTCACTAGTTGTAATTTGTCTATCCAGTAAGTTAGTACTCCTCAACCTAGTCAAGTCTGAGGCTTTTTGTAAGCGTTTACAACCTCTGTGTTTGTGTCTTAAAAAGTGGGTTAGTCGATGTGTACTTGTATCATCTGAATTGGTTCTTGTATGTTGTATAAACCGAGGTTGACTGATAAGGCGGAATGGACATCTGGTGACACGTCGTAAATTCTACTATCTTAGAGTACCCGTGATCAGCGGACGTACTCTATTCGCACAACGATGGAGGAGCCATTGCAGATGATAGTGCCTACACGTTCACCATATGTTCAGCATTGCATAAGTAGTCCTGAGGTAGTTCTGGGCCGAGCATTGGGATTCTGTTGGAGTTCTGACAGTTCACAGCTTGGTGAAAGGTCAGGTACCTCGATAATTTCAGGTGGGAAACCCAACTGTGTCTTTATTCTCAGGGTCGTCTCTCGGCCTAGTTTTCGGTTAGGGATTTTGCTTTTATACAAATCTTGAGAAGTTTTTTTTTTACTTTACAGTTGTCCTTAATTGAGACAGACTGTAATATTTCTCAATGAACATGTTCTAAAAACAAAACAAAAAAACTTTACAGTATTTTTTGTTAAATAAATTACAATATTAATATTCAATTCATCATATCTTACTGCAGGAGAAAAATTGATAGACAGATAAATGAAATAATAGAAATATGCATAAACGTTTGATAAGAAAACAAAATTTTGTTTATTCACACACATACATAGACCATTTTGCAAGATTTAATAATTTGAACTCAGGTGATCTTATAACGTGTATTTCCGTTGAAAACTTCTTCAGGATCGCATCATTGTCCCTTACTATATATGTTTCATGTAAAGGTAAGTGAACGTAAAAAATAATTAGTTCGAATCTGGCTATGAACTCTGTAGTTTCATAAACAACCGCAAGATTAATTGGTACCATATTTTATGTGGATTAAATAGTTCTTTCTACTTTTGAGATAATCTAAAAATATTTTATGTTGTGCTGGGAGATCAAAGAAGTTTGTCATGAGAAAATTGATGAATATATTTATTTATATAATCCCTCAGGTCCTAGTTTCCCCTTTTTTCACCCATTTTGATTATGGCTGCCATGTATACGGTGGACTGTCTGGCGAGGATGAGATTAGATTGAAGAGGCTAATGATAATTACATTACATATATCTATGAGGTTCCCAGACACTTCAGACACTTTCAGGTCAATAGTTGGTATACCTTGTTAAAGTGGACCTATCCAGTTTTTCCGACGGCAATATTTCCTAGTTATACTCAATTTCCGAAGGTTTATAAACAAAAAAAAAACCTTCTTACCTTCTTGCTCCTCTTATTCATTTGTTCTCTGTTACTTTGTCCATTCTTTAAACACGAGATCCTAGATCACAGAACGGTTTATTGCTGATTATATAACTGCTTCTTTTCAAAAAATCCTTCATCATGCCTGCTACCTTGTTTTGTAATTCCTTACAAACTTCCATACGCATAACTTCATTTAAGATTTACTTCCAATTGAACTTTACTACTAAGATCAGTTAGTGATAAAAAACGAAATACAACTTTTGACCTACAATGATCTATGTTAAATAGTGAGACCGAGACGAGTCTTGGTATTGCAAACTCAGTCTTGGACTAGGTCTAGGTTTTGCACAAGTCTCGCAACAGTCTTGCAGTTACCTATTAGCTTATTACTAGAGATATTACTGTACTTTTTTAGATAGCTGGAACCTAACTAAATCTGATTGATTAATTAGAAGAGTAAAATGCAAAAGTATATTGGTCATACATATTCTTTACATATAGTAACTAAAATTGTCAAGTATAAGTAACTATTTTGCCTCAATTTCTATTCAAAAAATCGATTTTTTTTACCAGCCTAGGTCTTGGTCTTGCAACGGTTAGGCGTTTCTGGTCCTGGTCTTGCGAAGGCCGATTTTGGGCAACACTAATGTTAAATCATAGCTAGTTCTACAATATCGACATTTGAAACAAACTTATATATTTTTGCAATGTGATTGTTGCTCTCCTTGACTTGGGAAGAATGTTTAAAAATGCCAAAAGTTAAGAACTACTTTTTAGCCCATCACCGTCGATCGCTTCCATCACACTTACTTTCAAGGACTCGTTATTTTCGTAAGATGGTGTTTATATTTTCATTTGCAATAACAAATCGAAATTCAATAAAATAGGATTTTATGAATAATAAAACTTAATATTCATCAATCCTAAGCAATTATCTCTTAAAAATATTTTTCTGCGTCCTATAAAGGAAATTTACGCATAAAGGATTTTATTACCAGTCGTGATAGATTATTTTATTTATTTTTTATATTAATTCATGGAAGTGTATGTAACCTAAAATATGTAGTTTAAAGATAATTGAACATAGTTTCTGTTCAATGAATAGAAATGTGTAAAGGTTTCAAAGGTTCAAATTAGAACGAATATTATAACATGAGAGAAGACATTGGGACCCCAAATATATCATAAAATAATAAATTTGTTATCGAAATATTTTAAATTATTTTTAAAAAATTAACTTGTTTTGGTTCTGAATAAAAAAATATCTTTACATACAATGTGATTATAATTTTTAAAAATAATTCAGAACTCATTGATTAACATGGAACATTTTTTTTTCCGCAATGAATAATTCACTGAAAATATTCTAATAAAACACTGTACATAAAGCGAGAAATATGACGTCATATGCATCCCACATTGTTGGCAAACTTAAATCGTTTCATGATCCGTTTTATTTATTTACGTTGTAAAATATTTGTGTGTTACTTTATTATTATCTTACCGTTTCTCTGTAATAGTTAAAAGTTAGCCGGCGTGAAGTAATAGTTGCTGGACTAGATGGTGACAGCTTAGTGAAAGGGGTTTCCTTAGTGAAGCTAACAAGCTGTGTTTTGTTCACTTTATCTAGACGGACTAATAAACAAGATGGATTGTATTAAACTTAGATCATAATATTCTAATTTATCTTATGGATCTAAGTAAGAATATTAAAATAGAAACTATTAAAATTATTTCTAATTAGTTCATAAAAAAAAGAAGAAAGAAATGAGAGTGACAATTCACAGATTTGATGGGAATTTAGATGGCAATGGCATGAGAAAGGATAGCATCCAGCGGCACCTCTTCCTGGTCTTCAATCAGGGAGGGAGATCCCTCATCTAGCTCCATTTCAGTCTCCTCCTACTAGGCATGTCTACTAGGTGGTCATGTCGGTTACGGTGTCCTTGTAGTTTAACATGGAATCGTGAGTAAACAGTGCTTATGTGTTGGTCAATAGCTGGTTGTCATAAGTCGTTTTGTAAAGTTCTGTTGTATACATTCCAGGGAGCTGCTGTTATTAATCGTAAAATTTCAGGCTGAAAAGATTGCAGTTTTTGTAAGTCAGTATTTTTTGGTGAACCGTATGTACGGGTATGTCGTGTAGGCGTATGTAAATGGGTTTAAGTAGGTATTAGATCGGAATTTACTTACATCTCGAGAACTTATTTTACCCTTCACAAGACGTCAAACTTGCAAATAACATATATAAATTTTGATTATTTTGAATTTTCTTATTTTATTAACGTTTATAGGACTTGACACTCTTTCCGGTGAACAACGATGAATATAATATGTTATATATATTATACATACATATTATATATATATATATATATATATATATATATATATATATATATATATAATCATATTTTAGTTGTAGAGGATTTTTTTGTATATTATACGATTCACTATTATATTTTTTTTATACGATTTACAACAAATTATTTGGCTGCATAAATAATTTTTCAATATTGTATAAGAGAACTTAGGGAAAGTCAGGAAGCATGGCTATGGTGTAAGAGAGACCTAGGCAGCGTAATATTTGGTAATAGAAAGTGGCTAGATTCATGGACCCGATACGGTAACCAAGCATGAAACATGGAATGCATTGTTTCGAAAATAACCTGAATGAAAGCGAAATAAACTATATTTCTATAAGTACTTTAATATTTATTAATAAAATAAATATTTTAGCAATTTATGAGTCTTATAAATATTACTCTTTACTTATTAATGGTTTCTTAATTGCAAAAATAGACGCAATCCGCGGTTTCGCTCTTTGTAAGTATGAATGTCATGTGTCTATGATAAGAATGATGAGCGCAGAATCATATTAATTAAAAAAAATCTAACTCAACAAAAAGTCTTTAGTTCGATTGCTTAAAAAACAACGGTGCTTAAGCTTAAACAATTCTATATTATGAGTTTGAATTTATTTGCATTTGTGAGGAAAAAACAACTTGAGCTATTTTCTCTTAATTCTATCCCAATGTGCTTAAAAATGTGTCTCTTTCTATACAATGATTTACGTTAATGACTAATGATCGTTTTCGCAGAGAAATACAATCTTTCTTGAAAGTAGACATGTTCAAATACCTTGACTCTGCAATAACCACAATAAGTAATCTACGGTCAGAAATGATATCATTATATATTTTGTTTTGTTACCGACTTAATAAGGTTGAAACTTTAATGCAGCTTTTACGAAAGTTTCATTTTAACAGTTTTCGTGAAACTTTTTAAAATAAATGTTCCAAGCAACTTTTTAAAATGTAGTTTTAGGTTTATGTTAAAAGTTTAACTTAATTTATTTAAGCTACAAGAAAACGTTACATCAGATAAGAAATTCATAGTAATTGTTCTTAGATTAGTATTATAATTTATCTTAAATGAAGTACATGATTCAAATCGTCGCTGGTTTGAGATATATAAGAATCGTTGGTTTTTTTGTTTTTTTTTATTGACTACTTGGTGAAATCAACAAATTTATAAACTGTTTTTGAAAAGTTTTGTAAAACCGTTGTTTGAACATTTAGAAGGAATAATTTATAGTTTCCAAACGACAGAGAAAAATATAAAAAAAAAAATCCATTCTTTAAACTGTTAATAAAGAGAGAAGTAGTTGATCGGGGGGTGTGGTCAAATAAATACTAAATTATATAAATAGTATTATTTAATTATTATGCCAACGTTTCGACCCACCTTGCGGATCTTCATCAGGGCTACAAAATATAAAAGGTACATGGTGAAAATAAAATAAATGAATAATAAGTAGATATTAAATAAGAAAAAGTTTTTTGATAAAGAAATAATAAGTTGATATCAGAAATATAGTGGGTGACAATGTAGTTAGAAGTCACCCACTATATCTCAAGAATTCACCCACTATATCTCTGATATCATCTTATTATTCATTTATTTTACTTTCACCATGTATCTTTTATATTTTGTATCGTTTGTAGCCCTGATGAAGACCTGCAAGGTGGGTCGAAACGTCGTCATAATAATTAAATAATACTACTTCTATAATTTAGTATTTATTCATTTGACCGCACCCCCCGTTCAACTCCTTCTCTATTATATCACGGTCAACAATTAGACAGTTCACGCCCAACCACCAGGTTTTTCCCTTGGTTAATTATTTAATTAAAGTTACCCACCTTACAAAGACTAGATGTGTTCTAAGAGAGTATCCAGACCCGGATCGATCCACAGGATATGCAACAGAATGAATAATAACCTACGAGTCTAATCCATCCATGCTCCAGTATTGGAACACATTACCTAACTACCCCGTTTGAAATTTAAAAGTAAAATACATACTAGACTGAAACGACAAGAAACCGCTCGTCGTTTTCGATTATTTCAGCACTTATTAAAAAACCCTCTAAACTTCCAATTAATTACAAAAGACTCATATACTTGACTATAATAAGGCCTATTGGGACATACGGAGTTGAGCTATGGGGCTCCACTAAACCATCGAATTCCTCTCGTATCCAATCCTTACAATCCAAAATCCTTCTTAAAATCCTCAATGATCTCTACTTTGTTTCAAATAAAACCATCCATAATGACCTTAATGTTTCTTTTGTTTCAGATCTGGCCCAATCCAGATACCTATCCTTCCATAATGAACTTCAGAATCATCCAAACCCTCTCGTTTCTAACCTTGCTTCCTCTTCAATTCCTCATAACCCTCCGAAGCGTCTGAAAAGAAGATGGTCCCATGATCTCCTAATGTAGATATATCATTAGAGTGCTACCATTGGGTAGTTACTCGGCAAGTGTTTTCATGTCATTATATCCATTAGGTTCAAATTTACTAGATGTATTTCTTCAATACTGTTGTAAATATCATTAAGAAATAAAATTTAAAAAAAAGTATTTGCCCACATTACCATTTATTGGTTCTTTTTGATATTTAAAAAAAAACCTATAAACATAAAGGTTAAAAAGAAATATTTCTATATTATTTTCAAGATAGAAACAAAGGCTTAAATTCATGTTAATAATTGAATAGTAGCGCATCAGATAATGCCCCATGAGTTAGGAAATAACACAATAGGAGGGGAAGTTATCTACAGGGAGGAAATTAGGGTGGAGTTATAGAGCAGAAATGGCGGGGATCTGGAATCTCTTATCGAGCACTGGCAGATATTCTTAACAATGCTCTCCGCCTGGGTGGAAGCCATTCCGCTCTTCTGCGGCGTGGATGGAACGAAATCAGTATTGTTGATGTCCTTATCGTCAGCTCGGCTGGTGTCGGGCTACTGATATGGGGAGTCAACAATTAAACAAAAGATAGCGTTCAACTACTGTTAGCAGCCTAAGCGTTACAGAAAATAATTACTGCCAGTTGGCCAGTGCAAATAATTCGCATAATATATTGGTCAGTTGGTCAGAATTAATGACTTGTTATTAGAATTAATCAATATTTTTTTTCTCAATTCAACCTAAAAAAACAAAACAAATCGATTGAAATATTATTACCTGAAAATCCTAGCAGACCAAATGAAGAAAATAATGATATAAAAAATGTTAAAATTTCATCATTTTTTTTCTTTTTCGTTTTCTTGGGCGCGGGCACCATCGGACATGGACCTAGAATTTGTCGACTTAGTATCAACTATAAAAGTTTCGTTGTAATCAGTTACTCCACTTAATTTAACGTAAAATGAGTAGCTGCGTATGATTTGTTATTGGTGCCACGAGTTACTCCCATGTCTCTCAACACTACACTGAGTTAAAGCTTTCCCTCCTTTCGAAAACAATATTTCCTAGGTACATTCCTTTATCAAATCATCGGCCTTCTTACGCCTATAACCTTCTCCAATTCAAGTCCCTCAGTCCATTCCCTTTCAACAAGATCTCGACCTTCTGACCTCTACATCCCTTCTCACAGATCTTTCTCATTTCATAACTCCTTTATAGCTCGCGCCGTCAATTTCCGGAATTCTCTACCTATCAAAATTCGGCATTCCCCCTCCATATCCACATTGAAAACCCTCCTATTCCAATTCATATACCAAAAACAGCCAGATGCTTGCTAAACTTTTGATATTATACATTTTATTATATCATTCATCATCAAATGACACTACCATTCCACACTGTAAACTTCATTATGGATTTTATAATATCTTCCTATTCTTAATGCCTCTGAATGCGTCTATTGTTTGTTTTTTTATATTTTTTTTATTCTTATACTAATAAATTTGTACCAATAGTTACATAAGATAATGATGTGTTTAGAATTATTCATTATTTAAATACTCTGACATTTTATATTGTCAGATTTTTCTTTCCTTTGTTAGCAGAAACACAGCTAATTTTAAAAAAGAACTCAATGTATTTTTTATTATTTTATTTTTCAAAAGTGTATAATTATAATTTTTCCTACTGTACATAGTTTTAAGTATTTTGTTTATATATTTTTTTTTTTGTGTATAGCTTGTTTAACTAATATTTTCTTTACTTTCCCTCTTTTTATTATTGTTTTATTTTGGCCAGATGTAGTCTTTTAATTATGTTCTATGTTGTTATTCTAAAGGGACTTTGTCCCAGAATAAAGCTATTTTCTATTTCTAAAATTTGAAGAAAATGGTTAGAGTAAAAGAGTATGCTGAAATCTTGTTTTTTTTATTCTATTGGTATGGCATGGGTAAATCATATTATAATTGCACCAATGGACAAGTTGTAATACAGCGAATCAAACAGCATATTAATTTTTGGTTGAGCCTGATGTATAACGAGCAAAGAATCACAGAGGTATTTGTCAGTAGTGCACCATTAGAAGGTTGGTTGTACGTGATATGTCAAAGGGCCCTAGGCTTGGCTTAATGTCTATGTAATTACCTTCCGCCAAACTACTATTTGATGGTTGGAGCTCAATGCGTGTGTAAATAATAGTCTTGCTAGTGTTACATTGATAAATTTAATGAAAATGTATATGAAAGAACAAGAATTCTGTATGGTTTATAGAAAAATTATAATTTTCAAACTAATTGAATATTATTTTAGTAATACCTAAAGATATAACTCGGAAGCAAAACTATTTTTCCAATTTTTGTCTTATCTTTACTATATATCAAATTTTTTAGATGCAGATAATATAATTTCTCCTTCAGTTTAAAAGTTTAAGTTTACAAGTTTTATTGTTACAAGTATTTCAATTTTTATTTTATTTATTGAAATTATTTTATGTAATTTTCGCTCATACTCGTGACCTAATACTTTATTTCTGTTTGTTAGATTTTCAAATCGGTTTATTTTTATATAAATTTTCTTTAGTGTACATTTAATTAGTAATAAATCATATCGTAGAAAATTGGCTTATCAAAGTTCCAAGCTCATTTCTCATTTTGTCCTGTTGAGTCAGTAAATTTTTAAAAAATAAATATTTCAATATATTATTACATACTTTTATTATCTATCAAAGAGTGTTCAATCCTAAGTTTGATCTAAGTGGATGCAGTTTGATGCCTCTTAGTTAAATCTTTTCGGTACCGAATGACTACTTCTATCCGTGTTTTAGAAGTTCCTGATTAAAAATTTTACTGACCGAATCAATCGCTCTATTTTAACTCTGTAGGAACCTTGAACTTAAGGCTGTTTTCTGAAAAAATAAAAAGAACTTTTATGTCCTTATCTTATAAAATATGTTCGTTTATATTTTTATTCTTTTGACCTTTTCGAGAAAAAAAAAACTATCCCAATTTTGATAGCCTCCATTTGTATCGCAATTTATTATTGCTTTACTATTCCTATAAAAACCGATCGTTAAGCCTAAAATTTTTATAAGAATAGTAGTGAATGTTAAATGTTTTCAAGAATTCCTTCCAGGTTGTAATTTTTTTTTTCTTATGAATTGTTTGAAATAAATTCATAATACTGTAAATTCCATACATGAATACTCCATGCGATTGGGCGTGCGTAATAAATGTTATTTAATAAGCTGTTTTGAAATAATAAAAGGTATTAATTGAACGATTTGAAAATAAAACTTAAATAATAATTTGAATAAATTTATTTCCCTATTAACTTATTAAAAAAAACAATTTTCATACAGCTTTAATTCATGTTTCGTATCAAGTCATTTAACTTTGGCTCACAGCATATACAATGTGGATTGATTCTCTTCTATTAAATTCCCTCTATATAAAGTACAATAACTCATTATTTATTATTTACATTTCTTCCCTATTTTTTAAATTATACCACTTTATTCTTCATTTCATAGAGCAACGACACAACTTTAATTTTTTTTATTATTATTTTTTTTTTAATTTTCGAAAAGACTTGATTGATCCAATCGACGTCATGATATAAATTTTTTTTTAAAAAATGCGAGTGGAAATTTTCGATTCTGACCACAAAATGTTTTTTAATCTCTCGCACGAACACGCGAGAAAGCAAAAAATATTAAAATCGCTATATCTCTACTAATAGTGCTTTAATTTCGATGAAACTTCCTTAATTTTTTAGAAAATTTAAATACCTTTGAAACAACTTATCACAATATCAACAAAAAAGTGTATACTTTTTGAGTTATTCAGAATTTAATTTTACCATCCCTCGTAACTTGTTTTTCCAGCTTCTTTTCGTTGAAGTATGTTATATAGATAAATTTAAAGGGCGTCGAGAAAATGACGTCAGCGAAGTTTCATTTAAATTGGTACATTCCTTTAGGCGCTACAGTCTATAGCAACGCGCGTAGTATAGTAGTGCATATATAAGAGAAAGTAGTGGACAGAATTCAATAAAATTTACACTACATTATTTTTTCACCAATATCTACCGTTTATCCAGCTTTGAGCAAAATCGAACGAGCCCTTTCTGAAATAAATGGATAGAAGGATTTTACACTGATACAACCAATTTTTAAAAATGGCTTTCGAAGAGGCCTCTTGCATTTTATTAATCATTACCTTAAAACTTAAAATACCAAGCGGTTTTACAAAATGTTGTTAACTACTTAAATTTATAAACTGGTTATATTATGTGTTTGTCGTATTATGTGCTATTTTATTGCTGTGAGAGAAGATATTATGTGTGTAATGTGGTAAGCACTATGCCTCCCACGAGCAATATTCTGAACCGGTGCAAGATAAGGCACGTGTGAGGCGTTAGGGCAGCAATTACCAGTTTATGAATGTTGTAAGCTCTACATAACCATATTCATAAAAATTTAATTATTTTTATACGTTTTACTTCTGTAAGGCTTATTTTAATCGTAGAATTATTGTTTGTAAAATTTTATTTTATTTACTTTTAATATTGTTAAAATCTTTAAGTGAATATTTATTATTCAGGATGTCTGATAATAAAGAAAAATACATTTGTTGGTATTATTATCAATATTCTTTAGAAGGCCGCGATTGTTACCTTGACGTAAGGTGCTACCACACGATAATCGTGGGCTTACGTAAATCTAAGTACCATTAAGATACATGATGGTGTCTTTATGTGTTGATCAGTCCTCTTCCCATTGTTTATAAATAAATAAAAAATCGAACTCCAACATCGCTTATTTACATACCCATTAATCAGTTAATTCATTTGCCCTTCAAATAATGGCTACCTCCTTTAAATTCTCAAATCAGAAATAAACTAAGAAAAAATATTAGGCAAAATATGATCACTAGTGTAAATATGTTAAATGTTTAATAACTTTAAAATGATTTTTTATTGTCTCTATTCATCGAACGACCTGGTTTCGGTTTTACGCCATTTTGAAAGAAATATTTTATTTTTTTTTAATACTTATTTTTACCTATTAATTTGTGTCGACAATTTAGCTGGAATACGAAAAATAATGACATGTCAGGCATGGGGAAGAGCAGTACTCAGCAGCACCTCTTCCCTGACTTGTTTCAATTACTGAGGTTGTCTAAGAAAGATCTCTCATCCAACGCCTTTTTTAGTCCCTTCATATTCAGGGGATGTCAGCTGTTGCCATGTCTCTCATTACTTTGTTGGTAATGAGACGCTATAGATCGCCTGTTGGAAGATGGATGTTAGTATGTAGTTTTTTTTTTTTCTTTCATATCTTCAAATGTGTAGAAATGCCTCTTATTAGTGCTAGAAATTAAACTAATTTCCATAAAAGTTTTAGAAATTATGCGATTTGGTATCTAGATAGTTCCAGGTCAATTTGATGATATTTATTCCTTTACCATTTCTTACATATGGTAAAGCTTATATTTCAAAAACAGCTGAATCAAATTTAGCAAACGAATCCTCTTCTTCCTCTCGAATATGCAAAATTTAATTTCTTTGATACGCCTACATCTCAAAATATTTAGGTGGGTACAAGGTGTCCGATTCGTAAAGGAAAATATCTATAAGAGTGACAGCGGACTTCATGAGCTACAAAAAAGTTTATATAAATAAACCCGACTAAAGTTAGAATGTAATAATTGGTAATTGGTTGACTGTCGTGGATAATGAAGAGAAGAATAGTTGGGGTGGTCAGTCAAAAAGGAAGGCAAAAAATAAATGATAATATTTATTTTTTACATATGCCGACGTTTCGACCTGAAGTTCAGGCCTTCATCAGGGCTAAGAAAATAACCAGATAAGAAGGTATGAGAAACATAAGTAGTGATGGTAAAAAAAAAAAAAGTAAATATAAAGCTAAATGAAATTGTTAGAATAATGACTAAAAACTAAGAGATAAATAATAATAACCGTTACGGAGTGTGGAATGATGAAGAATCAAAAAGGGTGACATAAGTGTTACAATGGGAATCTTAGAATAAAATGTAAAACATAAAAAAGAAATATGAAGTTATATAAGAAATGAAAATAAATAGTAAAATTAAAACATTAGAGAATGGAGTAGAAAATTGAGATATTGTAAAGTCTATCAAGATGTACAGACAATGTATAATATAATAAAGAGTTAAAAACAGAGAAAAGGAATGAAAGGTAGGAGGGAAGAAATTGAGAAAGCTGAAATAAGAAAGAAATAAAAAAAATACTACCTGTCTCCTTAAGTGTTGCAGGGAGAATAAAAGATTTAGAATAAAAGTTAGATTTAGGGATTTAGGGAGAATAAAAGTTAGAATGAATAAACTTTTAGCAGGAAAGCTGGAGATTTTGAGGGTTTTTTAAAATGTAAATCTCGATAACAAAAAACTATTTAATTTAAGTAATTAACAATTACTTCGCTGAAAACGAGACAAAATTTACTTTAAACCAAAATAGAGTTTCTCCACCAACAGAGGACTTGTTAATAGGATAAACTAAGCTAAGTTCTGTTTTTTTAAAAAATCATGAATTATTCCCTTTTTTAATTAATTTTTATAACTCCTAAACTATTCTACAGAACTACTCATGAATAATTTATGATTTTTTTAAAACAGAACTTAGCTTAGCTTAGCCTCTTAAAAGTTCTATTTAAATTGTTTTATCAATAACGAATTCTTGGATATTTAATAGTTGACCGTTGCATTGTAAAGGAAGGAGATGGTCCAGGGTAGCGCTCATAAATAGGCTAAATAGTGGCAAAACTATTTTATTAAAAACCTAAGTTTCGTCCCGACTTTGCAGGTCTTCTTCAGGGAGGTGTGTTCAGCTAGGAGTTCATCAAGTTTATTTGTATAATCAAAACTCCTAGCTTAACACACCTCCCTGAAGAAGACCTGCAAAGTCGGGTCTAAACGGTGGCTTTTAATAAAATAGTTTTGCCACTATTTAACCTATTTATGACAACCACCCCGGACCATCTCCTTTCTTAATAAGAAATTCTATTTTGATTTAAAGCAATTTTTTTTTCTATTTTACAGATAAGCAATAGTTAATTATTTAAATTAAATAGGTTTTTATTTATTGCTTCCTATTCAACTAAAAAGATAACTTACTTAAAAAATTACAAAACTTTAATTTCCTACTTTTTTTGCTAAAAATGGGCTCTTTATTTATATATGTATATATAAACTTGTTGGTTGCTCTTGAGGTCTGCTATCAACCCTTTAAATATTTCCCTCTACTTAAGAAACACCCTGTAAATTAAAAAAAAATAAAATAAATAAATATATACATCTTATATTTCTATGCATTGATATTACTTTTCAAATATAACTTTTAAACTTACTAATTTTTTTTTTTTCTTTTTCAGGTAAGTGAACTCGCCTTTAATGTTTTGTTCTTCTTAGACAGGTATTTAATTAATTACTTAAATTATGTTAAGAACTGTAACTATATTTAAAAGAAATATTAAATGAGTTGAACTTAACCATCTTTACTTTAAATCGTTTTTACTTAGTTATTTTTGTGTTTCCGGATGTCCACGTACTAACGAGGACCCTTTCCATAGTTTTATTTTTAAAGTTTTAATGATAACTTCATTTCAAACAAAATTTGGGTCTTGTTTAAATTAGACCCGCCAGTGATTTTTTAATGATATTTAGTAACAGTTGTTATGAAACCTGATACCATTGATATAGAAATAAAATCACATGTTTAAATATAATTTAATTTAGTATTGTGTGTGTAATTGCGGTTATAAAGTGATAACACGATGAATATTTTTGAATTTTACTATTTATTCAGAGAAGAGGAACGAGCAATTATTTTCTAAAACTCAAATGAAGACGTTTTTGATAAAATCCTTAAGGACATAGTAGAATTTTGGCCTCCAGAATTACCTGGACTAACTGATTAAAAGTATGTTAAATCTTTTGGTTATGTATAAATAGTTCCTATTAAATAAATCATAGGTTTCTTTAACCATATTTTTTTATTTATGAATAAGTAACTGTTATTAAATAAAATAACTGTCGAGCCTAATCTAAACAAGACCCCAAAATTTCTTTAAACAGAACAACATTTTTTTGATAATAAAAAAGTGTTTTTGGGTTTAGGCTTATTTAATGATTCGTATTACACTTAATTAAATATAGTATAACAAATCATTAATGTGACATGTCCTAGCATGAAAGAATGTATATTCGTTGATATTGATTTAATCTGTTAATGCTTTTCAATCTGTTATGAAATCCCATCTAATTCATTTCATTTGGTCATCTTAGTGTTGGTACAAGAGATATTAAGACAAGATTTAACCTTCAAAGGTTTTTCTTCAGAAGTAATGATTTTAGCATTTTCTTAAAAGTAATGCTAAAAGAACCTGGGTTCGTATGTCGTATTTTATGACCCTTGTGTATTTTGTATGTGGTTTCCCTTACACAACCATCAATAAATCTAGTCTTTCTAAGGGGCCTCACCTTGTGAAACCCTGCGT
Source organism: Nezara viridula (assembly GCA_928085145.1). Lineage (NCBI taxonomy): Eukaryota > Metazoa > Arthropoda > Insecta > Hemiptera > Pentatomidae > Nezara > Nezara viridula. The sequence goes on along the minus strand of OV725081.1, from coordinate 120,668,366 downwards.
TTTCTTAATAATTCTTGACATTTACATCTCCCGATTGCAGCTTTTACTTTCTTGCGATATACCTCAACGTGTGCCATTAAATATAAAAAACAGATTGATTTTTTTTTCTTAATGTATTTAAAAATCTATGCATTTAATTATAACTGCCCACTTATCGTTTTTCTTTTATGATGCATTAACATCTGGCTTGTATAAACCGCAAGCATATATTGTATAACCTTCAAATGTTGTTATTCACTAATAATGATTTTATTTCATAACAATCATCTCCAGATTAATACCATTTTCCATACAAATATATTTCGTTCTAAAATCTTTATTAGTATAAGGAAAGTAGGAGCTTTCAGAAGCTCAATACCGTTACGAAGACACCAGGGTAAATCTCTATTTTGTATTAGGAGAATAGAATCGTTTTGTAATTAAATGAACAGCTGTATAATTAGTACTAATTATACAGCTAATGCGAGAGCTCCTGTAATCTCCTACTCTCTTAATACTAAAATAAAATGAATTATGAAAGTCACTAAAAACTTTTTTTTATAATGAAGAGATGTTTAAAAAAGTCTATGTAAAGTACTTTATTACTGATCCTAGGCGTCAGTAATAAAGTAAACAAGTTTATGGGGGAAAATGTTTTGTAAGTGAACCTATAATTTGAAATTTGGACAAACCTTTCCTATCTTGGTTCAATATAGAAACATAGAGGTAGATACGAATTAACTATGGTAAAAGGAAGAATGTTAACTTATGTTTTTAATCAGCTCCGGGTTGACTCCAATATTAATTTGTTATGTTAATTATTTTGGTATTAGATTACGAAAATATATTAATTCATTTTATGGACTGAATTAAGGTCTAGAATTAGACCTAACAATAAAATATCCTTTATTTTTTTTGGAGGAGCTCAATGGGTAAGCACTGACTTCCAGAGCTTATGGTTTTTGGTTTGAATACAGCTGATGAAAGTTATTTTTCATCAGCCTTGAATCAACCCTGTGACTAGGGTCGGAGACCCTTCTGGGGCACACCTAGCCTCTATAACATGGGCCCCACTTAATTAAATAATTAATTAAGGAGAGAATCTGTTGGACTTGTAATAGTACTTCCTCTCAGTGTATTGAACCCAAGACCCTTCTTGGGTTGTTGTGGTACTGTTTTTTTTTAATTTACCTTTCCTAAAAATAGCCGCTAGTTGCAAGTGCCTCTTTACTTTCATTCTTTTATTCTTGGATTCTTTGGTACTCAAACAAAGGATGTATAAAAACCAGACAATTTATTTAAGAATGTTTCTTTTTAATGCTATTTTTATTTATTAAACTTCAATAAATAAAATTTATACTTTAACCGTAATCCTGGAACTTTATTACGAGGAAGTCACTTCGAAACTGTCAAAAGGCTTTTGATACGCTGAATTCTGTCCTCTGGGATAGTAACAATCTCGGAAAGAAAAAATGTCTACTATATGTATATTTACTGGAGATCTTCTAGTTTGAAGAATGGAGTATGGCCGCTGAATGAATAAAAGTGAAAAAGGATATCTTGGAAGTGATCAAAGAAAGGAGATTTAGGTAACATGGTCCTTGAATGAATTCAGGCCGAATACTGAAAGTGATGATGACGTGTTAATACGATTGAAAAATAAAGCTGTGAAGATGAAGATGGATTGAGGAATGAATACGTAGTCGACGGAGAGAAATGTAGGAAAATCTTGATGTGGAATTCAACTGAGACAAACTTTATAAGTGAAGAAATCCTAAATAACATTTAAAAAAGTATTTATATTCAATTAAATTCTAAATTCGTTTACGATATTCAATTTGAATGAATCGTGAGGTTGGAATCGTTGGGAAAGGTTTCGTTTTCTACGTCCTTGAGGTTCCTGACTCCAGTAGACCTGCAGTGAGTCAACTTTACAGATTACTAACCATTGCGTATTGTTGCAGGTCAAATCTTACAGGGAATAATTTTTTTATAATTAAATAAGTAATAATATGTTAAGTGTGTAATTAAAGTTAAAAAAATTTCAACATGTAGGTATAACATAAAAAAAAAACAAGAAAAAAAACGAATCAATTAATTATTTATTTGCCATAAATAAAATATTATAAAACATATCGTTGAAATTTTAATCCTTTGCAGTGTAGGATATACATGTCAAAATTTACATAATGTATAAATTTTTTTTCTCTGTACTTGTTTTTGAGACCACACTATGTAAAAAATAAATGGATTAAAATATATACGTTAGAGGCTGTTACATTTTAGAATAATTTCATTTACTATTTCTATGAAATGAAAAGAAATAGATTTTCATATTAGACTTGATATATTTGTATTTACTTTCTAAAATTTAATGAAGATTTAGAAGCTAATTTTTTTCGTAGAGTCGCTGGGCTGAAGTAGAACCATGAGAATATTATGCTAGGGAGAAAGCCTGGTATCAAATTAATTTTTTTTTTTTTTTTTTACTAAACGTTTTTAATTTTCTTTAATAAGTCGTCAAAATTGTAATTATTTTTCGAACAATTACTTTTTTCACTATATTAAAATATATTCGCAATAATATTCAATTTATGAGAGGGACGGGCCAGAAGAAACGAACAAAATTTGGAGAACTTGAACCGAAAATATAATTTTAAATTAATTAAAAAATATTTTTTTTACATTTCGCCTCAAATCATTCAATGAAATTCGTCATTGTTATGATAATTATCTCGAAATACGTTACTTAAAATGCTCTCATTAAACTGATTATTTTTATTAGGATGGCAAAATTTCGTTTACCTTCTGGCAATCCGGACCTCCTTCCCACAAATTAATTTTATAGCATGAAGAAATCTGTGTTTGCTTATTTTAGGTCAAAATACCTAATTTAACTCAAAAAAGGTCTCGGGGCCACTGCCGTTTTAACCTGCGAGGAAATTGTAGGGATGGGCGGAGCTAGATAGAAATTGTGCAACGTTACTAATTATTTACTTGGTGTTTGGGTTTGCTGTTTTCATGAAGGCGGTTCCATCTGGAAGAGGCTCTTCGATTGCACTTGCAAATTTAAATCAAGATTGATTTTTAAAATATGACAGTAAATTCGTATTGATCACTCCCTCATACAATATGGCTACCTCCTATACTTTAAATAGTGAATAGTAATCCCCTTATTTCCTGAATCGAAACATTCATACGATCATTATCGAGAAAATAATGATGAGAATTACAAAAAAATTTAAACAGTCGAAATAATTCGCCGAGTCATATTCATGATTTGTCATTAGTCATGGTATATATTTCTGATAACACGATCAAGAACTGGAAAATTCAATATCAGAAAAAATATAAAATAATATTGTATGAGTGCTTTCTCTGGTCAAGTAGAAATTTCCTCATACTTACAAGTTTCCTCATACATACCTACAAGGAAGTTCTTAATTGACTTATAATCTTATACTTTGATTACTTATGTTCTTCATGTCTATTGCTCTCTGGTTTTATTCATAACACTCCAAAATCATAACACTTGGAAATAATTTCATCATTATTTACTTTCTCTATTATTTTTTAGTTATTGAAATGCACAGCTGTATTGAAACATATGACAACAAGAATGTGTGATCTATGTTACGTCATGGACTAGACATGTTGAGAAACGGCTATGAGGATCATCACGAATTTTTGAGGAAGGACGATAAGAAACTGTTGGCCTAAAGTTTATTATGGAAGGATAGGTATTTTAATTGGGCCAATTCGGCGACATATGAAACATTAGGGTCATAGTGAATCACTTTATTTGTGACCAAGTAGGAGGATTTTATTTGTGAGGATTTTATGAAGGATTATATATTATAAGGATTGGATGCAAAGGAATTCGATGGTTTAGTACAGATCAAAAGCTATTTTTTCTTTGTTCTATCTTCTGGTTTCAATTTTTTTTTTCAAAACGTATACTGGATGCAAAATATAATCTTATTCTCACCTTTAAATCCCTGAATTGTTAGGATGTCATAACGAAATTTGCAAATCTCAATTGTGTAATTTGAAGTTTGAGGGCTATTACCTAGAAGAAAATATTTCGTTTGTAAAAAACTTACCACATTCCATTGAGAATTCCGTAGTTGATGTCATTAGAGGAATACTTCTGTAAGTTATAAATTCGGCAATACGGCTTTAACTAATTCCTGGTTACTTGATTACGATCTGCTAAATTTCAAAATGTTTTTATAAACGTTGAAGTTAGTTAAGTGTCTTTAGACTTGGTCTACACTTAAGAAGTAGGCACCTCTCAAAGAAGACCAAGCTGATCATATACAAGACCCTTGTTCGGCCTGTTTTGACATATGGCTCAGAGGCTTGGACGATGACTAAAAAGGATGAGATGAAGCTGAGTGTGTTTGAGCGAGGAGTCCTCAGAAGGATTTATGGTCCAGTAAAGGAGGGTGATGTCTGGAGGAAAAGAAAAAATAGGGAGCTCAGTTCTCTCTATGCAGACATCGACGTAGTCACGTATATTAAACTGGCCAGACTAAGGTGGGCAGGGCATGTGGCCAGAATGAGCACCGTTGAAATACCAAAGAAAATAATGATGGAGGAGCTGCACCTCGTAAGACGGGTAGGAAGGCCGAGGACGAGGTGGTTGGACAACGTGGCCTATGATGCGAGAACCCTGCTTGGTGTACGGAACTGGAGAGCTGTAGCAGAAGACAGAGCCAACTGGCGGAGGCTCTTGGAGGAGGCCCAGTCTCGGTAACGGGATGTCGTGCCACATATGATGATGAAGTTAGTTATTCATTTCTCAGCTATTAATGATTGCATTTATTATTCCATGTTTTCTGTGATTTGACTTTTTTTTGTGTTTATTTTCCAGTTGATAATTACCCACCTTAATGTAATTGTTCTGTTCCTCCACGGGTTGTTAGTTTATCATTCTAATGGAATGCATGCCGTTCTAACAATTCATTTCCTCATGAGGCCTCTTTCCAGGTAAGGCTTGACCCTAGAAGAAGTGATTCGGTATCCTCTAACAATAGACCACGAGCTAGAGGCCCCCTTATGGAACGGCAATGGGTACGGACATGAATTCTAGTAGCTTCTAATCAGCGACCTTGCAACATCCAAATCGGACCCATCATCGGGGAAATAAAAGAACACAAGGGGTCATTCTGATGCGAAGCAGATGATGAGAACCACTTGAGATCTGAACAATGTCCCACGCTTCCGGCCGAAGAGTAAACAAGACCTCACACCCCGAGCGCCGCCTATGTTTGGTCATGGAAGTGATTTATTGCTGAAGTACGTGAAGTCAATAGTACCAGATGAATCCCTTCTTGAACCAGTTGGGGAGTTGATATTTTTGTAAATACTGTCTTCGGTGATATAAAAGACTTTAAGTAATTAACCTAAAGTATTAGCCCACATTGTGAAATATGCTAAATTCTTTCATCAGAATTCTGCGTAGTAACGGCATTCGCTCTGAATAAACGATAAGTAGTTGCGTTGTTATTTTTATAAATAAATAAAGTTATTTTTTAATATAAATTTAAATCTTTTGATATTTTTAAAAATTTATATTTGAAGTAGTATGCTTAAGCTGTATTACTATCCTCAAGACCTTTATCACTAAATATCATCCATCATGTGTCAGACAAATTTATGTTATATAATAATTGTTGTACATGTTTGTTATTCATCGGATACTAAATTACTAAATTACCCTGAATAAAATTTAATTTCTTTCTGAATACTAATTACGTAATATGGATCTCTTTTTCCGGCTCTTAGGAATGATGGATTTGATAAATTAGTTGTCAAAATAAAGTAGATTTCTTATAATTGTAAATAGTGATTTCGATTCTTCATTTTATAATTCATCTTTTGCTTAAAGTGATTGAAAATGTATTTTTAAATTATATTACATTTATAAATGAGCGTGTAAATTATACATTATGTTTAACTTAACGAATCGAGATAATGCTGTTGTGGTTTTATTTTTTTTCGACTTACATTTCAAAACCTGATTGAGGACGTTGCGCCATAAGTTTTAAAGACTTCTAATTTACTATGGTCGAGATAACCATTGATGAATTACTGTCCATAGCAAAAGCCCACCCTAATTTTACCCATAGTTTCCTGGATGCAACTATTTCCATGGAATAATCATAACTTTTTTTAATTATTTTATTTATTCCCTTTCTTACCCTTTGGCAATATGGTTTTGACGAGATTACTGTAATAAATGATGCATCTATTAGGCTACTTTTTTTTTTGTTGCCCTCATTTCGGATATACGGGTTTATTCCCGGGCCTAGGATGAGGACTTGGGATTAATGCCATAGTAAAAAAGCCCCTCTGGACCGGGACGCCAACTCGTAATCATATTATGTCTCTGTTTATTTGGTTGCTGGGCAACGTGTGTTTCGTGTTTGTCCATTACTTCCCCTCCATTTCGATTAAATTACTTCTCTCACGTAAACATTCGTAGTGGAAATTCTTGAAATTTTGGATTTCTGACTTTTGGGGATTCCTGTGTCAGCAAGCACCTCTCTTTGTCTAGGCGCAACAAGGTTGAAGTGTTCAGGTTCCACCATTATCCTCCACTCCAACACTAACTCTTCAAAATACACGTTGTTCTCTTCTTTTATGAGGAGTGGGAAATCAGTTTAAATATTTGTTTGTTGTTACGTTAATTTCTGTTTTCCTTCGCTTCAAATGCGATCCTTATTACACCTCGTTGTTGTAAGTGTTTATAAATTCCTTTTTCAATAAGCGAGATACCTTTACGTATTAAGGATAATGTCCTTCCCCCAACCCAATAGCTAATGATTAAGTACAATACTGATGAAGTACAAAATTGTGGATGACTGAGTATTCTTGATTGCACTCAGCTCCTACATTCTTTTTCTCGAGTTTGAGTCTAGCTGTGGTGGGTAATTATTTATTGTATCAGATTAGCCGTGGATCTATCATGGAATTAGAAAACCCCCTGGTGCACATTCATTCTTTATAAAATAAGTATTCTTAATTAAATAATTTAGTTAGGGGAGGGGAGGGGCTGGCTGTTGTGCAAAATACTGATTCCAAGACCCTCCACCAGTTGTGCTACATGTTAAAAGTTGAGTATTTTTGATTTATTGTTAAACTGAAGGGATATTCTCAGTGGGGCAAATTAATTACATATTATACCTTTTATGTATAACATAGACCTCCTTGATATGATTATGTTGTTTATTGTGTAATCCTGCTTCATTACATTTGCTAAATGTTTGTTAAAATATTTGCACGTGTTAGAGGTTAAGTGTTGTCGAGTTCCTGCAAGTTTATCTTGGACAATGACTTCTACAGGGACATTTACGGTTTTCTTCTAATGACCGTTTCCGAACCATTATCTCATTCCGATGATCCATTTAAAACAATGACGGAAAGAGATGGGATCTCTTTGCCTTTGTCAGGTGGTAATGACTATAACTGTTAGATTGAAATAAAGACTGAAGAGCGAGGAGTTGACGATTTGAGCTGCCGCTGGGTGAGGTCAAAGGAAAGGTTTATTCCCTTCTCTAATTAAAATCCCTCCCAGCCCGTGTTTCCCGTTTTACACGGGCGGCAATTACATCTGCTTGTATAAATTCCATTAACCCAAATTTATTCCTCTTTAATTATTCACTCCCAGGTGCTTGGATTTTCCCTACTGTATCGAATTTTCTCTAATCCTTTGAGCCGATTTATTTCCACAATTGACCGACAGTCAAATTGCATTCTCTTCAATACGAGTTCTCATTTTACTCCTAAATCTTGTTTCTACTTGATATATATGACGTGGAAATGAATTTTGATTAGCATAGTCATTAGTCACTTATTAGAGTGCTATATAATTATCACCTGAAGTTGTCAATCGGTTCATCCAGTTTTAATTTAAATAGAGTGGAGTATATGGAATACTGAATAGTCCATCAGCAAATTGGGAGGTCATGGAACGGCATTAGTATTTCAGTCAGTAGTTACTCAAATATATGTATATATATTTATATGGGACCGGGATGAGTCAGTGGGCTAAGGCACTTGCAAAAGCAAAAGGTAACCAAAGTTAAGCAACATGAAGTACATAAAGCGATTAAGTACTTAAGTGACTAAATAACGTGGGTGGCCGTCAGTTTGGGAAAGCCACGCTGCCCCAAATCCTTTCTCTCCGTGTGCGTAAGGCCCGTCAGACTGGTGCAGCGTACTCACACCGACCGGGTGTTGGAGTGTGCCTTTACCCCGTATATATTAATCGAGAATAATAACATGATTTACTGCGAGTAGTCGACCATTTTAACGAATGAGGTATCAAATGAAAGGATATTCGATAGAAACGTGAAAAACCATAATCGCATCCTACCGGATTTTCAATGGAAAAAGTTATAAAAGAAAGAGAAGAATTTTTGTTTGAAAATATCTCAGACATTTTTGTACGGAGAAACAGAGTTCAGATTTTTATTTAGCATCTTAGTAGCTGACCATGGACGTCCTGTTTCAGTGAAAGAAACTTATGTTCTAGGGCGCTTGCCGACTTTCAGCAGCCATAATCCATGAATCTAGAACGGTTTGTCAGTGGCCTTGAACTCTAGTAAAATGGTGGGGATGACATTGGTCATGCTAGATGAGACTCGAAGAGATCGGTTATAAAAAATATATAAATGTCATTATGGTGGTAATACTGTACATTGACAATGCTACAGTCTTTTGTATTTATTGTCTCATATTTTTAAAATAAACTCAATCTTTTGTATTCTCTGATCGTTATTAACAGACGACATTGATTGATCATATATTTGTATATGTCGATCAACGTAATCAGTTTTCAAGATTTTGATAGAAGATAAATTTTTTATTCCTGAAATACAAAAACGACCACATGTAACTAATATTTAAGTAAACACTGGGGATCTTTGTACGTTTTGTATACAACCGTTGTGTAGTTATCGGTATACATTACATAGTGTCAAAGATTTAAATTACTTCTTTTAGTTTATTTTAATTAATCGCAATAGAGATCTTACTTGTTTCACAAGTCATTCCATTAAAAAATAGGTTTATTATATTCCTAAAATTTTAATTATAGACTTTAATTTATTTATTTTAGTATACATTTTATAAAATTATTTTATTGTCAACAAGTAATTCATCTAAAATAGGAGAAAGATGTGTAACCATGATAATACATAATTTACTTTTCTTGCGGACTGTTTGACCTTCAGCGGTGCATTTACCTGCAGCTCGCTATCTGACCTCACCGTTAGTCGAAATAGGTCTCTCAAGGTTTAGCTTTATGCCCATTAATTCTTCGTGTATATAATAGCATACATATATACAAATAGAAATAGAAATATATATATATATATATATTTAAAATCCCTATCCTTCTCCAACAGCTCTATCCTCTGGTTACAGTCTTTCCTATCCGACAGAACTCAAGCAGTCAGCATTCCAAACCAACCCCTATCTTCCTTTCTTACACTGTCCTCTGGAGTGGCCCAGGGTTCGAGCATTTCCCCTCTCCTTTTCAACTCCTACATAAATGATCTTTCCAAATCCATCTACCACTGTTCACATCATTTATACGCTGATGACACCCAAATATATTTTTCCTTTCATCCCTCTGAGCTACTAGTCGCGTTCGCCAATATTCAGGCTGACCTAGATAGGATCAGTGCCTGGGCAAGTCTGAATAATTTAAATCTAAATGCGATGAAAACTCAGGCCATTATTATAGGTTCCAGTCCTATTCTTAAATCCATCTCCTTCCTTCCTCCTTTAGTCATCAACGATCATCCTGTCACATTCAGTTCATCCGTTAAAAACCTAGGAATCACCATAGACGAAAACCTCTCCTGGAAACCCCATATTGCCCTCATCTCCCGTAAGTCAATAGGTACCCTTAAGCTATTTCATCGCTCCCGCCACCTACTCCCACAACCCATCCGCAAGCTCCTTGTATCCTCTCTCATTTTCCCCCACTTTGACTACGGCTGTGTGGTGTACGGAGGCATCCCAATGGTACTCGAGGATAGATTGAAGCGACTCATGAATACGTGCTTAAGATTTGTCTTCGGTACATCAAAGCGATCTCATGTGTCCCACCTTTACGACGAGTTAAAGTGGCTCTTCCCTTCTTTCCGCAGACAATATTTCCTCGGATCTTTCCTATTCCAAACAATCAACACTAGACACCCTTCTTACATCTACAGTCTCCTACAGTTTAAACCCGTGGTCCACTCCCAGAAAACAAGATCCCGTGTTTCCGACCTTTATATCCCTTCCCATAGAACTAAGACGTTTGAATATTCCTTTATTTCCCGATCCACAGCCTTCTGGAATTCCTTGTCATCTGAAATCCGTCATGCCTCTTCCTTGTCCTCATTTAAATATCATCTTTACCAATTCCTTCTCACATCCCAAAATGACGTTATACAATAAAATAAATATTGTGAAATAGATTTTGACTGAGGTGAATGATTGATAAAATTTATTGTCTTAATTTTAAAAATCAACCCATGCTTATTTTATTTTATTTTTATCTTCATTTAAATAATGTTGTTTTTTTTTTATTTCGTTTTTTCTCAAAATTTTATTTTATTTTTACTTGTTTTAATTTAATTTCACTGAAGATACTGTATATATTCTTTAATATTGATTAATGTAATTTTTGGCCAGATGTAGTTTTAATTTTTTTTGTTCATATCTGTTATTCATAAGGGACCTTGTCCCAGAATAAAGTTTACTTTCTATCTATCTATCTATCTATCTATCTATCTATCTATCTATCTATATATATATATATATATATATATATATATATATATATATATATATATATATATATATATATATATATATATATATTGTGTCATTGGCGTTTTACTGTAATTTATGTTCTGTTGTAGTAATTTGTAAACTTTAAAAGGAGCCTTGTGTCCAATCGTAATTTTTCCTTTCATAGAACTTCTATCAGTTTTCACTCTTTGTTTTATCATTCTTTCTCCCACTTATGTTTTCTTCCTTTGGTCTTTCCACTCTACTAAGATAACCTCTTTTAATTTTGTCATCTCTGTTTCTTCTCCTCTTCTTGCCAAATCGTCAGATCATTTGCTCTTGATCAGCCCAAAATTATATTTATATGATGCCAAATTAATTATGTTCATAAAATCCTCTTCTGTTCAATTATCGTCCTATTTATCATATCTTTAAAATATTTCATAAGAATTACATTTTATAAAGAAAAAAAGACGTAAGAAATCCGGATAACTAGTCTTATTTAGTAATCTATTTTCGAATCTAAATTTTTCATATTAATAAATTTTCAGAAATTGAACTATTACAAAAATGAACTGAATTTTATTGAAATGAGGGGTTCAATAAGTTGTAATAATTATGTGATCGTTATTTCGAAAAATGTTATCTCTCTCCTCAGTCAACTTTAGAATTTATTAATATTTAAATATAATTATCCTCGTGTCTGTAAAAAATGTAATATTCTTTTTTTTTCAGTGCTAGTATTAATATATTGTGTCAGTATTAACATGTATAATTATTGATTAAATATACATAATTAGGAAAAACCTTATTTTTTAATAACCTGAAATATTATTTTATTGAATAAGATGATTGAATTGAATTTAACGAAATCATACTTCATAGTTGAGACTTTAATGTATATTTCATATTATATAAATATATATACAGTTTTTAAATGAATTTATCATATATGATAAAAATTGACTAAATATATATACACAAGGATAAGATAACCTTTTATTCAGTACATAAGAAGAGTACTTTTATTTATTTTTTTCTTTCGTTTATAATTTTATTTATTTATTTATTTTAATGTTTGATTTTAAATTCATTTAGGTTAAGACAGGAATTATGAAAAAAAAAATTGTATGAACCCTTTTAAAATTGTAATAAAGAAATATCTGGCGTTTCGTTCAGCTGTTTCCACGCGCTTCGATACTTCAAAAACTCATACTGTCGATTTATTTTACAGTATATAAAGTTCCAAAATTTTTTTTTTTTATTTCTTATATAGCCTCTCTGTCTTTATGTTAATAACATATGAATGAAAGTATGTGATCAAATCAAATTAATGTATTGGACTTATCGAATCGACTCAGTTAGTTCTCTGTAGGCATCAAGCTCTGAGTTCCCTTGTAAAACTAGTGAAAGTAGTTTCTGCCAGTTGAGAACCACTAGTTATTTTTAACATAAAAATTACAAAATAGTGAAACTGGCAATAATTTTTTTTGTTATTGCTATCGGCCCTGCTGATCTTACGTAATTTACTTTTTCTTTTATGATTGCTTTAAGGCTAGAAATGAAATTGTAGCGGTAAGAACGTAACTCTAGACCTGGGTTCTTGCAAAACCAATTTCAGAATAAATTGAATTATATAAAAAAAGCAATTGAAAATATGTATTACGAATATCAAATGTATTTTATTCGTAATGTCATGATTATGTAGCTCTTGATAACTTTTCAAAATTTAATTCATAAAATTAATAACATAAAATATTTTTACAAAAGATATGAATTATCTAAAAAAATTTCTCTAAATTAGTAAATATTACCAATTTCAAAATAATAATAATAAATTATGTATATACAAAGCGTTATTTACTTGGCTCAAAAGCTCGACTGCTTATTTTAAACAAAAATTAATATGTGGATTTTTGCTGTGTAAAGATTAATTCAATTTTTTTAAAAGCTTTTTTGTACTCTTTGAACGGTAATTGAAGCGGTTGATGGGAAAAAAGAATGCTAAAGTAAAAACTGTTTTGAAAAAAAAAACGCAATTAAAAATTGTATTTCTTTGCCTGTTTTTGTTTTAAATATTTATATTATTTAATGTAAAAGCAGTTTTAACTGCTCCATTGTTTATTTTTTTTTTCTGTTGGCATTACAGAAAAAAAATTTTCTATCTTGGGCTGTTTCATTTCAGTTATCTGCATGCAGTTCTATTGCATGTTTGTTGATTTGATCTATACATCTGCTTTTTCGTCATTCACGTGGTCTTTTGCCAATTATTGAGGCATTCATTGTCCTGTAGTGGCTTCCAGATGGATTGCTTCGAGCTAAATGACCTGCCCATCTTAACTTCCTTGCCTTCGCAACATGAGATATTGATTGACTAGTTTCTGTTATGTTATCTACTAATAAATAAATACAAGGAAGTGAATATACCTTAACGTTATGTAAGATAAATCATATTTAGCTCACCCTTATAAAAACGAGGCCTCTGTAATATTTTGGAATATCTTTTACCACATCAAATTAAATGATTAGAAAGGCGTTTTTAATCAAATCGACGTCATTGTATTATATAAGTAAAATTTTAATGGATAGAAGAATTACCAGCATAAGCAATTTTAAAACTTATGTTACTTATGTAATAATAATTCTATAATTATTTTGACTCTTTTACAAAATTATATAATTATCAGTTACGCCTTATAAGATTATTGATCTTATAAAGGAGTAGTAGGAGACCGATCTTTAAAAAATAAGTGATATCATTGTTTGATGATGAATTCTTTATTATAGACTAGGAACACAAGTTAATGTGTGTCATTACATCCAACCTAAATAGCAATATCTTATTCCAGTGTCACGATCTTCGGTGTTAGATTTCTGGATGAGATAGAGCCGTGCACGACCTAGGGTTGAAATATTCCACCAATTAGGTTCTAGTTTTGAGTTCAAATGAAGCGTTGATTTTGTTGGGCAAAAGCTAGGTTTGTTTATGTATCTTTGTAAGATCTGATATGGCTAATAGTTTATCATGTTTGTCCTGTAATTTATTTCCAGCAATAAATATGGAAATAATTTAGCCTGAAAACGAGAAGGTCTGTTTTAATTGTAAAATTAATCAACATAATAAAATGCTTATAATATTTTTCAATAAAATTAAAATTAAATAATTGTAATAAGAGCATCCAATTTGATTTATTACGAGGTTTCAGCCAAACACGTCATCATCAGTAATGATCTCAGTTTCCTTTATAATTGGTTAAATTACATTATTATTCAGTGATAAATATATATATATATATATATATATATATATATATATATATATATATATATATATATATATATATATATATATATATAATTTTACTAATCTTTCATGTGATTATAAAAACCTGATCTGCTCAATTTCAGAATTTCTGATCAATAACTGAAATGCTTCAGCTACATTTTGTTGTGTAATTTACTTTATAGATTGTCTAGTTTATTATAATCTACATGTTACCATAAACAGTTCTCCATTCTTAATTATTGCAATTTAAGATAAATACTTTATTTTAATTCACTCAGTAAATATTTTTATATAAATCAAACACATTATTATACTCGCCGCCTGTTCAATCATTTCTTATCCATCCAGTCCCTATGAAATTCTTAATAGATACTAATGTAAATATGTATATAAATTATTCGTTCGTTCTTCATTATTTTTAGTTATTCCTTTTTCAATTTTTTATTATTAACTGATTAAAATTAGAATGTAACTTTTTTTTTTTTTACTATCACTGTTTAATTACTGTATATTTTTATTTATGTATATCTGAGGCTCCTTAGCCCATATTTATGTCTTTCTGTATTATTCTTAAGAGACTAATAAATAAAGTATTATTATTATTATGCCAACATAACTATATTGACAAAGGGATTTTTTCAGCCTTATTTATTAATCAATTGAAATTTAAAATAAATAAAATCATTTAGCGGCACATTGCCATGTATGAATGGTATTTTCGTTGGGAAAGAAGTTCAGATTTGACCACTGATTTTATTATAAAATTGAAGCAAAAGAAAGTTATAATAATTAATTAGTACATTGGTTTGACAAATAAATAATATAATAAAACTTTTAATTTATGAATATGGTAAAACTTTTTATTACGGTTAAATAAAACAGTAATTTTTTTAACAAACATATCTTGTAGCTTACTACTGCATTTAAGTTTATTACAACTATTCTCGGAGAGTACATAACTTGAATCTTGAACATCTCCTACTAATATATCATTTTTTACAATAGCGTAACTATGATTTCTATGATGTAATCCCCAATTGTATTAATTGTGTAATTTTTTTTTTTTTTTTTTTTTATTCTCTCATTGTTCTGCAGTAAATTCACTTGAAAATATTTTTAAAGTCCTTAGTGATCTGACTTCTGTACTATGGAAATCAAATGGATGTGAAAATAGAGGAGAAAAGAACACTTTAAAAAATATATAGATGTATATAAATTTATTAATGCATTGAACCAAAACTTATTTATAAAGCTGCTATAAGAACTATTTACCTACCAATAAGATATATGTTCAAAAATAAAATAAACAATAGATAAGTTTAAAAAAATAAAAATATCTTTTTGTCTGCACCATTTGCTAGAATATAGAAGAAAGAAACGAGTTAATTATTAGTCCATTATTTCCTTACATCAAACTTTCATTTTAGTTTATCAGTCGTTAAATGTTATTTAGAATTTTTTTTTTATATTAGCACTCTGAGAACGACCTGTCATGTTGTTCAAACATAAAATACTTAAGATCTAAGATCTTTATGTAAATAGAAAATTCACCGTTTTTTCGAATGCCTGATTTATTTGAACGGTAACTTACTAGTCAATTATAATTTTGATGAATAAATGTTGAATATATTTTTACTTATTGCTACCTGGTGGTTTATTTCGCGATCTGGGTGAAAACTGAGGTTATGGAACGAAAGTCATGTTTTTTTTTTTTTTAGTAATTGGATGGTTGCTTCTACCGCAACCGCGTTTCCAAATTTCTTGAACAACTCGATACGATTTCAAATATATATTTTGGTTGTTTCCTCTCTTTTTTTTTCTTTTTTTTCATGAGAGACTTTACTTCTGTATTTGTTGAACCTTGGAGTTTCATGGTCCGACAAACCAGGTTACGACGTTCAAATTATTAAAACGTCAGCTCCTTCAACCAGAAATTTTGTTTAAGTTCAAATGTAATCATTAACTTATGCTACTTGAAGTATTTTTGGATAATAAGTTTTTTGGGAGGCGTACACAGATTATTTTTTCCTATTTTCAGACCTTTTTCGAAAATATACCTTTCACTTTCTACTTTTGCAGCAGAGATTGAAAAAAAAAAATATATATTTTTAATCTGTTTTGATATGACTCAAGTTGAGGTTTTACGATATTTTTATTCTTAAAAGCTTTTATTTTTAAGTAAATGACATATTAGAACCATGTAATTCATTTAATATATATTATAACTCGAATCTCAACTCAATTACTGTTTTTTTTCTCTCATTTAACGTAACGTTTTTTAGAACTTAAATAAATAAAATCATCACGAACTTGGAACTTGTTTAGAAAAAAAACCATAGAAATTTTATTTTAAATACTTTTTTTCCTAAACATGTCCACAGATACTGTTGAAACGTGATGTGATGTGTTTAAATTCGATTGAAAAATAATTGTTTTTTTTTTTTCTATTTCTTATCCCAAACAAAAAAGAAAAAGAAAATCCGTGGCCTACCATCTATTTTAAGTAATGATTTTAGAATTTTTATTTCTAATTCGAATGGTTGATGTTTGTTTTAATTAAAATCCATTACGATTAAATCTTATTACTATGGAAAAAAAATTCCAATATTAAAAGTTATGAAACATTGGTTCTACTAAATAAAGTTGATAAAATTTATTGATTTAAGTATAATTGGTTAACCTTGGTATGTAATTAATTTGTTTCGAAATTCTTAAATGGATGATTAAACGATTAAATTGAAAATATGGTAAATGATCTTAATTAAGATTATTTTTCTTAATTTTATGTTTTTAAAAATGGATAGTAAAACTACACTAAACTACCTTTATTGATTTTTTTTTTTTTGATGAATTACTTGTTTATTGATACAATCTGTATCAACACAGGACATTTATAATAGCGTTCAGAGAGCACATTCACAACATATTTACAAAATGAAAAAATAAATAAGGTAATTTCAAAATAATATACAGCGAAATAAGAACAAAATAAAATATCTAAAAATAAACATCTTGGTATTTACAATCGACCATGGGACCTCCGATAGATATGTAACAAATATGTCCCCCCACTTGTGGAGGGAAAAGCGAGGCTTCAGGAGATCTATGCGCTTCTCCCTCAACCACTTCACTTGTATTAAAAGCCAGTGGAGGCTGAGTAAGGGTGCTACAACCACAGACACTCAAGATTTGATTTATTAAGGGTCCAAAATTAATTTTGAAATTATTTTGTTCAAAATGGTTGTTTTCATTTAATAGGTAATTCTGGTACTAAAGCATACTACTTATAAGTTTTTACATAAAGTTTTACAGTTTGTTACTATATCATTAATTTCGTGTTTATGTTCTACTTGTCTAAACGAAATGGGTGATAAATCACAATTAACTAGACTATTTTAAACGTTAAGATTCGAGATATGTATGAATTATAGTAATGACTTGTCTAGAAGTGTATGCTAGATTTGTGTTACTTTATTTTTTTGTTTTTTTATTTATACTTTCCTGTTATCTATTCTTTTAAACTTAAGGAGATTAACGTTAATATTCAGTTTCCTTGAATGAATACATCTATGAAAATTTCATTTACATTTACAATTATTGTATAGGCCAACAATTTAAGAATGAAATTGGTGACTGAAGCTAAGGCTAGAAGATTATACTAAAATTTTATTTATCTATTATATTTTTTTAGCATTGTTTCTATACGCCGCTTATTTGATTATATGTTTATTGTTATTTTACCAATAAAGACCTGTACCATTACATTATATCAGGAAAAATAGAAAAAATTTTAGAATTTCTAATTCTTCAATTTTTAACTATTATTTGTACTAATTTTTTTTTTAAGATCAAAGAGTTTATTTGACATAGATTATAGGCAATTTATCTTTATGAATGATAGCTCGTCTTCGAAGGTTATTACCAATAATTGTATTTGGAATATTTTTTTTATAAGTAATACCATTAAAAATAATTATAATAATAAATAAATAAATAATTATAATTATATTTTTACGGTTTTGGTCAAGTAGGTTTAATAAATATGAGCTAGCGAAACAGACAGTAGTATAATCAATTTCTTGTTATTTCCAGAACATAAAATTGTTTAAATTGTACATGTATAATATTAATATTTCATTTCATTACGATTACAAAACATTAACTGTTTTGAAAATTAAGAAAACTGCGTACTGGTTTTATACAAAGAGATCATTCAACAAATAGAGTATTTCATATTTTAGCCTTGTGAAAAACACTTTTCTAAAAATAAGTAAATGGTTTTTAAACTTTTTTTTTCAATTCCATAGTGAAAGATATTACAATCTGTCACATCTAAGGACAATAGTAATAGTGATAGAAAAGTTGCTCATTCAAACTTTGTGTACAGTAAACAAACTTTTAAAAAAAGTTATTAAAATTCACAATTTTATAAACAATAATTAATGATAAGTGAATAAGTGAACATACTTTTGGTATGGTAAATAATATCCACATTATTATATTTTTTGTAGATTTTTTTATTGTTAATAAAACAAATAATCTTTTAGTTAAAAAACAAAACAAAATCAATTACCTAATGCTTCGAGCGGTTCCATACTCATGAATGCTTAGGTAAGAAGAATAGAATTCTGAGAAAATGCGAAGAAAGAAAGATAGGTCTGGAGCCAGGCACCCATATTTCATATTCTGGCCTTTTATTTGAATTAAGTAGCTCAAATAAAAAAATATATATTTATTTCTTTTTGAACATACAATCATCAAACACTTCTATTAATCCACTAAATATAGGTTTTACAAGTAAAAGGGATGTGAATATTTAGCCATTCCTAGAATTACATTTTTTTTTTTGCACTTACATATATTTATCCGCACCTGTCAATTATTATTGACAATCAGCAGATGTGCTGGCTTAGTAATGAGAGAAAAATAAAATAAAATAGAAAATAAATAAATAAAAAGGCTTGATAGGCATGAGGAATAGCAATACCCAGCGGTATCCCTTCCATGGCTTTTATTTACTAACGTTATTTAAGCAGATCCCTCATCCAGACCCTTTTCAGTCGTCATCTGGAGTTCCCGGGCATGCTAGTTGTGGCCATTTCTTTTACCAGCTGGTTGGAGTGCCCGTTTAACATGTTATGAAATCGTTTGTAGTACGTTCGTATGTGTTCATTGACTATCGGAACGTGTAGGTCGGTGTGTAAAGTGTGATTGTTTACGTACCATGGTGCTTGAGTGATTAGTCGTAGTATCTTAGACTGAAAAGTTTGAAGTTTTTTTATGTGAGTTGGTTTCGCAATTCCGTATATTTGTAGTCCGTAAGTCCAAAGAGGTTTTAAAAGATACGTGTAAATACTTAGTTTCTGTCTTGCTTTTAATTTGGAATGTACTCTTAACAATGTATGTAACAATTTTAGTCTTAGATTTAATGTGATTCGTTTTTCTTCACATGTGGACCCCATGTCATTCTCCTATCGAACGTAAGGCCTAGGTATTGTACTCTGTCTGTTTGTGGAATCGGTATGTTGTCTAAGTATACAGGGGGGCATGTTTCTAGAATTACATTTATAATGTGATCTTGAGAACTTGGGAATCAAATTGGAGCAGCACTTTTAAAGTTGTACTTCCTATTCTAACAAGTCATTTATTAAAGGTATCATTATTTCGTCCATCTCTTAATTGGAAATGGGCCTGGAAGAGGAAAATGATTGTAATATAAAATTTCATTTTGCATTTTATATATTTATTTGTATTTAATCTAATTGAAGTAATTTGGCTCGGTGCATCTGTGTATACTGACTTCTATCAGGGATGGGATATCAAAGACCCTACCGGTATTATAAAAATTTATGAAATATGAATATGAATATTGATTCTTTACTGAATAAGCGCATCAAAAAAGATGTCATTTTCCTCTTAAAATTAATTAATAGTAATATTAATTGTCCTATCTCCTTAGTAAATTTAATTTTCTAGTCTCTACCTATCTTTGTAATCCTCAGCTTTTCCAGAAATTTCATGGAACCAATTACGCTTTCTATTATACAATAAATCGGATTAAGCGAAATACTAATTTATTTGCATGGTATATAGATTTATTCTACCATTTGTGGCCTTGGTTTGAAAAAGTTCTTAATCACGAATTTTGGCAAATTGAGTTTACTGAGTGAAAAGGGTCTCACGAGCGTTATTTATTGTTATTTATTAAATTTTAAATTACTTAAGTGACCATATTTGTTTGTCTATGTTCATAGGACTATGTTACTTGCTGTGTGTGCGTTCTAATTTTCTGGTGCTAAAACTTTGGCATTCGAATACTATATATATATATTTTGGACATTGTCTTATATTGAAATATGTATATATAATATATTGTATAATTCTAATTGTATGTATTAGTATATTATAGTATTGATATTGTTTGTGCTGTGTAATAAGGAAAAAGAATTTGTATGCCCCAAAAAAAAGTATTGATGAGTATGCTGTGTATCGAGCAACCCTATATAGTAGGGCTGCATTGCTTTAAATAAAGTATTTCTCTCTGGCCATCACTAACGGGTCCAGGATTTAATTTCGGGGAAGGGGCTTCAGACCGATGATTTTTTTATTTCATTTTTTACATATATTAGGATAATTACATTGGAAGAAAGAAAGAAACGAACTACCTATATAAATGGTGTTTAAGTGATTCTTTGTAAGTCCTATTAAATGTAATTAAACAAACAATAATACTTTTAGAGATTTTTTTTATAAAACATGGTTCAGCCCGAAAGCCCCCCCCCCTCTCTTCGTAGATCCGCCTGTGTTGGCCATAGATAGTCGATATCTCTCAACTACCCGCTAAATTCTATATGAAACTGGCAAGATGAGTATATATTTTTTTTTATAACAATAAGATTCATATATAATTCCTAGCGCCTTTCTAAAACGATAGTTTAATTTTAATTTTTTTTTTTCATACCAGACTGAAACGAAAAGAAACCGCTCGACGATTCCTATTACTTCAACACTTACTAGACAAACTATCTCAACTTCTAATTGATTACAAAATACTCATATACATGACTATAATAAGGCCTATTTGGACGTACGGAGTTGAGCTATGGGTCTCCACTCAATCATTTAATTTCTTTCGTATCCAATCCTTACAATACAAAATCCTTCGTAAAATTCTCAATGCTCCCTACTTTGTTAAAAATAAAACCATCCATAATGACCTTAATGTTTCTTTTGTTTCAGATCTGGCCCAATCCAGATACCTATCCTTCCATAATAAACTTTAGAATCATCCCAATCCCTCTCGTTTCTAACCTTGCTTCCTCTTCAATTCTTGATAACCCACCGAGGCGTCTGAAAAGAAGATGACCCGCGATCTTCTAATGTAAACATATCATTAGAGTGCTACCATTGGGTAGTTACTGAGCAAGTGTTTTCATGTCATTATATCCATATGTTCAAATTTACTAGATGTATTAATATAATACAGTTGTAAATATCATTAAGAAATAATAAATAAATAAAATTAATTTTTATATTATTATTTTTTTATTTAACTTCTCTGCCTTTGGATCATTAGACGATTCAGCTCCTGGTAGCCCTATACGATTTCGCCATAACGGGTTTCTCCAATTTATTGATTGTATTTTTTCCCGTCCCATCCGAAAGATTACTGCGAATATCTCGAACATCTGTCAGAGTGGACCACACTAGGAGATGCAGGTCGTATATCTCATAATCCCTACGCAGAGGGCTTTCCATCAATTCAATCCTATGCAAGTCCCTTTGCAGATAATCGTGTCCAGTTGTCATGCGGAAATTCGCCTCATATACTTTCCTGCTTCTAGTTTCTTTCCTCGGCCGCTCTGTTTAATAATTTCTATATTTTCTCTGCTGCCTGTTCTTTTTGCCAATTCTTGACCTCTAATATCGATGGTAGATGTCGAATATCGGAATGAAAAAATCGATATTTCGATAATATCGAATAACGATAGCCATCCTTAATTGATATAGTTATTCGATCGAAATGGTATCCAAACAAAATATGCAATAGTGTAAAAATCTGTATTATGACTAATGATAATGCTGGAGATTGTGCTGGAAACCTACAGAAAAATTGTTCTGGAAATTTCTGAAACTTTTCCCTAGTTTCGCAAGTGATGTTACGTGCAGTTACTGTAACTATCCGCGTGCTGATCTGTCTTCTCCAGAAAGTTGCTGATTTGGATATGCTGATTGCATACCCTTCACTCAGGTGAGCACGAACCGACAGTAATGCCATCATTAGATACGCGAACCTTCTCTACTCCTCTTAATACCCTTATTTTTAGATACATTATTTGTTTTTAGTTATTGTTAATTTTTCTTAGCTTGATATTTTCTTTATTATTTATACCCCCTAATAATTGTTTTTGGTTCAGAAGTATTAAAAAAATTAAGAGGTAGAATCGTAATACAAGTTTCAATGAGATGTTTGTTTGTATGTTGGGGTTCAAATCGCAAAAAAATCGAGGTCATCAACGCATGGAAATTAAATTTTTAAATGATTTTATTTAACAAATTGTTTGATTTTAGTAAATCTAACTCTAACTTTATACTGTCTTCTTCATTACTTAAAATGTTAGATATTGGAGGTGTAAGTCCTAGACTTGATATGTAAAAAGAACATTTCTGTGAAATGTGCCAGATTGTAAGTGTATTATTGCAGTGTGATGGTGGCTGTTTGCTAATGAGATTTGAATGGGTTAGATTGGTGTGGTCTATTATTAGTCTCGTTAAGACAACCTCTTCTCTGCTAATATGACTATTCGATGTTGATCACGGTTGTATTCTTTTTTTTTTTAATATCATTTAATTTGCTTGGGGGACTCTCATTCCAGCTATAACTTATTTATTTTTTATGAGGAAGATTTAAATCTTGCGGCGTTACAAGCTCCTCGGCCAGGAATAATATTTGAGGAGATGTTTATGAACGATGTTGACAATATTTTTATTGCCGTTTTAACAACCCAATTTTTTATATGATATTACACCAAGTGTTTTGTGTTTTATTTTTTAGTTCATACCAGGCTGAAACGACAAGAAACCGCTCGAAGTTTCCGAATACTTCAACACCTACTAGACCAACGCTCTAATCTTCCAATTAATTACAAAAGACATATATATGACTATAATACGGTCTATTTGGATTTACAGAGTTGAGCAGTGGGCTTCAGGAAACCATCAAATCTCTCTCGTATCCAATTGTTACTATCTAAAGTCCTCAATGCTTCTTACTTTGTTTCAAATAAAATCTTCCATAATAAACTTCAAAAACCATTGCAACCCTCTCGTTTCTTAACTTGCTTCCTCTTCAATTCCTGAGAACCCTCGGACGCTTCTGAAATGAAACCGTGATCTCCAAATGTAGACATATTATTAGAGTGCTACCAATGGATAATTTCTCAACAAGTATCTTCTTGTCATTATATCTATTTGTACAAATTTACTAGATACATTTTTTTCTACAGTTGTAAATATCATGAATGAATAATAATAAAAAAATGTAATTATTTATAAAATTTGAACTTAAAATAAAAATGATAAAAGTTTTATAAATAAGCCATGTTATGAACATTTAAAAAAAATAATAATCCTCAATTCTCTATCGTCTGAAAGTAATTGCATTATTAAATTTTAAATAATAATCGATTCTCTAACAACAAATTTATTTTATTTATTTATTTATTATATTCTCTTAAACTAGTTGCCCTAAGATTAGACCTATAATTTTCTTGATCCTTGTACCACCTTTGTTTTCTTCGTTGATTGATGATCAAAGAAATCCAAATTTAGCATCTAGCCTTTCAAAATAATTTGTTTTGCATTGAACAGTGGTTCTATTGATAATTACGAGCTGATAAAATGTCTATAGATATTGTAGCTGAAAATGTATGTCCATAACAAAAAAAAAAATATATATATATATATATATATATATATTCTGGTTATTATTGGAAAAAAAGTAACGCTGATAAAGGTAAGTTAAAGCAATTTTTTATATTTAAAATAAAAAATATTTGAGAATATGTAAATATTCTTCTGGTTTTTATTTATAACTAAGAAGGCCTAAAAAGTAAATGTATAAGTTAATTTTTAATAAATTTGGCCTTAGGCTTTGGCTCAATGTATTTGTCAAGGAATTATTTCAATTTGCTTATGATAGTTCAAAGAGCAATTTTCCCTTCAGTTTTTGGCACATTATTATTTCTTAATAATGTAGAGATAGTTGACCGTGATATAAGATGAGAAGTTTATGGGGGGGTGCGGTCAAATGAATACTAAATTTCAAAAAAAAATTCCCATTATTATTATTTTTTATTAACCTTTCACCTTACCTTCAATAAAAGTAAAATTGTATGAATAATTTCATCTTATATCGGGATTATAAAAATAAAAACCTCTTAAGATACGTTATCAGTTGTGTTACCTATGTTATACATCAGTGTTTCGAAAGTTGTTCAACTATGGCTGTCGAAGAAACTTTTCTTAATGCTTTGAGAGCCCTGTTGTTGTGAGTGTTTTTATTATTTAATATTTAGCATTAATTTTCTCAACGATCGACTATTTTAATATTTTTTTTTTTTCGTTACGATGTATTTTATCACAAATTTGTAGTGATACATACATCTTATCTATCACGTGCTTTTATGTTTTAAAAACTCCGAAAAAAAAACATTTACACACTCGTTCAAGTTCAGGATTGAAGTAGTGTTTTTTCGTTTACAATTATATGATTGATGAAAGTTATCCAACTTTTAACCAAGCTATCCTTACTAATTAAATCTTTAAAAAAAAAAGTAATATTAACTATTTATTGACTGAAATAAGAAACTAAAAATATAATACTAACAGCATTAGTTACCGTAGTGTGTATAAAAAGTCATCAATGTATTATACAAGTAAATTTTGAGAATATATGTTTTTTTGTCAGTACAAAAGATATTCAATACATGAAATTTTCTAAGATCAGTTGTTTCTACTCTTCTGTAAATTATTTTAAGTCATCGCTCTATAGATCTATAGATGGCACCAAATTTGTATTAACTAAATTCGTTATAAATCTATACTCCAATTAGTATACTCGCAAAAAAAAAAAAAAATATATATATATATATAAAATTATACGGTTTATACAGCTGATATCCCAACCCATCCTAACACTGTCATCACTACGTATGCTGATGACACATGTATCCTGTCAGTTAATAATGATCCAACAATTGCATCCCAAACGCTTCAATCACACATCACAAACCTTGAAGAATGGTGTCAAAACTGGAGGATTAAAATAAATTCCATCACATCACCTTTACCCTTCGTCGTAAACCAATGACTTGCTGTCCTATAGTATCCTTTAATAACACCCCACTTATCCCTGTAGAACAAATCCGATACCTAGGACTCCAGCTGGACAAACGTCTCACTTGGAATCCTCATACAAGACTGAAACGACAAGAAACTGCTCGACGTTTTCGCTTACTCCAACACTTACTGGACAAACGCTCTAAACTTTCAATGAATTACAAACGACTCATATACATGACTATAATAAGACCTATTTGGACTTATGGAGTTGAGCTGTGGGCTCCACTAAACCATCAAATTCCTCTCGTATCCAATCTTTACAATCCAAAATCCTTCGTAAAATCCTCAATGCTCCTTACTTTGTCAGAAATAAAATAATCCATAGAGACCTCAATGTTCCATATGTTTCCGATTTGGCCAAATCCAGATACCTATCCTTCCATAATAAACTTCATAAGCATCCGAATCCTCTTGTTTCTAACCTTGCTTCCTGTTCGATTCCTGATAACCCTCCGAGGCGTCTGAAAAGGAGATGGCCTCGTGATCTCCTCATGTAGACAAATTATTAGAGTGCTACCAATGGGTAGTTTCTCAACAAGCGTGTTTCATGTGATAATACTCCTATGTACACATTTACTTGATGTATTCATACTAATACAGTTGTAAATATCATAATAAAAGTTAAAAATATATATATATAAAATAAATAGTTTAAAGTATAATTTAAATGTTCTTATGATGGTCGTTATCAATCAAAGTTCTGAGCTACTTAACGTAAAAAAAATCTGTTGTCAGTCTAATTTTCTCAGGCTTCAGTTCATTAAAACATGAGGTCGAATGTACGAAATGAAGGTTTTAAATATAAATAGCATATTTAAGTTACACCTACGTTCTAGGTAACCCGTGAGAAATGTTATACTGAAAATATTACTTTAAATTATCGATTTTTAATATTTTTACTATTTCTTCGAAAATAGCTCTAACGATTTTGATTAAAATCGGCATTTCTTTAATTTTGTTGGCATTAAATTCATTACAATGCAGGGCTTAAATGCCACAAAAATTATTCCTCTAATGTTCCTTTTACCTGAGCGTATATGGATTTAGCGCTCATACTCATTCTCCACTGGCTTTTAAACAGTGATGCGGCTGGGAGAAAAACGCTGGGATTTCCTAGAGCCTAGGCTGAATGTAAATATTGTACGTTGGAATTAATATGTCAAGTATTTTTTTTTCTTTCTTTACTATTCTTTGAATGTATTGTTTTTTTCTTTTTACAATTTTTTTCTTCTTTATATTTTTACTTACATGTTTTTTTCTTATTTTATTTATTTTGTCTTAATTATATTTTAAATTGTATATGAAATGTACGAATGTAAACATAGAGCCATTATGCTCAATGCCCTAGATTGTGGCATATCTTATTATTTTCTTCAATAAAAAAACTTCTTAGTTAGTCTTCTTGTCTAATGTTCCTTTTAATTTTGTTTATTAGGAAAAATTGAAGGTTTCTGATTGTTAGTAGTAACACAAAATAGATATATATGAAAAATGAAATAATTTGATAATTAACTACAGAACAAATGAGAGACTTATTCTGAAGTCCTAAGGGAGATTATTTTGTAATGAGGTATATGAAATATTACAAATTTTCTCTCTCAAAATGTCTTTTATTTTACATTTGGAATTTTACATCCCATCTTCAGACGATAATATGAAAATGTTTTTATATACTACATGTTTTTATGTATGAAATTATTATTAAGTTGATAATCTGACATATTATATTTTATCCTCTCACATATCCATGAAATTTGTCATTATTTTTAATGTATAATAATTCCTAAAATGAGAGGCCCATTTTGGCAGTTTGAAAACCATTAGAAACATGAATGTCTAACATCATCAAGTTTTTAGAAGGTAATTGGGAGTGAAAATGGTAATTAATAATGTCTACTATTACATTATTAAATGCCAAAAAAAGATTCCATAGAAAATAGACGGAATTTGCTTATAAAACAGGTAAACAACTATATATATATTTAAACAGAATTTCGATCATCTTTTACAAAGCATTGTGAGTAGGTATAATTTTTTGTTGTTTTTCTTACCTTCTATACTTTCTATTTATGAGATTGTATTTTATTTAAAAGCATTTAATCTTTTACTTATATATATATATATATTTCTTTTTTTTCTGCTCCTAATCTATTGCCTCGTAGGTAGATCACAATAATTGTCTATTTTTCACAATATCTTCATGTGTTTTCACTTAAACGTCTTCAGAAAATATGTAAATCATTTATTTACTCTAGTTTAAAAAAAAAAAATATTTTATCACTAAAATTGGTTGCCCATAAAACTTATTTAGCATTTCTTTAATTTTATTTAGTTATTTGTTTTTTGTAGAAATATTGTAATATTGTAACCTTAGATTCGTCTGCTTTCCTTAATATACCGTCCAAAACTATGTCTATACTCATTTTATTACTTAGATTTTTGTTACTCTTTATTATAATAGGTCATCTGGCCAAATTTATTGTCAATTGGTTTGAACAATATTGTTATTCTTAAGGGACCTAGTCTCAGAATAAAGATGATTTTCTATTCTATATTTATATTTAGCTTGATAAAAAAATACATAGCTCACAGTATTTTTATCATTTGTATTAATTGTTTGAAATTTCATATATAATTTTTATTTATGTTTAAAGTTTTAAAGATTAATCTATTTTGAAAGTGGGGTGGTGTTATATTATCTCAGATCTTTTCAATATATAGTTGTTCTTTTTCTGGTTTACTTTACTACTATTTTTTATTTTAATTACTGTTATCAAGAATATATGGCATGACACCAGTCTAGATTCGAGTAGGTGTATTTGTATGTAACCAAGTGCGTTTGTTTATTATTCCTGATAACTGTAGTTTTTTCCAAACATTTCATTAGACATGATTTGAAACTCTTTCTCAAGAACTGAAATAATAAAAATATTAGTTTGACGAAGATAAGAGTGATAAAAGATGTCCTATATTGCACTCGTGTTTACATCTCTCTTGAGTGAGTCATTGAGTTATAATCACTCAAATGTCGTATCAAAATGTCTAATATTATACTTATCGAAGTTTAAATGTAAACAAATATAAATTTAATATTAATTATTTATGAAGAAAATTATAATCTACGAATATTACTTATAACAATAATTAATAGTACAAATTGGCTTTAAAAAATAATTAATTCCTGTTTCCTTCAAATGAATAACTAAATTTAAATTATATTTGATTACTAAAATATCCATATTTAAACAATAAAGAAACGAAAAAAATATGTACTATTATATTTTATTTAATCAGTTATTGTCAACGTTTTTAAAATTATTATCATTAATAAAATTCATTATTGTAGTAAATAATTTTAAAGTCTTTGCCCTTTTAGCATGTAATTTGTTATTATCTTAACGTAATTTAGAATAAGTCTATCAACCCATTTTCTTCGAGATAACAAGAAATGAAAAATTATAACATTAACACTATAATCTCTTTTTGTGATTTTTTTTTTTTTTAATCTAGGAAAATGTCTAGTTAATATTGTTACAATTAAAAAAAAAATTCTGACAATTCAACCCATTTAAATATTTTATAAATTTAATTTAATGTGATAAACGAATACTTTTTTTTTTTTAATAATTCATATTATGATTATGAATTATACGTTAAACGAAATTTCAGACTCAATTAAAAAAATGGCATGCATAATATATATATATATATATACATACAACAACAAAGTGAATATAGTAATAAAAACCTTCATAATTGCTTTCATATAAAATAAAAACTAATAGCTGGGAAGAATTGGTCTTGATAATTCTATTGGAAAAATCCACAACCACTCAAGGCAATTACGATATGAGTACTTTTCTCATCTCGGCCCAGTTACTAAATATAATCGTCCAATAATTTAAGATACTTAGGTAGATAGATCATCATGTTTGGTATTATATAAACATATATATATATATATATGTATTTTATGTAAATACAGCTAATCTTTTATGTAAAATTACACATTATATATAAGACCATATTCACATATAGCTCATGACCTGAATACTTATTATAGATTCGACTTTCCTTTTCTCTTTTTTTTTTTTTTTTTTTTTTTTTTCTGTTTCAACAGAAACAGATTTTACTGTTAAGAAGAATATACATTTATTTTTTCTGTATTTTTTATTTTTTCTAAAAGGGTTTATTTATGTTTTAACATCGTAAATAGTTTTAAGTATCTTAGTATGGTTTCAAGAGTTTTTTATATAGATTTTTATATTTTATTTTGTATATAGTATGTATAACCAATATTTTTTTTCTTTTCTTTTCTTTAATGACCTATCATTATCTTAATTTGTTATGTTTGTTTTTATCTGGCCAGATGTAAAATTTTAATTTCTGTACTTTTTTGTTATTCTGAAGGGACTTCGTCCCAGAATAAAATTATTTTTCTATTCTATTTCTATTTCTATATCTTTTTTCTTTTCTACGTGACCCTTTGAAAGGACCATTTATTTGTTGGTACATCCCATGCAAATGCATATTATGTACCTTAACTATAACACTTTACGGAATAACATAAAACCAGATGTTGAAACTTTTTTAAAAAGTTGTATTTTATTCTGAGAAACATTTTAGGGTAAAGGTTTGATTTTAGCAGTTTCTGTGAAACTCAAGGAACTAGGAAAAAAGTTCTTAAAATATAAGTTCTAAGGAACTTTTCTTTGAATAAAGTTTCAGGCCTATCGTAAATATTTAACTTTAAGTTACTCAAGTTCTTAAAAAAGGATTTTGTTAAGTGAAAAAAAATACAATAATTGAGCATAGATTAGAGTTACGATTTTCGTTAAATAAATTATACATGATTCTAATGTGTTTTTCGTTTGAGTAGCTATGAATAAAATTCATTTTTTTTAATGATTTTTTTTAGTGAAATCGACATAGCTTTTAAATAGAAGTTCTTTAAAACCTGTTCTTGAAAAGATGCAAGGGAAAAAGATTTCGTTGCAAAAGAACTGAAAAACTATCGATAGTAAAATTTCCGGTGATACCGAAACTTTTTAAAATAAAAGATTTATTTCTGTTTCAAGCCCTGCATAAAACTGTATTAGATACATACTTCTTCTTACGGTAGTATAATCATAATTAACATAAACATAAATAAAACTAAAGTTACAAACTTTAATAAACTGAAAGCTTCTTAAAATTACATTAGCTACAATATAAATAACTATAATTGTACATTTTCTGTATAAACTTTATATATATTTTTTTTCCTTGAGTGGCATATATGCACCGCACCGCTGCTATGAAGGCTTATTGTACTTTTTATGCATTACCGTACTTCACAGAGTTTTGTTAGTTGTTCATAATCTAAACTGTTGATGAATTTTATGAAATATTCTCGAAAATTATTGTGCAATTCAAATTCATATATTGGTCAGTTTTTCAGATTAGCATTGCCATAATCAATCTAGATCTACCCTTCTTATATAATTGACAGTCATTGATTATATGTTGAAAAGACTGTTATTATCCCTCCAGCTAGCTAAGTACCGTCGCTAATTAAATTGAACCTTTTTAAGTATGATTTGGTCTGTCCCTGTTCAATTAAAATCTGTGTTAGTTTGTAATTCGTAGATTTCTGTATGCTGTTTTTTGTCATTTGTCTAATAAATCTGTGCAAACTGTGTATCTATGCCACTCAGAGGAAAAAAATGTATAAAGTTTATACAAAAAATGTACAATTATAGTTATTTATTGAGATATATAAGTAAGAATGTTTGTTTCAGTGATTTATTCTCGCATTCATTCCACTCACATCATTACATCAGACAGTATCCCGCATTATCTTATTCTCCATAAGAGTTGTCATATTATATTATTTATTTTATTATTAGTAAAAAGTTTAATTTCAGTATCAGACTAGGCTCTTCCTAGAGGAGATTTCAAGGAATAGTACAATAATAACAAAATAACGTAATATGACAAGTCTTATGGAGAATAATATGATGCGGGATACTGTCTGAAGATGGAATATAAGTGGATTCCGAAACGTTATGATGTAATGATGTAATTGAGTGGAATGAATGGGAGAATAATTCCCTGAAAGAAATATTCTTACTTATATACCTCGAAAATAAGCATCTCCCTTAGGAACAATGAAGAATAGTTATTAATATTCTAGCTTATGTAATTTAAGAACTTTTCTGTTTATTAAAGTTTGCAACTTTAGTTTTATTTATGTTTACGTCAATTATGTTTGTACTTCCGTAAAAAGAAGTATGTATCTAATACAGTTTTATGCAGGGCTTGAATAAATAAATTCATTGAAACTATTGTGAGTGAATACATCCTTCATTTAAACTTAAAATTGAATTTTTCCTGATATCATATTCTATAAAAGACAGTGGGGTCTTATATATAATAAGACCTTTTGTACTGACCTATTCATCTTTGATGACGTCAATATAATACACTTACACTAAATTCCTTTTTCTAGTTTATTAAGGGAGTTTTATAATTCGTGTTTTATACCAAAATATATGAAATGTGAGGCAAAACTTAGGCATATTGAAAAATATTACTTAATGTCATGTCACTATTACAATACTGGCATTTTTGTTGCGTTCCCTTTGTAAAGGGGTAGGCATCTAGTGTGTCCTATCCTTAGTCTAGTTAGTATTTTTCCATATGTATGTGTTAATGTTATTTTTTGGGCACTATACTTTTTTTTGTGCATGAGAAATGTAAAACTGTTAATGTTACGTTATTGTATTTATATATTAATGTTTAAAGAATCGAATTATTGTTAAAAAAAGAAACGAAACAAACATTACTTACCCTACCTGTTCCTGGCTTATTACCATTTGCTTTTAGTTGAGCAGGTCGCTCCTTCGACTCTTTTTCAGCATGTATTGTCTATCATATGCATTGTGCTCATGTATAATAAGCCTTTCAGTGTACCATTGTAGTATGCCATGGAATGGTTTGCATTAAGACAGTAGATGCTCATTTCGTGTTTACAAAAACTGGAATAGAAGGATACAAAAGAAATGTTAGAGATATTATAGATTGGAAAATTTGTAATTAGTCTATTGTGAGAAGTTGATACCTAATCTATTGATAGTTTCACATTATCTAATCATTTGATAATTTCACTTCATTTAATCTCTAACATTTAATATTAATCACATCTGTACTTTTAAGTTCTATTAATTCTGCTTGTATATTTATTAAGCTGTAACTATTTGTTAATTTCTTATATTCACTGTAAACTATTGATAAACTGTATTTGTCATATGTAATTTTGTAATTTGAGTAATACTATTAGTTGATTAAAAACTTGTAATATAAGGAGAAAATGACCCTGGTGGTTGTCCTAAACATTTTATAAATAAATAAAGTACTGATAGTTTCAGCCTATGTTTTGATAGTGAATGCCTTGCTATAAATCAAAACAATCTTTGTCTGGAGTTTAAGAATTATATCTATTTTTCTTATAAAAGTACTCTGTCATATTTCTTTTTAATGTTGACCAAAGTATTAAATTTTGTCTAAAGGTTCAATATCAGGATATTGAAAAAGTAAATTAGTAAAATTGAAATGAGAAATAGCTATGTGAAAAAAAATGCTCATTAAGCTAAAAAATATATTCAAATTAAATTATTACAAATTAGTCCGTGGTAAATACCACTTTTTATCGAATTATTAATATGCTCCTGAAACTTCGTAACCGTTAACTTCGTCTTCTCATCTTATCGTAACCTACAACTATTTTATTTTCAAAAACTCTTA
The DNA here is from genome assembly GCA_928085145.1 of Nezara viridula. NCBI lineage: Eukaryota > Metazoa > Arthropoda > Insecta > Hemiptera > Pentatomidae > Nezara > Nezara viridula. Next base: position 120,635,116 of record OV725081.1, on the reverse strand, counting down.
GGATTGGGTTATTTTCAATCTGGAAGGGCGCAAACTTAGTATATTTAATTATGGACTAAAAACTCGTAAATACCCATTTGCTTTCTACATTGATCGTGAGATAATTTGGTTACCAAATCAATTAAAAAGGTTGCATACAAACATATTGGCCCGTTTGTCCTATATAATCTCGTTATTTTCAAAATTTGGGGTCGTACGTCACGCCAAACGGCTCAATATTTTTAAAGGTCCACCTTTTTTCTCGATTTTGTGATCAAATTATCTTGCAATTCAAGTAGAAAGCAAATAAGTATTTAAGAGTATTTAGTACCTAATTAAATAGACAAAGTTTGCCTCTCTTCAGATTGGAAACGCCCCAATTCCAAGAGTTTTCTTATATAAAATAGTTGTTGGTTACGAAGAGATGAAACTACTTACGAACTTTTAGGCGTATGTTAATAATTTGATAAAAAGAGGTCTGTACCACGGACTAAATTTAAATTTAGACCAAGAATTTTTCTTATTAAGATATCTTCGGAAAAATTAAAACTCTTGAGTTGAAGCAAGTTAAATTCCTGGGTACAATCAGAAATAAATTAATATATCCGAAGTTGCCCGCATGGTGAAAGTAGATAACTTTTGTAATTTTAACTAATCTTATCTAGCCCTCTCCAATTCTAATAAACTCTGTAATAGTAAATATTAGTTTTTGATAGTTTGTTGAGTGTTTTTTTTTTAATCTAAAAAGAAGCTGCTGTTGTATTTGGGTGTATTTGTTTTTTAAATAGATCTTTATCACTACACTCCCAAAAGGATCTTGGATTAAGTACTTCATAAGAAACTACCGTTTGAAAGCAACGATTATGCCAGAAGGCTCAAACATTATTTGAATCGAGAGTTCAAGAAAAGTTGTAGAAGTGTGGTAATAATTGGGCAGTAGTAACGGACTCAAGGAGTGCAATCCTAGCCATCGAAGATAACCAACAACTACACTGGCAAGAACTATTAGAAATATCTGTTTATAAGTTAATCGAAAGGGGAAAAAAACTAAAGTTCTTCAAATTCCTTCACATAGTGGAATTTTCGGAAATGAACAGGCAGGTAAAGCAGCAAGATTTTTTATATCATATAAGGAAAGAATTGCAGATGGTATGGCAGAACAGATGGCACCAAAAATAAGCGAAATTAAAATAAATAAATAGCCACTGTTCCTAACAGAAAACATGTAACAGACTCTCTAGAAAAGAAGAGACAGTCGTTTGCCGATTGAGAATTAGGCACTGTGAATTCTCAAATGCCTATTCATTAAGAGACTGGACTCACCAACACGCAAAAGCTGTAAAGTGGAAAGAACAGTCCAACGCATCATCCAAGACTGCCCTATATTTAAAAATATGATGTACTTCAGAGCCTAAAAGGAACCCCCACTGACAATGAAAAAGCCTTGGAAAAAATATTGACATTTTTAAAAATGATAAAATTCTTTAACATAATATATCTATAAATGAAGGAGATAGTCCGGGATGGCGGTCATAAAAAGGCTAAATAGTGACCAAACTATTTTATTAAACGTTGGCTTTTAATAAAATAGTTTATCCACAATTTAGCCTATTTATGACCGCCACCCCGGACCATCTCCTTCCTTTATAATACAACGGTCAACTATTAAATATAGAATATATATATATATATAGTATTAAACAAATGTTATTTGAAACGTCGAATATTTACTTTTATATTGTGTTACTAGTGTCGCAATCACTTTTCTTGAACTTTTGATTTAAATATTTTTTAAATCTGATTTACAGATTTTTGTTCAGTGGTTACATTTTTTCCCCTATGCCATTATAATCTTGTTCTAAGTTTTTTTATGTACCTCTTGTATATTTTCAGTTTCGCAATCAAGTTTGTACATAGTGTTTTATTAAACTTTGAAATCTAATGCTAATATTGCTAATTTGATAAAAATTAAGTAATTGTGGATTACCATCACTGCAGTTTAACTTAGGGAGTTGATGTTAACAAACGTACGTTACACGGATTTTAATTTTTTTTTCTATCATCGATGAAAACCACAGCTATTAAAAGTATTAATAAAACTTTATCGTATCTCGATGTTGTTTATTTCTGAATTTATGATGATATCGCCATTCAAACCAACTAATTGAGTTAATGACAAAGACGCCGCTAGGCATTGAGTAGACCTATTAATGGTGCATCAAGAAGCAATTATTTTCAAAGCTGATTCCTTCCCAATGAGCAAATAAAAGGCTACTCAGGGAATTTATTTCCTAAATTATACCGCAGCGATTGTTCCTAATTATTTATTGTGTTCATTGTTCATATTATTCGATTACATTTATTTCGTCCCATATGCAGTTCTGTAAATACAAATAGATATAGGTCGAAAATATTAAACCTTTGATATGTTAAGCTTAGACACATAAACAGTGATTAATGATCCATCAATCGCATCCAAAACTCTTCTCTCATCATAAACCTTGAAGAATAGCGTCAAAACGAGCTAATTAAAATATATTTAACAAATCTTATTATATCAACTTTGTCCTTCGTCGTAAATCTATGACTTTCTGCCCTACAGTATTCTTTAATAATCTACCACTTATTGCTGTTTAATCAATTCGATACTTAGAACTCCACCTGGACAACCTCACTTTGATTTTTTATACTAGTCTGAAACGATAAGAAACTTCTCCAAATTTCCAACTACATCAGCACTTACTAGATAAATAGTCCAAGTTTCCTGTTAATTACAAAAGACTCATGCATGACTATATAATAAACACTAATTGGATTTACGGAGTTGAGCTTTGGGACTACACTAAATCATCGAATTCTTTTTGTATCCAATCCTTATAATTCAGAATCTCTCGTAAAATCCTTAATGCTTAATGCTTCCTACTTTGTCACAAATAAAGTCATTCGAAACGACCTTAATATTCCATATTCCGATTCCTATCCTTCCATAATAAACCTTGGAACCACACGAACCTCCTCGTTTCTAACCTTACTTCCTGTTTGATCTCTCATAAAATCCTCCGAATTATCTTAAAAGAAGATGACTTCATGATCTACTAATGTAGAAATAAGTCTTTTCATGTTATTATTCATCACTTTTTATTAGATGTATTTTTACTTTAGTTCAGTTGTAAATTTCATGAATGAAAATTCCTAATCAAGTTTCACCAACATTGCATTGAAAACTGCGTAATTTGCAGTGACATGCAGGAAGTATTTATGAAATGGTGTTATCCCAAGAAAAAGGGAAAGAAATAGATTTTAAAATATTTTATTCATATATAGTTAGGCAATTGTTTTCAATACGGAATATTGTCAATATATGCATATATTTAATGTTTTTTTTCTTTTACGTAGTTAATCAGTTAGGGAACTGTTTATTGTACTCATAAGAGCGTGCGACCTTTAAAAAATATGTTTGAATAAAATATTGAAAATATTATTTACTGTTAAAGTTAAATAGTATTGCCGTACCGCCATGTGCCGTATTATCTGGGTGATCAGTTCTATATATCTTGCAGCCTGGAATGTAAAATTTAGAATGTGGAGCCAAGTGTGTTTCAGTGATGAGAACAATGTCAGTCCGTTTTTCATGTAGGTACATTTTCGCAAGTGATCCTAGGTTGAAAATTTCAGAGTAAGAATAATTTAAGGTTAATATATTTGCGAACAAAATACTATATGCGATTTTCGACGCCTGAACTCGCAAATAATGTATAAAATACCTAACATAATTAATAAATAATTAAATTATTAGTTCATATTCTTGATCTTTGATTAGTTGTTTGATTCTTTCGATGTCTAGGCACAAAACATCCAGGTCATCAGCGCCCGACCAACTAAATAACACTACTTTTATGCTGATTAGGTGGTTGGTACGAAGAAATATAAATAACAAAAAGAAAAGGATACATTTTTTAAAAAATTATTTATTAAGTATTATAACAATCTGTCACATGGACATTACTAATAGTCAGATAGGATAACATTCACACTATATGTACAAAAAATATAAAATAAATAGAAGCAAAATAATAATCAAAATGTATATACAATAAATGAAATAAAACAATCTAAAAATAAGAAAATTAAAACTAAGCAAAAAACACAAGCATACCTATATACAATCAGGTGAGGGAACTCCAGGAGCACCCTGCGCTACTCTCTCAACCCCATCACTGGTACTAAAGCCAGCGGAGATTGATCGAGAGCGATAAAAAATAAATAAATAATATAATAAAATAAATAAATAAAAATAATAATAGATAATGTGATAGAAAAGATAAATAAAAAAAAACTTTAAAATATAGCAATAAAACCAATAAATGAATTGAAATAAATAAATAAATGAACTATTAAAATTAAAAAAAATAATTTTGCGACGGATCATTATTTATTAACTTGTCATATATGTTTTATAGGTCTTTCGTTGTCTAGGAACTTCGTAACCATGGTAATGATTTCTCCTTGATTTTCCAGGAATGCTGATATATTCTGGGGGCATCCCGTGATCTTTTAATCTTGCGGTGTAAAAAAGGGACTCTTCCAAAACATGTTTTATAGTTAATGACTTTCATTAGTTTTTACTTCTCCATAACCTTATCTCGATATCACATTTAATAAAACAAATACTAGCAATTTATTGTGTTTTTTATTTCTACTTGGACGTTTCGTAGACTATTTGCCTCTTCAGCATCTAATATGGGCATACCCGAATATCTGGTGAGTTTTGGAATAGTTTATTCAATGTCTCTGTTTTATTGACCACACCTATTTTTAGATTTTTTTTTCTATCTTTGAAATTATCTTTTTTCATCCCAATCATTTAAAAAAATTAAATTCAGATTATAAAATGTTCAAAGACCCCATCGCCGAGCTAGATGTAGAATAGAAAATCTAACTTTATTTTAGGACTAAGTCCCCTTAGAATAACAATGATGAATTAATACAAAAGAAAATACAAATCTGGCCAAAAACTAACTTATAAAAATTCTGACATTATATACATTAATTTAAAAAATAGCACGTAACCACTAAAAAATGAACATAGCATAAATACCTACATAGAAAAAAAAAAGTAATTACATATTTATATATACATAACTACACAATTTATAAACAATAGGCTAATAAAAAATCATCTTAATACCAAATATAATAATATCTACAGTGATTAACATAATAATATGCAAACACCAAAAGAAATAAAAATAAAATCTTCTCAGGAATACTTGTAGTATAATGGAAAAATATATATATATATATATATAATATATATATATATATATATATATATATATACACACACATATCGGTACATACAGCGACAAAAAGTATGAACTGGATTAATAAAAAAAAATTAAACAATAATATAATAAGATAGCAAAAGTAATAACAGAAAGGCATTGGTTTAGATGTTAAAATATAAACAAAGGCTAAATTAATAAAATAATATGTTAGCAGTTAAAAAAAAAATCTTCTCAATCGTGATTATAATTGAAATGAAGATAGGAAGATGAGGGAAACATGAAACTGGTTTCCGGAAAGGCAGATCGACTATCTACCAAGTATATACGCTAACAATTTTGGAAGGAGTTCATGATTATAAGCTGCCAACTTACCACTCATGGCATTATTCATTAATAATAATTATTATTCATTAATAATAATTATTATTCATTAATAACAGTTATCCATTAATAATTATCATTATTCATTAAGCACTGTCAGAAATAAACCTTCTAAAGAAATTATTTTGCGTTGTAAAGCTGCCAATGAGAGAGGTGAGATGTCAAGTCTGTATACAATCAGAATGCTCACCTGAATCCGCTTTTATCGAGGATTACAACGAGATGAACTGGCTTGTTTTCTGTTTAATTTCGAGCTAGAAAAACTGGTAATAGACCTCGGAATCCAAATCCACAGATTTAGATATAGTTGTAAGGTCTCGGTCAGAGCTTGAAGAAACATTTCTTAACGTTATGAGGGCAGCTTCAACCATTGGTCTTGTGAATGAAGCCAAAACTAAGTATTTCTACCCTCAGGTTGGAGGAGATCTAGAGTTGGTTATTGTCTCTTTTACTTTTGGAAGTGTAACGGAGTTCACTTACCTTGAATCCCACGTGACAGCTTCGAATGATATGTCAGCTGGAATAAAAAAACGTTGCAAATGATTTCACAATAGTTTATTATCTCCAAACAATTATACATCTAAAGTAACATTACTTTCCGAGTTACAAAGAAAAAAAGGTGATTCCAATTATTAGACTAAACTGTTTTTCTTTAATCATAAGTAATATGCTAAAAGAAAATAACATTATTTCAGTAAAACATTTAAAATTTAAAAAACAAACCAAGGATATAACATTTGGAACACATAAAAAAACCCATAGACCATATCTTTGCTAATAATTGTCCGATTTTAACGATTTTTTTTTTTAGGAAATTTCATAAACTGTATATTCGTTTAGGAGCTACAGTCTATAGCAACGCGGGTTTTTCGGCCGCCATTTTGAAAGTTAAAGGCAGAGAGTAATGTCGATAAAGGAGGATCATCCTCGGGTGACCTCTGATTTTATATCAAAATTTGAAAAAAATCGGTCCAGTAGTTTCGGAGAAATTGCGCGGACGGCGTACGGCGGACGACCGACGGACAAAAAAATTTTTATTCGTTTTTCGAATTTACGCATCTTGAAACGTGAAACCTCAAATTTTGAGAGGGGGTTATGTTTTTGAATTTTTTGGTCGATCACAATGTTTCATTATTGAAAATAATAAACCAAAAGATTGTCCTCAGCAAATCGATGATATTTTGAACAATTGAAGATCTTTCGAAACAGATTCTTGAGCAGTCAAACTAAGCTTACTCTTTATAAGATCTCAATCCGACTTTCCTCACCCTCTTTAATCATTTCTTTTTAGTATTTTAGGAAAATTAATTACTTTCTTGATATTTTTGTCAACCATCTAGATTTACAAAGGGCAAATAATTATCTATAATTAGTACAGATTAGATCAGTTTTCCTTACTATTTGATCAGTGATCAATTGAAGGCGTTCATTAGACATGCCTAATTAATGGAAATATGCTAGAAATTTTCTGATAAAATTGTATTCCAATTAACATTAAATTAATAACTCATAATAGTTGTTATCGGTTGTTTTATTGTTTGGTCCTTCTACTGATTTTATAGAAACTACTGTATTATTATTAAAATGTTTGTTGTAAAAATTACTTTTCTATTCTAGAATGCATTAGATATAAAACGAATTCCTTTAAAAAATATTGTGACTCAGGAGAGAGTACCTTTAAATTGTACGTCTCATAAAGACATTAGCTTATCCTTGGCCGAACAGGAGTGTAATATTGCGTGTGGGCTTTGCGTAATGTTTTTCTAAATATCCGTTCTTCCTGACAAACATCACTTCATTGTTTCGTTGCAATTTCGTCGTTTCGAAAACACCACATTAAATATAGGCACAGGTAGAAAGAGGAAGACCTCCGGATTATGGAAGCTACTCTTAGGATAAAATGTTCTTAAGACGATAATTAGGAAGTGTTAGATGCGATAGATCTATTTTTTGTATACTGTTTAACTTGGAGTAGTGTAATGAAGCGTCCATGCTTAATTACATCTATTGCTGCATACCGGGGTAGGTTGTTCCGAGTGAGATAGTTCCAAAACGAAAAGGGATAAATATAAGTCTTATATAATAATAATAATAAAAGGCTAAGCGAATCCGAATGTTCGATGCCGACAACACCAGTCGCTAATTACACACCTCTCTTCACCGTTAACACACTAATCTCTTCAGATCAGCTTTAACGCGATCTTTCCACCTTTACTTCGGACGTTTATCAATCGATACAGCAAATATTATTAACCTTTTAGGAATTCTTTCGTTACTAAGCCCAACAATTTTACAAGCCCATTTGATTCGCCGCGATGAAATTACCTCAATAATGTTAACCGGATACAGTGCACGCAATTCGGCGTTGTGTAATCGTCTGAACTCTCATCCTTCTTCGGTCCGAATATTCTACGCAATACTTTATTTTCAAATACTTTAATAAGTTGTTCATCCCTTAATGTAAGCGGCCACGTCTATAAGTCTGATAGTATAATTGAATTCATATGCGCCCTGTGATTCTTATAATACTAATTTTAATTACTATAAAAAAATGCCTCTAACATGATAAAACTTTGTTTTATTTTCCTAATTACAAAGACTGATTAGCTACATTAGCTTTTAATTGTGAAGTGAGATAATGTGTAACCTGAAATTACTACTTAGAGATGGGAAGTAATTGTAAGTGATTATCTTAAGATGATGAAACACCAAAGGAAAATTATATCTTTCGTTTCTTGATTTAGTTTATATTATCGGACTTATTTGACAAAATATTCTTAAAATATTGTTAATTAGTCTTTAAATAAATTAGTATATAATACTTATTTTTCATCATCTATGTTATCGGTAGTGCTGGTACTAACCCCAGTTAGGTTAAGTTGTTACCTTTTCGTTTTCCTGTTTACTAAATTTCATATAAAAACATTCGCTAAAGGTATACCCAAAAGTCTTTCAGATTTATAAAGTATAATACATCTACAAATTATAAGCCACTATACATTTTGTATTAGATCATTTTCTAAATAATATTTGAGGTCGTTTATAATTCGACTTTTAGCCCTGTTCTCTCCTATTAGTATGGGGGCGTAGAGAATAAATAAATATAGTTTTTTTAAAAACTTATTTATTGAAAAATATTACAATCTGTCTCAAGGACATAATATAAAAGTAATATAATTAGTGAAAAAATAAATAAATAAAATGGTATTAATTTTTTTTTTGTCCCTCCTGTTTCGATTATATGAGAGATTCATTTTTTAGTTTCTTCCTCTACCATGATAAACTTTACAGTATAAATATTATACTACAATAAAACATTATAAAAAGCTTCTCTGTGGGCAAGAACCTTCGGATACGGGTCTAATATTTTTCGACCTGGTATCACCAAGAAAAAAGCTAATTCAATTCGGTAACGCGACATAAGTAACCTCTCCTTGTTGATAACTGATTACCTTTTCAATTATTTTATTTATTTATTTATTTTATTATTTAATTTCTCGTTATTTAAACTTTGATCCCTACTAGCCTCGAGATCAGTTGCTGCACGGTCCAAGAAGGGCTAGTAGGGTTCTTATCTGCCAGAGGGGAGATCTTCCCCTGTTGGCTTGTTATCTCTCGTTATCTGAGCTCAGTAGCTGTCGAAATGTCTTACTTCCACCAGAATATTACCCTCGGAGGCCCGGTCCCTTTGTTTCTGCTGTCCAGGTTAGTCTCGAGGGTTCCACGTTGTTTTAGTTTTTTTGTTTGTATTTTTAAAAATAATATAAACCATTTCATTTTAATCCTTCATAATCTATTAAGTAGCCAAAAAACATATGACCTTTATAATATTTTTTTAAGGAAATTTTTTTTCGTAAATTTACTCGATTAATTGAATAAATGCTTGAAATAGATAATAAAACATTATCAGAAATAACATGTATGTTATACATTTCGTTGATCTTTTATTAAGTTTTTTATATGATATAAAGAAGTGATACCATACAGTTTTGTTGGAAATCGGAGTCAGTCGTTCTGTCAATTTAAAGACTCATATAATAATTTATACGAAATGTAATTATTTAAAAATATTCATAAAATCTAAAGTTAATGAAATCATTGACACTGTAATTATTTGGTAAGTGCTTTATAATTCAGAGAACATGACAACATATGAAATATGACCTTTTGGTAAATTTACCTGATTAATTAAATAATTGTATGAAGTAAATAGTAAAAAAATGCAAGCAATAATATGTGTATAAAAAACATTTTGTCGATCTATTATTAAGTTTTTTATATGATATATAGAAGTGATATGTACAGTTATGTTGGGGATATTTTTTTTTTTGCTAGGTTACTATACATAAAAGATAATACAATATCATGTGGATTAAGACTGTAACGAGTACTTTTAATTTTTTGTCCTTAACGAAAACAAACAAGTATAATTATATCTTAAAACATATATTCTTATATAAAATAAACAAATATATGAGACTTTCAGTTGACAAAATGATCAGCTCCAATTTCAATATTTTTGTGAAATGACATTTTAGTGATATTTTTAGTTGGACAATTTATATCTGTACAAACAGTTAGTTGATTCCTGATTATGTAATTGTAGTAATATTTAACTGTGAATAAAGGTATACATTTTCCCCACTAGAAATATCATTAAAATTAATAATGAAAAACTTTGTAATTGGAGTTAGCCATTCTGTCAACTGAAAGGCTCATATCTAAAGCTAATATAAAGTGATCGTTGACACTATTTATTTGGTAAATGCTTCATAATTCAGAGAATATGATGACAATCTTGTATTTAATTTTCATATAACTAATCATAAGAATCGATTATTGCTACATTAACAACTTTAAAAATATATAAAAAAGGAAAAACTATGAACAGAAAACTTTCATAAAATGCGATAATATCAATAAATGACTATTTTAAAAGGAATATAATTATATTTTAAATTATATTGAATTATTAAAAAAATATCTCTCCGTTTAACTAAATAGTTCTTCAGTTGTCTCAAACTAATAACTTTAATTGAAAAATTAATAATTGAAGGTTTTTTTTTGTGATTGCGTTTTCAGCATGATTGTCAAAGGGTCAAATACTTAAATAAGTTATTTTTATGTTCCTGAATTTGATTGTTCCTTATTGTTCATATCCACTATAGATACTATTGTAATTTAGTTCAGAACTTGGAACAATGCGTGGAGGTTCGATAGACTATCTTTCTGGCTTGAGATATAGACATTCAAAGTGTACAGTATTTGTTTTAACGATAACTCGTCGAATGCTTGGAGGATTTTTCGTAGTGGACACTATTGTGTCTAATTTATTGAGCTTTATTCCTCGCTGAAATATTATCAAATTAATACTATTTATAACTTTTTCAGTTATCTAGAGTTAAAGAAGCGAGGAAAGTGGTCAACGTTATATTATAATTAAATTTGTGAAATCCACTGAATCCAGAGAGGAGTTGGAAGGTAGGCTTGTGGGAATAGCTCTTGCGAATCGTCCCCCAAATGGAGCGGTTATCGAGTTACCGGTTCCCTCCGAAGCACCCTGGAAACTTGAACCGGTGTCACTCCATCTAGGATGTCCCAGCTCCCGAAAGTTTCGAATTTCTATTAGTGTAACCACATCTCAGAGGATTAGTTCTATAGAACAGACTTCATTAAATTTATATTTTATATATTTAAAAGGACACTCACTATGCGATGATAAATCAATCTCACTACAATACAACGTCAATCAATCTGTAAGACTAGGCAATTAGGCAGTAACTATTAAAAAAAACTTGGTGACAAAATTTTAAGGACATTAAAGTTGACTCCTAGTCTAGTCCATGAATGATTATAGAAGGAAATGGCGGGAACACAATTTTTTACTTTAGGTCTTTGTTTGGACTAGTAATGAAAAAATATACTAAAAGTCCCCACCCCTAGGTGGTGAGTCAGATGTGGGGGAGGGAGTACCTCGGTCACTTTTTTTTGGTTTTCGCTTATTTCAGGAAAACTATCCATCGCATCGACAAATAGGTCCTATACAAAATTAAAGCTGATAAAATTTGCAATATGATTGATTATGTATCTTTTTTCGCTGTCTTGCTTAGTTTCCGAAATATTGCTAATTTTGAAAAAAAATGGCTTATGTTTATTGCTGTTTTTCGGACTTTCATTTATATCAGCATAACTATCCATCGTATCGACAAAAACGTTCTATATTAAAGCTTCAAAATTAAAGCAGATAAAATTTGCAATGTCATTAATTATATACCTTTTTTCGCTATCTCGCTTATTTACAGAAATATCCATCCTCAACTATTGCTAGTGTAGAAATAAATCAATATGTTATTCTTAAATTGTTTTAAATCATTCAAGGGATCTCACAGATTAACAACAGCCGTCAAAGTTAAAAATCGGCCATGCCATCCACTTAAAAAATCATTCTGTAACTTTTAGCGTATTGATTAAACACACTTCACTCAATAATGTGCTAGAATATTCCCATCAAATTCTTTCAAAACGCTCGCAGGATCTCATCGAATATTTTAAGATATTGCTATACAATATATACTTTAGAAAATTGGTTATTTTATTTCTTTCACCCATGATGTTACCTAGCGTTGAATTGGTTTCGAAAGTACTCTCTCTCTCCCATTCCAACTCACTCTATCACACTTAATCCCAAAATTTAATCAAATCAAAATAAATAAATGTCCGTATTTTTCCTAATTTGAACTTATTTATAGATATATAAATGATAATAAACACATATAAAGAAAACAATAATATAACAAATACACTATTTTTTTCTTTGTTTCCAAGATTAATTGTATGAATGAAGCAACATTTAAAATTCACATTTAGGGCCAGTGAACCGCACGACTAAGTTTAGTTTACAACGTCCGAAATCAAAAAGTGAATCTTGAACTGAGAACAGGTTTTTAAGAACTTGGGTAGTATCCTATCCTTAATGAGTTGGACTACTTAAATAAAAAATAAACCAAGCGTGTTCGGAAAGCACTAAATTTCGGATCCCTGCTCTTAAGGACCTGAAATCGGATCGGACAAAAAAGGTTTTGGGTTTCGGGAGACCGTGACATTTTGGCAAAAGAATAAAATACCTCCCTCATCGGTTATTCATGGCGAACCCAGCCGCCTCAGGAATTATAACACTTGTTAAAATGTTTTCACCTCGCTACGACCTCACTAATTTAAATGTTGATATTTAAATGCTAAATTTGGTTTTCACTCCTATTAAGATAGTTTATGAATACTACCGTTTTGATTTATATGAGATTAATGACGCATATACGGTGGATTGTCTAAGGAAATAGTACTGTGAACTGAGTTTTTTAGCCAGTGAACAAATAGAAAATAAAATAATGCAACAGTATGTCATAAGATGGAAGAATCAATTCTTATATGATCGGCGGTTTAATAGAAAAAGGATAAAGACAATTATTTTAAAAACTTCATTTATATTTTATTGTCTGGAATTTAATAACCTTTCAAATAATTATGGATACAATCCAAATCCATAATGTTTACTTTTTTGTTATTCGTAAATTAAGTTTTATTTCCCTAAATATCGGAGGATCTGACTGTTTTCTCAAGTGAAGGAGAAAAAAAAAAAAACATTCAAAATGAGTGTGTAATAATTGGTTTCAACGAAGAATTAACATGGTAATGGCGTGCCGACAAAAAATACCTGTGAGAAATTATTTATAATCAGTAATATATCTTCTTTCCTCTCATCGATTGAAAATTATATAGTCATCCTGAGGCATAGTCACTCTCTTAAATGCTGGGCCCATATCTCTCATTGCATTGTGCTGAGAATTATTGGTGGGATATTATGTTGCTCATTTCCCACCTTATACTACCTTCTGCTATAATGAAGGTTTCACGAGTATATAAATATTTATATTATTATAAATATCTTTTATAAGTAGGTTCGCTATAATATTTTTTATTTGTCTTTATCTATTTATAGTATGTCCATACATTTTCAATTTGAATTTGAGAATATGGAAATGAGGTGCCCATTCCTCTCAAGATCGATAGCATTTTAACTCCCATTTCCTCCCATGAAATTGAATTGTTCTCTTCTTTTCAAGAAGAATTCTCATTTTGAAAATTTATAACGTAGTCGAAATGTCTCCCCCTTAAAAATTTAAAACCCCGTCAAAATGTATTTCTCTCAAAATATTTGATGGCACAACATGCCCCATGAAAACCCTCCTGGGTACCTCTGCAGAAACCGTTATTTCTGTTCTTTACATTGCTAAGCAACCTAGTTTTTCTTAGTGGTAATTTAAAAACTTGATAAAAACCATTTCTACATACTTAATGACTAAATACATAATGATATATTTAGTTTTTTATAATTATACTATTTAAGAAGTTATAATCTAATTTTCTTTTTTTCTTTTTGTTTCAGGTAAGTGAACATTGCATCATTTTGATGTGGAAATGGAGAGTTAACAACAAACTTCCATTAATCACGGTATTCCATTTAATACAAATAAATTATTGAGTTAGCCTGCAGAGAAAAAAATGCTTATATATTTTTTTCAATTTATTTAAAGTTTGGCGATAACCTATTGAATATGTATTTTTGGTTTATTACTTTCAATAGTACACCTCAGTAAACCGTTAACAACTATATGTTGGTTGATAATCGGAATATTATAGCAAGGTTATGTTGCTAACTTATCATATGGGGCTTTTGTAATTGTCCTGAATGTTTTTGCTTGATGGGAGTTTATTTGTGTGATTCTTTTACAAATATCTGTGATGCAATCGTCCAAATATATTTTAGAAAATAATTCTATGTACTCAGTTTTAGTTTTGAGTGTTTCTCGAGAGTACACATACGTTTAAATTTTCAGTTAAAACTCTTACTCTAGAACTTCAGTTAGAATCATCAAACCGATTAGCCGTTAATTTTTTAATAAAACAAGGTTGGGATTTGTTTCTGGGAGGTTCTCTTATTACTTTTAGGGCCAGTTGCTCCAACTCAGTAAAGCTTAGATAAAGCGTTATCTGAGATTAAACAAAGTTTAATCTTGATCGGTCCACGTTAGAAAACTTGGTTTAATCTTAGATAACGCTTAACCTAAGCTTTACTGTGCAACTGGCCCTTCGGAGATAAGTTGGTAATTTTGATTCATTTATCTGTGGTTTGGAATTTTTATTCTAAAAATGTTCTTTATATTGGATTTTTTTTAATTATATAAAAAGCCTAATTACCCCAAAAACTGTTTGTCTATTACTGGTGAAAAATACGTAGCTAGAATTTTCTAACTTTTTCATGATTAATTGGTTGCATATTAACAAAAATGTGCTAAAAGAATAAATTTGCTTTTAATTAAACCCATCTCCAACTGATGAGAACTAAAACTGTGGTTCACATTAGTGCTGAATTTTTTTCTTTAAGTGTCTATATCCTGTACATTTACCTTTCGTAATAGAGGTAAATTTTCAGTTCTACATATAGCCCTGTAACACTGACTAAGACTTTTTTCCTCATCTACTGATGGTAATATAGACTCCCAGGGGATTCTATTGTTTCTTCTACATTGGCCTGGCTGGAATTAAATCGAATTGATTTCCAGCAACTGCTTCTTGTTTCTGATATACAATTAAGTTTTTTTTTATCACTCTAATTGCTAAACTAGATTATTTCATTTAATTAAACAAGAAAAAAGAACAACAAGCAGGAAATAGCTTCTATTAAAACATGAAACTGCAGGGGTGGAAATCAATGTTAATTTAGATTTGCTTCCTCCTATTGCTTCTATAGGGAAATGTTTGCTATCCAATATAGCCTGCAATCTACTGATTTTTTTTTTAACTGTCCCGTTGACCCTAGCAAGATTTAAATCAGTGGACGGTTATTGACTTAATGACTCCCTCCCCCCTTCTCCCTTCCCTCACGATCACTACCTAATCCTAGGTTATTCTTTTCACAGGAAATTAACCAGGACTTAATTGAAAACTCAGCCCCTAGCTGCTCTAATGAAAGTCTCCATCTTAATTATTTCCAAACGATTCTCCATGTATTTCGCTA
This sequence comes from Nezara viridula, assembly GCA_928085145.1. NCBI lineage: Eukaryota > Metazoa > Arthropoda > Insecta > Hemiptera > Pentatomidae > Nezara > Nezara viridula. The sequence goes on along the minus strand of OV725081.1, from coordinate 120,619,393 downwards.
TAAATTACTTTGTTAGATCTTTGTAATTTCAATTGCAGTATTGTATTGAAAACGGAATTTTTTATTAGAAAATACACGTTTATTGTATAAAAATGTTACAAAATATTTTTTTTGAAATATCGACTATTGCGAACTATACATTTTTCTGGTCCCTCTGCCGTGTTATGATCACCAGACCACAAAAATATTTCTGTTGTGTGGCGAACCAGTCATCAAGCAATTTTCATAGCAAGTGAAGCGCTGCTAAGTAAGTGCCCATCGAAGAAAATGATTAGTAGTCGTACGGAGCCAAGTCAGGTGAGGAAGTCGTTTTCGTTAATGTTTCCCAACTAAACGGATCCTTTGCTCCAATGCTTTTTTATGTGTGATGGTGCATTATCATAAAGCATAATTATTTTTTGTTGATTTTTTTTTATTATCTAAATTTATTTCGACCCTATCATTTGTTATCAATAGTGTATTAATGGTTTCGCTTGGTTTTAGCAACTCTTAATTGATCGCACCCACGTTCCACTTTTTTCATTTCTCACTGCATATTAGACACTGTATTTTTTTTTTTGAAGCACTGTCGTTTAAACATGCTCACAGTAAGCTTCGACAATTCGATTCAATTCTGCAACTGTCCACTTTTAATGCTAATTGAAAACTAACCCTCTCCACAAATCATAGTTGGTAGGCGCAAAACTCGACAAATTCAACAATATTAAAATATTTCTGTTCTATGAGGTTATAATGTTTCGAGATTCTTAGGAATGAGGGATGACGACAAATTGTTGAAATTTCTTATCTACTTATTGTTTTACTTAGGGTCTTCTAAAACGTATAACTCAAGTATGAAAAAAGAAGTATTGACTTATTTTTTAATAATAGCCTACGACCACTTACTACACATTAAGAAATTAATGAGATAGTAAAAGTATTTTTAAAAGTAAATTTAACGATTTTATTTAATTTTTTTAAAATTCAGATAAGTAGTTTAGCAAATTATATCTTTATATTCGGGATGAATAGATAGAAAGCATGTTATTAGAATGACGTCTGAAGTCCAAGCTATGTTAAAAAAAGAATTTATTTGAAACAATCACCAATACATATTAGTTTTATTATTTTTGTTTTGTCTTATGTAAGTATGCTAACTACATTTATTTGTTCTGAATTCCTAAGAGGTGAGTAAAACAGCTCTATGGCCTGGAACTAGCTTGAAAAGGAAACGATTTCGAACCGCTTGAATGACGAAGACTGAATGGAGGGTGGTAAAGAGCCGAAGAGTTGGCAATTACACGAAATAGGGCTGTTACGGGAGATGCGGACTCTTTATCGCAATCCTTCCTCCAGCAAGAAGAACCATTGTCTTGGAAACGGATCTCTTCTTGGATCTGGTGACACTGATGACTGCGGTATTAGCTTCTGAAGGAGTCGAGGACAATGGGGAGATGTTTGCTGAGGAAGCTTTTGTCGCTCTTAGTCGAGGGTCTGGGGTACTCCAACCGACCTCCTACCGCCTCTTTCGCTCCAACGGGAAACTGTAGTACGGGAATTTTCGTTTTATCCTCTAAGTTTGGCTAAGTGGTCTGCTCTACAGTTTTTTTCTCAAAAAGTAACCTAAATATTAAAAAAACAAAAGCTTTGAAAATCTTCTTTTTTCCAAGGAAGTTAATAACACATACATTTCTTAAGTATCTAAAAAAAATTAATTCATTAAAAGATTTTTTTAAACTGTTTGATTTAAATGAAAACTAAAACAACATTAATGTCATTGTAGCATTATTTAAAAAAAAAATGAATGTGTTATAGTATGTAGTAACAATTGTATAACTTTCAAAACATTTCCTTCCCACCTTCCTTTCTTTGCTTTCCACTTGTATTGTAAGATAATTTGATCACAAAATCGATAAAAACAGTATCCTTAAAAAATAACGGACCGCTTTGCCTGTATAACCTCGTTGTTTTGACTTGTTGAAGTTGAAGTTCACGCCAAACGGCTCAATATTTTTGGAGACCACCTTTTTTCCTGATGTTGCGATAGAAATTTCACGATTCAAGTGGATGTTATTGAGTTTTTAGTACCTCATAGAATAGACAAAGTTTATCCATGTCAAGATTGAAAACGTTCCATTTCCGGGAATTTTCGTAAGTAAAAAGTTTTAGGTTACGATAAGATGCCCATTCACTATTCAAGAAGTTTTAGACAAATGTTAATAATTTTACAAAACGTAGTCTGTACCGAGGACTGTATGAGCCTTTCAGTTGACAGAATGGCTAACTCCAATTTTAACATTTATTATACTTCTTCTTCTGCGTTCTTCCTTATATGACTAGGTCAGGAACTAAAATGAAGAATTCGGTAGTCCTCTTCGGGTCTTCCAGGCTTCCATATAGTTTCCTTTCCAATTCAGTCGGAGAGGGCCAGATCACCCTCCTTTGCTGTTTGTAGGATATGTTCCACATTCTGTACGCCCTCACCGCAGTCGCAGAGGGGACTAGAGCCAATTTTGAACTTACTGAATAGGTGAGCTTTGAGCCTGTTGTGTCCAGTTCGTAAGCGAAAGATCAACGCCTCAAATAGTGGATCATTTCTGAGCCAACGGTGGTTAATAATTGGTTTATTAATTGTTTTTACCTCGTCCAAGCTGATCTTACAATTTATTATTATTAATTTTAGTGATATTTGTATAGAGGAAATTTATACATTTATTCACAGTTCTATATTTCGATTCTTCAATCACTTAATCTGGAATCAACTTACTCTCTGTCTGTTAAGTTGTTTTAAATTTTCCAATTATAAGTAACACTAAAATGACTACTCAAAAATGTTCAAATTGAAGTTAGTCATTCTGTCAACTGAAAGGCTCATATCTACAAAGTGTATTTACTGATAAAATGTAACATTATATGAAACAAGTCATCTAATGATAAGTGGTCGTCGATTATGTATAATAATTCTCTATTTTACTAACTTTATCCACCAGAAGATCTCTGATGAAATATGAGAGATTGGTTATTTTATAATTATTCCTGTCTTGCATTTGCCTCATTTAGAACACGAATAGACTCGTGGTTTGACGAAGCTCGGTTCGGTTTACCATTCCCGCTTCTCCAGTTCTACACAGTTTGCCTGAGAGAAGATAGTGTTTGATAAACCCAGAGGCCAGCTATAGAACATGGTGTATACAAACGTTTGCTGGGTCGCTGGCCTGTTTGCCTAGATAGATAGATGGGGGCACCCTGTTTGGGCTCTCAACAGGCCCCTATCTATCGAAAGGAAGGGCCAGAACATTATGTTATCGACTTTACACTTCTTGTTTTATGATTGGAACGCTTCAAACACATGTATTGTCCTTGTTTGATTTATGATCGAGATCTTGGGGAATCAGCAGATTTATGGGCCACCTCTTTATATTTCTTTAGTCGACTAATTAACAAGGATAAGCAAAGCGATAGAGTATGTGGATTAGAGTGATAATGAGTTTAAATGTGGTCGATGTGTCGTGTCGATATGTTCATTTTTTTTTAATAATTGAGTAATGCTCTATTTGTTTAGACGTACTTTACTGAAGGCCATATTAACGTAATGTTGTCTTGTATGCACAAACAGACACTTGCGGATCCAGGATTTCATTTTGGGGGTCTTCAACCCGAAAGCTTTTTTTTTTTATATATACCAATAAATAAAGAAAGATACTAGCTGCATATATGAAATGGTGTTTATGTGATTTTTGAAGTCATTTTAAATGTAGTTACACGATTAATAATACTTCAAGAGATAATTTTTTGATAGTTTTTACCATTTTTTTGGGGGGAGGGTCTTCAGCCCGAAAGCCTCCCTCTCTCCTCCCCCCGTAGATTCGCCTGTGCAAACAGGTCTTATTATAGTGCTGTGCTGGTCGTTTGTTTCTTAAGTTGATTGTGGATGTATTGTCCAGAAGATTTGAAGATTAATTGTATAACCTTGTCAATTCTTGTACATTTTTTGTTTAGTTTGAGGTACCTTATATAGTTTTATGAAGTACTGATTTGTCGAAAGTTGCAAATTTAGCTTGAAGTTGAATATTATAATACTTATCCGAACACAACTATGTCTAAATATTAAAATAATCGTAATTATATTATCAGTTGTGCAGATACTATTTTCAACTTGCAAATCTTCAATTTTTTTAATTTTATAAATTGATCTACATCCATGATAACAATATTTTATAGGCATTTAAAAATATATATTGTGTAGTAATGACGTTAAAAGTATTAGTATAAAAAAAGGAAGAAAAAAAATACATACAGGAAGGAGGTGGTCTAGCGTGGCTGTCATAAATAGACTAAAAATAGTGGCAAAACTATTTTATTAAAAGCCAACCTGACTTTGCAGGTCTTCTTCAGAGAAGTGTGTTCAGTTAGGAGTTTCATTTAGACCTTTTAATAAAATAGTTTTGCCTATTTATGTCCGCCACCCTGGACTATTTCCTTCCTTAATAATGCAACGGTTAACTATTAAATATTAAAAAAAATATATGTTTAAAAAAAAAAACGGTACCACCTATGATGGGTTTAGTATTTTTTAGGAAGTGCTGGGAGGAAAATGATCGGGCCAGGATCACGTCCAACCCGCCTTGTTTTCCCCTTTAATTAATTATTTAATTTAAAGTACCCACTATATATAGGCGCCCCAAGCCAGATTCGAACCAGGAACCTTCAGCTTAGCAGCCCAGTGCCTAACTCATTGAGCTACTCCGCTACCCAAAAGATATACAATAAAATAATGTATAATGTTTTGTACAAAATGTATTTATTAGTTAGATGTGTGGATCATTCAACCGTATGTAGTAAGACAGCAATATTTTTAATAAAATATTTCTCTCTAACAAACGCTTCATGAATGCCGCCGAGAAATAAATATTAACTGACTCAGATGAGAATCTAACCCACAAAGTTTAGATGTGTGCCATACGTATACTGTACTTTTTTTTTTCACAGTCCCAAGTTTTATTTTTTCTAACAGTCTTGAAATACTGGTTAAAACAAAACTGTGCTTGTACTTTATTGTTTTATTTATTACTTGTTGTGATCTCGGGGTTGTCGTTAGGATTTAATTTAAAAGGAATTTCCATGAATCACTAATCACTAGCATCATCGATCTTCTTCCAGCCAAATCAAATAGACGTCACTGTCTTGTAACGAAAACAAATCAGTTAGTTGAGATAGGCCTCCTAAAAATAACTGTTTTTGTGTAGATGTTAAAATACAACTCTTTAACATACATTTATTTTGTACAGTTTCTTTATATTTTGTTTGAAACTTGAAGTGATTCCAGGAGATTACATGACTTTGGAATTTTTAATGTTGGAATGTTTAGTAGAGCAGTTCAATTATATAATTGTAAGTTAAAAAAAATGATGAGATATTACAGTTGACAACTGTAAGAGTTGAGGTGAATACTGTTTACTTTAAAACTATTTTTATATCTTATAATTGCTCCATTTCTTTCCGCAATCTACATCAGTTGAAGGTCAAGCATTCCAGACATAGAGGCATGGGCGGTATTTAGCTCTGAGTGTTTCAAATTCTTAGCTTTCCTCCAGCGATTCATGATTATGTATATTCATAATAATTTACTGAGAATATTTATGTTTTTTTTCCATATATGTATAAAATAATACAAAAATTATATTTAAGAAATTTAAAATTTTCGTTATACGGTGAATATTAATTAGGACTGCTATTAAAGAAGATTAGAGATTTCAAAATGAATTGTATTTTAATTTGATTTTCATTATTTTATTGCGTTGCTTATAAATAAATATATTTATATGAGTCTTTCAGTTGACAGAAGTTTTTTAATAAAATTATTTTAGTGATATTGCTAGTTGGAAAATTTATAATATCTGTACAGGCAGTGAGTTGGAGACGATTCCAGAATAGGTGATTGCAGTGTCGAAATATAGAACTGTGAAAAAAGAAATAAATTTTCGCACTAGAAATATCACTAAAATTAATAATAAAAAAAAAATTGAAATTGAAGTTAGTCATTCTATCAACTGAACGGATTATAAAAAAAAAATCACCTCAATAGAATTACCAAGTAAAACTTGCTTACTTATGTTTTATAATTCTTGATTACTTTTTTTTGTTTTACAACAAATCTAAAATTTTAGATAAATTTAAATTTCTTAAAAACTGAATTGTTTTCCTTATCGTTATATGTCTGTGAATGTTAATTTTTCAGTTTATGATATAATCCAAATTTGAATAAAGCCACGAATCTCTAAAATTTAGGTATCTAAATACATAGACATTTAAATACAGTAAATAATATCCATGCTGATAGTTAAGGCAAAATATTTTTTCAAATAATGTTAATATTTAAAAATATGGATTTTTTTTTCTGACAATGACAATGTGAGTAAAAAGAAAACTTCAAAAACAGCAGCTGTCACTGAAGTTTAGACATTTTTCAGGATCTTAGGCCATCAGGTGTGTCAGTTTTGTATTCCAGGTTCTCAGCCAAAACTTTGTTTTTTTATCTCTCTCGTTTATCTTCAAAACGGACGCTTTCAGATGGGCTTTTCTTTGTGATAGTTGTATGTCTTCTTTTTTTTTAAGTTTCCTTTCGGCCCTGAGTAAAGGAAGGCTGAGTAATATCATCGATTAAAATAAAAAAAAAACATTAAATTACAGTCAATAAACAGGATTATTCTTATTTTAGTGGATATTTTTGTGTATATCGTGATTAATTCTTTATGATTCTAATACTTATATTAAACTTGTATTATAAAATATATTATTGAAGGAAGTTAGGCGACTGCTCTACATATCATAAGTGATAAATATTCAGGACGCAGTCATTATAACGTTTTTATTAGTGCCGACGTTTCAACCCAAACATGTGGGTCATCATCAGGGCGTGGTTCGAGCACTGAAGGTATTCAAGTACTCAAATGCGTTTGTACAGTACTAATATCATACAAAGTACTTGAATACCTTCAGTGCTCTAACCACTCCCTGGTGATGAACCACATGTTTGGGTTGAAACGTCAGCACTAATAAAAACATTATAACGACTACGTCCTGAATATTTATCACCTATAAAATATATTATTTTATCTTTGTGTCTGTGATTTAAGTTTGGTTTTTTCAGCAATCTAGTTTAGAAAACACTTCTTAAGTTTATTTCAGTAAAAAGTTTTTTCAACGCTTTATCTATAGTGACTGTAATGTTTACAGCTTCCAGCATAAAATGTTTATCATAATAAACTCATCAGCTTTTTCGGTGTAAATGTAAACACGTAAAATATTTTTTATTGTATTTTAACTTTCAATTATTAATAAGTGTGAATAATTAATAGTAAGTCACTGCTTAGTAATAATCGACATACATTTTTAATTAACTCTACTAAGGATACTTGGCATTAGTAAGACGCTAAATCAGATGGTTGGAGCATAGTGTTGCTACAAAATATCTTCTTGGACTGTTGATGGACTGATTTATCAGTGTTTCTTTATTTTCATCCACGCCTTCTTCTAATATCAGTTTCAATAACGTCTTAAAAATATTTCACAAAACTGTTAGTCTACTTTAATAGTTATTAGATCTTTAATCGATTAGAGACATGTCATATTTGCTGGTAGTTTACTAACAATCGACAAGTTAATGACTGCTAAATTAGTGATTGCAAATCGGAAGATATTGCAGAGTTTCTGGTTTAGTCAAACAGGAATAAATCTATCGGGAGAGCGCGTTGCAGATGTAGAGCCGCTTGTTCAATATTGCAGAGGGAATCCTTCACTAAGACAAGTAGTACTCATATATAATCCAAATGCTCCGGTTCGGGCATGTAATTTCTTCTTCTTTTTCTTTCTTTGAGAATTTTTATTCTTTAATTTCGCAATTACTTAGTTTCGAATTTAATGATACTGCCTATTTGTTTATACCGATTCATAAAACGTAAAATATCGCGTATATTAAGCTTAAAAATATCTCAAGTTTTTGTTACTTTAATGAAATGAAACCGTTTCAGCACTAAGCACCTAACACGGGTTCAGATCCGAAATGTCAATTTCAATATCTTACTATTCTAAATAGGATAGATCTATTGGTAGTCAATAATTGTTCAGATACCACTGATAACAGATAACCTCTTTATGCTGTTCATTCTTTTTACAATTATTTCAATCTTCCATATTCTAAAGAAATAGGTAATGGTGTAATAGGATATATTACAATACTTAAATATAATATACTATATAATATATATATATATATATAACACACGGGGTGTTTCAGAGTTAAGTGGCCAAACTGAAAATATGAATTAAGGACCACAAAAAAAGAAAAAAAATTCCTGTATGTCTGCAAACTCTATGTTTAGGAGATATTCACACCTGAAAATTGTCATTGTTATGAATTATTTAGAAATAGAAATAGAAATAAAAAATAACTTTATTTTGGAACAAATTTCCTTTAGAATAACAAATAGAACAATTAAAGACATCTGGCCAAAATAAAACAATAATAAAAAAAGAGAAAGTAAAGAAAATATTAGTTAAACAAGCTATATACAAAAAAAAAAAAAAATTATATACAAAACACTTATAACTATGTACAGTAGGAAAAATTATAATTATACTCTTTTGAAAAATAAAATAATAAAAAATACATTGAGTTATTCTTTAAAATGAGGTGTGTTTCTGCTAACAACGAAAAGACAAAGCTAAAAATATAAAATGTCAGTGTATTTAAATAATGAATAATATGGAGACGCATCATTGTTTAATTCTAGCTATAGGTACAGATTTAATTATATAAGAATAAAAAACAAACAATAGATGCATTAAGTGGCATTAAGAGCAGGAAGATATTGTAATATCCCTAATGAAGTTCACAGTATAGAATAGTACTATCGTTTGATGATGGATAGAAATGTATAATATCAAAAGTTTAGCAAGTATCTGACTGTTTTTGGGATTTGAATTGTAATAGTAGGGTTTTGAATGAGGATATAGAGAGGGAATGCCGAATTTTGTTAGGTAGATAATTCCAGAAATTGACAGCGCGAGCTATAAAGGAGCTTAGAAAAGAGACAGATCTGTGCGAAGGGATGTAGAGGTCAGAAGGTCGAGATCTTGTTGAAAGGGAATGGACTGAGGACTTGAATTGGAGAAGGTTGTAGGCGGAAGAAGGATGATGGTTGTTGATGATTTGATAGAGGAACGTACCTAGGAAATATTGTCTTCGAAAGGAGGGGAAGAGCCACTTTAACTCAACATAGTGGTAAAAGACATAAGATTTCTTCAATGTACGTTATATTAAGTAAATAAAATTTATTTATTTGATCCAACTACTGTAATAATAAATTAAATGTTCAATTTTAAATGTTCAAAGTGATCTCCTTTAGCATTAAGACAGGCTCATTGAATCATAAAGTCATAGGATATGTTGATGTATATAATTATTTTTGTATATATAAAAATTTAAATACAACTAACTTTTAGTTAATAAATAGTTACATAGCTACTATTACACCATAGTTATGAATTTTATTTACATATTTCAATATTTAATTAATTATACATCTTAATCGATTTTAGTTAAAATATTTTATTCATTCATGTAGCTTACTTATTATCGATCTTAATTTTTTTTTTTATCTCAAACTATTATGGGAGGGGGAGAGTGGAACTATATCCTCGCCCCCTCTCCCTCGAAGTCAGCGCCTAAGGAAGGGAGTAAAATTATTGCTTTCAAAAGAAACTCTTGTTTTTTCTTCATCGGTGTCAGCTGAACCTTTGTAATGAGTATGTAATCATAAAGCACAGCAATAAGTGGCTCGTCGCTATTGAGCCGCAACTAAGCACCTTATTGCTAAGTACATAAGCACTAAGTACCCCGAAGGCCAGCAACAGGGTTTTCTTCTTCTTTTTTCAATAATGATTTTCCAGCGGCGGTCGAGGTAGCTTAATGACCCGTGACAAAAGAAGAGTTGAATTGTTTCGTGCCGGCCGCAGGCTCTGAGGGTATGATTAATGGAGAAGCCATCTCTCCCGGTTTTATTATCAGAAGTAAGTCCTCAGGTAGGGAGTAACTTCTGCGATCAACATTACCTTCAACGCCTTTCTGAAAACTTCGCTGTTAATTCTCAAAGAGTCAGTCTCTCTATTTAAATGATCTTTTGAAAACAAACTTCACGGCTTTACTAAACTTGAGAAATTCTATCCCAAACTCGATGATTGAACAGCTTGCTACAATATGTATATGTTCTACTTAGTTACTCAGAAATGATTTGCTAATCACCGATACTTAAAAGTAACAAATAATGTTCTTGGTTTCTTCTCTTCCCAATACATAATTTCCCAATTTATGGTAAAATAAATTTAACAAATGATTTATATGATATAATAACCTCTTGACTATCGTCCGTGGTACAGAACACATTCTATCAAATTATTAACATCCGCCTGAAACTTCTAAAATTCTCGGAATTGGAGTGTTTTCGATCAAGTGATAGGCAAAATTTGCCCATTTAATTAAGTACTGAAAACTTGTAAATACACATTTGATTTCAACTCCAATCGTAAGATAATTTTTTTTTTTTTTTTTTTTATTTATTTATTTTGTTATTTTAAATTTGCCACTGCGTTGGAACGCATCAAGCAAATGTGTTGGCGTTAATTATATCTTCTTGATTCCTGATATCTTCTTAACTTTTCAACAGATCTCTAGGCCACTGCCTTTTTAGTCGTCTTTGAGGCTCACCAGGTAACAGGGAGGAAGATAGAGATAGAACGAGTGGATTTGGATGATTGAGAGTAGAAGTGTGAAATGTTGTGTATTTGTTGTGTATGTAGGATTTTACTTTTGGTATGTTCATGTCTTTGTGTATGGTGTGATTTGAAATAAACCAAGGAGCATTGAGAATTTTACGGAGTATTTTGGATTGTGTGGTTTGAATTTTGTTGATGTGTGTGTGTTTTGCGGAACCCCAAAGTTCTGCTCCGTATGTCCAAATAGGTCTTAGTATAGTGGTGTAGATTAGTCGCTTGTTTAGTAAGTTGAGTGGAGATCTGTAGTCTAAAAGATGTGACAGTTGTTTATATCGTCTGGTCAGTTCTTGTTTTTTTAATTTAGTGTGAATGTTCCAGGTGAGTTTTTTGTCCAAGTATAGTCCGAGATACCGTACATGTGTTTTTGAGGGAACTGGTTTATTGTCTATTGTCACAGCAGGACACGAGATTTTCCTCAGGGAGAAACTAACATGAGTTGACTTGCTGGGATTGATGTTAATTCCCCATTTCTGAAACCATTTTTCAAGGACGTGCAGGTGATTTTGAAGGGCTATTGAAGCGATAGTGGGATTTTTGTGAGAAGAAAGTATTGCCGTATCGTCAGCAAAGCTATAGAGAATGGTGCTAGGGTGCTCAGGGATATCAGATGTGTAGACAGAAAATAGAAGAGGGCTTAAAACACTACCTTGTGGTACGCCCGCAATTTGAGGAAAGAAGGGAGAAGTAGAGGAATCAATAGTAATACAGAAGAACCTGTCAAGAAAGAAAGATTGAAGAATCAGAAAGTAAGTTGAAGGAAGGTGTGGTTTTATTTTCCACAGTAAACCTTTGTGCCATACGCTATCAAACGCTTTCTCAATATCCAGGAATATCGCTGAGCAGAATTCTTTTTTTTCGAAGGCGACTGAGATAGCATCTACTATACGATGACACTGTTGTACAGTGGAATGGTAAGAACGAAAGCCAAATTGATGATTCGGAATAACTTCCCGACTTTCTAGGATTGGCTTTATTCTAAGAAGAAATAATTTTTCAAATATTTTGCCCATTATGGGTAAGAGTGCAATCGGACGATAAGAAGAAGGGTTACTGGTAGGTTTAGAAGGCTTAGGTATCATTTTTATTGTAGAGAGTTTCCAAAGGAGAGGGAAGTAAGTTGTGCGTAAGATAGCATTATAGATGTGAGTAAGAAAGATAATGGCTTTTCGGGGTAGGTGGCGAAGGATGAAGGGAGTGATAAGATCATAGCCAGGAGCTTTTTTGTTTGAAAGTCGGTTGAGTTCCTTGTAAATGTCTTTTGGGTGAAATGCTGGCGGAGGTGGTGATAAGGGTAGTGGGGTTGTCAAATCGTCTTCAATCTTAGTATTGTGCGTGTTGTCCTGAATATTATTTGTCCCAAAAACCTGAGCAAGATGTTTTGCGAATTCATTAGCTTTTTCTTCGCCTGTTATGGCCCAGGTATTGTCCGTCCGTCGGAGAGGATATTGAACATCTTTTGTCTTAAGTATACGTCTTGTTGCTGTCCATATTGATTCGTTTCTATTGTTCATTGAATTTAGGTAGTCCTTGTAACTGTTATTTTTAAATGCTGACAGTTCTTGTTGAAGTTTTCGGGTTAGTCTGTTAAGAGCTGTTTTGTGTGATGGATATCTGCTTCTTTGCCACAGAGCTCTAGTTCTGCGTTTTTCTTTTATGAGATTGCGTATACCCTGAGGCAGGTAAGAATCAGTTTTGGTTAGTGACCTCGTTGGTGTAGTCGAATGCCAGATCGCATTGTGTATGCATTCTGTAAAGTCGTTGACTGCGTCGTCAAGTTCGTCTGCTGTATTGATGCAAGTATTTAGTATAATTTTGTTGTTCAAGTAATTTTGAAAGTCGTCCCAGTTTATGAAGCCATTAATTAAAGTCGGTGGTTTAGATTTTGCGAAAGGGTGTTTTGACAGTTCTAGTAAAATTGGGCTATGATCAGATGATAAATCGAAAAGAGAGGAAATGTTGGAGTGTGGGAGTGGTAAGGAACGTGTGACAAAGAAGTCGAGAAGATCGGGAGATTTTGATAGAGAAGTTGGCCAGTAAGTAGGTTGTGATGGGGAAATAATAGATAGTTTAAGATCCTCAATGCATTTTAGTAATCTTTTACCTCGAGTGCTTGATAGTCTAGAGCCCCACTTTAAGTTCTTAGCATTGAAGTCTCCACCTACTAAGAAATGTTTCCCCATTGGTAAGAAAAGATTCTTCATTTCATCAGTAGAGACAACTTTGTTGGGAGCAATATATACTGCAGAGACCAAAAGCTGCAGTTTTGGTGAGTTTAGAGAAATATTGGTTTACTGGATGGTTTTAGTTGGGGTCGCAGGAAGTATATGATGGTTTAAAGATTTGTCCACAATGATTGCTGTACCTCCATGAGCCGTATGGTCTGGATGATCGGTCCTGTAAGTTTCGTAACCTTGTATCTTGAATGTTTGTTTGTCAGTTAAATGAGTTTCTGTTATTAGTGCAATATTTATGTTGTGTACTTTTAGACAGATTTCTAGTTCGTTTTTGCGTAAGAGCAGACCATTAGAGTTCCACAGGAGTATTTTAAGAGAAGGTTGTGTTGGATTAATCATTGGAAGAGTTTGAGATGAGAGCAGAGACTAATTTAGTGAGAAGTTCCAGAATTGGTGAAAGAAGGGATTTTAGGTCAGATAAAAAAGGTTCTATTGAAGATTTTATAGCCAATGAGATATCAAGTGACGAGGAAGGAGGATTAGAAGATAGTACGGAAGAATAACTCCCTGTTACTTTGGCAGCTGGTTCACGAAATAGCTCCGATGGAGGAATATCCCTCATCATTTCTTGTTCTAATGGAGTAATTTCATCATTCGTTTGGCGTTGTAATGAATTGGCATTAGTGGATTCAGAACGATTTTCGGTTCGAGTAGAGGAGGGTTGTTCATCTGCTCTGGTTTCTGGGGATATATAATTGGTTAATTGCTTGTTTCGAAGTTGTTTTAAAGTTTTAAAGACAGTGCATCCTTTGAAGTTTGCCGGGTGTTCACCATTGCAGTTGGCACAAGTGGCAGGAGTTTCTCTTGGTTTTGTGCAGAATGCTGTGAGATGTGGTCCTGCGCACTTGACACATTTGGCAGGAAGGCTACAGTAGCCTTTTGTATGGCCATAGGCCTGGCATCTTTGGCATTGTGGTGGTTCTTTTCGCATGTATGGCTCTTCTATTTTTATTTTTGTATAACACAAATATTCAAGTTTGAATATCTCCTGATTTTTCGGGTGTTGTTCCAGGTCAATAAAGAATATCGGCAAAGGAAATTTCGTTTTTGGATGTTGTGCGTTGGTTATATTTTTAACTTTATATCCCTGATCATTAAGTTCAACTGTAATGTCTTCAGTTGGAGTTGTAGGGTGGAGATTTCTAATAACAATGCGAAAACATTTTTCTTCCTGGAGTTGGTATGTATGAAATAGGGCGTTTTGTGTTTGCAATAGTTTTATAATTTTGCGATAGTCATCTGAAGTGGACGGGTAGATAGTTGTCTGATTCATGCTGCAACTACAGTAAAATCCTCGAGGACCTACTTCAGATGCCAAGCTTTGACATAAAGTTTTAAAATTTTGGACAGATTTCACATGAATAGGAGGAGGCTTTGAAATTATGCAAGGTTTTTCTTGATTTCTTGGTGAGTTAGTCGTGGTTCGAGACGCGGTTTCATTAGATGCGGTGACTTGAATAGGGATAGGTTGCAATGTTGGTTTCTCGCGGATTTCCTTCTTAGGAGGTTCTGGTTTATCCGACTTCGAAAGTTTTACAAATGCTGGAGTTCGCTTTTTAGTAGTTAAAGTTTTTGGTTTTTGCGTTTTGGTCATCCTACAAGTCTTAAGGTGACTTGTAAGTTGATGATTGATCTCTTTTACTTGAAGTTAGTCGACGTCTTTGTTTAACTGTCTATATATTATTCTTACAGATATCTAACCTTTTGTTTTCAAAAGTAGTATTCCTTTTCAAAAAAAAACTCTTCAAGGTTAACGGTTTGCCTTTCAACACTTCCGTCTTAAAGTTTAAATGTTCTTATAGTCTTTTCTTGCTAAGAAAATCCGGTTCAAAAATCGATTTAATTTTTATGTTGATTAACTTTTCAATCGATCATATGTTTTTGATTTAATTTGATTTGAGATAATTTGAGCACAAAATTGAGAAAAAAGGTTATTTGAAGACTATCATCATGAAATAAAAGATAATTTTATAGTGGTTTTACCGTTTTATTGTATAGTCATGTTCCTCAATCTTTTTTATAGGTTGTATTTACTTAACCCTGATAAATGAATAAGATAAAATATGATACAGAATAAAATAAGGCTTCTTATTAAAGTGTAATTTCTATGATGACCGCACCAACAACCAAAATTTTTACCTTTGATTTCAATAACCTTGTTCATAGAACAATTATGTGTGAAAATTTAAACATTTTAATGTTGTGTGACTAATTTTTATAGTACATCGCGCGTAAACCGAAACTTTGGCAATAGCAGAATAGTAATAAAAATAAATGAATTCTTTGGTGACCTTCAGCCAAAAATATTTTTATTTTGTCTATAAAAAAAAGTTCATTTTAGGCTGTCAACTTTTTGTTAACAATCAGCGAATGGAAACGCAAGAAATAATGGCATGCCAGGCATGGGGAAGGACATTATCCAAAGCACCTTTTCCCTGACGGTTCAAACCCTGAGCTGTTTGGCGTGACACCCCCAAAATGCCAAAATAACCATGCTATATAGAAATGACGCTTTCTTCATGAGCATTTACGAGTTTTTCACCAGAGTACCTGATTAAATAGACAATGTTTGCCGATCTCCAGATTGAAAAATTTCAAGAATTTTTATAAATAAAGTAATTATAGGTTACGATAAGATGAAGCTATTCACGAGGTTTCAGGGAAATGTTAATAGTTTTATGAAAACGGTTCTGTACCACGGACTACTAGCTAACATACTTTTTTTTTACGATAATTTTCGGGGCATCTTCAACCTGGAGAAACTTTGTCAATTTATTGAGTAACTAAAAAGTAATGAACACCCATTTGCTTTTCACTTAAATAGTAAGATAATTTGATCGCGAAATAAAAAAAAATAAAAAGGTGTTCTAAAACATTGGACCAACCCCAACGTGTTAAAATATTCAGGTTATATTAGCCAGATGGTCCAATATTTTTGTAGGCTACTTTATTTCTCGATTTTGTGATGAAATTATCACGCGATTTAACTGAAAAGGAAATGGATATCCTGTGCTACCTAGTGCCTTCCTCCATTAAATTAAATAATTTAATGAAAAAAATGGCCTATTTTTGAGAAAAGTTGTAAGTTACAATAAGATGAAAACATTCACGAAGTTTTGTTGATAATTTGATAAAAAAAAAAAAGGGGGTCGGTACCTGAGGACTACATGGTTAATAAGTAGCTTTGCTGAGCGGAGAGTGGCAAGTTACACCATAAAATGTTTTTAGGGGAGCACATTTTTACTAGGTTATGAATTTTTGGTGAGTGGAGTTTCAGTTTGGGGGGAACATTCGTACCACAGGGTATGAAACATACCACTGTGAATACATGTAAACTTAATTTTTTTTAATTCATTCCGTTATTTCTTAAACGAAACAAACAGAGAACTAATATTTTTAAATTTAAAAAAAATATCAAAAAATATATGTAAAAAATTAGCATAAAGCTAAAAAAGAGACTTAAGGTAATTAAGTTATAAATGGGAATTTCTAAACAATAAAGCCATGAGTTTCCAAACATACTTGCCAACGTTTTGCCAATTCATACATCATTAGGGCAGAAAAACTAAGACAGTAATATGGAGAAAGAAAATACAAAAAAGGAAGAAAAAATGTATTAAAAAAAATTGTTGCAGTAGACATCTCACGAAGCCAACCAAATACATACTGAATGAAAGAGAAGGTTCTTTTAACTTAGCTAAGGAAGGTTATATTGAACAGCTGATTATAATGTATTTTTTGTATTTTATTTCTGCATATAAGTGATCTTTCTGTATCTTCCTTGATGATATCTGAATTGGCGGAACGTTGGCAAGTTAAGTAAATATTCACTCGTATGTTTAGAGAATCGTGGCATTATTGTTTAGTTTTTTCTATTTATAAAAAAAAAAAATGTAAAACGTAGTTAAACAATCAGACCAATTTCGTCAGCCAGTGTACCAACTGCTTCCTACGGTGCCCGATATCACGCCCTGATGAAGGCCTACTAAGTGGGTCGAAACGTCGGCGTAAACAATACTAGTTTTTGACGTGTAGTATTCCTTTGAACACACCCCAGTACCAACTCCTCATAGTTAAACAATCTTTAAGTACATTATTTATTTAAGGTTTTAGCAATATACATATCATTTGAAGTTTAAACATTTTTTTAATTTTATAATTCTATTTTGTATTCGGTAAATCATACTTAATTTTCTGCTTTCCTTTTCTCATTTTTTATTTCATTTTTAAAAAATCAGTCAATATTTAAATAGTCAGAGTGCGCCATCGCCGATTGGACTAAATTTGGGGTAGGGAAGGTTATTCATACTTGTGGTTAAGTTTTTGAATTTGGGTAATTTAGATGTTTTAGGTTCTTGATGCATTCAAGGAACCATAATTTAAGATACTTTATTCCTAGATTTCTAACTCACTCATATGATGATTTAAAGTTACATATAAAGAATTTATGAAAATCAAAATTTAATTTTAAATTTTCCCTTATAAAGTTTTTAATTATAGATTATAAATTCCTTCTATAATTCTCTGCTTTCTTCAACTCTTCCAATGCAAATTGGTGTGACGAATAAGTTGCAAGAGCTTTAAAAGAAAAAAATAAGCTGCTTCAGCAATTTAAACTTGGCACAGTCGCTTCAAAGTTTTACGGATCAAGTCGAGGTTACTACTTATTTGTAGTTGGATAACTTGGAAATAGGCGACTTATACCGAAGAAGAAACATGCTATAAATCTAGTTTTCCTTTTGAGTTTTTTTTTCCTTTTTTGTTAAAGTAGGTAATTTTAGCAAGTGAAAAAAACTTGTTATTAACTAAATATACTGTGTGATAAGCTCCCACCACTTCCCCTCTCCGCAGATATCAACCTAGTGTAAACTTTTATGTAAGTTATTTAATTATAATAAAATTTTAATATTTATAACATCTCACTGACATTTTTTAAATTTAAAATACGTTTCTTTGTTATGTATATACTTCTTAGTGTTCATTTTTAATTTTTTTTCTTGGGGAATTTTCCATTGTTCGCCACAGATAACTATCTACGCCGTGCTTATTGGTTCAAATACAGCTTGTGTGCGTTGAAATTTATTTCGTGGCAAAGCAAAGATTCTCAAAGAAAAGCGAAAAACGCTTTACATGATTTAGGATGAACCCTCCAGTTATGGACAGGGGGTTCAGTGATGGACAGGTTGGAGTTTATATGTAAATAATAAGATCCCTTGCTGATTTAAAGGTTCCAGTTTTTCTAGATTGAAGAACTATTCCCTCTATTGACAGCTGTATGAACAAAGATTCCAAAAGAAAATTTTAAAATGTCTATCATTGTTGTTTTTATAGCACTCTTTAGATCAGTGTGTTTCATGCCTTCATATTAACAGTTTTGTCGAGATTAAGTTGAACATTTATCTTATCTTATCATTATCGTTTTCTATATAGTTAAATAAAGATTTTAGAATTTTACTGATGTATGTCTATTACTGGTACCGACCTCCTGCCAATCACTAGAACAATTGAATTCCGGAGTGTCCATCATTAGTGCAAAAAGTTTTTTTTTTTTTTAAATGGAGATTATATCTGCATAAATGAATTTTCTTTAAATTTTGAAGTGTTAAATAGAAAAAGGAGGCCTTACATATTCTAAATGCCCAACGGGAAGTTTATAACTATGATAATTATAGCGATATAAGCCAAAAAATACAGAATTTTTTTGCTATGTCCATAACTGGTGCGCTTACCCTACCTAATAAGAGAGGTATAGCGACTGGTCAAAAATCTATTGAGTAGAGGAAACCATAGAACAGAATCCAAATTAAGTTATCTATTTTTTTATTCGCCTCCATTACCAAATTTGTGTAATCGGTGCCCAAGTAATTTCAAGGCTAAAAAATATTTAAATTGTCTTATCTTTTTTTTTACAAATATCTGTTCAGTTCAAATCAGGATTTTTTTCTTGCTGAAGCTCGGCGATATGTAATCCAATGGCCCGACCTAACTCAATCTTATTTTATTTTTTTTTTAAATCATGTCTGTTGATTGCTGAATATGCTGTGTTATGTAGCAACTCAAAACATTTGAGCAGCCGTGCAATATTATTGTAGTTCTCTCTAGTAGTTTTCCTTGACTTATACCTTATACCTTATAAATTGCCAGTATTGTATTCAAAATTTTAATTTGTTCAGTCAGAAAGTACATTGCCCAGTGCAGTGTTTGTGATCGCAACTAATTGTTGAAGATGTCTCAGAGTGCCAGGTTCGGAACGTTGTGGGTTCGATTCCCTCTGGATAGTGTTATTAATTTTTCGACGGACCCTTGAAATGAATCTTGACGATTCCACTCTAGTTAGTGCGGGATGTACTGGATTAGTTCCTTACACCAATACCAGTACTACTACAATAAAAGATTAAAACACAATACATGCATTCAACATTATTAATTACATTCTCGTATATTCACTAGAAAATTTTGTATGTATAAAATATACCGTAGTGTATATTTTATACAAACAAAATACACTAAGGTGTATTTAAAGAACGTATACATTGTTAGTATGTTTGGTTTGCTCACTGCTTTTTTTAGGCGTAGTAGGAAAAGTGTTGCCCCTGCATACCGCTATCTGTTGCCCATCGGATATAACTGAAGCGAGACACTCCATCTTCATGCTTCACTGTCATTCTATTTTTATAAAAGAAGATGAGGGATTCCTGGAAAGTAAACACGAGAAAAGTGTGTGAGAGCCTATAAGCTAAAAACATTCCGGGAAATTGGCAGTGAGCATCTTTCGTTTAAAAATTGTCTGGATATTTCATTTGGTTTCTCTCAACGAAATTTTTCATCTTTTTTACTTCCGTAATTCCTTTTTTTTATTAATACTAATTTAATTGTGTTTTTTCTAGTTAGGGTTATTGGATTCTAGTATTACCGGAGTGTATGTGTATTGAATTGAGGGTACGTTTGTAATACTTTTTGTTTCATTAATCTGGATATTCAATCATTAGAAATATATTTCTATTTCTGTATTAAACTTTCATCGGGTTCTATCAGCTTGTTTTGACTGTCACTTTTTAAACCCAGAGGGCATGCTACAGTATTTAGTGCCAAAAATATTAAATTTGTTTTTTTCCGAAACTATTGGGTTAAATTTGAAATATATATTATTGTTAATTTTTCATGAAATACAGATCATGTTATATTAATAATTTTAATTTTCTCTCTTTAAAATATTTTTTAGTCATATGTTTTATGTTAGGTGTCATATTTTTTATTTTTATTTAAATTATTTTTAGCTAAAGGTCACCAAAAAATTTAATTTTTTTATTATCACTATTATTGCCAAAATTTCAGTTTCATGAGCCATTTTCAACTATGTACTATAAAAATTAGACATTAATATTAAAATATTTCAATTTTCACACATCATATAGATTGCTATAAATATGATATAATTCGACGAATTTTGTTTTAAATACCTAAAAACTTGACAACATGCATTGTAGGTAATTTATTCGTAGTTTAAACTAAAATAATCTAATTTAAATTATTTCATATCGACAACCACATTGCAAATGTCTGTAAGTACAATTTAATTGGAATGTGGAGTTTTGAGCTTTGCCAGTTTATCTTGTCTTTGGGCATGTTCATAAAAACAAACTAAAAATGTTATTTAGAACATTACATTAGTGTAGCCCAAAATCGGTCTTGGTCTTGCACTTTGCAAGACCAAGACCGAGGCCGCCTAACTGTTCCAAGACCAAGACCAGGACTGTTAAAAATAGTTACTAATACTTGACAATTTTAGTTACTATATGTTATTAATTGGTATAAACAATATACTTTTGCATTTAACTCCTCCAATTTTTCATTCGGGCTTAGTTAGGTTTCTTCTATTTAAAAAATTACAGTAATATCTCTATAGCATTAATCTAATAAGTAACTGCAAGTCTGTTGCGAGACACTAGCGCAAGACCAAGACTGAGTTTGCAAGACTAAGACTCGTCTCGATCTCGTATTTGGGCAACACTAGTCGCTGTCGATATGATCAATCAAATTGTATTTATAGCTATGTATACCCATGCATCGCTTTACCATATGATGTGTTAAAATTGAAATATTTTAATGATGTATCGAATAATTATAATTTTTTACAGTCGATATATAAATGGCTCATGAACGCGAAAACTCGACAATACGAAAGGAGTAGTAAAGAAAACGAATTTTAACCAAAAACAATAAAGAATAATCTAAACAAAAATCATTACTTTTTTAAAACTAAAAGATTTTAAGATTTTTCTTATATTATGGTTATTGTAGTGTTAATCTATATTTCATTCAAGAATATTAGTTACTGTTAAATTTACTTAAATTTTATTCATCAATGTTCCAAATAGTTATTCAATAATTATTCTATGAAAAATATAATATTGAACTATTTAAATTGTAATAAAAGAAGTTGGTTAGGGGTGCGATCATCAATGAAATTACTCTTTGAAACGAAACCTTATTTTGTTCTGTAATATCGTTTGGGTCTAATTATCGGTCCTTCAACCAATAAAAAAGATTGAAGACCATGGCAATAAAATCAAAAGGTAAAAGATAAAAACGCTATAAAGTTATCTTCTTATTTAATGATGAAATCCATGGATCATTTGAAGGATTCGACAAAAAGTCTATAGGAACTCCTCATTCCATTGAAAATTAAATTTAGGGCAGAGATGGGTGGAGGCCGCCAGGGTTCGGTTCTGTCGGTCAAACATCTTATTTAGTAATTCCGTATCCTCAGGGTCCTATTTCCTTCCGGATACCGTTCTGTCGTATTAGCATAATATATTCAATTTTTTCCAATAACCTTTACAATGTAATATTATACGATACATCTGTAATATAATATATGCGAATATTTATTAAGGCGTTGGAGTATAAAATTGACGGTTTTATTTAGTGTCTTGAATCGGATAACATTATAATTATTTACTTGAACAGTGAACCATGTTGGTGCTTGAAAATAATTTTGTTATCCCTTCCTTCTCTCCCTCCGCTCCAACAATAAAAATCAATGGTTTTCAAGGCAAAAAAGCAGAAACTTTTTTTTTGGGGGGAGGGAGGATTGCGTGAAGTTTCATTTGGGGGATGGAAGCATGTATGCAGCGAATGGCAGTATCGGCATACCCGTGCCCCCGAATGCTCGTTAAGTAATTGTGATTCGTCCTATATCAAACAAACAGTGATAAAATAAGCTCGATTCTTTTGATTATTACTAATCGATATAAATAAAATAAAAATTTTGTTTGTACATTGAATAGAATCAATCCGTTTCATGATATATTTCCGTTTCATACATTGCAGACACCAAATCCACGTTTAAAAACATTTTTGTCTGTCTGTATGTCCGCATTGCAACGAAATTTTGTCAGGGGTAAGCTCAGCAATGTATTATTGTAGACTTTTGAAATTTTAACATTATATTAAGGTTTGCTTGACTTAAAACATGGGCTTTAAATAAAAACAAAATATTGTGTAGAACCAAAGTTATGAATTCTTGAGTAATTTGTTTAGAGATCCCGGTTAGGCAGTTAGCTCGATTCTAATCCCGACCTGCTCTACCGCGAGCCACATTTAATAGTTGTACTACTCAATTGATGGGAAAAAATTATCACAACTCAACGGGAAAAATCCGGAATACCGACCATCTATAACGCGTTGTCGCATAAAACGGGTAAAACACACTCATTTTTCAAAGTGTCATTCAATTCAACTTTCTGAGCCAAACAAATATTGTTGTATACATTTTTAGGATTAAACAAACGGATTAGCCGGAAATCATGGGAAAAGATCCAAAAATTTCACCCCGCCCGCCACAATATTCAGATCAAATTCTAATTTTACACGGATGTATGCGACTCGATGACTAATGTTATTTTGTCAGCGATGAACTCAGGAGAGTTTAAAGAAGTGGAGAGACTAAAACACTTTTTGATTAATTAATCAACTCTTTTGACTTCCATAAGCACCGCCATAAAAAAATTCAAAACAACTGCCCTCCCCCCTTCTCTCGATCCAATTTTATGAAATTGAATTTGGACGCCCCTCTCCCTATAATACAAAATCCATCTCAAAAAGAGATTCTCAAATTTTAACTATACACCCGTCAACGATGGATACATCAGCTAGTTTAAAAAGAAAAGCTCGCTCTAAATTTGTGTCGTCTTTGCCCCTCTTTGATTTCGGCACTTTTATTAATAGGGCTTTTTTATAAATTTTTTAACTACAAAATTGTTTAAATTTTAAAATTTTTTATAGAATAGGTACATGACTTGGTACCAAATATCAGTAAGACCCTCACCCACTAGGTTCTGTTCTAATTTGGTACGACAGCCTTGGATATATTGGACTGATGAAACGTACTCGAGAGGTTCCGCTACGCCTGTGTTCCAAATAGTTCAAAAATAAAACAAAATAAAATGTCAAGGATTCCACAATCGTCAAAATTGCGGATCACGTTTGTCACGGTCGGCATTTCTCTCTCTTCCAGTTCGTATCCAATTGAATCTATTCCAGTAATTCCTCTTCCAATTGTTTTAGTATCGAAATTAAATTGGAAGACCCCGTTTAAATCGATCTTTCGCTTTGTCGATACATCAGATAGAGAAAGAGACTAAAAGGGGAAGGATAAATTTGCAATGCTTCCCATCCCGCAGTCAAATTGAGTACTTTGCTTCCAAATTGCTTTATCTTTTCGAGTTGAGTTGCAAATTCCTTACAGTAGTTGTCTTGTTCTCCATCCATTTAAACGCCTCGATATCTTATCTTAACTTCTTGGCATGCGCGATAAACATTGCAGTATTTTTTTTTTTTTTACTCGTTTTATTGCGCTATTTCGTTTGACGAATCACCCGTTGTGGACTCGCACCTGTGCATACATAAATGAATAATATTTATATTGGAAAGAAAAATACTAAAAGAATAATCCCAAATTTTACATAAAATATTTTATAAATTTGTTATAAAATGTATGTGCCTTAAATAAAGACACACTTATCTTTGTGTCTGGAAGATGTAATATTAAATTAACCTGATGAAGAGGCATTATATATAACAATCATGATCCTCTAAGATGTAATTATTTATTGCAATATTAAATTTATCTGTGTATCATTAATTGAAAATAAAATTTTTGAAATTAAAATGCTAACAAATATTTACAACAACCATATTTTAATGTGTTTTTATAAAGCATTATTATATTTACCCGCCTAACATCACTCTTTGAATGAAAGACATTTTATTTTTAATTGATTATATTTTTTAAACTCGTTCATTGAGTTCAGAGACCATATTCCACAAGCATAAAAGCATATTTACAAGAATAATTAATAAATTAATTAACTAATAGTATATAAAGAAAAAAACAATAAATAAAAATCTTAGTCACAGACATATTCATATACAATATTTACAATCAACTAGGAGAACTCCAAAGTAGTCTTCTTCCTCCACTCATGAAGGGGAAAACGAGGATCCGGGAGATCCCATCGTTTCTCTCTCAACTATTTCATCCGTGCTTGCTTATTAAAATACTGTTCAATATATGGAAATTTATTTTACTTAATTATATTCGCTTCTGTGATAAGTAAAATACAAATAAAAAAAAATATATTCACTGTTTCTTTCATTATGTCATCTAACGTCGACTAGAGAAAAATGATATGTAGAAAAATTAGTAATTGAAAAAAAATTGAAGAAAGATGTACAATATTTTTTAATAATAATTTAGGTGAAAAAATGAAATATAAAACAACATTATAATGCTTCTCTGTTGAGAAGGCCGTACAGAAAATTGTACAGAAAATAAGTTTTCAATACATCGGTAAAAATAAAACCAAATAAATATAATATAAAAAAACAAACGATTGGGCGTTAGAGAAATTCTTCGTACCGAAAACAGAAAAAAAGCAAAAAACCAAAAAAAAAAAAAATATGGATCGTTCCAAATTTAGCTGTCAACATTGTTCCTTAAAAATTCTAAATATTTTTAGGAGGATTATCTTGCCTTAATTAGTTAAATGCCTGAAGATTTCAGTAGGTTTCTTTCTTGTTTAATTTTTACTTTTATTTTCAACCCCAAATATTTATTTAAATTTTTCGCAACTAAAATAACAATCAGTTTTATTTTTCTGTTTTGTTGGATAGGAGATGTCAGGATTCGGGATTTTAATTTTAGATAAAATTCTTAATTAAGTATGTTTTTTTTTTCAATGTTTGTTTTCTGCGTACCGAATTCTAAGCTCTCGGTTTTATTTTCTAGTTCATTGTCGATTAATAAAAAACATTTGAGACTAAAACTCTTAAGGTCACTTTTTTTTTCTAAAATCTCTTGTTTTTATTATAAACACATTCAAGAGGTTGAAAGCATATGAACAAACATTACAATTAGCATGGAATTATTGTGGTTTACTATAGTGTTTTCGTAAGTAATATCGACGAAAAAAAACAATGAAATCGAAATTTTGCTCAATTTAATAAAAAAAAATGTCTGACAGTTCCTGAAAAGTGGTGTAATAAATGATGTTTAACATTATTATTTTTATGCTTTTTGTGTATATCATGGAATTCATAATTAATTAAAATACATTCAATAAATGTGAACACAAGAATATAATAACATGAAACCACTTGTTGGGAAACTACCTACTGGTAGCACTGTAAAAATTTATTTACAAAAGGAGATCTTGGGGACATCTTCTTTTCAGGCGCCTCGGAGGGTTTTCAGTGATCGAAGAGGAAGCAAGGTTAGAAACGAGAGGCTTAACCTACTCTTAAATAAAAATAGTAGTGTTTATTATATATGTTTCCGTTGTTATCCTTTATTATTACAATACATATAATAAAATGCTATAAATTATTCAAATGTCCTTCCCATTATATTTTCTTTATCTTTTTCGAACAATGATGCAAAATTTAATAATAATTCGCTTAACAATAGTTAATTTCAGATTTTTCTGTAATACGACTATATTGAGCCCCTATACAAAACGCGTCACGGTTTTTTTCTTTTTTGTAAAATCCTATTCCAAGTATTTTCATAATTGAAATGCGATGACTTCCTCTCTGAGAATTTCCAAAAAGTCTGTCCCATGTTTGCTCTGAAAACAGCTATTGCGATATATACCAAGGGTCGCCGCAGGGCGAACAAAACCGTATCCACTCCAATATTTATTTAACTGTTCTCCGAAGAGGGAAATCGTTGTATAGTTTCCCTGTATAACAATAACATGGAAAAAGTTTGTTTTTTTAAATGTACATTCGTTTTATCGTTTGTGGTCCCGAATGATTGTTTTGTTTAAGTTATTACGGAATGTAAATTTTAATACGAAAAACACATATAACTGACCAGACGATAAAAAAAAAAAACTGTCATATTTCTTGGAATAGAGTTCTTCATTCAACTTACAAAACAAGCAACTATACGCCACTACACTAAGACCCATTTGAAGATACGTAGCAGAACTTGGGAGTTTCGAAACACGCTCCATGAGTCACTAGCGGATCCAGGATTTAATTTTGGGAGGGGCTTCAGCCCGAAACTTTTTTTTTCATAAAAATAACGATAATTACTTTGGAAAAAGATAAATAAACTAACTACCTACATGGAATGGTGTTTAAATGATTCCTAAAGACCTTTTAAATGTGATTACATGAACAATAATACTTTAAGAGGTATTTTTTAAAAAAAAATTTCCATAAAAAATGGTTACATTTTACCATTTTGGGAGGGCTTCAGCCCGAAAGCCTCCCCCCCCCCCGTAGATCCGCCCGTGCCATGAGTTATCTCAAATCACACCATACTCAACGACATGGCCACACCAACAGTAAAATCCTACATAAGTTTTATCCCTTTTTTTTCTTTGTCCCTGTTACTCGATCAGTCTGATTAAATAATGAATAGGATGTGACCCAGAGATCTCCTTCTCACATTATAAATAATCATACAGTTTAGACAAAATAAAACAAAAACATTTGCTTGATACATTGCAAATACATTGAAAAACTCTCCAACAGACAGAGCCCAATGTTAAGTTGTTTTGTTTGTTGCTTCTTATTTGTTTAAAACTTCAAACGTCATCAACACCATTGTTAGGTTATAATTAGAAACAAATCCAATCAAACAGCTTTATTTCTCCTAAATACAGGTAAAAACTCTGTCAAGTAATGATGTTCTGACACAGCACCTGGAAAATTTTGGAATAAATGATATTGAACTACTGAGTTTTTTATTTAAAAATGTTATGTTACAATTCGAAAAATCCCAACCACACATATCTCCAAAATTCAGGCAAAAAATAGAAAAAAAAAATCAACATTTCGCCAATTCAGACATAATCAGGACAGGAAAGAAAAAGCCAATTGAAGATCGTATTACTAAATGACTAGGCCATTGGATGTAATGGGGTTATTTAATTTTTAATTGTTTTTCTTTATGTTTACTGTACTGATTATACCTGAATCGGCAGAAAAGTTAACATTTTTTTTAACCTGCATTTCGTAGACAATAAAAAATAAATTAATTAAAATCCCACATTGTTCTGTCTATGTGATAATTTTTAATAGTTTTAAGTACTGAAATAGGATCTTTCATTATAATTTTAGTAAGAGGCATTATACAAATACCACGACACAGAGCAGTATGAATGTGCGGAAGGAGAAAAGGTAGACGAGAAAGCGTAGAAAATTGGGGGAAAAGAGTTGTTGCGTGTTAGTTAAAAAGGAAAGACCTCAGATAACTTTTTTTTTTCTCAGGTTCAAATGCTGACTGATGGCAGAAACATTATTTATTCTGTTTCATCAGCCATACTGTGACCGTGGGATCGGGGGATCTTTCTGGTGCACACCCAGCCTCTATAAATTGGGTACCCTTAATTAAATAATTAATTAAGTGAAAAAACAAGGCGTTTGAACGTGACGTGATCTCAGTCAAATCGCGTCCTTGCAGAACTGTTTACTAATAGTACTTCCACTAAATAGTACTGAACCCAAAACTCTTCATGGGTTGTAGTGGTACAGATTTAAAAAAAAAAATTATGTCGTAGGACAGGCTGTTAAGTCTGAGAATCGAGCCAATTTTTTAAAACTTATTTGAAAGGTTTAGTCCTACACTTTCATGTCCGTCCTAACCATTCAATTTGCTTTATTTCTGTCACCTCAAAGCGTTTCTAAATGACACATATTTAAAAAGGAAACAAAATATGTAAAAAGTGCATTATTTAAAGATTTGTTTTAAGCTTGTATGAAACAATAAAATCACCAAATGTTAATTGTAGTTTTAATCGAAATATCCATTCTTAAGACCTGCTCAGCCCCGCGAGGTGTCATGTATTTGCTCAGGAATGACTTTTATTAAAAAGGTCGAAGGTTGTCAAAGTTGAGGCAACCAACAGGTTACTTTGGATTTATTTATTTTTTTTTTTTAAATTTATTTGTGTCATAAGGAAATGTACCTGTTGGCTCACTTTCTAATTCAGTGTTGAAAACATCACTGCCCGTAGAAAAATTGCGTTTTATTTATACGTTACGACGACCATGTCGTATATTATTTAATAAATCAAAAGGAAGACGATAGCATTCGTTTTATAGATCCGTTAAGTATGAAATTTATCATACAATATATTACTTCTATTTATTATCCTTACAGCATCAATGTGTCGATTGAGTTCCTTGGCGAGGAGCCAGATCTGAATAATTCATATTCTTCATCCTCTGACCTGTAAAAACCATTAGTTGAGGAAATAATTCATCTGCCTTCGTATTAGCGGAAAGATAGCTGAGGCTCAAGGATCATCACATAATGTATGCAGAGGTATCCAAAGGTAAAAACAACGTTACAGTCTAAATATATGATCAAACCAAGAAGTATCCATAAACCTCTCCACTATAAACTGATAATACAAAAGTCGTAATTCTAACAGACATCGCTTCCGTATTCAGTTTACACAAAAATATATATCGACAACATATTTTATCTTACCTAATAAATAACATGATACAGGAAGTCCATCTTTCAACAAACAAAAAAAGTTATAGTTTAGTGGGTTCCAGGCCATGTCGGTTTGTGTGGGACTGAGGTGATATGATAGCTAATCGGCAAAAAAGGAAAGAATGCAAAACAGGCAAATACTTATATCAAATACAGGCAAAGATCGAGAATTAACCATGATTGTACAAAAAACGGCACACAAGCATTAACATTAATTAATGCTCATAAAAATTATGTACTTTCTTATTAGGGATTAATTACATACAATACAGAAATATCGATAGCCAAGGGCTGGCAGATGTAGACAGGGGTATGATTCAGTCGTTATGTAAATTTATAAAAGTATGTTGAATATACTTTTAAAACATTTATATCCATACCTTTAGCTTTCATACTGATTTGACAATATAATAATAATAGTCTAGTCAATTAGTGCTCAAAAACGTGGTTGAGAGAGAAATGGTAAAAACAAATATTTTGACTTTGATAATTAGTTAGACCTAGTAAGGAGGTAAACATACATCGTAATTAACAAATAAATTATAATTTCTTTATCTTTCAAACAGTTGAAGAAAATACAGTAAAATTATATATATATATATATATATATATATATATATATATATATATATATATATATATATATATATATATATATATATTCTTGAAGAAAAATTAATGCTTAACAAATTTCTTCCCCACTTCTTATTAGTAGAATAATGATATGGAGAGTTGGTTGAATTGGCAATCGTAGATGGAATAGTGAGACAAGATATTTTTTTTTTAAATCAGCTATTATTGATCGCGAATATCTTGGGAACTATGAGAGGTAGCGAAAAAATAATACCATAATTGCTGTAAATTTTATCAACTCTAATTTTGTATAGAACGTCTTTATAGCTATTTCCTCGACCACTGTCTCTCCACCTAATATTGGGAGCTTTTAGTATGTTCATTTCCTCACTAGGCCCAAAATAACCGCTGTCAAAGAGTTTGTTCCTTCAATATCCCTCTATAACCATCTATTGACTGAACTATAAGGGACTTCAATGAAAGTTTTGGACCAACAAGAAAAAAAAATAGTAAGATGGTTGAGGATAGGAAAACAATTAGGGAAAGGAAAGTGGGAAGATGTTGTTATAGAAGGGCCCATGAGGGAGGACTAGAGGACTACAGAAGACAGAACCGGTCGAGCAGGTGTGGCGGTAAAGGTCAGATCGGCAAGGACATCCTCTGGGGGCAACAACAAGAGGAGCAACTGGATCCTTACAAGTCCCAGGATACGCCAAAAAAAAAATGGAGCAGTTTATAGCACCTTCCTCGCCCTTCTTATCCTCCAAAAGAAAGCAAAATTTAGCACTCAAGTCTGAACGCGGTTCTCAGCAAGGAGTTGAACCTCGTTTATCCAAGTAGTCACTTAATCATCACTCATTTAGCGCCAGAATGAAAACGACAATAGACATTTCGTCAGATTTATTATTTAATTTGTATATCGTCTAGATTATTACTTAGCTACATTAGCCAAACGCCATTTTGTTTCGAACCCTTTGTTAAAAGGCAAAAAGACAAAGGCTTGTGGAGTGAACGATATGAGCCAGCACAAATAGATTCGCTGTCCATCGATATCTGCCGCATTTTTTATTAATTGGATTATGTCCGAATATTCAACCCTTCAAGTACGCACGCTTAATCTCGTCTATACCATCAAAATGTAAAATTCGTTTATTCGAGTTTAAATATTTCGCTTTACATTCAATCTGCAATTGAAATGAATTATTTCTTCGCTTATTAGGTTGTATATTTTATCAATTTTGTAGATATTCTGATTCCTTCAATATTTGATGAAATAAAATATTATTTTTTTAAGTAAGAATGAAAGAACGAACTTTAAACATGGATGCTTGAGTAGAAAGACTGAAGAAAATTAACTATGGTACCATTTTTCATGTTAATATCTACTTTGCACTCTAGAATAGAATTGATTTGGACTTCTTGGTTTGGTCATTAAGATTAGTAAAACTAAGACATCAAAATCTCTTTTTCTTTTTTAAGTTGATCCTTCAGAATTTAAGCGTCAGCAGCCTTTGAAATCGATATTTTTTTTACCGTAAAATCACGTAATGATTGTTATATTTGATTATTAATTTAAAAATCGGCCTCGATTTATAAATACAAATTTAAAACGATCTTTGATGTTTACTTTTTCGATTAAAAATAATGATCACTCACTGAGTAATACCGTTATACATAAACAATAATGATTTAATTGTGATAACAAAAAATTTGATCAGAAAATAATATAATAATCGTTTTTTTAATAGCAAATTAAATTAAACATTACTATGTATATATACATTGGAAATTTTGGAAATAAAGATGTTCTGTTGCTAATAGTTGGGAATAATATTCTCCATCTACTACTCCAGACTACAAACAAATTATATTTCTGATTTAAAAAAAAAATATTATTTATTTTTTTAATAATATAACAATCTATCACATGGACATAAAACTTATTACTCAAGAATTATTATTATTGTTGTGAAAATTTTCGAATGGTCAAGAAATGATTTTTATCGCTTATAATCAGAAATAAAAATCGCTCTTAATAAAAATTATCAAATGAATTTTAAAATTGCCAGATACATTTTTTGATTATATTTTATTTTTATTATTTTAATTATCGACTTCAAACCATGTTTTATAATGTTCGAAAGTTCTGATACAAGTTGAACGTCCTCTTGCTGAAACCAGTGTAGAAATAGGCGCGTTGTAAGAACGCATAAATTCCAAATAACATAGATTTTCTTTTTGTCGATTAGTTGAGTCTTACACCGCTCCAATTCACCTGAAACGTGTTATTTTGAAGGACCGAAGTCGAAGTAAAAACAAAAGGAATAAAATAAAATATGGTGTATCTCGAAAGACTAAATTTTCAACTTCCTACGAAGTCTCTTAAAATTATTATCCTAAATTTACTGGGCCGGATGTCATTATTCCGCCTACGGGCTTAAATGAAACACCTTTTTCACTTGTAAATCGTTTACGATCTGTTATTTTTTTTCATTGGTGTATCAACCGGTTAAAGTTCTGGTTAATTCGTATATTTTTTTATCCACACCGCCTTTAATTGTTTCATGATTTTGTTCTTCTAGGATAATCTTGAAAAATTCGACTTTTTTCAATAATATATGTTAGGATGAAAATATTGTTAAAATTATATAAATTTAATATTGTTCTGATATAAGTCTATTTGAAGACTCCCACCTATAGATGTAAAGCTTAGTTATTTGTTGAAGGCATATTGGAGTGTGTATGGCATTGTCCTTAGGAAGAGAAGGAGATTGTAGACTATTCGAGGAGGGCTTTGACTGTCACATATATTAGGGCCGTGTTGAAGGTTTCGCTCCTTGATTAAATACCGAGCTCGTACCGTCCCATGTTGTTGCAATATCGTCACATCAAAATTGTTCTCTTCTCAAAGGTAGAATAAATTTGCTTCATCATTTCGGCTTGATAAGTTCCTTCTTTTAGTATAAAAATCTGGTGCGATGCGCGCAACACAGAACTTTCACTTACCACCCTCTTCTTAGCAGAAATAAATATTTTCATACAAAGGAGAAGTGAAAGTAAAAAATCATAAACGCTATATTTATTTATATTTAATTGTGGGTGTTTTTATTTGTATAAATACCTTTATATATACTAATTTTATTATTTATATCGCTGTAATCTATACAATTAAATATTAAATAATACCAACGAAAGCATTTATGAAAACTTTATATGTAATATTGTCGGATTCCGTATTATATTAAGCTCATGTTACGTATCGAAGCGTGTTCTAATATTTCGAGCGAGCTCGGGTGCGCTTGTATTCATTTGGTTCCTTAATTACAACTATTCTCCGTTACGATCTCTTATTTCTCTTTTAGTTAATTATTAAATTCTTTCATATTTTATATTTAACTATCTTTTATATTAGAGATTAATGTAAAATAGTCAATTGTTTCAAATAAAAAAAATAAATGTACTTTAGGGGAAACTAATATTAGAAATTAGCTATTTAAGTCCTGTTAGAGAACATCGATCAGAATAAAATCTACATTTTATTTTAAATTGCTTATTTTTACACTGACACTATGAATTTAATCGAAATCGTTAGTTAGAACCGTTTTCGAGAAAATCGTAAAAATGTGTTTAGTCTGTGATATAAAGTACAAATTGCGTTTAGCCGATTTTGACGAAAAAGTTGGAGTAACAACCCTAGCATATAAAAACCTTAAATATGCAATTTCACTTTCGTTCAACTTTTTGTTTTTGAGCTAGACTGTTAACACACACACGGACCATTTTGCGGGACTTGGTTATTTTGACTCAGGCAACCTCAAAACGTGTATTTCCGTTGAAAACTAAGATTAGAAAATTTTCATGATCGCAATACTTTACTATATATATCATATATAGGTAAGTGAAAGTAAAAATTGATTTTTGAAAATATGACTTATTATACTTTAGACTTGACTACTTCACAGCGGGCTAAAACTACAAAAAAAAATCCAAAAACAAATAACTGTTAATTTAATTGTCGTTGATAAGTTATTGAATAAAGGTGAAAATTCATTTAAAGTAGGGTTTAATGTAAACTAAAAAGTTACGCATTTGTAAATAATAAAGGATAACCAACCAAACGGTCACATAGTCGCCAGACGCACAGTTTTACCAGAATAAAGGATAAACGTTTTGTAATTTTAATTTTTAAGTTTCGAGAAAATATTACAGATTAAATAATCTTGCAAAAAAAAAAAAAATCGTCTCCCTTTTAACTTGGCTTTTATTTTTATCTATTCAGTGCCGTATTTTCTTGGTTTACGGTAAATCTCCAATACCAAAATGTTACTAAATATTAAGTGTAAGCATGTGTCAAATAAAAATATAGAATTATCCCTAAAAGCAATATTTTCCAATAATTACATTATTTTTATTACTTGTTAACTATCATTTTATATAGTTTCTTTCATTCCTCCTCCTTCCCCCAATAAAAAATAATTATTTTTATGGTCCATAATCTGTGGTCTGAGCTATACACTCAATCAATCACAATAAACATTATTTTTTTAAAATAAAAGAAATAATTACTGCTTATTGTGGTTGGTAAGGTGTACAGAGTCATTTGATTGGAAGTTTACAGCTTTGATATAAGAGGCCAAGTTACACGTCCGTAAACGATTTGCAGTTATAATTTGTTATGTTATACAGTTTTGTTATTATTAGCAGAAGTGCCCAGAAGGGGGTTTCATAGTGCTATTTACGATTTAAATTTTTGAGGGGGGGGAGGGTTATTTCACAGATTTCTGAATTTTGTGAACTTTCGGGCTAAGGGACAACAGGGAAACATAGAAAAGACCGCAGCAATTGCAATTGTACATGGTCTACGTTTTTTTTTTAAATTCTAACTTAGCTTCTGTCTTTAAGAAAAGGTGAACAATAAAATATCTTGGGAGGAGGGGGCCAAGTAGGTTCTTGCGCCATCAACCTTTGGGGAGAGGGGTATCTCTAATTATTTGTTAACAGAGGGGAGGGACTTTAGTTGAAGCTTCTCCCCTCTCCCTCCCCCAAATAAATTAATTTTTTTTTCATTAGTTGATATTTGTTACTTTAAGTAATCTGAGCTGAATATTTCAACAATTACAATATGCATTCTTTTTATATTACAACGCGTAACAGCTATTTGTTTTTTTAACTGGTCTTTAAGGCCCACATGCACATGATTTTAATTAGTTCTAATATTTTCTTATAGAGTAATTACATTTCCAAAAAATAATAATAACAAATCCTATACTGATATGAATGTAATCGTATTAAATAAAATACTTCATTGATTCGCAACCATCTTTGTTGTCCTTCTGAGGATATCAATTCTGGACGATCCAGTTTATTTGTGAACAGGATGTTTTATTGAAATTGTTAAGCTGGCACCTTGTCAAGAAGTACTGGGCTAGTGAACCCTCAAGGCCGACCGTGTGGTTTGTTTCGATGGCTAAGAGATTTTTGAAAGTGTTCCAGGATCTTCGTCGTTTTATAAATAGTCCTTCCAACTATTTTGTTTAACATTGATAAATGAGCTCATAAGATGTATTACAAGCGTTACTTTGGCGTCATGAGGAAATACCGAAGTTTCTTTTCTTTTTTTTAATTTTATTTAAATGTTTTATTTATTTTTATTTTGTTAATTTTTTTTTTTATTTTTTTTTGTTTGTTTATTTTTTATATTTATTTTTACGCCATTTTTCTAGGTCCCGCAGATCATCACAAGATATCTCACCAACCCCAGCTCCTCGCCGATTGTCCGAAGTTCATGTGCCACACATTCCGTGGACAAGGTATTGTTAATAAACTTGAACTACACGCTTAATTTAAACTGCTCAACAGTAACGGCTTTATGGTGGAGGTAGTAGACATTTGAGTTGAGGCTGTAGGAGTGTAATTTTAATGCTTCAGTAAATTATAAATATTTGGTTTTGGGTAAAAATTATTATAGCTATATTTAGTATGTATATCATTTTAAATAATTCTAATATATATAATTAAATGTGGAAGATTTATTATTGTTTTCAGGTAAGATTATAAATATCAAAGTAGGCTATTACTAATAAGTTTGTAACGATATTTTCTATAGTAAAACACTTACTTTCTTATTGATACCAATTTAATTTATATGTACACCTCATTCAGTAAGTTTATTTTTTATTTACTTCATTATTTTTTATACTTTAATATAGACATTGAAATCCTTTGAAATAGTTCTTTATAAACCACTTACTCTTCATTTCCTTAAAATTAACTCTTAAAACGTAGATAGCTGTTATTTCTATTCGTATATTAAGAGAGTTTTAAAGACGTTGAATTATTTATAATACTCACGTTCAATGATTAAATTACTTTTACTCAGTCACAGAATTTTTCAACGTCACTTGATTATTGTACGTCCAATCTAAAATTAAATCTAAAATTTAATTTTATACAAAACAATACACAGAATATTAGAGAGTCTGTTACATCATACGTGAATCGACCCTGGGATCGGGAGACCTCCTGTGGCACACCTACCCTTTTAGGAACAATTCATGCTATAATACTAATAAGTAAGGAGAGAAACGTGAAAATTGTACATAATCTCGACCCAATCACCTTCCTGTACAACCGTTGTGCTTGAACCCAAGGCCTTCCAAGGATTTTAGTGGTATAAAGAATACCACTTAATAACTTATTTAAGTAGAAATCGGAAACTATAAATATAAAACAATAAGTTGAGTAGTTCAAACATCAAAAAAATAAAATAAAAAGAATTGAAACATATTCAATATTCATTGATTTTTTTAGAACTCATAGAAATATCAACATTTATTATTAATTAGACTTATAATTCAAAATTACAAAAAATTAATTAAATTCATCAACATTAAAAAAAAAAATATCAAGACAACTGAATCCTAAGAAAAAAGTCTACATTTTCATTTTAAACTTAGATTTCCCAGGTATTGTGATAAAAATAATTTATTTTATTTTTTTATATCTAGCTGGATTTCCATGTAGACATCTTGATTATTTTTTTTTCAAAATGTAAGATTTTGATTTTATGGAAAATATCTATATATCCAAACCAAAACATGAAAATATATAATATCATTATATCCATGTACTCATGTTTTCCCTATCCTTTGTCAAAAGCGTTCAAATCCATTGTACAAACGTGTTCAAACCAACGTTATGCAGGTCAATAAGGATATTATTATTTATTGATATATTGAGAATTAAATCTTCGATTTGAGTTTAAGCCCTTTTTGAAATTAATCGTTATCAACATTATTGATGATTACTGCCTTCTTGGGATCATTGGCTTGCGGAAGGACACGGATTGTCTTCTTGCTTTGTTTTATAATTGTTAAATATATAAAGGATTTTCCTTATATGCTGGTATTTTAAATAGTTAAAATCACTTCCCTATTACGCAGACGGGCTACAAGAGGATTATGGTCATAAACTCTCGGAGGCTCGGACACTAGGAAGTCCTAGAGCTGACGTAACTCTCCTAACCTTTGGAGTCCCGGAACGCTAGCCTATCTCCAAGGCTGTGGCATTTACTAGCCACCAATATATTTTCGGCTTCGGCTCACTAGCCTAATTTACTTGGCAGGTTAAAATAATTATCGTAATTTAATAGGAACTAGTTTACTCCAATGAGAACTTTTTAGTCCTTCCCCATAATACATTGAAAATATCGTTTCGCCAGTCTCTCCAAATATTTCAAAGAAAAGCATAAAATCAATATCAATCAAACTCCATTATATAATCATAGTGTCATTATACTAAAGTTAATTAAGAAAGTCTTAAGGTGTTTGAAAATAAAGTATTGCGTAGAATATTCGGACCGAAGAAGGATGAGTTAACCGGAGAGTTCAGACGGTTACACAACGCCGAGTAATACAATTGAGGTAATTTCATCGCGGCGAATCAAATGGGCTGGTAAAGTGGTTGGGCTTAGTAACGAGAGAATTCCTAAAAGGGTAATATGTGCGGTGCCGAATGGTAAGCGTCCAAGGGGTAGACCGAAGCGAAGGTGGGAAGATTGCATTAAAGCCGATCTAAAGGGACTGGGTATGGACGGCGAACGGTGGAGAGAGGTGTGTAATAAGCGATTGTTGGTGTCGGCATCGAACCTCCGGGTTCGCTAAGCCTTTTATTATTATTATTAAGGAAATAAGAAAAGTGGATTAGATGGCTTAGCTAAGGGCCTAAATGTAGGTACTCGAGTATTTTACTACACCCTGTGTTTCTATTACTGAAATTTTAGTTTATATTTAAAGATAAATATATGTAGCAACATATTCTAGGATTTTATGATTCATTCATGTGTTACCATCCACTGTTATGTGAAAATTTTATCATATTTTCCACAGCAAATTCAAAGCATCAGAAAATTAATAGTTCATCTCACCGCCTTAAAATAAATCTATATAATATAATATATAAAAGAAAGAAAAACTGATGTATGAAAATTCTTTTTATATATAGTATTATATTGTTCGCATTATAGTAATTATGTTAATTATCACTCATAATTATTATACATAATATAAACTCCCGAGATTTCTAGGGGAATAAAGGGGAGGGGAGTCCATGACCCCTCCCCTAACCAGAATAGAAAGTCTGCGTCTATTACTGAGAGTATACTGAATATGGTTTTTATTCAGTAAATTTATCATAAAGTTTCTTTTCATATTAATTATATGTTATAAATAAATAAATTAACTTGTAATAGCTCCAACATCTCTTCCGATTCAACATTCGCTGAATAAGGCCAGAAATAGATGTCATAAATTGAATAAAAGTTATTTTCCTCTATTTACTTTTTCTATTAATTTTTAGTTTGTCGAATACTAATATAAAAAAAAAGAAATATTTTAAAAATAAAAAATTTATATGTATCCCTTGCAACCATAGGCACCTAAGGGGCATCTGAAAAGAATTTAGTGGTGAAGTACTGATGAGTCCCTCCAGAAATAACGTAGGGGAAAATCTAAAATAGCAGGACAATTTAATTTTCACTGACTAAATTAATGCGACATAAATAATGAATATCAAATGGAGGACTCATAAAGACTTAAAAATGGCCCTTAGTATGGTCGAAACGTCGTAATTAATAGCTAATAAATATAATGTTGGTGAGTAATGGCCTAATTTATGTAAAAAATAAAACCTCAAGACACCAATTTCAGGAATAATGAACAGAAGTGTATAATTTTCCTTTAACTTAAACTGTAGCCGTGGATGTATTTGTTTCATATAAATTATTGGAGTATTTTGAGAAGGTATAATGTGTAGTTACAACAAATTTTATTTCATATTGTTTAATTTCAACGAAGGTGTCCTAAATTAAAGTATAATATAACAAAGTAAATTATATATTAAAAATAATTGGAATTAATCAATTACATACATATTATATGATTAAAATATATTTTTTTTATTTATGGAT
This sequence comes from Nezara viridula, assembly GCA_928085145.1. Taxonomy (NCBI): domain Eukaryota; kingdom Metazoa; phylum Arthropoda; class Insecta; order Hemiptera; family Pentatomidae; genus Nezara; species Nezara viridula. Next base: position 120,580,290 of record OV725081.1, on the reverse strand, counting down.
TAAAATAAAACATCTTAAAATACAAAAAAAAATCTATTGATATTTTATTTATAACTATTGAAATAAATATATTGTGTACACGTTTTTATATTTATGAAATTACGTAATAATGAGAAAGTGATTACTGGTGTTATTTCACTTTCTTTCGTGAGCTGTTTTTTATCGAATTCTCTTATCATTATATACACTCTACTGTTTTTTTCCGTTGTTATCGAAAAATCTATACAAGGATTATCGGGTCATTGTTAAACTGAATGGTCGGAAAATTTTTGTTAATGACACTTAAGTCAATTTACTTTTTGATCAGGCCATTTCACTTTTTAGAATCATTATAAATATTTTTCTTTTCTTTTGGTCTCGTCCTTAGCCATTATTAAAACTCATAATTAATTTATGATAAGTACATTTTATAGCAGAAAATATCTGTAGTACAATTTGTATTCGTTGTTAATTTGATTCATAAAAGCATTCAATTACATGTTTTGATAATAAGAATAAAACGTAAAAAAAATTATACTAAAATGCGTAATAAAGTAAAAGCTTCTAATCATTATATCTTACTTACATTTTCATACCCTATATTGGGTGCCCAGAATGGTATCAAAAGGTTTTAGGTTTTAGGGGGGAACATTTAAGGTAGTTCTAAATTTTTGAGGGAGGAGCCCGATTTTTGACGGGGGTTGAGAATTTATGGAGACTGCTATATATTTATGGAGTTTCAATTTCAAGAAACTTTTAAACCAGTGATCAAAGGGAAAATCATGAAATCGACAAATGTAATGTTTGATCAATTACAATTTTTCTAATTTCTTGAGAAGGATAGTATTATTTTATTAGCAGATAACTTATATTTTATTGTCTTATCATTTTATAATAGTTGTTTATTTTCACTATTTTTAGTTGTTACCATGCGGCTTTTCTCGGCGCTGATGAAGGCCTGACACTTGCGTTCAAACAATTGCACAAAATTAAACATGTTTTTTTTATTTATTTCTGTTTTGTCACTAAATTATACCCAACTAACTTCCCAACCACAAAATCGTCGAGGCATTATGACTAATCGGTCTAGAAGTTTTTAATGTTATTTTCAAGGTTACATGTCCCATTGAGAGATTTAGAAAGTCCGTAGAGCAAACAATTTTTTTTATATCTCTTGAAAAATCTAATGATCAAAAAGTTAGATAGGATAAGAACACAATTCTTTTGCTTGGGGGTTTTCCTTGATAATTTATATCATCTTCTCTGCAAGTTCATTATCATTGTATTTTTAATTGATTTTGTTTGTTAATAACTTTTCTTACAACATATTTTGGTAGTAGAGAAATCTCGTTAACTAACGAAGTATTTTTTAAAAAAAATTATTCAATTAAAAAAATTCATGTATCCTATATTTTCTGTTGAATTCATTTCTTAATAGTGCACATTGAAATTATAGAAACAATTTTAAAGCTAAAAAAAATTTATTGAAATATACAACATTATAACAATGGTTAACGCTTAGTTGTCATGAGATTACAAAACTGTTCCGCGAAAGATAAACGGTTAAAACTATCCCTCGCAAACCTGTTTCAACAAATGTTATAATCGTTCTACATTTCCGTTCGTAACACTTGCTACTAATTTAAATTTCCGTTATAATAGAGAGCTCGTAATAAATACGCTTTATTTATTTATTTTTAGCAAGTGTTTTCCTTTTCTGAGATTGTAACTTTTGTACATTAGGATTGGAATTTAATCTTCCAGTACGAATCAACTGAAACTAATATTTTCTTAAAAGCAATTAATATATATATATATTTACAAAAGAAGGTGAAATAATAAGAACAATAAAATATCGTAAAATCTATTATTTATGCTCTCATTTTTTTCGTTTTTACGTTTTACAATTCTTGTCCAATTTTGTTTTTTTGTAATATAAAATGTTAACCTGTATTTTATCTATTTTTACATATACAGTTATTAAAATTACTTCAAATGGAAATCAGCATATTAGTATCGAAATCTCCAATAACCATTTTTATTCAGTTTTTCTTTCTTGATGTACCATTATAAAGCTAGGAGTATATTTTTTATTTCAGTTTTTATTTATTGTAGTTTCATATCGCTCATGTGCTACAACCATAGCATTACTCTAAATTTTATGATTTTTCTGGCGGGTTATTTTTAAAGATGTAAAAAAACTCTGCTAATAAAGTCGCGAATCCTTCCAGTAATAGGTATCTTTTATACTACACTATTGTACATTTTATATTAATAATCATCAAGTTATGACGTAGCAAATGAGCCACATCTCTTGAGAAAGACTTTTTAAAAACCAATTATTGTTTTAAAAAAGAAAATTGTATCAATGGACATTATTTCAAAAAAAAAAAAAAAGAAAGAAAACCAATATATCATGTTTTGGTAGTAAATTATATAAAAGTTCTATTCAAAGCTGAGATATTCATGTGTCATAGACCTCTCTCTATATATTTGTTTCGGTTTTTAATTTAAATTCACATTCGTAATTTATCTATTTATTTTTTTTATTATAATCATGTATCCGATCAATTCATGCGTGACTGTTTTGAACAGTTGTTTTTTCCTGATGTTAATACACAGTGAAAAATTTCAATAATCGCTCAAGATACTGGAGTTTTTTAAAAATTAATTGATGTAGACCAATATAACATCTGTATAGTTTATTTCTTTATATACATTTTTATAAAATTAAATTTCAAACATAGTGGAAACTAGACAGCATTGATGTCTAAGATTGTGAGACTTATCGAAGTATGAGTATTACTAAATCCTTAGAACACTGTAGCTACGTGTTTAAATCCCGATTAGGGGACCTTGGTTTGTGAGGCAAATGCGGTTTAATAAGACTTACTTGAGACTTAACGGGACTTAGTTTGGTTTTGTCGGGTCAGAGAGCGGATTATGTTGGTAGACATCAATTTAATTTTACAAATTCTGTAAGCAATATAGATTATATGTAAGTGATTATAGATATATTGATGGATATAAAAATAACTCTATTCTGGGATATAGTCCGTTGATAATAACAAAATAGCACAAAATTATAAGATTACATCTGACCTAAATGAAGACAATGGAAAAAAAAGTAAAGTAAACAGTAGGTAAATATGGTATATACAAAACAAAAATAAAACAATATACAAAATACTTAAAACTATGTACAGTGGTAATACAGTATAATTATACGCTTTTAAGAGAGAAAAAAAACAAGTACATCTGACCTAAATAAAGACTAAAAAAAATTAAAGAAAACAATAGGTAAACATGGTATATACAAAACAAATAAAAATACTTAAAACTAAGCACAGTAGTAATACAGTATAATTATACGCTTTTAGCGCTTTAAAAAAAAACAAAGAAAGTTATATATGTTTTAATAAATAAAGTTTTAAATACAACATATATATATATATATATATATATATATATATATATATATATATATACATATATATATATGTATATATATATGTGTGTGTGTGTGTGTGTGTGTGTGTGTGTGTGTGTGTGTGTGTGTGTGTGTGTGTGTGTGTGTGTGTGTGTGTGTGTGTGTGTGTGTGTGTGTGTGTGTGTGTGTGTAAAATTACAGACCTAAATAAGTCCGTGGTAGAATAAAAATATATATACTGGGATAGACATAGGTAGTGTATTAAAAAAATCTTAAATGTTACAATCATGTTATCAATTTTTAATTCTAATCTATCAATAAAATTTTCTGAATAAAAATTCCTCTATATGTACGAAACAGTTCGGCAAACTTTTACCTATGCATTTTCTAATGTTTGCGGTTTTTTATTTTAAATCCTGTGTTCCATATTTGACATTAATAATAATTTTATTTTAGAATTTCATACCGTAATATCTTGACATGGGTTATTGGTAATATGATATCGTATAGTAGAATAGTGTGACATTAATAGACGTGAGGAAAGGGAATACCAACGAAATCCCATCATATCTTGAATTAAGTATTTATAGCTGAGCGAGAAGATCCCTCCTCCAGCTTCTTTTGAGCGTTCTAAGCATGTTATCGGGAACTTAACTGTACCTATACTGTGTATTAGTGTGTTTTTTTTTTTTTTTTTTTGTTTTTTTTTTTTGACTCTACATCTTCATCTGCACCTGTCATGGTAGTGACAATTAGCAGATTTGCTGTTTAAATTGAAAATGACATGATAGGCATGCCGAAGAATGGAGCCCAGCAGCACCTCTTCCCTGGCCTGTTTATATCCTAAAATCAGGAAAGGAGATCTCTCATCCAGCTCCTTTTCAGTCGCCTCCTGATGAGCATTTCAGCCGTGGCCATGTCTTTGATTAGTCCATTGTGATGTCCGTGTAGTTTTAGATGAAATCGGGAGTAAAGAGTACGTATGTGCTGGTCAATGGTTGGTTGTCTTAGGTCGGTATGTAAAGTCTTATTGTTGACGTACCAGGGAGCTGCAGTTATTAGTCTTAAAATTTTAGATTGAAAGGATTGTAGTTTTTGTAAGTGAGTCTTTTTTGCTGAACCGTAAATCTGTGAGGCGTATGTCCAAATGGGTTTGAGCAGGTAAGTGTATGTATTTAGTTTTTGTCTAATTTTCAATTTTGATTTAGAAAACAGTGAGTACAGTATTTTCAGTCGCTTGTTCAAACTCTTTCTTTTCATTTTGATGTGTGGGCCCCAGGTCATCCTTCTGTCAAATATTAGTCCGAGGTAGCGTATACTGTCCGTCTGAGGAATTGGATTGTTGCTGATATAAACTGGTGGGCATGTTTCTCGTCGAAGCGTAAATGTTATGTGTTGTGATTTGTTATGATTTAATCTAATTTTCCAGAGTGAATACCAATTTTGTAAATTTAGTAAATGATTTTGTAAATTTAATGAGGCTAGTCTGGGGTCATGGTGTTTTGTGAAAATTGTTGTATCGTCAGCGTAAGTAGCAGTCAATGTTTCAGAGTTGGTAGGCATGTCATGCGTATAGACAATGTAGAGTAAAGGTGCCAATATTGATCCTTGAGGTACCCCTGCTGATACTGGTCGAATTGAGGAAATTTCTAAACCCTGTCGGACAGAGAAGAATCTGTCGAAAAGGAAAGATTGGAGAATGAGATAATATGTATTAGGCAGTATAGTTTTGAGTTTGAAGAGAAGTCCCTGGTGCCAGACTTTATCAAATGCCTGGGCAACATCCAGAAATACGCCGGTAGCATATTGTTTTTGCTCTAGCGCTCCAGCAATGTAGTCAGTAACTCTGTGTAATTGGTGTGTAGTTGAATGAAACGTACGAAAACCGAATTGATGGTCAGGTATTATTTGTTGGTCTGTCAGTATGTCAACCAGTCTTTTGTATATTAATTTTTCGAAAACTTTGGAGCATATCGGAAGGAGACTGATAGGTCGGTAGGATGAGGGATTGAAAATGTCTTTGTCCCTTTTGTGTATCATCTTGATATGTGAGTATTTCCATTGTAATGGAAAGTTAGTTGTCCTCAGAATACAGTTGTATATTGTCGTAAGGAACACTAGAGCTTTCCTAGGCATTTGCTGGAGACCCTCGGCAGTTATTAAGTCATAACCTGGAGCTTTTCTTTTTGGGAGATGTCTGATTTGTTGTGCGACTTGTGAAGGAGTGAAAGGAAGAGGGGGAGGTGTCATCTGTAATGGTATGTCTAGAGTATCAAATACTAAGGTTTCATGTTCTGTGTTCGTGAAGTCGGTAAATGGTGTAAATACTGATGAAAGATGGTCTGCAAATAGTTCAGATTTTTCTCTATCCGAAAAAGCCCATGAACCGTCTTCGTTTCGCAGGGGTACTGACACCTCTCGATGTTTTAACAAATTTTTGGTATGCTTCCACAAACTTCCATCGTCAGTTGATATGCTGCTCAAATAAGCATCATAATTCGTTCTGTTGAATTTTTGTATTAGTCGTTTAAGTTCGTTATTTAGTCTGTTAAATGTCCATCTATCTGAGGGAAGTCTGTTAGTCTGCCATACCTTACGTGCTCTCCTCTTTGCCGTGATCAAGTCCCTTATATATTGAGGATATCTTGGCAAGTATTCTGCTCTTGATGACCTTGGTAGCGATGAAGACCAAGCTGCTTTTTGGACACTTTTTGTAAATGTGTCCACTGCCTCTTCTAGTTCATCTGCTGTTTTAATGGAGCCAGGGATTGAAAGTTCTGAATCCAGAATTTCCCTGTAAGCATCCCAATCCATTTTACCATTAAGGAGCTTAGGTGTTCGTGGAAGATTGATGGGCTCATCAAGGATAACCAAATGTATAAGGGAATGGTCAGAGCAAAGATCAGAGCTCGTATTTATGCTGTAAGGTATGGTGCGCAGTCCTTTGGTTATAAAAAAGTCTAGTAGGTCTGGGGATTTACGTTGTGAAGTCGGCCAATATGTCGGTGTATCAGGTGATATAGTGTCTAATGAAAGCTCGTGGATAGCAGCCCTCAGATTTCTTCCTCTTGGTGTGCACAGCCGTGACCCCCAAAATTGGTGCTTTGCGTTAAAGTCACCGCCTACTATAAAGCAACGCCCAAGGCTTCGAAAATAGTTGCAAAACATCGAAGGTGTTAATACGTACCTCGGAGGACAATATACTGAAGCTATTGTTATTGTGTGATGTTTGGTGTGTAGTGTTAAGCCTGTGGTTTGAATGTCAGGTGTAGTAAGTAAGTATAAGGGATTATGTGATAATGATGTCTTTATTAGTATTGCTGTACCACCATGAGCTGTGTTATTATATTTAAATCTTTTGTATTGTATCTGGTTATGGTTTTCGATTGCAGTATATTTCCTTAATATACACTTCATATTTAGATAAGTAAAGCTGTTACTATAATTTGATAAATGAATATAATAAACTATAAATTGTTTTACTAAGGATTTATTCAAAAGAAATTAAGGATAAAAAGAAAAAATTAACAGGGCTATTGTGATTGTGCAGGGATGCTATGTTTTTCGGGTAAAGTTTTTAAAGAATATCAAACATTATTCATATTTTTTTTGACACATTTTGGTTTAGGAGACTTCCAACTACTATTAAGGAAGCCATCTTGGTCAAGTAATTGATTAAGAGGACAAAACGCGGTGGCTGAGCGTAAAAATCGTTGATAAACTTGTGTAAACTTGGTGAAATTGTTTCTCAAAATTTTGCTCAAGCTGGTCATTATAGGCCACCGTTCTTTTTGTGTTTGTTTATGTTAATTTGTATTCACTTTTTAAAAATAATAATCTTTATTTATTCTGAGACTTATTTCCTTTAGAATTAAATAAAATAAGAGGCCTTAATAAACATGCATAGTCCTTTAGAGTCTCATATTTAAACAGAAAACATAATAAATAATTAGAAAGAATAATAAATTATAAGTTACCTTCTAAAATAAATTAAGAAAACAATAATTGAAGACCAACTAATAATTTATATGCATAATCAAAATTTTCTTTATTTGTAAATCCGATATTTATGGAATATTTTAATTATTATCTTATCATTGAATTGTTGGAATATTTCGGTATCCATTGTAAGTGCGCTAAGAGAATAGGATGTCTTGTTGGTCCATGTAGTAGTAGCTGTTTGCTCCTGAAATATGCAGCGTAGACTAGACCCGCGGAGCAGCCTGGCATTGAGGTAAGGTATACCTAAGGAGCCGGCTCTCAACATCCAACTTGTCTTCGCACAATTTGTGGAATAGACCGAATATAAATAATTATTTTGTAATCGACTATAATAATTAATAATATTTGTTAAATTAATAATATATCAACTATAATATTTGTTATAATTAAAACTTTCTATGTATGACCGGATTATAAAAAAAAAAAAAAAAATTTATTATTTAAATGATATTTACAAATGTATAAAAAAAAATACATCTAGTAAATTCGTACATGGGTACAATGACATGAAACACATGTTAAGAAACTAGCCACAGGTAGCACTCCTATGTCTATGCACTAATATGTCTATATTAGGAGATCACCTTCTTCTTTTCAGTCGGCTCGGAGGGTTATCAGAAATCGAATAATAAGGAAGGTTAATAACAAGAGGGTTGGGATGGTTATAAAAAATATAGAATGAAGTTTGATTTATCTCTTAGTTCTTACTGTTGTCATTATTCTAACAACTACATTTTAATTTAATTTTTTTTTTTTTTTACTACGCTACTTATGTTTCTCATACCTTGTTATCTGGTTCTTTTCTTCTAAGCCCTGATGATTTCCTGAACTTCAGGTCGAAACGTCGGCAAATGTCAAAATAAATATTATCATTTATTTTTGCCTTCTTATTTGACTGATCACCCCAACTAGTCTTCTCTTCATTATTCACGAAAGTCAACCATTTACCAATTATAAAAAATATATATATTATTAACGTAAAAAATTAGGCATGAAGAAATAATTTTTCGTTGAATATAAAGTGGCACTTATGAGAGGTAAATACAAGACTATTTATATTTTATGACTAATAAACTTCCACACTCCAATAGTTGACCAGTATATAACGATTTAGAACAAATTTTAACGAACATGACAACAGATTATTAAGAGAATAGCCACAGCTGACATACCTCTGAATATGGGTAGAAGACTACAAACGGATGAGATATCTCCTTCCTTAAACAACCTAAGTAATTGAAACAACTTAGGGAAGAAGTACTGTTGAGTACTTTCTTTCCCCATGCCTGACATGTCATTATTTCTTGTATTTTCAGCACATTTTCTGATTGCTGACAGGTACAAATAAATAGGAGCGAGATGGCTGAGCTGGCTAACGCGTGTGCACAGCGCCCGCTTGTTGGTCAGCGATCACACTAGGTGATTTATACAAAATACACTCAACCACCACGTTTTGTCCTCTTAATCTATTATTTTATCAAAATGGCTTCCTTAATAGTAGTTGGATGTCTCCTAAACCCATACTCGATCTACTGATAATGTAACAGACAATAATACTTTACTCACCGATTTATCTCTCTCTCTTGTTAAAGACTAATGAATTGTTTCATTATATTCATCTTTAGAGTCCTCAGGCGCTCCCACGTGTCTTGCTGGTATGCCAAACTGAATTTGCTCTATCTAACTTCCTTGCGGCATTGTTCCATAGGTGTTTTCTTTTCTGAACCTTTACAACCAAAAATCCTCTTACCTTCTTGATCTGTTTACTTCTTGCTTCTCTATCCATTCGTTCAACACGAGATCCCAGCCCACCAACTTGTTTATTCCTTCTCTTAGAATTGTATCCTTTAAAAACTCTTATACGTGTTACGTATACGGATTCCCCTACCTACTTCTGTATCCAAATTTTCATCCTTAACCTCATTTAAACACCTTTATTTTTGCATCTCCTTAGAAATCAATCTTCTCATTCTACTGTTATCTTACAGATACATATATATTATCTATTGGTTGTATGTAAACAGACTCTTATACATCTACCTATAATTCGAATGTTAACTTGTACCTTTCTTTATTTTAATATAAAGACGCAATAGCGATGTAATTCAAGTAACAACGAGAAGATGATTAACTTGCATCCCAGACAAATGTCACTAAATTGTTCATTATAATTATTCTTAGGGAGCTGAATACTTTTTTTCATCCCGAATATAACCATAGGCTAAGAAAAAGAAGTTAATCTAATTATATGAATGAATAAATGAAGCTCGCTATCGTCTTAATACAGAAAGATTTTATACATGAAAAAATATTCTGTAGTGCATAATGCAGCATAATGAAAGTTATCTCTACATTCAACAAAAGGAGAAGTTTTTCAAGAAGTTTGCGGATCCTTAGACTGGTGCATGCATCCAGGCAGTGAATACTGTATTCACACGCAATGATAGTTTGATCAATTATGAGCTTACCTATGCAAGTTCACCTACAGGGATAAATACCATATTGTTGGTTATTTAAAAAGAATATGTTGGAATTTTGGCATCACCCCTTTATAGAGTAATACCCCTTTATTTATTATAAATATTTTAATAACCTTTAAATGTATTATGTAGCATATGATACATGGTTACGATCAGTAGAATTTAAAAAAATAGCTTATATACCTACCCTTTAATTGTTTTATGAAACAAAATTCAAGTGTTTTAATTTCTTTCTTTTAAAACTGAACGTGAATTGTCTATGACATTTTTAAAAATATTATTATTTAATATCTACCTTGTTCCTTAACCTTTCGTACATTCAGCTCGATTTAGTTTGTACATCAGTTACGGTATGATCAATATGTTATGTCGTACTTTTTCTATAATCAAATAATTGTTTATACCTAATTTGTCCCTACATAAAATGTTTCTAGTACCTGAAATTTTACGAAAAAATAGGGTTCCAAATATTTTGTTGTATGTATATTTTTTTAATCGATAGTCTGGGACTTGGCATCAGAAACTCTCCTCCCTCAAATCCCCCCCCCAAAAAAAATTAAAAACTACGGCCATAATACACTTTTCTTTCTATACGTTCATATTTAAAATTTTCAAACTAATCGAATACTTACAATTATTTACATAAGCCCTTTTGAATTTTCGCAAATGTTTAAATATAAAGCCAAAAAGATCAATTCACTAAATATTTTCGTTTCGTTTTTTCTATTGTCATTACACGCCTTCTAGATCTTTTGACACCTTAATCAGTCTACTCCATTTATGCTTATCTTGGGCTGTTTCTTTCCAGTTATCTGCACGCAGTTCTATTTCTTCTTTGTTGATTCGATCTATAAAACTGCTTTTTGTCATTCCGCGTGGTCTTTTGCCTATTATTGATGCATTCATCGTTTTTGAGAGGCTTTCAGATGGATTTCTCCAAGTTACAGGCTCGTCCATCTTAACCTCCTTACCTTCACACTAAATGTAAGAAACGTAAATGTTGAGAAAGTTTGGTTCAAAATGATAATTTTTAAACAAGTAATAGTGGCTAAATATTCACTTTAATTTTTATTTTACGCAATCAAATATTTAAGAAATTTAAGTATCATGTCATTATTTAGGTTCTTATCAAGCGGATTACTTTTATAAATATAACGAAATTTATTCTTTGTAGCAACTTATAACTTATAAAGAGATATTTAGTAACACTAAGCCTGGGCATTTTTAAATGAAGATTTAGGGGTCGGTAGATTAAGAAGAAGGGAGAGGGGGTTGATGAAGGCGCCCTGGTGTAAATTTGCTGAGGCGAGATCACGTAGCCGTGATGGATTGTGGTCATGGCGGATCTGTACCAATCTCTTGATAATTATTGTCAATTTTTAATTTTTCGAGATAAAATATTTGTGACAGTATTTGTGCTAAGTAATTTAAATAATTATAGCAACGAGTAATAAATCAACAGCAATTGATTGCATCTTTTGTTTATCTTATTTATTCTGTCCGGATAATAATGCAGGAATTACTTTACTTTAAAGTTTACTTTAAAATACCCTTCTATATAACAAGCTGTTTACGTTTATTGGATTATTCATTTGTATGAATGTCAACACTTATAAATCCTCTTCTAAACGACAATATTTATTTACCTCTGTAGCACTTCGCTACTTAGAATTAATTCAGTCTTTACTATGATGTCAATTTTCGTATAATTTTGTTTTACGGGTTTAAACTCGGCCGAAATAAAGCCAAGTCTGGGGCGAGAACAACATTAATGAGTACACTGTTCTACGGTAGTTCAAAAAATTTCGGAAGGAATACTTCAGCCTTGAAGACAAAGGTCGTGGAAGGACTTCCTCTCTTGATGACGATGTTGTGCGGTCTTTGGTGAAAGTAAACACCAGAACAACTGCTCGAGAACTTGTAGGAAAGACTTAACCTTAGCTAATTGACCATTAATGACCACCTTAAGGAGATTGGAAACTTAAAAAGCTTGAAAGTTGGGTTTCACACATATAAAAGAACATTACCTATCAGTGATATAGACTCCTTTTTATCAAATTATTAACATCCGGCTGAAACTTCGTAAATTGCTTCATCTCATCGTAACCAACAAATATTTTATTTAGGAAAATTTTCGGAATTGGGGCCTTTTCAATCTGGAGATCGGCAAACTTTCTCCATTTAATTAGGTACTAAAGACTAGTAAGTACCCATTTCCTTTTAACTTGAATCGTAAGATTGAAGCACAAAATCGAGAAAAAAAGTGATCTTCAAAAATATTGAGCCGCTTGGCATGACCTACACCTCCAACTTGCCAAAATAGTTTGAAATGGGGGAAAAGAAGGGGAAAAAAATTTTCGATCAGATAAGTGTAATTAAAACCAAATTCGACTTATGGTTTATTTTAAACACAGAAAAAATTAAGAAATCTGGAAGCTATTGGCAAAAAAAAATCAAGATTATTCTTATCGTAAATATTTTATACAACTCATTTAGTCTTTTGAATAGTAGAATTGACTGCCTAATTCGTGTTAAAAAAATACAAATTTAGTGAAATATTGGTAATAAAAATAACACAATAAAAACATTATGTACTTCTTAAATAAATATTTTTCTTTATTTGATGAAATTAATGATTATTGTAGCTACTATGCAGTAACGGGTCCAGGATTCATTATTTTTCTTTTTTTGGGGGGGGAGGAGGGAGGGAGGAGAATTGGGCCTTCATTATATATTATTGTAAAAGAAAAGCTAATGATGTTTCAGCGGCTCTCAAAAGCAAAACCAAAAATTGAAATATAATTACAAAAGTAAACATCTATTAGAGCTAAACTTCCTATATGTTTTCTTGACATTTCCCTTATTCAGCAGCTGCATATGTGTTGTAATTTTATAAGAGAATAAGTATTTAGTATAGATCATTCAAATATACTTATATCATTTTCATTTTACTTTCATGCCGAAAGACCCCTTAATTGAGAACTGCCAATTGAGAAAATATGAAAGTAAATAAATATCAATATATATATATACATGGGTATTTGGAGTGCATACATACATAACTTTTCAACAAATAAATAATTCCATCTTCTTTAGATTAAGTCAGGACTTATTTTCAAATAAAACATACTATTTCCTGGACAATCTGACATAGAAGCAGACGCATTCTGTTGGCGGAACGCTGAACTACTTGTGCTGACTTGGGTTAGTTAGGAGTTCCGCCGCTAGGTTGCAGAAGGTGCTATAACTGTGTCAATGTTATGTTATTATCTGTGTTTGAAAATCAGTCTGCTAATATAATTAGGTTCGAATACTCTTATATTTTTTTTACAAATATTATTTGAAAGAAAGTTATATTCTTATGTTTACAAAGTTGCATTTTACTTAACATTCTGTTTTTATTAAGTTTAATTTAATAAATTTAAGATTATTTTTTATTACATATATTTAATTGATTTCCTCTCTGAATGAATTAATTATCTTTGTTAATGAGACCTTAAAATTGATTATTTTAATGTTATTATAAAACGTTAAGTAACTATCATTTATAATAAACTTCTACTAATAATTTTTTTTTTTGTGTGTGTGTATTTGTAAGTGTTTTGAGAAGTTTCTTTCTGCGGGAAGAAGAATATAAAAATTTATTTTATATTTGATTTATTTTCCTGTTTTTTTTTTTTACATACACATATTTGCACTTCGGTTTTAAAAGGCATAATGCCATACCAGTCTCTTGATTCTTTTTTTTTTTTTTTGTTATTTATGTTTCACTATTTAGATTCCCTTATATTGTATTGTTTATGGCTGCTCCCTATTATACTGAATCATATTTTTTTTCTGGCTTCCAGAAAAAGTTTAGAGATCCATTATTATTTATTTATTGCCTAATATAAAATTCTATCACTAGGGCAATGGTTATTTGGAGTTAAGATCTCATTCTCACTGTATGTAATAAACAAATAAATAAAATAAAATAAAGTAACTTAACTTTCAATATCATCATAATGATTGTTATTTAAGGTATTCCATAAAAAATAACCCAATCTGCTTTTTTTTTTCTTATCATATTTAAAATTTAAGTATCCTTCCTAAAAAATAATTTTATTTTTTCATTGTGATTTCTTTTTGAAATGAAGCACTCCTATATGTTTTTTTTTATTATTATATATTTCATTACGCATTTATATATCGTATCTTTTATAGCAAATAAATTCCTGAGGGGTAGAAAAAAAAAACTTTAAGATAAGTAAATTGAAAATAAGATCTATTAATGCAGAAGTTGTACTAAATTATCAAAATTCCAACTCTGTCCTTATTACATAGTAAATGGAATTATTTTATATTTAGCACAATGTGTTTAAAAGATAATGTAAATAGAATCTCTTTAAAAGGATAAAATAAAATAAGAATAATGCTGGCTAATGACTAAGATTTGCTAATCTATTTGAATGAGGAACGTTACAATAATATACAACGTTATAATTATATAAGACGTTACAATTGCTATCCTGACAAAATACAGTAACCGCCTATTATCGAAACTTCAAATGGAAATATAAATAACCTGTCTTGTTTAAAAAGTTTTAATTACTTTTCTTTTCATTCGAACGAATTTGAATTTAGCTGACATTTTAATAATTGGTAATTATAACTTTCAACTCCCTGTTTGTGGTAGATTTTGCTGTGGAAAATAATTTTTAAAAATATTTTATGTTATCTGATTAATCTAATCGGCAGTAAGTTTCTCTCATGTCATTCTTTAATGATATCAATTTTTTTTTAACGTTACAAGTTTATTTTCTAAACGAATATAGTTATTTCAATCTTTTTTAATTGTAGTATGATTTTTTTTTTAAGCTTACGAATCAGTTTTATATAAGCTGTTATAAATTTCATATGTGAAGAGAAAGAGAAGCAATAAGCCTTTAATATTCAGTCACTTTAACATATAAGAGGGAGAAAATTATAGATCATTATCTTTCTTTTAAATAATTAAATTATATAGTGTCAAATAAATTATTGACTGTTATAATTTAGTAAATGTCAACGTAAATTGTCGATAAATAAGTTTTTTTACCATGCTATTGTCTTTTTAATCACCTTTATGATTGTGCAATACATATGGATGTATTTCATAATTCTTGATTTGTGTTCGTTAAAAAAATCCTTCTGTTTATTTATTAAAAAAAAATAATAATTAAATATTGAATAAGGCTTCACTTTATGTTAGATATGCTAGAGAAAAATAAAATAAAATAAAAAATAAATAAAATGATTTATTATTTTACTTAACATGTTTTATATATATTTGATGGACCCTTACGGTAGTAATAACAATCTTAGATTGTTTATTTTTTTTAGAGATTTATGACAATAATTTTAAGCTTTAAGAAGTAATACAGTAAAAAAATGTATATTAAATAGATTATAATTTCATATTTTGGCTTATTAGTTCGAAATTTCAATTTATATTATTTAGATGTACTTATACAAATTAGAATGATTAGATTAGTAAATAACAAAAAGGTGGATTAAAGTTGAATATAAATCGAAAAAAGTCCTGTAAAACGTATTTAAACCTACGTGCCATATTTAAATTCACCCTTTGAACTGCGATACAGATTTTGTTTTCCATACATGGAAGGTAAATCAAGATTTCAGGAGATCCCAGCTCTTTTCTGATCACTATAGCCACAGACACTCGGAGCTTTATAACGAGATATATTATCTTCGAGATCCTCGTGGTCTAAACACTTAAATAATAAATATATGGTTAATCGAAACATTATTAACCTAAGTATTGTCAGAAAAAAAAATTACATCAATCTATAATTCTATATAAGGTCCTCCGAAAGGAAAAGGTGAACATTTTCTGGTATTGACAAAGAAGTTAGTGGAACGCCACGGGGCCGCTTCAAAAGAGTGTCTTCCAATTACCAAGTTAGCTGGGACCGTCTGTAGCCAACTTAATTCTTCCTTCTCTTTTAAAACTTTTTTTTTATTTATACATACGGAGCCAACGTTTCACAAAGAGTATTTTTCTTAATTACATTTTATACTTTTCTGCTTGTGTTAAATTAAGTTCATTATTTTTATTTTTAGCTGAACTTAAATGAAATATTAAAGGGTCATTCTATTTGAGATTTCCAGAAACTTTTTCCTGTTAATTTTTTTTATTTTATTAATTTTTAAAACTTAAGGATATAGTCGAATCTGTATGTTGATCATATAAGTACTCACAGGTTTTCAATCAATAGAGTTTGAATGAGGAATATTTGATAACTCATTCCTAAGCTTATTATTTAGGCTTTCATTTGATGTTTAACATGGCCATTTCATATCGAGATATTATTTTTAGTAGTCAAAATTTTGAAAATCTCAAATCATATTATATTATAAATTTAAAAACAAGCATGTATTGGTTATATTCATCCATTGATATCTGATAAAAGAGCTGTTGAATAATATGTAGCACGTTATCTTGCTAAAGTGTTGTATGCTTGATAAATGATCTTAATTTGATCTCAATCTTGAAATTTAGCATGAATTTAACAAATATATCTCTGAAGAAAATACACGGCTAAAAATAAAAAATTTGAAATTGAGTAAAAATAATTTTTGTTTTTTTATGTAGACTGTTAAATTTGTGTAATTTATTCAATTTATTTTATTTTAAACTGAAATATCGTGTTTTAATAATTCTTTTTTTTTTTTTTTTTAATCCTTATTTTTTTAAACTCACACTTGTTGGGGATACCAACAACCAGTGATTGTGCTGTCGGGAAGAAGGGTGTAGATCAAGACGTTGGTAGGCGTGAGGGAAAGGAGTGCCGTCGCTTCCTTACTTGATTTTATGTTTATAGTCAGTGGAGGAGATCCCTCATCCAGCTTCTTTTGAGCCTCCTACGGAAGCCTTCGGCCATATTGGTTATGGCCATGCCTCGAATCAGTGAATTGGTATGTCAGCGTAAGTTATTGTAAAATCTTTTGTAGTATGTTCGTATGTGGTCGTTAACTGTTGGCATCTGTAGGTCTTTGTGTAAAGTAATGTTACTGACGTACCAGGGAGAATTTTTGGGTCTTATAAAACATTCTATTATATAATAATTAGAGACATTTATCTCCTATTTTTAATCTTATATACTTAAGATAAATAACGAAAATGCTAAGTCCTCTTGGGATAGGATTTGAGTGGTTGATAACAGTTTAGCAACAAGAAGACCAATCTCCTTCCTGCGACGGGTACCATTGATTTATTAAAACCGGTTATTGTCAGCTTCGAGCTCTCATCGCAATCAATAATACGCCATTTTTCAATTCGTTAAGGATATAATTTTCTTTTTTTTGTTTATCTTCTTAAAATCATTATATTAATGTTCATTATAATAAATGATCTATTAAGGATATGGTTTATTTTATTACTATATGTACATTCTTGGAACATTGAAAGAGTGTAAATACGAAGTACGACTATTCATTTTTGAGCTGGGCTGTTCACTCACATACAAACACACAGGCACAGATCGTTTTTTGGGACTCAGTTATTTGAACTCAGAAGACCTCAAAACGTGTAATTTCGTTGAAAATTAATAATTAAAACCTTTTCACGCTCGCAACACTTTCTCTTACTATACATTACATATACAAGTAAGTGAAAGTAGATATATTGATACGTGATCATGATATAATAACATCAGAATAGTTGTGACTTTGAATGAAATTGTTTTGATATTTATAATTTATGATTTTGAAGTGGTCATGCGTGGCATTTAATTCAGCCTTTCTATCCAAACAGTAAAGATAGAAGTAGTCTTAGGATGTTATTGTGAAGGAGCTAGAACCTGCACAATGTAGAACCGGGTCTTTATTAGCAGAGGCAGCCAATCAACTTGATGCCTTCCTCGTCTTGGATTAGGCTCCTGCCTCGGGCTTTATTAAGTTTGTCTCCAGGCTGTCTCTTCGGTTCCACCTAAGGGTTGTCTGAGCACAAGGAACAGGTTGCTTAACTGATAATCTGTTGTTGTTTCGTATATTTGTTGACCTTAATTGTTATTTCAACCAGTGTCATATTGTTTGACTGTTATTTAGATATTCGTTTTATTATGAAAACAGGAGTATGATGGCCAAGCATGTTAAAATTACATCGCAGAATGTTCGATTAATATCCATTCTTGGCAGATATGTACCTCACATTTCAGTTTATGACATAACCGGGGTGAGGGGAAGGGAGGAAGTTGCTATATAGATACAGCCAAATCTATTCCAAAGTGAGAAGATCGAGATTTATTCCATGAGTTCCAAAAAAAAAAAAGAAGTTGTCAGATACAGAAATCAAAAGATGATATCAGAGATATAGTGGTTGACAATGTAGTTAAAATATTAAGTATTATATATGTATAAGATACCTAATATTTTAACTAAATTGTCACACACTATATCTCTGATATCATCTTTTGATTTCTGTATCTGACAACTTCTACTTAATTTATATCTATTTATATTTTTATTTTCAACATGTTTTGTGTCTTTTGTAGCCCTGAAGACGACCAGCAAAGTGGGTCGAAACGTAGGCAAAAAATTAAATAATTACTATATTTTAATTTAGTATTTATTTGACCGCACCCCCCCCCAATTAACTCTTTCTCATATTATATCAACGGTCAACCATCTCTACATCATTAAAAAAAAAAAAAAAATTCAACACAAACTGACACCACTAGTCTCGAGAATAGATAAAACTGGCAATACTTTAACAAAATGGGCCACTACAGCCTCATACTTTCTATACAATACTTTCTAGGTGTATTCCTTTTTCGAACCTTTTCAACCGAAAAACCTTCTCACCTTCTCGATTTGTTTACTCCTTGTTCCTTGTCCACTCATTCAACACAAGATCCCGGGCCACCAACTTGTTCATTCCTTCTCATAGAACTGTATCCTTTATAAAAATCCTTTGCCATACGAGGTACCTTCTTTTGGAATTCCCTAGAAACCTCCATACGCAAATCCTCATCCTTGACCTCATTTAAACATAATTTATCTATCCATCTCCTCAGCAATCAATCTTCCAAATATATGTAAAATAATGTCCACGTTTTTCAGACCTATCAGTCGCATTTAATCTTATCCTACAGATAATCATATATCATCCACTTTTATTAATGTGTACAAATATGTGAACTCGCACACCAGAATTCATCTATAATTTCATATATCTACCGGTGCCTTTTCTTTATATTCATTTTTTATTTTGGATCTAGATTACCCTGTAATTTAATTTATTTTATTACAATCCTAATTATTTCTAATGCCAGACAGTTATCATTAAATTGTACCTTGTAGTTATTCTAAGGGGACTTAGTTCATCATAGGTATTCATTTAACTACATAACTCAGTTTTTATTAAAAAAATCATATTTCAACTGTTATTTTCATCCTCAACTCTCAATAATTCATGAATACTTTGTATTAAAGAAACAAAAAATTAAATACCAATGGTTTTTTATTTATTAAGAAGACGTGATGGCCGTGTGCGCTGGGGTTGATCTTCAAGTACCCGATTCTGAACACTGTAGGTTCGATTCCCGTCTGGATTAGTGAATATTTACTTCTCAGGGTCTCCAGGAAATGAATCATGACACTGCCATTTTGGTAATGACCAGACGCTACGTACTTATGCGGCAACCTCAAGTTAGCCGTCAGGCATACTACTGGCAAAACTTACAACCAAGCGCACTTTCCAAACTATTTTTTCCACTAATAGCACTATTTATAAAAACGAAATAAATAGTGTACCTTAACCATAACGTATATACGACGTGTAAGATATAAAAAGGAAGATGACTGAAAGAAACGAAGTGAGCCATTCCTACTTGCTATTCAACGAAGGATATGACAAGTTCATTTTCTTTCCACGTTCTTGGGATTATCATACATTGTCAGTCGAGTTTGTGGGATAATAGGTTTATGTGTGAAGTTTTTCTTTTTCTTCCTTATCTTTTATGAACTTTATGGCGTATTTTTGTGTCCTGATCCTGTGAATGTAATATTAAAGAAAGTTAAAGCCATTGAAAATAAATTAATTGGTTTGTTTTAGTGATTTAGTCATATTTAAATTAATGTAGTGTATTTTCATTAGTAATTATTACATGATCATGATCATTCACTATGTAAAAATATGTTTTCCTACAAAAATTCCATAATATTAATTTTTTACCTAAATGAGTGACATTGGTATTAAACGAATGAATTAAAAATAATTTTATTCTTGGACCCCACGAATTCCCCTTAGAATAATAGCAGAGTTCAAAAAATATATACATCAGACTGCCATGTAGATATAATTCAGATGTATACATAAAATACTAAGAAAAATAAAATGGCTCTCGTCAATTAACTGTTGGTGAGCAATTGTGATTACCTAACCTGCAAATTATTACAAGCTTGTAAAAGTTTGATTGTGTAGTAGGTGGTGGAATAGGAGTTGTTTGAAAGCATTTGTGGATTTGGTTTGAAGTATGGATATAGGTAAGGAGTTCCAAAAGGACGTAGCACGAATGACGAAGAATTCGCTGAAGGAAATGGTCTTATGGTATGAGTTATATAGATCTATAGGTTGAGATCTATTATTAAGACAGTCGATAGAGGAACGTAGGGAGTTCTGGGATGTAGGGAGGATTTTTGGTTCTGAGGACTTGTAAAAGGACTTGTAACAGCAAGTAGGAATTGCCTTCGGGAAGTAGGATAGAGCCACTTCGACACGGTGTATAAGTAGGAACGCTTGGGAATCCCAAAGATGAATCTAATTGAGGCAATTCATGAATCTTGTAACTAGTGGGCGGGGTGGCCGAATGGGCTAAAGCATGTGATATAAAAGATATAAAAATAGTCACGAGTTCGCGTCCCGGTACCGAGGGAGTCTTTTAAATCCCGGCCCTCACTCCCTGGCCCAGGAAAATCCCGTATAGCCTTAACGGCGAGGAAGGGAAGGACCAAAAAATAAATAAATAAATAAAAAAAAAAAAAAAATCTTGTATCTAGATGATGAAAGACTATATTTAATAAATTTATTTTTATTTTTTTTTTTATTTACATTCCACCCTACCTTGCCTGATGGGCCATACGGGCGTTTGCAATAGTGGTCTGTTATGCATGACTGCATAACAGCATACTACTGCAAGTGAAACAGTTTAAAATATATCTTCGGTGACGTCTTATCAAGGGTGTCCGTCTTCCGGCGGTCTTCTTGGTGGTGGTCCTCTTCTCCGTGCTCCGATGTTGAAGTGGGCTGGACCCACTTCCTCCTTCCAGTCATAAATAAATTTCTTGAACCGAGGGAAGTTCTCCTTACTTACCAACTGAGGAAGTTCATCCTCTGTTAGGACGTAAATTCCTGCGGTTCTCATCATCGTTGCCCTTATTCCTTCAAATGCAGTGCAGGCCGTGACCACGTGCTCGACAGTCTCCAGAACTCCACAAGTGGGGCATTGGGGATCTATGTCCTGGCCAAAGCCATGTAGCTTAGCTCGAAAACCCCCATGCCCCGTGAGAAACTGTGAAATCCAATAGTCCGGGAGGATCCATTGTGCATCTAACCGCGACTGTACGGTGGGGAAGTATTTTCTGAGAGTACTCCCTTTCGGGGTAGCAACCCACCGACGGCTCCATTCCTCAATCGTATCCTCCCGTATTATCTTCTTCCATTTGTTGGGACTTTCCACAATCCTCACCCGCAGATTTTCTGGAACTCCAGCCAAGCCTTCTTTCTTGTATTTATGCTTGGTCACATCTTCTCGCAGGAGGAGGTCGAGAGGTACCGCCCCCGCTAGGACCTGCACTGCTTCATGTGACGTTGTCCTAAATGCTCTGGTGACACGCAACAGGGCCATCCTCTGGATCGACGCCAACCTTTTTCGCTGTCGCTGTGTGAGGTTCCTATACCAGGAGGGAGATGCATACCTCAAGATACCCAGCACAACACCTTTATAGATCGTCATCGTTGCGGGGTATCTGAGGCCCCAGAATGCACCCCCAACACGACTGAGTCCGTTCAAGGCTTGGGTCACCTTAGTTGCTAGATAATCCAAGTGAGGTGTTATATTTAGGCCTTTTCCTAACCTTACACCAAGATATGTTACCACCTCACTTGGGCGTATTATTTGACCTTCTATATCCATGCTAATGGGGTGTGCTCTATCAGTCGTGCCTTTCAAGAGGATGGCTTGCGTCTTTTCAGCAGCCATACGCATTTTCTTTCCCTCACACCATCTGGCTACAAGGTTGGCACATCGCTCTGCTGCTAGTTTGATCCCCGCCCTGCTGTTGGATGCCACCACAGCAGCTAGATCGTCAACATAGGCAGTGGCAGAGAATCGCTCATTTTCAAGCACTCCCAGCAACTCATCAAAAACCAGCTTCCATAGAGCAGGACCAAGTACTGATCCCTGAGGGCATCCCCTCTCTACGGAAGCTTCTACCTCGTAATAGCTGCCTTTGATCTTCACTCGCCTGTCCTGAAGATAGCTCCTTACGAGGGCATATAGGTTGCTGGGAGCGTCATATTTTTGCAGCTGCTGGAGTACGCAGGGCCACCATAAACTATCAAAGGCGGAGGATATATCAAAAAGGAGCAGCATGACGTATCGCTCCTCCCTTTCTTCAACATCTCTGCGAACTCTCAGCAGAGCATCAGCGGTTCCTCTGCCTCTGGTAGAGCCGTATTGCCGTGGATGGCTTGCTTGATTGAGAACTGGCCGTAACCTGGTCATCATGAGGTTCTCCAGGACCTTACTCATCACAGGGAGGAGACAAATTGGTCTATATGACTTAGGAAGTTGTTTATCCCTGCCTCCTCCCTTGTAGAGGAGTCTCAAATCAGCGATCTTCCATTTCCTTGGGAAGTATCCCCTATCTAAACAATCATTAAAGATTCCTAAAAGTCGCTCTTCAATATAGGAGATACTGTTCTTTAGGATCGCTGCATCTATATCATCAAGTCCTGGAGCGCGGCCATTCTTTTGCCTACCCACGGCAATACGAATATCATCTGCGTCCCATGGTGAGCAAAAGTCAGTGCCTGGCGGGTATACCGTGGTATGTCTCACAAAATGTTCCTCTTGGGTGTCTTGAGATGGGTCGTCCTTGGGGTAAGTCGCTTTGACGAAGAAATTAGCGGTCTCTTCTAAGGTAGTAGCATGGACATCTTCATGCCTCATCGCCGCTATCGTTTGCAGCGGAGTCAACTTGCCCAGAGCCACCTTATACGGAATACCCCAAGGATTCTTTGAAGATTCTTCGACGATAAAATCGTCCCAAGACTTCCGCTTTCGTGAACGAACCTCATTTCGGTATACCCTGGCCATGGACTTATACTCGTTACGAAGTGCAGTGCGCCTCTCGTCGCATGTGCACCTCTGGTACGACCGCCGTGCCTTGTAGAGGTCTCTCTTCATAGCTGTTAAGGCCGGCGTCCACCACGGGACAGGTCGAGCCCTCGTCTTCCGGTGCTGGAGGGAGTTCTCGGCAGCATCACGGATGGCATCAGTAATCCTTGACACCCTGTAGTCTAGGTCATCGGTGTTTTCTGAAACCTCAACTTCCCACTCTTCGTCGACCATTTCACCCTCCATCATGCACCGAAAGACATTCCATTCACTTCTTCTGGTCAAATAGCCCTTCACGTTGCCATAGGAACATCCTGGATCATCTACCAGGCCAAATGCAATCGCATTGTGGTCCGAACTCGTCTCTGATCTGAGTGTCCAATCGAAGATGTATCTAGATAGCGTTGGTGAAGCTAGAGTGATATCTATCCAGCTCTGCCCTCTACCTCCAGAGAAGGTAGGTGTAGCAGATGGATCATTTATCACCACCAATTGGTTTCTAGCAATAAATTCACCCAACTTGACGCCTCTTCTGTCTGTTCGATTGGACCCCCAGACCGTGTTCCAGGAGTTGGCATCTGAGCAGACGATCACGTTTCTTGTACCTTGTAAGATCGTTTCCATGGCGGATATATCCTCTTCAACATCTCTTCTATCGTGCATGTAGGCAGATATCAGTGTAAAAGCAATCCTGCCCCATCTTATGTAACATACAGCACGGTCCGCCATGGTATACTGCCTCAGTTCCATCACGTCAAGGTTGGGGTTATTGATAACTATAGCAGCCCTGGGCCTCCCCTCTCCACTGCTCAAGGCTATAACCCTTGACGTGAGGCCAAACCCCGTGACCATGTTCCTATAGCAACCTGGTTCTTGAACCGCGAAAATGTCATAGCGATGGGCTAGAGCTCGTAGCTCATCAGACACAAGACGCCGTCGGCCCATATTAAGTTGTAGGATAGTAATCTTGTTACTCATACTTGGTTCTCTTCGCTAGTTCTTGGGTCTTCTTTAAATGGACTGGGCAAGTTTGACAGCCCGCTTGGTGCTTGGCCAGGTGTTTCTGTTTCCCTTATATTTAATAAATTCCTATAAATCCTAAGAAATGGTTTATAGCCATATTATATGACTAATATGAAATACATTTTATTTGATTTTAGCTTTACTTTCCGTCGATAACATATCATTTTTTAACTTTAAAATGTTTAAATAGTCATGAAATGTAGTCTTATACAGCGTTTCCAACGTATTTTTTTATTTCCTTTTTGGTCAGTCTGATTTTTTTTCCCTTCAGAACGAAACTAAAATCCCTTTCGCCTAAATATATAAAAAATAAAACATAATACTATATGTACTTACTCGTTTTATGTCTCTTTCACTATTACATTATTATTAAAATAATAGTGTAAACTGTGCTCAAATTAGGGCTCTCTTGTTAAAAATGTTTCTCCCCATTTTTGTTTTTTCTCTCAACCTTGAAATTTTTTCAAAAAGGAAACTTTTCCACCATAGTGAAAATCCTAGTCATATTTTTTTTTAATGAAAATTTAATAAATTAATTTTAAATAAAAGCATCTTAGATAGTTGTTCGTTAAATTAAATGAGTATTTTCTAAAAATATACTTTATTCTGTGCGAAAATATAAAAAATAAAGAAGTTTTTATTATCAGCTTTTATTTTATTTTTTTTTTGCAACAGTTTTGTTTATTCAACTGTAAATAAAACCTAATAGATATTGTTCATCGTGATATAACGTTATTATAGGAAGCCCCAACCCCAAAGTAGCAGAGGTCACCGTTAAGCCTGGCTTAGGTTAAACGATCTTAGTAATTAATGAACTCTCGTCCCATTCATATCAAGTAGAACTTCATAACATTAGCTAGAGCTTCCGAAAGCTTAACTTTTATGATTTCATTATAGATAATGTGTATGTATTATAAATATACATATTGCTTTTGAATTTCATTTACACATTTCATTTTGAATTAAGATATAACTAATTAATTAAAGGAATTTTCAGATTTAATGTTAGGCTAGAAATAACTTTACTGTTGGGTTCGAATCCGGCTGATAGCAAATAAATTGTATACTCTGTTTTGCCAGCCGTGGATCGACGTTGGGGTCGAGAGATTCTCCTGGGGCACACTTAGCCTCTATAAAATGGGAAACCTTAATTAAATAATTCATTAAGAGGAAAAAAAAGCCTAGCGATTGAGCTTGGTCAAATCTACTGCTTGAATAACCGTCGTCCAAGAAACATTATTTCCTCACAAAGTAGTGAACTTAAAAAACTTCATAGGTTGTAATGGGCACAGGTTTTTGAAGTAATTTCATTAAAATATTTTATCAAGGTTGTGTGAATTTAATTTAAATTATTCAAGAAAAAAAAAATTCAATTTTATTTTATTATTATGGTTTTGATAACTTTAATAAACAATGGATACAGAAAATTTTCATTCATTTATAAATGATATAAATGATATAATACATATAAATGAATAAATGGTCTAATTTCAAAGTCGGATATCTGTAATTTTCAAAAAGTGGAGAAGTCATTTTTGTATTTTATGTTCAACTCAAACTGTCTAATGATTTTATTAAGAATGTTTAAATCATGAGAAAAAAATCATTAGGATTCTTTTAAATTAAAGCTATGTAATAAAAATTGGCATTTTCTCGACTTTTTAAAAATGACAAATGTTCATATGAGGAGGCCACTTACATCATATATTTAAACTTCAAAATTTACTGTTCAAAATTATATTAATCATTTCGAAATTTGCCTCTCAAGGTACTTTGTTACTTTATGGAAGTGTGTAATTTATTTTATTTTTTATTTATCCGGTTTTAATTTCTTCTTACTTGTCTTTTTTCTATTGATATTAATTTGTTAGTAAATATGGAGTAAATTTTTTTTTTATCATTATTATAATTGTCATTCATTGAGATTGGATGTAATATTTTTCAATAAAAGTTTTTTAAAAAACCTCATCTAAGGATATATGGCTTACTTTTTTTTATTTTTTGGTAGTTGTGAGTTTAATATTATTATACTTTTAGTAAAGCTGTGGCTAATAATTTAATACATTAAATTATTTTGCAATAAATTAGTAATTTTATATGTCTTAATTTTAATATAGACACACACACTCAATATTGACATGAAGATTCACGACCGAGAGCTAAACTTTTCAACATGAAATTGTTTTTAATTAATACGTTCCCATGAGATGATGAGTATTCAGTACATAAATTAAGATTTCTGATATATCCATAAGAAGTATCTGACGTAATTGCCTTTATAATAGGCTTGAGGCTATTCTAGAAGTAGATAGACTCTCCCCAATGCTGTTCATATTAGCCTTCTCGAAGGTGAGAGGAAGATAAGAATTTACATCATATCCGAAGTAATCTACTGGACTACAATCAATCCTTCGGTAGGTAGGAAGAGACCGATTTGATAGGTAGAGAGATAGAATCAGCAAAAATGCTGCATAATGCAAACAGGAAACAATAGAGTAAGGGACAGAGCTGGAGAAGGCTGGTTCAGGCTGCCAAAGATTCACAAGGTTTAAAAAATATGTGCGTGTATGTATGTGTATGTATAGTCTATGTAAGTCCGGTCGATGACTTTAATTCCTTACGTAGAAGGATAATTGAATGTTGTGAAACCATAACACATAACCAGTGCCGTTCTGCCACTGCTGCTGTTTAAGAAAGATGCCGAGCCTGTCTTAATGCTCAAGGAAATCACTTTGTATAACATTTAATTACTAAAGTAGTTAGAACAAATTTATAGGTTTTATTTATTTCATATAACGTAAATAATTCATAACAACATAAATCTTTAGGTGTGAATATATACTAAACAAAGCATTTAGGACATACCTTATAGAGGAAATTGTTTTCTTGTTTTGAGTTCCTTAGTTCTTTTTTGCAGTTTGCCCACATAACCCTTACATATCCTTTATATATATTTTTTTTTTCTCGGAACCTACTTATTCGATACATGCAGGTTCAACTTTATATATTAATAAATCCGTCAATTTTTTTATCATTGTCCGTCAATTAAAAATTACTGAAGGTGGCTAGCAAAGCAATGACTGTCAATAAACTGATGGAACTAGAAAAAAACTTATACTTTGCATGTTGGCTACCCTAAAAGTGAAGTCCCAGCAGATTTTTGAGAGATACCTACTTCTAAAGTGTCGCCAAGTCCAAAGACACATCTATTGGAAGTCGTGATCCTTCCCTGCATTTCTTGAGCCGTGTCATTCTTCCTATTTACTTCAGACTCAAGGTATATAATGTTGTTTACTCTCTCAAACTTAAAAGATCCTACCTCGAATGGAGAGTTCAGATCCTCCTCGCCAGCAGCTCTCATATACTTGGTTTTCTTCTTGTTGAATTCTAGACCAAGTCGTCTTGCAGCTGATTCAAGGGCTGTGAACGCTTCTCTGAGAGCCCGTTTAGACCTTCCTATAATACCAATATCAGTAGAACAAAAAAAAGCTGTGTCAGGCGATTGAAGATTATGCTGCTAGTCTGAATATTGGTCTTTCTTATAGGTTTCTCATCTACCAAGTTTAATAATAGGCATGCGAGGGCATCCTTTTGCCGAACTCCCACTACTCACTTTTCCAGCAATAAAAATATCAGTTATTTTTTATTACGGAAATGTAAATGATTTCCTACCAAATAGTGAGATTCAAAGTAAAATACAAGAAATGTTTTAATTATGTTAAATTTGTATTATTATATTTTCTAACAAGTATTAACACAGAAACGTTATTGCTGCATCAGTTGTTAAATTGGTAACGGTTATTTGTGTCATTTTTCTCATAGTAGGTCATTCAAAATGCCTGACTGACGGGAACCCCATTCTTATGTGGCGCCTGCTCGAAATATTACTCAAATAATTAATCATTGTTCTAAAAATGTTGAAAAATATGTGTTTCAATTAAAACGACAGCCTCTTCAAAGACCCTCTGATCTAAGAAAACGTCCAGTAGTACGTGTATAAAGTATTTCTAGCTTCAAATAGCTACAAAGAAATTCCGTGTCATATTTGCCAAGTGGGTTGTTGTGGCAAATGTGTCTGCGTTTCTAATATTATATTATAAAAAAATCAAATATTTCTTTTAAAAATACATTTTTTCTCGGGTTTTGAAATTATCTAAGGTTGCAACACATTCTTTATGTAACTGTGGATACTCTTTGTAAAACTACACCATTAAAGAATTGTCTTCAAGTAGTTTCATAACCTGTCTGGTTCTTTAAACTTAAAAAAACGAAACTTAAATTATAGTAAAAGAATTAAATGTCATATTTATGTTGGTAGCTGGTAGAAGAGAATATTGACCTGGTTTGGACAGGTCGATCAATGACATAAAAAATAGATCTGTCAACTGCCGATTGTACGTAGTGAGGTTCTATGACATTGTTTTTGATTTATTTTGTAATATATTATTACAATAATAATAAATAAATAAATTCTTTATTTATTTCTGGAAGAGGGGACGATTCTTTTATATAGTTAAACTGGAAAAATTACATACTGGGACGTAACATATAAATATGACTATTTTTAGAAATTTTAAGTCCTCAAATGCTTTCATCCCCAAAATAAATGGACTTACTTCAAAACGGTTCTCCTCTGAACGCCTTCTTAATCGAAACCTGTGAGGTCAGTCCAATACAATCTTAACGTCTTGGACTTACCGATTAGTTGAGTGCTAATTACATTCATTAGTAATTCGCTTATCCTCGTATCCTATTACGTTATCCTTTCGTTTCAACCGTCGTAGTAAACTTACACATACTCAAAATTGAGAAAAATATAAAATATTCATTAATTATACACTACTGACCACAATAACTATTAAGGATGATTTGTTTGACCTTCTATGTATATCCAGTAGTTTTGCTGTTATTATTGTTGTTTTTTATTTATCAAAACCATAAGATGTTTTCTCTCCTCAACACGTGCACGTGCTTCACATTGTACGGATGTGTATTACAGCGTTTTTTTAAATATTATCCAGAATTGCCTATTCGTCACTGTAAGCCACACGTTATAGGTCGCTCATTTTTTATCTTGATTTCTCTTATGAAATCAATTCCAAAATATATATATATATGTTTTTATTTCAAAACAAATTTGTATTCACAGCTTTTTGAGGCATCTTTTAGTTTTCATAATTTATTATACATTTGAATTCGTTTAATTTAGTTATCAATACGTTTTCCCTAATTGAGACAACAAAACAAAAAAAAAAAAAAAAAATATATATATATATATATCGATTAATATATTATACTCAAAAAGTCTATATACAGAAAACACAAAAAAGAATAACATAAAAAAATGTTAACATTTTATGAAATATTGTTTTCTCGGTTCATAGAGCGCATTGGCTAGAACTCTCATTTTTGTCAACCTATTATGCCCAAAAAAAAGTTTCATTAAAAACGGCGATTCAACCTCCTTAATCTCCCCTTGATAATAATTATTATCTCTCCAACTCCTAGCATTATCAATAATTATTATTAATTTTAATTTTAGGATTGTTATAAGATTTTTTAAATATATTTTACATTCATCGATACTTCTTTTTCCTTCTTTGATCGATACTTCTTATTCTACCAAGATAGTTTTCCTCATTGGTCACGTGTACGGATGTCCGCCGCGTGCTGCTACGGCGCATCCTTGGATGTAGGACTGAACTCATCGAATGCCATCATATATAACTTGTTTTTTATGCGGAATATAAACAGCATTCTATTAATATCAGTGATGGGGTTGCAATCAACTTATTTTTCCTAAATTTAATAATAAAAAATCAATAATCATCAAAAATAAGAACTACACTTTTCCTCTTCTTATTGAATAGCTCTAGATAGCTTTTATTTATCTAATTATTTCATTTCTTTTTGTTTTCTGTTTCCATTACAGACCATGTAGATCTTAACAAGCCTGCTCCATCTCTACCTGTCTTGGACTATTTCTTTCCATTTATCTGCATATAGCTCTGTTGCATCTTTGTTGATTATATCAATCCATCTTCTGCTTTTTGGCCTTCCTCACATGGTCTTTTACCTTTAACTGAGGCATTCATTTTTACGTAGAGGCTTCCAGATGGATTGTTACGAGCTCTATGCCCCCCCCATCTTAACCTCCGTGCCTTGATATCATGTGATATTGATTGACCAGTTTCTGTAAGCAGTTCTTTATTAGTCCTTCTTCTCTATGTGTTAGTAATCTTTCAACACTCCAAGTCTCACAGCCGTATATTAGAACTGGCTTTATCATAGCATTTTTCACCCTTATTTTGAGATTTTTGGAAATTTCAATACCTTTGAGAGGGAGAAGAAACTCTGTTTGCTTTAGTTATACGCTGGTCTGAAACAAACCAGTTTCTGCCCGTTGGT
This sequence comes from Nezara viridula, assembly GCA_928085145.1. Taxonomy (NCBI): domain Eukaryota; kingdom Metazoa; phylum Arthropoda; class Insecta; order Hemiptera; family Pentatomidae; genus Nezara; species Nezara viridula. The sequence goes on along the minus strand of OV725081.1, from coordinate 120,549,586 downwards.
CCATATTCATTGAGGTTATTGTGGAGCCGAGATATTTGAATTTTTCTACTCTCGGGAATGCTTTTCCTGTTATATATATGTGTAATATATTATGTTTAATTTACTATGCCAATCCCTCCTTCCAAGGCTGTCAGGGATATTGTCATAATAATTCTGCTTTAAGAGCTGGTGAAAATTTATTGCTGTGGACTGTAAAATTAGAGGAGTTAGTGGATCAAAGAAGTGAATATGTAAAATTGATTGCTTTATTTTATACATTTAATTTGATACAGAGGTTAAATATAGGTGAGTTGGGATACTTGCATTTTCTCTTTTCTTCTATTTGCCAGTCTTCTTGTTCATCTTCCCTCTCTCTTCCTTTCTTGGCCCCTTTCCTGTCGATGTAGTTTTTTACTCCATATTCATCAAAGGAGTGGAATTACGAATATTGAAACTGGCCAGTCTAGTTATTCTGTCACGCTACGTGTGCGTCTACGCTTCAGTAATGGCGGCGTCACAATAACAATTGAGGTTCTTGACAATTTGACTTAACAATTTCTTGATTTAATTCAAATTAAATTTAAATATGAATTTTGATGTGTTCCCTAAACATATTATACTACTCAAACCCATATTGACATAGACCTTACAAATTTACGGTTCAGCAAGAAAGACGCACTCATCTACATTCTTATCAAGCCAAAAAATACTCTGGTACACAAAGAAGGCATTAAAGACAATTAAAAGGGATTAAACAGATTACAGACAATTAATCCGATTTAAGTTGGAGTTGATTAGGAAAGTATATATAGTAAGAACGATTTCAGAACAAATATATAAAAAGAGAAAAATATTTTTTTTAATCTATTCTAGGTAAACAATGTTATGTAACTTATATCTGTTAAATTCAATTATTCAAAGTTCAATTCAAAGGTTAATTTGTTTAAAGTTATGGGTGTCTTTTAATTTTACTAATTGAAGTTATATAGATTCAAACTGTGAATGGAAGTATGTAGGCTGTGATTGGTGGTATCGGCATCGAACTTTCGAATTTATTAAACTTTTGTTATTGTTATCATATCTATCCATCTCTCTTTCTCTGTTTAAACATAGAGAAATAGGCTTTTTTTTTGTTTGGTTTATTCTTTTAGTAAATTCATTCTTTATAAAAATGTAATGAAGGCTCGAAAAGAAAGGAGTATAGAAGGAATTGGCGAGGACACAATTTTTGACTTTGGGACATTGTTTGAACTAGTATGAATGTAAGCATACGAAAAGTCCCCACTCCTAGCTGGTGAGCCTGATGTGGGAGGAGGCGCCTAGAAGATCACTTGTTTCATGTTTTCGCTTAGTTCTAGAAAACTATCCATCGCATCGAAAAAGAAAACCCAAAATATAGCGATATACATGAAGGGGCAGGGTGGCCGAGGGAAATAATGCGTGTGTATAGCACCGCGCGTTGCCCAGCAACCAGATAATCTAAGTCGTGAAATAAAAATTAATTACGATTTCGCATATCGGTGCCGGACTCTTAATACCCGTATAAAATACCCGTATAAGCCTGAAAGGCTAGGAATGGGAGAACAAAAAAAAATAAGCATGAGGCAAAAATTGTTATTCAAAATTAGCCATAGTTGAGGACGAATATCTTGGAAACTAAAAAGGTACATAATTAATCGAATTGAAAATTTTATCAGCTTTAATATTGTTTAGAACGTCTTTGTCGATGCGATGGATAGTTTTCCTAATATTAGCGAAAACCCGAAATAAATTACTCAGGCTCTCCCTCACATCTGGATTGGCACCTAACAGTGAGGACTTGTGTCCCAATGAAATGTCCCAAATTCAAAAATTGTGTTCCCGCTATTTCCTTTTGTAATTATTCATTAACTGAACTATAAATAAAGTTTTTTTTTGTTTGTTTTTAATTTATTTATTTAGAATTATAACAATCTGTCACGTGGACAATAGTTTATAGTGATACTTGAACACATTCACACCATATGTACAGAAAATGTAAAATTAACAAAAGTAAAATAATAATAAAAAACTATGTACAATAAAGAAAAGAAAATAACCTAAAAGTAAGTAAATTAAAAAAACATAAAAACAGAGTCATACCTATATACAAAAATGAAGTTCAAGAAATTTTCGAAAAGAAAATATTAATATCGCGTTTCCATTAAATAATTTTCTTAGATTTGCGAAAAAATGTTCTTGCCTTTATTTTTATTCATTTTTCATTGAATGATATTATTTTTTGTTAAGATAAAAAATATTGTAGTCGTTTTTGATCTAATAGTATCCACTAATTTATTTTATTTTTTCAAGGTTTTTTTAATATTTAAATTAATTATACTTAAGTTATACCACTCTCATATCTGTGATGCCAATTGTATCATTCGACATCTCACCCGCTTATAGTTGCAGACTGAATGATTGTTGTCGATATAAAAAATTATTCTTATCAAACAATAATTAACAATTCTTGCATATTCAGGTCAACGACTCCTGAACAGCATAAAATAATTTAAATTAAATTAAAAATAAATTATCAAATGGAAGGTATAAAGATACTTTATAGTTAAACTTTTTTTTTTTTTTGTACTGTGTAGATGCATTATCTCCCCGATCTCTCATATATATTACCATTTTATAATGCTCAAGTGGTACGCAGATAGAAGTGGCGTTTTTATAGCCGTAGGCGTTTTATAAAACTATAAAAGTGAGATAAAACTATAAAAAGCTCGAGAGAGCGAGAGAGCGGGAGAGGTGTTGGCTGCTGCGCGCTGTAGTGAGGCCGACTTGGGGCTATCGATCTTTTTGATGTAAAACCGCAGTCAGTCAACCTCCTTAGCGGCTCATTCATTAATTAACTTAGTGTCAACATCCATGATTTACCTAGTAATTAATAATTAATTAACATCGATATGTTAACTCGTATGATATTTCTTTATGTTATGAGATTATAAAATAAAATTTCATTATTACCGATTAACGACATTTAAGTCAGCTGTTTGTTATTGAACTTAGTTTTATTTATGCCTTTTTTTTTGGCGCTAATAAACAAATAAATTTCATTGTATTCTTTTAAAATAAAATAATTATTAGTTATTAAAAAGAAATTTTAAAAATACCTACCTATTTTTGTGAATTCATAAAATAAATCTATAAATAAATAAATTTTCATATAAAAAAATCTAACATAATTTATATTTTATTTCCTCCTTTTTATCTTATACAATAAAAATATATGCACACATTTAATATTCCAGTTACTTATGACCAATATATACTAGAAGTGCACACCGCTTTATTTTGGTTTATTATTTTCAATAATCAACCATTGTGATCGACCAAAAATTCAAAAACAAAAACCCCCTCTCGAAATTTGAGGTTTCACATTTCAGGATGCGTAGAATTCGAAAAATGAATAAAAAAATTTTTGTCCGTTCCGTCGTACGGCGTACGTCTTCCGCGCATTTTCTCCGAAACTACTGGACCTATTTTTTTTTTCAAATTTGGATATAAAATCAGAGGTCACCCGAGGATGATCCTCCATCATCGACATTACTATCAGCCTTTTACTTTCAAAATGGCGGCCGGAAAACCTGCGTTGCTATGGACTGTAGTTCCTAAACGAATGTACCGATTTCAATGAAATTTCGCTCAAGTCATTTTCTTGACGCCCATTAAATGTATCTATAAAACATACTTCAACGAAAAGAAGCTGGAAAAAAAGTTACGAGGGATAGTAAAATCATATTCCGAATAACTCACAAAGTATACACTTTTTTGTTGATATTGTATGGTATGTTTTTTAAAAGGTTATGGAATTTCCTAAAAATACAACAAAAAAATCGTTAAAATCGGGCAATTAGGAGCAAAGATATGGTATCCAGTTTTTTTTTTTTAATATATTCTACTCCAAATATTATATCCTTTGTTTGCTTTGTAAATTTTGAATGTGTTAGTGAAGTAACGCTATTTTTTTTAGCATATTACTAATAATTAAAAAAAAGTTTAGTCCAGTAATTAGAATTACCTTTTATTTATTTTTCTTTGTAACTAGGAAGATAATGTTACTTTAGATGTATAGTTGTTTGGAAATAATATGCAGCGTTTTTAATTAAGATCCACAATAATGCTAAACAGTAAGAACATGACTGCTTATTGAAAATTGATTACACTCATAATATTTGTGTTTGTTTTGAAACTCTGTTGAGGCTTAACCACTGATCTTGGAATAATATTTACTGTCGAGATTTTATGTTGAAAACAAAAATTCCGAAGATACGAATGTTGAATTTTCTACGGTAAAGCTGTAAGAAAACATGGAATTCCCTTTTTCTCGAAGTACGAAAAATATTTATAACGGATCATAGACGAGCAAAAAAGTGAGGATAAAACAGGAAATTCGACGAAGAAGGAGTACCCGAGGAGAGACTAACTACCTCACAAGATATTCAGAGAAGTTTGAGGATTGGAAGTTTCGTCCCGCACCATAAGGAAGAAACTTAAGGGCGTGAGGTTTCGGTACAAAAAATTAACTATGTCATTCCGTTATCACAAACTAATCTGTTGAGAAGGTTAGAACTGTCATGAGCTTGATTGGGTTCACGAAAGCAAATGTTGACTAAAACTGCGTTACCAGTGAAAAAATATTTTCTAAGTAACGCCTCTGACAATGAGTATTCCTTTGTAGAATGTGGTTCAGCAACAAGCCTAAATAGTCATAATAAAAATAGAAACTGAAATTATAACTTTTTTTTAATTATAGAGGGTGTGGGGTAGCTCAGTGGTAGGGTACTGAGCTTCCAATGCTTAAGTTCCCAAGTTCGAACCCCGGCTCGGAAATTTATTTATTTGTTTATTTGGCCGTGGGGAGACCCTCCTGGGTCACATCCAGCCTCTATAAAGTGGGTACCCTTAATTAAATAATTAATTGAGGGGGGAAACCTGACAGTTGAGCGTGATCTCGGTGAAATCACCTCCTTGCACAACTGAACTAGAAACAGTGCTTTCCCTAAATAGTACTGAACCCGAGAGCCTTCATGGGTTGTAGTTGTATAGCTTTTTAAAATTATAACTTTATACACTATCATACTATTATCTTATTATAGTTATATCTAAACAGTAAAGTATTCGTTTAGCTTCAAGATTTTTATTCATATGTAGCATTTATTTTGTATATTATTGTTGTTGCTTTTATTGAATGATTTTGAAAATTATTGTTTATCTATTTTTTATGTATTTATTTATGGTTTGTTTTGGTTTCTAGGAGCAAAAGCAGGAGCGTCGATCATGGGACCACTGCTCCATTCGACTTGGAGAGCCTCAGGTCCAAGGTCGAAGGCAGGTTTCAGAGCCTTGATAAACTCACAAGAGCTGGAGGTATGTAAATATTGCAATATCATTTAACAAAAAGTTTCAATTTATTTATATATTTTTTATCTATAACACCAAATTTTATAAAAAGTTGTATGTTAAAACTATTCATAAAGTTTATTTGTCAGAGCTGCTAAAAAATATAATGAGGAGAACACATCATAAAATTTTCATGTAGCATTCTAAGTAAAAATAAATTTAAAATAGATCAACAACCAATTATAAAAAACAATAATCTAATGCAATATTAGTCCGTGGTATAGACCCCCTTTCTATCAAATGATTAACGAAACTTCGTAAATAGCTTCATCTCATCATAACCTACAAATATTTTATTTACGAAAATTCTGGGAAGTTTGGTGTTTTCAATCTGGAGATCGGCAAACTTTGTCTATTTAATTAGGTACTAAAAACTCGTAAATACACATTTGCTTTCCACTTGATCGTAAAATAATTTCATCACACAATCGATTAAAAAATGGTGACCTAGAAAAATATTTTATCGTTTGCCCTGTATAACCTCGCTATTTTGACAATTTGGGTGTGTAGGTCATGCCAAACGGCTCAATATTTTTTAGGCCACCTTTTTCTCAAATTATCTTACGATTACAGTGTAAAGAAATGAGTATTTATGAGTTTTTAGTATCTAATTAATAGAAAAAGTTTGCCGATCTCCAGATTGATTCCGAGAATTTTCTTAAATGTAATAGTTGTAGGTTATAAAGCTATTTACAAAGTTAAAATAATTTTATAAAAAGATATCTGTACCACGGACTATATATTTTTGTTGTGTGTCAAACTGATGATAAGTTTACATGAAAAGTTTTCATTTTGTTGCTACGGAAATTCTTTTTTAGTTCTATGAAAATATTTATGGAAAATATGTTGGTTGGAGTGTCCAGTCAAACGCAAATGTCAAATTAAATAAATTATATATATTTTTTTTTTATGTTTTTCTTTGTTTGACTGAACTCCTCGTCCAATCTCTGTTCAATATATTCACGACAGTCAATTATTTACTCACTATCATGGAAATATTTATTTTCTATTTAACAATATAAATTTAGAAATTATTCAACACCGCAATGTTTTCATCACTTTCCATTATCTTATCGACTTAATATGTTAATTTTTTTTAACTAAATATCGTATTCTGTATTACAACTGTTATTCCAAAAATCCATTTAAAGCCTCGGAAATATTTGTATTAAATAGACAAAGTTTACCCCGGCCTTTATATTGAAAACGCCCCATTTCCTGAAATTATTGCAAATATAATAGCTGTAGGTTACGATGAGATGAAGCTATTCACAAAGTTCCAGAAGGATGTTAATAATTTTATAAAATGTGATCTGTACCTGGGACTATACAGTAATAGTATTCTTTTTCTATAATACAATAAGTAGTGGTTTTCATACACCTCATATTTTGATTCTTATGCTGATAACATTGATTCCATTGAATGTTTTTTTTCTTTACTTATTAAGGTTACAAGAAAACTATAACAATGTATCTTAGTTCAGTTTTAACTAATTTAAGAATAAAAGCTGTAATTATGATGTGTATCAAAAAATATTAAAATTGTAACGTTACATGAAGTAAAGGATTTTCACGAAAAATAGTAACGAGGATAGCGTACCACCAATCAATAGTAGTCATAGTTTCGAGAGAGAAATAAAAGGCAACATCGAGCGAAAGAAAGAAACTGAGAAGAGGGAAAAACAAAGGAACAATTTGACCGCTTAATGGTGTGGTTGTTTTTAGAATATCGTTTCATAACTGGCAAAGAAATACCGGAGATCTTGCATTAGCAATCGGGTAAATAAAAAAAAATATATATTTATTCTGGATGGTGCAATTTCCATGACCAGGACTGTTTACTATTGAGGAAAATATTCAGTGTAGATAAATAAGGAAGCATCTTGAGGGTATTTTATTCTCCTTAGATGAGGTTATCCGGACTGATGGATATTGTTTATTTTGGTTATTTGTTTCTGAAATAGGAAACATTCAACGATTTTAGTGCTATCGGCATCGAACTTCTGGGTTCTCCAAATTATTTATCCTACGAAACTAATTCATAAAAAAGATGAACTGTGTAACGCTCTACAAGAACTGGTGCTTACAAAGTCTTCCTTGTATGTATAATTCACTCCAAGCGTTTGGATTCTACAAAAACCGAGAGTGGTGAAGCCTTCCTTATACCGGAGTGGAGATGCCGATCTTGAAGGGATAAAGGATGCCGGATTTCTTTGTTATCAGGAGTAGATGGCCATCACGGCAATGGCCGTGTGGATAATAGGCCGCAGAATGGCTCCTCTCTTCGCCCACTTCTTCCTCTCATATCTGTCAATTACACCAATTCAAGCCTTCGCTTCAATTTTTATACTTTTTCTTTTCGAGCTTTTTTTCTAATATTTAATTTATTGAATTTTACAAAAAAAAAAAATAAAATATATATATATATATATATATATATCAATTAAATGTGTCAAATTGTGATGAAAAAGCACACGTATAAAAAATAATCTATCTTGGGAGGATAGGGGAATAACACTTGGGATTTTTGCGAATACAATGATTTTTACTGGACAAAAACAAGATAGTTCAAATATATGTTAGTCAAAGAGAACATAGAGATAATCTCTAGTTGCACAAAAGAGAAGAGGAAATGGATACATCAATGTTAGAAAGAAGAATGAAATTTCTGGGATATATAGTCAGGCTAGATAAAAAAATTTATTTTTTTTTAAAATTTTTATTATTGAAATTTACAACTGTATAATGATAAATACAACTAGTAACTATGAAATAAGTAACTTAACATGTACAACATGAAGAGAAATTACCCATTGATAGCACTTTAATTTAAAAAAATGTATATATTAAATAAGAAAATTGTTCTCTCACTACATTTTGGCTATAGGTCGAATCGCTTAAAATGTTGATTATTCTTCCCCCTCTTCAACGTATAATATGCCCTAGAAAGGGATATGTCCTAATTAATGTTTGGCCAATGGTTAAAACTCAACAATACCAAACTTATTAATAGACTTGAAGAATTCTGCGGTATATTATATGCTGCAGAGAGGGCCAAAGATTTTCCGAAACGTACATTAATAACGAATAATCAACAAGCAATGGCTGATTATTTTGTTTAATTGACCTATAAGGGAAAATAATGAGAAGATGACTTAGTAAAAAGTATCAAAATTGGAGAATGGTAAGAAAATTGTTGATATAGTCAGTGCTCGTTTGCAAGAATATAAAGTGTTATTCAGAACATAAGATAGTAAATTTAGGGATGACTATTTGGCTAGAATGGATTTATTTGCAGTGGAAAGGTTAAGAAGAATTAAGTGGTGGAGGGGAAAGCACCAATCACCGAGGGGATGAGGGAGATGTATAGGAAGAGAAAAAAAAGACTAAAAAAGAATAAGCGCTAAGGCGTAAAGTGGCGAAGCGTATTAAAACGTAAACCTTATCATTCTCGAGTCCAGCTACGCCAGTTCGAATCTGGCCTGGGTGGTTTGAAATTTATTTCGTGATAGACCTACAGAATGAGTATCGAACTCATCCCCCTTCCTTATGCCAGAAATACAATAGAGGGGGAGAACCAAGCAATATTTACGCGGTATAGAGTTAGCCTATATTGCGACGAAAACAATTTAATATTTTGGAACAATGACGTCTAAGGAAACTGCGATTGGGTAGTTTTTATTCAATATTTTCTATGCTAGAAGGTCACAGGGTTATCTTATTGTAAATGTCTTGCAGGGAAGGGTTCTCATCCCCCAATAGCGCAAGAACCTATTTCCTCCTCCCCCTTCCTCTCAAGATATTTTATTGCTCATCTTAAAAATAGAGCAAGATAAAGTATAATCAATAAAATCGTATATCATATAGAATTACACGTGTTGCGGTATACTCCATGTTTTCCCCTTAGTCCGAAAATTCATAACCCCGTTGAAATTTGTCCCACTCAAAAATTCAAAAACCCGGTCAAAATATGCTTCCTTAAAAATGCAACTTGCTCCACGAAACCCCCTCTGGGCATCCCTGTGTTCCATCCAAATATGTTTGGACTGACAGATTTAATTTTGTACGTTATTTTGTCGTATATTATATAAAGATATTTTACACTATTAGAGGAAATCGATAGTTTCTGGAATATCATGCTTAAATTCGCAAATTCGAAAAATAATGATAACTCCAATTTAAACAGTTTTGAGTAAAATCATTTTAGTAATATTTCTAGTTGGTGAATTTATATTATCTCTACAAACAGTGAGTAAGTTGATTGCAATGTTGAAATATAAAACTGTGATACATTTTCTCAATAGAGATAGTACTAAAATTAATAATAAAAAATGTGGAAATTGGAGTTAGTCATTCTGTCAACTAAAAGGATCATATGTAGATGATCTTCTTTGTACTAAACTGGAAATGATCTCTCCGATTGGAACATAATAAGATTTGATGGAGGTGCTACCAATCACTGTTTATTCCTTTAAACACCTCAAATCCAGCCTGTATTGAATTTATTCCCCAATAGTATAGTTCAGAATATAAGGTCGTTCCAAGCTAGACGGTGATATTATTTTTTTAGTAAATAGTTCGTTTGACCGTAGTATTTAAGCTTTCAGAAATATTCAATGCGAGAAAAGGAGATTTTTTCAAGGTCACTTGCCTCTTATAATGACTTTTACTATTTAAGCTCACCCATCAGCCATAAACCTCTTGCGATGTTGTCACTTTTAATACGATAGGCTTTATAAGTTGAGTAGCTTGTTTTTCATTAAGACATTTACATATTTTTAAAAATCCTAAAGTAAGCAAACAAGTCCCAAATTAATATTGAATCTTGTGGAGTACATACTTCAACAGAACTCATGTGATGAAGAATCTACTAATCTCCATTTTGCTCTTGGTGAAATATGTTGGTAACTTGTAGAATAACTCTCCTTTTTAGCTTAAACAGATATTAATGTATGTAATCTTCAGTATATCATATACAGAATATAATATTCTTTATATACTACGTTTCGTTGATCCCCAAGTATGTTAGCATGCTGGAAGTAATTCATTGTTATAGACCTTACTACGTGCAAAGGTCGCGTGTCTTTCGGAACGTCATGATGACCACATTAAGGACGATTTTCTCCGGAGGACGCATAGGTGTTATTACGCCCTACCGTCCTTGAACCAACCATAATCGATAAATCTCTACCGACATGTCATTGGTCTTGTGGAGGATTTGTCGTCTGCAGGGTGACGAGTTGTTTAGTTGATGGCCTGCTGTTGTAAAATTAAACATTATTATTTAATTAATTTTTCTTAATTAGTTTTCCATAACGTTCAAGGGTTACAGAAAGAGAATCATAGCAGGAAAAGAAACATATTTGAGGCTCTCCCTATTGCATAGATTAGATAATTGGACTGACTGTAGACATTTGAATAATTTTTATTATGAAACGTTGAACATCTTGAATAAATCAATATATATATATATTATTACATATTGGTCTTAATAAAAATAGCTATTTTCTTTTAAACATTGTGTAATCAGCTGTTTTTATATAATAACATTCCTAACATGTGCATTTTCATTTTTTTTTTCTTATGTATTTATTATTTATTTTCGTATTATTTCTTTGCTTATTTTTCTACGTAATTTTTGAGAAAGTGTTTTTGTGATTTTGGATTCTATAATTGAATGGTAACTCTTTTGGTAATTCTTAATTTTTGTTCATTTAGTCTGACATTTCAGATTTCTGATCCATCTTCAAAGACAATTTATTTTATTCTAGGTAACATAACAATTATTTCAAACATATTATCAAGAATAAGTATTTATTATTTATTTTCGTATTATTTCTTCACCTATTTTTTCATATATTATTTTTGAGGAAGAGGTATATTAATTCTAGGTTTTATAATTGAATGATAACTCTTCCTTTAGCAATTCTTTATTTTTGTTCCTTTAGTCTGACATTTCAGATTTCTGAACAATCTTCAAAGACAATTTATTTTATTCTAGGTAACATAACAATTATTTCAAATATATTTTCAAAAATAAATCTCCATTTATATTATAATAAAAAAAAACGCCAACCTCCATCTCATTGTCATACCATGCTTATTAACAATGCCTTTGAAGATTGAAACAATTTTTTTTTTTTCAATTAGGTCATTGATTAAAAGTCCGAAAAGTCAGACTAAATGAACAATACCAATACCAAATACCAATGGGCATGGTGCTTTTCAATCATAAAATCTAGTATTATTATTTTTTGTTTTTTTGGTTCCTATTTATGTATTTTGGTTCTTGAGTATATGTTTTAATAAACTTTTTTTCTAATCAGCTGCTTGAATTTAATCTTTCTCAACTGTGTTACGTCATTTTTCTTCCAGTATGCGATTGGTTGTCATGGAGTGATGACCTTGAGTTTCTTTTCTTTTCTATCTTCATGATGCGAATGAATATTATGCTCATACATGTTGTTAGTACTATATAATTGTATATTTGTTTTGGAAAATTGTCTGTAGCGATTAATAAGTATGCTGTGTTTAAAGCAACCCAATGTAATTGGGCAGCACCCTTTTATGATAATAAAGTGATTCTCTCTCTTCATGATGCGAATGAATTGGCGAATGATTAGTTGATGGTTCATTCTATTCACTACTTGCATTTGACAAACGCAATGCTGTATGGTTTAAACTTTCCAATTATAAACTAACATTATTATTTAATATTTTGCCATCCCTAATTGCTCTTATTTTCAGCAATCAATTTATCGTTTCTTTTGTAGTGCAATGTTTGCGTTAATTAATTTATTAATACCTAGTATCTGAAAGCAGATTATATTATGGATTTTAGAACTATTAGTAGAAATTCGTTCAGGATTTAAAAATCGTGTTAATGTTTATCATATTATATATTTTTTGTATGTTTGTATTAACAAGCAAAAGGAATTCTGTTATGGTGTTAATACTCCGATAAGGGGCAAAGGAAACAAAATGGGTTTGAATATTAGAAGAGAGAGGGATGATATGGCATTAGGTATGGATAGCCCACTATCGATTTCTGGAAGGGAGTTCACCCTCGTCTGTATTTTTCATGGCACCTGTACTTCCATCTTGATATACTCCGGTAATACGAAAAAAATCGTACTATTTATCGGAACATAGTTAATTTGAGGATTTTCAATTTACTCTAGTAGAGTTTTAAATCTTATTTACTTTCACGAGAGCTATTTAAAATCCTTCTATTTTTTTATTTTTTATTTATTTAGACATATAATTTTCTGTCACAGGGACAATAATTATATTGATAAATGAACACATTCACACCGTATATACAAAAAAGAAATAAAATTAACAAAAGTAAAATAATAACTAAATAATAATAAATAAAAACTATATACAATAAAAAAAAATAAAATAACCTAAATATAAGTAAATTAAAAACATAAAAGTACAGTCATACTTATATACAAAATCTTTCTATTAAAATTAATTTATTGCATTTTCATCAATGAAAACATCTTATAACATTTCTAACTCTTTTGGTCCATTTGCACGTCCAGATTACGTTTACATACTTCTTATGGTCATCAATTAAATTTAAATTTAATTAAATTTAATTTATTTTCATCATTACACACATATATATATATATATATATATATATATATATATATATATATATATATATATTATTATTATTTTTTTTTTATTGAAAAAAAGAGCCTGAAACCTAGTCAGATTTTTTACATACAGAAATATAATAAATTAATTTTAATTAAAATATTTAAAATATTGCTCGTAAAAGTAAATAAAATTATAAGAAATTAAATAAAGTTTCGCTAACTTATTTGATACATTCGTGATTAAAATGTGGTATCTAATACGTTTTATGAATACAAATTTTGTCAACTGGAGATTCCTTATGGCCTATATAACCTATGAAATCAGATAGTTGAGAGTCAATAGAAAATTATTTCTAAAGAATTCTGTTCATGTTGAGATATAGTAAAATTACTACTATGTATACGTTGAAGATAAAACTGCAAGCAATAATAAGAATGATTATTTAATCATGTAATGTATATTATAGTATACAAAAGATATAAAATATAATATTGTAAAAGCTAATTCTATGAGTTAACATGTTTTTTTTTTTGTCTAAGTGCCTGGAATATAAAACAGGAATATTTTATAAATAAGGAAATAAATATACCCGTAAAAATAGTAATATATTTGTATAAATTACTCTTAGTAAGCGTTTTTATACCATTTTATTATTCTTTTATTGAGTAGAAATAGTACTATTCGTTAAGTCTTTACTATGCAAGAGTATATAAAATTTAAATACTCCATTCCCATTTATTACTTATAGATCTGTGGTAGTAAAGAACATTTGACAGGAAAATAAAAATATTCAAGTAGAAAAATATCATTTCAAGCAAAAATAATCAAACTGTCTCCTTTGACGGGGTAAACCTATAAATGATTGAGTTTAATAGGTACTAAGCTTTCCTAAGTGTAGTAGTAATTTAAAGAGAAATTATTCAAAAATACATTCATTAAATGTTAGGTTCTGGTTGGTGAAACGCAAACACAAATTGAATTTTATTACTTTTATTATAATGTTATATGTATCATGTGTTTGTATGCCATGGAATGATGAACTATCTCATGTTTTTGTATCTTTTTTTTTTAATGTTGATGAGTTGTATTGTATTTGTATTTGTGGTGCATGTTATTTGTGCATGATGGTTTAGGTTGTTATATGTCCTGATGATGCCTGAATTGCTCGCAACAATTACACTTCTTTATTGTTACGAAGGTTTCTGTTCCTCCAGTACTCCTTCATAATGACGCTCCTGCTTACGTTCATCCGTCCAGGCTCTTATAGTGATCGTATTTCTTTCGGCATGAAACCTTAATAAACATTAAATCACGCTCCCTCCAAAAAAAAAAAAAGGTTCCCTATCCAACATCTAAACCTCCCATATGTTGAGCCTATACAAATTTTTAAGAATATCCTTTCGGTTAATTTGGTCTTGTTTTACACAGAGTAGTTTGTGTGATTAGGGGTTATCATGGCGCAAGATGCGCCATTAAAATTTTTGAGGGGACACATTTCGATGGAATTGTGAAAATTTGAAATACAAATTTTCAAACCAAAAAACAAAAAAAAGTATGAAACAGTCTGCAGGACTGTGTAATTATATGTAACCTACGAATTTTTAAATTCTACTTTCGCTTTCATTGTTTTTTAGAAGAGGAGAATAACAAAATATTTTGGAAAAGGTGATGGGCCTGTGTAATTGTCTGAGAAATGACGGCCTCATCTTTCTCAAGGTCTCCAAGATCTTACAGTTGTTGTTCTGAAGTGTCCAGCCTGTTTCAATTTGCATTAAACCCATGATTTTCCGTAATATTCTTTTTTCTATTATCTCCATCCTAGTGATTCACCCTTAGGCATTCGCTGGAAGACATGTATTCTGTTTTTACCACAACGTCGTTGTGTTTCTTTTTATCGTTTAATAAGATAAGATTTTCAAAGAAGCATTGCATTTCATTTTTTTTTTTAAACATATTTCTGCAAGTTACGAAGTACAAGTCTGAAAAGACTAATGAACAGCTGCGTAAGATTTGTGATCGGGGCCCCAAGATATTATCATGTCTCTCACCACTACGCTGAGTTAAAGTGGTTTTTCCCCTCCTTCCGAAGACAAAATTTCCTACGTACGTTCCTCTACCAAATCATCTACAACCTTCTCCAGTTCAAATCCTCAGTCCATTTCCTGTCCACAAGATCTGGACCTTCTAACCTTTACATGCCTTCTCACAGACCTGCTTCATTCCAAAACTCCTTTTTGCAAGCTCAGTCAATTTCTGGAATTCCCTCCCTATCAAAATTCGACATTCCTCATCTATATCCACATTCAAAACCCTCCTATTCCAATTCCTATCCCAAAAACAGTCAGATAGTTGCTAACCATTCGACAACTTACATTTATTTTATGCCATTCATTGTCAAATATAATGATAATGTATGTATATATTAATCAGGCACTTTATATTGTCAGATTCAGCTTTCAACAGCAGATTCATCTCAACAGAAACACAAAGCTTATTTTAATAAAGAATTTAATATGCCATTAATTATTAGAATTATTTTTTAATTCCTTATTTTTTTTTTGTCTGCTTTTTTTTTTTGTTTATTCAGAAATATTAAATTCCCTCGCTCTATTTATAATAAATAATGCAGAAAATAATAATACTAAAACTATATAAACAAAAGAAGTAAACTAATCAAAATAACAACTAAGACACATGCATACTATACAATATTTACAGAATCCATTCGATCAGAAGAACTCCGAGCCAAGCCTTTCTCTCCACTCTTGGAAGGAAAGGCAGGACTCTAGAAGATCCCAGCTCCTCGCACTGAGCCACATTACTGATATTAAGAACCAGTAGAGGTTGACTAGAGGCGCTATAACCACACATACTTGGCTTGAGTGGAGGAACTAGCCATTGCCAAAACTCGAATATATCCTTATTCACAGAAGGTCTCTGGGCCACTGCCGCTTCAACCTTCGAGGAGGATTGTAAGGATGGGTGGTGCTGATAGAGATTGTGCAAGGGGATTTGGATGATAGGTAAGGTTCTGGTGAAATTCGATGATTTTTTCTGGGATGAGGTCTAGGACAAATGGGATATTAAGGTCATGGTGTAGGGTTTTGTTAGTTACATGGAACGGTGCATCAACTATTGTTCGAAGGACTTTAGATTGAAAGGATTGGATACGTTTGATGTTAGAAAATTTTGCTGTCCCCCACAGCTCAAGTCCGTATGTCCATATGTTTTCTTAAAAGTGCATACTGGTCTATCATTGCAAATAGCTTTAACTGTCTTGCCATAGTGTTAATTGTTTTGTATATAGTTTCGTTTGTTTTGTATATAGAATGTTTACCTTATATTTTCTTTGCATTGTTTCTTTTTTTCGATTGATTTTATTTTGGCCAAATGTAATCTTTTAATTTTGTTCTATTTTATTATTCTGAAGGGACTGGTGTCCCAGAATAAAATTATTTTCTATTATCTTCTTATTTTTCTTTCTTTTTTTTTTCTTTTTTTTAGAAAGCCTACGTTTATATATTTTTTCATGATTAAGGGAAAAAACCTTCCAATTTCCTTTAAATCCCTTTATTCGCGTTATTTTCTATCTATCTATCTATATGATGTCTCTTCCCCTTCTACACTCTGGGACAGTCGCCGTGCTCCTTTCTCTTCCTGTACTCTTGTACTTCTTGTGGACTTCTTCGTCCTTCCTCGGAGTACCCGGATGAAGAGATAAGAGAAGTGCGATCGGGACTGGCACAGGGCGGGGACGCTTTAGCGAGCATGCCCTGCAGCCCATCAATACCATGCGCCATGCTCCCTCAGTCCTCAGTACCTCCTCGGCAACACGACAACCAGGCAACATGCTCAGGTGGGTCGCTTCTCGCGTAGTATAGGCATTCGTTATACCCTCATTACATATAGATTATGTAATAGTTATCCCATCTATATACAGTCATCTAGACATGCTTTAAAATCCTATATCAATGTATCTGTTTCTATACTGTAAAAAAATATACATCTCAAATAAACAATACTAAAAAAAATATATATATAAAAAATACTTCATGTTAGTTTAAATTTGTTGCCCCAGTTGGGACATAGCCTATTGAACTCTGTCATTATTCTATTGAGTCACTTCAAAGGGGTCAGAGTAATCATTTTTGTTTGACCTGTCATTTCCTCTCAATTTTTCCTCTTATGTATTTTTTCCTGTTAAATATTTTTTTACTTTGGAATATTGACAAACAAAAAGGGAAATATGACATTTAATTTGTACATCTTCCGATGGAACTAAGACACACCCCCTTCTAACAAATGAAAAATAATAAAATTTTACATTTGATTCCAAGAGTTATTTGTAAAGTTTTGTCATATAAACTAAACGACTACTAAAAAAAAATTACAATGAAAAATATTTAGTGTTTTCTTTTTGTAGTAAAAATCTTATTAAATATTTAATGCACGTAAAATATCGTAACTAAAAAAAAGTTGAAAGCATTTAAGATGGTTAGTTATTTGTTATTTACAATGATTTCATTTAAACTTTCAGTCAATAATTTTACCTTAGCAACCTCTGTATTCTTTAGAAAAATAAAAATAAAATGACCTACTATTTAAACAACCTATAAAACTAACTGTAAGGAATCTCTTGTTTGATAAAAACTTTAACTCATAATAAGAATCTAGTATTGTTTCATTAGTGTTCATATCTAGGTCAACTCCACTTCAATAAATTAAACCTCCAGTTTTGCCTATGTGTACAAGATAAGATTTCGATGTTTATTTTCTAAATATTGTAATATAAATAATGATGCAAAACTGTGAATCATTGTTGTAAAACGTAGATCGTAATATTTTTTTTTTTTGTAATTTTATTATTCTGTGTATGTTTAATTTCTATTTATTCTTATTGATCTACATGTGTATTACGAATTTTAGTCGGTATCATGTTTTTCATTTAGCTTTACTTAACTTTAGCCTACATGTATAGAACCAATAAACACATAATACACTAATACTTAAAGCTTTCAAGTTTGGCGGATTGTATTATTTTACTTTTTTCTTCTTATTTATTATTCAATTCTTATTTCGAAAAGGAGAAAAAAAAAAGTATATAAATGGGAAACTATAATTTAATGACAATTTTTCATACTTGTTATTTATACAATTCTAATATTTAATTATTACTTTTGTATCAAGAAATTCTTGTAATTATATGTTTTTTTTTAATTTCTTTATATATTTAGACTACGGAAGAAGAAAATAATTTCTAAAACTTTTTCATTAGAAAAAAAATGGCATTCAAAGTTTGACATATCCTTGTTATTATTCAAACCTATTTTAACATAAATAACTAAGGCACAGAACTGTTCTTTTGCACGTTCTAGGTGATAATATTGTAACATGTTATCCTTCATACATTGTAGAAAAATAACTAAGGTAAGCACAGCAGTAATGGACATAGCTAAGGAAATTTTTGTCTCATTCCGCCGTAATTATTATAGTTATAAACTTCTCCGTAAAATATTTAGAATCTCTATGGTCTCCTTTTTCTATTTGACACTTTTAAATTGAAAAAATATTCAGTCATTCTGGTATAATCTCCATTAAAACAAAAAACACCTTTTTGCCCTAGTTATGAACACCCCGAAATTCAATGGTTTTAGTAATGGAGTTCAGGATGTCGGTACCAGTAATAGACATACCTCAGAAAAATTCTAAAATCATTATTTAACGATAAAGATAAGATAATATAAATGTTCGACTTACTATTTGCGGAACTGTTTGTAGAAAGATATGAAACAAACTGATCTCAAAAGAACTATAGAAACAACAATGATAGGCATTTTAACATTTTCTTTTGTGAACTTTGTTCATACAGTTGTCAATAGAGGGTATTGTTCTTCAATCTAGAAATAATTGTAACCTTTAAATCAGCAAGGGAGCTTATGATTTACATTTAAAGTCCAATCTGTCTATCATTGGGCCTCCTGTCAATAACTGGTGCGTTCACACTACTGAATTTCGCGAAAAACAAAAATTACTATTCTTCTATGGTTCTGCATTTATATTTGTATTTCTAGAAACACTGCAAATATGAGGATTACCTATCATCAATATTAGCCCTGAATTTTTAATTCGGTTCTCTTTAATTATAAAGACTTTTAAAATCACGTAATTTGATAGTGTTAGGTGAAGTGGGATGTAATTCTGTACTTTAGCGTTAAAAGTTAAAAAGTATTAGTCCGATTTCATCATAATGAAATTATAATCTAAATATGTGACAAATTATCAACATTTTCTCTATATTA
The DNA here is from genome assembly GCA_928085145.1 of Nezara viridula. Taxonomy (NCBI): domain Eukaryota; kingdom Metazoa; phylum Arthropoda; class Insecta; order Hemiptera; family Pentatomidae; genus Nezara; species Nezara viridula. Next base: position 120,530,267 of record OV725081.1, on the reverse strand, counting down.
CAATATTATTATACATATTAGAGTTTCTGATAATCTGAGTCTTGAGTCTTGCTAATCCGAACACGTAGATTGCATGAAATGTTCGGATTATCGAAATTAAATTTTAAGTGATAGAAAAAATGCACAAGGTAACGAAAAATATATTACCAGTTACAGAATAACACACTGCAAACAGAAACATTATTTCTGAGAATTTTCATTTAAAATCATCGTTGAGTATCTCATTTTGTTGCTAAAGAAAACGCCTGGATCTCGCCAGTTCCTTGCAAGTATAAGGCTTCGCTAGTCGACGTTGTTTCCATTCGCCCACTCAAGCAAGTTTTAAACGCCTTTGCGGCGTTTCTATGACTTAAATACGATTTAAGTCATTAACTTCTAGAATGAAAAATAAAATGGCTGTAAAGAAATTTTCCAGTGAAATAAAAAGTAGAGAGAGAAACACATTATTTTCATATAAAATATAAAAGCTTGCTGCCCAATTATATTGGGTTGCTATATACACAGCATACTCGTAAATCCGTAGAACAATAAATAACCTTATACATAAATATACAGAAGTGTTTAGTCTGTACGAGTATAATAAATATATATATTTTTTTCTTTAATTGTTCATATTTTTTTCCCTTATTTTTAACTAAGAATAAAAAATGTATTCCATACCTCCTTTTGAAATTATCAGGCCATATTTTACTGACATTAAAATCTGCTTCGTCTACATTCTTAAAAAAATATTAAAGAAATACTTTGAGTTTTCAGCTAATATATCCTCGGGAAAGGGACAACTCGTGACATCTGCAGCAAAAACCCTGTATAAAGAGCTCCACTAAGTTCTTGATGACCGGCTAGTTTTAATGTTTTCTCTTTAAAGGGACCATAATACACTATTAGACCATACCATACTAAGCAATTCCAGGAATTGTACTGGGAAACAGAATCATTTCCATTCCGTTTCTCGTTAGTCTATTTTAACCTTTTTTCTTTCTTATTCAGGTTACCAAAGGTTTCGGATTACTAGGCGTTCGGATTATCCTGAACTTGAAGCGATGAAATAAAAAATATTCTTAGTATTTTTTTCTTATACAAGAGAGAATTAAAATAAAATCGTAATGCTGCTCAACTGTGTTGCGTCGCTAACTGACAGAGCATACTAATCCGTCTGATTGACAATATCTAATATTACAGCTTGATACACTTCATATACAAAAATGTCATTTGTTATTTCCTTTCTTTTCTCATCCTCATTCTTCTCAATTCTGTCACCCGTATTCATAAAGCAATGACCTGATTTAATAGTGATGATGGTGAAGGATTCCCAGTGAGTCTAAAATATTGGACTCCGCCATACTCAGTATCTCATTCCTTTCAACACCTACATTTTTCCAAAAACAAAACAAAAAACTAGCAGTTGAAAGAGAAATTGCCCCTCTACTTCCAAATCCAATTCCTCGTACCAAAAAATTTCTCTCTCCAAAATCCTCCCTATATTTCTGTTTCAGGTACGGAATACGTTTTTTATATATTCCCTGCTTTTCAATCAGTATTTTGAGATCTTGCTGGTCTCATATAAAGTAAGAATTAAAGTATTATATTCTACTACTTATTTTTTTTTTATTTCTTAATGACATTTACAACTGTATTAAAGAAATATATTTAGTAAATTTGAACATATGGACATAATGAAGTGAAAACACTTGTTGAGAAACTACTCAATGGTAGCACTCTAATGATATGTCTACATTAGGAGATCACGGAGCCATCTTCTTTTGAGATGCCTCGGAGGGTCAATCAGGAATTGAAGAGGATGCAAGGTTAGAAACGAGAGGGTCGGGATGATTCTGAAGTTTATTATGAAAGTATAGGTATCTGGATTGGGCCAGATCTGAAATATAAGAAACATTAAGGTCGTTATGGATGGTTTTATTTGTAACAAAGTAGAGTATTAAGGATTTTGAATTGTAATACGAGAGGAATTCGATGGTTTAGTGGAGCCCCATAGCTCAACACCGTAAGTCCAAATAGGCCTTATTAAAGTAATGTATATGAGTCTTTTGTAATTAATTCGAAGTTTAGAGTGTTTTTCTAGTAAGTGTTGGAGCAGTCGGAAACGTCGAGCGGTTTCTTATCGTTTCAGTCTGGTATGAGGATCCCAAGTTAGACATTTGTCCAGGTGGAGTCTTAGGTAGCGGATTTGTTCAATAAGGATAAGTGGAGTATTGTTAAAGCAAACTGTAGGACAGGAGGTCATAGGTTTACGACGAAGGATAAAGGTAATTTGGTGGTATTAGAAGTTATTTTAATTCTCCAGTTTTGGCACCATTCTTCAAGGTTTATGACGTGTGAATGAAGCATTTGGGATGCAATTGATGGGTCATTGTTTACTGATAGGATCATGTGTCATGTGTCAGGGCGTACGTGGTGATGACAGTGTTGGGATGTCAGCTGTATAAATATTATTATTTTAGTTTTTTCATCTATAAAAATTATACGAGCATCTCCTTAGAGTCCTAAATGTAAATTAGAAGTATTTTACTTAATTATATGACTATTTTCAACTACACAAATTAAAGTAATACCTAAACCGAGGTAGCTGTAATTAAAGTTTGTACAAGAATTAAGGTTCTGAGATATTGTGTCCTCTTAACACCTTCCTCTCGGGTATTGTGCGCTTAATAAGCTTTCTAGTTCTTGGAGAGAAAACTCTCATTAAGACGAGAGCCGGCGCTTGAGGATGACTAAAATTATCATGTAAATTTCTAAAATTATCTTATGAAATGTGTAACTAAGTGTGCACAATGTATACGTCATTAATATTCTTTGCTTTAAATTTATTACATATCTGTGTTATCGTTAAGGTATTTTATTTGTATTATGTCAGATATTAATTCTGCTTAAGTAATCCGGAATAATAAATATTTAGACCAATTAATCCTTAACTATGATAAAGTTTTAAATAGAATTTCTCGGATGATTTTTTTTTTCTTATTTGTGTTATTTTATTACAGGTACTTGGTAAATTAAGATATACTAGTTGGCCCGATCGAATAATTCGCAGAAAATTTTGTTTAGTGAAGGAATAGCAAAACAATATGGAAATAAGTAGTTCCTATTTATTATGTAAGGAAGGAATTAATATATTTTATCTTTGTCGATCACAATATTTCATTTAACATATTGGACCAAAATATTTGTATAAATTGCATGGCTAGAATCTTTTTTTAAACGCTGATTGGAAAGATAATAAAAGTAATAAAGACAAAATAATGCCTCGATCATAGGATATTCTAAATTATTATAAAAAATAAAATGTAAGAACAACCAAATGTCTTTAAGAAATAATAAATTTAATATATCAGCCAGGAAAAAAGTTTAGTACACTATTGTACTTCTAAATGCAATATCTTTAAACAGGAAGACATTATTAAGTATACCAAAACTAATGGACTGTATCGTTGTTAATAATTGTCCGGTATTTACTTTTTTTTTGTTTTGTTTTTCAGGTAATTTAGTAATCTTTCTAATTATCATGGGTACAATCAATTAAAAAATGCATACTTTTTGAGTTATTCGCGAATAAAGTTTCTTTTGCTTCATAAGGTTTCCTCCAGACATTTCAGGGGAATAGGTCTGTTTTTCGCATGTGAAGGAGAAGAATATCTTCAAAATGAGTGGTCAATCATTGGATTTGACTAAGACAAAGTTATGGCGTACCGACAATAAAAACACCTTTGAGAAATAATATATAGGATCGCATTTTTTTTATTGTTCCATAGTTATTTCTATGATGTGGGACAAATATTTAAATATAACTGTAAATATTTCGTCAATTACAGTTGATTTATCCTCAAAACAAATTTTCCTCTCTATCCAGTATTTTCATCGTGCGTCATGCTTTGAAGCTATTAGGTCCTAACTTTGCCTCATACTCCTTTCATTGAGCGATAGTTATACCTTATCCGTTTCACCAACTTTTCCTATTAGTTAATTACTCTGAGATTGTTTATCATGTGAAATATATTGCGTTATTATTTGTGTTTACATAGTCATATTGTTTTGGTTTTTTATCCGTTATTTTTAATTGGTATTATTTTTTTTATTTGTGTAATAAAGTCCTCCTTATTGTTAAACGATATACAATTTATGATTGGTAATTGTTTGACTGTCGTGGATAATGAAGAGAAGAATAGTTGGGGTGCTCAGTCAAAAAGGAAGGCAAAAATAAATCATAATATTTATTTCTTACATATGCCGACGTTTCGACCTGAAGTTCAGGCCTTCATCAGGGCTTTCTCCTTAAGTGTCAAGGGGAGAATGTGTCAAGTGATTATGTTAAGTGTCAAGGGATTCTCCCCTTGACACTTAAGGAGAAAGCTCTGATGAAGGCCTGAACTTCAGGTCGAAACGTCGACATATGTAAGAAATAAATATTATAATTTATTTTTGCCTTCCTTTTTGACTGAGCACCCCAACTATTCTTCTCTTCATTCGATATACAATTTAAATTTACAAAATTAGCGACATTTTTCAATAATTATTGTCAGTTACCGTATACAATCTATAGGTCCCTTTGATAATTTACATTCACGTTTATTTGAAAATAAAGTCCTCATCAAAATCGATAGTGCATGAATTTCCTTCTTTCTGAGCTATTTTGCGATTCTTCTTAAAAACAGTGAAAGAAAGAGTAGTTTTTAAAAATTCATAGATCATATAAAATTACACTTCTTCTTAAATAAATTTCTTCCCTCCTTCCTTTCATTCCTTTTCTCTGTTTTTAACTCTTTATTATATTATACATTGTCTGTACATCTTGATAGACTTTACAATATCTCAATTTTCTATCTAACTACTCCATTCTCAATGTTTTAATTTTACTATTTATTTTATTTTCATTTCTTATATAACTTTATATTTCTTTTTTATGTTTTTACATTTTATTCTAAGATTTCCAATGTAACACTTTTGTCACCCCTTTTTGATTATGCCTACTTCATCATTCCACACTATGTAACAGTTTTTATTATTTATCTCTTAGTTCTTAGTCATTATTCTAACAATTTTATTTTACTTTATATCTATCTATTTTATATTTCTAATAATTTTTTTTATATTTTTTTTTCTCATTTTTTATTATCTTTTTTACCATCATTACTTATGTTTCTCATACCTTGTTATCTGGTTATTTTCTTAGCCCTGATGAAGGCCTGAACTTCAGGTCGAAACGTCGGCATATGTAAGAAATAAATATTATAATTTATTTTTTGCCTTCCTTTTTGACTGAGCACCCCAACTATTCTTCTCTTCATTATCCACGACAGTCAACCAATTACCAATTATTAAAAATTACACTTCTTTTTTTTCCTTCCTAGCGTTTCAGGCTGTACTGTTTTTTTGTTTTTTTTTCGGACCAGAGGAGAGGGCGGTCGATTTATGCCAGAATTAAGAATCTTAAGCTTGCTTTGCACACGCGTTGGCCCTCTCGGCCACCACACCCCCTCTAAACAAAATTACACTTGCTGCGGTGTTTTTCATATTTTCCCTTTGTCCATTGGAGTGACACTTTCCATCGCAACCCCATCGAAATGTGCCCACCTCTCAAAACTCTTTTCAAATCAACCCTTGTGAATTTGAACGCTTCTATCAGCCAGTTAGCACGTTGGGAGAGTTTAAAGGGATTTTTTAAGTATTTTTTGTTTTAATTTACTTTATAAAATCAATATTTTTAGCATGAAATAAAAATAAGTCTTTCAGTTTAAAATGGGGTTTACTCATTCGAATAATAATCGTGTCGACACTGTTTGAAACTCAAACTGGCTCAGACGTTGGTTGATAGTGCCTTTATAAAATAAGTATTTCTTAATCATAACTTGTATATATAAGAATATCATTTTTTTATATATATATTTCATGTGTAAAATTATTTATAATTTTATTTAGGCTAATTTATGTAAACGTTTTTTATCTGAACGAAGTTCTCGATAAATTTTCAGCAAACGCATACGTATTGTTTTGGCCACCACATTAGGATCTATAAACCTGAAGTTCGATCCTGAGGGTTTGAGGAAGCCAGTAAACATAGTTGCAGTATATTATAAATGAAAATTTAAATATGAATTGGTATTAGGTATAGACTACAAAATATCCACTTTTTTTTTTAAATTTTACTCTCGCATATCTTTGTACACTTGTCACTTGCTTTATGAAAAAAAATTAAATCGTGAAAAATAAATTTAGAATATAATTAATTAAATTCTGCTTATCCTTATTAGACGATTTCCGTGAAAAAATAAAGGTTTTATATAGAATAAAAATAGTTTTCAGATTTAAATAGTTCGGAATATTAACAAAAAAATTGAGCTTATCAGTTCCTTCATAGCGACTCTCCATTTCCTTGCAATAATTCCACCATTCCTGGAATTGTCATTCCTGGCTCGAGTCCAGGGCCTCTCCACTTCAGTATTGGCCGCTTTACAAATAGCCCTATAAATATTTGTGTGACATGGGATAAGGAAATTCGAGCAACAATTGAACGCGTTCTGGAGACAAAGGCGTGTCCCTAGTTTGTCCATGAGAATGAAAATGGATCTTCAGTCTTACCTACTAGTCCATTTGATAAAAAGGAAATAATTTAATTCGTACAGAATTTTTAAGATTAGGGTGTTAGGAAAATATAGATTTATCAAAATGAAATAGATACCAAAAGAAAAATGACTTAATGAAAAGCCACCTCACTGCTGAGACTATAAAATTGAAAAGATTTTTGATTTTCTATCTTCTATAACAATCCTAAAACTACTAAAATAAAAATTTTTAATCTTCTATTCCCCCAAAATTTGAGTTTGTTTTAATTTTGAGTTTCCCAATATCTTGATGCGAACACCGAGTAAAAAAATTTATCCGTTTGCCGTCCATTGCTTATTCCTAGGTCACTGTGCCGATTTTTTTAACATTTGATATCAAAGTCAGATGTATTCCAAGGTTGATTCTCACCGCTCTTCCGTTTCGTTTCAAAATGGCTGTAACTATAAATAATGTATATATATATACATAGAATATATATATACATACATTATTTATAGTTACAGCCATTTTGAAAATATAATAATAATGATTGCTCTTTCCAAAATGGTTTTTGACTTTATCTATTCAGAAGTTCCGACATGCTATGAAACATACATTTTACCAGATATCTTAAATTAAAAGATTCCCAGGGTTGTTTTTTTATTCCTTTTACGACGATTAAGCGGCGTTCCAAAAGTAGGATTATCAATTTTAAAACCTATTTTTTTAGATACCTTAAAAACATAAAGTTCTGCAGAAATATACAAGAAATGCAATATCTATTCATATTTTTTTATGGAACAAAGAAAATGAGCTACTATTATTTTTTCATCTGTTAGAAATAATGTTATTCCATTAAAAAAAAAAGAGAAAAAAAAACGTATATTAATGAAATTTGATAATTATTAGCTATTAAGAGTAAATAATAATTGTTTGACATTGACTTTTTATATTGGAAAACGAATAATTTTTGATTATTTATATGTTCATTATTCTGTGCAAAATTGATAGCTTTTCAATCTTTGACAAAGTCATTTTACAAACACCGTATTCGTGAACTGCTTTATATGATATTAATGATTGGATTATTAATTAGTTTTTTCTACCTAAGAAAGGATATAGAAGCTCTTTTTATATTAAACCATTTATTTAATAAATCAAACGTAGTAAAACGCTTTTCATTCATAATTACGATATTGTTTTTTATCGCTTATCAGTGAAGAGCATATTTTATTAATACAATGAAGCTCTCTGTTCAAAATAGAATTCGAGGTTGATATGAAAGAAGGAAGTGATATAACAAGGATGTATAAAAATCGCATGTATCATCCTTTATTTAAATCTAAATATAACTTGATTTATACCGCAATACGAAGAAAGTCGACGAATAGATTTATTGTTGGGTATCCCATGACGCGTGAGGTTCTAGGTCAATGTTGGGCCTAACTGTAATACAGTGGACCCGCTGAATATTGGGGCCCTGCCAGCGAAGGATTGATTGGATGAAAAAGTATTCCGACGTTCAGAGATATGGATGGTCACCGATATTGATTTATTTTAATATTCTAAGCATGGAATGAAACCAGTGAAATATGGCTTTGGCTTACAAGGATGGAATAGTTTTTTAATTTATTTATAATAGTCAGTTGTGAGTTGAGTAGCGTAGTGAGTAAGTCACTGTACTCCTATGATCCGGTCCCGGGTTAGAGTCCGGCTTTGACAGGTAAGATTATCCGTAGTCCCACTCTGGGATTGGGAGACCTTCCTAAGGCACACCTAACTTTATAAAGTCAGTATTTTTATTAAATATTCAACTAATAAGGAAAAAACTGGCGAGTGTATTTCCAGTCAGATCACCTCGTTCCATAAATGTTCATTTAAAATACAGTATATTTGGATAAACGTCTTACTTGGAATCCTCATACTAGACTGAAACGACAAGAAACTGCTCGACGTTTCCGACTGCTCCAACACTTACTAGACAAACGCTCCAAACTTTCTATTAATTACGAAAGACTTATCTACATAACTATAATAAGACCTATATGGACATACGGAGTTGAGCTTTGGGGCTCCACCAAACCATCGAATTCCTATCGTACCCAATCCTAACAATCCAAAATCCTCCGTAAAATCCTTAATGTTCCATACTTTGTCACAAATAAAACCATTCATAAAGATCTTAATGTACCATATGTCGCTGATTTAGCTCGAGCCAGATATCTATCCTTTCATGATAAACTTCAGTCCCATCCAAATCCGCTTGTTTCCACTCTTGCTTCTTTCTCGATTCCTGATAATCCTCCTAGGCGTCTGAAAAGGAGATGGCCTCGTGATCTTCTTACTTAAAATTATTTAGATAGTGCTACTACTGGGTGATAACTCTTCAAGCCTGTACATGCCATTATTTATATTTGCGTATATTTACTTGTTGTATGTGTATACAGTTGTAAATTCCATTAAATAAACAAAAAAAAAAATACAGTATTTCTTTAAAAATACCGAATCTTCATACGATATAGTACTACAAGGTTATTACTTATATCATATCACTTATATTAATATAAATTTGATAACAAAGACCCTAACTAAATTAATTAAACAAATTAAATCTGAAAAATTATGGAAATGGTTTAGAAATTTCATACTTAACAAAAACCAGAGTTGAGATAGGAGATCACAATTGTAAGATAGAATCATTCTGTAGCTTAATATGTGTTCCTTATAGTGATGAATACACAATATATTTATAACACATATTAAGGCATATTTTTGGGTTAAAATAAATAATTTTTTTTTAAAAGTAATTATATACTTTTACTTAGTTTTTATATATGTAGTTTTTTTTTCTACTTATGTACCTAAAACTCTTTATTGAGCAATTTTCCTGTACCAATAAAGATATATATTTTTTATGCCAAAAAAGATTTAAAATAAAAATTAATCTTTTAACTAAACTTGTTGTTTTAGCCCATATCCATCGAAAGAACATTGTGACCCAGAGTATATAATAATTTGCCTTTGTATTTTACCGTAAACAATAGGTGGAGATGAACTATAAATTAAGTTACATGTATTTAAGTAACTCGATGGGAATTTTCTAAAAAATTTTTGGCAGAAACCCTGGATGAAATACTTTTTGGGAAAATGTCTTCTTTTCCTCGACTGTTATATCAAAGAAGATTAATTTGTCTTTTCGATGACTTTTAAAGTTCCCGATCCATTATTTCTGTAATTAGACTTGAATGGTACTTTAGTAAATGGGATGTGGAGAGAGGGGGGAGGGAGGAGATGACGATTTGATAACTTCGGCATTCTCAGTATTTTCTCTTTTGATTAGTCTTATCAATTTCAGTCGACACCTCTAACTTTAGATTTCAATTTCGTTCCGCAATAGGTTCTTTGAAATAGAAATTTACCTAGGAACATCAATATACTTGAATAAAGAGTGATGAAAAATACAGAAATAAATCTAGATATAATGTATGCAAAATTTTTTTCTTCCGTATATGTTAATCTATTTATCTGTCCAGTGTTAAATTGAATACAGAAATAAAGATAAATGTTTAATAATAAGCATTAAAAGAATATGAGGTAAAGGAAAAGCATTAAGAAGATAAGATTTTCTTTGTTTAGTCTATGCATGCTTTTGTTTTGTTCTTTTTTCTTCCTATATTTTTATTTATTATGAGATATTATTTTGTAAATATTTAATTTAATGTATGGCCACACATTTTCTCAGTATTATTATTATTATTATCCTGGGACTGTTGTTCTAAAGGGACAACAGTCCCAGGATAATAAAAATATTTTCATTTCATAAACTGTTAATTTGTAAGAAAATTGTTGTTCATCTTAAGGGGCTTAGTCGCAGAATATAGTTGATTTTTCTATATTATACTATCTTTTTCGATTATGTTTGTTTGCATATTTTACCGAAAACTAATGGTATTTTATTTCCTCTCATTTGTAGAGGATTGTAAAGATTAACAGGCGTCCCGGAAGCCCTTAGTGCTTAGCTAACAATAACAGAGGAGGCAGTGATGAACTGGAAGAGGACATCCCCCCCGAAGAGGTTGGGCAATCCCCGCTCTTGTATTACAGGGGTTTCCCCGGCAACCCTTTCTCCGGGCCGGAACAGCTCCGGGTGTCGGGCCTTTCATCGCACCCTCAATTTTTCAAGCCGCTGATCAAAGCCGAGGCGCACTCAGCCTTCTTTTTGGTATTACTACTTCGGCTCCTCGTCCAATATTACTCTCGGATATATCCAGTCTGTCCAATATAAATAAGCTCAAATGCTTATCACATCCTGTCGGATGATATAATCAGCAAATACCAGAAGGAAACGTTTTAGGTCTACCTGTTCAACAGTAGTTATTGCTTCTTAACTTTGATACGATACGTTCGGCTGACGCGAACTGAAAATTCAGTTTGTACATAAGATATATTTTTAATTGAGGTAAGTAGGATGAGTATAACCACAGCTTTATAATAATATAACTTAATTCACATCTTTCATTATAATCAAAGCCTCTCCAGAAGTAGCTACAATGAAGTTAGGAGTGAGGTGGCCGAATGGGCTAACACGTGTGCACAGTACCGCGAGTTGCCCAGCAACCAGATAACCGGAGTTATGAGATTAAAACATTACGAGTTCGCGTCCCAGTGCCCAACGGGATTGTAAATTCCCCGCCCTCACCCTTCAATGAAGGTGCAATGAAGTTCTGTTCTAAAAATATAATTATGTAAATGAATATATTGAAAGCTCAAACGGAGCAATATGAAACAAATAGTTTAACAGCTGGAGATGCTAGAAAGAAGAATATAACGGAAAATCATGAGGCTAATCCAGATTCATATTGGTTGGAAACTTCGGAACAACAATAAAATTTATCAAAATCTGGAGAACATTTCGGAGGTCATAACAAAGAGGCGTTCATAATTTCTAAGACACATCCACAGAATGGTTTACGCAAGTTTAACCAAAGAGATTTTGACTACATGTGGAACAAGAAAACAATAACTGCATTTCTTGTAAGAATCTAGAAATGTCCAACATCAGGGAGGATCAGTTGTTGGATAACCGAAAGCAGCTACAGAGCCTTCTTATGAAGGAATAGTTTTTGACGGATTGCTCAGTGCTGCATGCGCCGTCCATCTTAACCTCCTTATTTCATATCGTAAGGTATTGATTGGCCAGTTTCTGTAAGCAGTTCTTTATCGGTTCTTCTCCTCCATTCGTTAATACTCTGGTCCCATATCAAAATTATTCTTTCAAATCTTTTTTTTTTAGGAGGGTATGTGCCTTTGTTTTGTAGCTGTGTGTCACAATTAGCTTCATTATATTATAGCATTATATACTATTCATTTATTATCATTATATACTCTTAATCTGAGACTAGAGGATTTCTATACGTTTGTGAGAAAGATGGAAGCATTCCTACTCTAAATAATTGATTTTTTGTTATTGCTTTTTATTGACTTGATTTTTTTTAGTCACACTTGTCACAAGTTCCGACAACTAGCGAGTGTGATTTCGAGGTGTAGAAGATTGGAATAGTTCTTGAAATAGGCGTGAGGGAGAAGGAGTACCGAACGGCGTCCTTCCTGTCGTGATTTCAATATTTGTAGTTACTGGAAGAGATCCCTCATCCAGGTTTTTTTTCGTGTGCTATCAGGCATGCTAGTTGTGGCCATGCCTTGAATTAGTGAGTTGGTGTGTCCTTGTAAGTCATTATGAAATATCTTGTAGTGTGTACGTATGTGGTCGTTAACTGTTGGCATCTGTAAATCTTTATGTAAAGTAATGTTACTGACGTATCAGGGAGCCTTGGTGATAGAACTGAAAGTATTTGATTGAAAAGTCTGTAGTTTGGGTATGTGAGTATTTTTGGCTGTCGCGTATATCTGTGAGGCGCATGCCCAAATGGGCTTACGTAGGTAAGCGTATATGTTCAGCTTCTTTCCTAGTTTTAATTTCGAATTTTTTTTTAATGAGTGGTATAATAATTTTTTAAATGTTAATATGAAACTTGTATAAGTAAACTTAATCAATCACTTCTAAGCACAATATAAAAAAAAGTTGTCCATTCTTCTTTTATAATAAATTGTAATGTAAGAAATGTAAGATTTGTCATCCAAAAAATATTAAAATTATTAGTTCAAATTCTTAAGGTTCTGTATACGTTTGTCTTACATAATGGTTAAAAATGATATTTGGTTTTCACTCTGTGAGAGAGTAACATAGTAATTTTTTTGGTCCCAAATTATTTGCATGAATATTTCAGATATGTGATTTATTTTATTATAATACTTAAAGTTTTGGATATCCCATTCCTGGTTAACCCATGACCTACCCCACCATTTTCCAACACTATAACCCGCTTGTCTACCTTCATCAACTTAGTTCTGAGCCAACTATTAAATTCATGTGAATGGAAGGAGAATATATTAAAACTATATCATTAACAAATTTATCTTTGATAATAATTCTATTTTTCCAAACATGTCATTTATTAATCCTTCGATTACGTATTCATTCATGAAATACCAAGATGTGTAATGTAAGATCAAATTAGTGTGTTGAGCGAATTTACAAAGTTTCTTTCACTTTAAGTTTTGACTTGAGATTCTGGAAAAAGAACGTCTTTGGCTCCTAAGGAAAAACTATTTTGTGAAGGAAAATTAAGAGGAGCTCATTACTATTTGTTCTTTTTTTAGATATTTCTTCTTTCTGTCATTAGCCTATATTAAAATACACTGAAGCTGGAATTTCTTCGGTCTTCATTAATTTTTTTTGTCTCGTTTTTTCTCCTCACTCACCAAATATAACCCAGTTTCAGATTTAGTTTTAAAAAATATTTTCTCCACCTTGGCGCTTGTCTAACTTGAAATTCTCATACCAGGGTGACACGACAAGAAACTGCTTGAAATTTCCGGCTATTTCAGCTCTTACTAGTCAAACGCTTAAAGATTCAAATTACCTTACTTTGTCACAAATAAAACTCGCGATCTACTTATTTAGAAAATGTATCAGTAACGTGTTACTGATGGGTAGTTTATCTATAAGTCTTTTCATGTCATTTATATTGCTCTGTGTCACATTTACTAGATGTATTTTTATTTTAATACTGTTGTAAATTTCATAAATAAAAATAGAAAAAAAAATTACACTTGACTTTTTGGGAGGGATTTTTTAAAAATCGTATTTCATAAATGTGATTGTCCTAGTAACACCTTAGGATAGTGAAAATTCTTCAGTTGACCGCGAGAGACAAGAATTTGTGTTCATTTTGTCGAGACGAGTCTAGTCCATTAGTTTTGCTGGAGGGTTGCGCATTCTCTGAATAGTCTATGGTGTAATGGCGGTCGTCCTCACAACTTCTTAGTAACTCCATAAATCGAAACTTCATCAAGATATATTGCATGTCCTCCGTCCACTCTTCCCGACGTATCACTGAATTTATTAATGGATTATCGTTGTTATAAGTCACGCTGAAAATATCAAATTTTTATCAAGAAACATTAAATTATAGTTTTTCATAATTATAATACTACATTATATATTTTTTCTCAGGAGCTAATGCAGTCTGATAGGACAAACTTTATAAAAATATTTCTTCTTTTTTGTTGGCTTAAAATGAACACAAACGTGATGCATAATAATCATTTTTGCGGCCTACATGTAATTGTAAAGAATTATATAATTCATGAACGTTATGGTCCATTATTGATTCAAAATTTTAAAAACACCCATTTCTTTTTCAAAAAGTGTGTTAGACATCTAACAAAAAGACATATATTCTGTATGACTCTCTATTTACAGGGTATGTGCATACTATACTTATTTAGCTTCTATCTTTCGTATATTTTCTGTAAGTATAAATTATTTATAGTATATCGTTAATAACTATCCATGATATAATTATATTTTTCCAAAATAAAAGTTTATTAAACACTTTTTTCTATCAAAAATCTATTTGCGCAGTTTTGTTGACAATCAGCAAATATGATGGAGATACAGAAAATAATGACAAAACAGGCATGGAGAAGGAAAGTACTCAGCAACCTCTTCCCTGACTTGTTCCAATCACTTAAGTTGTTTGAGGAAGATCTCTCATCCACCGCCTTTTTAGTTCCCTCTTCATCAGTTAGTTGTGGCCATGTCTCTTATTAGTCCATTAAAGTTAGTGTAAAATCGTTGGTAAAGGTTCGTTATATGTTGGTCAACTGGTTATATGTTGCTGGAAGGTAGAGGTCAGTATGTAGAGTTTTGTTATTCACTTAACAAGGTGCTTTTGCTATGAGTCGCAGTCATTTTGATTGAAAGTTTTTGTAGAGGGTCTTTTTTAGCGATATCATATTGTATGTCACGATATATTTGTGATGAGTATATCCATATGTTCCAATTTAATTTTTTACACATTTTATCGCGATAAACTGCTATTAAACCCTCTGGTGTCACATTTATTTTGAAAATTACCCATGTAACTTTCATAAAGTTTCTTTCTATCCCAGAATATAACAATATGGTCCGGGCTAAATAAACATTTTTATAGTATTTTGTGTGTTAATTTATCATCACTCTTAACATGTTCTCCTTGTTGAAATTTTTAAGATGTTATGAAAACTCTTTATTTTTCTGATAACTTATTTTTATTTCGTTTTCCAATTCTTATAAGAAATTTTTAGAACTATCCTAATTTAATAGAACTATAATACAATTTATAGTTTGTCTCTCCTCCTCCAACGCAATCTAGCATTTACAAAACAAAGCAATTACTATTATTGCTTTGGGGAATGTTCAATTTCGACTACAATTAACTCGAGTCCACTTTTAGATAGTATATTTAATTAATTCATCAAATTTAATTAGCGATAAATTTCCTCTGCTTTAGCCATAAGGGTTAAACGACCTTGCATTTTCTAATTAGAGCAGAAAGGTCAGCCTGTCTAAAGATAGCTACTGTGTTGTAGACCGGGATGGTGGGAGGGGGGGAGGGGGTGAAAACCCGTTGTCACGTGTCCCGTCCCTTATGTAATCCCAATATTCTTCAAAAATAAACAAAATGTAAAGTCCGTCTACCATAGTGGTGGTAGGGACAAGATTTGACTGTAGTGTTTTTCTTTTCTTTTTTAAATAAAAATCTAGATTGATATTTATCATTTTGGTGGCGATAATATACTATTTTGAATTATAATATAAGAATGAGATTTGACTTCAGTATTTTTTATTTTAAATAAAAATCTTGATTGATTTTAAATACTTTTGTAGTCTTATGTACTTTTTTTTTTTAATCTTTTAATATTTAAAAGATATATATATATATATATATATATATATATATATATATATATACAATGAGTAAATATGTAACAATGAATGCCTCAATAGAAGGCAAAAGACCACGTGGAAGGCCTAAAAGTAGATGGATAGATAGAATCAACTAATATGCAATAGTGCTGCGTGCAGAAAACTGGAAAGAAATAGCCCAAGACAGGCAGAGGTGGAGGCTTGTTAAGGCGGCAAAAGATCTACATGGTATGTAATGCCAACAGGAAAAAAAAAAATATATATATATACATATATGAGATTTGACAGTAATTTTTGTCATGTCATCAGTCTCGTTTCTATTCAGTGACTGATGAATGAGACTGATGTTGGTGAAACATGATAAGGTGTGGACATGATAAGAATAAAAATTTTGATTATGAGTAGTATTCAATTCGCATAAGTGAAAAGGACAGGTGCATGATGGGTGTTTAAACTTGAAAATGGCTCGAGGAGCCGAAACGTCGTAATTGAGATATGTAGTCATTAAGTTGACAAAATTACACTAAAAATTGGTGTAAAATTGGCTGATAATAAATAAACTTGACAATAAATAGTATGCACCGAAGAAGAAGTGGGAAATATTGTCAATATAATATCTATAATATTAATTATATAAATAATATCTTCAAATTTTAGATACTTTAATTTTCTAAGTTTTTCCCTATTACCCAAACAAATCAACAAAGTCCCCAATATCTGCATATACCCTGATATTCCAGTTCTAAGTGAAACACACCTCCATTTTTATTGTTCTAATTTTATTTACTTGTTGGTTTTCTTTTTTCTTTTCTTTCTCCACATTCCTTTATGTCTATTATTTCATATTATATCCTTTTTTCTTTTCTTTCAATCTCTCCTGTAGAACTGTAAAAGTATATTCACATTTACATATATTATATATTACACTACAACTATTGTTACCATCTATTATTTCAGTTTAGGATTTTGCTACTTAGCTTACTCTATTTATATTTTAATGTACCTATTGTTTATAATTTTAATAAGCTTATTCACATTGTTTATAATTTTTTGTCATAATATTATGTAACTTCCACAATTCTCTATCTTTTTGTATCTTGACCATTCTAGCCCTGAAGAAGATCTGCAAAGTCTGGTCGAAACGTTGGCTTTTAATAAAATAGTTTTGCCACTGTTTAGCCTATTTATGATCGCCACCCCGGACCATCTCCTTCCTTTATAATGCTACTATTAAATATTCAATAAAATTATCGATTTTCTCTCTCAAAATAGTGACACACTTGGGATAAATAAGTGAATTAGCTAGGTCCTATACGGCGATAACTGGACACCATAAATATAAAGGGGCCCTTTTGTTGGAGCTGAAAGGCGCCCCCCCCCCCCCGATAGCTCATTCATCCGACGTCGGGCCAGTTAAAATAGATACCGGCCTGTCAGCGGGAAGTGTCGAGGCAGTCCGACATCTCCACCGTCCTTCAACGTAGCAACCCTTTTTACCTTTTCAGACCTCTTTATGTGGAAATAGTAACTCCTGCACTCAATACGGCTCATCCTGTTAAGTGTAAGTCAGATATAAATAGCGACGAGGGGTTTTGTCAGCATTATCAATCACCGGCCCCCCCTTTCCAGAAATTGCTCCCTGACAAAGCTTTCACTTGTAGAACATTCCTGCCCCGAATAAGGCACAATATATCATCTGTCGTTGGCGTAGCGGCATTGTTGCCTTTTATTGGTCCAAGGAACCCTCAAAAATATAAAATACCTTCGTAGAGCCACGATGATATGCGGTTGAGAGATAGTAAGCTATAAATATTAGTCCATATTATTTATTCATTTATTTGGTAGTACGTTAAACTAATTATTTCAGATATTTCCGACCCATCACTGGTTCAACCAATAATACCTTTTTAACTCAAAACTTCATATTCTAGTGCCAAAATTGGTTCTAATAAGTATCTTGATGAAGTAAGGTACAATCATTATGTAATTTTCATAATATTTTAACATTTTTTTTTTAATCTGTTTATTGAATAATAATACAATCAGCCACTGCTGGAGGGCTATAAGCATTTGGGCTACAAGTTCTCATTCATACAATATATACAAATAATAAAGAAATAAATATAAATATAATAAGTAATTAAATAATACTATATTTTAACATAGATTTTAGTTTTAATTTATTGTGAATCCTTACAATCCAAAATCTTCAAAGCTCTTTACATTTTCAATGATAAAATCATCCATAACCATCGTATGAGAAGGAATTAGTCGAGGGTGCGGTCAAAAAAATAAAAAAAATTAAAATATATAAATAATTTTAATTTTTGCCGACGTTTCGACCCACTTTGCAGGTCGTCTTCAGGGCGTTGGATGTGGCACTGCGGGAGGCGGTTGAAAATGCCGCAGTGCCACATCCAACGCCCTGAAGACGACCTGCAAAGTGGGTCGAAACGTCGGCAAAAATTAAAATTATTTATATATTTTTATTTTTTTATTTTTTTGACCGCACCCTCGACTAATTCCTTCTCATATCATATCAACGGTCAACCAACTCTACATCATAACCATCGTAATTTTCTATATTTTTTCCGAATTGGCCTAATCCAGATATCTATCGTTCCGGAAAAAACTTTAGAACCATCCTAATCCTCTCGTAACCTTGCTTCTTCTTCGATATCTGAAATGAAGATGGCCCCGTGATTTCGTAATTTATATATTCCTTATTAGAGTGCTACCAATGGGTAGATTCCCATACAATTCTTTTCATACTACCGTATTTCTCTGTACAAATTTACTAGATGTGTATTTATATTATACAGCTGTAAATTTCATGTATAAATCCTTTGAAGTATCTAAACTATGACAAAAACACATCATGTGGTTTATGCCATCAAAATATATTATTTTATTCTTGTGAAGATAGAATTTCAAGGAAGTAATGTATTTCAATGGAAGGTGTGGTTGGTAGGTTTTGATAAAAAAAAAAAAAGTTAACGAAGAGCGTAAAGCTTTGATCTGAATGTAAAGCAGGTTAACATATAAAATCTTAATAAAATATAAATGCCTGTTAAAGCTGTTCCTAGAAATAAGGTAAGGAAGAGGTGGACATTAACACTTTAGGACACATCTTTCGAGTTCTATGAAACTTAGTAAACATGTTGAAGTAGGATATCTCCATTAAGGGAGTGGGTCAAACATTGCATTAGAATGATTGGAGTCAGCAGAAATTCGTTATATATGATTCTTAATAAAAATAGGTGCCTACTGTAATATTTTTGGAAATAGATTGAACCTGTTTTGAAGTTAATAGCCTCGTAAATTTAAAAAGATTGAAAAAACTAGATCAAATTTGGGGTGGTTGTTCAACGGTGTTGTAAACTTCATAACGTACGTAAGATCTGTATAAGTATTATAATAGTAACAAATTGTGTTATATATTTCTCCTTTATATTTATAATGCGAAGATTATGATTAAATTAGATAGTGATGTAGGATTCTTCAACTAGTGGAGAATAGTTTTTTCTGTCATTCATGGATTTAGTCCTCTCGTACGCCAAGATTTTTAAAAATAATACTTTTCAGAGTGATGTTTCTTCCACTCTTTTCAAACCAAAGTCCTTTTGCAGAAATGTTTGACAAATCCTTCTTTGAAACTTTCTTTAAAAAGAAATTATTCACTGGCACATGTGATGTGAACAATACATCTAAGTGAAGATGGATTTCATTCAGTCAATTTTTTTTTTTTTTTTTTTTTTATTAAAACTTATTTTCTTTAACAGTACTACTGATTATTGACCGAAGTAAGGAACATTTCTGTCATTTAATGTATGATAATCTGCTTTACTTTCAGACCAAAGCTTTACACTTTTCTTTAGATTTTTTTTTATGAATTCCTACCAAGCAATCATATCTTCCTTTAAAATAAATAATTCTTTAAGTATTATTATTGAGAAATATTTTTAACTCTAGCATCACAAAAATAAAATTCAGTATTTTGATGTTTAAAACCACTCTATTTGTATCATAGTTTGACATCAGGGTTTACAAATACAAATTAAGAGCTTTTGAGTGATAAATTAAAACAAAAATCCAAGTCAAAATATTTTTTTAATTTCTTAATGCTGGCAAGCATTACAATTATTTATGATTTACATGTAACCTGGTAATAGTACACGTTTCAGATTTCCACTTACATATAAATAAATCCGAAAAAAAATAGATAATGATAGTATTAATCACAAATTATCCTGAATTTATCTTACCAGCATTAGGCGCCATATGAGTAATCGTCTGGATAAAAATAGATAATACTTCATTGTGGAAGTACTATACATAATTGTTGCAATGGAATAACCGAACACGTCATTTTCTGGAATGCAGGAAAACTTGTATGTTTCCGAACTGTACTCATGGTGAAATTATTTGTCCGACAGCTACTCTGGATATTAAAACTATTGAGAAATCATTTAATATAAGTATTTTGAAAGGAAAAAAAAAAGTATTGTTTATACCGACAAAAAAATCTATTTTGATATACTCAAATAATCCATAAACGATTCATTATCTTCAGTCTTCCTCGATTTCTATTGCTGAAGTACTCGATTTGCACTTAAACGGTGATAAATTAAGTTGCTCAAAATGTGTTCGGAAGTATGAAAAAGGCTTTCGACATGAAAAGAGCGGATTGGTACAGAAGCAGCCAACTAGTGTAAGATCGAAATGCATGTATGCTCTATAAACAGGATCCTCAACGCTGTATACGTGATACATGAATATATTGTTCACTTATATATGGACGAGATACGTGGTTCAGGTACTGTAAACAGGATCCTCAATATTGTGTACGAGATACATATATGCAACGTCGAGATACAGGGATATACTGTGGACATGATACATGGATCAAGGATATCCCATATTGCAAAGTGCTAGACTAAGAACAAGATTGTACAACTGTTGCAAGACCAACACCAATACTGGTAAAAAAAAAAATAATAAATCGTTTTTGTAAATAAAAAATAAGGCGAAATAGTTATTAATACTTCACAACTTTAGTTACTATATGTAAAGAATTTGTATAACCAATATATTTTTGCATTTAACTCGTCCAATTTTTCATTAGGGCTTAGTTAAGTTTTCCCTATCTGAAAAATTATAGTAATTTCTCTATAATAATAGGCTAATAGGTAACTGGGAGATTGATTGCGCAAGTCCAAGACTCGTCATGGTCTCGCATGTGGATAACACTAGTTATAGGACAATTAATTAAAGTTTTTCTCATTTTTTGGAGGAGATCAGCAGTTGTACTTTTTATTAATCAATGATTAATTAATTATTAAATATATGTTGACTCATTCTATTTTCGGTAATTGAGATATTAATTTTTTAATATAGGCTTCCCTTAATTTAATTAAAATTATTTTTACATTGATGTATAGTAATTATATCGTTTTAAGACGTTTTTGATTTTTGACAGCCATACGCAAAGAAAAAATCTAATTGATCAATGTATCTGTGAAAAATCTCTCAGTTGTTGTGTAGATAAAACTTTTAATCTTGGCTTGAGAAACAACAAAATTTTTACGTAATAGATTTCTAAATCGTGTATTTATGCATCTTTCAGATGACATTAAGCGATCATTGATTTTATAATCTTGTCAATATGCTCATTGAAAACTGTTTCCATGAACTTTCAATCCTCAAATTTTGTATAAATTTAAAATTTCTACTCTATAATTTTTCGATCCCACCTTTATTTGAATTAAAACTGTTGAGCTATTTCAGCGATAATATTGCAGCAGGGATAAGTTGCGTATACTTGGAAGATTACTCGTTAAGCAAAGTAAGCCGAAGCCGAGCTTAGTGCAATATTGATTTTGTCTAATTGGAGGGATTGGGAGTTCTAATCAAAGCTTCTAAAATCGCCTCGCCTGCTTCCCAGTTAAACTCAAACTGCATTGCTTCTATTTTTTACCAGAATTAAATTAAAGAACTTATTTATCGCTCTACATTATTTTACAGACTATTTTTAAACCTATTTAATTAGTAGATAAACTTATATCATTACTTTTAACATTATATTTATACCCTTTAAGTTTCAGCATTTGCACATTACACACATTTTTACTCATGTCATTTGTTATTTATTAGTATTAGTTACTGATCAAAATAAATATAATACTTAATTAGATCAGAATAGAAAAGTTGTACATTCAGAAAATGTAGAAACAAATAAACATTAATTTTGAAGGGGGAGCATGAGCAATAGTGTTAACAATATATTCTCTACTACAAAAAAATAATAATATTAATAAATAAAAAATTGTTAGTAATCTATTGAAAAAAATTATGTGTATTTCTATAATAGTGAGTGATATAGTCAAGATTATTAAAAATGAAACACATGTCAAAAGATAGAAAATTTTATTTTTATAATCTGTTATAGACAGAAATGAAAACAATTATTAGTGCTCTGTAAATGTAGTACGAAATCTTTTTCATATTCTAAAATATAAAAAGATATTTGAAGATTTTTTTTTTTTTTTTTTTTTTATTTCAATGGAATTTACAACTGTATTACATAGAGAATACAATAAGTAAATGAGAAATTTGTAACATGGCATGTACAACATGAAGAGAAACTACCCATTGGTAGAACTCAAATTAAAGTTCTATATTAGAAGATCCCGAGGCCATCTTCTTTTCAGACGCCTCGGAGGGTTATCAGGGATCGAGGAGGAAGCAAGGTTTGAAACGAGAGGATTCGGATGATTCTGCAGTTTGTTATGGAAGGAAAGATATCTGGATTGGGCCAGATCGGAAACATATGGAACATTAAGGTCTTTATGGATGATTTTATTTGTGACAAAGTAAGGAGCGTTGAGGATTTTACGAAGGATTTTGGATTGTAAGGATTGGATACGAGAGGAATTCGATGGTTTAGTGGAGCCCCAAAGCTCAATTCCGTAAGTCCAAATAGGTCTTATTATTGTCATATATACGAGTCGTTTATAATTGATTGAAAGCTTAGATCGTTTGTCTAGTAAGTGCTGCAGTAGTCGAAAACGTCGGGCGGTTTCTAGTCGTTTCAGTCTGGTATGGGGGTTCCAAGTGAGTCGTTTGTCAAGGTGGAGTCCTAAGTAGCGGATTTGCTCAACAGGAATAAGTGGAGTATTATTGAAGGATACTGTAGGACAAGAGGTCATAGGTTTACGACGGAGGGTAAAAGTGATTTGATGGGATTTGTTGGAATTTATTTTTATTCTCCAATTTTTACACCATTCTTCAAGGCTTGTGATATGTGATTGAAGAGTTTGGGATGCAATTAAAGGATCGTTATTAACTGATAGGATACACGTGTCATCGGCATAGGTGGTGATGACAGTGTTGGATTGGGTTGGGATGTCAGCTGTATAAACTGTGTAAAGGATAGGACCTAGGATACTACCTTGAGGAACACCGGCAGACTGAGTAAAAAGAGATGAATAAGCATTGTTATGATTGACTTTGAAGTATCTGTCAGTAAGGTAGGAACGTATAATGAGGAAGTATGTAGGTGGTAGGAATTCACGGAGTTTGTACATCAGTCCCGGATGCCAGACTCTATCAAACGCCTGTTCAACGTCGAGAAAGACTCCCGTGCAGTACATTCCGCGCTCCAATGCAGAGGAGACTACATCTACCACACGATGGCATTGCTGAATAGTGGAGTGGGATGTGCGGAATCCAAATTGGTGATCTGGGATAATGTGTTTAGAGTCTAGGATGGGATACAGGCGTTTTAAAATGAGTTTTTCCAGGATTTTGCCCATAATGGGTAAAAGGGAGATAGGACGGTAAGAGGATGGGTGTTCTGGCGGCTTTGTGGGTTTAGGTATCATTTTGACAATGGATAGTTTCCAAGAGTCAGGAAAATATGTGGTGCGGAGTACAGCATTAAATATATAGGTTAGGAACAGTATGGCTTTTTTAGGAAGACATTTTAGGATCTGGGAGGTGATTAGGTCATGGCCAGGAGCTTTGCGAGAAGGTAATCTATTAATGATATTGGATATTTCTGAAGGATGAAATGCTTTAGGTGGAGGAGTCAATTGGAGTGGGGTATCCAATTCTGCTTCAATAAACTCAAGGTGGGTTGGATTAAGGATGTCTGGGTGTGGATTAAATGTTTTTGAGAGGTGTTGAGCAAATATTTGAGATTTTTCATCATCAGATCTGGACCAGGTTTGGGTTTCAGTAATAAGTGGGTGGTTAAAATCTTTGAATTTAAGGAGTTTTTTAGTGGTCAACCATAGTGATTTGTCACAAGTAGTAAGTTTTTCTGTCATGTTATGTAAATTTTGAACTTTGTATTTTCTAATTTCAGCTTTTAGTTGGTTAGTTAATTTGTTGTAATATGTCTTATCTGATGGATATCTAGTCCTGTGCCACTTCGATCTTGCTCTGCGTTTTTCCCTTAATAAGATACGAATATGCTGCGGCAAATTTGTCTGTTGGGAGTTGTCAGTTTTATTGGTAGATGTATTATTCTTTATTTTGTCACTTATAGATGTAGTAAGTTCTTTTATGGCTGTGTCAATATCACGTTTCGTCTTAAGTGGAATATTTAGGTCCAATTTATTTTCCAGGTCTTTACGAAAATTGTCCCAGTTTACTCGTCCTGTAATCAGTGTAGGAGAGGACGAGGGCTTAGGAGCGAAGGTTGTGTGTAATGAAAGCAGAACTGGAGAATGATCTGAGGAGAGGTCATCCAGGGATTTTATTGTGACATGGGAAGAGGAAATTTGGGAGGTGACAAATATGTCGAGGATATCAGGGCGTTTTTTGAGGGATGTTGGCCAATAGGTAGGATTCATAGGAGAGAGGACAGAGTAACTATTGGAAGTTGAGACAGAAGATAGTATGTTACCACGGGAGTTGGATGATCGACAACCCCATCGTTGGTGTTTAGCATTGTAGTCTCCTCCAGCAATAAAGCGCGATCCGAAGGATTGAAATAAGGATTCAAGTAAGTTATAGGTAAGAGTATGACCGGGAGGACAGTATACAGCTGAGAATGTTAAATGGAAAGGACGAGTTGAAATGATAACCGAGGTTGCTTGAATAGCCTCCGTTGGAGTAGAAGGAATGAGAGAATGGGATAAGGATTTATGTATAAGGATGCAAGAACCGGCATGGGAAGTGTTGTCGGGGTGGTTTGATCTATAAGTGATATAGTCACGTATGTAGAAATATGAACGTCGAGTGAAGTGAGTTTCTGTCAGTAGAGCAATATCAATGTGATAGTCATGAAGAAAAATGTCGAGTTCGTCTCGGTGGTTTTGTAGTCCGTTAGCATTCCATAAAAGAACAGCTAGGGGCTTAGTGCTCATCGTGAGAGATTGAAGGGAATTTCGGTAAGGATTCTTGTGAGGAGGGTAATTAGTGGCTTGATAGTCTCTTGGAGATCTTTCAGGAAGGAAGCAAGGGTGGAGTTTATTAAATCGATCGGGTTTTGTTGGTCAGGTTGGTTTTGATTAGGAGTTCGTGAGGGAAAGATCTTATGATAAGGAGTGTCTGATGAAGGATGTACCCTTGGAACTTGGGAAGGAGAGTAAATATGAGCAGTAGGGTGATATTTAAAGATAAATTTGGAATAGAAGGGTTTTAAGTTTTAAATGTGAATACGTTCAGGGGAGGCAGTGTATGGGGGCTTTTAAGACAGATAGAATTTCAAAAAATAATAAAATCGGCAATAAAGAATGAGGCAGACGTTTGAAAAGGATCTTATGTAATATATAATTATTATGTATTATTAGTAATAATGATTATTCCTTGGTATTTGAGTACTGGAGACAACTCACACCGGCCTGTCTTATGATTAGCGACTCTATCTCATATACATTGACCAGGGGACAAATTATGGTCTTTCAGAATGTTAAATAGTTGCCTCAGGGTTTGATTCTTGTACGATCTTCTTCGGGAAAAGAAAGGGCTCTGTGACGTTCTGCTGACCCTGAACGGTCATAATACGTTTAGTAGTCCAATACGTATACGTAGATTTAGTCCAATTTGAACTGTCCTTGAACCTTAATGTGGTTGGAATTAGTTCTTCCTTACCACACAATGGAAATTATGGCTCTTCACCCATAATAAATGTCTATAAGAAGCAGTGTACTGCCAATGGTCTTTTTTTATATATATATTTTAAACCTTTCTTATTTTATTTTGACTCATATTTTCAATATTTTCATGACGAAAAATATATGTTTTTATTGATGATAAAGCAATATGATCAATTATCAGTTGTTTCCGCTATTTTCTAAGGAAATTCCTGAAACAAAATAGTAAAGTAAAGGAAAATTGTCATTTCCTACATTTTAAAAATAATTTCCTCATTCATGAATCGCATTTTAAATAACAAGTTTGTAATAACAATAACAAGGCACTAAAAATATAAATATTATAGAGAGTAGGGTACTCGCTGTCCGCTTCACGGCGGGCCAACCCCATTTTACAAATTGTACAACTGTTCATTTAATTGCACTACTCGTTGCTCAAATTGTAAAACTTTAATTTACATGTATTTTGTAGTTCATTTTGTATTATTTTTTATCAACAAAATAAACGGAACAAAACTATAGTTTCGACAAATTTCTAATTTCTTTGAAAATCTAAATTATACAATGCGGCTTATTGCTAATTTGTAACCATAATATATATATTCAACTTGTCCACCCTCATTTAAGCTTAACATCAATTTAAGAATTTCATTTCTAATATTTTCATTGTACGTTGTATTGTGTTTCCTTTTCCATTTCATAATAACTAATATATTGTATTCAAGAGGAAAATGTCTAGATCGAAAAATAACTGCTGTCACCTAGGTAAAATCAAACTACCATCTCCAGATGAATGCTACCATTCCCCATACAAACTGTTGGTCCGAATTTTTTATTTTGTATTAGGAGAATAAGACGTTACAGGAGCTCAATACTTTTGCAAGTAAATAAAGAGTTGTATAATTTGTAAAATAATCGCCATAGGAGGGCAGCACTATCGACTAAGCTGAAAAGTTGAACACCTGGATTCCTCATATTCTTCTAATACTAAAATAAAATATGACAGTCACTAAAAACATTTTTATACAATAGTGAAATGTTTTTTCTCATTAAGGATTGTTCATTATTCTTTATTATAGCTATGATTTCACATTATAGAATAAAGTTATCGAGCTATGAATACGTTAGTATTCGCATTGCAAATACTCTTCCTAGTATGCCCTGTCCTCGAATTATCCAGGCTAAGTGAGAGGTCTGCAAACCGTAGGAGATGGAAGGAGGTCGAACATGCAGTGTGGTGTAATGCCGCAGGCTGCAACTGGAGGACACGCCCACCAGGAAAATTGGCCAAATTCTCTTGTCATGGTCTTCGATCTGATTTGATTGAATCAATACCAATGTATTCCTTCCTCATTACGAATGAGATAATGTTGTCAAACGTACGATGCATCGTATTAGTCCGTTGTACAGACTCCTTCTTAAAACTTTATTAATATCCACCTGAAACTTCGCGAATAGCTTCATCTTATAGTATCCTACAAATTTTTAGCTAGAAAAATTCACAGAAATGGATCGTTTTCAATCTGGAGATCGGCAAACTTTGTCTATTTGATTAGGTACTAAAAACTCACGAACACACATTTGCTTTCTCCTCAATCCTAATATAATTTGATCAAAAACCGACAAAAAAAAAAAAGGGTAGCTTACAGAAATATTGGTCCGTTTCGCCTTTATAACCTCGTTTTTTTTTTTACAAGTTGGGGTCACGTCAAACGGCCCAATATTTTGTATATCAACTTATTTTCGATTTTGTGATCAAATTATCTTCCGATTCAAGTGGAAAGCAAATAGGTATTTATGAGTTTTACTAATTAATTTATTTAATGAGAAAACCTATTTATGAGAATTTTCGTCGGCAAAAATGTTTACGATAAGATGAAGCTATTCATGAAGTTTTAGGCGTATTTTAATAATTTGATAAAAATACTAAATGAAACTAATAGTAGCTAGGATCTACAATCTAGGTTCTGAATGTTCTTTACAATACGAGTCGATTTAAAAATGCTTTTTAATCGTATTAAATTAACAAAGGGGAATGTGGAGGATAACTTGCTGTAAAAATAGTTTCTAATATATCTTAATTAAAAACGAAAATTACTCCTTTGCGAACATTATATTTTAATATGCACATCCTACAGCTCCTCTGCACAATATTAGGAATTTCATTAGTTGGTTATGTAACTAAAGGTCGGACACGTGACCCCGTTTCTAAAATATTGGATCATGTTGCCAACATAAATATTAGCCTTCCCACAGTTTTAAGGTTTCATTCCTATTATACTCGATGTTGTGCCTTGATAACAAGTCTAACTGAAATATACAGCACAAATTATTCTCATACAATAATAATATCTTGTTTATTTTAATTAAACATAAAATAATTTTTTTATATAAAAATTACTGTTTTAAGTAATTGATGATTTCATCAGGTATTGAATAATAAAACAATAAAAGGTAAATAATGTCGGAATT
Source organism: Nezara viridula (assembly GCA_928085145.1). Lineage (NCBI taxonomy): Eukaryota > Metazoa > Arthropoda > Insecta > Hemiptera > Pentatomidae > Nezara > Nezara viridula. The sequence continues at coordinate 120,501,821 of OV725081.1, read as the reverse complement.
TATAAAAACGCAATAAAAAGCTAAGCTACATCAAAAAGTGTATTTAATGAATTTTAACAATAAACCTTCACGACGGTATATTTTGAGTTGTAAAATATTTTATTTATTTATTTATATTGCATAGCGAACAAAAACACCTTTTAGGAAAATGTATTATGATTATTTTTAATAAAATAGTTAAAATAAAGTTAATCGGAAGATTATCACAATGGACCTCTTACACATTTTATAAGGAAAATATTAGAAATCGAAGAATAAGGTTGACACTCGGATCCGGGCTATCGAAATGAAAGAATCGAGTTCTACATATTTTCACTGTTATCGATTGGTCACAACTCCCCCAGGCAGTCAGCACTCTCACAAGTGAAGGCCAGTAGTTTAAGGCCATGCTAGGCGGGTCTAGATCTATCTTATTTTTTAATAGTTTTATATCATCTTTATTATTAATAATAAATATAGAATGTAAATAAAAGCCAAATTAAAGTTTAGAAAGAAGGTTATATAAATTATAAATTGTTCAAAATATAACATTTCTGGTGAAAACCAATAAAGGATAGGACAAAGGATTCCGTAAATCGAACCATCCCTTAAAAATCAAATAGTTAGACTTAAAAAAAAATACAAACTAAATAAATTTGAAAAGTATTTATTTTATTTTTATTTTAAAAAGTATTTTATTTTAATTACAAGCCACTAAAGACTTAGAGAGAGCGCTTTGGCAACCGAATTACATGACCTTTCTGGAGAATATGGTCATTGCCAGAACTCCAATATATACATATTTACAAAATCCACTGCCATTTTAACATCCAGCATGGATTGCAGGGATGGATGGAGCTAAATAAGGATTGTACTACAGAATAGGGACGATGATTAAAGTTCTAATGAAAGTTTGTCTGGCATTAATTGAAGATCAAATAGGATATTAAGTTCGCAATGCAGAGTTTTGTTGGCTGCACAGAAGTGGGTATCGACTATTGTCCAACGAACTTTAGACTGGAAGGTTTTAATGCCTTTATGTATAGACAATTATATTCCTACAGGCTCTAGAATTAGTATTTGACTTAAATCAGGAGAAAATAGAGCATATTGTTTCAAAAAATGTTGGAAATATTTACCTCTACTAGTACATCCTCCATTTTGGTTAATTACTTTAATAATGAGCCATTGTGATCGACCAAAAAAAATCAAAAACTTAACCCCTCTCAAAATTTGAGGTTTCACATTTTAGGATACGTAGAAATGTTTGTCCGCCGTCCGCGCATTTTCTACGCAACTACTGGCCCGATTTTTTAAAATTTAGACTCAAAATTAGAGGTCACCCGAGGATGATTCTCCTTCATCGACATTTCTATTATTCGCCTTTTCCTTTCATGATGGCGACCAAAAAATCTGCGTTACTATAGAATGTATTTATATAACATACCACAATGAAAAGAAGCTTTCCGATAACTCCGAAGATTCCGAATAACTCTAAAAGTATACACTTTTTTGGTGACATTGTGATAAGATTTTTCCGAATGACTCAACTATTTTTTTTATTTTGATTTTTTTTTAAGTTTCCAAAATTTACTAAAAAATAAAAAAAAATCGTTAAAATCGGACAGTTAGTAGCAAAGATGTGGTCTCTAGATGTTTTTATGTTTTACTGCAAATCCTTCGTTTTAGTTTTTGATTTTTGAATGAATTACTGAAGTAATGCTAATTTTTTTAGCATATTACTAATGATTAAAAATAAAATGTTTAGTCCAATAATTGGAATCACCTTTTATTTCTATTACTTTGTGATTAGAAAGATGATGTTTCTTTAGATGTATAATTGTTTGGAAATAATAAACCATTGTGAAATAATTTGCAGCGTTTTGTCTATAACAGTATATTAAATATATATATTTAACGAATGTTATTTATTTATTTACAATTTAAGGTGCCATGTACAACATGTATACAGTGAATGAATGTTATATCTAGTTATTTAGTAGTTAAACTATGAAACTAAACAATTGTGTAAATTATTTATTTTATTTTTTTAATTTTTCTGTTTTATTTTTTTCAGGTAAGTGACGGAATAAATTTTTCTCATATTGCAGAATATTGGTATGTTTGTTTTTTATGTTTAACATTTATCCTCCGTATTTTATGTTTAACCGTAAGATGTAGTAACTTTGGGACTTTGTGTGTAACTTTAGGACAGCGGGCTAAATTTGTGATTCCGTGGTGGATACACAGTGTTGGTTCAGTTTGCATGGACAGCTAATGTACTGCGCTACTATCTTGCGGCACACTACTATTGAGGCACAAGCGAAAGTTTCATGAATTTTTGAAAAAAAAGCAATGGAAATAAATAAAACCTAACTGGACAACGAGTGTAGTGAACTAGGTTCTCAAACTTCCGCAAGGTAGTAGAGCAGTATATGTCTACACTAAGCACCTTTTTGCAGACTGAACCAACACAGTGAATTCTCCACGGAATCACCACAAACTAAATTTTATCCGCTGTCCCAAAGTTACCCCGTTTTACGTCACCATTGTATTTTAGATGATTGTGTATCAATGATTTATTTTTATACATAAGATGTTTCATTAAATTCCAGAAGATAGCATGAAATATAATATGTTTGACGAGATGGTAAAAAGGAAAAGGATTTACACAAAGTATTGCTACGAGAATATCTGAAAATCCCTGAATATGACAAGTTCTTCCCTTCGTCAAAACCAACTCTTTCCTCCTCTCCCTTAATAATACCGCCTCTCTCTCCCTCAAGAGTCGGGTTTTCCTTCAATATTATTCTTTACAATAATTGTATTCAAGAGTCTTACAAAATGTTAAAGAAAAGTATTACCCTTAGCTATATTCCATGCATATATTTGATTTTTATTTTGTCAATTATTTCAAAAATACACCATTTCATCATTGTTCAGAGTGTAATTAGCCAAATTGAAAAATTGAAATAAGAACCTCAAAACAAGAAAAAAAAATCCTATGAAGGTATGTCCGCAAGCGCTCTGTTTAGGAGATATTCACACCTAACGATTTTCGTTGTTATGAATTATTTACGTTATATTAAGTAAATAAAACTTATTTATTTGTTCCGACTACTAGTTAATTAAATTAATATTAAATGTCGTTCAAAGTGATTTCCTTGAGCATTAAGAGAGGCTCGGCATCTTTCTCGTGTTATTGTTTCACAAGATTCAATTATCCTTCTTTGTAAAGAATTAAGGTCATTGACCGGACTTGCCTAAACTTGCGGTAATAAACTGTGTACCCGTTGATAATGATATGGGTGAAGTTCATCTGCCATGAGAGTTCTCCATATTATAGTTGGCATAATATCTAATTCTTCTCCAGCTCTTCGTACACTGCCAGATAGTTATCATCAAAATATTTTAACATGGTCGCACTTTTTTCTTCATTTCGTAATGGGATAAAAATACCATCAGCACGTCTCTAAGAAGTTAAAACGTGAAGCTAAAGATAGACTTGTTTGGTAATCTTCTATTCGGAAATCTTCTGGCATATTCACGACGGGCAGCATTACCATTACCATTGCAAAAACCGTATACAAACACCATATCGACATATTCATCATCATTAGTATGAATGGAAGGCATAATGATGAGTACTCTGCGAAAATCTATTACAAACTGATAAATGTTATTGAGAGTTCCCAATGCTAATTCGAAATACTATTAATCCCTATTTTGCCAATAGTCTTTTATACAGTTAGGGATAAAACACCATTTTTTGAACACCATATTTGAAGGGATACAGAACTCATTTTGAACAATATTTAATATGAATGTTATTGTTTACGTTTAATTAATAGAGTAGTTAGAACAAATGAATAGGTTTTATTTATTTCATGTAACGTAAATAATTCATAACAACGAAAATCTTTAGGTGTGAATATCTCCTAAATAGTGTTGCTCAAATGCAAGACCAAGACGAGTCTTGGTCTTGCGCACTTCCTCTTCGTTTTGGTCTTGTTCTTGGCTAAGAATGTATTCTAGGTATGCTATGAAATATTAGTTAATAATATAAATTCTGGGTTACCGCCTAACCAGGGAGAAAAAAAAACGTATCTTGGCAAAAATATAATTTTTTATTTGTATTATGTTACCCAATTCAATTTATTTATAAATAAAATGAAATTTCGCTTTGAATAGTCGGGTTGAAGCCTTTTGTGGTTGAGTTATAAAGAAAAAACATAAGGGGAGTTAATATTGAGCCTTGCGGGACTCCAAGGGGGTCAGGTTTTGTCGAGGGCAAAAGTTTTTAGTTTAAGAGCTCCTCTCGCAGGAAAGTTGTCTCTATTCATAACTTTTACTAGAGGCAGAAAGAATCAAATGCTCACAATTTCAAGAGAATGGATTTTTGTTCTAATTTTATGATGTCAAAATTTCAAATCCTGATAAAATATAAGTGTGTTAATTTTATGAGAATAATATTTATTTTAATTGTTTTTATTATATTTATTCGTTTTTGCTTGAAGTTATTTACCTAATGTGAATATTTCTTGTCACTCCAATTCACTATTCACTTTTCCCAAGAAGCTCCTTATTTTAGTATTTATTAAATGTTAATGTTAACATATATATATTCTTGATCGTCATATATTAATAATTTTTTTAATAAAAACGTTCCTCTTCTAAGCAAACGCTTGTTGAAACTGAATCTTCAATATCCATCCTTTTTTAAAAATTGCAATTCCTTTTTTGGCACTACAGTATTTTTATAACGCTGATATTTTTCTATTAAAATATAAAGAAAAAAAGATTATCAATACTTACCTCATGTAGGGTCTTTGGTTCAGAACTTTGTAAGGAAGTTCAAGACCAAGCTAAATGGAGGTGATATAGGATCGGGATCACGCTCAACTACGAGGTTTAACCTCATGATTAAATAATTATTTAAATGCCCATTTTATAGAGGTTGGGTGTGCCCTAGGAGAGGTTAACCCGCGGTTTATGAAACAGATTAAATAATAACCTGCCATCAATTGGATTCGAACACGAGATCTTGAGGTTATGTAATCAGCGCCTTACACACTAAGCTACTCAGCTCCCTCTGTTAACATACATTCTTATCAAATACATTCAAAATATATATTTAATTCATATGGAATATAAATGATATCCTGTGTATACCGAGCATGTCGTCCTTATTTGTACCGCCTATGAGGAGGCACCTAGGGCCAAGTTGATGAGGGAGACAAGGCTATAAATTCCAATGAAGCCTTTATTTAATTCAAGGCCTTTTTGTATGGATGGAAGAAACTGGTTGGTGTCATATCTCTTCACCTTTGTTAGAAAAAATATGATAATGATGCATTCGGAAGTGTGAAACAGAAGATTCGTTGAAATTAAAAAAAAAATATTGGTTGCTTAACAGAGCTTAGTATGATTTCAAATTAATAAATAATAATTATGCAATATCGTTACAGAATATCCCCCTCCCCCTTTACCCAACCTTGCATACTTTATAAAAGGCTTCGGTTGAGTTTTAGAAGTGAATGATAAGTTTTGTTTTTAATGTTTGACGAGGCCCTTAAAAATTTAGGAATTTCTCTGCAAACCCGTTGAACACCAGTGATGGGTCTGAGTGAGGAGTCCGACTTTCCCTTATGTTTGGGCGGTAATAAAGCTAGTTTTGAAATTCCCTTGGCTATGTGTAATTTGTTATTTATTTATCATTGATTTTTTTTTTTAATTCTTCTTATTTTTCTTTGATCAAGGTATTAATAATAACATGAAAACTCTAATATCTATTGTTTTTAACTGTGACATGTTGTGTTATTCAATAATAAAAACAGTAATTTATCTAAAATTAAAAAAAGCATATTTTCTGGGAATTTTTCAAACACTGCTTATACGAAGTTTTAAATTACAAAAGGGAAAACAGCAACTTTTTATCTCAGTTTTTTTTTTCTGTTAGCATGAATAAACTTTTTCGCGGAATAGCGCAATATTTGCCTGGATGAGGCTTTGAGATATGTAGTTACCATGCAAAAGATAACTGGGGTGGGATGTGAGTTACGTTTTCAGATAGTTTCAAATACATCTTCCTTATCGTATTTTTTTTCAAATTGACCGGGAAAAAAACCTCTCTCGATCGGACTAAATGTTATTGCCGTTCTACCTGGAAGCCGTTTGTACAGGGCTAGCTGGAATTCCATTAGTCCCAGTTTCCCTGGAAGGTGGCCTACTGGAATTGGAACTGATGCGATAACTTTCTCGGATAAAGTACTGGAGTGCGGTCCTACCTGAGCTGACCTAGCTCTGACATCGATCCCCGAGGCACGAGCTCGACTTAAGGTCATCCACCCGTTACCTCCAGGCCCGTGGCAACAACAGCCTCGGCGGTGTTGACACTAATTATGAGGCGGAGTACTACCGAATCGAATTTATAGCTCAAAGGGAGCTAGTAATGTCAGTAATTAAGCTGGATAATCCCTTGAAATTAATATCGTTTCTAATTGGCCTTCTATTGCGTATTAATTGTTCACTGAAATCGATTCATGTGGAATTGATTTTTTTACTTTCACTTACCTATATATAAAATATATAGTAAAGGAAAGTATTGCGATCGTGAAAATTTTTGAATCTCAGTTTTCAACGGAATTACACGTTTTGAGGTCTCCTGAGTCCAAATAATCAAGTCCTGCTGAATGGTCTGTGTTAGTGTGTGTTAGCAGTCTACCTCAAAAATGAAAAGTCGCACGAAAGTTAAATTGCATATTTACGATTTTTATATGCTAAGGATGTTACAGCAGCTTTTTCATCAAAATCGGCTAACCGAAAGTGGCACTTTATATAATGGACTAAACACATTTTTGCGATTTTCTCGAAAACAGCTCTAACAATTTTTAATTAAATTCATCATATCAATTTAAAGTTAAGCAGTTTTAAATAAAATGTGGTTTTTATTCTGATTGATATTTTCTAACAGGGCTCAAATGGCCGATTTTCAATATTAGCTTCCCTAAAGTACCTTTAGTTTTTTTTTTTAAACAATTGATAATTTCATATTAATCTCTAATATATTAGATAGTTAAATATAAAATATGAAAGAATTTGATAATTAACTAAAATAGAAATAAGAGATCGTAACGGAGAATAGTTGTGATTGAGAAACCAAAGGAATAAGAGGGCACCCAAGCTCGCCGCCCTGAAGATCAGGGCTTCCAAACGTATCATGAGATTAATATAATACGGACTCCGACAATATTATATAAATATACATATGTGGTTTTCATAGATGCTATTGTTGGTATGATTTAATATTTAATTGTATAGATTACAGCGATATAAATATTAAAATTTGTATATATTAGGGTACTCATAAAAATAAAAATACCCACAATTAAATTTAAATCAATACAGTGTTTGTAATTTTTACTTTCACTTCCTCTTTGTCTAAAAATACTTACTTCTGCTAAGAAGAGGGTGTTAAGTGAAAGTTGTGTGATGCCCGCACCGCACCATTTTTTTTTTTTAATTGTAAATGTTTAGAACCATATTAGTTAGAAATGAAAGTAAATGAGAGTTGTATTGGATATACTTATAGGGAACATCCCAAAACTCTCTTATAAAATCTTCTTTTAGTGGAAATAAGTGGGTTCGGTTGGGTGTGGAGTTTATTATGAATGAATATGTCTATATCAGCGACATTGATGTCTTTATGAATTTCTTAATTTATGAAAAATTATGGGGCAATAAGATTTTTTTTTACAAAGGATTGGATACGAGAGAAATTATAAAGTCTTGTTATGTACCGAAGCTCAACTCCGTAGGAGCAAACAGGTCTTATTTTAATACTATAGATTAGTCTCTTGAAATTCGTATCTTATTAAAGGAAAAACGCAGAGCAAGATCGAAGTGTCATAGAACTAGATATCCAACAGATAAAGGCCAATACATCCAACTGACTAACAAACTAAAATCAGAAATTAGAAAACACAAAATTTACTAAGTTTTACTGGGGTCGAACTCTAAAAGACCACTGGAATATAAAAACTGTAATCGTCCACTGCTTACCAAAGGTCGAACCTGGTCCAAACCCGACGAAGTAGTAGATAATAGTAATTTAGATTAAAAGAATAAGCATATTTATATATTTAAATCTATATCCAGTAATTGCCAATGTTGCTCCTTCAAGAATACCCCCAGGCGTTTCAAAAGTTATTGATAGTAGATGAAGTAGTCCAAAAAATAAAATGGGTAATAAGAACATTCTATTGAATTAAAAATCAATATAAAAAAAAACGTTTTGCATATTTGTTTTTTAAATTATCAAGCCAATCACTAGTTGGTTCCTTAATTAAAAAAATCTGGTTTTCACAAAAAAAATCAACACACAACTTTCACTTACCGCTCTACTTAGAATAGAAATTATTTTCTGGCAATGCTGGGCTATTATAAAATTTATAATGTTATAAAAAAATATTATAAAAAAATAAAAATGCAGAAAAACCTGCGTTGCTGTAGACGGTAGCGCTTAAACGAATGTACAGATTTCAATGAAACTTCGCTAAAGTCATTTTCTCGACACCCTTTAAATTTATCTATATAACATACTTCAACGACATGTTTTTTTTAAGTTTATGGAATTTCCTAACAAACAAAAAAAATCGGACAATTAGAAGGAAAGATATGGTCTCTAGTTTTTTTCCCTGAAGAGGCGAAAATTTGTATAAATTTAAAATATACTTTTTTAATTGTAGAGACTAAAAAAACCTTTTTTCTACAGATATTTATAAAGTAAGTTTTCTAAGAACATCTTTCATAAGAAATAAGTACCTAAATTTATACCTTTATTCTCAGTTCTATATTCCATCACTGCAATCACCACCTCCGGAATCAACTTACTCACTGTCTGCATAGATTACGTTTTCAACTAAAAATATCTCTAAAATGACATTACTTAAAAATGTTGAAATTGGAATTAGTCATTCTGTGGTTTATAAAAGCAGATGTAGTAGCTAAATTTTTATTGCCTACCGTCGATATATTAAATAGACTTTTTACAATTTTAATGGTCTTTATGACTTGTTATCTGTAAGCTTTAAGGTTAGGTCCGTTTAAAATGCACTTAAAAAAATTGTATAATAGTCCAGCATTGCCAGAAAATAATTTCTATCCAAAGTAGAGCGGTAAGTGAAAGTTGTGTGTTGTGCGCACCAGATTTTTTTTATCCTTTTTCGTATTACGGGGGGTTTCGGATTATACAGACCGTCCCATAGTTCGTACCTGTTCTCCATCATTCTGAAAGTTATGATCTTCAAAACTATGATCCAGTTGCCTTCATGTTTTTAACAGACACTAACCCTTGCACTATTTTTCTGTGTTGAAGTAGCGAGAGTAAGAGAAAAGTGGAGGGTGGTAGGAGTAGCTGAGTGGTCCTGGCTGAGATGAAAGGAGGCGGGACACTTCTCATAAAGACGATATTAAAATTTAGCCCCCTAGGTGTCCTTAAAACCTTAATCCTTTACTCTCCTTCCTCTTCTTTTTTTTCTTTTTTCGGTTTTCAATTTATTTTTATTTTTCGCTTTAGGCAACCTTTTTAAATTTCGTGATGAAACATAAAGTAGAAGTTTTTTTTTTCTTTAAACTTTTTTGTTATTTTAATCTTAAATGGTATTCTTCATAAACTTATATTAATATTTTACCAGAAATTATTAAATTTCTTAAAATACCTTGCTTTTTTCTAATATTTTTTATCATTTAATTATTCTGATCTAATAGGAGTGCCGAAAGATTGCTAAATCCTGCTCTGTCAATAACTTTTGAAACGCCTAGGTATTCTTGTAGAAACAATATTGGGTAAGGATTCAAATATATAAACATATTTATTTGTTAAATCTAAATTGAACAAAAAAACTGGTGCATCCGGAAGATTACTTAACGTTAAAATCTACAAATGCAAGATTTCACAGTAACTTACACGGACATATCAATTCACTGATTCAAGTAACACCCTTGTAGGTGGCTCAAAAGAAGCTGGCTGAGGGATCTCCTCTTACTATAGATATTAAAATGAAGATAGGAAGGGTCGCCACTGGACATTCTTCTCCCTCAGGCCTACCAATGACTTACTCCAAATTCTACTTCCCGACAGCACACTCGCTGGTTGTCAGTACTTCTGACTACTATCAGAGAAGAAAAATAAAGTTAAAAATTGAAAATATATTGATCATTTTATCATTTTTGATTTTCCCTTGTTTATAATATTTCATAGTCAGCTACATTTTATATCTTATAACAGTTTATATTTTCTCTTTTTTCCCCCCTACCATTTATTGTCACATCTTGTATACGGATGCCTCAAAAGTTGATAAGGAAGTAGGGTGTTCCGTTATGAATTTTAATACTCAAAAACTATTCAAAATTCCGGAGGCTTGCTCAGTGTTTACTGGTGAAATGCTCTAGCAATTAGAGAAGCTCTTAAACACATAGAGACAAGTGAAACTACCAATTGGGCAGTGGTGACAGACTCTATGAGTTCATTACTAGCTATTGAACATAACAGACCCAAAACCTCTCTCGCAAAAGATGTAAGAAACGTTTGGTGGCTACTAAGGGAGAAGGGCAAAGAAGTAGTGTTCATTTGGGTCCCTTCGCATTGCGGGATCATCGGTAATGAACAAGCAGATCAAGCAGCCAACATAGCAAGAAAGCCAGATACAACATCCGTTGAATCAATTAATGAAATCCCTCTAGAGGATTACGTTATAAAAATTAAGGAGAATGTGTGGAACATGTGGCAAAACAAGTGGGAACAAGGAGAATCGAAATTAAAAGAAATTAAACCCCACTGTTTAAAATGGGAAACCTCGCACCGACCATCTCGAAAAGAGGAGACAGCCCTTTGCAGACTGCGAATTGGACATTGTGAGTTCTCGCACTCCTACCTACTAAGAGGACTTGATCCTCCGACCTGCGAGAACTGCAATGTCCAAAGGACAGTAAAACACATTATTCAAGAATGCCCTACATTTGATCCTATAAGGAGAAAGTTAGACATGGCACAGAGTCTGAAAGAAAATCTACAAGACCATGAAAATGCCGTTAAAAAAACTTTAAAGTTCTTAAAAATGATAAAATTCTACAACAGAGTTTAATTCAAAGGTGTTGCCAATGACCCTACAGGGTAGAGGCAACAAAAAAAAAAATCAAATATTTAATTAAATTAAGCAATATATTCTAAAGGTAGCTAGTATTTTTCTTTTTTTTTAATGATTTTCAGTAGGTAATTAATGATATTCCATTATTTTTATTTATCTGTCTCTCTCTCTCTCTCTTACTCTTCTCTCTCTCCTCTCTCTCTCTCTCTCTCTCTCTCTCTCTCTCTCTCTCTCTCTCTCTCTCTCTCTCTCTCTCTTCCATTGTATTTCCTCACCATGCTCTATTAAAACTTTTATGTTCAAATACAACCACTAATACGCATTAAAGTTTCTTAAAACAGAGCTCATTTGAGAGATAGCATCTGTGCTATGGGAGTTTTATTCATGAAGAAAACTCGTTAGAGGTTTGAGCTATAACAAACACGCAATCAGTTTCCTTCAGATTTCTTTCTTTCCAACCCTAAAGATCTGGAATTAATTCAAATGCGGTTGAGGAGCCTAGTAAAAGTATATATATATAAAATATCCTCCGTGTATACAAAAAATATTTATAATAATTAAATAGGGCAGATGTTCTCATCCTAAACTGTATAAGAATAGTGGTTTTTATATTGAGCCATTTTTATTTTAAAAATTGAACTTTATCTCCATAAGAGAGGAGACTATTCCGTAACAATTAAGGCTGACTTCCTATGCTCAAGATCCTGCGTTCTAATTTGGCTGCTAATAATTGTTTATTCTGTTACATAAGTCGTGGGTCGACCCTGGAGTTAGAAGACACTCCTAGGGCACACCCAGCCTCTATGTATTCTCCTAATTAAATAATTAATATGAGAGAAATTTCGGCAGTTGAGCGTGATACCTGCTCGATCACCTCTCTGCACAACCCTTGGTCTTAAAGCATTACTTACTTACAAACTATTTAACAAATTTTAATAGGTTGTTGTGGTGTATGTTTCTTTTTTTTTTTTTTAATCCATAATATTTTTGATATTATTAAAAATGACATTTTAACGTTTTCCCTCGTATTCGATTCATTAGAAATAATCTATAAATAATTTTATGAAATGTAATTTTTATTTTTAAAAATAAAACTAATATAATATATGCCCTTATAATGTAATATTATTATATACTTTTCAGCATATCTGAATCTAATATATGTTAATTTACTTTTTGTACGTCATCTGTCGTAAATGTAAGGCTAATTATGTAAAGTGGTTAGGTTTATAGGTGGTTGACTTCTACGTTAAATAGTCAATTAAATTATTCCCTGTCTACTTTATGGTATGTTTCAACTGATAGGGTCCGTTAACGCTAAAATTAAATTTATTGGTACTGGTACTGAGTACAGGCAACAAAACATCAAATAAATAAATGTATTGGAGTAAATTGAATGCTATTGTAATTAATGACGGTGCACTGGTTTTGTCTGTATGTGATATTAGTAAATTGATAAACATATTAATATCGCTTGTAGATTTAGCCAACCATAATGTGATATTTCGTTGAGAATTATATTCTCTTTCAATTAATCTTTTTCAAATATCTTTTTTTCTACAATTTAATACTTTTTTTTAACTAGAAAATAATAATACAATTTCCTACAATCTAGGACATTAGATATTATGACTTCATGTGTACATTCATACCAAATATATTCAGCAAAAAAAAAAATTGAAAACAACCGATATAATAAATAAATAATAATAAAATGAAAAAAAAAATATTTGTTACACATTTATACGCCGTTTAATATTATTGTATGATTATAATAACTACTTGTATATGATGTGAGTTTTTCATTACTTAGTCTATAATATTTAATTCACAGCCTCATATTATAGTTAATTCTATCAATATACATCCACTTACTTATATAATAATAAAAAATAATGGTTTATACATTTATAAAATAGTTTATATTTATACTTAAATAAATATTCTTTAAATTGTGTTAACTAGGTCAATTTGTAACCATAGTATATATTCAACTAGTCCAGCTTCATGTAATTTGAGCCTTTTATTTCGAATATTGTACGTTATATTTTGCTTCCATTTCTATTTCATAATAATTATAATCATATCGCAATATCATATAAATAATATTATATGTATTTTTTATTCAAGAGGAAATGTCTAGATCAAAAAATTACTTCTGTCACTTGAGTGAAATCAAACTATCACCTCCAGGTAAAAATACCGTTTCCCGTACAAATTTTTAGTATAAAATCTTTATTTTGTTTTAGGAGGTAATAGGAGCGCAACACATATATAATTTAATGAACAGCTGTATAATTTGTATAATAATCGCCTAATAAGTGAAGCACCTGTTATATCCTACTCTTCTATTACTAAAATAAAATATGAAAGTCACTAAACACTTCTTTATATAATAGAGAGATCCATTCATAAGTAATTTCTAAACAAGATAAGATGGTAAGTGAAAATTGTGCGATGCATAACGACACCAGATTTCTTTGAAACTATACTATACAAAAGACTAGTTACTATTTCCCTAAAAAAGATTCAGCTTTTAGTTAACTTCATAAAAAGCTGGTTGAAGTGATAAGAAAATGTTTTTTTTTTAATATTGTTTATGCATTCACTTACTAAATAAGCTTTATAAATTTCCAACAGGTCATGTATTCGTGAAATAATTCCTCCCTTATATAATCCTCATAATTCAATTCAATTGAATCATTCCGTAACATTCTCATTTATTTATTTACTTTACTGCTAAAAGCTCTTTTACTAGATCTCTCTCTCTCTCTCTCTCTCTCTCTCTCTCTATATATATATATATATATATATATATATATATATATAATATATATATATATATCCTCCATACAATTGCTATGAATATGAAAATGACCACTTTAATTTTATTATCAATTCATCCCAAACCACGAGAATATTTCAATTTTTCCACTAACATGTGCTTTTATAAATGTTTGAAGATTTTGTATTCACTCTTTCAAAATATATAATTACAATCACAGTTACTAGAGAAGGCTCGGAAATTTTCATATTCGAGAGTTATCGTTTCTATCGACGACATATATTCTTATCGTCATTTTAAATTGATTAAATTACTGCAAATGTTATTTTCTAAGATGGCCAAAAAAGTGTGTAAATTTTTCGAGGATCCTATTTTTAGAAATAAGGGGGATAGCTTATTTTTAGATTGAAGGGGTACGAGGACTTTTTATTAAGTGAAGGGGCGCCGATCAGTAAAAAGGTTAAGAACCACTCCTCTGGGGTACTCATTCAGTTTATTAGCTTCTGCTAGTTTTTATATTTACCATAGCCTTCATCAACTTCTTGCAGGTACTAAAACGCATTTGTTTACACGACAAACAGTAAACAAAAACAAACTTTAAGAGAAACATTGGATGTCATATTTTGAGGAATTTTATAATTAAAAAAAAAAATTCAATATTTTCTAAATTATCGATGAATTTAGACAGAATGACATGAGGTATGTAAAAATGAAACGTAAGACACTTAACAAACGACTCAAATAGTTTACCCTTTTTTTTTCTTCAAATCTTCCTAACCGAAACTGAATACATATAGATATATTTCATACACATTTTACGTATTCCTTTTTTTTTTTTCTTTTTTTTTAACAAAACTTTTTTTGGCATAGAATCGTCTTCATGGAGTTGCCATGAAAATACATACAATGAAAAGAATTATTAATAATAAAATAAATAAAAACATTTAACTATGGAAACATTAAACAGCCTTTTGTTATTTAAAACAACTTCAAATTCACCTGATAAATATAATCTAAATAAACTTTAATTTGTCACAAAATAAGAAATAAATAATTTTTGTTGCATAAATTTAATTTTATATTTGCTTTTGTTTACGTATAACTAAAGAATGTTATGTGTCGTATTGCTGAATCAAAAACATCCTTCTATATGATCATTGTGGTTTATGATTTTTTTTCTTAAAATATTTGATTCTATATTCCTGTAAAATCGGTCGTAGTGGTATACATCCTCTATTTAATTTAAATTACTAAGGCGCTACACAATTTTCGTTGCTCATTATTGTTTGTGCATAACACTGTTGTTTAGAAATAATAATTGTCTACTCAAATTAAATATACCTTTAATAAAATGCATTTCATTTACATCTGATATGTAATGCCTTTCACCTAAGTCACTGATTAAATCGTTATAAAGGTCATGAAATCTAGACTTGAGTTTTTTCTCTCATGTCCACTTTAAAATTAACTGAATACATACACATACTTACTTAAATCTATATGTACATACTCATCACAAATATTTGGTATCGTTAACAAGACTCAATTACAAAAACTCCATACCTTCCAATCAAAATTACTGCGACTCATAACCAAAGCACCTTGGTACGTGACTAACAAAACTCTTTAGCCCTGGAGCCAGGGCCCAAAAATAGACCTGATCGCAGGCAAAGGTTTGATTGTAAATTACGAAAGTGTATGTTATTCTAATTTAAAAAAAAACCTTGTCTGCCGTTCCAGAGCCGCTGCTTTCAAAAATGGCGGCTGATTTAAAGAATATTAGGCCAATGATTTCAGGATCGAAACGGGAAATCGATTGCGAAAAATGTGAGAAAAGTTTTTATTTTTTTAACTTGCATATATGGGTTTAGACTTGTAAAAAACAAAATTGCTAACGCGGGCCACCAAGGGAAAACTTTTTACAGCCTAAAAAGTTTGGGTTTTTCACCTATAATTCCTAAACAATGCATCAAAGCGAAAAATGTATTCTTTAATAAATTAAAGAACGTTAAATTTTGCGTCAAACGAGTACATAAACTTTAAAATTTGGTTACGCGGTAAGGTATAAAACCACGGTCAACCAACGCTGAACTTTACCAAATTTGTCAGAAACTGAGACAAATTACTATAAATGGCCCTGTAACTTGGAAATGAGTTCCATAAGAGGAAACACCCAAAGAATCAAAGTTGTAGAGCATCAAATTTTGCGTATACTGAGTACCAACTAATTTAATATAGGTCACTGGCTGCGAAAAAAATCGGTAATCTCTCGATGGTTAGAAATTGGTAATGAAGATAAACGTGATTTTCAATATTTCAACAGTATAGATGTCTTTTATACTGAGTTATTTTTGTTTAGAAATCTGTTAAATGCAATATAAGCCTCTTTCCACCTCTCAGTAGCAAAGGGTTTTGGTAAACGATGTATCGAAATATAACGAATTTTATAGAGGACTAACGAATCCCGATTCGAGATATATAATTGGCCTACAATAAAAATGTCAGCACTCACTGAACGCAAAATTTGATGCTCTACAACTTTGATTCTATGGGTTTTTCCTCTTAGGAAACTCATTTCCAGGTTACAGGGCCATTTATAGTAATTTGTCTCAGTTTTTGTCAAATTTGGTAAAGTTCAGCGTTGGTTGACCGTGGTTTTATACCTTGCCGCGTAACCAAATTTTAAAGTTTATGTACTCATTCGACGCAAAATTTAACGCTCTTTAATTTATTAAAGAATACATTTTTCGCTTTGATGCATTGTTTAGGAGTTATAGGTCAATAACCCAAAAAATATCGAAAAAATCTGCCTTTTTTGGCTGTAAAAAGTTTTCTCTTGGTGGCCCGCGTTAGCAATTTTGTTTTTTAACATGTTTAAACCCATATATGCAAGGTAAAAAAATAAAAACTTCTCTCACATTTTTCGCAATGAATTTCCCGTTTCGATCCTCAAATCACTGGCCTAATATTCTTTAAATCAGCCGCCATTTTTGAAAGCAGCGGCTCTGGAACAGCAAACAAGTTTTTTTTTTACTCAGAATAACATAAACTTTCGTAATTTACAATCAAACCTTCGCCTGCGATCAGGTCGATTTTTGGGCACTGGCTCCAGGGCTACTACATACTGACCTCCACCTTCCAACAGTTGGCCAACTTATAGCTATCCTTTATCAGAGATTTTACATTAATTTAAACGGCCATAATAACGGACTAATAAGAAACATGGTCGCAGCTGACATGAGGAGGCTAAAAAGGCGCTGGACGAAAGATCTCCTTCCCAATGGAAAATTTAGCTTTTATTATTTTCTCTTGAATAATAATGATAAGAAATTGAAAAGATTCATACAGATAATGCCTTATGAAACTATTTCGCTGCTTTTTATTATAGAACGAATTTTGAACAACTGCCTTCTATATTGTATAAGAATCGGAGCGAAGCTAGTAATATTGAATGCTAGGAGGCTGTGGAGGAGAGTTCCATCGACCCGCTATAGGCTCAGCTAAGGGCCTCATTCTGCCCCCCTTCCCTCCCCATTTCTGATAATGATCTCTTAATCCTATTTCTCTTTTAATATTAATATTTTACCTATATTAAATAACTTATTATAAATATTATATTACATATTGAATCATTACTATTAAAATGTTAACTCAGATTCGATATTTATGCAATTGTTGTTTTGCTAAACATTATTAAAGATTTCTAACGAGCTTTTGAATTAGTTAAATCTTAAATTATATTTTTGAAGGCTCTCAAAACCATTTTCATTCTATTTATATTTGTATATGCTTTTTTAACCATGAATGAGTAACTACTTTTTTTTTCTATATAATATTATTTTATCGAAATCCTTCGTTTTTTAATCCAATAGTAATTATTTTTATTTTATTTTTTTAATATTTTCAAATTGTTTAAATACCAATTTACACAAATATTTCATTAAACTTAAACCAAATTAAAATAATAGGAGCCAAATAAAGTTTCTATTCCATCACAATAACAATTAGTCTGAAATTTACTATTAAATAATTATTTCTATGACTTGTCTGAATAAATGTTAATTGTAATAAATAAATAAATGTTAATTACTTTTAAAAAGTGAAAACGAAAGGCTAATGATTGTTATATCTTAGATGATTTTGAATCTTTTTTATTCGATTTCTTCAAAACGTTCATATATTTTTGTTTAAATGTTTAAAAAGTCTACCGGAATCAATACTATAATAACTTTTTGTTCCTTACTATCTGAAATTCGGGAAGGATTTATATATTTATGCTCATGCAGGATTAAAAAAAATCTATATCTGTCCCCATCAAGAAAAAAGCCCTTATAAAAAAATGAATTCTTATTTATTTATATTTCAATAATATTTTGTCTGATTTTTCCTATCAGAGGAAAGTTAAAGTAAAAAAAAAAAACCGTTATCAATGTTATCAAATTCCATATCCTATGTTCGTTTACGGATATGAGAACATATTTTCCTTGATAGATTGGAGGAAAGTCTGATAATAGATTACAAATGGTCTATTATCTATTAATATGTAAATTAATACGCTTAAATCGTCTATCTTAGAAATGAAAATTAAATCTTTATGATGTTTCTTTTATGTTGAAAAGCACGCAAAGAACTAAATTTGTCATTGATAAATCTATTCAAAAATATAAATCTATAAGAATTAATGTTTACGCAATTTTTTAAATGTGTTTTCTTACATAGAAAGACTTGTCTGAAATTAGTCAGAAAAAATTAATGGCTGTGATATGTGAAACAGAGTTAACATATGGTAGCGAAGTTAGAAAAATATATTCTCTTATACATTACCCCAGAGGTAAAGGACGCCATATTCGTTTTTTTAATTAAATAATTTAGTAACTACGAAACAAATTTTAAATAATTTAGTAACTGAGAAACAAATTTTAAATAAGTTATGAAAAATTGGTTCTCCTGAAAAATACAAATATGGAAACGGTCTTTACTTCCAGGGCACATATACAGGCACAGACAAACAGTTCAGTACCGTTTTCTTTTTCTCCTCTGTTTCTTAACCAATTTTCCTTTTTTTGTTTTTGTTTATTAGCTATTGACGATCTTTAGTGTTATCAATATATATATATATATATTTATTTTTTTTGAAAACCGTGTACATAAATAAAAATGTTAATGTCAGTTTGCTTAAACCGCTAGCCTTTGAAAGTTCTTCATCGATTGCTTCATATTTTAATAATTGCAATCAAACTGAGGAGTGGTTTTATATAAATTTCATTGCCATCTGGCCTTTCGTTTCTATATAGTGACCGATAAACGAATTTCTTTATAGACTATATAACGATTCTAATGAACCTTGGCTAAATTTTTCCTCTTGAAACCCATTTAATTTATGTATATAATATACTTCTTCGAAATGATGCTGGAAAATGATGGATTCAGAATTTTATAACTCAAAAAGTATGCAATTTTCGGTTCATTGAGCATTAAAAGCTTCTGGAATTCTCAACAAAATGAAACATAATTAATCATGGAATGTTTTTTTTCTTTAATTGTGTTAGATAGTAATGACGCAAACGGATTCTAAAGAGACATTTATTTTTCCGAAGCATCTCGATGTAAATAATTAAAACAAGGATTTTTCCTCTTGTTTAATTATAAGAAATGATGAAGATGTACTGTCTTACTTTACAAACTTTTGTTTCTAACCTCTTTCAATGTGATTTTATTTAACATTGATACTTCGTTTAACGCCCCAGTTATCTTCCAGAATGGTTATTTTTATTCCGCAATATATTTAACGTGTACTAAACTCCCTTTGGAGGGTAATAAAATTATCGATTAAACCGAGCCATTTCAAGGATGGCTAGCTAATACCTATGTCGATAGCGCTTTCTTCAACGTCCTCGCTATAAATCGATCAACCTTCCAATTGCTAATTTACTATCGATAAATAAATGATAAAGAATTAAAATCAACAGGTCTACCTCTTTCTAAGAAAACATCAATTTAGTTGAAAAAACATTTATAAATGATTACCTTATTATTTTAGTCATATCCATTTTTCTAGATACTTCCAATCAATAACCAATAATAATAAATAATTCTAGTACGAATAATTTGCATAATATATTGGCCAGTGAACAAGTGGCAATATATAATATAAAAACCAGTTAAACATTGTATTGTTTTTTCAATTGTTTCACTTTAATTTTTCAATTATAAAAAATAAACCAAGAAACGGTTTTTTAATATTTAAAATAGCATGAGCTATTATTCAAAATTGTAACTTTACACGACGCCTCGTTAGTGAGGTGAAAAGAGAAAAAAAGTGTCGTAAACCAAATGATAACAAGTTTTATTGTAGATATGGATTAAAATCATCAGTAACTAAAAATCGGACCTCCATACTCTCTGTAATGAGTTTTAAATCAAAATTGTATTTTGAAATGACGCCAGAGAGTTGCAAAGAGAAAAAGGTAGTGCTAAAAATCAAGTAAGAACGATTGTTTTGAATAAAGCTACTGCATCATTTTAAGATCATGATACAAATGACGATCAGTCAGTGTTAGCTGTGTCAAAGTTTATTATAGTATTATATACTCAATTATAATTGTATTTGTAATTGTGTGTATATATATATATATATATATATATATATATATATATATATATATATATATATATATATATATGTATGTATACTTCATTTTATTTGTTTCTTCTAATCTTTAAGTGTATTCACTTAAACATCTTACGGAACATATGTAAATAAATTTTTTTTTCTTCTTTTTTTATTTATTTTTTTTTATATCAACAGTTATATTTCTTTAAAAATTTTATATTCCATCACTACAATGCTGTGTTTATAAAATTGATGTAGCGTTCCTTTCAAATTTCATTAAGTGATTATTATGTTATTGTTTTAGCTCCAATATTGTATTGCGACCCTATTACCCAACCGTTTTCGTTAATATATCCTAAGAGCTATTATTCTTAATTTATTACTAGTATTTTAGTTGTTCCTTATTGTAATAGGTTTCCTCACCAGATTTATCGTTAATTTATGTGAACAATACTATTATTCTTAAGGGACCTAAATTTGTGTTTATTGTTGTCTCTACCCTGTAGGGTCATTGGCAACATCTTCTGTTTATACTTGCAGAATTTTATAATTTTTAAAAATGTTAAGGTTTCTTTTCATGGCTTCTTGATTGTCAATCAAGTCTTTTTTTTTGTCTTCGTATCTATTTTTTCTTATATTCCTAAATACTCTGCTGTCTTGGATGATGTGGGACTTCCAGCTCTCGCATGTCGATGGGTCTAGTCCTCTGAGTAAATAGGCATGTGGAAATTTAAAGCCCAATTCTTAAGCGGTATAGAACTGTCTTTTCTTTCATAATCGGTTGCAGGTTGTCTATTCGGAACAGTGCATTTTTGTTTGTTTTAATTTAGCTTCTTTTTGTAGCCTATAATTTAATTTTGTATATAATTGTAAATGTTATTAATTTGTAAAAATAGAGAAAAAAAATTAAATTTGACATTAATAAACTCACATTTTTAATGCTTTCACTTCTATTGTGTAGTCAAAAGCACACACCGTAGTTTTTTCTCCATTAATTTGTTTTATTCTCCTGTTATATTGAAAAGCTCAGCAATATATATGTATGTATGTATTTTTAATATTTTCCTATCGCCGTGAAATGAAAAATTCAGACAAATCACCAGCTGACTACGATAACTGAGTAGCTAGTTAGTTAATCATCGACTGGTAGCCTAGCTGGGAACTAGGGGGAGGCTATCGACTGGGGCGCCCTACTTTGGGTCACCTGCTAGGAGGAATCGCCCCCCCCTTCTTTACCCTTCCCCTCCTCCCTGCCCTACTCTACTAAGGTTGTCTCTACCATTCTCTTCCAAAGGGCTAACTTTGTTTCACGCTCTGGGTCTTAGGGTCTTCTCCTAGCAGAGGGATTCGTCAAAATTGAAAATTATATTTGGCTTTGCAAGTGAATATCTGTACGAGTTTGGTGTAAGTACAGTTCCGAAAGTAAAATGTATTAATCTAAATTTCGTGTACCGTAAAGTATGATGAATACATTGTGTAAAAGAGCAATGTATTCATAATACATTATATTCGTAATACATAACTAAAAAAATCCTATTTAGAGACCTAAGGGAATGATTGAAAAATCTGAAAGTAATTGGTTGAATCCACAAACTACAAGTAAATAGTTATAGTCCTCGGCACAAGCCCTTTTATATCAAATTATTAACATCTGTCTGATATTAAATACTATAATATTCGTTGCGTTTGGCATATATAGTGACTCACAGTGAAATTGATACACTGCGTAGAAAAATAGTAAAAAGACTTAAATGGTTACAACAAACAAAAAATTTACCTCAGATTCAAAAGATACACTTCTTATTGACTTTTAAATACTATTAATTTACATCAATACCTTGTTGGTAAGTCCTTATTTTCTATCATTTCTTTCAGTCTATTTGTAATGGAGTCGACCATTTTGTTTTTAGTGAACCTGGGCTTTGGCTGTTCTATTCTTCGAGGAGATATTTTTTAAGTCCTCTCTGCAAGAAATTAGGTGTTTTCTGATTTCTGCCTCCAATTTTGTCCACAGGCGTTCTACAGCATTAAAATCTGGAGACTGTGGTGGTGTTTTTATAACTTTGGGGCGGTTATAAAATAACCATTTTTAATTAACAGAGTTTTTGGGGTCATTATCCTGATAAAAACTATATTTCTTTCGAGTCCCAGATTTTCCGTAATTTCAAGTTTCTTTTCAAAATGCACATGTTTATTCACCATACCTTGTGAATCTTTCCACTGTAAAGCGGACATTTTCTACACTAGAAACCATCATTCACCATATATATAAACACTACACCATACATCTGCACACAATGGAACAGAAAACCAGAAAAGAACATAAAACAAAACATCAAGAAAAGGGAATTAACAAAACAACATATTACCAGTCTGTTTATTCATTAAAATAAATTATTGTTTTCAATGTATTGTATAATGCCTCAAGTCCTTCTAATTGCAGAAAACAAAACGGTGGCCTCAACGAAAACTAAATTGAGTGAACAATAGGATTTTTATGGTTATTTCATACCCTTTTACATATATCAGAATGATTATTTCAGAACATTATTTCTGAAATAATCATTTCAGAAATAATTATGTCATTAATCCATTAATAAGAAGGCGTAAATTCATAAAAGAAGATAGTGGACGAAGAAAATTCATTTAAATCGGACTAGGACCATTAAATTCAATATATTTCAACCATTGAAAATAGTAAAGAAATCTACATAAGCGACACCAACTCTAATACTAACTTCCTTTCATTTCTATTGAAAAACCGATAGCAGATAAGCCGAGACGTATACAGGAGTATTACTAGCTTAGAGAAAATGTTGGTATTTTTTAATATCGTATTATGTGTCTAATTAACTATGGAGAACTGTTTCTTCTTTATCAGTGTTAGTGAAAAAAAAAACGACAAATAAACAAAAAGTGACCACAAATTATTTACTTGGTTCAGAATGGACGTTTTTAAGGTTCTACTTCCTGCATCATATATTATCATATGGTGACGAAATCTTTAAAGAATCGATATGTGGTGGTATAATATATAGTTGTTCTTCTACACACTAGCGCCAGTGAAGTATGGCATTAATAATGGACAAAAGCTGTAACTGTCGAGATCTCCCACTGACTGCCAATGTATGGAGCAATCTGGCTCGAAGATTGCTTCCAGATCAATTGGGGATACTCCAGGCTCTCCCGCCATTATCCCCTAACACCCAGGATCCCTCCGCAATTCCTTCCTATGTTGCCTTTCTGGCTTTGCCTGTTTTACAACATTGCCTTGTTTGTACAAATTTTTTTTTTTTAATCTTTGTTGAAGATGTTCTTTTTCAAGCAAATGATAGCTAAAAAAATCTGGTTCGGTGCACGCTTCACACCACTTTCACTTACCACTGTACCTTGAATTATTTGAGGTTTAATTTTATTTTTTTCTGTTGGCTTTACAAACCTAGTTGATCTTTTGCCGCCTTAACAAATCTGCTCCATATCTGTCTGTCTTTGTCTGGGATATTTCTTTCTAGTTATCTGCACGCAGCTCTATTGCATATATGTTTATTTTATCTATCTTTCTGCATTTTGGCCTTTAATCCTGTTTTTTTTTTCCTTTTATTGAAGCATTCATTGTTAGGTTGAGGCTTCCAGATGGATTGCTACGAGTTACATGCCCCACCCATCTTGACTTTCGTGCCTTCATACCATGGGATATTGATTGACCAGTTTCTATAAGCTGACCTTTATTGGTGCGAAAGATTTTTCTCTCAAATCTTTCGATTTTTTTTTTTTCAGGGCGCTGGTCAGTTTCCAGGTCTCACAGCCATATATTACACTGCCTTTATCATAGCATTGTACACACTTAATTTGAGATTTTTCTTGATTTTAATACCTTTGAAAAGGAAGAGAAAGCTCTGTTTGAGCTTGTTATTGGCTGGTCTATTTCTCGGAACATATTTATTTTTAAATATATTCATTTAAAACGATTAATTAATTTACAAACAATTATGGTCGGTTTCACTCTACTGGTGCGAGTTGTTTAAGTTCACTATAAAGTAATTGTTGGGGAAAAAACTTTTTTGAACATGAGGAAATTTTGGGTGGACTGTATTAAAGGCACGGGGGGAGGCATGTTATGTATAATAAAAAGGTCACTCCCTATCTTCATTGGATGTATGGCAATTTCTTCTGTTATATAGCCAGGGCACAGATGTATTTTCTTATGCCAGCCAAATGCCAAAGTGGCCGAAATCAGGCTCTGTAAGTTGCAGGAGGTTATCTGGGGTTTTGCAACCTACCACTAGGTAGAGTGCGTGTTCACAAAACAATAAATGTATAGTTTTAAATAGTTCATTAATTAATCGAAATAGTCGATCTGTTAATATAATTAACCCTGTCACCCGTATAACTAAATCATTAAATCGTTTAAACATATTTTTATTAGAATTAAGGTAATCAAAACAATGTAAAAATTCTTTTTCTATATTATCCAACATAGAAATACCAAAATCATAATACACACGATTAAACTTTTAACCACTCTTTTACAAGCAATGGCTACAAAGTACCTGTCATAAAATATCCAACACTGAAAGGAAGTCATTTAAAGAATCCCCTTAAAAGCCTATTACTTTAAATTAGAAATAATACTCGTAAGCAGCGGTAAGTAAGAAATATGGCAGACGAAGGTTAGAACGAATGGTCTTATAGTCTTATAAAAATATAATGCAATTATTACTTGTATGGTTTATTGAACTTTTTTGTGAACTATTTAAATAAATGACTATTTAACTAAATATTTAAATAAAGAAAAGAAATTGCCTTGTCCCTTTCTCCCAATTCTGGCGCATATGGTAATATGTATGGTTATCAAACAGTAATTAATCAACCTGCTAGTTTATTTGCTCTTATTCTCATGTTCGCTTGCAGGTAGTTTCTGCTCTCTCCTTTTCCGATCTATCTTTATTTTTCTAAGGCCTCTGTAATCCCACCTTCCCATGCAATACAGGGTCTTCTTCGGTCGTTTCTTGTCTTTTAGAAGTGGTAAATACATGGTTGCGATACGTAATCTTTACTTTCACTTACTTATATATGGAATATATAGTAAGCATTGCGATCGTGAAAATTTTCGAGTCTGAGTTTTCGACGGAAATACATGTTTTCAGGTCTCCTGAGTCCAAACAACCAAGTCTCGCAAAATGGTATGTGTGTATGTTATCAGTCTTGCTCAAAAACGAAAAGTCGTATGAAAGTGAAATTTCATATTTAAGGTTTTTATAAGCTTTCGATATTACAGCAACATTTTCATTAAAATCGGTAAACCGAAAGTGGTTCTTTATATAATCTATTTAACACATTTTTACGATTTTCTCGAAAACGACTTTAACGATTTTGATCAAACTTAGTATATCAGTGTGTTATTAAGCTAATGTTGTTAATATAATTGTTATTAATATAACGTTGGTTTTATTATCATTGATGTTCTCTATCAGGAGTTAATTGGTTAATTTACAATATCGGCTTCCTCTAAAGTATCTTTTTTTTTTATTTGAAATAATTAACCATTGTACATTAATCTTTGATATAAAAAATATGAAAGAATTTGATAATATACTAAAGGAGAAATAAGAGATCGTAACGGATAATAGTTGTAATAAAGGAATCATAGGAACATGAGCTTCATATAATATGGACTCCAACAATAGACTGAGAGAGATAGACTGGCCAGTTAGAAAATTCGTTATTCCACTGATTTGGTGAACATAGAGTAAAAAATACATCGGTCGGCAGGGGACCAAGAAAGGAAGATAGAGAAGATGAACAAGAAGACTGGCAAATAGAACAAAAGAGAAAATGCAAGTATCCCAACCCACCTATGTTTAACCTGTGTATAAAATTCAAAATTACAAAATAAAGCAATCAATTTTACGTATTCACTCTTTTAATCCACTTACTTCTTTAATTTTACAGTCCACAGCAATAAATTATCACCAGCTCTTAAAGCATAATTATTATGTCAATATCGCTGACACCCGTGGAAGGGATTGGCATAGTAAATTAAAAAATGTTCATATACATATGCGGTTTTCATAAACGCTATTGTTGGTATTATTTAATTGTATAGAATACAGCGATATAAAAATTAAAATTTACATGTATAAGGGTATTTAAGCAAATAAAAATACACCCAATGAATTGTAAATAAATCTAGCATCAATAATATTTACTTCCCCCTTAGTCTGAAAATACTTATTTCTGCTAAGAAGAGGGTGGTAAGTGAAAGGCAAGTGATGCGCGCACCAAATTTTTAAATTTCTAATCTATATTTACTTAATAGCGTTGCTTTTCTAGCACTCAGTAGTCTTCATTGTGAATTCCGCCTTCGATGTAATCGATATTGTGTATCCCGGCTAAGAGGTACCAATCCGACTGAAGGAGCGAGGTGCTAGGACCACCTTGTATATCAGCTGCTCAACCTAATCCTCCCTGAAAGGACTCCAGCGGGATCAAGCAAATCCCGCCCCTCCTCGCTTCATTTAGCAAATTTACTGCGCTGCGGCAATATCCCGTCCGGGGAATAATTAGTTCATAATTTAGTTTAATTTCTTCATCAGCCCATAAGAGTATCATCTTGCATGTTATGGCTAGAAGTTGCTCTGCTTTAATAACACCGTCTATTATAGAAAAAAAGATATAAATTTTGCAAGAAAGTAGATCCTAAAAATCAATTTTAATATCTAAAAAAGATCTCAAACAATTTATTAAAAACATTATACAGAATACCATTATTGTTGTACAAAATCTTACCAAAATTTGCAAGACCAAGACCAAGACAAGAACTGTTAAAAAAAAATCGATTTTTTACATAAAAATTAAGGCAAAATAGTTACTAATGCTCATAATCTTAGTTACTACATGTTAATAATTGGCATAACCTATATACTTTTGCATTTAACTCTAATTTTTCATTTGGGCTTAGTTAGGTTTCTCCTATCTAAAAAAAAAAACAGTAATATCGCTATAGTAATGATCTAATAAGTAACTACAAGACTGTTGCGGGACTCTTGCGCAAGACCATGACTCGTATGGGTCTAGAATTTGGGAAACAAACCATAATATTTTTTGTGTTTAAATATTGTACTCCACTGTCTTTAGCACCAGTGACGCGGTTGAGAGAATAGCTGAGAGATCTCTTGAATTCCTGTTTTTCCTTCTATTGTTGGGGGAGAAGCCTGGCTTATAGTTCCCTGCCTGATTGTGTATAGCTATGGCTATGTTTTTTTGGTTTTTAATTACTTATCTTTAGGTTATTTTATTTTTTATTGTTTATAATTTTTAATTATTATATTACTTTTGTTAATTTTATGTTTTCTGTATATATGGCATGAATGTGTTCATATATCACTATAATTATTGTCCACGTGACAGATTGTTATATTTCTAAATAAAAAAAAAAAAAAAAATATATATATATATATATATATATATATATATATATTGTTAAACATATTTTTAAAAAATAAATGAACATGGTCAAACTGAATAGGAATATTAAATATTTAGTATTCACAAAGATTAGTATTTTAAGAAATAACATTCCTGAAATCAGCACTGATTCCAGCGATGTACAGCGATTTATGTTGAGTTTAGGAACGACCTGATAAACGGAAGGTTAACACACATTAAAGTTTGTTAAACACACATTGAAGTTTAACAAAACAATTATAAAGAAATATTTGCCTATGGAATTTCATAATAGATATAAATACAATTGGACAAATTGCTAAACTAAGCGCCCATCGATTGAGTTTAGAGACGGATCGTACTCTATTGATATATGCTTTGTGCTAAAAAGCATAGATCTGGTTTTGTTCAAAATTGCAAACAAAAATATCTGTTTCAGTCCAAAACTGCACAATAGATCAAAAAAGGATTTTTTATTTTAAATTTACTACTCAGGATCAGCATAGATCTGTTGAGAACTCTGTTTTACCTTAAACAGAAAAAAGGATAAATCCCTACAATCCGATACTTAATAATCATCATTGACAATCGTAGTTGGAAAATATGGACGCAAGACCCAAAACAGCGATGTTAACAACAATACAAAGAAAAAGTTTTTTTTTCGGAATTGAACATCAGTGTAATTCTGTTTTAAGCAATACTAACTTATTGTATTGTATTTAATAATGCTTTTTATTGTTTTATTATTTTCAATAATAGACCTTTGTAATCAACCAGTGAAATAAAAAATATATCCTCTCTCCTCAAAATTTTTTTTTATCTTATTCATAGATACGTAAATTTAATAAAAAAAAGTAATTCCATCTATATGCTATATGCTGCTTATATACGAGATTAAATTATAGATTAGGCTTTTAAATAATAGGCCACTTCACTCTAGATGGCTCTTGGAACTCATTATCACTATCCACAGTTTTTTTAAAAATATATCGTTTTAAAGTTATATTCGTCCGGATCTCGGTTATTTGTAATTATATAAGGAAAGAAGTGTATAGATTTATATGCTAAACGCAAAGTTTTGTCCGCCATTTAATAAATTGTAAAATTCCAGGTATTTAAAAAAAAAATCATATAATTTTATATCGAAAAGTCTCTGTATTAAATTATTTCCCTTTTATCGAAAAAAAACCACAAAGAAAACAATAATATAAATCTAACTGAATTGCCACAAAGATAAACAGAAATTGTACAGGCTGATTAATAGTTTTTCCCAACAGCAGACTTAATGTATAAATAAAAATAATTTAAAAAAAGCATTTTGATATAAAAAATAAAACGATAAATCATGTTAAAAATCCTAAAATAGATATAAAAAAAAGAGAAGGGTGGAGAGAGAAAATTAGATCTTTCTATTTTTTCCTCTCCCACGATTTAATAAACCTGAAGCCTGAGAAATGAAACGGTCAAAAAAGTTTTCTTATTCACCAAAGAGGAACAGCAAATATTGAAAAATACTAAAGATATTGGCTTGGAT
This sequence comes from Nezara viridula, assembly GCA_928085145.1. Classification (NCBI taxonomy): domain Eukaryota; kingdom Metazoa; phylum Arthropoda; class Insecta; order Hemiptera; family Pentatomidae; genus Nezara; species Nezara viridula. The sequence continues at coordinate 120,472,317 of OV725081.1, read as the reverse complement.
GAGTTTATTTGGTAAATATTGGCGGTGAGGGTTTAGGTCAAAGCATTTTCTTTTGAAAGATTAATTTTTGGAAATGAAAAGATATTCTGTTGTTGGTCCTCAGTCAAAAATTTCTTACGTCTTGGATCATATTAGTTGTTATGTTTCCAGCTGGGTATTACGTATGTGTGAGTAGACAAATCTTGTTGATTTTTTAGCTGTCACAATTCTTTTTTTTTTTTCTTTTATCTTACAAGTTAAGGGTATTCTCTCTTAAAAGATTAATTTGTGTAGTACTATGGAATTTATCTAAAGAATTTAGCATTTTGATTGAGTTAATATATATATATATATATATATATTTTTGTGGGAAGTATTAAGGAAATAGTAAAGATTTTTTTTAATTATATCAATTGAAGGAAAATGTACTGACTAATACATCAGAAAACTAGATCTAAAAATGACAACAGGAAAATATCGAGGTTGTTTACCTAATCGATTCGTTGGTTAAAATAACTCCCTCGTCCCACGTCATAATAGAACGAAATCAGCTAATCTCTTTGAAAGGTGAACTGAGTAAATTTGTATTCAAATATTTTCTATGATACCTTTAATATTAGTTTATAATCATGTAAAATTGTCCGAAGAACTTCTTTACGTATAAAATCGTGTTTATTTAAAAAAAAAAAAAGTAATGCAAAACTATAAAACATATTACGAAAACTAAATAACAGGAAAAACTTCATTTCATTATTTCAGCCTTGTTTCCATGTCTTCGCTTAATAATAACAAATTATCAGCATACCCAAGCATGGTAAATGTTCCACCCAGATCCAGATCTTTTTCGGTATGTATTGGAGAAGTGATACATACTGGAAAAAAGTTTGAATCACTTTGAGTAGAACAATATCTGTGCTTGAATATGATGATGATTTGGTACTGTTAAGTGAAGACATAGAAACAATAAAACTAAATACAGCGACGTTGATAAAGCCGGTAAAGAACTGGAGCTCAAAATAAATACGGATAAGACATAATATATGGTTAGTTGAAAAAACAGCTACAATTTCGGTGATATCGATATATAAGGAAATGTGTTTGAACACATAGAGAATTGTTGGTATGTAGATCTACGAAGGCGGAAATTGCTTGTTTTTTTTTTTTGTTTTTTTGTTTTTTTTAAAACTACTTAGTTCTCGCCTCCTGTCCTGAAACTTAAAATATATAATTTACAAAACCATTATCCTTCCTACGGTTCTTTATGGATGCGAAACGTGACCGCTGACATTAAGGGATGAACAACGTCTTAAAGTTTCTGAAAATAAATTATTTTAAAGAATATTCGGACAGAAAAAGGATCAGTCAACCGGAGAATTTAGGCGGTTAGACAACGTTGAATTGCGCGAACTGTGTCGGGTTAATATAATTGAGATGGTTAATTTGATGCGAATAAAATTGGGATGTAAAGTCGCTTAGATTAGTAAGGAAAGAATTCCTAATAAGGTAATGCGTTGTGCCGGCTTGCAAGCCTCTGAGGGGTAGTCCGAAGCGAAGGTGGGAAGATTGCGTTAAGGTTGAACTTGGATGGTTGGGTTTAGATGGCCTCCGGTGTATTGAAAAATGTAGACTTCGATTTGTAGTTTGGGCATTGAACCTTCAGGTTAGCTAAGCCTTGTTATTGTTATGATAAAGCTAGTTATGATTTGACGGCAGCGAGACCTTTTGAAAAAAATTGAGTGAATATTCCTCCACATGATAATCGGAGCCATCTAGGCTGTGAGTACTAACTCGTGGAGGATATTGACCGATAAACAACTGCGACCTATGAAACTTGCTGATCAATATCTCGTGATACGATGGTAAGGAGGTTAAGATGGGTTGGTGGAACCAGATCGGTAAATAGAATCAACAAAGATGCTGCAGAGGTGCATGCAAACAACTCAAAGAAATAGGCAGAAATGAAAATGGTCTGTAAAGCCAGCAGAAAAAAAAAAGTTAATAACTGAAAAATAATATCTACTAGCATTTCAGGTTCTGAGGATTTGCCCATTAGGTAATAAATTAATTAACACTGGTTAAATTCATGCACATTACATTAATTTCATTTTCTTACAGCTTTTTTACTAGCAAATAATAATTTACATATTTTCAACTTTTATGTAGCAGTATGAAAACATTATTATTGATTTTAGAATTTGTTCCTTTTTTCATAAACTAATATTTATGTATTTGTTTGCAGGTAAGCATTTTTGGACTATAATCTTTAGGAAGTTATACAAGGTATGATTCAAGTTCTTTAATATTCTTTAATTAATTTCTTCTAAATAAGCATTTTTCTGTGTATTTTTACTGACTCAGAATATAACTATTTTTTAGCCATTTTTATGTTAATTCCGTTATAATGTTAATCTATTGTTAAATTCATTGTAACTTGTAACGAAAATTACATTAATTGTTTAACGAAGGTTGTTGCTTTGTTCGATTCCTGTGAAGACGGCGTCGTCTAAAGGTATTTAAAAACTAAAAAGTGATTTAGTTTTTAGTATCGAAATAATATTAAATTTAAATTCTGATGTATTATTTCAGATAGTAATTATTCGTTCAAATTAAATTCTAATAAAGCGTGTCTGTAAATGATTTCTAAGGAAATGAATTTATTAAAATTGAACGGAAAAAGTTTGAGAATATTATTTATTTAAACAGACAATTGATAGCTTTCTATGTCTTAAAATAAAATGAATGAGATAAGCCTTCTAATTTAAATATCCTGTTGATCATTGTCATGTTGAAAAAGAGCTACGGGGAAAGTTCAAGAATTTTAATCTTTCTGGGCGATGCGAAAGAAAAATAAAATGCGATAAAATCCTTATTATTGTCAAATCCCGTCGATGTTGAATGGAATTGTCTGAAATAAATCAGCTCACCGCTTATCTTTCCTCTTTTTTTATCAGAACAGTACTAAGTTTATTATTTAAACGAATATAATAAAACAAAGAAATTATATTGCAAATTTGTGTAAACATATTAATATACGTATATTTATTAATACAAAAATATTTTTGACGAAATTAGTATATGTAACTAAATATGTAACGTAATTCTCGAATTAAATATAATTAGGGGGGACGAATGAAAACACGATTTGATAATATTCGATAAAACTTCTGTGAAGTTTCCAATTTTCTATTTCTTCTGAATACACCAATATCTTCGTATTCATTTATTGTTTTCTAAACTGAGCATTCTAAAGTTTTAAATTAAGTTATATAAAATGTACATGATTTAACAACAAAATTATTTATCGGTATGTTCACTAACATTTACCCATCAAATTTCATAGAGAGTAGTTTTCCATTTTAAGTTATTCATTAAATATTAGTTTCTTGACACAAAGGAATAAGGAATGACATTCTTCTTATGTTGGAACTGAAGAAGTGGTTGTTTTGGTCCTGAGTTTTAGCAAAAAAATCCGATTCCTTTTCTTGAATCTAACTTTTTAGTCGAATGCCAAAATACTACAAGGCAAAGGAATGAGGTTTTCGGTTTCAACAGACGATAACCCAGTTATATTATACTGGAAAAAAAAATCTGACTAAAATTACACTGAATCATGCATACAAGATGGTGTTGTGTGATGACAATGGAACGAAGAGAGTGAACGAAAATTCGTTAATTTACATCCGTAATACGACTCTAAGGTTACCGTTTGCTTATCAAAGCAGCTAGGATGGTGGGAACTGCCATTGTTTCTAAAGTAGGATAAAATGACTGATAATAAATAACAAATAATGGGAATCTCATTGTGGGACTAGTATAAAATTACTCGTTTATAATAACCGTATCGCACTAGAGAATTTTTCTTTTCCTGCCTTAAAAGGCTTGAAAACATATTTTCATGCTTAGATGTGTCATCCTTACACATGTGTTTTTCTTGGAAGTAAAAGAAGCACGACCTCGGAGAGGCCAAAAGAATCAGAATTAATTTCTTTTGTTATCATTTAAAATAATTTGTAATTTCGAGATAAAAATATAATTTTAGTAGTCTATGATGTATATTGTTTTTAAAATTGATCCTGGTAAGAAATATTAATGTGAGCTACACCATCGGAGAATCACCTTAATATTTCAATTTTTTTTTTGTGAATTATTTTTTCCTGTTTAAATTTGAATAAATCATTGGTAAACATATAAAACAAATTATATGTTTGTCAGCTGTTGGAAAGTGGAGGTCATTATGTAGAGTTTTTTTAGTTGTTAGGTGCTTTTTTTATGAGTCGCAATAATTTTTGAAGTTTTTGAAAGAAAGAAATTAAATTTTATTCCGGCACATTTACTCCCCCCAGAATAACTATAATGAACAGAGAAATGGCAATTGTCTGGCGATTGTGAATAATTAAATTAAAAATAAATTAATTTACAAAGTTGTCTAATCTTAATATTAAAATAAAGAAGCATGTAAATTTTTTATAATATTAAAAATAAAGACGCTGCAGTAAACATGATCTTGAAGTAAACATATGAATGAATGAATTGCATACGGGTGAGTTCACGTATTTGTTCAAATAAGGAATATGACGCATACATAGATACCTGCAAGACATTGGTATAGTGTAACTGACATCTCTAAAGTACAAAATAACTTGATTTTACATATATTCGGAAGATTTGTTACTGAGGAGGTGGAAAAATAAATTATGTTTAAATGAGGTCAAGGATGAGGATTTCCGTAAAGAGGTTGGTAGGGAATTCCAAAACGAGGTAGCACTTATGAAGAAGGCTTTTTTAAAGAAAACAGTTCTATGAGAAGGAATAAACAAATTTGAGGATTTGGATGTCGTGTTGAAGGAATGAACAGAGGTACAAGAAGTAAAGAAATCAAGAAGGTTTTTTGGTTGTAAAGGTTCAGAAAAGGAATATACAAGGAAATTCTCCCCTCGGAAAACTGGATAGAGCCACTTCAACTCGGCATAGCAACTGGAGACGTGGGAGCGCCTGGGGAATACAAAGATAAATCTAATGAAACAACAGACGTTTTTCTAGGTAGATCTTTTTAACGATACCGTGTATCTGTGAAGAGTATGTCCATGTGGGTTTAAACAAGTATGTTTATGTATTCAGTTTCATTGCGGGCTCCATGTCATCCTTCTGTCGAAGATAAGTCCAAGATACCGTGTCCGTTTGTGGAATTTGGTTGTTGTCAATATAAACTGAGGAGCAGGTAGTTTTTCGAAGAGTAAATGTTTGGATTTTTCATGATTAAATCGAATTTTATCTAGTTGGAACCATTCTTGTAATTTAAGTAAGTGATGTAAAGTTAGTGAGGGTTGTGTAGAATCTTTGTGTTTTGTGAAGTATTAAAATGTGTCGTCTTCATAAGTTGCATAACGTAACATGACTGATTAATAAGTTACATGACGACAGCTGACCCACTCCTGAATATGAAACTAAAAAGGCATTGGATGAGAGATCTCTTCACCTAAACATATTGCTAAGTACTGTCCTTCCCCACGTCTGAAATATCATTATTTATTGTATTTTCAGCACATTTGCTGATTGTCATCATAAAGTTTGACATCTGCGAATCCTATATAATATTTCTAAAAGATGTTTTTTTGTCGATACGTTATAGCTTCGTCAATTCTTTATCAAATCCAATGATTGACCACTCATTTTGAAGATATTCTTCTCCTTCACGTGCGAAAAATAGCCCCATCTCCATGAAATACTGGGGAAAAAAGTTATGGAGGAAAAGAAAATTTATTTGCGAATAACTCAAAAAATATGCATTTTTTTCTGGATTGTACCCATGATAATTAGAAAGATAACTAAATTACCTACAAAACAAACAAAAAATCGGACAATTATTTAGGAGTAGATAGAATAGTCTACTACATTTTTTTCCTGGCTGATATATTAACTTTATTATTTCTTAAAGACATTTGGTTGTTCTTACATTTTATTTTTTTTTTTTAATAATTTAGAAAATCCCATGATCGGGACATTATTTTGTCTTTATTACTTTTATTATCTTTCCAGTCAGTGTTTAAAAATAGGTCCTAGCAAAGCGATTTGTACAAATATTTTGGTCTATTATGTTTAATGGAATACTGTAATCGACCAAGGAAAAAATATTAATTCCTTCCTTACATAATACATACGAACTACTTATTTCCATATTTTTTTGCTATTTTTTCAGTAAACAAAATTTTCTGTGAATTATTCGCACGGGCCAACTAGTAATTGTTTAAAGCCAAAAGTATGTCATGTTTACCTCTCTCTCATTGAGCCTCATAGTAATACTTCTATTGTGAAGATATCGAGTTTTGAAAAAAATGGTCATACTTTATCTATGTACAGACAGAGATGTTTCTGTAAGAGCACTTAGCCTTCCGAATTCTGTTCGTCGAGAACAAACTCCTGTTCACCGAAAGGTGACTCTTTCGCTGTGTTGGACGAAGACTGGTCGAGATGGGAGGTGCGATAAAGAGACGAGCTGGTCCCGGTGGCCTAGATCTAATCCAGTTTGCGATGAGTGGAGTACCCTCTGCCATTCAATAAAACCTAACCAAGGTTGTTATACTGGTTAGCCTCTACTGTCTGTATTCATTAAGTGTCCATTGCTTAATGATTTTTACTCTCTTTTCTAGAAGGGAAGATCATTGATAAATTTTTAACTACTATCAATTCCACATTTAATTCAAATGTTCACTTGCTCTACACGTTTTTTTTATGACTAATTAATGCAGTAGATATTTTCGAATTTATTAGCGAAATACCTGTTTTTATGATCCCGTTTGTGCGATTACACGCAAGCCCTTACCAAACATGGAAAAAGGTTAACAGTGCAATCTCAAAACTTCGGTAGAACGAACTCTCCAGTCATACCAACTTAGAAAGAAAAAAACACTTAGAATTATTACACAATGGTTTATTATTTTCAATGATGTAGAGATGGTTGACCGTTGATATGATATGAGAAGGAGTTAGTTGAGGGTGCGGTCAAATAAATGAAAAAATTAAAATATATAAATAATTTTAATTTTTGCCGACGTTTCGACCCACTTTGCAGGTCGTCTTCAGGGCTACAAAAGATACAAACATGTTGAAAAAATAAAAATAAAATAAAAAATAAATATAAGTATATATAAATCACGAAGAAGTTGTCAGATACAGAAATATAAGATAAAGAAAATAAAAAAATACATGATAAGAAAATAGATAAAAGAAAATAAATACATGAATGTTATTAATGTTATTCATTTATTCGTTAACATTCATGTATTTATTTTCTTTTATCTATTTTCTTATCATGTATTTTTTTATTTTCTTTATATTATATTTCTGTTTCTGAAAACTTCTTCGTGATTTATATATACTTATATTTATTTTTTATTTTATTTTTATTTTTTCAACATGTTGGTATCTTTTGTAGCCCTGAAGACGACCTGCAAAGTGGGTCGAAACGTCGGCAAAAATTAAAATTATTTATATATTTTAATTTTTTTATTTATTTGACCGCACCCTCAACTAACTCCATCTCATATCGTTTATTATTTTCAAACAATTTAACATAAGAATTAAAATTACTATCCATGTAACATTAAGGAAAATAAATAAAAACGTATTCTTAACATTGGCCTTTATAATTTTCATCTTTATCATTGATAATTTGTTTAAAATATAGACAACATCACCTAGGTTGATGTAAACCTTTTAAAAATCAAAAACCAAAACAAATATATAAGCACTGCAGTAGAAATAAAAAAAAATATTTCTTTGCTTCAAATAGTCCGATTTCAACGAATTTTTTATTAATGAAATTTGTAAACTTTTAAATAACCATATACAACAAAAAATTGTATAGTTCTTGAGTTATTCGGAATTTAATTTTTCCGACTTCTTTTCCTTGAAGTACTTTATATAGATAAAATTAAAGGTCATTGAGGAGAAGAATTTAGCTATGTTTTATTGAAATTGGTACATTCGTTTAGGCGCTGCAGTCTACACCGACAAATGTTTTTCGGCCGCCATATTGAAAGGAAAAGGCGGATAATAATGTCGAGGTAGGAGGATCATCCTCAGGTGGTCTCTGATTTCGATTCCAAATTTTTAAAAAATCGGTCCTGTAGTCTTGAAGAAAAGAGAAAAAAATTGTATTCAATTTTTGTATTTTACGTATCATAATGGCAGTAAAGAATAAAGATGCATTGTCGTGTCCCAATCACATTATTCGATGAACAAATGACGTTGTTGTAGATCTTACATGAGTTAAAAAAGAAAAAGCTTTCTTGATCTAGTGCAAAGAGGTGATTTGACCGATATCACGCTCATCCGCCAGGTTTTTCCCTTAAATTAATTATTTTAATTAAGAGCACGTACTTTATAGAGGCTGGGTGTGCCCCCATGGTCGCCACACGGGCTAAAAATTCGAGTTATAGAAAAAAAAAGTAGGACTTGAGGATCAAGTGCTTCATTTTTAGAAATAGGATTTAAGTTCTACCAACTATAATGAAATATACACGGATAAAATTAATGAATACTGAAACGGGTTCTTCCTTATCTTTATAATGTATTATTGTATTTTTAGTATGTTTCTTCGCCTTTCAAAATGAAAGTAGGTATTATTGTCGCGGCGATTGTAATGGATGCACCTGACAAATGATTCTCAGAAATATTAAATATATATATATATATATATATATATATATATATATATATATATATATATATATATATATTTACATCTAACGGTTGCAATCAAACTTAATGTTTTCGATTGAAATTACTCCAAATGACCTTATTCAGCCTCTGTTAGATATGCATCTATCCTTCTACAATAACTGCTCAGACCAATCCAACATCCTTGAGAACTCCTAATCTATTTTGCTTTAAGGTAGATCTTATGCTGGTTACTAATCAAGTATTTATCAAACTTCCAAATGAGGTAAAATATTAGAGAATAGCTGAGAAATAATATTAATAAAATATTCTATTAATATTGTATAAAACTGCCTGCAAGCTTATGCGGCTATTTTCCGGTTTCTCTCTTATAAGTTTTTTTTACTTCCTGGGTTACACCATCTATTAATTCCAGTCACGGCCTTCTTTATCGATTCTAATTTTCACAGTTTTTAGAGAATATCTTCCTTAAGAATGCATAAAAAGTGGGGCAAGTTCCTAAACTCGGCGCTAATTCATTGATGGATTTCCGATGCACGTCAAAGATTTAAATTCGGGAAGACTTGCCCACTATTATATCGATGAGTTTAGAAACGGGCTGGATGCATTTCGAATACTCGCCATTGATGTCAGTGATTTTAGGAGCTACATTACTGTAATGCCCTAAATCATTACATTACTCTAAAGTAACATAAAAGTTTAAAAAAAAATAAAAGGGACATAAATTGAATATTAGATTGTAAATACCAAGTGATAAACTTTTTCGTTTTCTTTTCTTAATAAAATTTTAAAAACATGCATATCGCAGAAATCACGTATGAAATTTATCAATTAATTGACTCATCAAGAGTTATATTTTTTCGATTGAATTTTAGGTGAATCATGAACTTTCAATTGTTTTGTCTACCGATAATTATTATTTTTATCACACATATGTAATAAAATATTGACTTTCATTCATATATTAAATCATTTTAATAATAGTAAATTCGATAGGATTTAAATTATCTGTCACTTAGTATAACATTAGAATTTTTAAGGATAAATGCAAAGGTAAATAAAAATTTTGTTGTTCTTAATGAAGTTTCGATTGTAATATCAGTTAAATCGATCTTCAAGATATTCTATGAAAGTAAAAATTATAGACGGTTCAACATGTTCATTCAAAACAATTAATTACCATATTTGTTTCATCCCTCTAATCAATTAAATTTATGTGTATTCTGCTCTGCCCATTTTCTTCTACAAAATTTAATTATTTATTTAATTATATATATTTTTTTAGTCTGGCAAGAGTCCCATTGTTAATGGAAGTCGCTGTATTTATTTATATTTCATTGTGGCCATTTTAGTTTGTTTTGGCATACGTTTATGTTCAAATTTTAATTTACATATTGCCATAATATAAATAATTAAATATCAATAATGATCACAGTTATCATTTGTATTTACCTCACACACATCATATATATATATAGCATTAACGGAGCCCAGATGGTTTTCATTTACAATATATAGAATGGATTATGCTCGTGTTATGTTCGTGAGCTATTCTAACTTCATGGGCAAATTTGTTTAATTAATTACAATGTTCCAAATAGCAAAACAAAAGTTGCATGTACTGTAGAACTTTAAAGTAAATCACAAAAGCGCTTATTCAACCCTCTTTTCCCAGTCCGCTGGTGTTCCTCAAGGTAATATTCTAGGTTCTATCCTTTATACAGTCTATACAGCTGACATTCCAACCTATCCCAACACTGTCACCACCACATATGCCGATAACACATGTATCCTATCAGTAAATAATGACCCATCAATTGCATCCCAAATGATTCAATCACACATCATAAATCTTGAAGAATGGTGTCAAAACTGGAGAATTAACATAAATTCCAATAATTCCCACTATATTTCCTTTAACAATAAAATGGAAACAGTGGAGACTTATCCCTGTTGAACAAATCCACTACTTAAGACTCCACCTGGACAACATCTAACTTGGAATCCTCATACCAGACTGAAACGACAAGAAACCGCTCGACGTTTCCGATTACTTCCGCACTTACTAGACAAACGCTCTAAACTTCTAATTAATTACAAAAGACTCATATAAATGACTATAATAAGGCCTATTTGGACTTACAGAGTTGAGCTATGAGGCTCCACTAAACCATCGAATTTCTCTCGTATCCAATCCTTACAATCCAAAATCCTTCGTAAAATCCTCCGTAAAATCCTCAATGCTCTCTACTTTGCTTCAAATAAAACCATCCATAATGATCTTAATGTTTCTAATGTTTCAGATCTGGCCCAATCCAGATACCTATCCTTCCATAATAAACTTCAGAATCATCCCAACCCTCTCGTTTCTTATCTTGCTTCCACTTCAATTCCTGAAAACCCTGCGAGGCGTCTGAAAAGAAGACGGCGCATGATCTCCTAATGTAGACATAACATTAGAGTACTACCATTGGGTAGTTTCTCAACAAGTGTTTTCACGTCATTATATCCATATGTTCATATTTGCTAAATGTATTTCTTTAATACAGTTGTAAATATCATTAAGAAATAAAAAAAATAATAACAATAAATATACTATAGAAGAAATCTTGGTAATTTTGGCATTACAATTCTGTCGCGCTATTTCAATTTGGTTAATACCTACCTGAGATAAAATAACATTTAATTTAACATACATTTAATTTCCGGTTAGCTGATTATGGTGAAAAAGTTCTTCTAACATTCCAAGCATATATCTACCTTAAATATGTAATTCTAGTTTCATACGACTTTTCGTTTTTCTAGCTAAGATGTTCACATACTCACACAAGCACCAGACTATTTTGTGAACCTTGTTTTTTCTTTGAAATATCTCTCGTATGTTAAAACAGAAATTCTTCAAAGAAATTTCATAATTAGTTTTCCGCGGAAAGATATTAATATTATTATTTACTGTATTTTACCTCTTGGCTTATAATTTCCATGAGATAAATGTGGGTTGTAGATAAAGGGGTGAGTTTGGGGTGTGTGGGTTGTAGTTTATTTTGAGTTGGTTTGGAGGGGTGGATGTGTATTGGATTGGTTTGGGGTGGTGGTTGGGGGAAGTTAGAAGTAAAATATGTGTGTGGGAAGTGAGGGGGGGGATAGGTGTTTTGTATAGTGGAATGTAGATTGAAAATGGTGAATAGGATAGAGGGATAGATAGGTAAAAAGTGGAGTAGGAAAGTTTGGAATATGGTATAGAATTTATATTGTAAATTGGTAGTTGTGGATAATTATATTATTTATATTGTAAGAAAATTAATATTTTAGTTTATTTTTTTGTTTGTGTGGATGGTGTTTGGTTTGTATTTATTTTGATTTGTGAGGATATTTATAGGTTTGTTGGGGGGTTTGGGTGGGTGTGGTTTTGTGGTTATGAGTGTTGATGGGAGTTGATTTTTATTAATGTTGAGGGGTGGATTGTATTGAAAATGTTTTATTATTGTTATGTGTTGATTTTTATTTGGTGTTGTGATATTGGGGTGTACATTTGTTATTTGGGGTAATGTGATTTGATGTGGTATTTTGGTTTATTTTGGGTTGAAATTAAAATAGGAAGTGGTGGTATGGATGGTATTGAGGTGAAGTTCGAGTGGGGTTTCTATAATGCCATGTTCTGAACGTTTTCGATTCGATTCCCTCATGGTTTGGTTGTTTTGATTTCTCGGAGGCCCCGGGGATTGAATGTCGGCCTTCCCACTCTAGTAAGTACGCAGCGACAACTTCAAGGTAGCAGTTAAGAATTGGGAAAATCGGCCCTCTTATTGGACTAGTCTTTCCACCTGTACCAGTAACTTATATGGATGTATATATATATATATATATATATATATATATATATATATATATATATATATATATATATATAATGTAATAGTGATTTGGAAGTAAGCTGTTCTATCTCTGAAATTTTATCAAAATCGGTGTCCGTCTCATGGATTCTACTGCAGACAAAACATAAACTAGACTTGTTAAACCTATAATCGTAAAAATGCGAGTGAAATTTATAGTTATTGTTACAGCGTGAATACAAGAATATTAAGATTAAGACTATATATATATATATATATATATATATATATATATATATATATATATATATATACATATATAACCATTCATGGGTTGTAGTGGTACAGGCTTATATATATATATATATATATAAGCCTGTACCACTACAACCCATGAATGGTCTTGGGTTCAGTACTATTTAGGGGAAGCACTGTTTCTTGGTCCACGGTTGTGCAAGGAGGTGATTTGACCGAGATGACACTCAACCTGCAGGTTTTTCTCCAATTACAATTAATTATTTTAATTAAGGGTACCAACTTTATAGAGGCTGCGTGTGCCTGAGGATGGTCTACCTACACAGGCTGCCACACGGAAATGAAACAGAATAAATAATTTTTCTGCCATGAGCCGCGATTCGAACCTGGGACATGATTATAATATATTAAAGGTATCATAGAAAAATATTATATATATATATATATATATATATTTTATATATATACATATATATTTTATATATATAGAGTATATATATATATATATATATATATATATATATATATATATATATATATATATATATATATATATATATATATATATATATATACTCTTAGTAATCTTGTATTCATGCTGGAAGAATAACTATAATTTTCAGTAGCTTAAAATCTTAAAATATCCATAACACCTGTGCCTCAATATATAAATATATATTGAGGGAGAGATATTATGGATTCTTTAAGATAAGTTGTAAACCTTAAATAGCTGAGTACTTTGATAAATGTACTATCAGTGTTATTAATGATTCCTATGCAGTAAGTACCTTCTTGATTAAGGCAGTAATTTGCTTTGCAGATGTTCTCTTGAACAAGGCGACGGTGATTCATGTTGAGGTGATTGTGCACCGCCCGATAAACCTGGATTACAGCTGGGACATAAAACGTGTTAACGACAGGAGCGCTATCTATTCAGCCATTAACGTTTATAACGCGCCCAGCTCCCGTTGAGAGGCTAACATTGTGGCCACCGCAGAGAGCCCATAACCTAGGCCACCGATGAGATACTGCCCGGATATAGCCGCTCCTCTTACCTCTCCATCGACCACTGCTCTCTTCGGCTCTCTTGTCACTGCGAAAAGCCTTGGAGTGGTGATTCATTCCGAGGCACAGCGGCCAACAGTCTGGTCGAGAGGTTGGTCACCGCGATCAGGATCAAGGTTGAGCTAGGTCTGATAGTGCTTTCCCAACCTGCAGCGCTGTCCATATCATCTATAATATCAATCATTATTGTCCAAAGGGCTCCTTCGGTCACTGATATCTTGGTTCTTATCACTAGTAGCCGATAAGAGAAGCAAGTAGCTTGTGAGTTTTTTTGTTTTTGTGGGTTGAAGCGCCCCCTCCACAATGGAATTAAAAAAAAATAATAATAAAAATGCATCTACTAAATGTGATTAAATAAATACAGAAAACACTTGTTGAGAAACTACCCAATGGTTGTAGCACATTACCAAGCACTAGTCTGCATTAGGAGATCACGGAACCACCTTATTTTCAGACATCTCGAAGGTTTATCAGGATTCGAAGATGAAGGTTAGAAACGAGAAGGGTCGAATGGTTCTGAAGTTAATTATGGAAAGATAGGTATCTGGATTGGGCCAATTTGAAAGATTGGTTGATTGTTATTAGTGTTGCCTAAAATCGGTCTCTTTGCAAAACCAAGACCAAGGCCACTTAACTGTTGCAAGACCAAGACCAGGACTGGTAAAAAAAAATCGATTTTTTAAAAACAAAATTAAGGTAGAATAGTTACTAGTATTTGACAATCTTAGTTACTTTATGTTAATAATTGGTATAACCAATATACTTTTACATTTAACTCCTCTAATTTTTCATTCGAGCTTAGTTAGGTTTCTCCGGTCTTAAAAATCACAGTAATATCTCTGTAGTTATAAGCTAATAAGTAACAGCAAGACTGTTGTGAGACTCTTACGCAAGACCAAGACTGACTCGTCTAGGTCTCGCATTTGGGCAACACTAGTTGTTATAGTAAAGGGGTTAAACTTGCTGGTTTGAATAATAGAAATTAAATTAAATTAAAAGGACGTTAAGCTTAAAGCTATTTAAGGTTAAGTTAATTAAAGATAAGTTCAAAGTTAGCGAGTTAAGTAAACAAATAAAATAAAGATTGAAGCGTGCTGCGTGAAAGATTTAGATATTATTCAGAGAGATTTAGATCTTCTTTAGAGAGAAAGCATATGACTTCACTAAAGATTTTTTTCGTAATTTCCCAAAGCAGTTAATGTATTTGCTGATGCATTCCCCTTTCATTTAATTCTCTGCTGTAAAAGGCAACAACTTTTAAAGATATGGACCACTCACTGTCATTCTCTCCATACTTTTTCCAGGATGCCATACTCTTATACATTTATATTTAACTCCCTCCCCCTCTTTAAAATCAAATCAACAAGATGCTTATCATTACTCAGTTTTTTTAAAGCATTATATAACGATAAATTTAGAATTAATGAAGAATCGACTCATCAATAATTTATGTACGGTAAAATATATACTGTTGATTCTTTATCTTGATATGTGGTTCCCATATAAGGCTTCAGTAGTTGATCATTCCCAGTTCATCATTGCCGTGGAATTTTTTCTGACCTCGTTTCATTCTGAATTTTTTTATTTATTTTTCTCTATCTTTTAGCAAAATAAGCTTCTATCATTATCAGTTTTTATTTCATTTAATCGCCTTCCATTTCCTCAAGGATCGGAATTGTACCATACCATATTCTAAGGACTATTTTGCTGTTTTTTGTCGCCTTTGCAGTACATTTTATCTCACTTAAAAATGATTTTATTTTATTTAATTCGTTTCCTACCGTTGAAACTGCGCAGTAGCGTATATAGTAAATTTTATGTTTAATGGTTAGTTTCTGTGAAGTGTCTATCCCGCTTTTAATAAGATATACCGCTTTTCCCAATGTTTCGAGCACGTTTAGTGATGTATGGATTTTTTTGGATCGTTGAGTGCTTCCGATACCGTCTATTCTGTAACAAAATAATTTAATCTAATATTATTTGTCTATACTTATTCCATAAAAAATATTTATTATTAAATAACTATGGTTCTCGTAGAGTTATTTGGAAATCTTGTTTTGAAATTTCTTTTACACAAGTCGTTATGTATGTTGTGTTTTCGAAAAATGGATTCCTAAAAATAAAAAATAATCTAATTATTTAAATTTTTATACTACACGATGACTCTGTTATTATTGCAATGGTTTTGGGAGATGTTGAAATAGAGAAGTGGAGGGCTGAGGATAATTGCATGGAGTTCAAACTGTACTATACACGACGTAATCTGTGAAATTTTATTTTGCGGGAACCAATAAAAGAACCGTCGGATTTGGATCCCTCGGTAAATATTAAAAATCTGGTGCGGTGCGGTCATCACATAACTTTCACTTGCCACCCTCTAAGTAGAAATAAGTATTTTCAGACAAAGAAGAAGTGAATGTAAAAATTATAAACGCTTTTTTTTTTTTTTTTTTTTTGTTTCACGAACAGGCCTTAAAGACCACGCGAATACCATGAAGTTAATGCTTCCTCTTCATCTGCCTCCTCTTCTCCCATATGGCCCTCATGAGCTCCGTCTGCTTACGTTTTCTCTCCTCAGACCATGCAACACCCTTTTTGGAGCGCTTCTTGCCCGCAAGAACCGTTATTCTCTTGAGCGCCTTCCTCTACTCATCTCTGTCTAAACAATCTTGGTCTCTTAGCCCCACTTGGTCCATATCATCCTTAATCTGTTTAAAATACCCGCTTACATTCTTATGACTGTGGATGCGCTGAAAGATTTTATGGTTAAGTCTTTGAGGATTCATCCTTATCATATGGCCATAGAACCTCAGCCTTCCCACACTAGCGTCAGTTTCTAGATCCGTTGTTTCCTTAAATATTTCCTCATTTGACCTCAACCTGTATCCTTCAGGTGTTCTCCTAGGCCCGTAGATTCTTCTGAGAATTCTTCTTTCTATTTTCAGAAGGCTTTCTAGGCTGGGAAGACAAGAAGTTTCTGTTGCGTAGAGTACCACTGGCTTGACGACCGTGTTATAATGTCGTATTCTGGCTTTTAGAGACAATTCTTCTTTTTATAAAGCTCACTGGTGGCGAAGCTTAATTTCTCTATTTTGGCGATTCTTTCCTTAAACCCTTCTCTCTCTGACCCATTGCTGCATATGATTTCTCCAAGGTATTTAAATCTCAATAAACGCTTTATTGATTTATATTTCATTTTTGGATGTTTTTATTTGTTTAAGTACCCACATATATACAAAGTTTAATATTTATACCGCTTTAATTTATTCAATTAAATATTAAAAATAATACCAACGAAAACATTTAAGAAAACCGCATCTGTATATGTTCATAATATTATCGGAGCCCGTGTTAATCAATATATAATTAATATTGAACTCATGTTAATATGGAAATCTGTTCTAATCTTCGGGTGAGATCGACGGCACTCCTGTTTGTTTTGTTTTTTGTTTTTGTGCTACTATATCTGCTAGAGCTACACACAGACCATTTTATGGATATTCAATTTTATTGTTGGAATGTTCAATTCGTTTTGTTTTATTTATTTATTAGATATACATATTTCTGGCTCACAATAAATTTGCCATCTACATTGTTATTCAGCAAATGTCATATCAAGGACAAGAAATGATAGCATAAGAAAAAAAAATAATAGTAATAACAAACTAGAAAGACAAAAAAAAAAAAAAAAAAAAAACAACAAAAAAAAAGAACATAACACATAATAACACATACATATTAACAGAATAACACACAAAAAAAGAAAAGATAATGCAGCAAGTAGCTCAATGCAATAAGTCTCTTGGCCAGCGCCTCAGCAGTCTTCTGGGCGGATTATATGGATTTGTGGCAGTATATAAAGCATACATGAGTAAGTGGATTGGAATTTAGAGTCAGTCTGTCGTGAAAATTATTAAAGCGGTCAGTGGCAGTTGCCGTGATGAAAGGAGTGTTAAGGTCAGTGTGTAACGTGAGGTTTGAAACATAAAAGGGTGCGTCTACAATTTTCCGAAGGACTTTTGACTGGAATGACTGAATGATTTTTATATTTGATTTCTTTGCTGTTCCCCATAGTTCGATTCCATATGTCCAAAGTGGTTTAATAAAGACTTTATAAATAGTTAGTTTATTAGTCACAGATAATTTAGAACGTCTCTCAAGTAGCCTAGAAAGAAGTCCGTATCGCTGATTAAGTTCTTTTCTTTTTTGTTTTATGTGGTATGTCCATGTCAGTCGTTTGTCCAAGTGGAGGCCCAAATATCGTACAGTTTTTGAAGGTGGTAGAGCGATATTATTAAAGAACACTGGAGGACATAAGTCATGTTTAAGTGTAAATGAAACAAATTTGCTCTTAGACTCGTTCATTTTTATTCTCCACCTTTTAGCCCAACAAGCTATGTCGTCTAGGTGTTCTTGAAGTATCTGAGAAGCCTTAGCTGCATCCTTGTTAGATGTTAATATTGCCGAGTCATCAGCAAATGTAGCCAACAGTGTTCGTTTTGTATAGTTGTAACAGTTTTCGAAGAATTTTTTATTATTTTGTTTGTATATATGTTTTTGTTTTGCTAAACCCCAAAATTCTACATCGTATGTCCATATTGATCTTAGTATTGTGTTTTAGATTATCGATTGTTGATTCTTTAATATATACCTGATTATTTTAATTAGAAGTGCCTAAGAGAATATTATTTTCTATTATCAGTAAATAAAAGCTACTATCTACCTATTAATATGTCTATCACAATGAATATTATACCTTTTTGAAGTGAAAACTTCTTTAGGCCCTTTTTTGTGGAGAGTAAATATCCGATGTGTAACGCTCGGGTAAAGTCGACTTGAGTCGAGTAATTGAAATATTTTTACATATGGATTAAAACATCTAAGAAATCAATAATCTGACATGCTTACTGTAAGCGGGGAAATTGTTCAGCATTTCATCCGCTCTGTAATATGCTATAATTTAAAATTGTATCTTAATGCTACGCCGTGTTACTGAGGCGAAAAAGAAAAATAGTTTCCAAAATAATGAGTTTAGTTGAACATGTGGATTAAAATATTTCAGATACTAAAAATCGGACCTGTAAGCGAGAGAAATGTTCAGCATTTCAACTTCTTTTTAATGAGCTATTATTTAAAATTGTATATTAAGCGACGCTTTGTTAGAGAGGAAAAAAATGTATCAAAAACCAAATTATAAAGATTTTTATCGAAGATATGTGTTAAAATATCTCAAAAACTAAAAATCGAACCTGCATACTGTAAACGAGGGAAATGTTCAGTATTTCATCTTTTTTTATAATGAGCTACTATTTATAATTTATAATGATACTATTTATATTTAAGCTACTATTTATAATTTATAATATTATTAATCTCGTCTTATTTATGTTTTCACTTGTATCGTGTGGTCTAAAGCGCACACCTTATTTTTTTTTAAACACTACCGTAATCCAAAATTAATTATAATTAAATTTAAAACTTTCTGAATATAAGATATTTTAAAACCGAAACTAAAAGTTTAAGAAGATATTTCCTTTACTAAATAATTTAATATAATATTATTTGCCTATAATTATGATTCTCGTAGACTTATTTAAAAATATTGTTTTACAATGTTGACACAAATCTTTATGTATATAAGTTTTCGAAAGTTAAATTTCTTAAAAAAGATAATCCAATTTTTTAAAATAATTAATATTTGTTATTATTTAACAAGTTAGTTTCCTAGATAAGTAAACTCTGACATAAAAAAGTTCTGTCCCAGAGTAAATTTATTTTTTATAAATATTTATATATATATATATATATATATATATATATATATATATATATATATATAATATATATATATATTAAAAGTCCAGCTACATAAAAATGTACGTTGTGACTTTTTGGAAGAATTCGAATGATGAAATGAAATTCGAAAAAGGTGCTTCTAAATTATTTAGTTGCATAAAAAACACAATTAATAAAAAGTATGATTTTATTATTATTATTTTTTGATGTCAAAGCTTTGAGGACATAATATATCCACTTCTCATAAATTTTTACAAAATAAATTTAACATCTAGAATTTATTCAGCTCATTCAAATTTTTTTTTAATATGCCTTAAAGGTGCTCACATAACAATTTTTTTTGGAAATATCAACTTTGTATATCGAAAGAATATTCAATTTCAGATCTAGAATTATATATCGTTAATAACTTTACCTTCATTATAAAGGTGAACTGTTTCGGTAAGAGGTGTAGAGGATATTTTTGGTGTGAACCCAGCGAAGCGATGGAGTGTTGAGGTCAAAGTGATTATTGTGAACCAGTGAGAACGTCCTTGTGACGTCTTAGACCATTTTCGGCTACGAGGACTCAATCATCTTGTGGTGCTGTTTCATCCTCGGGAATTAAAGGAAGAAAGAAAACTGAAAAAGCAGATCCTAAAGATGAGATCCCGAAAACAAAACGTGTTGAGCAATTCATTATGCGTTTAAGTCTGGCTTCAAATTCTTCCTAGAGTCCGCCATACACCAGATAGCCATAGTCGAATTGGAGAAACACAAGAGAGGAAACTAGGATTTGAAGGGATTGATATGGAAGGAGATAGCGAAGACGGACGGTTTAACTGTTTCTGGAAAGAGATAGAGCGACAGAAAGTTTGGTATTTCCCTAGAAATTGGTTAAAAGTAATTTATTTAATATAAATAATAAATCTAATCTAAACCCAATCACTTTCTTTATTTCTCATTTAACGTAATTTTTCTTTTGAGAATTTTAATAAATAAAAGTTTTACTTTCATCGTATATCCAGAACTTTATTACAAAAAAGTTGATTTTCAATCTATTTCTATAAAGGTTCGACCTTTCTAAAAAAAATGAAAATTAGATTTCGATCTTACAGTAACTGATTAAAAATGAAAGTAAAAATAACATTTCAAACCGTGATAAATACGGTTTGAAGTTATTTCACTCAAAACTCATTACCACATTACAGGAATAATGTTGATTACGGTAAGTTTTTTTAATGAGTATTATAATATTCTGTCATATGGCCAGTAATAATAGTAAGGTAAGACTAGATTTATACTGTGAGTACAGAAAATATAAAATAACCAGAAGCAAAATAATAAAATTTACAATCGATTTCACAATAACTTACATAGACATACTAACACACTTATACAAAGTATGACTACATTTAACATGCCTGAAAACACACTTAGGAGGTTCAAATGGAGCTGAATGAGGGATTTCCATGCTTAAAAAGATGCTAAATTCAAGACAGGAAGGGATGCCGCTGGGCACTCCTTTCCATCACCTGTACTCTTACCGACAGCATGACAATTAGTCATAAGCAATGACAATTAGCGGGTCTAATTGTCATTGCTTATGACAGGTGTGGGTGAAGAAATGAAGTTAAAAAAAAAAAATCTGAAGCAAAACACCAACTAAATATTAATTAAAAAGTATATGCAATAAAATAAAATAAATTATTTGTGTGGTAAATGGTTGACTGTCGTGAATAATGAAGAAAAGAATAGTTGGGCTGATCAGTCAAATAAGAAGGCAAAAATAAATGATAATATTTATTTTGACATTTGCCGACGTTTAGATCCGAAGTTCCTGCCTTCATCAGGGCTGTCTCCAAAAAGTGTTAACAGAGAAGGGCTTAAAATAAAATATTATATGGTATGGAAACTTCCGATTCAGCCTTCCGAGCCTAGAGAAAATCCTGAAGATTGAGAGGAAGATTCTGAGGAGGATTTATGGACCCAAGGTAACTCAAGAGGGATACAGGCTAAGATCCAACAAAGAAATATAGAAAAATTTGGAAGATTTGGAAACAGTCGTCGAGACCAGAAGACTGAGGTCCTACGGCCACATGGTCAGGATGAATAGTGAAAGACTGAACAAGAAAATGTTTTACAAAGTTTGCAACTATAAAATTATTGGGGATTATGTAAAACAAATAAAAGAGGGACTAGACAGGCTAAAAATCACGAATAAAGATTTCTTGGATTGGAGAGCTTTTAAGGGAAAAACAGAAAGGGGTTGGGGTTCTTGTAGGTGGGAGGAAGAAAATGGACTAAGGAAGAGCAAGAGGAACGGTCCAGGAGGATGGGGGAGTATTGGAGTAAGAGGAAGGCTGAGGGTGTGAAGAGGAAACGGAAATGATATTCGCGTAGTCCTTGCTGGCCTGTTCGTGGGGGAAAAAAAAACTCAAACTTAAGTAAAATGAAAAAAATCTAGACTACCTATTTACAATCAGATGGGAGAACTCCAAGCCAGGCTTGTCCCTCCTACTATAGAGGGAAAAGCAGGATTCCAAGCTGGAAAAGCAGACTCCCTACACTTCTCAACCTCGTCACTGGTGCTAAAGCCAGTGGAGAATCTGACCATTGCCAGATCGCCAATATATACATTCTACAAAAGGTATTACGGTAGTTAAAGTAATTATATCAAAAATAATATATATATATGTATGCATACTTACTTTTTATCAGAAAGGCAAAATAGGAGGTGAAAAATCTTTTTTCATACTAACATGAAAATGAAGTGGTTTTGCTAGCAGCTACAAAGATACCCTTCCTTATTGAGCTGGGCTGACAGGTGTGAAGGATGAAGAAGAACCTAATGGGGAGGACCTCCCCGCGGCGACGGAGGGAACTCTCCTTCTCATATCCTGCCAGCCCATTATTAAATTGCCCTTATTCCATTTGGATGATGTTGAGGGTCGGAACTAGGATTTTTGTCAGGGGAAGTTCAATTTCTCTGCACCTTCTTTGCCTCTCTCACAATATATATATTGTGATATATATATTTATATATATTTACAGCTTTTCCTTCATCGACCTTTGAGTATTAAATTCAAACTTCACTATTTTATTGGGAATAAGGTCACTTAATTATTATTTAATAAACTAATTAATGTTCATTTCTTCTGTTTATTGACGTTTCGATCCCGGTATTTTATTTTATTAGTCAACCATGGGATCCTCTTCAAAGCTAGAATTTAAAAAAATAGAACTTCGATCAGGCCAGGGACACTTTTTTTCTTTTGCTAGTGGACGGTGCTGAGGCTGTCGGTGTGTCCCTGGCCTGATCGAAGTTCTATTTTTTTAAATTCTAGCTTTGAAGAGGATCCCATGGTTGACTAATAAAATAAAATACCGGGATCGAAACGTCAATAAACAGAAGAAATGAACATTAATTAGTTTATTAAATAATAATTAAGTGACCTTATTCCCAATAAAATAGTGAAGTTTGAGTTTATATTTATATATATATATATATATATATATATATATATATATATATATATATATATATATAAAATATTGTTTTATGTTAATATAAGTAAGGTCTTGCTTTGCTTGAACAAGTATAACACTTAAACATCATGGATCATATCTTCACTGTACAAGTATATATGAAGTTTAAAGTGAACTAATATGCTTGTACCATTTTATTTTAAACCTTGAAGTATCATCCACCTTACATTTGTGCTGTACAAATCCTATTCAGTGCACACGAGTATGCGATCGTATGTATCAAGACTAAAGAATCAATTTCAAAAATAGAAATAAAAATGGCTATTCAGTTTGGTGACTTCGAGTTGAAAGAAAAGTTACAGTTCTTCAACATGAGAGATATTTTTAAATCTTTCTCTCTGTTATATTTATCTATGATATATTTATGTTCTTGATATTTGATTCTGATCAAGATAAGGTAGTATTTAGTTGTCCGTGGGAATAACATTGTACTCTTGAGTCGACCCTTCTTCTTTCATGGCACTCCAACTTTTGCTGAGTCAGGTCATCCCGTGGGTTCGACAGTAATTTATTAGCTGTCTGGTTTCTTCTACCGAAGGGGACCAACCTTAATAATTTTAATTTTTCCTTTATGAAATATTTAGTAAAGGAAAATATTGTGATCGTAAAAATTTTCGAATCTCAGTTTTCAACGAAAATACACGTTTTGATGTTCCTCAGTCTACCTCAAAAGTCGTACGAAAATGAAATTGCGTATTTAAGGTTTTTATATGCTAGGGATGTTACAGCAACTTTTTCGTCAAAATCGGCTAATGAGAAGAGGCGCTTTATTTAATTGACTAAACACATTTTTACGATTTTCTGGAAAACGGCTCAAACGAATTTGATTAAATTTATCATATCAGTGTAAAATTAGGCAGTTTTAAATAAAATGTAGTCTTTTTTCTTATTGATGTTCTCTAACAGGACTTAAATGGCTAATTTTCAATATTAGTCCCCCCTAAAGTAACAATTGTCTATTTCATATTAATCTCTAATTTAAAATATAGTTAAATTTAAAATATGAAAGAATTTGATGATTAACTAAAAGAGAAATAATAGATCGTAGGAGATAATAATTGTATATGAGGAACCAAAGGGATACGAGGTCAATTGAGCTCGCCCTAAAGATTAGAACACGCTTCCATACGTAACATAAGCTTCATATAATACGGACTCCGACAATATAAATTTAACTTGATTACTGCTGAGCAGTTATAAATAGAACTTATAAAAATTATTATATTGGATTTGTTGGACGTTGGGAGTTTTTATTTATTTATTTATTTTTTTTTTAGTGTACTGAAATAATAACCTACTCTTTTGTCTCGGATGTTACATTTTTTCTATAACAAAAATATATCATTTTGATTCAATACGACATAAATAAATAGCAAGTATTCAATATCTTCAATCATTTCTTTAAAAAAAAGTAAGTTATAAATTTAAAAAAATATATATAATAAATAAAATCATGACCACTATTAGTCTTACTCATTCATTTTTCGTGGAATCTTAAGTAATATGTTTATTCTGATTAAGTTTAATTGAAGTGAGTCATGGACCGACATTGTGCAACCAGGTAACTAGCCACAAAGGGAAAATGACCCGGGATTCAGTAATTTTATTTTAATCACGTAGAAGATGCACTGCTCTGTTTAACTGATTTTCAATTAATACACTCTTATTTTGTGTTTACAATTATTATTAATCATTGCCAATTATTATCAAGGCCATGCATAATTAAAGAAATTTCAAATTGAATAAAGCGAACAATAGAGAATGGATTGGATAATAAAGTCTATTCATTATTTGTTTTTTAAATATTTTATGCAACTTCGACATATTTATGTGAAACCATAGTTTAAAAATTTAAATGTCGAAACAATAATTTATATTTATAAAGTTCTTTTGCTTATTGAAAAAAAAAATCATAATTAGGAAACATCTTTCAAAATGTTCAAAATTAAATCAACGTTCATGTTTTTGAACACTTAAATTTATCTACTTAAGCCCATTTGGACCTATGCTTTACAGATATTCGGTACATCCAAAATATCCCAGTAAATTAAGAATTTAATATCAATAAAATTCATATTTTTTGCGAATATTTGCAGCTTCTAGTCTAGCTAATAGTCCGCGATAAAATTCAGCTTTGTGATCATCTTTTTTTTATTAAAACATAACATATGTCCACCATGTTTTAGAAAATATAAAAAAAACATTTTTTTTTAATATTCCTATTACTATGGACTACAAAAAATATGAGAAACATTATTTCTCATTTGTCAGTAGTTACTAAGTTATGAGGGATGACAGAACTAAAATCAAGAAAATTTCGCTTTATTGACGCCAAATAGATCAATTTACAACTCGTTTATCATTTTATTGTCCCGTGAACTTCGATGGAATCCAAAACGAGCACCATTGCTGATTATATTGGTACTTTTGGAATTTAAGAATGATGATTTTTGACGGAGATATGAGGAAAACATAAAATAAAACAGTAAGTTCTAGGTGGCCATCTTGGACTTTTCATGGTTTGTTCTACATTCTATAAGGAAATATTTCTCACATTATGAATTGTCTTGCCAATTATGAATTGTCTTGATATCGGCCCTGTTTTTGGCCTATTTTCATTGGGCTAAAACGACAGCAAACATAAGAAACTACAAACTTTTCAATCAAAAATTATAAGGACTAGACCTAAAGCTCAATTATACGTCACAAACATTACTTTACAAAATGACCTTCAGAACGTCTACAGTAAACGACCACATACGAACACACAAAAGATTTCACGATAACGTACATGGACATCCTAACACTCTCATGTACTAACATGCCCGATAACAGGCATAGGATAGGAGGCTCAAAAGAAGCTGAATGAGGGATCTTCTTACTTAAAAATCCTTACCAAAATCAAGAAGGGTTACCGTGTGGCAGATGAAGAAATAAGGTTAAATAAATTTAAATTCTTTGCAAATAATAAATTGGCAAAATAAATTTACCACCACTTTTTTTTTTAAATTAATTAAAAAAGTTATAACAACTTATTATTACTATTTGCACATATTTAAGGTAATAAATAGTGTCAAAACATTGACGTTTATCTATTAAAGATATTTAAAGTAGCATCAATAAATGAAAAATCGTAAATAGACCCATCGAAAACCTCCTCTTTTTTGGAGGATAAACTTGGGTTGATCTTAAGGCTCCTATATTAAAACTTCCGCCCACTACTTTAATAACTGGTAGAAGTAGCAGTTAAAAAAAAGTAATAATATTAGCCCTTTTATTTGATAAAAAGTTTTTATTTATTGCGCTGAGAGTTTTTATTCCATTATTACTGAGACATGGAATTTCACAATTAATATTAACTGATATTTTAAACAAAGCATAATAATTTTTGAAGAAAATTAAAATAAAAAAAAATGATGTAAATTAATATCATGCTTACGTAAATAATAGTTCTATTAGTAGTCATAATAAGAGACCTCTAACTAGTATGAAGATTTTATTCATTATGCATTAGAGGTTAGAATATTAATTAGATGAGAACTTCTTAGCGTTACAGATACGGTAATATTAGATATAACAAAAAAAAAAACTCAATTGGGAAACTAAGAAATTTTTCTCAAAGTCATTCGCCTCCTCATCCTCACTTTTACTATTACTTAGCATTCACACTTTTTAATGGCCACTATTTTGGACGATTAGGTTATGAGTATGACGTAAGAATATTGAATAAATTATTCAGTGCTGCTCAATATATCAATTATTTAATTTCTGGCTTGCTTGTTGTCAGCTGTTACTCAACTTTCTTAGTTTCAACTCTGTGATATTTAAATCTATTTTTTAAACTACTGATATTTTTATGTCTGTTGTATTTTAGCATAAATAATTGTTTGTAATCGCTAAATATAAATAACTGGTTTAAAAAAATATTACTAATTAGTAGTTTCGCATCTCTTACATTAGAATAGCAGGATTTTATTTGTATTTTCACAATTTAATATTTATCTTCTTTCTTTTCAGGTAAGTGTTACTGCAGTGTGTTCTTTCAGCAGCTGTAAGAGGTATTGTACAAGTTATTTAGCATAATATTTATGTTCCTATCGGTACTTTAGATTCACTTTCACATATTCTTTTGAAATAAAAATAGCGTTACATATTTTCGTTTTTTCCCTTTATTAAATACGTTATTGGTTAGTTATTATTCCACGTTAATGTCCGTAGTTTTAATCCAGAAAAAGATACTATTTATAAAGGGAACTGTCTTAAACCAAACACGGTGAAGATTTAATAAACTGTAAATCGATATTTGGCCTACTTTGCATACATTTGTAAGGGTTTGAATAATTAACAATACGAATACATCGACGCAATGAAAATCTTCTAACTCTATATATCTATTTGAACCAAATAACTCCAGTTTCGAAGCTCTGTGTACAAACAACATTTATCAACAACAACGCATATTCCAAAATTTGAATCAATCAAATGCCATTAAATTCCTAACGTATTAAGGTTTTTCCCTAAGTTTAATTTAGTTTTCATTAATTAATTCACCTTATTATTTAAATTATAATTCCCTTGATTAGAATTTGTTCGTATTAAAGCTACTGCTATTAATTATATCCTGGAGATAATGTTAACAATTATACCTGTTTAAAACTTATTATTTAACTCTTGAGGTATGGAAGAGGTATAACGGAAGGTGTTGATGATCAAAGGTTGTTCTTTGACGTCAGGATGAAGTTGTATTCCCTTCAGGTGGCCCAATATTAATAATTCTTCCACTCTTGTATCTCCTTTGAAACTTGCTTGAAGGAAACTAAGTAACTAACTTATATCAAATTTATATGTTTATGTACACCATTAATTATATTATTAATAGTGTTGTATCATTAATTATACTTAAGCTGTACACATCTAGTAACTCTCCGTAAAACGATTATAAAAAATATATATAAATAAAAATGTTAATCCATATTACATACATTCATTGTTTTTCTTTTGGCACCACAGAACAAGTGGATTTTTTGATGTCTTAAAAAGTAAGCCTGCTCCATCTCTGCCTGTCTTGGGCTATTTCTTTCCGGTTATCTGCATGTAGCTCTATTGCTGATTCTGTCTATCCATCTTCTTTTTGGCCTTCCATGTGGTCTTTTGTCTTCTATTGAGACATCCATTGTTACTTAGAGGCTTCCAGATGAATTGCTACAATGCCCCGCCCATCTTAACTTCCTTGCATTCATATCATGGGATATTGATTGACTAGTTTCTGTAAGCAGTTTTTTTATTTTTATTTTTTCTCCACGTGTTAGTACTCTGATTCCAGATCGCTCCTGTTACCGTATAGAAGTTTTTAAGAGTAAATATTTCAATACTTATCCTAGGTTGCTGGTTTTTCTCCAGGTCACACAGCTTTATATTAGAACTGGCTTTATCATATACCTTTAATTTGAGATTATTCAGAATTTCAATACCTGTGAAAAGGAGAAGAATGCTCTGTTTGCGCTTTTTAACGCTGGTCTATTTCTGACCGTTGGTCATTCATTGAGGTTATTATGGAGGCGAAATTTTCTGCTTATTATCATATATTTTGTTTTTTCTTCATTTATTTGTTCGCCGATCTGTTCTGGCTCTCTTATCACAGTTTCTCAATGTCCTGTTGCTTACTTAAAAGAGCGGCTATATCATCTGCGCGTCCAAGGATTTTATGATTCATTCCGACGTGGACCGATCTTTTTTCCTGTGATGTTCTTATCACCTTCTCCAGTGCTATGTTGAACAACATTGGTGATAGTCCATCTTCCTGCCGTAAGCACGTTATGTCATATGTATTTTACCATAATTTTAAATCATTTTTTATTTTACGTTCAGAGAATGTCTTTAAATTTTCAAAAAAAAAAAAAAAAAGTAATAATAATAATTTTCTGTCAAATAAGTATTTTATCGTTTCTAAGTTTGAATAAATCATTTCGATTTTAATGTTTATTCATATTCAATATTAATATAAATAGCATAAACTCTTTGGTATGTAAATAGACGTAACATACTTCGAACAACTATCGTCCAACACATACGTACTCTTCATTCCCGTTTTCATAATTAACTTTTCTAAAACGACCACGGTAAATGAAGAAACGCTGGATGAGGGATCTCCTTTCTTTAATTCAGGAACCAAATAAAGACTGATAAGAGGTGCTGCTATATATTAATTTAACTGTCACTTGATCATACTATGTATTTGTATCATGGGTGATAAATATTCAAG
Source organism: Nezara viridula (assembly GCA_928085145.1). NCBI lineage: Eukaryota > Metazoa > Arthropoda > Insecta > Hemiptera > Pentatomidae > Nezara > Nezara viridula. Next base: position 120,442,920 of record OV725081.1, on the reverse strand, counting down.
AAGCAGTCTTTTAAAAAAATTTTAATTTGTTCCAACGTTTCAACCCAAACATATGGGTCATCTTCAGGGCGTGGTTCGAGCACTGAAGGCTTTCAAGTACTCGTTTGGAGTACATGTATTTGTATTTTTAACTTAATTTAAAAAAATAATTTTTTTTTTGCCTTCAATTCTTCATCCGCACCTGTCATGGTAGTGACAATTAGCAGATGTGTAGTTAGGTAGAAAATGGCATGATAGGCATGACGAAGAATGGAATCCAGCAGCACCTCTTCTCTGGTCTGTTTACATTCTAAAATCAGGAAAGGAGATCTCTCATCCAGCTCCTTTTCAGTCGCCTCCTGATGAGCATTTCAGCTGTGGCCATGTCGTTAATAAGTCCGTTGTGATGTCTGTGCAGTTTAAGATGAAATCTGGAGTAGGGAACACGTATGTGTTGGTCAATAGTCGGTTGTCGTAAGTCGTTATGTAAAGTATTGTTGTTGCCGTACTAAGGAGCTTCTGTTATAAGTCGTAAAAGTTTGGATTGAAATGTCTGTAGTTTTTGTAAGTGCGTCTTTTTTGCAGAACCGTAAAATTTTGAGGCGTATGTCCATATGGGTTTGAGTAGGTAAATGTATGTATTAAGTTTGTGTCTATTTTTCAACTTTGATTTAGAAAAGAATGAGTATAGTATTTTCAGTTGCTTGTTCAAAGTTTTTCTTTTCATTTTGACGTGTGGGCCCCAGATCATCCTTAAAAAATAAAATAAAATAGGAAAAAGTTCTCTTATTAACAAATTAAGATTATTTCAGACTCTCTTTAAAATAGTTTGTATTTTAATAACATTGGATTTCTATCAATACTATCTGAATGAGATAAATATGGCTCGTGTGGGACCTAGATATTTTGTGTTCCTTAATTTTTTTCTTCCGATTTTGGAATTATTATTTCTTGTTTAACTTACATAACTATTCATCCATAGTTTAAATAATTATTTTAACATAATTTATTTTCAATTACTATTATTTATTTTGGATTAAATAATATTATGTAACGTGATTATGCAAGTTTGGGATGCATCCTCAGACCCCTGACGACCTTGCTCTTTAGTTCTGGTGGTCACTTCCTATCTGCGCATATTCAGCTGTTTTATCTCTGATATCGTCGCTACTGTCATATGTTGTCTCTACATAACAAAGCAATGTCTAAAATTACATTTTATATAACATTTAATCTTTGCTTGTTAAATAATTAGCTTGAATCAACCGATCTATTTATTTATTTTTTATTTATTAACCCGTTAATCTTTTATCTAAGAATCGTACATGGAGTAGACCATGGATGAGGAACCGCGGCCTCGAAGGCCGCATGTGGCCTCTGTGACGTAGTTGCGGCCTCCAAACGTTTTTTCGCGATATTTATTAAAGTAGCGCTAGAATTAAGTTGAATGTTTGTTGGATGTGTGTATTTATTGATAAATAAAAATAGCTACAGTAAAATATACAAATAATTTCATTTTATTTTTTGACTCGATTGCTACTTATATTGAGCATGCAACACATCTAGAAATTCAAAAAAAAATTTATCTTATCATATGACTAACATGTTAGTACTGCGATAAATCTACATGTAATTCTTAAGAATCTCATGACAAAGGTCTAATTAAAAACATGTGATGATGTTTAGTGGCGCCATTTTTATTGTTGTGTGTTGAATTTTGTTTTCCAGAAATAGTTTATTAAACATGTGTAGATATTTTAAGAAATTATCAGCTGGATCATAGTTGTATTTGATTTTCCTTTATTTTATCTCATTTTGCTTCCTTTTCCTAACGGCAAGATAAAAAAGAGCCGGTTGGAACGTTGAAGGTATTATTTCTATTTAATTATACGAGTATATTGTAAGGAATTATAAAATTTTATTATTCCCCTGTTTATGAACCCATCTACTTTATGTAAATTTAATGAGACATGAAGTTTGTCATAATTCTGTTTTCCACAGAAAACGTGCCTTTATCACTATTCTTTTTAAATTTCTAATTTTGAATTACTATAATCTTTTTCTCTTATTCCCTATAATTGAGATAATTGAGAAAATAGTAAAGCAGTGTTGAGAAGAGAAGAGCAAATAATACTTATATAAAGAATTAGTTTTAGTCTGAGACTGAGGTTCGGAGATGTGAATGAGGAAGTGACTAAATTTGTAGGATTTTTGCCTTCATTAAATTTATGATACAATCGGTTTTTTAAAATTTACCTACATATATAATAATTTTAGTTCCTTTTGTATAATATTACATATTTATACATAAATTGTTAAAAATATGTTTTATGAAACATTCTTACAATACGGATAAATGCATTTTTTTTTAATATATTCTTTGCTGAGGAATATTACAATCTGTCACATCTAAGGACAATAGTAATAGTGATAAAAGAGAATATTCAGAACGCAGTCTTTTTAAACATTTTTATTTCATTGCCAACGTTTCAACCCAAACATGTGGGTCATCTTCAGGGCTGATAATATTTTTTTAAATTACAATCAGAGATATAATAGTATACGCCCGCTAATTATAAATAATAAACTATAGTGATTGATGGCACATAAATCTTAACTATTATTGTCATACACATATTAACATTAAATATTAAAATAGTTATACAAACTAAAACTAAAAAATGTATATAATCCATTTATACAAATTTGTAATATTTTCTCTTACTAACCGTGGTTTGAGCACTGAGGGTGTTCAAGTACTGACACATTTGGTAGGTAAGTGAAAAGGTCAGGGGTGGAGGATTTCCCAGTTGTCTTTTTTCAGATAGCAAAAGGCAAAAGGTGAAAAAATGCAAAAGTAAATGTATATAAACTAAACTAATCAAAATAACTACTTAAATACACACCTGCCTTTATACAATATTTACCAAACTCCGAGCCAAGACCTCCCCCCCCCCGTGGAAGGTAAGGCACGACTCTTAAGAGATCCCAGCTCCTCTCCCTCAGCTGAATTACTGATAATATAAATAAATATTAGTACAAATAAATCACAAGTATTTTATCCTCACAGGATTTTAAAAAGGTATATTTTTTCACGTTTTATAGACTGTTTTTAAAAGTTTTATCTGTCGTAAAAAACATTTTAAAAGATGGTTTACATAATTGTACACTGATATTGCTTTCATTCTTCAACACTTCCTCGTTCATTGTTACCCGCTCTTAACAAAACCCTTTAATAAAAAAATGGAAGCGGAAAAAATTTTCATTGTAAACACCGCTCTTTTCTTTTCTGGGTTACTAGCTTCCACTCTTTGATATCAAAGGCGTGATGACTAAAAATGAAAGTGACCTCAATTAAATTAAATTGTTTTAAGATGAAGCTGCTATCAATATCTTGGATTATATTGTACTAATCCAATTAATTATATTTCAATATTTAAAACATGTTTATCGTTGCACAAGCCGTCTCCCGAAGATACGTAATCTCTTCCCTGAATTGGAACTCTCAATTTTCTTGGTAATCTCAATTTACCTACATTCCCCTATCTTCAGTTTCATTATCAGTTATTTGTTCAATAAATACAAAATTATTCCATAAAGTTCTTTTATGAGGCATTAGCTTGTATTTAAAAATAAATAACGCAGAAGAATCCAGCCGAATAATTCAAATGATTTATAATTTTACTGTCATGAAGTTCGTTATTTTTATTTTCCTGAATTAAATAATTATTTATGTTAGTTAGTTATCTAATTGAGTAGAAAAAGATCAATTATCATTGTGAGACAACATTCATATATCATTTAATTAACACAGTTTCAATCTGCATAAAATTACTTTTAAAAACATCATTGTGCCGTTGTCGAACGCTATTTCTAAATCCGTCTTATTTTTAAACATAAGGAATATTTTAACCTTAGTTCATAGTCATTAAGAACACGAAGGAAAAAAATATTCAGAAGTTTTCACAAATTCGATCCTACAACTCCGCACTTAATGCAAAATTACTTGAAACGTTTTAAAAATGTTTATTTAAAATCGGAAAAATGTTAACAATTTTCAAGAATATTTTATATATTTTTGTCAAACTAAAACAGAAAATTAGGATTATGTATTAAGCCTTAACATAGTTTTCGCAATTATGTTAATCATAACATATATGCTATAACAATAAATAAATAAACAAGTGACAACAATGCGGTGTGTATTAATGAATAGCTTTTAATTTTTTTTATTTTATTCAGAAATATAATAATCTGTCACGTGGACAATAATTATAGTGATATATGAACACATTCTCACTAGATAGAAAGAAAACATAAAATTAACAAAAGTGAAATAGTAACTAAATAATAATCAATAACTATATAAAATAAAAAATAAAATAACCTGAAAATAAGTAACTTAAAAACATAAAAACTCAGTCATACCTATATACAATCAGGCAGGCAACCTCAAGCCTACTATAGAGAGAAAATCAGGACTCCAAGAGATCCTTGCGCTACACTCTCAACCGCTTCACTGGTTCTAAAGCCAGTGGAGATGAAATGAAATAAATCATAACCAATAATATAAACTTTTACAGTTTTGTTTGGTTTGATGTGTGTTGTGTATGCATATTTTTTTTCTTTCTTTTTTTTTTTAAATGTTAATTGAAGGAATAAAAAAGAAATTAATAGGATAGTATATTTTTGTTTTGTTTTATAATTTAAGAGTATATCTCAAATCATTTTTCAAAAAAAGTACGTATATATATATATATATATATATATATATATATATATATATATATATATATATATATATATATATATATAAGATAAAGACCGGAGACTGGCGATATCAGCCTTAATACCATCTTTTAATGTAAATAAACATAGCAATTGTATATAAGGCAGATTATTGAACGAATAAAGCAGTGTTAATTCAGAAGCCGTGAGTATTGTTTCTCGTTCCTCTTTCCTTCTTTTTTTTTGTTTACAAAGCCCGGAGACGCTTAACTGGTGCCGAAACCCGGGAGAACGTCAGGAGAACACGGAAGTAAAATTTTTTTTTCCTTTCTTTATTTTAATTTTTTTTTCTCTTCTCCTAGACATAAGGAAAAGACGAGATGCCGACAGAGGGCATAATTCGACCAGGAGTGTTGAACGCACCTGAAATGCCGCAACCTCAGGAAATGCCGATAGCGCAGATTCCTCAGATCGCCCCTCAGGTTCCGCAGATTCCGCAGATACCTCAGATACCTCAAGTACCGCAGATACAAGAGATCCCTCCCTTACCTAGGGACACATTGGCAGAGGCGCACGCCAATGCATTGGAGTGGATGAAGATAAGGGCAGCGACCACGCAGGATCTACGGAGAGCAATCGCAGACCTGGAGCGATTCGGGGGCGAGATAGGTGAACTTAATCACTTCCTGAAAGGTGGAGACCGCCTCATATCAAGAATCGAAGCAAAGGTGGCGGAGGACCTCGTGAACCTGGGAGACGCAGAAGCACTGAAGGCAGCTCTCGTGTGCCGAGTGAGGAGGAACATCCTCAACCAAATCCAAGCGGACGAGGAGACACCATGGCCAGTGATTAAGGAGCGTTTGAAGAAGGCTTTCGGAGGGGGCCGATGGACGCCGGAAGAAGATATCTTCCAAATGTTTAGGGAGTGTCGGTCCCAACGCCAATCAAGAGGACAGTATGCGGGGGTACTAGTGGCGAAGTACAACCGCATAACTGAGAAAATGCGTGAAACCATGAGTGTGGGAGAGGTCGAAGCTAGGATGAAATTCCTTTCGACAATACTCAAGGTTCAGTTGGCTAAGGAGACTGGGAGAAGGGACGGACTGCCTAGAGAGCGATCGTTCCTCGAGTGTGCCCAAGAAATGATAGATCTGAGTGCAAGAGAGGAAGAGACGCGGATGGAAGTAGAAGAACCAGGGTGGACCCGGGTGAGTGACAGACGACCCCGGACAGCCCAGATCGGGTGGAGGAAGAGGGAAATGAAACACCCGAACGGAGAAAAAGCCACGACGGGCGAGAGAAGATCCGGACAGTCCAGGCCTAGGAATGGACCCCGGAGGGAAGACAGAAAATGTCACGGGTGCGGGAAACCGGGACATTTGGTAGCACAATGTCCGCGCACTAGATGTTTCGAGTGCGGGACGGAAGGGCATATTGCCAGACAGTGCCCGTACATGTTTCGCAGGAGAGAGAGACCTCTAGACGAGCCAATGGAGGTGAACGCTCAAAAGTTGAAAAAACGAGCTAGGATGCAGCAGAGAGACGGATCTTCGGAAGAGGCAACCGAGGAGTCGGGGACGTCGGGAACGGAGACTGACGAGCCAGCCAGCAGTGGAGGCGAAGGAGGCAGGAGCAGCCAACGGAGCGAGCAACGACGAGCGACGGCGGTAAGGAGGAAGCGAGGTGGCATCTGAGAAGGGTGTCAGCAGAGAGGCGACCGCACAGCAACCTGCAACAATATTAGAGGTAAGCCATGCTGGTTGCCGATTATTGAGGTAGACGGGGGAGTGAAGTGTCTCGTGGACACAGGGAGCTCGAGTACTATCTTGACTCGGGGGGCGTTGGGGAGAGTGTGCGGGAGCGAGAGGGTACTCCGGATACAAAACTGTGGCTGCCAGCTAATCACTCTGGGTGGTCCCTGTAAAGTAGAAGGGGAAGCGTCAATTACGCTTGATCGGTGGGCAGGGAAAAAGGGGGAGCTAAAGGTGCATGTGGTAGAGAGCATGACGCGGGAGTACCAAGTCATAATAGGGTGTGATCTGTTAGGACAGGTAGGGGTAAGCATTAGAAACCGTAGAGGAGCTTGGAGTATCAGGCTGGGAAAGAGGAAATTTGGATGTATAGGGGTCGCGAGAGAAAGAAGGGTGCGGATAGGAGCGGTGAACAGGGTGGAGGACTGGAGAAAGGCGTTACAAGCGGAGTTCGTAGATATTTTCTTCAGGGAGGGCGAGGTATTGGGGGTAACAGGGAAGACGGTACACGAAGTTCCACTGAAGCAAGATAGGGTGACCTACGTAAAGGAAAGGAGATACCCGCAGGCGCTGAGGCAGCATATTCGGGAGGAATTGGAAAGCCTAAAGGAGCAAGGGATCATAGTCGATAGCACCTCGCCATTTAATAGTCCCCTGTGGGCAGTGAAAAAGAAGGCAGCGCCGGGGGATAATAAGGAAAAATACAGAGTGGTAGTGGACTATCGTAGGTTGAACGACAACACGGTAGACGAAAAGTACCCGATCCCTAGATTCGAGGATATACTTGATAGGTTGAGTGGGGCCGTGGTGTTTAGCACGTTGGACCTCAAGGCGGGATACCACCAAATACGGATGCACCCGAAGGACCAACATAAGACGGCGTTTACATTCGAAAGGGGGCATTACGAATTCACCAGAATGCCGTTTGGTCTGAAGAATGCGCCCATAACGTTTCAACGCCTGATGGACGAATTTCTGAGGGGGATCGACGACTCCGTATGTCAAGTATACATGGACGACCTGCTGATTTTTAGCAGAACGGAAGCCGAACACGTGGGGCATTTGAGGTCGGTATTCGAAAGGCTGCGACAATTCGGGCTGAAACTGTCCAGTGAGAAGTCCCTGTTGGGACAAACGCGGATCAATTTTTTAGGCCACACTATTTCTAGCGAGGGGGTCAGACCGGATGCGGCAAAGGTGGAGGCTATCACACGAATGGCGGTGCCACGGGACGTTAAAGGGATTCGTAGGCTTCTCGGGACGCTGAATTATTATAGAAGATTCGTACCTGAGATGGCAGAATACTTGGTACCTATCAATAACTTGCTGAAGAAAGGCGCGAGGATCGTGGTGACACCGGAAATGGAAAATAATATTCGGAAATGCATGGATAGGTTGCAGGCAGAACCCGTATTGGCGTTCCCGGATTTTGAGAAGCAGTTCAACGTCACCACCGATGCGAGCGAATACGCGTTGGGGGCCGTTTTATCCCAGGGCAGAAGTGAGGGTGAACGTCCGATAGCATACGCGAGCCGACGACTTACGAGCGCGGAATCACGGTACAGCGCGTTAGAGAGGGAGCTACTCGCGATAGTGTGGGCCATCGACCATTTCAGGCCATATATATTTGGGAGGAAGTTTCGAGTCCACACCGATCACAAACCCCTTCAGTGGGTAGGAAAACTTAAGGAAACCTCTGCGAGGGGCACGAGATGGAAAGAATTCCTTAGTCAGTACAACATGGAGGTGGTGTATAAGCCGGGAAAGGAAAACGTGGTGGCAGACTGGCTCTCTAGGGCCATCATGATCAACGCGGTAGAAGAGGACGGGGGAGGTCCATCGCGGGACGTGCGCCAATTCTTGAGGGAATGGACTCCTGAGGGTGAAGGGGCAGATGATACCGTCAGTATAGAGGACAGGGAGGGGTCCCCGGAAGAAGATAGCTCAGCGGAGGAAAGACCAGTGGCGATGGAGGAAATAGACGAAATCATCAACGACAAGCATAGACAGGTAATCTGGAAAACCAGGACAACAGGGATCATGAAAATAGATTACCGAAGATACGGGAAAAGTAGGATTCGCGTCATTTGGTCGCAACCCGGGGTGAGCGAGGAGCAAATCCGTACGGCACTAAAGGACGCCACGGAACCGGGAAAGACACACCATCTCTATGTTGGGAACAACACGGTATGGGAGAAAATAAAGCGGATGTGGAGATCCGAGCGAATAGGCATGGATAGAACGATCATCCGGTGCAAGTATGCAGTGGAAACCGTACAGGATGAGGAGCAGCAACAAGCAATTACATTGGCATACCACCAGGGGAAGACCAACCACCGAGGCGTCAACGAGACGTTGCAGGCATTACGGCGAAAGTATTTCTGGTGGGGAATGAAAAAATCTATCCAAGGAATCATCGGGAAATGCGAGGTATGTATGCGCACGAAGTATGATCGACACCCCCCCAGAGGAGTTCAGGAAGAGACACCTACAGGGAATATGCCGCTACAAGACCTCCAGATCGATACATTCACCTGGAAAGGGTTCAAGTGGGTCACGATCATCGACACCTTTAGTAAAGTAGCTATGGCACATCAGGTCATGGACAAGTCTGCCAATGCAGTTGCGGAAGCCCTACAAATCTGGATACAGTTTTACGGAGTTCCCGAGAGGATCACATCAGACGGTGGCAGAGAATTCGACAATACCGCGATTAGGGAGGAGGTGAAAAGGTTAGAGGTTGTGTGGCATTATAACACACCGGGACACCCTAAGAGTAGAGGAGGAATCGAACGTTTGCACAGCACGTTGAGTGACCACATCCGTGTATATCAGGGAGAGAAAGGGTTGGAGCCGGATGTCGCGATGAAGAAAGCCGTAACAGCTTACAACCATTCGATCCACTCCGTAACGGGGTTTTCACCTGTGGAAATACTATTCGGGATGCGCAGGCCAAGGAGAGATTGGGGGGAAACAACGACCGATGAACATCTCGTAGAGCAAATCCAGAGTACTAGGGTAGAGGTAGGAAAGACGTGGGGAAAGGTAGCGGGGAGAATTCAGCGGGAAAAGGAGAAGCGGGTAGCGCGGCAGAATATGCAGGTACGTGACCGAATGGGAGAATTAAAAATCGGAACAATAGTGTATCGTGGAATTGGAACCAACAGAGGGAAACAATTGTTACGGTACGAGGGCCCATTCAGAGTGATTGCTATTAGGGAGCATAATCTGGTAACCATTGAAAGCATTAACGAACCTAAGAAGAGGAGAACTGTTCATATTGAACAATTGAAGCTCCCAATGTTAGAACCGGTACAGAAACCAACTGATTCGTAGTACCCTTATCGCGTATTATAAAAAAATATGTTTTTTTATTATTATTACTGTTGATGATGTCATTTTTTTCATTATTTTTGTTCTTCTTGTAAATAAAGATATGGCAGCATAATAGAGGTGATTGTAATTTTTATAGGATTAAGAGTTCTGTTCCATTGTTAATAAGACGTTGTGTGTTTACTTTCTGTAGTGTATTTCTTTTTATTTATTTCTCGTTCCAGCGGAGTGGAAGTGAGGTTTGGTGTACTTTAAGTTTATACTGGTACGAATAATTGTAAAGGGTTAAGGCTGATACCGGTGGCTCCGATCTAGGAATTTATAAGTTTCCGAAAATCCTATTCGTAAACTGGTGGGGGGGAGATAAAGACCGGAGACTGGCGATATCAGCCTTAATACCATCTTTTAATGTAAATAAACATAGCAATTGTATATAAGGCAGATTATTGAACGAATAAAGCAGTGTTAATTCAGAAGCCGTGAGTATTGTTTCTCGTTCCTCTTTCCTTCTTTTTTTTTGTTTACAAAGCCCGGAGACGCTTAACTTATATATATATATATATATATAGATAGATAGATAGATATATAACTTAAGATATGAATTATAGTCGGATAATAGGTCATGAAATACACTTAGATGACTTAAAACAATTTCTGTTTATTGCATTTATTCAAAAACGTTTCGATCCCAGTATTTTAATTAAGCATGAATACTCGAACCCGGGCACCACGCTGACAGACCCAACAGTACCGCCAGAAGGCCTTCAAGCCTTATGTATAACTAAAAAGCTGTATCGTTTCTTATTTGAAAATGATTTTCTTAAAACTTTGAATTAAGAAGGTGCTTTTTTCAAAGTTGATCATTATTTTTTTTTAAATTGTTTTTTTGATAATAAACAAAAATATTTTTAACGAAACAAACATTACTTTTCTTTTTTTCATTCTACTTTTTTCCCGATTTTTATAATATATTTCTCTGAAGTGTATTTTTCTCTGAAAAAATTATTTAAAAAAAAAACTTTACTGGTAAAATATTTTTTATTTATATTTTTTTATAGCGGTATGAATGCATTGCGGCCATGAAGGCTTATTTTACGCCTTTTTTTTTTTAAACTTAATTTATGTTAGCAATTTGTCATTTCTTTGAAATTTTAGTTCCAAATCCAAAATCGATTTAGTTTATAGCTAGTTTCAGCAATATATAAGAAGTTGTTAAAAGAAATTGGCAGCAATATCTCAGAGCTTGCCTGTCAGGACCACTCACAACTCTTCCCCTCTACAGCCAAGGTAATATTGACAATAACCGCCCATACGAAATGGAAGTATTATTGAAGAAATGTCAATAAACTATTTAATAACACTTGAGCAAAGGAGCGGGGAAGGGAGAGGGAATTGTGCGCCGTTAGGTTGGCACTACTTCTCCCCCCAATGCCATCACGTCTCCCGCCTAGCCTAATGGTTTAGTATTCAACAATTGTCAATCTAGATTTGTTGTTGTTGTAGTGCGCTAGTGTTGTTTATATTTGTGTTAGTGAGAGTGAAGTCCGTTCAACATCTGGCTAAGTGACCCCATGGTATTCAGTCTCATTCATTAGATAATGTGTTATTGTTTTCTTTACTCACTGTTTAGAGAATGGTACATTCCTGTTAATGTGCGTATTATGTATGATTAACCGTTCTTTATCTTGAATAGTTTTACTTTAAAATTTCCTCGATACTATAGTGAATATAGTACATCAATAAATTAAACGAATATCTTATCACTAGTAGTGAAATAAAGTATTAGTCCCAGAAATGGGGCGTTTTCAATCTGGGAATTGTTAAACTTTACATATTTAATGTGCCACTAAAAACTCATGAACGCCAGTTTGCTTTTCGTATTAATCATAAGGTAATTTTGTCACAAATTCGAAAGAAAAAAAAAAGGTGGCCTACCAAAATATTGGAGTGCTTGGAGTGGTCTCTTTCCTCAAACTTTCAAAAAAATGAGGTTATGTAGGCCAAAAAGCCCAATATATTTTAGGCCAAATTTTCTCATTAAATTAATGACTATAATCATTACGATAAAATAAAGCCATTTAAAAAGTTTTAGACGGATGTAATAATTTGATAAGAAGGGGTCTGTATGTATCGAGGAGAAAACAGTGATAATTTAGGAATACGAGATGAGAATTAACCGGTAATTTTCAAAAAATTGATTCAAAGTATTATTTTAATTATCGTTTTTTTTAACATCATAGTTTTAAATGAATTTCCTGTTTAGCTGCGTTAATATCTTATTTTAGAGTATTTATTTTTCTTATCTATGAAAATTGTTATCATTCGGGGAACCGGCAAGTATAAAGACATTTTGATATTTTTTTCAAAGCTTTAACATTTCCAGGAGTCCTACAAGAATATAGTATGGATTACATTGAGAATATCGTAAATCTATTGCAAAAATTCATTAAGAGCTATTTCATAACTTTAAATCACTAGAATTTCGCCTTTTGTGAAATAAAAATTGTGCGTGTTGTAACTATGTTTTACATTTAAAAGTGTTTGTGTCATATTAGTGCATTAAATGTGATTTTTCTATCATTATATAAGATCGAAATTCACAAAAACGTCCTTAAAATTTCAATTCTTCAAAAATGTTTGTAAGATATATTATATATTACATTTCATAAATCCCTAAAAACATCACGCTTAAAACAAAATTCATTAATAATTATGTTTTCAATTGTACTTTTAATCTATAATAATAATACTATAAAAAACTTGTACTAATTTATTTTATTATTTTTTTCTTCTCTTATTAACGGAGACAGCTCCTGACAGATCAAATTAGTGAAAGTGATTTCTTGGATATCGATTGCATAATCGATACCTAACTAATTTATCTTGTTCTCATCAAAAATTTAAATACTTTAAGTGTTTTATAACTTGACTCAAACTGACGATAGCGTTGTATATTAGAAGAAGTTAATTTTTTTTTTGGGGAGAGAGAGGGGGTTGAGGAGGATTCCGCTAGCTATAAGTAAATTTGATTTTCGAATGAGGGAACACTCACTAACTTCTTATCATTGATGTTTTCTATTATTTTACTTGATTTTGTTGGTTTTTTTCGAATTTCCCTAAGACTTTCATTTATTATAACTTGTTATTTAGCTCTGTTTAATGCATAAAGCATATAATAAAGATTTAAACAAAATATGCTCAAGAAAAAAAATCTCGACTTATTTTTGGTGCAATCCAACTGATATAAATCTACCATATATATGGTAAAGAGTATAATCGATATTTTGAATATGAGTAAAATTGGTACTGGTACTGATTTAGGATTTAATTTTGAGGGTGGAGGAGTAATTTTTTTTTCAATTTTTATAATTAAGGCTATTTCCCACCAATATTTTATTCCTTTTGTATTATCTTGACAAAGTTTCGGCCAATACTATGGCAATTTTCAATATAATTGAGCCCTCTAACTTAAATATCCATATTTAATAATATTTTCCTTAATCTAAAAAGAATTAAATTGTCCCAATTTATTAGGGTTCCCCCTTTGTCATCTATGATGGGACTGTTGAAATTAATAATTGAAAACCTTAAGACACCAAAATTAGGAATAATGATCTGAATAAAAATAATTTTTGAGGTGAAATATTTTTTAGGCGCACTTTGCACTTTTTTGTGGAGAGTGGATTAGATTGACCCGTCAGATTTCCAAAGTGTTAATGCTCGGGCAAAGTCGGCTAGAGTCGACTAATTGAAGTGTTTTTACATAGGATTAAAATATTTTGAGACTAAAATTCGGACCTGCATGTTGTGTAAGCGAGGAAATTGTTTAGCATTTCATCCTTTCTGTAATTAACTGTTATTCAAAATTGCATCTAACAGCGATGTCGTGTTAGATGCGAAAAGGAAAAATAGTTTCCAAAAGCAAATGATAATTATTTAATTAAACATGTGGATTAAAATATTTCAGATACTAAAAATCGGACCTGTATACTGTAAGCGAGAAAAATGTTTAGGATTTCATTTTTTTTTTTTTTTTTTTTGATGAGCTATTATTTAAAATTGTATCTTAACGCCGCGACGCTTTGTTAGAGAGGAAAAAATGTGTCAAAAACCAAATTACAAAGAGGTTAATGGAAGATATGGGTTAAAATATCTCAAAAACCCAAAATCGGATCTGCGTACTGAAAGCGAAGGAAATGTTCAGTATTTCATCCTTTTTTCACGTGTATCGTGTGGTCTAAAGCACACACCTTAGTTTTTTTTTTTAAACACTAGAGTAGTCCGAAATTAACTATAATTAAATTTAAAACTGTCTGAGTATAAGATATTTGAATAGCAAAACTAAAAGTTTAGGATGATATTTCCTTTACTAAATAATTATGATTCTCGTTGAGTTATTTGGAAATCTTGTTTTACAAGGTAGACACAAATGCTTATGAAAATTGAATACAATTCATTTTTCGAAAGCGAAGTATCTTAAAAAAGATAATCCATTTTTTTAAAATAATTAATATTTGTTATTATTTAACAAGTGAGTTTCCAATATTAAACTCTGACATAAAAAGGACCAGTCCAAGAGTAAATAAATTTTTTATAAATATATGTATAATTAAAAGTGTTCTAGTGTATATATGTATACATGTGTTTTTTGCTTAGTTTTAGGTTATTTTATTTTATTTATTGTATATACTTTTTGAGGGAAATGTTGAGCATTTCATCCTCTTTATAAAGAACTATATTTATATTTTATATTTCATATTATCAATCTCGCATTGTTGATGTTTTCACTTCTATCGTGTGGTCTAAAACACACCTCATATATATTTTTTTAGAATTCCTCAAGGACCTCTTAAACATAATTTATTTCTTTTTCTTCCTGAGTAATTATTGTTATACAAAAAAAAAATTGCTTTTTTTTGTTTCACGGTTTCTTTGTGATTGTTTTAATATTTAATTCAGATCCCTTCCAAAAAACGTAGACCAATGAAAAGACTTTTTTTCAGTCCGAAAGGTCTCCCCTCCCCTTGGTGGATCCACTAATACTGAACCTAGTCCCTTTCCAGCGGCCTCCGTGACCGACCTCAACCTTCTCGTACATCTTGTGCAGCTGTCATTTTTCGGGTGTCAAGAAACGGTCTAGCATCTGCTGTTACTCCATCCAGCAGTCTTCCAATCCTGCTTGTTTAGTACACTCCAGTATCTCTGTCATGAGTTTTTTAAATATTTTTTTAGGGTCGTTCTTATGCGTTATCTCTGCGTTCTCCATATTCGTGCGCCTTCGCTAAGCACCTGCCTCATGGATAAGACCATAAATTTTCCACAATATTATTCTTTTAACTATACAGAGCTGATTCTCGTAGACTTTCGTGTTTTGAACCAAATTTCTGCTCGAAATGGCTAGTCTTGTAAAGCTTTAGTTTGGTCTGATGTGAGATACATGTGGTTCGAAATAAAATATTTTTGCTATAACGATCCTTCTACATATCTCCTGATTGACATCATTTCTTGATTTTACTTCAGATTCCTTAAAGATGAAACTCTCTTCTATTTGGTATTCTCCGACCTCAAAATATTTAGCCTGGTTTTCTCCGCACCCAGCACACTTGTATTTAGTTTTGGCTTCATCACAATTTATAGCTATTTTTTTTATTATATTATTTGTCAAACAAGGATCAATAATTAAAGAAGTCATAGAATACCTCAAAAGCTACAAAAAAGTTTATAATCCGGAAGTTCATGATTTTTTAAAAAACTTAAATTAGTTTAACCTGTCAAAGTCTCTTTTAAATGGTTTTCATAAACACAAACTCTGCCTGTATTAGATTGAAGATATTTTGTCAAGTTTACAATGAAGAATTGTTAATTTACTAAATCAAATATTCTTTAGTTATCAGTTCCTGTCCTACAAACAACGTGATTTACTTTTTTTTAAATATCTTAAATTTTCTATATTTCTGAGGAAAATTTGAAACGTGGTTTATTTAAACGTTTTTGTAGCTATTTAAGTCAACTATCACCCCTTTGATTATTTCCCTTTACTTTCGGGACAGCCTGTACACAGAAAAAAAAATCAAAGATTTTTAATCAATTTTCGTAGTTATTTTTGCTTAAAACACTGGTAATTTGGAGTGACAGAATATGAATTAACATATATTTTTATGTATTGCCATGAATCTTAGCTTATTCTGTAAAAAACATCCGTTTAATTAATATGAACTTACAGCTTATTAAGCAATACAATTTTTCTGTATGTGGGGTAACTATTTAGAGTTGGAGGGATATAAAAAAAAATCAGGAATCGTCAAACATTTAATCAAAAACAGAACTTAGTGTAACCGCTTTAAGGTCCCTTTTAAATGTTTTTAACAAAAACGAATTTCACTTGCGATAAAGTAAATTTTTAAATAAAAAACATGCTCTAGAAAAAAACATGATTTACTTAAAACACGCCAAACTTAAATTCCTGAGGAAAATTATACTATGGTTTATACAAACTTTATGTAGCTTTTTAGATTCACTGTCATTCCTTTAAATATTTTCTTTTTCTTATGGGACAAATAGATGGTTGATGAGGATTTCATAAATTTAACTAGCATTATACCAAACTTAAAATTTCTGAGAAAATCCAAGCCATATTGAGTTGTTAAATTGACTAGTGCAATCTAGATGGCTTACTTGAACGTCGCCGATATTAATAAGGACTAGCCTAGATCCAAAGGCGATATTGAAGTAGACAATCTTGAAAGGGGTCCAGATAACTCGGTGTAGGTGTTGGCAATCTTGAGCAATTTAGTTTCCCAACTTGACTCTGCACCTTCAGTAGCCGGTTCTTGAACATGATCTCCCGACATTAGGAAATGTTTGTCATGCTATTTTATTACTACTGTAATTATTTTACTATCCAATTAACCTGATTACAGGTTATGGATTGTTGAGTTGATTGTAAATAACCAATGTAATTAACCAATCCTACTCGGGCGTTCTCTGATGAAAATCAGCCGAGCATTCTGGCAACAGGAAGAAGCCAATTACCATCCTTTTATGGTATTGTTATTCCATCTGCCAACAGTTGGCAAATACATATGGACTCGTTACGAACGATTTTATACTTACTTACACGGATAAACTAACATACTTAAAAGAGGCGTAGTTTCAGATGGCATGCCTATCGATATGAAGAGGAGACTAAAAAAACGCTGGGTGAGAGACCTCCTTCCTTAACAAACTATAGTAATTGAATCAAACCAGAAAAGAGGTACTGCTGTGTGCTATCCTTCCCCATGTACATATATATTCCTTTATTTTCATCAAACCATCTGCTGATTATTAAAAGTTTGTCGATAGGTTTAGATAAATATTTAAAGCTGAAAAAAAATTAATTTGTTTGTTATTTATTTATTATAAAATAAATTTTCAAGCCAATTAATTTTACAAATTTAATTTGTGCTATTAAATAAAACATTCAGTAAGGCGTTCCTAAAGAACATGATTTAAACAAAGATCCAATTTTTAAAAATATCACTATCAAAATCGTATTAAGCAATAGACCTAGAACATATAATTATTTTTATAGTACGATAACAAATGTTAAACACCTATAAATAAAGCATTAACTTGTGTAAATAAAAAAATTATTCTTATCCAATAAAAATAACGAGTACTCATTAATGATAGAAAAAAGGTTTTAGAGAGCCTGTCTAAACAATATTACAAATATATTGATACTTAATTATTATAAAATTCATTTACTGTATAGAAAATAATTAATTATTTTAAAAAAATATATGGCAGATTAGATTTTATTGAATTTATTGTTTTTTATTAACATTCTTTACATAATTTACCCAAAGTTTATATTTATACATACTTAATTTACATATACGGTCTTAAAATATAACACTTAATTATTTGTTAATAATTAAATTGAAATTTAAAATCCAAAAAGGGTGGTAATTACCATTATTTAATTAATTTTATTTTTGGAAATAAGTTAAATAATTTTTTTTTGTAATTTTATTTAATGAGAAATCTTGTTGGTATGTTTTTTTTTAATAATACTAATAATTAAAAAAAAGTAAGCCACTAAGATAAGTTATACAAGTTTTTTGCATTTTAACTAGTTAATTTAGGTAGGTCTATTAGTCAGTGAGGTATTTGATCATTGCTTTGGAATGCTGTGCCACTTTTTCCTCCAGTGCTGATATACATATTTCTAGTTTATTAATTAAGTATGACGTTTGAAGTTATTTATTGCTTAGCGCTACTTCCTTTTTGTATGTATATATATATTTTCTGATATATATTTTTTATTGAATTTTTCTTTTCAAATAAATCAATAAATATTTTCAAAAATATAAATATGGTTTGTAGCGTGATGAAAAACATATTTTATAATTTTATTTTAATATTGATCTTATGTATTTATCGGATAATAAAAAGAAAGTAATGAATAATAATAACAAAACAGTAATTTTTATAAAGTGAATTTAGTTTTTATAATATTATTTCATTTCAAATCTACAGTAACCCCAAATTCCTATGTTTATATCAATTTTTCATCAAATTTATTTAAAATAAACCATTCTGTCAAACAATAAGTAGCCCAAATCAATAATTTATTGTTAATTAGGTCGTGAAATTGGTTCATTGTATCAGTATTGCTATTGATATTGGTTCGTTGATAGAAGGTATTCAATAACCCAAATCAATCTTCAAATAAATCCAATCATTGCTACAAATCCGTTTCTACGTCCTCTATTGTTAAACTTAATTACTTTTTATTTTTTCGTCAATATTATTATATTTTCCCAGTTAAAAAAGGGATCCAAGTAGAAGTAAAGTTATACATTAGTTAATTAATAAATTAATTATAAAAATTAAACATTAATTAATTGTTGCATAGTTTCTATCTTAGGATAATGAAAACAAATTTCAAATAGCAAAAACAAATGTTTTATAAATTCAACTGGAAACTCTACATTTTTTATTTAAATATGTTAACATTCGGAATCTTCAAGATTTTTTGTAAATCATTTTTGAACACATTAATCAATCAACCACATCACTTAATTATAAGTTTAATAAATGTTTCTTTAAAAAAATGAATTAATATTAACCGTTTTAAAGTTAGGAGTTTACATTATTTTATTTTCGTAATCTTTGAAACAGTAATACCTTAAATTATTTATAAGCAAATTTATTGTTGAATTTTATATTTCTCTCTTGAAAAGTAACCAAGATGTTGACAAATCTAATTAATTGATTGAGTTCTGCCTATTTTTACCTGTGTCACCTTGAAAACGTTGTGAAATTTGTGTAATCAGCCTCATCGCTTACGAAAACCTGATTATATTAGGTAGATATGTAAAATGTTTGCGTACCTTAAAATAAAAAATATCTTTACTGGCTGCCATTTTAAATTTTAAAAAAGGCGGATAATTTGGCGGGTTCCGTGGTTCATTCTGTTCTGTTTTTTGCCTAATGTAAAAAAAATCGGTCTAGTAAACTCAGAAAAAAAACCCCAGTATTTTCTTTAAATTCTATTTTTAGAATGTAAAATCTCAAATTATTACGGCTGTTACTTCATTTTTTTTTCTTCATCTGTTAGAAAGTTACATTATATTGTTAGATGAATATGAGTACACCCTCAACATTACGTTTGTTTTTTATTTTTTATTATGTATAAGTTACTTTAATTTTTATTATGTATAAGTTACTTTAATCTTAACCAGTCGAATCACGGAATACGCCGAGGAAATTATCGGAGACTACCAATGCGGATTTAGACGGAATCGTTCGACTATTGATCAAATATTTTCTTTACGGCAAATATTAGATAAAAAAATGGAGTACAACGGTATTGTTCACCAGCTGTATATAGATTTTAAAAAGGCTTACGATTCTATTGACCGCCAGAAACTTTATAATATTCTAATCGAGCAGGGGATTCCTAAAAAATTAGTAAATCTAGTCAGAATGTGCTTGACGGAGACACTCAATAAGGTTAGAATCGGTAATAATCTGTCTAAAAAATTTGAGGTTCGTTCGGGTTTAAAACAGGGTGATTCCCTTTCGCCTGTCCTGTTCAATTTGGCATTAGAACATGCCATTAGGGAGGTAATGCGTACCGAGAAAGGGTTGGATCTGGGTGGGACAACATCCGTGCTGGGCTACGCGAATGATCTGGTACTGTTAAGCGAAGACCTTGAAACTATAAAACTAAATACGACAACGTTAATGAAAGCCGGTAAAGAATTAGGACTCGAAATAAACGTGGATAAAACAAAATATATGGTTAGCTGCAAAAATAGCAATACTACTGGTGATATCGATATATATGGTAATATGTTTGAACAGGTAGAGAAATTTAGGTATCTAGGTTCTACGATAACTAGAAAAAACGAAATTGAAGAAGAAATTAAGGTTAGACTGAAGGCGGGAAATGCTTGTTATTTTTCTGTGACAAAACTACTTAGTTCGCGCCTCTTGTCCCGAAACTTAAAAATTAGAATCTATAAAACAATTATCTTGCCTACAGTTCTTTATGGGTGCGAAACTTGGCCGCTTACATTAAGGGATGAGCAGCGTCTTAAGGTTTTTGAAAATAAAGTATTGCGTAGAATATTCGGACCGAAGAAGGATGAGTTAACTGGAGAGTTCAGACGGTTATACAACGCCGAATTGCGTGAACTGTATCCGAGTAATATAATTGAGATAATTTCATCGCGGCGAATCAAATGGGCTTGTAAAGTTGTTGGACTTAGTAACGAGAGAATTCCTAAAAGGCTAATATTTGCTGTGCCGAATGGTAAGCGTCCGAGGGGTAGACCGAAGCGAAGGTGGGAAGATTGCATTAAAGCCGATCTGAAGGGACTGGGTTTGGACGGCGAAAGATGGAGGGAGGTGTGCAATAAGCGATTGGTGGTGTCGGCATGGAACCTTCGGGTTCGCTAAGCCTTTTTATTATTATTATTATGTATAAGTAGAGTGCTACCAATGGGTAGTTTCTCAACATGTGTTCCATGTCTTTATATCAATGTGCGAATTTACCAGATGTATTTTTTGTATACAGTTGTAAATATCATATCAACAAATAAATAAAATAAAAATTATGTATAAGTGAAATAACAGTTAAACTAAGATAATTAAAGGAAGAAGGATCGGGAAACGTCGGGTGTTCTCGGTTTTTTTCGGTCTCCTAGTTTTTTATCTTGAGGGCAGCAGGTCTGCGAGTTTTAAGTTCCACCTGACTAACTCTTATTCCTCCTTTAGTTAACCATCAAAATCTTTCATAGTTCATATTTAACCATAACTATTCATATCTTTTTGAATAGTTTTTTTTTTTATGTTTATTGGTTTTAGGGAAGAACTCTATACAAATAGAGCCTATCTCTATGTTATAAACATTATTACCCTTATTGTATTACTTTATATTTTTTTTTTCATTTTTATACTACATTATAAATATTAGAAAAGTCTAAAGGATAACTTAAAAATCACATTTATTAAAAAGTCAAACAATTAAAACAATGCCAAGTATAAAATCTAAAATTATCATTAGAATTCATAAACTACTATAATAACAATAAATAAATTTTATTATTTGAATATTAATATCATATCGTATTCTAAAATTAAATTACCAGATTATTCATATAAACAAAGAAACAATCAAGAGAACAAGCAAGACCCAAACAAATCCGCTTAACATTTATCGTAATCCATGCCGATATCCAATCTACATTTTTACCACAACACACAGAGGACAATATTTTAGATTACCCCACTATTATTCACTATAATTAGATATATTAGAAATGAAAAAATGTAATTTTCTCATATCTTCTATAGTGGTTGCCTTGAATATTTCTATCATAAAGATTTCCCATACCCTGATAAGTTCTTAGTCTCAAATTAGTATATATTGCATATTTAAATAATAAATGATAAAGTGCCTCTTTTTTTATTGTATTACACATTTCGCACTCAAGTTGTGAATCAATTTTTAAAATTTGATTGTTGACTTAAATTTCAATCAGGTTCATCTGAATACTTTCTGTTAAACATATTTCATATTTACGCTTAGCAAAAGTATAGCGAAACTTTTTCTGGACTTAATCAATTATTGTACTACAACAATATTAGGAAGCATTGGGCTTGCCTTTTCTTAGCGAATCTATTTTGAACTATTGTCTTACTTATTTAGGATATTCTTATTATTTTATAGTAAAATGATAGAAATATTTTGAAGTAAATAACAGCAATCGTTGACAAGAAATGAGTTAAGAAGCCGGGATATTCCTTCAACGCTTCAACGGTTGCATTGTTGAATCAGACGTCACTCATTCGGCATTGACCGAGTCACCTGGCCTATCCTTCCATAACCCACTTTTACTAGTATCCGCCATTTTGTCAACAGATAATAGTTTTCGTAGATATTTTAAATTTAAAAAAAAAATCATTTGTTTTCAACTTCGTAATAAAATAAATGTTTGTATTTAAATATTTATCTATTCATTTAAGTGAATAACTTGCTTATCCACACATTTCACTTTATATTCTTCGCGAGGTATGATTTTTTAATTCGAAGTTTCTTCACAAATTCACTTATTTTTTTCTGTTTTTTGGCGTTTTCCAAACTGGTTCGCTAACGGTTTAATCCGGTAAATCTTCAAGGCTAAAATGTTCATGACTATTTTATTTTTCATGAATTCGTGGTTATTTTTAATTTAACTGTTGAATGTCAAAATCGTATAAAATCAAAATAAAATAAAGAAAGAAAAAATATATATATAAATATATAATTTTAAAAATCTAAATTTTACTTTATGATAAGGCGTTGTTATAGATTCTTTTACTTCTCTCAGAAACGATTGATTTTGAAGAACAAGATGTTATTGAAAAAAAGAATGTAGGTTTCAAAATTATGACATTAGTAA
Source organism: Nezara viridula (assembly GCA_928085145.1). Lineage (NCBI taxonomy): Eukaryota > Metazoa > Arthropoda > Insecta > Hemiptera > Pentatomidae > Nezara > Nezara viridula. The sequence goes on along the minus strand of OV725081.1, from coordinate 120,420,191 downwards.
ATGGACGGGTCGGAACAAATTATGTTTTAAATATTTTGTCGTGGAGTTTGTCTCTGGTAAATTCCTTAAGTTTCGTTTCGAGTTTCTGAGGTAAAACGTAATTAATTCCTAAGGATTCCTAAACAGGGGTTGAAACTTTTATGGAATTTTTTTAAAAATTTTCATTTTAATAGTTTCTGTGAAAATGTTTAGGAAAAAAGTTCATATCTTAATAAAGTTCCTGGTTTATGGTAAAAGTTTAAGTTGCATTTATTCAAGTTCTTAAAAAAAAAACAACCTTTTAAATAAAAAATAAACAGTAATTGGACTTAGATTAGAGTTATAATTTTTCTTAAATGTATTACACATGATTCTAATGTGTTGTTTGTTTGAGCAGATGAGCAAAATGAATATAAGTAGTTTTTTAGATCGACTTTTAGCGAAATTGACACTACTTTTATATCATTTTTTTTTAAATAAAAGTTCTGTAAATTCTTTATTTGAAAAGTATCTTGAGAAAAAGCTACTTCCAAAATAACTTAAAAACTATCGACAGTAAAATTCCATTGAGGTTTTTTTTTCCTTTTCAAGCCCTGTTCATGGTATTTAGATTTTTTAAAATTAAAATATTGCTAATTATTTTATTATATGGCAAACATATATTGAAAAGGTAAACGTAGGAGGAAAGTAATGAGGATTTTATTATATCGTGGATAATATATTTTTTATATTAATTTTGTTTTTTAATTCACAAAGTATGTAATTTATAGATTAAACTCACAATAATAATGAAGGATTCCCAATTGCCTACAAAATGAAAATAAAAATAATTAAAACTGGACCTTTTTATCAAAGATAGAGCCAATATTAGTACACATGTTTTGGTCCATTAGTTTGAATTTAAATTAATTCCTTCTCATAATATATTGCATATGATTATTTCCATTAGTTTACTGACCAATTTATCATGCGAATTATTCTCACGGGTTAACAAGTATAACTTATTTAAATTATTATATCGTAACGAATTCTTTAAAAATATTCAATCTTTGAAAGTTTTTATTTTTTAAGTTTTATCATATTAGATTTTATCAGCAAGTATGCTAGTCAAGCTTTTTAGCAGAAATCACCTTTTTTCTTCTTTAATTTAAATATATTAGATTTGAATTAGTTTTGATTCCATTATCGTCACCAAAAAAAAAAAAAAAAAAGAAAAAAAGAAAGATTTACCATTGCGTGGGATACTACTGTATTAAAAAGTTATTGATTGTTCAATATTAAAATTTTATGTATTGTGTTTTGATTCTCATTCAATTTTATTTGACGAACCACCAATATATTTTTAAAAAATAAAGTAATGATTTGTGTGTGCTCTTGCGTAAATAATTTTTGAAATGTATCTTGAACAAACTACAAAAAAACAAAATTTATAGCTCTAATTTAACTTTTTTATTCGTATTTTATCCGATAAAAGGTCGGCTGAGAGAAATGGGAGAGGTTACTTTTTATTTTCGTTTTAGAACCGGCTAGAACATGGAGGTTCTGAGATGCGTTTTATTGAGGTTTTTAAAGTTTTGAACAACTTCAAATAAAGATAAAGTGTTGAAATTTCATACTAAAAATTACTAGCGTTGAGAAAATGTCTTATTTTATTCCCATCCCCACCTTAAGAATAAATTAAATTCAGAAATAAATGAATAAATCTACAATTTCAAAACATGATAAAGATATTTATCAGTTCTGTTAATTTTAAAATTCTATTAAATTTCTTTATGTAAGCTTCAATAATCTATTAAGTCACCTTATCTTTTTACTAAATAATAATGAGAGAATAAATACGAACTTAGTGACAGTGACTCACGCTTTTTTTTATTTGTTACAAAATAAAGTTGTTTGTAACGTGGAAGTATTTAATATTTTTTTTTAAATATTTAAATACATTAATAAACTATACTAGAAAATAAATTATAAATCTTCAGTAGTTGACTAACAGTTAGGGATTAATTAAATATACGCCCACCAAAATATTTCTTTCGATATATGTATGTAGATGTGCCTAAAAACATAAAACACATTTTATGAAATATTTAAGCTTGTTTTTTCCATACACATTTCAAGCTGTTTAAATGTTTGAATATGGTTATGCGGCTTTAGGTCTTCTTTTAATTCCATTGCTCTTTCCTTATGTGGAAACGTTTAATCACAGTATTTTCTGTTCAGGTTTTAATAGGTCGTCTGCGAAAAGTTGCCCAGAACAGGTTTTGTCTTTTTTTTTTTCTTTTCGAAATATTCGTATTTAGAAGGTTACCATCCGATAACTGGCCCTGCTAATTCTTCTGGTCCCATTCCTCCTCAAACATAACATCAACATCAATCTTATCACAATTTAACCATTCATTTTTGGCATCCAAATAAATCTTTCAGTTAGTTATTGGTTTCCGGGAACTAGTAATGATTTTTGAAATTATGAATGAGTAACTGTTTGAATTGTGATTTGGTAGGTAAATTTAACTTAGGTTACACATATAATAACAATAATATATATATATATATATATATATATATATATATATATATATATATATATATATATATAATACAATAGCCATGAACGAACTTCTATTTACCTGCATTTGCAAAGCGTCCTTGCTCGTTGAGATAGCAATAACTAAACATGTTTATTTTTGCATTTATACCTCTAGAGTCACACCATTATTACTGATAATTCTAAAACGTTTGTTTAAATCTTCCTTCATAGTATTTATTTTTCTTAATTTATTTGAAACCGTATATTTCTTTTCTCTTATTTTTTTTCTATTCAATATGAGATTTTTCCCATACCAAGGGGGAGGTCGGGGGATTAATGCCAGCGTTAAAGAGTCCTCCCGGCAAGAATCTATCTCCGGCTTTTCAAGTTGTCGGCTTCAAGGCGCGTTGTTCGACACATTTATACTTTTCTGTGGATGTACTTTCTTATCGCACCTGAAGGAGAAAAATAAATTTTATTCTGGGACAGTAAGTCCCTCTAAAATAACTACAATGAACAATGTAGTAACACTTGTCCAGTATTAGAAATAATTAGGAATAAATTAAATTACAAATTTATCTAGGTCTAATATTTAAATAAAGAAACTGCACCAGTAGACATATTAAATTACAGATAAATCCAGATGTGCGAGTTCACATATTTGTACACATTAATAATGTGGATGATATATAATTATCTGTAGGATAAGATTAAATGCGACTGACAGGTCTGAAAAACGTGAACATTATTTTACAAATATTCGGAAGCTTGATTGCTGAGGAGATGGAATAATATTGTATGTTTAAATGAGGTCAAGGATGAGGATTTGCGTATGGAGGTTTGTAGGAAATTCCCAAACAAGGTAGCACGTATGGCGAAGGATTTTATAAAGGATACAGTTCTATGAGAAGGATTAAATGGTTTGAGGGCTTGGATCTCGTGTTGAACGAGCGGACAGGGGAACAAGGAGTAAACAAATCGAGAAGGTAAGAAGGCTTTTTGGTTAAAAAGTATTGCCGTTGGAAGAGGAGTGCCTGGGGATTCCATAAATAAATTTAATAAAACAATATATTAGTCGCTTTAATCTGATCTCAAGCCCAACAGACAGTCCACCGTATACAAGACAGTCATAATCGAAATGAGGAAAAATGAGTGAGGAAGGAGAAAATAATCTTCGAAGGAATAGGTCAATCATTGGATTTGATGAATAATGAAGTTATGAAGAACAGAAAAAAGAAACATCTTTGATATTTAATTACAGATATGGTATTACTGTGGTTTACTTTAATGATATGTCTCGTTTCATTTAGTCGTTATAAATAAACTATACTTTTTTTATACGTTTGAATTATTCGTTTTGCTATCACTTACAATATCCAACTACAAAAATTTAAGAAATAAATTAAAACAAATTTCCGGTTGCTTTATAACCTGGAAATGCGCCCTCAGATAAGGTAAACAATTTATTAAATTAATTTCCTGGATTAGATAATGTAACGCAATTTAACATTTACAAATTACGTTTCCTGTGAACGTGTGATTAACTGGATTACAGCTTCTCCTCGGACGCACCGCGTTTGTCACCGAATTGAGTCCTTTCAATTTGGGACACAATATAGCTGTATAAAAAGCCGAGGGAATCTGTCCCACTCAGTTCTAAATTGGTTTGTTGGCTTTGGACTGCTCGCACTTGAAACTTTGTTTGACTTACAGAGGGTTCCAACTTTTTTCCAACACTTGCAATTCGTTTCATAGCGAACCCGTCCGCTCCCTTGAAAGCAAACATTCCTTTCCAACTTTTAACTACTCTTTTCCGTGAAATATTTAAAAAGTAAAATAAAAAACTTCTCTTCAACTTTTTATATTGTATTTCATATAAAGTTTCTTTCAGGGATTGCTATCCTTCATTTCCTTTTTTTATTTTCTTTCTAAGTTCCTTCTGTACATATTTCACGTATTTATGAGTGTATATCTTAGACGATATTAGTCTTGAATTGGTCTAAATTGAGGTGGTTAATAAAATTTAGTTAAACGTGAACTGTTTTATAGATGGACAAAAATAGTTACTATGTCTCTAAAATGCAGGCAAAGAAAACAAACCCGTCAACGTTACACCAATTCAAGCATCATCAGGACAAAAAAGAACAGCTAATCGAACATCACTCCATGAAGCTTATTACCAGTATGCGTTTGTATAGTGATGGATTAGCTGTTCTGTTCTTCCCTGATGATCCCTGCATTTTGGAGACATAAGGCTGTGTGGTTTGGATTTTTTTTCAAATTATTACGTACTATATGTCCTGTCTCTTGATTAGTTTGTTACTAATATATATATATATATATATATATATATATATATATATATATATATATATATATATATGAACTTAAGATATGAATTATTATCGGATAATAGGTCATGAAATACACTTAAATGCCTTAAAACAACTTCTGTTTATTCCATTTATTCAAAAACGTTATAACTTAAGATATGAATTATAGTCGAATAATAGGTCATGAAATACACTTAGATGACTTAAAACAACTTCTGTTTATTCCATTTATTCAAAAACGTTATAACTTAAGATATGAATTATAGTCTGATTATAGGTCATGAAATACACTTAGATGACTTAAAACAACTTCTGTTTATTCCTTTTATTAAAAAACATTTACCTTTTTTGAACTGACTACTGGAGGCAACTTACACCGACTGGGCGTAGGATTGGTGACCCTACCCCGTACTTGGATAAATCGAGAATCGGGATGTGGTCTAGGAGACCACACTCGCGGTCAAAGATCTTCATGGTCTGTAGCACCAACCGAAAAAAAAAGTATATATATATATATATATATATATATATATATATATATATATATATATATTGATAGGTTATAATTGAAATATTCAAACCACTTGATTTTCTAGCCTTGATTTTTAAGTGTAGTTAAAGAATAAAATACACCATCAACGTTTCTCCATTTAGCCATCATCATGGCAGAGAAGAAACAATCCCAAGATCTCATCTCTTCATGACATCTAATTGCATCTAAATTCTGTTTTTTTTTCGTTTCTTTTTTTTTTAATAAAAAAATTTGTTAAAATGATACAAATGCGTTAGGAAGGTTAATAGGTGATTATACGATTGGATGTTTGGGAGTGATGTGTTCTGGAGTTTGTTTTTATTCCGTCGTGGTGATGCCTGAACGGGATATTTGTTTAATCCCTACCTGCATTTCAGAGACGTGAGGATGTGTGGTTGGAATATTCTAATTATAACCAAACATCGGTTTTCTGTCTTTTTACTTGTTAATATCAATATACATAATCTTAACTAGTGTTACCAAAAATCGGTGTTGGTCTTGCAAAATGCAAAGGTGGCCTAACTGTTGCAAGACCAAGACGAGTACTGGTAAAAAATATCGATTTTTTAAAATAAAAATTAAGGCAAAATAGTTATAATACTTGACAATCTTAGTTACCATATGTTAATAATTGGTATAACCAATATACTTTTGCACATAACTCCTATAATTTTTCATTAGAGCTTAGTTAGGTTTCACCTATCTAAAAAATCATAGTAATGTCTCTATAGTAATAAGCTAATAAGTAACTGCAAGACTGTTGCTAAATTCTTGTGCAAGACCAAGACTCATCTCGGTCTCGCATTTGGACAACACTAACCTTAACCGTATTAACCGAGGTTTGCGGTATCTGTTTTTGCAACAAAATATTTTAATAGATTTTTTTTAAAATAATAGGGAGAATGATTACAAAAAATATTAATTTTATCTTGAATATATTTTTCAAAGAAATTACCTCCATTTTTCTTATCCTTTAATTACATATTTATTATTAAGTATCTTTATTAATGTTTCGGATTTTTTACACTTCTTGAGTACAAAACTTCTGTTGTATATAATTACAATAATTATTAGCAGTAAATGTAATTGTACAAACATGTTGATACATTTAAATTTGTTTGCAATAAAAAGGACTTTTTGTATTGAATAATATTACATATTCATATGTCTCAATCAACATTTAAATTTAATAATTAATTTACGTATTAATTTACCTTATTACTATTTCTTCTAATACTATTCTTCTACAAAAAATTGCCACTCTCTGTGTCGTGTTTTAATGAATAAACATGAAGTTAAAACATACTTCAATAATTTATATTTAAAGTAAAAATTATAAATATATTTGGAGATCCATAAATTTTTATTAGTTAATATTATTAAAAATTATTTGTCTACATGAATTTTATGTTCTTATACTTTTCTTGAATTTTAAAACTTGTATTATTTAAAAAATAATAATAATAAATTAATTTTTTACTATATAAATTAATTGCTTATTTTTCAACTATCTGAAGAATACTTTTTCTGCTTATTGTAATTTTGTTTACAAAGTCGCCAGCTTCTCGTCAATAAATTAACAACGTGCCTTTAATTAAAGTGCATTTATAATTAGGATGGTATTTACAAAAAGCGCTTTAACTGAACACTAATTAACAATTTTAAGTGACTGTTATAAATTAGACAAAGTTTCTAGAGATAATTTTCTCGCACGGGTTATTAATGTTTCAACATGAAATGAAAGTAGACAGTTTGAAGGCAGCCTACAACCATGTAAACTTTTGAGCTCTTTCTTTTGTAACAAAAATAGCTTTATTTTTAAAATAAAGTAAATTTCAACAATTTATGATAATAATAATATTCATTCATCTCTTCTACTTTATGGATCATTTATTCTACAGCTTGAAATTAAATGTTAATTTTTATTTTTAATCGGTTCTGATTTTAATTAAATATTTATTTTAGGTTGTTTTCCTGTTCTTTTGCAACCATAAATTTTACCCAAAGAATTTCGCAATAAAAGTTTTATAGAACCTGTATTTATAAAAAAAAAATCATTTAAAGGTTTTCTGTAGTAATTTTTTGTAAAAAAGTAAATCTAGAAAATATTATCTGTATAGTACAGATAAATTCTTAGTTGCAGAAAATAAAGCTATGTAGGAAATAGGCAATTTATTTAAGATAAATTATATCTTTTTTTATGTATTTATTTGTAATATAATATTGTGTCGCATAGACAATAATAATAGTTAAGTAATATAAGACTGCATTCACATCTCATAAAATATAAAATAAACAGTAGAAAAATAACAAGTAAATAATAATTAAAAAGTTAAATTATGAGCTACTAATACAGGAACTGACAATATTATAAATATAGTAATCATAATATGTATAATAATAAACATCTATTTCCTTTTTAGGTTGTTAATATTTATTGAATGTGATACTTAACATTAAAATAAACATAGATAGATATTGAAATCGCTTAAAATAAACCATTAGGACTATTATTATAGCAACTGACTATATTATAAATATAATAATAATATACATAGTAATAACCAATTTTTTCAACAAATGTTTTTTTTTGTCAAAATTGTGGTTTTTTATGCAGTCATAATTCATGGAAATAGTTTCAAACATGTTTTCAACTTAAATGCTTTAACAGAGAAATTCTTAATTTTTTTTTTTTTTTTTTTTTTTGACCCGTTTCCAACCAAAACATTTTATACCGTTATGTATGAACACATACAAGACGTCTTTATCATGTAGAATTTAAATTTTAAATGAGTTTTTTTAAGAAAAACGAAAAGCTGTGAGATATAAAAGTATTATTTCCGGTCCTTCTGGTAATCGCAACGTAATAAGTCTTATGTTTGAGAACGTATGCTTTAACATAAGATTGTAATAAAATTGATTTGTTCGTCGTTTTATGTTTTAGCAACGATGGTGACTGTGAATGAGAGTTATTTTTAATACACATTAAGTAACTTGAAATTTATTTATAGGCTTTCGAATTCTTTTTATGTATAATTTAGAACCAATAAGGTCAGTTGAATGTCGAGAAAAGATGCGCGCGCTGATTAGATTGGAAACAACATCATGAAAAGAAAATAACCAAATTCACGTTTTTAACCAAGTTCAACGTACCCGGAATAAAATTTTAATCCTAGTTTAAATATTCTCAACGTTGGACAGTTTGGTCCTTCTAGTCGCCAAATGTTACGAATTATTCATTCACAAAAATAAGCCACACGAATCGCGTGTTAGGCCAATACGCTTTCAACATAAACAATGTTTTCGAATAACTTGTCATTTAATCAGTCAGTCCAATGAATTTAACCAGAAATATTTTTTATATTATTTTTTAATTTAAGAAATAGTTTTCAAGCTCTTAGTCTACACACAGAGTGTTTTGCTGATCATTTAACGGTTTGCGTGAAAGACTTTTAAAGTTGGATCATCGTGCTTTGCTGTTCGAGCTAAAATCATATGGAATTTATTAGGAATTACACGGGGACTCAAGTGTGAGGCCTTAATGATCGAGAGTTATAAGATGTCTTAACCTAGATTTTATTGACATTGAGTCGAACGGCGAAGATTCGAATCCGGCCTGGATGGTTTAAAATTTATTTCGTGGCAGATCCATAGAAAGGCATTCAACCCTTATCTATAGGATAACCTCAGATATCCCATAAATGGTCAAATAGATTTGAAAAGCAAATCTGACTCAAGTTTCATAAAAGATTTGTGAATATTATCTAGAAAATGATATCAAAATAGTATTTCTAGAAAATGTCTCAACTAAAATTCAATTAAAATACCTTGTCTTCTTGTATATTATTGCATTTTTCTTTTTTAAAAACTATTTCTGTCATTAAATCTTCTTTAGGCTAAATAACAAATAATAAAATTATCAACAACTATAAAATCCACAATTTACAAAACAAGCTATAAAATAAATATTTTTGAAAGTTTTTTTTACTTGAAGCCACCTCTTCCATTGGTAAATATTTATTTATGACTCGCTTGTCCGACGTTTCGGGTTAGCTACTACATAGCTTGAGGATAGATAGCAACTACCAGAATAAATAAATCCTCAAGGATGGGTCTGAAACCCGAAACTCCGGACTATGTAATCATACATAAATAAATATACATCAATGTAAAAGGTGCCTTCAATTATAAAAACCCTAACCAAAATATCTCTTCGTGATAGATTCTATATTAAAAAATAAGTGAAGAATATAGTTTTTTTTTAGAACCTTTTTATTAAAAAATAATTCATTTGGCCAAACTTGAAGGTACTATTATTATCGCTCATTAAAATATTATCGCTATTTGAGGCACATTCATCCCATACATGCTATACGACAAAAAAAAAGTTATAAGAAAAGCAAAAGAACAACTTTAAAAATTAATAAAAAAAACATTCATACTTAAATGGAATATAAAATTAATTAGGTGTTTGGTACGATGTATCACACCAGAGTGAAAAGCATTTTAAAAATTAGTTATTTAAAATAAAAAGTATTTTGTTTTTCTTAAATACACTTTTGAACACCTAGTATTACAATTTCAAATATAAAATATTTTTTCTGTAAACCATTTAAATATTTCGTGTTAGAATTGTATTTAAGAAACATAAAATACTTGGTATTCTAAGCAAAGTATTTTAAAACACTTTTTGCTCAGGTCTGTTATGTATATTATTATTACTATATTTATAATATAGTTAATTCTTACAATACTAGCTCTAGTTGCATTTCCTTTTATGTCTTAATTTGTTGAAATCATCCTTTAAATAATTCACTATGCTATTTCTTCATAAATTGTAATATGTGACATTATTTACCAAAAGTGGGGAAATCTCGGAAAATGCCAATATGACGTGTATAAGGTGTATCATATATATGTATATATATATATATATATATATATATATATATATATATATATATATATATATATTGATGGGAATATATTTTTTATTTTCGTGTGGTTTTTTTTAATCAGTGATGTACCATTGTCAAAACAGTTTTTTTTTCACACATAAAGTGTATTGAAGTTAATTTTTTACCTGAAAAATATAATTGTGAACCAGAATGCTACGCCATGGAGTGCGAGGAAGGCGTCGTTGCTCATAGCGTAGCCTACGATAGGCAGCCCTGCGTCAAGATACTGGAAAGAGAGATAAACGATTTCATTGTCTTCTATTATTCCGATGGTATGCCCACAATCTGTTATATCTATTATTTTATATTTATTATATATTTCGTTATGGTCTAAAAAATGTTTTTTTGTAAAATTAATTGATGATTTTATTATTGTTATTATTTTTTGCATGTGCAGGATTCCATCTTTAGTTCTATATTTTATATATATTACGTAGAACTCTGAGACATTTAAATATGATTTTAATGGAGTTCCTTGTTTTAATGAGTTAAAAAGTAAATTATTTTAATACATGACTTTAAGTGTTATGGTATTAAAAAAATAATAATGATTATTCAAAATTAAAAAAAATCAGTCAAACAATATTTTAGATTTTACCTTTATTACTGTTTGTGATTTAACTCTTCCTGATGAAGCGTTTTCTGATGATTAATTTTAGTATTTTATTTATTTATTTTTCAATTTCTTGATATTTTTTTTGTATTAGAAATCAGGGATGCTACAATATTTGATCTGAATTTATAGGTTTTTCCACTTCCCTTGAAGAAAATGTTTTTAGCTGAACGGCCAGAAACAGAAGTTATGTATGACGAGAAAATATTTCTAAGATGGAGTATATTTTATATTTAGTTAACGAAGGGAGTGTTGAGTATGGAGGGAGGGGGTTAAGGGTGGTATAAGCCCCTAGACTTTAAGAAGAATTTGTTGTGGGTTCGTAGGAGGTTGAAGTACTGAAATAACCACCCACTTCATTATGGGTAAGAAAATACCCTGTTAATTCGGTTTTTCACTTATATATCAAAAAATGTGCCTCGCACCAAAAAAAAAAAAAATTCTCTACATACTTACTTAAATCTACCAATTTTTCATTCATGAATGTCTAGCTCTATTGTTTTCTTATCTATTACACTTCCATATATTTGCTATTGAATATTATATTAGAACCGTAAATTTCTGGAAATTAGATTTTCGCCTCAAATTTTTTTCTAACTTATCATGTTAACTTTTCTTCAAATAAAATTTTATTTCCGTTAAAAATACATATATTTTTCTTATTAATCTTTAATAGCTGTTCCTTTTTTTTTAAATAGTGTACACATATATAAATCAGTAACTAAATATAGTATACATTATAAATAGCCTTGTGGTCAAATTTAGTTTAAATCTAAAATTAAACCGAAGCTTAGTAAGACCAGCGACCTGGGACGTATTAAAATACCTGCCATGTTTATTTTTACCTTAGCTCCAGTCACAATATGATGCCAACTTCCTCGAATTTATAATTAATTAAGCTGTATTTACCTGAGCTTGTCTTCTCATTAGCTCATTTAATTAAATTAATAATAATATAATTCAGGTATTCAGTAAGATTTTTTAAATTTTAATTTTACTGGTACAATAGCTAAGGATATGCTTGAATAGTTTTTCCTCTGCTCTCTACGTCTCTTTATATTGAATAATAATTGAAGTATGTAAAATTACGAATCAGAGAGAGCTGCAACTCAAAAATTGAGAAAAAAAAAATTTATTATACAATAAGAAGATTCAAAACAATAAACCCTTCGTTTCCTCAAATAACAGTAAACAATTTAGGAATCATCAGAATATTAAAATTTTTGAGGAGGTTTTCTTTATTTGTTACTCATAAATTAAAATTTATTATCATGGTTTGAAAGTGCAATAATTTATTTAGCTTTCCAGATTCTTGAACGACGTTGAAATAAGAGAAAATTCTGAGGATTTATGAATGATTTAGTAAACACTATGAAAAATAATCCTCACTTAAAATTAAGTCCAAAAATGTATAATTTTTTATTTCAAAACAAAATCGTATTTAAGAGTTGAACTGGACGTTAAAAACAAATTAAATTGTTGTTAATCTTGACAAAAACTTACTTGGGCCTTCTTTACTGGAAGCGTCTTTGGGTTTTTATTATAATGGGTGATAAATATTCAGGACGCAGTCTTTTTTTTTTTTAATTTTTTATTTATGACAACGTTTCAACCCAAACATGTGGGTCATCTTCAGAGCGTGGTTTGAGCACTGAGGGTGTTGAGTACTTGAACAGTGCTCAAACCACCCCCTGAAGATGACCCACATGTTTGGGTTGAAACGTTGGTATAAATAAAAATATATATATAAAAAAAAAAGACTGCGTCCTGAATATTTATCACCCATGATATGTAGAACAGTCGACTAACTTCCTTCAATAATTTATTATACATCGAAATTCGTCAAATCAATACATCAAAACAGTCTATTGATATATATGTTGACATATAAATCCATGCGTAAAAACCTAATATGAAAATATGTAAACAATTTTTTTTTTCTTGGCTTTAGGGTGCATTGACAAGAACCCTCAGGCGTGGGTATATTGTATTTTTGACCTAGTATCACCAAAAAAAAGTTTCATTGAAATCGGTGACCCCATCTCCGGAGCTTATCATTAGTAACGCGATTACTAGTGATTTTTAGAAATTTATTCAAATCATAGCTGTCATCTGCTACTCTCTACAACGTAAACTTTTTGGTCAGAAAATTCAGGGCTTCAACTAGTAGCATTCTTAGTCTTCAAGTATTAGTATTTTTTTCCGAAGAACCTGTGTCTATATCTTGATCTAACCCTGCTGACAACTGGAAGGATAGGAATTGAAATGGTAAAAAAAAAACTATCTTGATGAAACTTTTTTGCCGATACTGAGTGAAACCCCTTTTTGTCAAATTGAATTAGGGACAGAGGGCGAATGGCAACTGTTCAAGTTTCTTCCTTTTCACTTCCTCTATTACCGTTATAAATTAAAGGAAGTATACTAATTGGTCAAAAAAAAGGATCTTAAAGGTCACTAATAAATAAATGTTCTCCCAGGTTTTTTTATGTTTATTGTGTCCTTTGAATTGTAAGGTTGGAATTAAAGAACAAACAAATTTGGTTCTGTCGATGTTGTCTCGCCTTTCTAAACAATTCGCTTGTTTTATCTACTATCGAAAAAGTTTTGATGAAATTCGAACATCATGTCGCATTTGCTAAGGATTGTAAGAGTTTAGAAAAAACTAAATTTTAATATAGTTTTGTATCTCGTTGTCTACTTCTCTGTCTTTAATTTAGGGCTGTTTTTCCTTGATAACAAATTCACTATTTCTCTGTATCGAACCTTGCGCTGAGGCAATTTCGTATCCATTGAAGGTCTACCTCATTGGTTACGAAATTCCCACGGGGTTGTGATTATTGCCAGTTGAAACTGAATTACTGTTTGGAAGGACATCGAAGGGAAGAAGGAGAACATTATATATACGTATGAGGGGGCTCTTATCAAAGACGGACATCTGTCATTTTTTAAATATTTGGAGAAAAAGTCAATTTTTGTAATGTAGCTTCAATTTAAACCAAATCAAATAATTATTTGTTCATGATTCAACTTGAATATTCTTAAATAAAATCATCAGAAACAGTTTGAATTGAACCTATAAAACTAAAATTGACTTTCTGAAAATCACACATGTACGTCTTCGATGAAGCGACTCATATATTTATTGAATGCATTTTTTTCAGTTCTTTATCGAGAGATATTACAATCTGTCACATCCAAGTACACTAGTATTAGTTATAGAAGAGTAGCTCAATTGAATAAAATAAATTATATTGAGAATAGGTAGTCGGATAGAGTGGTCTACAATCACACGCATAGGAGAGGTGAGGTGGCCTGCCAGTTTTATTTTTAATCTTCGTCCTCTCCCCTGGCCCGAGAAAAACCCCTTATAATCTAAACGAGAACAGGTAGAAGAAAAAAATATACATTGAACACTTGATGGTTGACCGTTGTATATTATTGAGTAAGGAGATGGTCCTGGGTGGCGGTCATGAAAATACTTAAAATAGTGAGAAAAACTATTTTTATTTCAAGCCAACGTTTCGAACAAACTTTGCCGGTCTTCTTTAGGAATATTTATGTAACAAGAAGTTTCGGACAATCAATAGCTGCATCCCTGAAGAAGGCCAGAATATAAAGAGAAAAAAAAAGATATAAAAATATAAGAAAAAATATAAAAATATTTTTTCACTATATTCAGAAAAGGATAATTTTTTACGACCGCCACTACCAACCATTTCTTTATTAAAAAAAAAAAAAAAAAAAAAAAAAAAAAAATATATATATATATATATATATATATATATATATAAAAATATAAATGTTGGTATAATATTATTTATATTATCAACGTTTTAGCCCAAATATTGCAGGTCCTTGTCAGGGCTAGAACGAGCAAGATACCATAGGATATAGAAAATAATGAGAGGATGATATTTAGATAAAAATTATGAACACTGTAAATAGAGATTATAAAATAATTTATATACTCTCTATTTACATTGTTTCTCCCACCATGTAACTTCTACCGTATATCTTTTTGTATCTTGTTTGTTCTAGCCCTGATTGAAGACCTGCTTAGTTGAGTCAAAACGTTGGCTTAAAATAAATTTGTTTTCTCTATTTTAAGTCCTTTTGTGACCGCCACTCGTGGCCATCTCCTTCCTCAACATTAAACTATGGTCAACCATCTAGTATTCAATAGAAATAAAATGATTCCACCTTGACCCACCTTCACATCTAATTACAATATGTACATTCAGCCTAGGGAATGAGAACTGTTAATATACAAAGGCACAACAGATTTCCACAACAGATTATAAGATACATTTTCGGGATCCACAGGCGTTCACATGTTTCACTATGAAGTGGCTTTATCCTATTTCCCGACGACAATTCCTCCTTGGCGTTTTCCTTTTCCAAGTCTTCAGAACTAAAAACCCTCCCTACATCCTGGAACTCCTTTCTCTGCGCCCCTCTATCCACTCTCTCAATACTAGGTCTAAACCTATAGACTTATATATTCCCTCCCATAAAACTTCCTCCTTCAGCAAATCCTTCGTCATTCGTGCTGCTTCTTTATGGAACTCACTTCCTACCTCCATGCGTCAATCCTCATCTACAAATTCCTTCAAACAACTCCTGTTCCAACACCTACTCCACATTCAAACTTCCCCTAACTTGTAAAATTACTTGCATCTATACAATGTTTAATTTCAATCCATTTCACAATTGAAATAACAATTAACAATAAGTTAGTTAGTTGGTATTTTTATTATGTCAGACTAAGATAAATAAATTTGTAACTCTGTTATTATTCTTAGCGGACAGTAGTCCCAGAATAAAATTATTTTTTCATTTTTTTTTCATTTTCATTTCCAAGTGAAAATAGCGTTTCTGTCACACTTGCTCTTCTATTTCACTATAAACGGGAACATTACACCGAAGTTGTATTGTACATGGTGCCAGGCGCCGGTCTGATGTGCTCAGAGGTCGAAAAAAGTTGGAACTCTCCAGGCCGGCCTAGACGACAGTAATGCCTCTTAATTGTTGCGTGACTTGGCGGCCTCTCTCATCGGCTCTTATTAAGGCTACGTGACTGGCGACAATCTGAATGCTACCTCTCTCATTGTCTTCGCAATGTAGTACCATTCTATTTTTATCCTCAGTTTGTGTCGAGGGAGGACGGCCAATGAGAAAAAGCATGCGCCTTGGAAAACCCAAGGTCGAGGGATCCTGGAGTCTTTGTTTGGAATGCAATAGTGCTTCGGGGATTCCCCCGCAACAAATCAATTATTTTTTTATCGCAATTGCACTGCTTATAGCAGAAGTTGAAGATGTTATGTTGTTGAATGAGATTATTAGTGCTTACAATTTTTAATAGAAAGCGGAAATATCCAATTTTTGTTTTGACAAACAAAAGACTGAATTCATATAAAGTTTAATTATCATAAATGGAAAACGGCCTGAGACAGAAGAAAACTCATTTTCTGAATCCAAGACAGACTTACTTAAATTTATTAGAACTATCGACAAAAGGCTTGGGATGGTAGCTTAAGTTTTATGAAGTTGATTTTTCGTGTTTAATTTAGTTCTGTTTTTACTTTATTATTTTTTGTAAATTTTTGTTTGTAACTTTCTTCTAATTTTGGACTCAATTTCGCCGAAATATATATTAATTTCGTATAAAACTCAATTAATTTCATGTATTATGCCTTTAGGGCATGGATCATGAACATTAATCCAATAAATGATCTCTGTTTGGAATTACCACTTCAGCAAAAGTATAAATATATGTAATTTAAGATAATTGTTATAATCGGATATTAGGTCACGTACATTTTAATACTACAATAGCTTATGTTGGGGTTCCTCTACAGTTTTGGAATAAAATATCCATCAAATAAAATACCAATCAAATGTACAAAAAATAAACGTTTTCATACGTTCTAACAATAGTCCTAAATTTATCTTACTTGCTTTAAATTATAGAATTTACAGGTCAATTGATAACTAATTGTTTTATATATATATATATATATATATATATATATATATATTATAAGAAAAAATGAAGACATTTTGGGCTAAAAGAAAAGGCAAGAAATAATGATATATCGCGAGGGGGGGGAGGGATTTTATATATATATATATATATATATATATATCTTTTTTTTCGGACTATATATCTTGTTTGCATTTTTTTTTTCTTATGTATGATTGAAATACGAAGGAAGATGTACTCATCTACTTTGCTAACTTCTTTTAGCTTTATCCAATTCAGGAAATTCAATTTTCTTGCATTAAAAATGAGTCGAAGCGTTTATGTGTAAAGGGAATCAGTAATATTCACCATTTTATTTTTCATTCCTTAATCATCTGTGGAATCCAATACTCGCTCTCCCCTCTAAACGTTTTAAAGTAACTATTTTATAATTCATTCGGTATTTATTTATTTGGTATTTTGTTGCCTCTACCCTGTAGGGTCATTGGCAACGCCTTTACATTACACTCTGTTGCAGAATTTTATCACTTTCGTTAACGATTTCGTCAGGGTCAGTTATAATGTCTTGTCCAGTCTTTATACTAGGCAATTTCTTGGTTTTGGAGATCCCCTTAATGCTTTTCACTTTATTCCAGAGCTCCTTCATTGAAATGCTTTGATTTAATGAAGATACGAAGTCTTCCCATGACGATCTTTTGCTTTTCGGTATATATCGTAATCTTTGTATCTCACTGTTTGAGTTTCTTGTAAGTGTGTTTCTTGGAGATAAACTAGTACAGGGTTCTCTTCGCTTATTGTCGTTTTTAGGTGCTCTAAATGTCGGAAAAATCTGTTACAATTCCATTGAATGATTGTTTTCATTTTGATTGGCAAAGTGTTTCTGTCATTCGGTATTTAATAATATAAACATATGAATACTTTATGATAATGTTTTTCTGTATATATATACATATATATTTTTTTTAACTTAATGAAAAAGTCAAATTAGTATAAATGTTAATTTTGTTAAATCGTTTTTGGTGAACCCATTGCTCTTATAGTAACTCTTGATTTTATTTCAATTAATGTATATCAATAAACCAATACTAGAAAATCTTTTACTATACATAGCCAATGTATAGTACAAGAGAGTGCAGAAAAGTATATATCATCAATAAAGAGCATCAGTTTAGATGTTAACCAATAAATAACAGATGGTGCAAAGTCTGAATTGGTACAATTAGATATCGTGATTGGGTGTCGTCATTGAGCCAGTTATTGTTTAGTCCTTGAGTTAAGTAGTTAAATATGAAGCTGTCAATGTCCGTTCTAGCGCTGCGATGTCACATCTCCACGTCTCATCCTTTATAATTTTATCTGCTTCCTTCCTATAACTAATGTGTGGTGGTTAAATGTAGAGCATTTAAAACATTTTTTAATGATAATATTTTAATAATTCTATTACGATAAGTTTACAGAAAAAATTAGTATAAATTTGTTGATTATATTATCTAAAATCTACAGGACATGTTTACAGACATCTCTTTCCTGGGTTTAGAATGAGATCTTTCATCCAGCTCTTTTTTATTCTCTTCGTATTTATTGCCATGGAACCTGTGCTAGTATTTTTGATTCTTTTGTTGATATGAGTTGTTATCAAATCTTTCCTAAAAAATGCTTGTGTTTTACTATAATAAATTTATTATTTTGTTTGTTATGTAGAAGGCTGATCCTATTATGAATCTGATCCTTTATTATGTTCATTTTAAAAATAAAAATTTTAAGTGTATATCTGACAAATATTTCAATTTGTCTCAAGTTTTCGTATATACTTATTTTAATTTTTTTTTTTTGCCCAAACCGGCTAGCGAGGACCATGCGAATATTATTTACGATTTCCTCTTCACAACCTTAGCCTTCCTCTTACTCCAATACTCTCTCATTCTCCTGGACCGTTCCTCTGGCTCTTCCTTAGTCCATTTTCTCCCTCGTCTCTCCCTCCCACCTACAAGAACCCCAACACCTTTCAGTTTTTGCCTAAAAAGCTCTCTATCCAAGCAATCTTTATCCGTGATTTTTGGCCTGTCTAGCTCCTTTTTTATTTGTTTTACATATAAAATTGTTCAGTCTTTCACTATTCATCCTGACCATGTGCCCGTAGAACCTCAGTCTTCTGGTCCTGACGACTGTTTCCAAATCTTCCAAATTTCTGTACATTTCTTTATTGGATTTTAGCCTGTATCCCTCTGCGTTACCTTGGGTCCGTGAATCCTTCTCAGAATCTTCCTCTCAATCTTCTTTTCTCTAGGCTCGGAAGAATGTTTATAGAATACAATGTTTCCGTGCCATATAATATTACAGGTCTTGCGAAGTTTTTATTACTTAAAGATTATGAAAGTATATCACTACTTTTTAAAAGTATAGCTTCAATTTCAATTTTGTGTGTGTGTGTGTCTTTTACACATTAATCTGCACCTTGATGATCAGCGAACCAGCTGAATAAGTTTCACTATTACATAAGAGTTTTTATAACTTGTATATAGCTTTTAAATTTTAAATACCCAATAAGTGAAGATCTATAAGGTAATACACAATGGTTTGCTATACTTAAATATCGACTGCTTCTGTCTTTCTTTCTTTTTCTTTTTTTTTTTTTTTTTAAAGCTCTTCCTCAGGATTTGAAAGCCAATCCCGATTTCTCTCTGATACTCCTTTTGTGATAGTACAACACAAAGCTCAGCAGATTCGCTCCCTTCTTCCTCATTTTTTTTTTCTCTGAAGCTTTTGTTATTTTCGCTTCAAATAATTACTATTTTTAATTCCAGCGTTTGAAACTATTTTTAATAGTAAATTTTCTTTGTCTCATTTAAATTTGGAATTTTAAATCCTAAAATACGTAACACATCTCCAAATAATTCTAAACCTGACCAAGAGAGAAGATATGGTTCTTACATGTTCCAGAATTGTTCACAGCTGATTCATGATATCTAATGGGAAAACAAAGTTGTCCCTCCCTTGGTTATAATTTAACTGTAGTTCACTTATTGTATATATAACTCATGAGCCAGAAGTTTATTCAAGTGCCAACAGAATTTCCACGGATCTTGAATATTTTCTAAAAATCACATAGATATATAGCATGATATAGTGAACGACTATAGTATCAAGAAGTCTAGTAGTTTACTTAATGGTCGGCACTTAAATAAATAAATACATAAGTTTATATTTAAAGGAAATTTTATTCATTAGATTGAAAAAAAGCTTATAAATGTTTTATAAAGGCGATAGAAGTCTTTATACCTTGTTTGTTGTGAAATACCTTATTAGTAAGCCAGTTCTGTTAATATAAAATATATCATCATTTTCATTTGGTGATGAAGTTACTTTAAATGCAAGTGTGAGGTCTGAAAACCAGTTGTGAGGACATGGGAATCAGGACGTACATGATAAAAGGTAGCGGTTTGAATAGGCTTCGTTGGTTTACTATGTATAAAAAGGATCAAAGATTTTTATTTCTTAATAATATGGACTCGCCAGATTTTAAAACGTTATTTCTTTTATTTATTTCCTATAAAAATTGCTAACTTTCTGCATTCAAAAAAGTAAAATAAAGTCGTAATTGGTAGACCGCATGATGATCTAACCGTATTTTTATCATAAAACAAGGACACTATAGTATAAGAGGTCTTTTTTATTTTTCATTACATATTATTAATTATATTTATTTCTTCATAGATATGGACGAACATTTTCATAATGACAATAACATCTTGCAAGATGGAAACGATAATTAGATTAGGATTATACGAGATAGCCAAAAAGGCCCACATACGTGAAAATCAATATTTTTCGGCAAAAACTTTTTAAACCATAAAAAATGCTACTTGGTACGTTAGCGACATTATGCTTGACATAAACATCGAAATATTAACAGATTTTAACCAAATATGTACACATGACGAAATATTTCATGATAATTTCCTAAGAAGCTGAATAAAGAATTTTGATACCCTAAATCAAGATTGAAAATTTATGCCATATTATTCAATTCCTGGATTGGTATGTTGATATTGCTGATGTGTCGAAGTAAAGAAATAAAGTTAAAAAAAAAAATATTAAGAAAAATAAAATACATTAATACATAACATTGAGAATAATGATTTGTGTTATTCATTTAAATTTATTTATATAACGGTGGCATGTTTTGGTTATTTAAAAGCTTTGATAGCAGATGTGTTTCATTGTATTATATTAATTAATGTTTAATTTTATTATTATTAATCAATAGAGTGTTGATGAATAATCAATTAACAAATTAAATTAATATTAATTCCTGACAGCAGACTCACTGTCAATATTTCTGATAGTTGTTGGTGTAGAAATGGAGTTTTAAAAAAATTATCAATTAACTGAATATTAACTTTATTTTATTATTTGATTGTTTTAATGGTTTTTTTTATTGTCAAATCAATTGGCTATTAGTTAATTATATACGCTGTCTATTGAAAATTTCCACATCATAAAAATACTAATAATTATTCACAATAAATTATATTAAAAAAAATTAATTCGTACATTAAGAATAAATCGTATAATCCTTATAGGAAATAGTTAGGATAATTATGACTATGAGAACAAAGTGGTTTACCCCTTCAAAGTGGAATCCGGTAACCCGTGATTGCATTACTGCTCTGCGGGTTAGTATGCCCCGCTCAAGTAGGTAATATGCCTCGGTGGCTTAGCTCATCATTTCTCTCTTAGCGTTCATGGACTGATTTAATTATGATAATTTTAATGTTATTGTTTTTGTTTTTTTATTTTAAAAATTTGTATTTTAAATGATTGAGTAAATTAGGGAATAAACCAAAATCCTTTTCAATTAAAATATTTATAAATCATAGTTTGTTTCTTATTTTTTTTGCCATACTTTACTTTATCTTTAGTGTTCTCAAATTATTTTATGTTTAATCATCTTTTATACATAGGTACGTAATGTTTTTTTTCTCTTAAAGCTTAAACCGCACTTGTCATGAATTTGATAATCAGCAATAGTGTTGCCCAAAATCGTTCCTGGTCTTGCACTTTGATAGACCAAGACCAGAACTGTTAAAAAAAATCAACTTTTTGAATAAAAATTAAAGAAAATAGTTATTAATAGTCGACAATTTTAGTTATTATACGTTAATTTAATAATTGTCATAACCAATATACTTTTGCATTTAACTCCTCTAATTTTTCATTCGGGCTTAGTTAGGTTTTTTCTATAGAAAAAATTATAGTAGTATCTCCATAGTAATAAGCTACTATGTAACTGCATGACTTTCGCTAGACTCTTGCGCAAGACCAAGACCATGACCAAGACGAGTCTTGTTCTCTCATTTGGGCAACACTAATCAGCAGATGTTTTGTTTAATACGTAAATGACACTTTAGTCATGGTGAAGGATAGTACACATCAGCACCTCTTCCTATTGTTTGTTTACTTCTTTAAATCAATATAGGAGATCTCTCTTCCAGCTCTTTTTCAGTCTTCTCCTGATGGGCATGGTAGCCATGGCCATGTCGTTTATAAGTAAGTCCATGTTCTGTTCTGTAGTTAAATATGAAATCAGAAGTAAAGAGTATATATTTGTTGGTTAATAGTTGACACATGTACCAGGGAGATCCTGTTATTACTATTCAAATTTTCGATTGGAAAGTTTGTAGTTTTTTATAAATCTGTCTTTGTTTGCTTAGATGTAAATCTGTGTGGCGACCATATGGGTTTGAATAGGTATGTGTATGTATTTATTGTCTTGATTTTCGATTTTAATTTGGAAAAAAAGAGATTATAGTATTTTAAGTAACTTATTTGAAGTATTTCTTTTATTTTGACTTGAGTGTCCCTGGTCATCCTTCTGCCGAATCAAATTTATTTTAAAAGATGGCAATAGACAATTATATTTTGTTAAGTAGTACTCAAGTTTTGTTTTAATTTTTATGTATTTTTATTACATCACTTCGTACACTGCTATCACATTTGGAAGTAGCAATCGGAAAGTCCGATGGATAAAATGCTAGGCTTGATGAAAGACGGTACCCAGCAGCATCTCCTCTTAGATTTGAGTCACTCTAATTCAGAAGAGGGAATCGCTCATCCAGCTCCCTTTTAGTCGCAATATAAAATTTACAGCCACAGTCAATTATTTTCTACGTGAATTTACCATGAAAACGGAAATAATCGTAGGTTAGTGTTTGTTGTAAATCAGTACCAAGGAGCATATGCTATTAGTCTTGAGATTTTAGATTTAATTATTTGGAATAAACATATATTTCGAATTTTAGTGATTTTTTTTTTTGTTTCTTTTTTAATGCTCCATCTTTATATAAGATCAGTTTCATTTGATGCAACAAATAAATAAATAAAAAGTATAACGAAATAAAATCTGCACCTGCTTACTTTTGTCAGGAGACAATAGCTTTCACAAGTAGCCTTGTACTTTATGTATATTTTTACTTCAATTGATTGGAAATTGAAGAGGTTTTTCATTGTTCTCATAACAATATCTGCACTCATGATACCGTTATCTGTCATTTTGTTTACACAAATGAATCTGATTTTTATTTATTTATTTATTTTTAATGATATTAGTACTCTTTACATACTGATATATAGTCTATATCTTCTGTTCATTTTTGTAAAGAATGAATATAAATTTATTTTAATAAAAGTGTATTTAACAAATTTTATAGTGACAGTTAAAGACAATATTTGCTTTAGCCATCTATTTCTTATAAGAAACTGTTTCCAATTTCATCATTCAAATTCTGAGCATGAACTTTGGCTGTGTAATGGTGTGTGAATACTGGTGATAAAATATTTTTCAATGAATTTCGTTTTGAGATCCCAACCCAGCTTCTTTTCTTGCATATTTTCTGAATATATGTATATATTTATATAATAACTATGTATCCTCCATATAATGTACACGAATCTTTATCATACTATAGATTATTTATGACTCATTGTTTCCCAGCTGAGAAAATTACCCTCGCGGCCATCTTTTTAGCCCTTAGGTGATGGTAATAAATAAACCATAAAACCTTTATTCATAAAATATAAAATATCTCCTACATACTCTCGTATTTATTTTTCGAATATGTTCATCCATTGCTAACTTAATACAAATTCTATACTATACTAACACTAGCGTGATGTTACGACACTAACAATAGTTTGATGATTAAACCAGCTGTCAGGTGGCTTAAAAAAAGTAAACGTTTCGTGACCAAATTTTTTTAGAACTCGCTTAAAGGACAATAGATAACATCGATTGTCATCACTTTCTTTTTAATTGTTTTAACTTTTGAACATAAACAATTGTGATCTTTAAGGATAGAATAAGACAACTACGACTTAATATATTATTTTTAATTAAACTTTGTTTGGAACAAAGGACTCAGTAACCGTAGGGACAGAGATTCCTGAAGAAAAATAAGAATTAATTATATGTCTTTTCTACCTTTCTAAATATTAAAAGTTAAAATCTTCCACGTCCCACCCCGTACTTTCATTGGAATTAATTTCTATAAAAATAAAAAACCTTAAGAATACTAATTTAGCTATAAATACAACCTTATGACAATTAACACAAAGTATAACAGTTCTGTGAACTAAACAATTTTTTGTCGTCAATTTGAAAACAAAATTTAATTTAATTTTGTTTTATTTCCTATCAGTAATAAACATTATTAATAATAGTTAGGATTATTAAGTATAACTATTAAAAGTCATTAGTTTTTGTCACTCTACCACTTACTTTTTATCAAATATTTAGGTTTCCAACATTTTAGTTTTTCCATATTTGTACTCTTATTTACAAAAATATTTTTCCAAACTGTGAAAATATTTCTTCTTAAATTAATCATCAAATTCTTTCATAGTTCTTATTTATCTAATATGCATTACCATTGAAAAACAAAAGTTCAATTATTTCTAATAATCCAAATTATAAGAAAAAAAAATTGAATTTTTGAAAGTGAACTGATATTAAAGACCATTTAATTTGATATCAACATACCTAGTTCATACAAAATCTTTAGCAGCTGTGTTCGAGAAAATTTAAAATGTGTTTATAAATTGGCACTTCCGGTTAGCCATTTTTAGTGAAAAAGTTGCAGTAAAATTCCAGGCTTATGTAAATTACAAAATATTAATTGTTATATAATTAGGCCATTTTTCACCAACATTTTATTTATTACCTATTTTATTACTACGTTTCGACCATCACTAGGGCCATTTTCAAGTCTTATTGAGTCCTCAATTTGATATTCATTATTAATTTGTTCAGAGAAAAGTTAAATTGTACTGCTATTTAAGAGTTTCCCGTACGTCATTTCTGGAGTGACTTTTATGTAACAAATAAAACCTCAAGACACCAGAAGAGATACATAATTTTAATTTCGAATTAGGTTTCGTTTTTTTATGTACACACAGGCCATTTCGTAAAACTTGGTTATTTCTACTTAAAGAACCTTAAAATATATCTTTCGATTTAAAATCTAATTCGATTTTTTTCACGGTCCCATTGCTTTTCCTTATTATCTATATACATAAGAACTTTTGATTTTTTTTCTTTAAAGTTAATTTTGAGTGTGTATAATAATATATAAACCGAAAAGCGATTAATTTGGGAGCAGTTGGAGATAGGAGGGCCTTGACCCCGACAAAATGGGATATTGAGGAAGTGTAGCGGTGAGGGATCCCCGTTGCTGCTACTCACTTGGGAACTGTTTCAACAAGAGCATTTGCATAATACCCGGGGAGTATTGTTCTTGCTCGGGGAATACTCAACTCAACAGCGCCAATAATCACCTTGTACTTCGGGTCTTTGCCTTCCCGCCAGGATAAGATCTCCCCACCATCTTTCTGAAACCAGGAAAGCAAAGTAAAGTCTATGTACATATACATATGAAAGAATAATAAATATAGATATCTATACGTTCAAAAAATTACAATCAATCAATAATTTAAATTAGGTCAATTGAAAAAAATTAATTTACATTACCATCATCAGGCCCATTTGGACATACGCTATTGAGCTTTGGGGCTCTACAAAAACATCAAATTCTTCCCGTATCCAATCCTTACAATCCAAAATCCTGCGTAAAATCCTAAACGCTCCTTGTTATGTAACAAATAAAATTATCCATAAAGACCTCAACATTCCTCTTGTGGAAAACTTGGCCCGAACTAGATATACCTCTTTTCATTCCAAACTCTTTGGTCACCCCAATCCTCTAGTTTGTAATCTTTCATCCAACACAATCCCTGACAAGTCTCCGAGGAAGAGAAGATGGCCAAGGGACCTCCTAAATTAATTTATCTTTGAAGTGTTACCAATGGGTATCTTATTCACAAGTACCTTAATGTTATATATTCTTATAGCAAATTTACTGGTTGTATATACGTTTACAGTTGTAAATTTCAATAAAATAATTTTTTTTAAAAATTAGGTCAATTGTGTCTCTAAGTGATGTAAATACACACATTGTTTTTATATTAACATATTACACAAAATTTGGGTGTCGGGTATAGTCTGAATAGGAAGAAAATTCGAAAAAAAAAATATAAGGAGGCTATTATTATTGTATATAAATATGTATATATATAATATATTGTTTTATTGCAAAAAAATCACTAACTGCATTTTTATTTACGTTAACTTCCAAATATGTTCGTGTAAATTTTCGATTTTATTTATATATCAAATATAGTTACAACTAGTACACAATTTCCTGCTGTCAAACGGGTAAAATTTTCCAACGTTCTTAATTATTTAATGTTATTAATTGGCTCTTAATGACTTTTTGTAATATTGATATAATTCGTTACGAAAATTTCTCATTTATTGTAGAATCGACTTCAATAATGATGTTATAAACAACCTGATAATAGTTAGAGCTTTATGTAATACTTTCCGTGCCTTACATAATTTCCAAAGGATAGGAAGGAAACTGGAGGAAAATTTTTCGCACTTTTTTGTTCAATAAAGTTAATATAAATACCTTATATAATACAGGGTAGAGATAGAAAAAAAAATCTTTTTCTTTTTTTTAAATTATTGACTTTTATTTATTACGAAAAGGGAACTTTTTTAAAAGTTATTGATCCGAAAAATATTTCAGTATCATCTAACAGATTTTTTAGTCGTTAGTTTAATCAGGGTAGTTCAGAGGGTAACGCACCTACTTCCTATACTCAAGGTTGATTATAATTTGAATGATGGAAGGTTATTATTTATTCTGTTACTTCAGCCATGGGTCGACCGTGGGGTAGAGAGACTCTCCATAGGCACTTCCAGCCTCTATAACAAGAGTACTCTTAATTTAATAATTAATTAACTGGAAATTCATTGGATTTGAGCGCGATCTCGGTCCGTTACCTCCCTTCTCAACATTTGTCCTTACAAACAGTACTTCCTTGGAATGTTATGAACTCAAGACGCTTAATGGATTGTAGCACTACAGGGTTTTTTTTTCAGTCGTGAATGCTATAAAAAATCGATTCAATAATAATCATTGTTTTTAGTCACTTCTATGGACTAACAAATAAAAATTTAGTCATTATTCACGAACAATCATTCTTCTGGATTGGGACAATAATATGAACAAGTAATAGTTTACTTTCATTAAACATGATTGTTATATAACACAACACGATTCCATACATTACATTAAATACGAGATTTATGTTTAGTTGTTTTTTTTTTTTCAAGTTAAAAGGTTGGTAAGAGAGGCTTATGCCTTTTTATTATTGGAGTGCGGAACGAGCGGTGTTATTAAGGTAAATGGTTTTCAAAAAAAAAAGTCAAAATAATTTGAATTGTGAGTAGAAAAAATGAAAAGAAGGGAAAAAACGAGGGCAAGCCCTTTCATATTCAAATCCGCCATACACGGTCCACAATCGTTCGCCATTGTTGCCTTCACAGTTATTCCCGACCAGCTATTTAAGAGGAAAATAAAAGGGCCCGTTATTTCCAGTGGAAATTATGAAACAAACGGAGGAAGTATGGCTACGGAATGCTTAAACGCAACCACCATAATTGCTCTTTGTCATCTTTTCTATTTTGTTTTCAGCTTTATGTGGATTGTCAGATGATTTTTTTTTTTTTATGGTAAATAAAAATCGAACATCATGTTGTCCGTGGTACAGACCCCTTTTTATCAAATTATTAACATCCGCCTGATACTTCGTAAATAGCTTCATCTCATCGTATCCTGCAAATATTTTATTTACGAAAATTCTCGGGATTTGGGCGTTTTCAATCTGGAGTTCGTTAAGCTTTGTTTATTTAATTAGGTACTCTTAAATCGTAATTATCCATTTGCTATCTACTTGAATCGTAAGATGGTTTGTGCACAAAGTGGAGAAAAAAGGTGGCATACAAAAATATTGGGCCGTTTGGCGTGACCTGCACTCCCAAAGTACCAAGGTTTTTGAACGGCCCAATATTTTTGTATGCCATTTTTTCTTAATTTTGTGATCAAATTATCTTACTATTCAAGTGAAAAGCAAATATACATTTTAGTTTTTAGTACCTAATTAAGTAGACAAAGTTTGCAGACCTCCAGACCTATGCACGAACTTTCAGGAGGATTTTAATAATTTCATAAAAAAGGGTCTGTACTACGGGTTAATGATACGAACGGATGCATCATGTTCATCTGGAGTAGCTGGCAATTTTATTTTTTTTTATTTTGATTAGATTTTTTTTTTGATGTTGGTTAGCGTGAGAGGACTACCCAGCGACGTCTCTTCCTATCTTGATTTTTTTTTTTAGTTAGTGGAAGAGATCCCTCATCCATCTTCTATTTAACTTCCTTTAAAATATAGTTTATTTTTCTAATAAATAATATTTAATGTTTTGGTAAATATTCTTTATTCGATCTATGAACAAATAGTTAAGAGAAAAATTTGAACTTTAGCGCGATTACGTAGTCAAATAAATGAAATCGAAGCCAGTTTCTTATGAAGGTCATTTGGTAATGAATAGTATTTGTTTTAAAATAGAAACAATTAAATTATCAAATGATAAAGTAAGGTAAGGTTAAACAGGTTTCTAAAGGCATCCGTTGATAGTATTTGCCATGACCCTTCTGACAGTAATACGAAAGAATAAACATGTTTTTATAGATCGATTAGATCATTTGGAGAATATTCGTTGTTTTTACCTGTTCGTCCTGATCTTTATTTCTATTATCTTCTTGTCAAGATATAAAAAGATGATTGTTAATTCATTTAGATTTTCATGGTCGTGAGCTATTTTGTTCAATCGATCAATTGGTTGCTTCTTATTCTTTAGTTTGTAGACGTAAAGAACTGAAATAATACGTTGAATCAATGAATGTTGTGATAATGGGGAGAGCATTCAACAGAATATTAAATATGATCTACTAGTAAAATAAATTATATTTTAAAGGAAGTTAAATCAGCAACTGCTCCATAAAAAAAAAAAAGTGATACTTAACGATAATTAATACAAAAATTAAGATCTGGCTTTTTCTGTTTTGTATGTAGGTATTATATACATTAGACACACTTTTTTTTTTTTTAATCTGTTTATTGAATAATAATACAATCAGCCACTGCTGGAGGGCTATAAGCATTAGGGCTAGAAGTTCTCATTCATACAATATATACAAATAATAAAGAAATAAATATAAATATAAGAAGTAAATAAATAATAATACTGATGAAGAAGGTAAATAAAAATAAAAATAAACAAATAAAATATAATAAAAACTTCTAAACACAATCATAACTATATACAACATATACATTCGCCCAAGAATCTCCGAGCCAGGCTTTTCCCCCCACACGCGGAAGGCAAAGCAAGACTCCGGAAGATCCCATTGCCACTTTTCCAGCCGCATCACTAGTATTGGAAGCCAGTAGAGACTGAAAGAGGGCACTAGAGCCACAGACACTCAGGACATGAGTGGAGAAGCTGGCCATTGCCAGGACTTCAAAGGCATATTTACAAAAGATCTCGAGGCCACTGCCGTTTCAACCTTCGAAGGGGATGGTATGGATGCTCGGAGCTGGATAGGGATTGCGCTAGAGGATTGGGATGATGAATGAGGTTCTGGTGAAAGTTGGAGAATCTGGTTGGGATGATGTCATGGACATATGGGATGTTAAGGTCATGGTGTAGGGTCTTGTTCGTGACATAATATGGAGCATTGACTATTGTTCGAAGGACTTTGGATTGGAAGCATTGGATGCGTTTGATAAGACACACTTGAATCCTCCGTTTGATGTTTTAATTGAAGGTTAAGTCTTAAGCAAACATTTAATTTTTATTTTCGATTGCTATACATTCAAATTCAATAAAACTGAAAAAAAAAATAATTCAGTTCATTTAGCTGTTTTGTATCCGTATAGGTTTTATGTTTCACACAATTTATACTTATAGAACATATTTAAACGTTCTGGAAGCGCGGTAGATCAGTGAGCAACGTAACCGATTTCCTATGCCGAAGGTTTCGGGTTCGAGTTCTGATCTGGCGGATAATTACTTATCTTGTTATATTAACCGTGTATTAATTATATACACGTTATTATATTATATATTTGTTATATTAACCGTGTATTAATTAAACAATTGATTAAAGGAAAAATCCTGGTGGTTGATCGAAATCACGATCTCCTTGCACAACCATTGGCCTTGAAACTTTATTTCCTTACTGAGATACTGAACCTAAGACCATTAATGGCTTGTAGTAGTACAGATTTTTTTTTATCAAACTTAAATATATATATATATATATATATATATATATATATATTACTTTTAATTACTTTCAATGGTTCTCTGTCCGTTGCAGACTTTAATTTAGTGTGATGACAGAATACAGTTATTTTCGGACCTGTCAGTGATGTCCTTGGTGCCAATCTCGTTCATTTACCTGACCCTTGGCTTAATTGCCCAGTGTTCTCACCGTATTCTGGTGAATCATGGATTTTTTCCCTGTAATTCCTACAGTGTACTTTGTATACTCGGAAATATCGGAGATATATATATATATATATATGTATACAGGTACCTAATCTCACATATTAGGTACGTTCGATGTTAAATTAAGGGTTGAATTTTGGATATTCCATAAATGACATATTGGTTCTTTATTTTACATATCCATCAATGCTTAGCGAAAAAAAATTACTCTTCTATATTTATCTAAATGACCAAGAAGTCATATATATTTTTCTCTTAAAATTCATTAGATTTTTTTTTTAACTTCAGTGATTCAATACGCTTTAAGAGTCATTCAGTGACGTTTTTCCGCATCTGTTTTGCATATGTACTTGAAATGGCGGGAGGGGAACTGCAGGCAAGGCAAGCTGGTTAAGAAAAAATATATGAGAATTTCCCAGAATCGCGTAATGTATTTTTTATGACGCAATGGTAAACAACAATCCCACGTCGCTTTCTTTCAGTATTTTTCTCAGCGTTTAAAATTATTAATACGCGAAAACTTGTATGGAAGAACTATAAGTAATTTGTTATCTAAAATGTTATAAAAGTATACGTGTATTAAACTATTATTTATTATGTTATCTTCTTATTTTTCTTTTTTTATTAGGAAGCTTACGTTTATAATTTTTTTTTTATAATCAACATCTGATACAGTTGATTAGTGTATCAGTGAATATGTGTAACACCAAATAATTTTTAAAAAATGTGACAAATAATTAATTTTTGACAAATGGTGCAACATCAAAACAATTAATGTAAAAATAAAAATATTGCTCTGATGATGGAAAAATTGTCCCGAAACGGAAGAGACAACAAGCATAGATAAAAAAATATAAAGAAAATTGAAAGTTTTATTGCCTAAAATATAAAAAAAGTATTTATTATGTATTTTAACATGATTAAATGCCAAATTAATAATCTTAATTTGAATAATTATTTTGTTGCGTTTTTAATAGGAAAAATCTCCTCTACTGTTTGTCCAAGGAGGTAAAGGGTTTGCGATCGATTTGAACAGCTTAGGCAGTGTGTACATGTTGGTTAGTGGCGGGTAGTTGGCAATGCGAGTTGGTAATTTATACGTCGAGAAGTCAAAGAAGTCTGTAGTTATTTTTAAGCTACCTAAAAACTTTAACAAAATAAAGTGTCTGGGTAGTTCTAAAGGCTATTCAAATTATAATAATAATAACAAAATTATCTAACCCACCAGGAGTAATAAAACAACTCTTCTTTGCTCGTATAAATAACTACGAAGAGTTCACAGGTTGGATGGATGTTCTACCTACGGAGACCATCCGCTACTCTCTACCCTCCATTTATTTAGTCATATCCTCCGAGCTCTTTGTAATAATCAAGGAAAATGACAGAAACCATATTTTAATTCTTAGTGATTCCTATTCAGTCCTCAAGCTAATAGAAAACTTTAAATTATGTAACAACGCTATTGTCTTCCAAATCACACAAATCATTCAAATAACAAAGAAAGCTAAAAAATGTCTGTGGATCCCCAGTCATATAGGAATACCAGGCAATGAACTGGCTGATAGAGCCGCAAAAGAAGCATCCACCATACTTCCAGCTCCAGACAATAATATAACGCTATACGATTTCAGTAACTTAGTTTTAAACCACTGTTGAGAGGCCTGGCGATATTTTTGGACAATGGTTCCTATAATGGGAGCAGACCATTATCACACGCCTCAGAACAGGGCACACCAGGCTCACGCATGGGTACCTACTCGACGGTAGTTCGCCACCAAGATGTCGCAGCTGCAATACAGCTTTAACAACGGTACACATCTTGTAAAATTGTCCGAGCTTGGATCCAACAAGGACCTCCTATCGGCTGCTGGGATATCGACAAGCCCTACAACCTGGAAATCAGAAGGACTTACTTAAATTTCTGAAAAAAAACACACAATTACTACAGACATATTTAAACAATACCATCTTACTACACGAACTCACAACGTAAATCAGAAATAACCTATGCAGTTCTAACAACACGTTCTTTAAGCAAACATCCTAACAACATACAAATCTAAAAGAAATACAACACGATCCCTACAGACATTTTGAAATGTAATTCAATAATCAATATGGCGCCTCTAACCTATATAGTTGCACACGTCACCTAATATAAAATCAAATTAATAAATTTAATTAATTATTAATCTTAATTTAAAATGTACTTTTATTTTATTAATCTTTTTTTAAAAAAATAATGATAACAAATAATAGTTAAATATATTTATAAAATATCAGAAAAAGAACTAAATCCGAACTATGATTTAATTATTTCTTAACTGTCATTTTATGCCAGATAGATGCCACTCATTGTTCATTTTTATTATTCTGAGGGGGATAAATGTACCGTACTAAAATTTACTTTTCTTCTAAAACATAGTTTATCTTATCCAAAACTCATTAGAATTAGAATTACTAATTCCTGAAATTGATGCGTTATAAAAAACTAAATTTTCACGTTATATATTAGTATAGATTCGGGGAGTATGTAAGAAGTTCTATGAAAAGCACGAGTCTATGAGCTCTAGTTTTTAAATGTCTGTGATGGTCTTGATGTTTTGTGCTGTGAAACGTACCAGTCTTCCAAGTAACTCTTCTCGAAATCTAAAAGGAATAAAATTCTAGAAGAAATTAAATCAAGGTTGAGAGCGATAACTGCTTATTAGTTCTCAATCTCGAAATTGCTCAGTTCGCGACTGCTGTCTAGGAACCTTGAATTATAAATTAGAAAGAATCACGATAGATACATTGAGGTACGTTTACACATTTTACAAACTATAGGAAATACAAATATCTAAATAAGTTTCTTCTGTTCATTATTCCTAAAATGTGTGTATTGAGGTTTTATTTGTTATATAAATTAGGCCATTATTCACCAACATTTTATTTATTATCTATTTTATTACGACGTTTCGACCATCACTAAGGCCATTTTCAAGTCTTATTGAGTCCTCCATTAGATATTCATTATTAATGCCGTATTAATTTGTTCAGAGAAAAATTAAATTGTCCTGCTATTTAATAAGTTACGACTTTTGTCATTTCTGGAGGGACTGAATTTTTCTCTAAACAAATTAATACGACATTAATCATGAATATCTAATGGAGGACTCAATAAGACTAGAAAACGGCCCTAATAAACTTGAAACGTTATAATAAAATGTTGGTGAATAATGCCCTAATTTATATAACTAAATAAGTTGTTTCTCTCGACTTGTAATTTTTTTTCTTGGCTCTATCCTTTGCATCTGCTCTCAATTTTTCAAGAGAAATCAAACTTAATTTTTGTAAGCAATTCTAGTGTCGCTTTTAGACATTTGTTTACAGTTTGTGATGCTTGAGAGATGTTGAATTAAATGGTTTAAGCGAAGATTTAATTTAATTTATTTTATTTTTTTATGAGGTATTTTGCTTCCTTTTTAAAATTTTAATGGTTTAGAAGCACAATGCGATTCCAAAGGTCGGCCATGTTTGTTTCTCTGGAAATACAGAAATGTCTTAGTACTCTGTTTTTTTTTAAAGAGTATAATGCTGTTTATGTCCTTACGCAAATTTATAAGGACGCTACTCTTACTTCTGTAATAGTCGGAATATTTAACGAATTACTGAAAGTATAAGTAGCGCTGAACCGAAAAAGGGATCTACCGAAACGTAAATGTAAGGATTGTATTATATCTGACCTTCAAGTTTTTGTAGTTTTAATGAAGTTCAATTCTACATAGGTAAGTATCTAGCCATATATACTGTGTTTGAAGAGGACAAAAAACATTTGATACAGTTCAACCTATGAAGGGTTTGAGGCTCAGTATATTGTTATTTGGAGTGGGCTAACGAGTTAGCACAACACGCGTTGCCTGGCAACCTTATAAACCAAAGTTTACATGGTAAAATAATTACGAGTTGGCGTCCCGGAGCCAAGTGGGCTTTTAATTCTAGTATTGATTCTAGTTTTTTCTCTGGCCCGAGAAAAAACCATATAGCCTACAAGGCGAGGAAGTGTTGAAAAGAATGCACTTTGTGTTGTTTAGTAAAAGCTAGATTATTCCTATTAGTCATTTATTTAATTAAGAGTACTTACTTTAGGCGATCTGCCTCAAGAGGGGCTCCCAATCGACGGCTAATATAACAAAATATGTAATTATCTGCTACAGTCGTGTCTTACAGGAGCAATGTGTCTTACTTACTGAGTTGCAACATTCACTATTATGAAAAATGACTAGTCTTGCCCAAAATCATTTCGCAAGACCGAGACCAACACCGCCTATCTGTTGCAAGACCGAGACCAAGACTGGTAAAAAAAAATCGATTTTTTGAATAAAAATCGAGGTAAAATAATTATTAATACTTGAAAATTTTAGTTACTATAAAGAATTGCTGTAACCAATATACATTTACATTTAACTCTTCT
Organism: Nezara viridula; assembly: GCA_928085145.1. Taxonomy (NCBI): domain Eukaryota; kingdom Metazoa; phylum Arthropoda; class Insecta; order Hemiptera; family Pentatomidae; genus Nezara; species Nezara viridula. The sequence continues at coordinate 120,384,835 of OV725081.1, read as the reverse complement.
AATTTTTCAATTAGACTTATTTAGATTTCTCATATTTAAAACATTACAGTAATATCTATCTAGTAATAAGCTAATAGGTAACTGCAAGACTGTTACGAGAGTCTTGCGCAAGACCAAGACTCGTCTCGATCTCGTATTTGGAAAACACTAAAAATGACTAACACCTTGTTATTTTAACTTTTTCGTGTCTTGTGTGGCCATCCTTCAGGCTACTTGTATTTTCCGAACAAATTTCATTCTTCTAATTAAGCACCATTATTTTCCATTAATGGTAAAAACATAAATGTGTCATGCAGTTATTAAGACGTTCACGAATGCAGGTTCTATTTGAAAGAAAATACGTTCCCAGCAGTTATATTGTTAGAAACAGATTTCCCAGTGTGGAAAACAGAAGGGATTGGTATACTTTCCCCTGGAGCCGTGGTGGGGCATCCCCGCCTCGCTACAGGAGCAAGGGTTGTTCACCAGCGGCGGAGCAGTATGGCCGCCCATCTGACTCACCGCCGCTAACGGTTCAGTCGGTGAGCATGTTCTGTGCCGAGCAGAGGTTCTCAGCGTACTCCTACTCTCTTCTGTCCTCCTCAGGTACGTCCTCAAGTTCTTGTATCTACTCCGACCGGAGCTTCTCTCAGTGCAATCGTACCATCCGTCGGTATTAACTTCTTGTCAGCACAGTCTATATTACAGATTTAGTTCGAATAGAAGAGTAACCATAACCTCCTGTATAGTTTGAGTACCACATACTCCTATATATTCTGAATAAGACCCTAGACGATATTCGGACTAGAAATGGTCTGATTCAGCGAGACAAATCAATTTACTGAATCGAGACCAAGCTGCAATCAAAAAAGTCCTTTCATTGCTAATTCCCATCGAATCTTCTGGACTGATTCTTTAGAAAACTATTAAAAGTCCCAAATATAACCTCTTTTATTTTTCCTGCCCACAAGTCAAAATTAAAAAAAAAAATACTGTTATAGTTTTTGTTTTCATTATAGTCCTTGGTACCCATTTTATCAAATTATTAACCTTCTAAAACTTTTTTTATTTACGAAAATTTTCAGAATCGGAGAGTTTTCAATCTCGAGATTGAAAAACTTAATTAGATATTAAAGGCGCATGTACCAATAATAGTCCGTGTTACAGACCCATTTCCACTTAAATCGTAAGATAATATTATCACAAAATCGTTAAAAAGGGTGGAATACAAATAATTGGACCGTATGGTGTGACCTCCACCCACATGTCAAAATAACAAGGTTATTAGGTGAAACAGTCCAATATTTTTGTAAGTCGCCTTTTTATCGATGTTGTGATTAAACTATTTTACTATTTGAGTGGAATGGGTTCTGTACCATAGACTCTTACTGTTTGAACGTTTCGGAAATGCTGAGCATATAATGTACTCTAGTATTTTTGGGTCAGTCTTACTATGTTTGGTCAATTGCTCATATATTTCGAAATAATGACAAGCATCTTCGAAAAATTTAAACATTATCGCGAAAAAAATCAATAAAAGTTAAAATATAAATATTTATGCATATTATTTTTTATTTATCGATTCAGATCGATCATCGATGGGCAAAACTTTGGAGGAGAAATAAGTTATTGTAATATATATAATCTTCAAGATACAAGTATATGATATCAAATCTGTAAAATATTGGACCAATTAAAAGAATTATTGTTGAAATTTCTAAATTTTCCCTACATGTCAATTTATTATAAAATCTACTAAGTATATTTTTGATGGAGCTGAACTTTTAATAACGTTTTTATAAATTTTGATTATAATCCTAAAAAAATATATATATATTGTTACTATACAAAAATAACTAAGCTCTTTTAAACATGAAATATTGTAAGTAGTTCATAATTTTCTGATTTCTCAAAGGAAAAATTCATTAAAGTTCTTGTTGATTCAAACTTATGAAATGTCACTTAATGACTTTTTATAATGAACCGACAATATACAACTTGTGAATGTGCTATTCTGAATAACATTGAATTGTGAAGAAACTACACATTGAATGAGTATTAAGGATGGATATCTTCTCTTCAGATACCTTTGAAGATTATGGATTCTGGGAAGTTTATGATTGATGAATATCTGTCTGCAGCAACATATGGGACCTAGCGGTCATTGTGGATAGTTTCGTTGATAATATACTAAGGAGCTTTGAACAATCATGAAAAATTTTACATAGTGATAATAACTGTGTTTGTTTAAAGTGTTGAAGTAGTTGTTAAAAACAAATTTCGATCTTGTCTGAGGATTTAAGTCCTGTTGTAATCTCAGGTAGTGGATCATACCAAATTAGGTAGTGGATTAATTTACTTTTAGTGATTACATAAATATACTTCTATTTTTTAACTAATTAACATATTCGTTTGATAACATCTGTTGCCGACGTAGTCATCAACATGTGGGGGAATGTCGTCATATGCAAGACTTGTTGATTTAACGATTGTTTACAGAACACACCTTCTTCTCGTTTTATATGGATCGTTACGATGGTCAAGTTATAATATAAATATTCAAGTTATAAACATATTGTTGCTAGTTATTATAACTAATATTACTAAGAATAGATTTTTGAATAAATAATTCCATTTCTATCTCATTGTGAAGGAAAAACAAAGTAAAAAATATAAAACCATGCAAATAGAACCTTATTACTAATATTCTATTTATATTATATTTTCTCACGAGTATAAATAATTTCTTTTTATATTTTAAATAATTTAATTTTACTTTCATAATTCAAATTAGATTATAATATAGTAATAATGCTAGCTATTTTAATACTACTAAATTATTATGCAGTTGCGTTTCACAATATTCTGAAATAGTATTGAACATTTCAGTCATACAATGTAGCTTTATAATTACGTAAAAACCAATAAATTCCTTTTATTAATAACGCTTAATATCTCTTTAATGGTACTTGATAGTATGATAAAAATAATCCTTCTGACAAGATATCAATCAGGTTGTTTGTATTGATGTTTTCTTAACTTTTTTGTATATAGCAGTTAAAATTTCAATGATGGTATAAAAGAAAATGGTTTATTTTAGTCTTGGCGTTGGTTGTAATAAATTAGGGTTAGAATATTTAAAATCTCGGGAAATAAATATTCAGGTATACGAGAGATTAGGATTGACAAAAATATATTTCTAAATTAAGTAATAAGATTCCTTATTAATGCTTAAAGTTTTTTGATGAATGAATGAAATTTGAACATTAGCGCATTAAAGTCTCCCAGTAGTAGACACCAATTGAAAAAAAAATAAAAATTCGTATTTTTTAGTGTTTTTTTTTCTTTTCTTTTTGTTTTTCGAACAAGAAGGTTGAATGAGCGAACAGAACTGGGTATTGTTTGACCTTTGGCGTTACGACATTGAGGCGGACGATGAGCTGAAAGACAATGGAAAGTACTGTCTGTAGTAACTGCAGTGCGGCGCCTTGCTCCTCCTTTTGCCCAGTCTTCCGTGCGTTAACCCTCCGACCATTGCGTTTGACCAATGAGATCTTGCTAAGACTTTTTGGTCAACAAAGTTGACTTAAAAAATAACACTTACGTGTTCAAGACGATGTTTGTACGGTTCCAACTATCTATGACTGAACATAATCAGAGTTATTTTTCTTAGTCTTGAACATGAGCGAATTCGAGAAAATAACTATCGTTTTTTACTTCAGACAGCTTTTTATTTAAATATCGTCAAGCGACGTTAAGAGGCCTGAATGATAATATATCTGAATGAAATTATAAAATGCTATATTAGATATATTTATGCAATAATCGTATCTTCTGATTTTTAATTTGTTTTTAGACAGAAAAAATAAATAAGAATTAGAAAAGTATTGTATTAGTAATAAATTATAAACTGGGAAAAGGGAATATAAAGGTATTTAAATACGTTGTTGTACATAGTTTAAATGTTTGTAATACCTTTCATTTATCATAGTAATATATTACTTAATTATGTTTAATTAAGACAAACTCAAAACATATATTAAATAAAATAATATTTGGTTGATTGGAAACAAAATACTTACTTTGTAGAAACACTACTCGAAAATGTTTCAGAACTGAAATTATTAACATTTTTATACCAGACATTTTAATCTGTGATGGATCCATACGTCACCAGAGTTATAGAGAACTCTATGGCTATCAACAAGAAATGGTACTCCCGGTTGAAGCACAAAACCTATTCCTTGAAATTTTGGAGAAACACAAAAAATATAGCGTGATATATGAAGAAGCTTTAAAAGTAAACAATGAAATGATAAAATATGAAATGCGTTATTCTAAACTTGAAAATTTAAAAGTTTTTTTTAATTTCCCGATGTCTGTTCTTAGTAGACAGGTGGTTGAAATAAGAGAACTCCTAAACATCGAGAAAACTAAGAATAACAATGACTGCGTAAAATTGTGGGAAAATTCTTTGAATTTATAAAAATAATCAAATTTGATTACATAGATTAAGCAAAACGTATTATAAATAAACATGCAAGATGTAGGCAACAAAAAAGACTCATATAAATAAATAAATACTTAATTGTGTATATTTTTATTTTAATGGAGCTAGAAATGCTGTTATCTAACTAATGGATTTTCTGAGCGAAAACGGCCATTTTTTCCTTGAAATAAAGAATAAAAACATTTTATGATATCAATTAAAGAAAATATTGAATAATAGATCTGTGGTTAATAACGAAATATATAATGAGCTAATTAAAATACGTAAGAGTATTGATGCAATCAGTGTTAAGTATTGTAAATCTCTTAAATGTGTTAAATTATGTGTGAGTTTAACATAATATGGTATCTGTTAGTAGTGGTAGTAAGTTCTTAAATGCGCGTGGAAGGTTATTATGATCAGCTGTTTAATACCATTTTTTGAAAGCAATGTAAATGTTGTTCTAGATGTTGAAGTTAAGTACTTTGGCTTTCAACCATCAGGGGAAATCGTCACACTGTTTTAAGCACGATTAAGTTTCTCATGGTCAGGATTGTAGTTTACATAAAAATATATTTTTCATCTATAGATGCCACGAAAGTAACCTTACGTTCCAACATTACTTCGTGTTGTTTTGTTCAATATTTTTTGTTATATGTTAAAAAATTAAAGTATGGTTACTGTTTCTATTAATTCAAATCATATATGTTGTGTCATATAAATAATGAGAAATATTTAAAATGCTCTATCAAACCTCAACAGCAACAGAAATCTTGAGACTGCGTGTCATTGCTCGTATGGCGACGAGTTATTAAGTCATTCTCTGTCAACTAAAGGAAATCTTTTTTTTTTCCTTAGACGAATACTTCATAGTAACCGTAATGTTTCTTATGATGGATTTACGTTGCAGTTGCGATAAGCTAATGAGTAGCGATTCTGATTAGGCGAAAAAACCACCCTATGTTTTATACATCTTGTTAATATGTTACTGTAGTAATGTGTTGTTAGTGATCAACTAACGATTTTCTTTTGATATTTCCGAAATGTTTTCAATGCAGGATCCATGGGAGTTGGGAGAGAGGGGATCCGTCTTTCATACCGAAGCTTAAGTTATATCATGCCACTATAATCTATTGCCAGTTGATATTTCAAGGAGCAAGGCTGGGCGTTTCTTTCAGGAAGTTTTCTTTATCATGTTCTTTTTTTAGCATAAAAGTTTGAAATTTTGATTAATTCACCTTAAGATTGCCATTTAATAGTTTAAAACTGGATACAATTGATTATAGATTTTTTTTAATCATATAAAAACCTATTGACCCCAAAATCTAATGTATTTTATCGGTGCAATATACATTGTCAGAATTTCTTATTTTTACAATGAATAACTAAATTATTTTAAAAAAATAAATTCGGAGTCAATTAAATCCATTTGTAAAGATCCACCATCAGAACGAAAGCTGTAGTTTAAATTAGTGTTAATGACATCTCCTAAAGTGTTTATTACCGAAACATTTATCTTGCAGCTATTAAATGTAAGCTCGCGTCAAGAATAAATATATTTTTTTAAATATTCCTAAAAGTATTATTGTTCCTGTAATTACCTTTTTATTTTCTTACGTTTATTCAAGAGTTAATTACCGTTGTTTTGTTTTGTTTTAAATCCCTCCCCTCCAAAATGTCAAATGTTTCTATTTTCCTTCTTATATATTCAATACATTTTAATATATTTTGGCTCTAAACTTAGGATGACGAATTTATCATTATTTATAGCTCAAAGTATTAATCCGGTAGGGTGTGATTGCGAAATAATATTTTGTTCCACTAAATGACAAAAACATTTCTTGTTCTTAATCGCTCATAATGTTACATTTTTTACTAGCGAAGCTTTGATGGCAAAAAGTTCATCTTAAAGCAAAGTGATCCCAGCCTTATTGTGCTAACAGCTTCCGCCAAAGACAGATGTAATCGTAACGTCAGACGTCATATGGCTTAACAATTACTTCTTTACAACGGAACGTTCTCAACATATGTCCACAACTGATACAGATAAACGTTTCAAAATAAAAAATTACCGAGTTAAATTGAAAGAAGTATTTTGAATTATATATCCATATTTTTATCAACTCTATTTCAATATTTAATTAAACCATTTTCATTCTAAAAAAAAAACATGAATTTTTAACTCTGGCTTCAAATTAGAATCCGTTTGAACGGAAGTAATACCGGATTGAAACATTCATGAGAACTTGACATTCAAGAACTTGCTTCAAGTTAGATAATTCCGGTAAGAACTTTTCGTTTGACTTGAAATTTTAGGTTAAGATTGGAAGACATTGGAATTTCATCGTCTTTTTGTTTTATTTTTAAATACTAAATTCAATATTTTACTAACTCCTCACTGAATATCGGGAACCTTTGTATTGATGCAAGTAGTGATATAAGTTCTAGTATTTTGTTAATAGTCTCATTAGTTTCATCTTGTATATATAGTTTGTTTTCTTAAGCTTTATTCTCTATCTATTTATTTAATTAACCAGTTTTCTGGTCAGATATTATTCCTTTTTTTTCTGTAACATTGTTATTCTTAAAGGACTTCGTCCCAGAATAATGCTATTTTTCTATATCTCTATCTTAATGCGGTTTTATAAAAGCTTAGAGGTTTGGTTAAGTTCTTGAAAACCAATGATTGAAACTTTCATCGAAGGTTTTTTTTTTTAAATGTACCATTTTCACAGTTTCCGTGAAATCGTTTATTCAAAAAAAAAATCTTAGGATCTTTTTTATTTATTAATAAAAGAATATGATTACAGTATAACTTTTATTTATTCAGGTTCTTAAAAAAAAATACTTTAAATCGAAAATAAATAGTAATTGGGCTTAGATTAGGTTATAATTTATGTTAAACGAATTACTTGATTCTAATGAGTCTTTTGCTAAGATTCTCAAAGATCGACTTTTTGACGAAATCGACTGAACTCTATATATTTTTTTAAATTATTTTTTTTCTTAGAGAAACTTTCGGTGGCCTGCATCATATTTATCTGTGTAATATAACACATTATAATCAATAAATTTAACAATTAACAATACATAATGTAACGTACTTTTTTTTTTAAATTGTCATGTAATTATTATCATTTTCATGCCGTACCTTTTTCCTTTCTATTTCTATTTAAAATCATAATAGATTGAAACATCGTTCGTTCTTCGTCTCATATTTTGTCTAAAATTATTTTGAATTAAAATTGGTGAGACTGTCATTGGTAAATAAATATACCGATCTACTAGTAAAATACTAAATTACCTAATAGTTGTTTTTCTTTTTTAAAAAAGTTCTTAATAACCATTTTCTTAAAACGTTACAAGGGAAAAAGTTCTAATTTCGAAATAACTAAGAGAAAAAGTATAATAATTATTTCAGTCGCATCAAAATTGATAGAAATCAAAAGTTAAAATTTCATTTCTAGCGTTGCTGAAAAACGTAAAATTTATCTTTGTGAAACACTGTTATATAATTTATAAAATCAGTTACCACGCATTCGTCCTCTATTCAGAGGTTTTTCTTTACTCTTTATAATTTCATCGTCTTTTTGTTTTATTTTTAAATACTAAATTTAATATTTTACTAACTCCCCACCGAATATCGGGAATCTTGTATTGATGCAAGTAGTGATTTAAGTTCTAGTATTTTATAAATAGTCTCATGAGTTTCATTTTGTAGATGTAGTTTGTTTTCTTAAGCTTTATTCTCTATTGATTTATTTAATTAACCAGTTCTCTGGTCAGGTATTCCTTTTCTTCAGCCGCATCAAAAGCTTAAATTTCATTTCTAGCATTGCTGAAAAACATAAAATTTATCTTTGTTAAAATACTATTATATAAATTCTAAAATCAGTTACCATGTGCACGCGTCCTCTATTCAGAGGTTTTTCTTTATGTAATTGAGAAACATGCGGTGAGAGAAGGCTTTGGTCTGCATTAGCATAAAGTATCGAAGGCTCCGTTGTGACAAATGCAGGGCTTCCAAATGGAGCTCTCTTGTTCAAGGGTTCAGATGCAATTTAACCCTCCATCTCCTCGTGTTTTTCTTCTCGTAATAGCCTTGTTTTTTTATATCAACTTATATCTTATGTTTTGTATATTACATATTATTCGTCTTTATATATCCGTTATACAAGATGTGTCAATGGCTATATATAAGTGAAAGGAGATAGAATGACGATAAGGCGATGCAACGTGATCCCGTAGTGCCGTTATATCGCCTGTCGTATGACTTATGAGCCCATCTGAGGTGTCTGTCAGTATAAGAATACTATACTGTTAGTTATGGATGTTTAATTGACTTATCTAGGATGTATCGCATGCAGATGAAAATATACCAGAGGTTGTAACTATGATTTTTTTTCTGATAAGAAAGACACTTTTCTTTTTTCTCAAAAAAAAAAAAAAAATGTTTTTTTTAAATTTGTTTATCTTGTAATATCAATCTGCACCTGTCGACGAATGTTGACAAGTCAGGCATGGGGAAGGATAGCACCCAGCAGTACCTCTTCCTTAGCTTGAATCAATTACCATGGTTTGCTAAGGAAAGAGGTCTCTCAACCAGCGCCTTTTTAGTTTCCTCCTCGTATCGATGGGCATGTCAGCTGAAGCCATATCTCTGATTAGTATATTGGTATGTCCGTGTAAATTATTGTGAAATCGTCTGTATAGAGTTCTTATGTGTTGGTCAACTATAGGCAGGAGGAAGTCAATATGTAAGGTTTTGTTTGTCACGTACCATGGTGCTTTAGTTATAAATCGTATATTTTTTATTGGAAAGTTTGAAGTTTGTGTAAGTGATTCTTTTTAGCTATACCGTATATCTGTGAGGAGTAAGTCCATATTGGGTTAAGTAAGTGTAGGTATGTATTTAGTTTCTCTCTCAGTTCTAGTTTAGAAGATTTGGAAAAAAGTGAGTAAAGTGGTTTGAGTCGTCTATTGAGCGTCTTCCGTTTCATTTTGATATGGGTTCATTTTTTAAATTAAAACAAAGATTATATCATACCATACGTTCAATGTTATATTTGCAAACTACGTTTAACATAGAAAGTCAAAATGGTGGAAAATGAAATCAATTTCACGTAAAATAATACTTATTTCTTTTATTTTTTGGACATTTTGCTTGACTTGAACTCCCTGCCAACCTTCTGTATGAAGCTTCAGGTTCACCATTAGTGTAATGTAATCCCTCACTGACTGAGTTCAACCAAAAGTAAAATTGTGGCAAATTTACTTACTACTTAATACTTTATTTACTTAATACTTTAATCTGTTGTAAAAATATATTTATTTATCGTTAGGCAAATATTTTTGAGAGAGGCAAATATTGTTCAGTTATAATTAGGCGTTGAGATAAATAAAATATTTAGGAAAGAATTGTTGCTGTTGATTTTTTTCTCTCTTATCTGTCCATTTATCAAAATGTTAGTTGTCAAATGTATGTGTTGTGTTTCTTAATTGATCATTGCGTTAAATCGTATTATTCTGTACCATTTGATTTCAAATTTAAATTCATTAATAAATAAATGCAATCAACATATACTATGACGGCAATGATGGCAATAAAATAATAATTTATGATGAATTATTTAATAAAAATTTACCAATATTATATATTTGGTCGTTTTTTTTTCTCCAAACGTTCGATAATATGTGTATGAAATAACAATTCATCTGAAATTTTAAGTTCAGGCATGAGGTATTCTTTGTATGATTTTTTTAGTTCATTTCTTACCTTTCTGGTGCTTTTGTCATCTTTTGTCTCGTATAATTTTATTGTCAGCTCCGTGATGTTGGTCATAAAGTCCTCCGCTGTTCTTAAAGTTATATCTTCCTTAAAATATTATCAGCATCGTACGTTGGGAATTGTCTTGTACATCTTAGTAATTTAAAGTATATATTTTTTCATCCTAAAAATTTCAACAGTCATTTATTTTTCACGATTATGGGACGATTGATTGTTTTTAGATTTTATTATAAATTCCAATGAATAAAAACTTGTTTAAATATATCAACATATATTCCAAGGCAGCTGTAATTCCCAGGTAGAAGAATTGAGACGAAGAATATATCAGAGGAGTGACGCTAAGCCAGTTTGTCATAATCTAGAGGACTCGGCCCCGCGCGAGGCACACTAATCCACTCGGAGCTCTGTCAAGAGGGTTTTATGTTCCGTCGGGTCTACCGGTCGGATTTGCTTTCGAAGAGGATCCGGCGGTCAGGAGTCAAAAATGTGTCTCGAGTCAGCTAGCACAAACATGGTTTCATACAAAATTATAAGCATTATTAAATTAAAGTAGTCAATTTTAAAGATTTTTTTTTTGGGAGAGTACAAAATAAAATAAAATTAAATCATTTTTAAAAAGGAAGGAGATGGTCCGCTGTCATAAATTGGCTAAATAGTGGCAAAACTATTTTATTAAAAGCCAACGTTTCGACCCGACTTTGCAGGTCTTTTTCAGGGATGTCTGTTCAGCTAGGAATTTCGATTAGAACTCAATTCTCAGTTCTAAGTGAAACTTCTAGCTGAACACATCTCCCTGAAGAAGACCTGCAAAGTCGGGTCGAAACTTTGGCTTTTAATAAAATAGTTTTGCCACTGTTGCAACGGTCAACCATTAAATATTCAATATTAAATCATTTTTGTTTGATTGAGATCAGTGTTTCAAAACTTCATTACGGTATATGTATATCTGCATGACAGTTGTTTTTTAATGATAACTTTCTTTTTTATTCATTTTTTTTTGTAACATATTTATTTGTATACCTGTTCTTTTATTTTTTTTCCTGCTGATCAACTGTTTGATAATGCGTTAGCTACGTTACCTCACATTTCTTTTGTGAGTATAGAGTGAGAATGAGTATGATCTTGTGTTAGTTTTCTTTCCTGTCTCTTATAATGCCTGAACGTTTGCGGGTTATTTTATTATTTGAATGCATTTTAGGGACACAAATTTACAATTATAATAGTACATTGTACAGCCCCATTTTAGAAAATTATCAGTGACCGCTTGAAACTTCGTAAATAGCTTCATATCATTGCAACCTACAAATATTTTATTTACGAAAATTCTCATAATTAGGGTGTTTTCAATCTGGGAATTGGCAAACTTTGTCTATTGGATTAGATACTTAAAACCCGTAAATACTAATTTGCTTTCCATTTGAATCGTTAGATAATTTAAGCACAAAATCGGAAAAAAAAAAAAAAAATATTGGCTTCAAATTGAACCGATTGGCTTGACCTTCACCCTCAAATTGTCAAAACAACGAGATTATTTAGGCCAAACGGTCCAAGATTTTCGTATACCAATTTTTTTATCGATTTTTTGATCAAATTTTCTTACGATCCAAGTGGAAAGTAAATGGGTATTAAGGATTTTTTAGTAGCTAATTAAATGGAGAAAGTTTGCTGACCTCCAGATTGAAAATGCCCCAATTCCGAGAATTTTCCTAAATAAAATATTTGTAAATTACGATGACATGAAGCGATTTCAGTTTCAGGCGGATGTTAATAATTTCATAAAAGGAGGTCTGTACCACGGTATATAAACAAAGATATATTTCTCTGTCTCTCGGTGAGTTTTTATTTGTTTGTTGTGTGTTTGTTAAATTTTATATCTATATAATAATAAAAATATATCCTATATCTCCAAGTCTTGCACTATTGCTTTCTACGTTGATGCATAGAGATTCGCATCACATTTGTTGGTTCTATCTATCCATGTTGTACTTCGCTTCCCATATGGTCTATTGCCAGCTATTGAGCCATACACTGTTGTGTATATGCTTCCAATAAATAATAAATTTCTTCGAGTTTCATGTTCTAACCTCCTTTCTTTTATCCCATAAGATAACGTTTAACCAGTTTCTATAAGCAGTTCTTTATTGGCTTTTCTCTATGCGTTACTACTCAGTCGCCATATAGCTCCGTTTATCGTGTTGAGGATTTTTCTCTCAAACCTTTCAATATTTCTTTCTATCGTTCTACATAGAGTCCAGTTCTCGCAGCCAGAACTACCAAAACTAGCAGCGTTGTACATTTAGATTTCTAGAGATTCTTTGTGATATCAATACCTTTTAAAGATGGATGAAAACTCTGTTTGTGCAGGTCTATTTCTGACTATTGATCATTAACGAGGCTGTTGTGGAGCCATGATTTCTTCTGCTCTTGGGAACGGTTTTTTTTTTCATAGATCCTCTTGTTGCAGTGGATGTTTTAACTTGCGATAGTATACTTTATTTTCGTTTACTTGTATGCTCATTTACTAGAGTCTATTTATTTGCTCCAAACCAGTTCGAACATTAAAGCCTTTTGATATGTCTTGTAATGAAACTTTAGAATCTTCTGGAAACATTCAGCTGTCTTGATCTTACAAAGATTTTACAGTAATTACATAAGTTTAAACGTTATCAACAAAACAAAAAAGGCTATAACTTCATTATCATTTTATATATTTTTTATTTTAAATCAATGCAAAACTTGTCTTTGTTAAAATTAATTATTGTATTTTTTTTAGGAAACTTTTTAAATACTCATCCTCAATTTAGAAACGTTCTATGGACTTTTTAACAATACGAGAATTTAACAATTTTTTTTTTTGTTATTTTAGACTTGAAAAAAACAGAGGTTATTTTGAAGAAACTACCCCGGTTACAAGCGGTTTTTAGTTTTAGTTCTACATATGTTTCATAATTCATAAGAACGCCTTCATTTGCATTCTCTGAACGTTCACCTACTCCCACCATTCGCTCAACATTATAAAAAAAACAAGAAAAACCACCTCTTAAATGGAACTCATTTGTAATGTAGAGAATATAACTCGACTCAATTTTAGTAAAGAAATATAGTAGACTTTTAAAGTACTGCCTTGTCATTACTCCATTTTATATATATAAATAGCCTCATTAAAATAGTTTTAACTGTTCAAATTAATATCTTTGATGACATTTCGTTTCTTGACCATTTTCTTGAATGAACTCACTTTGTTGGAGAAAGTTAGCCGTGTAAAAGGTTTTTGTGAATTCAAGAGACCAAGGTGAATCATTTTAAATTTTTTTTAAAACTATAGCAGCGCTCTTTTTATTCTAGATAAATACAATTCTTCAGAGCATACTGTAGATCTCGTCATTTTACTATTTCATTGTGGTCACTGCGACTCTGATTTTTGATCACGTTTTAAAATTGATTGAAGTGACAAGAAACAGACCATCTATGAACATTACATCTGGTTATGTAAAGTTATTTGTTACTCTTGGGGTTTACTTCTTTAAGTATTTCTTATCATTTATGAGATACCCCATGTAAGGAATTAAATTAATGGAAATGGAAATTTTACAATAACCGTGCAAAAGAGTCCATAAAATCTAAGGTGGGTGATCTCCTTGGTGGTTGAAAACCAAACTACTTAACTACAGTTTGTACGTCAAATGTTTGGTCGAGAAACTTGTAAAAGTAAGTATTTTCTCCATTTACATTAACGATCCCTGAGTCCATCTATCATTCACAATAGCACTTATATGCTGCCGACCTCTAAATCTGCCTTTCTTACCCAGATGGTTGAGGCGATCCTAACGCTACAAGAAGGTATACACAGTTTAAACACTTGGACAACGAGTAATGATTTAAAGTTAAATTTTGACGAAGACGAAAGCCATTCTCATTGGTTCCAAGCATCTTTTTGATTCCATTACGTATTTGTCCATACTCTAAGAGCTACCTATTCGCTTCCAAACTTCCGTTAGAAACCTTGGGTTAATTTTTAATCAATGCCTGCCCTCGAATAATCATATTTCCCATATTATCCGAAGATCTATTTCTACCTTCAAACACTAGTGAATCCAGGATCTGATTTAGGAGAGGGTAGGGCTACATCCGGGAAGTTTTTTTTTCATGTATATATGACGATACTAACTTTGAAAAAAGAAAATTAAACTAACTACCTATATGAAATCGTGTTTAAGTGAATGTTGAAGTACTATCAAATGTAATCATACGAACATCAATATTTTAAAAGATAATTTTTTTTTATTTTTTCCATAAAACATGGTTATATTTTACCATCCATTTTGGGAGGAGGGGAGGCTTCAGCTCAAAAGCCCTCCCCTCCTCCGTATATCCGCCTGTGCCCTAAAACAGTTTATGATATTCCTTGATTCTTTTTCCAGTTTATAGTTTCCTCTCCTATTTTCCCCTACCTACATTATGGATGCGTTGTATACGCTGGACTGTCTGGTGTACTTAAGATCAGTATGAAGAGACTAATGAATTGTTTCATTCAAGTCCCCAGGTGTTCTCACGTCTCCAGTTGGTATGCCGAGTTGAAATTGATGTTATTCAAATTTATTTTTAAACGTTACAAACCTTCCACTTTTCTCAAAATCGTTATGATCCTCGACACTTCACATATGTTTATTTACTTGAATATCAGTAGAGAGCTGAAACGGCTGAGCTGGCCGGTGTTCCGTTATCACTGAGAGGGTTTGCCCGGTGCTGATAAGCGGGCATTGTGTTGGATGATATACCTACTGATAAGGGACAATGTATTGCTTCTTTCCCCTCTACCTTCTTCTCTACAATCGTCAAGCCAACAGTCGATCGGGCATTGTTTGTGATATACTAATTTATCAATGTAAATTCAATAATTTAGTAGTAATTAAAACAAATTTTTTAACATAAGGCAACACCCTTGGGATTTCAAAGGAAGAATTACTTGTAAAAAAATTCATTGAATAGTATTTATTTTCAATACGTGTATATGATGACGTCATCAACTCGCTCAAAATTATTCAACGTTACCCACCCGCTCACTGTATTTCCACCTTAGGTTTAAATCCAAACATTTTTTTTTATGATGATAACATAGGCCTCTGGCCACAGATGCAAAGAACGCATACAGCGTGCAGAGCCCTCTTACCTTAAAATGCCCTTGGGCAATAAAAGGAAATTGAAAAATTTATGTATATATACCATTTATATATATATATATATATATATATATATTGTATCTGTAATCAAGAAATTCCTGGGGGGTAGGGGAAAAAAAAAAAAAAGATAACATTTCATCCAATAAATTATACTAATTCACGGTTTTTAACATTTATTTAAATGTAAATAATTACATACTTCTGTAGGAAATAAACTGTATTTTTTTAAAATACTTTATTTTAAGTAATAATAATAAAAGGCTTGGCTTAGTGAGGTCGAAAGTTCAATGCCGACTAGTGTTGCCCGAATATGCGAGACCGAGACGAGTCTTGGTCTTGCAAGCTCAGTCTTGGTCTAGGTGTTGGTATTGCGCAAGACTCGTAACAGTCTTGCAGTTACCTATTAGCTTATTACTAGAGAGATTTACTATATTTTTTTAGATATGAGAAACCTAACTAAGTCTGAATAAAAATTAGAAGAGTTAAATGCAAAAGTATATTGGTTACACCAATTCTTTACATCTAGTAACTAAAACTGTCACGTATTAGTTACTATTTTGTCTCAATTTTTATTCAAAAAATCGATTATTTTTTTTACCAGTCTTGTTCTCGGTCTTGCAAGAGACAGCTGATGTTGGTTTTTGGCCGATTTTGGGCAACACTAATGCCGATACACCTTCCTTCACCCATCGACATCCAAACCACACTAGATCCGTGTGAACGCAATATTCCATGCATTTACCAGTCGGCACAGCCCATATCAAATTTTTAGGAATATCAATATTTTATTTAAAATAATAAATCGAATCATATTAAAATAGATAAAATTGAAATTATAGATATTTCTTCTAGTACCATTGTAAATACTCCACCTTCATCAGCTTCCTCTGGGTTTTAATGGAAGTGACGCTGTGATCTCCATGGGCGTGGTTTTATCTTGGGATTTCCTGGAATCCTGCCTTTGCCCTTACATGTGGGCTAAGAGAGGCCTACAAACAAATCCACAACCCTTGTAATTTAGACAGAGCCTCTTCTGCATGGTTACTTGTTAGTTCTAAACAAGAATCAGAAATATCTTGTTACATTGAAAGTCGGGAATATTAAAACAGCTCTACTTTTTACATAATTGATTGTAATCGCATGTTGTAAAAAAGGTACGGCTATGAATTGAAATAATTTATGAATTCGTTTAAAATTAGATAGGATGTTTATGACTGATAATATACGAAACGTTATTGATATAAATGAGGAATGAAAACTCACTATAATATAGGTTTTCATTTTCTGTTGTTTTCTTTTGTGGAGAACTTTATCACACTCGTTTTATTCGTAAATTATCTCAGTTTTTCACTCCTTCCAATCAAATAACACTGCTTAGGTCGCATAAAATTATTTATCTTTACTCATCGTTTAGCTTTAAAAAGGACGCATGACGTAAACATACCATTTGGTCGCAGAATTTTTAGTACGCGGTACAGAGAGACACCTTATCAAATTATTGCTACTACAACCTATGAAGGGTGTTGGTTTCAGCACCATGTAGAGAAGTTGCTGTTTCTTGTTCAACGGTTGTGCAAGGAGGTGATTTGGCCGAGATCACGTATAACCGTCAGGTTTTCCCTTTAATCAATTACTTAATTGAGGGTTTCCACTTTATAGAGGGGCTTGATGTGCCGCAGGAGAGTCTCCCGATCCTCTCGATCCACGGCCAGTGAAACATAAATAATAATTTATCTGTCATAGTCCGGGATTCGAACTTGGGACTTTGAGCATCGGAAGCTCAGCGTCCTACAAAACAAGTTACCTCTACCCCTTCCATAGAATAATTTGACAAAATCGAGAAAAAATATGAACTCCAAAAACATTATTTTTACATGCTAAGAGTGATCACGCAAAACCTTTTTTCTTGATTTTTTTCATCAAGTTATCGTACGATTCAAGTGGAAAGCAAATGAGTATAGACTGAAGTTTTAAATACTTCAATGTTTGTCGCTCTCTTGATTTCAATTCCACGTTACGATAAAATCAAGCCACTCACGATGTTTTAGAGGAGTCTTAATAATTTGACAAAAAGGTATCCGTAACACGAACTACTTATTCTGAATTCTCTGCTGTAATATTTATTTACCTTTTTGAGCTTTGGTGCTCCACTAAGCCGTCGGATTCCTCTCGTATCCAATCTTTACAATTCTAAATCCTGAATGTTCCATATCATTCTTTAATAAACTTCGAAACCATCCTAACGCTGTCGTTTTTAACCTTGTTTTTCCTCCTCGATCTCTGATTACATCCCTAGGCGTCTGAAAAGAAGATGGCCTCATGATATCTTAATTTAGATACTTTATTAGAATACTACCAATGGGTAGGTTCTCTACTAGTCTTGTCATGCCATGTATTTCTCTGTATCAAATTTACTGAATGTATATTAATTTATATAAAGTTGTAAATTTCATAAATAATAATATGAAAACTGCTTATTCGTAGAGAATTTATATATAGGATACGACAAAGCAAATATAGATATATTATTTAATTCATATATACGGCACGAAATCTCTTGAAATATTAAGTTAATTGATATGCGAAAGACTTTTTTTTACTGACAAGTCGTATTTTCTCAAGTATAGTAATTGAGTATCTAAATTTGGGTTCCCTTTTGATTTCAAAGGGCAGAAACCTTTAAAATTTGCCTTACTTACAAGTCAACTCTAAAACTCTGCAGTAAAACTCTCTTTAATGAACTCCTCCCCATGGCATCCTCCGTACCACTTTAAAGACGCAGTTAAAACTCAATTGTAGCTGTTAGCCGCTGCGTTAATTGGTTTATCCTTGTTAGTTAGTAAGGCTTTTACATTCAAATCTCCTCGCGGCGCATCCTCATTATGGGATGACAAAAGAACTGACAAGTTAAAAAAGAACAGGTCTTATTAATGATTAGTGAATAAAAGATATATTTTTCTGTTTTCGGGTTGACAATGGAAGGCTCTGGGCAGCGAGTAGTGCCTTTAGTCGGTTCCTTCATTAAAGCTAAGAACAAAGAAGCTAAATTGCTTTTTTTTCTCTTCTCCCGCCTAAAATAAATTAGCCTTCAAAGAGAAACAAAGGCTGCTTAGTTTTTGCCGCAATCCTGTCCTCTGTCGTCTTTTGTACTGTTTAGAATTTATAGTTGATATTGTAATATATATTTCCCAATAATAGATGTTTAAATTTTCCCCTCTAATGAGCAATTTGTCTCACTATATTAAATTTATCCTAAAATCTTTCTCCGATAGATTATGCAAAAACTGTGGATCATATCGTCGGTTTAGTACATTTTATTGTGGAGCTAAACTTTTAAGCACCTTATTTAACAATAAAAAAAAACTAAATGACACAAAACATTTTAATCATCAAATACTAAGGGCACCATTTTCTGATTCCACTGAGAGAACATTTATCACTTGGTAATTTTTTCTAAATGCACTTAATGACTTTCAAATAAATTGATGCTATGTAGAATATGATTCCGTGAAATACTATTTTCAAATGTATTTTTCCTCAAATTAGTTTTTGTATAGTCAACTTTATTCATAATTATGTATAATAATTATTTGGCTAAGCGATCTCGAAGATACAAGACCTATACCTATACAAAACCTAAATTCCAAAACCTAAATGCAAATCTACCATATCGTTCCGTTTTGGTACATTTTGAATATTTGCCTTTTATACTAGAAACATGTCACTCTTTATATTCCATGTGTATCTTTATATTATATTAATTATTTATATGTAGTAAACTAGTTGGTCAGTGCTAATATATATGTACAGTGGTTCACAGTGAAATTTATACATAATAATAAAAGGCTTAGCGAACGCAAAGGTTCGATGCCGACAACACCAATCGCTTATTACACACCTCCCGCCACCGTTCGCCTTCCAAACCTAGTCCCTTCAGATCGGCTTTAATGCAATCTTCCCACCTTCGCTTCGGTCTACCTCTCGGACGTTTACCATTCAGTATAGCAAATAGTAACCTTTTAGGAATTTTCTCGTTACATAGCCCAACAATTTTACAAGCCCATTTGATTTGCCGGTATGAAATCACCTCAAATATACTACCCGGATACAGTTCACGCAGTTCGGCATTGTGTAACCGTCTGCACTCTCCGGTTAATTCGCCTTCTTCGGTCCGAATATTCTAAGTAATACTATGTTTTCAAAAACCTTAAGAGAAATTTATACATACCGTAGAAGAGAAAAAAAAAACTCAATGGTTACAGTAAACATGTAAAAACCATTAACTCTTCAACAGATTTATTTATAATAATCTCGATTTAAATATGTACAAAATCAATACAATTGAAATATTCAATTGTTATGATTAATATATATATATATCAAAACAAAATTTGAATAATTTGACCTCACATTCAAAATGATACATCTTACTTCTTATAAACTTATATTCATTAATATAATAATAATAATATATTCTTATAACTTATATTCACTTCTTATAAAGTGCTATTAATTTAGTTCAATACCCTGTGGCCAAGCCATTATTTTCCACCACTTCTTTCATTCTGTTTGTAATGAAGTCGAACAGTGTTTTGGTGAATTCTGGAGCTTGTTCCACTGTTCGAGGAGATATTGTTTTAACTGTTCTTTGCTTGAAATTTGAAATTTCGTGTTTTTTAATTTCTACCTCCAAGTTTGCCCACGATTGTCAAATTATGATGTGTTGGCTATGGTGGAGGTTTTATAACTTCAGAGCAGTTATTAAGTAGCTATTCTTTAACCAACATCGCAGAGTGTTTGGGGTACTGGTATCCTGATAAAAACTAAATTTTAGCCCCAGATTTTATCCGATTTCTTTCAAGTTTCTTCTAAAAATGTCAATGGAAACGTGTTTATTCACTATACCATGTGAAAATTTCCTACACTAGAAGCCGCCGTCACACCAAATCATATATATGCAAAAAAAAAAAATGAGACCGTTAAAAGATAGTAAAAAAATATTTTTTCTTTTAAATTAGTCTTAATTAAATAGTTAATTGACTAATTTACATAATTATTCCTTCATAATTTGGGATTAATTAATGGACTAAGTTAAGATTTATGGAAGATAGCATTTATTAGATGTTTCTATTTCCTTTTGTGGGAAAAACCAGGTGGACTCACGGGTGAGATCATAGTTCCAAAATATAATTGAACTAGGAAACTTCGAAGAGATGGTATATTAACTTGCAAATTGTAGAATGGATGCCATCAGCGGGACTATTTTAATCAATGATTTTGTGGATGCTATGATGAAAATTATTAAATCAAGAAAATTCAAGAAGCTTTTTCCATGCAGAAGTTAGAGACTACTATTTCTGAATAATTATAAATCAAATATGTGGGTAAATCGCACTACTTTGCCACGCCGAAAAATGTAATATAAAAAGTGTTTGCCAATATTGCCATACATAAGAATTTTTATATCACTTTTTGTGAAGTAATATATAATACTAAATTATTCGTCAAAATTCAGAAATAATATATAAGAAGATTGGTAGTCTGGCGATTTTGATTGTTGGCTCCTGACATATAGGTTTTGTGCCACACATTGTTCAGAGACAGGTGAATCTACGGAGGGGGCTTTCGGGCTGAAACCCCCTCTCCTCCCCCCAAAATGGTAAAATGTAACCATGTATATGGTGAAAAATATAAAAAAATTACCTTTTAAAGTATTATTTTTTGTGTAATTACATTTAATAGGACTTCAAGAATCACTTAAACACCATTACATATAGGTACTTAGTATCTTTCCTTTTATTTCCAAAGTAATTATCGTTATATGAAAAAAAAAAATCTTTCGGGTTGAAGCCCCTCCAAAATCAAATCCTCAATCCACTAGTGATGAAAGGGGACCAACTATTTAACCAATTTTAAATATTCTTATACGTCAATATCCGTATCTGCCAAGATGCTTAAGTGGATATTCATGGAACAGTTCCGTTGTTGTTTAATTTAATAATTAAATTATCTTTTTAGAATAGTCCCTAGTCGTTTTAAAATTATTTTCTCATTTTCCTCCGTCCAAGAAGTTTCTAGAATTTAATTAGGACTCAGGTCTAATTTGCATAATAAATTCCTTGATATTTTTTTTATTTTTTACCTTTCCTCATGAATGTTTCCTGGGTAAAAAGGCACTTTAACTTGGAAATTTCAAACATTTAGTATATAAAAAAAAGCTTAATATTTCTTTATATGGTTCATTGTAGTTCCTCCGAGTCGGAGATCGGTAGACAAAGGACCGAAGAAGCAAGAGAAAGTAATATCTAGCACGATCGTTTCAAAGTTTTACAGGATAAGGCAGGCGTGACGCTGGGTGAAACCGTCTGGAGGGGATGTTCCGTCACCCTCGGATGCCGTGTGAGCTGGATCGAATCGGTTCGAGTTCGGTCTTGCAGCGCGGTGAAGGTGGAATATATAAAAAAAAAAATTGAATGTAAACCAATGAACTGTCAAATAATTAGAGGAAGTAATGAAAAGTAAAAAAAAAAAGTTAGTGAAAGTAAAAAGAGTAAAAAAATTCGAAAACAAAATGCCGTAATTTCCTAATTTACCAGCGAATAATTACTCCGAGAATCGTCAGGATTTATAGAGGAAGCTAGATTATGAGGTAGAGGATTCGTTTTGGTCTAGAGTTTACTATGTAAGGATAGGATTAAGTCTGCGATATATGAATCAGAGCAAGTCCCTAAACTTAGCGCTGAGGTCATCGATGAGCATATAAAATCCATCTTTGTACTAGTATAAGCACTGAGATTAGGAACTTATCCATATTAAAATTGAAGAGAAGATTGGTTGGGGTGTTCAGTAAAAAAAAAAAATGCAAAAATAAATACGTTATATTTATTTTTTTGCCGACGTTTCGATCCAAATTTCTGGCCTTCATCAGGGCTAAGAAAAAAAACACTGATTACAATGGGTATGAGAAACTATTAGCATTACAAAGAAAATAATAATGTGTATGTGAACGGTATGGTATAAGAACATGTAGGTTGAATAAACTAATAGCAGAGAGATAAACACTTTATGTTCGTATAAAATATAAAAGATTGCACCCCAATTATATTGGGTTGCTATATACACAGCATACTCGTTAATCCGTAGGACAATAAATGAACTTATATATAAATATATAAACGTGGTTAGTTTATATGTAATCTAAATAAGCATGAATGTTTTTTTTTTTTAATTTTTTGTTTTGCTTTTATTTGTGCTATATCATATTTTATTTCATCTGTTTTACTACGGTTTCTTTTTCTTTTTTTTGTTATAATTTCTATTATTTTTGTAATTGTATGAATGAGTTTCTTATATCTCAAATACTCAATGCCCTTGATTAAGGCAAAATGTATTTTTTTATAAAAAAAAAAATAACAAAAAATGAAGTTTATATGAGTATAATAAATATATATATAATTTTTTTTTCCTTTCATAGTTCATGTTTTTTTTTTTTTACATTTAATTTCCCTTTCTCTTACTTCTAGCTCTTTATACACCTCTCCTATACACAATATTAAGATGCTATATTGTGCTATAAAATAACGATAACAAAGTTAGGAATAGAAATTGTTATAGTTAAAAGTTTTTATATTCGCTCTTTAAAAATTTTTAATTAAAATCCCTGGAGTGCATTATTGAATTTTTTTATTAATCGATAGTTAGCATTTTTATCAACGATATTAAAAAAAAACAACATATTTCCGGCTGTAGCACCTCACCCTCTACCCCCCTCCCCCTCCCTAAAAAAAACAAATTAAATTCTGGATCCAGTACTAGCAATGGATATCAATTTGATGTAAGAATTGCTTCAGCGATTAATTTATAAATAAATATATATGTTTTAAATACATAACCTTTTTTTTTTCTAATATGGCCGAACGAACGGTGTTAATAGTTAGAGAGACCTTTCACTGAGCAGGAAGGCGCAGTGTTCGATGTCAAGGTGCAACCCCCGGCATGCCCTTCATATTATGTAACTCCTCTGGTCTTTGTTCTCTTTCCTACCGCAGCTAGGTGTCTATTCCCCTCTCTCTCATAATCATAAAAAAAAACCATATGTATTTCGACGAATAGATACATTTCGAAATGATCAGTTTTAAATATTAAGAATGATAGAAAATATTTGTATCTTCTTTATTTACATGGTTACCTTTTAACAAGAGAGTCAAAATGATAACGTGCTAGATGCTATTACAAAAAATAATATAAAAGCAATTAGTTTTGATACTGTTTCTTCTGTGTCCTGGTATCTCTTCTTGGTAGAGTTTCATTAAAGATTAAAAATTTCAGGTATTCAAACAGGATATAATTGAGTGTTCTAGTTACATGGCAATATCCATGGAGTCTCAGTGATTGGCCGTGCGAAAATTCACTACATCTTGTACGTAACCTAGATATAATTAATTAGAGCTGGGATACAGCTAGTGTTGCCGAAAATCGGTGCAAAGTGCAAGACCAAGACCACGACCGCCTAACTGTTGCAAGACCAAGACCAGGGACTGGTAAAAAAAATATATATTTTTTAAATAAAAATTCAGTCAAAATAGTTACTAATACTTGACAATTTTAGTTACTATATGTTAATAATTGGTATAACCAATATACTTTTGCATTTAGCTCCTCTATTTTTTTATTCTGGCTTAGTTAGGTTTCTCCTATGTAAAAAATTACAGCAGTATCTCTATAGTAATAAACAAATAAGTAGCTGCAAGACTGTTTCGAGAGTCTTGCGCAAGACCAAGACCTTGAGCAAGACTGAGTTTTCCAGGCCAAGACTCGTCTCTGTCTCATATTTGGGCAACAATAGATACAGATGACTGTTATAATTGTTAGGATGAAAAATAGTCAGGATATGCAGTCAATAATTGTGTTTATTGAGTTTTGTCGACGTTTCGACCCATGTAAATCATCATCAGGGCTAAACAATTTAAATAATTCAAAATTACATTTTTTTAAAAATGGTGAAGATAAAATTTAGAACACAAAAACGTTTTCTAGACGCATTATTATGTCTATATTACAGTTATCTCATGTTTATGTTCCATCTTTTTTTCTTCTCTCATTTATAGTAAATGTACTACTAATAGACAGTTTTCAACTAGTAACATGTAATGAGCTTTATACGCCTAAAAGAGAAAGCAAGTAAGATTATATTTGAGGCTAGAACATTTATCAAGGTGATACCTGAACTTTAGGTGATATCATTCCACAATAGTTGATTGGTAGATTTTTTAAGTTGATTTTTCAGTTGAGCAAGGCTGGGGGTTTGTTTCAAGGAGCTTCCGTTATCACTTTTCTTTAGATTGTAGTGGTTTCTTTTATTTATTCATCTGTAGTTTGCCTTTTCCGTGCTTAAAACCTAAGTATCTATTACTGGTACAAAATAAGCTGTCGGAATTACCTAATTTTTTCATGAAAAATAAACTAATTGGCTGTATAGAAAAAAAAAACGAAATTAGTAAGAGACTAAATTTTCTGTCAATTATACTCATTTTCAAAGATCCACCGCCAGGAATTAGTTTGTGATTCAAATAAATGTTGATAAATTCTCTTGAAGTGTCTATTACCAGTATATTTTAATTTAGCATTTTTTTAATTTTAACCCCTGATGATTTATTTTTAGGTCGAAACGTCATGCATGGATGAAAAATGGATTGCATATCCTGACTATTTTACATCTTCTTTCCATTTAGCAGCTATTTGATTCTTACAACTTTTGATTCGTGTTATGTCCATTTTTCTATTTAGTTTAATTTTTTTTTTTTTTTTTATGTAAATCTTGTCTTGTCCTTTGTTGTTATTCTTGAGGTTTTCACAATAGGTTCTTCGTTTTTGCGATTTCGGTGAGCAGCGTGATTAGACGTTTCGTTTCATAAAATGCCGCAATGGGAATAAGTCCATAAGAAAACATTTTTAAGAAAGTTTCCACTATGAATTGTCAATAATAAATTCTTGAGTTGGTTGTGAATTTCCAATGGCTGTAACGACAGACATGGAATCTGTCACTCTGGTCAGTTGATTTGAGCGTTATTTTCGAAGAATGAATATTATTTTTTATTACGGGTTTATGGTTGGCTGTAGTGAATAATTAAATAGAAGGGTGGTTGGGGTGATCAGTCAAAATAAAAATTTAATAATAAATATTATTATTTATTTTTGCAATTTTTATTTTGACTGATCACCCCAACCATTCTTCTTTTCAAATATTATTTTTTTGTTTAACTGAAAAAGTCCACATCTAAATCATGGCACACTCCTCCATAAGGTAGAGTAACCCGCTATCTGTGGCAGAAAAAATATTGGATGAGATTGTGGATTAGTCACGTAGCTGTTCTTTAATG
This sequence comes from Nezara viridula, assembly GCA_928085145.1. Classification (NCBI taxonomy): domain Eukaryota; kingdom Metazoa; phylum Arthropoda; class Insecta; order Hemiptera; family Pentatomidae; genus Nezara; species Nezara viridula. The sequence goes on along the minus strand of OV725081.1, from coordinate 120,359,020 downwards.
TTACGAGATTGTCGTGGCTCATCTTCTATCGCGGTACAACATCTCATTACTTTGGATGACATTTTTTTATAATGTTGTTCTAGTTATGTATTTTTTTTTCTATTTATCAGCAGTATAGTATCTTAGCTATTCTGTTTACAGCGTCATAGCACAAGTACAAACGAGTCTACACTAGAATCAAAGTGCACTGTTCCATTATGAGAAAAAATTTGTAACGTTGTGTGGGACTTATAATTATTAATATTTATACCACCTATAAATTTTTTTCGTAATAAGAAATCAAATAAATGTAAGCATTATTTCATATATTACTAGATAAAAAAAATAATGCGTAATTCAATACCGTTCTCAATTAGTGCTTTGGTATTGGTAATTAAATAAATTATATTTTATATCATTTAAAATTGATATACATACTTTATTTCTACCCTTTCCTGCCTCTACTCTCAATGTTCATAGGCGTTAAAATATAATTTATATTATGTTACAGTACTTTGTAATGTTTAGAAATTTAAACAGAGTAGTGACTAATTCTTCGTTATCCTGCAGAATTCCTCTTAATGATTCTGATCATTTTTTTTTATTTTCTGCGTGAAGAACACAGTTTCATAATACTTTACGTGAACAATATTTTTATGATCATTAGTTTTAAGTCTAGTCAGGCAACCTCCCAAATCATGGAAAAACAAAAACTAAAAGTTTTACAACTATTAATTGTTGTCATTTTTTTTTTTGTCTGCGTGAAGAACACAGTTTCATTAATACTTCACGTAAAAGAATACTTTTATAATCAGTATTTTTAAGTGTATTTAGATAATTTATTATAAAACATCCCAGATCATGGGAAAACAAGTAATACAAGTTTTACTATTATTAATTGTAGTCATTTTCGCTGAAATCAGGGGTACTTTTACTAGACTGGATAAAAAATCACATAATTTTTTTTAAGCAAATCTCACATTTTTCTTTATAAACCTCTTCTTGATTAATACAGACTTAAAGGTTATTAAACGAAGATTTTTTTTTTTAAAGTGGATGATGATAAAAAAAAAATCGGGAATAATTTATTATTTTTTAAAAAAACAGAACTTAGTTTAGTTTGGCCGCTTAAAAGTCCTCTGTAAATGGTTTTAACAATGGCAAACTTTATTTTCATTTAAAGTAAATTTTTTGTAGTTTACAGTGAATTAATTGTTAATTACTTAATGAAGGAAGCTGGTCGACTGTTCTATATATCATGGCTGATAAATATTCAGGGCGAAGTATTTTTAAAAACATTTTTTTTTTTTAATTTATTGAGTCATATTTTTGAAGATGACCCCTATGTTTGAGTGGCACAAATAAAAAATATTTTTTTTAAAAAGACTGAGTCCTGAATATTTATTACCCATGTTAATTACTTAAATTAAATATTTCTTTAATTGTTTAATTTTTAACAAAAAAAAAAATACGACTTACTTAAAGAAAAACCCAAAACATGTATTTCCTACTTTTATGCAAAAAGTTGGCCTATTGGTTAAATCAAATTTTTTGTAGCTCTTAAGATGTGCTTTCACTCCTATAAAAATGCCCTTCTATCTACAAGGCACTCTTTATATATATGTCATCTATTCTTTTTTGGTATGTTATTAATATCAATAAGGTCTGAGTTTTAATTCGAATTTATGATTTTACTTTATACTTGTTTGAAATATTCCATTTGAAGTGAATTGCACACTTGTGAGTGGCTACTTGTTTGAGTGGCTCGTGCCTGCGAGTGATCTATTGTGAGCAGAACGGGGTCAATTGCTGGACCTGATATACTTGATGCTTGTTATTCAATGAATAGACTGATATAGTTTTAACCTTGCGGATAATTGAATATCACTCTGAATACCTTCTGCGCAGTATCAATTTGAAGTATTTTAGGAGATTATATTACTTATAAGACAAGACATTCGAAATTAAAACTCAGACAGAAGTTGAACACATATACTTGCTACTTAAGCCAATTTGGATCTACGCTTCCGTATATATATACGGCATAGCAAAAAAATACTCGCATACGTAAACTACAGAATTTTCAATCCAAAACTTTCAGGACTATAACCAAGGCTCCCTGGTACGCCAATAACGTTACTTAACATTAAGACCTACAGATGCCAACTGTTAACGACCAAATTCGTAAATACTACAAAAGATTTCACAATAACTTACACGGACATACCAACTCATTGATCCCGTAGAAGGCTCAAAAGAAGCTGGATGAAGGATCTCCTCCACTAGCAGCTACAAATATAAAATCATTACAGGAAGGACGTCCCTGGGCATTTCTCTCCCTCAAGCCTATTCCATGACCTATTCCTTATTCTACACTCGCTGGTTGTCGGAACTTCCGTTAGGTGTGAGGGAAAAAATAAAGATATTAAAATTAAAAAATATATTCACAAGTGTTAAAAAAATTTTCTGCATGGCTTGCCTCCAGTATCTGACCGCTTTAGATTCGAGTTTGTTAAGATATTTCTTGAACATTTTATCCCATTCCATTCTTCTATATATATATTGGTAAAAATAATAATAATAAGAAGAAGAAGAAGCTTAAAATTTGTATTTATATCTGACATTCTATGATGATAACAATAAGTGAATTTAATGGATATCCATTTATGGAAGGTCATACCTAGAACAGTAGTCATTGTCACCTCTTTTCTGTGAATAGATTTCTCATCGAGCTCATTTTATGTATTTCTTTGGATATCTGCTTTTTTAAGTGTTTTGGTCATGTTTTCTTTGTGAATTTTAGGTTTTTGTCCTCTAAATAATTATTTAATTAAGAGAACTTACTTTATTGAGGCTGGTTAAAGCCCAGCAAAGGTTTCTTGATCCCAGGGTTGGTAACCGGCTGATATAACCAAATAAATAATTACCTGTCACTGTTGGGCTTGAACCTATAATTTGAGTATTGGAAGTCTGCACATTACTCACCAAGTACTCACCAACCCTAATACCAATGGTTCATTGGTGCATTATTTCATAATTGTATATTCTGTGATTCAATTTATTATTCATAAATAGTCGAACTTATTCATCTCGTGAACGATTTTTTTTTTCATAGCTATTCCGCCATCTTTAAGTTTGGCATGATATCATTGTAGGGACTATATCCAGAGTTGGGCAAATGCTACACTCAGAACCGAGTACTAAGTATTTTACTCAAATTGAATCACTATTGGGGATTCAATCACAACTTCAGTTAACAGTTTGACTTCAACTGAAGTAGTAAATAAATTCTTTATTACTCAAAAAAGAGCAGTATTAGAGTAAAATACTCAGTACTCAGCTTAGCTTTTTCCCATCCTGCTATTTTCAATTTGTACGTGGTTCACTGTTCTATTACTTGACATTGCATGAGCGTACAATTGTTTTCTTCCAATATTCGCTGTATTATAAATAATCCTGATATCATATATATATAAAGTTAAAAAAATATTTTATCGACAGTTCTAAGTGTTCCTACATATTCAGGGTAATTTCTAAGATTAACGGTACATAACGGTATTGTTGTTTGCGGATTAATTTCTGGTTTACTAAGAACATTATGTTAATGTAAGTAGTTTTTTCACTTATAAATATCATGGTATGAATTTTTATTTGCTTGTTCGCGTACTTACCTGAAATGTTCTTTCATAGGACAGTTTGGTAACTCTTGATTTATGAGATTCATATGCTTAAAATAAATATATTATTGTATTAAGTTATATTATAGTTATTATTTGTTGCATACATGTTTGTTGCGAATTGCAATTTAATATTATGGGTGCCACTTTTTTGGTGTCCTTGCAGCTTATAGCAGTTCTACGGGCTTCTCTTTCAAATTATTCATTGTTGTTCGGAATACTAAGTGGTATTGCTCATACTTAATGATTATTCATATGTTATTTACTCAAGTTATTTATCAACTATCGGTGTTTTTATTTTTTTTTAATCTGGCTTTCAATCCTAGAGAGCTAAAAGTATTTTTGATATAGGTTCTTGATTTACAATCTGCTAATTTTATTCTTTGTGTGGAATGTAAATTTATCCTGTAAAATGGAATTTATCTTATATAACAACTGATAAAAACAAGAGTTTCAGATGAAAGCATGTTGTTTACTATGCTTCGCATTTTGTTGTTGCTTTGAGAAATGAGCCTTAATGCAAAAAAAAAAAAAATAGTTGGCCTGTGTAAATGATGCACCTGGTATAATGTTCGTTCATCGATTGAAATATATTTTATTTTGAAATTTTATAATAAATGTCAGGCTCGTTGTAAAGATTTGTTATCATTATATGAGCCTTTCAGTTGACAGAATCACTAATTCCAATTTCAACAATTTTGAAGTTCTTTTAGTGATATTTTTTGTTGAAAAATTTATAATATCTGTAATAACAGTTAGTAAATTGTTTCAAGAGCATTTGATCGCAATGTTGAAATATAGAATTGTGGATAGAGGTATCAATTTTCCCGCTAGAAACATCATTAAACTTAATAATAAAGAATATTTAAATTGGAGTTGGTCATTCTGACAACTTTAAGGCTCATATATTACATGTTTTGATGCAAAATATTGACTTTTTCACATATAAGTTTTTAAAGTTTAATTTGTCCTTTATTTTTGGATCAAAATCTATGTTAACATAATAATATAAACATTTGTCGTAATTTACTATAAACTCGCGGTCTGTTTGTATCTACAGATTTACGGTATGCTGCTTATTGGCTGTGAATAGTGGAGTTTTTGAGACTTCAATTTGTTAAAAGTAATTGATTAAACTGTAACTGAATATGAAAATAAAGTAAACACATCCTAGTTTCAAATTAGGGGATATAATATGTTACGTTGTAAACTTTTAAGATGTCGAATCGTAAAAGAAACATTAATTTTTTATTGTTTACGTATTTTTCGAAAAAAAAAAAAGCCGTGTTAATCTTCAATCCAATTATGTTTATCTTAATAATTTTGAAAACGATGTAGTATGAAGTGACGAATAAATCATCTATGAAAAATATATTTATACCAATTAATTTGGATTTCTTTTTTTTCTTTGTTTTTTATTTATTTATTTAGACTTATAATAATCTGTCTCATGGACAATAAGTATAGTGATATATAAACATATTTACACCATATATGCAGAAAATATAAAATGAATAAAAGTAAAGTAATAACTAAGTAATAATAATAAAAACTTATGTACAATTAAAAATAAAATAACCTAAAGATAAGTAAATTTAAAACACAAAAACACAGTCATACCTATATACAATATATACAATCAGGCAGGATATCCCAAGCCAGGCTTCTCCCTCCAACTGTAGAAGGAAAAGCAGGACTCTAAGAGATCCCTGCGCTACTCTCTCAACCGCGTCACTGGTGCTAAAGCCAATGGAGTTTGAGCGAGAGCGCTAAATTTAGATTTTAATGAATAATAATTTCTGTGAGATAAAACGGTTATTATTAGAACAGTCCTTTTTTTTATTATTGAAATTTTCACTTTTCTTAAGACAAAATATGGAATGATAGGATTTTTTTTTCTGTTCGCCGTACCAAGTAAGCAAAGATGTTCGATAACTAGAAGAAATATATTTATATTTTGTATTTTTAAATTTATAACAATTAAATATTAATAATAATTTATTATTTTTGCAGATGCGGATGGAGATACAGGGAGTAGGGAGAACCTCTCCGAGAGGAAAATGCAGCCGAGCGTTCCCATCAAAACCACCACATACAAGGTTCGTCTGCTCTTTCATTTTACCCTTCTTTTAATTTATTTATTAACACGTTTTCTTGTTTATTTTCTTATATTTATTCATATTGTATATACGAAGGCCAGTTGTTTGTTCGTATGTTGTTAAAAAAAAAAGAAGGAAATGGGTGCTTCACTTATAAATTTTGGGCAACCTTATATTTGTATTCATACGTCAGCCAATAAGTAAATTATAAAAAACAATCTCAATAGCTACATAAAACCATAATAATAAATGGATATTAAAGAAGTGATATATCTGTAAAAAATCTATTTTATAATGAAATGAAATGAAAAATCATTTTATTGTGGGACTGAGGTCTCCTTAGAATACATAAAAAAATATGTATATTAGTCTTAGGAATTGTAGGGACCAAAAAAAAAACTTACAAAACATCGAAATATTATTTTCAAATTGAAAATTAATAATTATATTATACCATTTACTTATATATTTTAAGTGAAACGCACTTAATATCGTCATCCAAAGTGAAAGAGTTATGTGTAAAAACTGCATTGTCGTTTTCCGCAAAAAAGCAGTGATCAGACATGCTTTCGCCCTTTATGTGACGATATTTGTTCTTAAATCTTTCCACTATAAAGCAAAATGAGTAATTGTAACTACTTACTAATTTACTTACTTACTTACTTAATTTAGTTACTTACTTACTAAAGGCGGAATTTCTGGAAAAACTACTCGCAATGAAAGATTATAATACAATAAATTCCTAAAACTTTACTGATATGTATTTTTTAGAACTTGGCTATTTTTCATTTTTGATCCATCTTTTCTTATTGCTTCTTCTCATAGACGTTAAATGAAAACGGTTTGATACAACATATGCCTCGCTGTTGCCCACCAAATACAATGATTTGCACTAAGCACTGCATTTTCAAGTTTACCGTCACATTCTTGTTTTAAGTTTTCGAACTACCCACGTGACTTACTCTCTTAGGAAAGCCTCATGTCAACCAATAATCATTGACATTAATCCAGTGCCTTCAAAAAACTATGTACGGTACCTCGGACGCTACTTAGACAAAAGGCTTACCTAGAACATACATAATTAATTAAAAATAAAAGAACTGACTAGACGATATAACCAACTCTCACATCTCCTGGACTACAGATCCTCACTTGACTTACGAAACAAGTTACTAATCTACAACACCATACTGAGACCAATTTAGACATACGGAGCAGAACTTTGGGGTTCGGCAAAACAAACACACCTAAACAAAATACAAACAACACAATAAAAAATTTACGAAAAATTTTCAACGCACTTTGGTATATTTCAAATAACACTATTCACAACGACTTGAACATCCCAACAGTAAAATCATACATCCACGGCAAATGCACTTCATTTCATTCTTCAACTCAAAATCACTTCAATCCCTTAGTCCTTTCTATTTCCTGCCCCCTGTTACATGATCGACGCAGATTGAAAAGAAGATGAAGCTAATCAAGAAAACTCGCAACTAATCAGTAATATATCAAATTTGCTAGGTGCTCTTCAGCGCTCATGAAAATGGCAGAATATTTCAAAAATAAATTATAAATTAAATAAAAAGTTTTCTACTATGTATGAGCTAAGGAAATTCGACTAAGTAGGCGGCTTTGTTCGATGTAAAGTGATTTATTTTCCATTGCTCCTTATTTATTTTCTGATAGGTATTGCAGTGGGTCTTGATAATTCTCCTTTTATCGCATATTTCCATTTTAAGGAAGTTTCTTGAAATTTTATTATATAAATTACTATATATATATTATAAATGAAAAAATCCAAATTATATAGCCACGAATCTAACAATATGAGCCTATCTAAGCCTCTGACAACAGAAGTTGGACCTAGCCTGACCAAACCTCTGGCAGGTAAACTGTTCGCCTGTTTGCAAAAGACTCATGGCTTTGTAGTTTGGATATTTCCATTTATAACATACTCACATAACAATATGTGGATATCATATCTCTGTATATTTATTTATTTTTTTCGATTTCGGATTAGTGAAGTGTTGGGACTACCAAAGTTTGGAATTCTGAGATTATTCTCTATTTACTTTAACAGCATTATAAAATAGTGACCTCTTTACGCTGGAGGCCGGACCTCTGACTTCAGCTATTTTCGCACTTTGCTTCCCCCCGCTGTTTAGACAACGCTAATGAAACGAAATGCCCATTGTCTTCTCCAAGACCAAATTCTCTCACCCTAGTGACCCAGATCGTACTTAGCATTGTCTCAATGGACCTCCTCCTCTTTCTCGTGGGAATGTTGCTCTACATCGGCTGCAGACTTTTCGTGAGCTGTCTTCGTCGTGGTTTGCGAAACAAGCATTCATGGAGAACGGCTTGTCTTGTTTAATTACCTCTTTTCATCGTGTTACATAACAATTACTTAATAGAAGCAATAGTTATTGATCTTAGTTTTCGATTATTGTAGAACATACGAATGTGTTTGTATGCATGCGATATATAAGTACATTGGAAGATTCGGGATTTAATTTTAGATGCAGGCTTTATTTATTTTTTAAGTTAATTTTTTCAGAAAAAAAACTATGTTTCGTTCCTCTTTCCGGTGCCAATGTCTGCAAAGGTAGATGGACTTTTTTTTGTTGAATTATTTATTAATATTTTGTTTATTTGTCTTTGAAACGTTCGCCCTATAAACTGAACGTCAACACTACATAAATATAATATGAATATAAAATTAATTTATCTAAAGCGAACATAATATTAATTACAAATTTTTAGAAAATTCTGCTTTTGCAGATATGGAATGCGGAAACAGAGAGATATTACTTAAAATTCATTATCCATAAATATTAAACAATCAACAAAGCCTAAATTAAATTAATAAACAAAAAACTGCTATAGTTTATTAATTCCAAAAAATATGTTAACAGTTTTTTGATTTTTGCATCATATTTACTTTGTAACGTAAAACCTCGAGTTTTTTTGAGGGATTAGTTTAATTTTCTTTTTTATTGATTACAAACTTTGGTTATTGAAAATTGTCTTCCTCAAAATAAAAAAATTAAAAATCAGTACATGTTATTTTTATCATTTTTTAGAGTTAAAGTCAAAGCCTAAAATGTCTTATTCTTCATTTTAATATGTTATGTAAGAATAAAAAAAAGTGAAAATAAAAGTAACCTTGTCCGAAATCTCTTCTCACGCTTTGAATTATAATTTTTAATTATTACAAAGGCATAGTGAAGGAAGGAAAATCTTAAGAGAAATGCCTTCTTCGTAGAATATTCACAGTTATAGTCTTGCTTTATCCGCTCTCTACTTAGCGCTTATCTAAGTTTCTCAAGTACTATTAGTGGTCAGATTTCTGCCTCAAGTTATAGGTATTCCTACTTTACATTACAGTCTTACGATGTGGGCTATGGAAAAAATAAATCAAATTAGCAATTACTACTTCATGGACTACTGTAACAATAGACAACGACCCAGTTCTCTCAAATAATCATGTACGGTATCTCGGACTAGATTTAGACCGAAAACTAACCTGGAACATACTCAACAAATTAAAAAAAAAAAAAAAAGAACTGAACAGACGATACAACTGTCACATCCTTTAAACTCCACATCTTAGTCCGTGGTACAGACCTCTTTTTATTAAATTATTAACATCTAGCTGAAACTTCGTAAATAGCTTCATCATATCTATAAACATTTTATTTACGAAAATTGTGGGAATTGGGGCGTTTTCAATCTGGAGGTCGGCAAACTTTGTCTGTTTAATTAGGTACTGAAAAATCGTAAATAACCATTATCTTTTCACATTAATCGTGAGACAGCTTGAGCCAAAAGTCGGAAAAAAATGGTGGCCATCAAAAATATTGAATCGTTTGGCCTATATAACCTTGTTATTTTGACAATTTCGAGTGTAGTTCACGCCAAACGGCTCAATATTTTTTAAGGCCACATTTTTCTCGACATTTTGCTCAAGTTATCTAGCGATTTAAGTGGTAATGGGTATTTACCAGTTTTAGTACCTAATTAAAAAGAAAAAGTTTGCCGACATCCCGGAGGTTGAAAACGCCCCAATTCCAACGAAAAAGAATTTTCGTAAATAAAATATTGTAGGCTTCAATTGGATGAAGCTATTTACGAAGTTTCATCCGGATATTAATAATTTAATAAAAAGGAGTCTGTACCACGGGCTATCTCCAGTCAGCTTTGGGATTCCGCATAACACGTCCACATAAAAAAAATTCAAACCGCACAGTCCAAAATATTTTGTAAATGTTCCCTGGTTTATTTAAAATCACACCATAAACAACGACATGAACTCATCAAAAGTAAAATCCTAGTTACCTGAAAAATAAACAACATTATCTTCTACTCTAAATCATCCAAATCCATTCGTTCTATCTCTATCTTCCTCCGTGTTACCTGGTGGGCTCCAACGACGACTAAAAAGGCACTGGCGTTGAGATCCCGTGCTGACAATGTAAATAAATATTTAAAAAAAAGAAGAGAGAATAAACGGCAATACGATGCAGTAATAGTTATAATGCAAAATAAAAAAATCTAAAATCAACTGTTTTATGTACATATCTGTATTCTGCTCTTATCTCGTTTCTAATACATCCCATTCAAATCTTCAAATGGAGTGAAGCTTGACCATCGAGTAAAAAAAAAATCTTTTAAAATAGCGTCTTTTGGCCATTCAATGCGCCATATTTCGTAATCATGTTAAAATAAAGGCAGTTTTATTACGTATTGTTTCGGTACACAAAGAACAAACATACAGATTTAAAATTATTCCGCTAGCCTAATTAATAACTTTATCAATCACAGACAAAAGTAATTTCTTGTATATTCGTTCGAAAAAAATATGCAAATATTTAGGAATCGTAAAGTTCCTATGAAGTAAATTTAATAAAAAACTTTTATTTTTATCCAATGTTTTAAAGAAACGAACTCTATCTCAAGAAACCATGAAGGGTATTTGTCGAAATATTTGTAAGAAACCTAAAAATATTATATAACTAGGATGAGATATAATTAACATATTCACTATATCAACAGTTTTTGACGGAATCCAATAAAGTACCTTATTTGCAGAATCCTTACCCTCTGATCTATCCCATTCCTTATACAACTATATTTAATGGATATTAATTAATTTTTTATCCGCATCAAATTTTAATAAATATTTACTTGCTCAAAATTGATACTTTCATTTACTACTTGCTCCAAGTTTTATATATATTGTTAATTTTTTTTTAATTTCGGATTGATGTTGAATGACCAAGGCTATCCTTCTAGCTTCTATCCTTTTTGGCCGGCTCCCAGATCGGAACTTGCTTCTTAAAAATTTGTTTTCATGACACGTTCCTCTTTTGGGCCGTCAGGCCTCCGGTTCGCTATTGTTGGTCTGTGGGATATCTGTCCCACCCATATATATATATATATAATATATATATATATATATATATATATGTATATATATATATATATATATATATATATATATATATAATACTAGTCTGTGTTATACTAAAAAAAAACTTTTTAAAATTATGTCTTTCTTTTTTTTATTATTGTTGACTTGAAAATTATATTAAGACTTCCAACGATCGATTTCTTGGTTTTATTTATTTATTCACGATGGTTTTATTTTATAAATTGCATAAGTTTGCAAAATTTAATGTATAAGAAAAAAGTATTAGACATAAAGAATTTAATAATATTAGGAGGTTCTAATTGATTAGCTATTGACAGTTGGTAATCACATTCATTAAATTCATTTTGGTTAACACGGTTAATTTTGAGTCGTTAATTTCTAAAATTAATCGTAATCATGATTGACATGTTTTTTTGTTTTCACAAAACAAGAAAAACTATATTTTCTATTCCAGTTTAACATCAAAAACAATATTTTAAAATAATAAATTGTTTATTTGTACCCAATATTTCCTAAAATCATTGATTATTTTAATATTGATTAAAAACATAAAAACTTCAATATGGATGTATATAGAGTCGATTGGGGTTCGGTTTGGCCAGATAAGAATGGTTTATGGTGAACACACCATTTATGGACAGGGGGCTCTAGTGACGGACTTTAAATGTAAATAATAAGCTTCCTTGTTCATTTAAAGTTTCCAGTTTTTTCTAGATTGAAGAACAATGCCCTCTATTGACAAATGTATGAACGAAGTTCCAAAAAGATAGTTTTAAAATTCCTATCATTGTTTTTTTTATAGTTTTCATGAGATTAGTGTGTTTCATACCTTCCTACTAACGGTTTCGCTAAGATTTATTTTATCTTATTTTTATAGTTGGGTGTGGGGTGGCTCAGTGGTAGGGCACTGATCTTCCAATGCTCAATGTCCTGGGTTCGAATCCCGGCTCATAGCAGAAAATTTGTTTATTCTTTTTCATTAGCCGTGGGTCGATCTTGGGATTACGAGACCATCCTGGGGCACACCCTGTCTCTATTAAGTGGGTACCCTTAATTAAATAATTAATTAAGGGAAAAACTTGGCGTTTAAGCTTGATCTCAATCAGATCACCTGCTTATACATCCCGTCGACTAAGAAACACAGCACTTACCCTAAATACTAATGATGATGCAAACCAATGGTTTGCTTTCCCTGTGTTTCAAGAAGAAAATAATTATTAAAATTGTACTACAAAAAAAGTTTTTGTGAACAATAATATATCTTTATTTTATAATTGTCGAAATGAAGATTACATTCCTTGTAAAAAAAAAGTTTGAAATAAAATTATTTTCACTTTTTTGATAGTTAGGTTGATTTTGAAACCAAAAATAACTTCACAATCGAACTTATTATTTTTTTTTTATGTTGGAAGCGGTATCTAGAATTCCAAAAAAAAATACTCAGATCCTATGCTGGAAAAAAGTACATGATGTTTTACTTAAGTAGGAAAAAAAATTGAATTTTTTAACTGTCCGAAAAATGATATGAAAAATTTTAGGTCTTTAAAAAGTTTCATTACTTTGTATACTGAAATACAACAATATGACGCTATTGAAAATCGGACAGATTAAGATTAATACAGACGAAGGAAAATACTGCTTTACGAAGAAATTTCATTTATAGCCAATCAAAAGTTTATTAGCCGTTTCAATGGCTTCAGTTGTAAATTTATAATTTATGTATTTGTCACCTTTTGTTTCTATTCACCTAAGAGATATATTCTTAGAAGCATGATCTCATTATTTCTCTGCGTTCATCATTTACAAAAATTATTGCATAAGAAATAAAATTAAATATAGATTTTCTAAATTCAACTACAACAAAACAGATTATTGTTACGTTTATGACTGGTGTGAATGAAGAATTGAAGATGAAAAAAAAAAGTTAATCAATTTATCAATAAACTAGTCAAAAAGTACAAATTTAAATGTAGATTTTCTAAATTCACAACTACAACAAAACAGATTGTTGTTACGTTTATGACTGGTGGAAGTGAAGAATTGAAGATGAAAAAAAAAGTTAATCAATTTATCAATAAACTAGTCAAAAAGTACAAATTTAAATGTAGATTTTCTAAATTCACAACTACAACAAAACAGATTGTTGTTACGTTTATGACTGGTGTGAATGAAGAATTGAAGATGAAAAAAAAAGTTAATCAATTTATCAATAAACTAGTCAAAAAGTACAAATTTAAATGTAGATTTTCTAAATTCACAACTACAACAAAACAGATTGTTGTTACGTTTATGACTGGTGTGAATGAAGAATTGAAGATGAAAAAAAAAAGTTTATCACTTTATCAATAAACTAGTCAAAAAGTACAAATTACTCTTTATTTTGCAAATAAAAATAACACTGTATTCAACGCCTTCTCGTTATTTGAACTCTCCTTATAAGAATATATCTCTTCTTAGAACCATGATCTCATTATTTCTCTGCGTTCATCATTTACAAAAATTATTGCATAAGAAATAAAATTAAATATAGATTTTCTAAATTCACAACTACAACAAAACAGATTATTGTTACGTTTATGACTGGTATGAATGAAGAATTGAAGATGAAAAAAAAAGTTACTCAATTTATCAATAAACTAGTCAAAATGTACAAAGTACTCCTTATTTTGCAAATAAAAATAACACTGTATTCGACGCCTTCTCGTTATTTGAACTCTCCTTTTTTACACTGATTTAACCTAAGTGGTAAAACCACAAAACCTGAATTTGGCTATTGCATTTTTTATTTATTTAGGATCCGATTATGAAAGCCGATAATGTGATATTAGTTTTTTATCAATCCAAATAAAAAAATTAAAAAAACCTTACCACTATAACCCACGTCTTGGGTTTATATAAATACTGTTTCAAGACCAACAGTCGTGCAGTGAAGTGATCAAGCTGGGATCACGCACAAATACCAGGTTTTCGCTCGTAAATAATTATTTAATTTTAGAGTACCCACTTTATAGAGGATGGGAGAGGGTGTGTCCCCTGGAGGGTTTCATGAACCCAGGAGTCAACACACAACTATTGAAAAATTATCTGTCAGCCAGATTCGAACCTGGGACTTCGGGCTCACGATTCAGTCATTTTAAGAACATTATTTATTTTTTTATTTTAATGAAATTTACAACTGTATTACATATAAAATACAATAAGTAAATGTGACATTGGTAACATGACATGTACAACATGAAGAGAAACTACCCATTGGTAGAACTCAAATTAAAGTTCTATATTAGAAGATCCCGAGGCCATCTTCTTTTCAGACGCCTCGGAGGGTTATCAGGGATCGAGGAGGAAGCAAGGTTTGAAACGAGAGGATTCGGATGGTTCTGCAGTTTGTTATGGAAGGATAGGTATCTGGATTGGGCCAAATCGGAAACATATGGAACATTAAGGTCTTTATGGATGATTTTATTTGTGACAAAGTAAGGAGCGTTGAGGATTTTACAAAGGATTTTGGATTGTATGGATTGGATACGAGAGGAATTCGATGGTTTAGTGTAGCCCCAAAGCTCAATTCCGTAAGTCCAAATAGGCCTTATAATAGTCATGTATATGAGTCTTTTGTAATTGATTGAAAGCTTAGAGCGTTTGTCTAGTAAGTGCTGCAGTAGTCGAAAACGTCAAGCGGTTTCTAGTCGTTTCAGTCTGGTATGGGGGTATTTTAAGAACATAAAGAACAAGATTAGAAAAAAGAAAGAGAAAAAAAAAATGATTTATTCGAGGAAAATAAATAAGGTATATCACACCTTAGCTATCCATCAAAATATGTACTGAACGAAACGAAAAAAATTAAATTTAAATTTATTTATTTAATTTATTTTATATATTTTTTATCATATAGAGTTCTCTGTTAAGAGATTTTTTTTTTGGTCTGATTCCTTCTAATCAGCTGTTCAATATAACCTTCCGGAACTGTCTTTATGCCAATTCTCGTTTCCTGCAGCATTTATTTGGATTGCTGGGATTTGATGTAGACTCTCTAATAAATGTAATTTTGTTTTCCCTTTCTTTCTGTCTTGGATATATATACATATATGTGTGTGTTTTTTTTTTCTGTCCTAGTGTTACCTTAATTACTTCATTTCTAATTATTTTCTTTCTCTTTTTGAGCTATTTGCTCTTTTACATTACTTGCTTTATTATTTTAAAGTATGTGACAAGGACAATATAGTCTGATATTTACTGATACAACATATCTGACAATATCTCGCTGGTATTTATTTTTAATTCTTATTTTATTACCATATTACAAATTGTAAAATTTATTCTTAATTAATGAGCTTCTTTATGAATGGTATGGGCACGTAAAGAACAACAACAGAACTTTAAACGTTTAGAATTGCTTAGTTTAATTTATTTATTTTTATTTGATAATTAATACAACAGGCTTAAACAAATATGAAAAAAAAACAACAATATATATAGAATTTTTGAAACCATAATAAAATAGGGAATTATATTTTGATGTTGAAGAAAAATAAATATTACATATATATTATATATATATATATATATATATATATATATATAAAATATATATATATAATATAAATTAATGGTTGGGTGTTAATGGGATGGGTTGGGGTGAAATGGGTTTGGGGGAAAAGATATAATAAATATGGATAGGGGGTAGTGTGTTAGGTATAGGGTTGGGGGATGTTCTTTTGGGGGAAGTGTGGAGGAATGTAAAGATATGGGGGTTAGGAAAAAGATGGGGGGGGGGGAGGGGGGGATGGAAGAATGTTGGATATTGGGATAGATTAGGTAATTGGGTAGTTGGGGGGATGTGAATTGGGTTTTTTGGGATGGATGGTATGAGGAAAGTTTGGGATGTTGAGGGGGGTATTAGAGGTGAGGAAGTGGGTGGGGAATTGGGGATGTTTTTATGGTTTGAGGGGTGGGTTGGAGAGGGAATTGGGGAAATGGGGAGGTGTGGGTGGGAGAGTATGGTGGTGTGGGTGGTTGGGGTGGTAGGTTGGGGAGGTGTGTGGGGTGAAGATAGGGGTTGTGAGTTGAAAGGTAATAGGATTTAAGGGTGGATTAGGTTGGGGAATGGGGGGGGAGGGATGGGGAGTTGAGGGTGTGAGTTGTGGTTGAGTAGGGTGGAATGGGTGGTTTTGTAGTTTGGGGTGGGTGAAAGGGTATGATTTGTTAAAATAAAAACATTTGTGCTATTGTTTAACAATGATATTTGATTGAATAGTTATTATTAGCCCGATCGCCCTGCCAGAATGACCGGCAACAGGATATTGTCTGTGCTTTTGCATTGTGACGTTGTGCAAAGTCATCTGTGCATAATGAAGATCAAGAATGAATGGATCCAAGGAGCTTCCTTGTCGTACTCCTTCTTCATTACACACAGTAAAATCAAAATCGCAAGTAATTTCCTCGTATAAAAAAAAAAAACAGAACAATAGATACAAGCAGTCTTAATGTTACATACTGAATGTTATCCTTAAATAGATACTGCTTTGTGGTTTTGGATGCAAATAATAATTGAGATACAACTAGTGATCAAAATAAATATTATAATTGAAAACAAATATGCTAAAACAATATAATAATGCGAGGCTTGATAAATAATAAGAATATTATTAAATCCTTAATAAATATGGCAGATACCTACTGACTATGTATGTCAATTATGATTAACACTCAAGACACACATTTCTTAGATATTTTAGGTCTCATATTTCCACTTGATAGAATACTAACGTACTGTGTGGTTTCGCATATAAATGAATAGTTAAATGTTATATTTATAATTTTTTCAGTATCTCAAAAATCTTCAAAAAATGTTGCAAAATTCTGGAAGACATTGTTTTAGTGTTTTAATGTTGTTTTTTGTTTTTTTTACGACAGTAGTAAAGAACAATCCAAAATTTAAAAAAAATCCAAAATGCAGTACTAACTTAGTGGTTTGGAAAATACCGTATTTTTTTATCTCCAGACGAAATTTTCGAAAGCTACTATTAAAAATATAATCTGAACCTAAAGGTTTGTTTAGATTTCAAATTACATTTCGCAGGTGCAATAAAGCCCCACTTGTGGCACTAATTTATTTATTTTATTTATAGGGTAAAGTTTTTTGGGAGATAAATCGCAGGATTATTACGCCCGTTTTTTCTTGTTTATAGATTTGATTTATTTAAAAATTTTCTAGATAGGTTTACCGAATCTCTTCCTTAAATAAAAATTACATCAATCTAATATGAGATATAAGTTAATATTTTATAGTTCCGTTTTTTAAAGTTTTTTATTAACGTTATGTGGAACATTTTCATTTAACCTAATATTAACAGTGGACACCAATAGATGATTTTTTCTAGATTAAGTGAATAGATTTTTTTTTTTAAATAACATCTAAAAATTATACAACAAATTTGTAATACACTAAAAATAATTGATATTAAAAAATTAACCTTAATCTTAAACCACAGATTCTATTAACTTTCACTTGCACTGTAATTAATTTAATAATAATTATAATTTTTGTTGAGTTTATATTATATAATTTAAACTCAACAAAAATTATAGAATGCTAATACTATATGGTGGAGAAATGATTGACCATAGATTCTTATGATCTTTTTTTAATACATTTTACCACACTTTAGGGCACTAAGTATTAGAGCTAAGTGAGGCAAATTCATATCAAATATAAAATACAATAAAAAAAATCAAAAGAAAAATTATAACAGAAACAAAGATAATAGCCATAATAAAATCAGAAGGAATGAAATAAAATAAAATATAAAAACAAAAAAAAAAGCTTTTATTATAGAATTTAGCTGGAAATTATCAGTCATTAGAAGTACACAAAAATAAATTATATTTATTTTATTTTTGTCTCATGTTGTTATAACACATATTTTGTTCCCATGTCTTTTTAGAAGAGTAGTTTAATATTTGTTTAGTTTATATCTTGTCTTTCCTTAGCCCTGATGAAGACCTGAAACATAGGCCGAAACAGCGACCCAAAATAAAAAATATTTTTTTAAATGTGTTTTCTCACTGACTGTAACCGTTTTTACTGTATGAAAAGCCTAGTTTAATAATATTTTTAAAAAAATCTTATAATTCATATCACTAATTATGAGAATAAACACTACAAATATATTTTATGAAATTACACCAAAAAAAAAAAACAATCCAATCCTTTTGTATCATATAATTGCACTACTAATAATGGAAATTATAATATAATTTATTTGTGTGTACTTCTAATTACTACGATCTCCTATAGATTTCTCTGATAATACTGTACTCTTAAAAACGTAAATAAATAAGAAAATGAAAACTGTTTCAATCCATTGCCCTTGGAATATATTCGAGCTTTCTTATTGTTTCTAATTATTCCCGACCTTGTCGAGAAAACTGGGCGAAAGTGTCATAAGAAAAGGCAGTAATCTCTTTGGTGGGGGCCGGCGATAACCAAAAGGCTATCTTTAGTGTTAGTGCTCGCTTTGGAGTGGTTTGGTGATGTGGTCCTGGAGCGATGTAGCCCTGGAACTGCTCGAAGAGCTCTGGAAGCCGATAGCCTTCCCCTGCCATCACCGTCTATTCTACAAGGTGAGTAGCAATTGGTGTACAGGTGATAATTCTCAAGAACACTTCTGAGGAAAGTGAGGATTTTAGAGATTAGTATTAGTCGAGAGGGATCCGTAGGTGTGTTACACGGCGCATGAAGTCGTTGAGGACGATATGTCACTCTGTCAAAGTATGATGTATCATGCGAGGAGCGCTTTCGATGCAATCAATCAATTCGTCTCTAACATATGGCGGTACCGTTACATGAGGGTGAGTTGTGTCAGCGTATTTTTCGTTATTATATAAACACATTGTCTTAAAAAAAAAAAAATTATCGAAAACATACCATTCGTTTCATAACTATATTTGATAATATTGTATCTATCATTTAATATAAAAACATCTCGAATGTGATTTTGATTTTATTTCTTACAAAATTTTATAGGAAAAACCTTGTACGTATGAATCACGGATAATGAAAAATGAAAACTTCGTTCCTTTTATAATATTTATTATCTCACCTGTATTAATTAACTTTATATATTATTTCTCAAAGATATTTTTTTTGTCGATGCGCAATATCTTCGTCAAATATTCATTGAATCTAATTATTGAGCTCTCATTTTGAAAATCTTCTTCTACTGTAATAAAATATTCATATCCCTCCGAAATTACAGGAAAAAATTTTAGAAAAACAAAATAACATTATTTGCTAATAACTCAAAAGTATATATTTATTGTCGATTTTATCTATAATTATTTCAAAGATTATTAAATTCTCTACAAAATAAAATCATTAAAATCGAACAATTATTAGCAAAGATACAGCCTATAGTAGTATACACGTGTATGCTAACTGTATTATCATGAATGAAATAATCTGATTCCATTAAGAAAAATAAAAAGGATTTAATCTATCTCTATTATATTGTATTAACTCATTTCTATATTATAATGTCCTTTGTTCATTGGCTAATATATTATGAAAATTATTCGTACCAACTAGTAAATATTTTATTATAATCATTCTGAAAAATTTTCCGCAAGTTTGGTACCAAATTGATTCTTCAATCACTCTTAAAAACTCCGCCAAATGGCTACTTAAATAATTTTTCAATTTTTATTCATCGATCAATATTAGTTCATTAAATAAAAACTCTAAAAGTACATTTAAATTGTATACAGTTTTGTACCTTATTATTATTTGCAATTTTACTAAATTCCCTACAAAACAAAAAACAAAAACATCAATTTCTGACCATTATTAGTTGAGATACAGGTTGTTTTAATTCATAAAGATTTTGGTTTAAAATATGAATTAAGTTTTATAATAATTTTCTTTTCCTTGGTCGATTATAATTACGAAAAAATAGGAAATTCATCTTATGATACGTTAAATTATTAAACTTTCTTATTATTTTGTCATTTGTTCTCTGACCAATATTTTTAGCGAATTATTCTCATGTGCCAATTCGTAATTTTTTATTTATTTGTGTGTGTGTGTGTGTGTGATTTCATAAAATATATTTGTAGTTTTTATTCTTCTAATTAGTAATATGTATAATAAGAATTTATAAATATAGTCATAAACTAGGTTTTTATACAATAAGAGTTACATTCCAAGAGAGAGAAAACACAAATTAAAATTTAAAAAAATATTTTATTTTGTTTCGACGTCGACGGCCAAAGCTTAGAAAAGATAACAACTAAAATTTATTAATAAACTATTGTAAAAATACATGAGAACAAAATATGTGTTATTTGCTAATAAATAAATTATAAAAATTAAAAGAAACTTTTACATTGCCAGCTATAAAAAAATATTATATTTTAACATCAATTAATTATTAATGCAGCAGATTTCTTTATACTATTTAATTTTATTTTTATTAGTTTCTAAAAAAATATTTGAATCACGAAATCTATTAGGATTTTAAACAATTAAAAAAACTCTAAGAATAGAGTAAAAGAAATCTAGTTAATTTAAGTTAATTATTCTACTGAATTGATAAATATGAGAAGTTTCTTATTTGATCTAAATATTAATAGTGACAATTATTATCAAAGAAATTATCATTTTATAAAACCATAAGAAATAAATATATTTAGATCTCTATTTTAGTAACAATCATTTAATATATATAATACGTAGTTAAAATTTTAAACTAGTAAACAATATGTATCATTAAAATAAAATATTTTCAGAATTTAAAATAAAATATCGCCTAAATATATTGCTGGTTTATGACGGAAGTAAAATTCCCGATGACAAGCATATCTGATCCATCATTATAATTAAATCAATGGACCCAGGCCGAGAGAGGTTAAATAATACTTGTAGCCTGATAAGATAACAAATTACATATTCTGATCACTTTTTTTTTCTTTCCATAATTTTGAAAGTAAAATTGTTTAAAAATACCAAATTGAATCCCTCATATTAGTTGAATAATAAGAGTTATTGTTGGACAAATAGATGATAGCCTATGATTGATAAGATATAGATTTCAACTGTTCTTGTGTTGATTATTAATTTCGAAATCATCGATGATAACGATTTTTGTTGTATCCATATAGAAGGGTTAATAATTTATGAATAATAATACTTCCTAGATTTATTAACATGAAAACTTCTTTGAGGACGTTTTGCTTTTTTTTTTTTGGAGAGGGAATTATATTGAACCGTCAGATATCCAATGTGTAACGTTCGGGTAATGTCGGCTGGAGTCGACTAATTAAAGTGTTTTTGCATATGGATTAAAATATTTAAGAAGGTATCCGTGTGTAAAGAGGCAGTGATCAATCCGTATTTGGCACACAACTTCTTCCCTTATCGATTTCCTAGTGGTTGTAGCAAATTTGTTGCACTCTATTTTTATTTCTAATAATGTACAATGTTTTATTCTCTATTTGTTTTTTTCCTCAATTCTCTTATATTTTTTTTTTCTTTTGGTTATCCTTGATAATTTTCTCTTTCTAGCCAAATTAGCAGCTTGGTCTGGGTTTTCATTCCATTAAGATACCACTATGAGATGGAACACGCACAATATACAAATAACATATAATGTATATTTAAAATATATATTGTTGAATCATTGTATGCAGAGGTGCCCATCCCCCCAAGAAATTTTATTTTCTTCTATTCTTAAACAGTGCAATCTAAATTAGAATTAGAAAAATCGTACATCACATACAATTACATTTGCAATAGTTGGGCGCATATTGCCTCAATAGTTCCCTGGCTTAAAACTTTTCATAACTCCGTCGAGATGTGCCCCCTCAATAATTCAAAACCTCATCAAAATTTGCGCCCCTCGAAAATTTTGATAGCGCGACCTACTAACCTGCTATGGCTATGCCCAACTTCTTGACACCATTTAAGTGGATTCCATTTAAAACAGTTTTAAAAAAATCATTTTTACAAATTTATAAAATAAATAATTATAATTATTTTTACTACTGTTTCTTTTAACTTTTCAATTTTTTTTACTATACCTTGCCACAGAAGGAGCCAATTGGTCAATAATCTACGTAATGATGATGTATATATAAGTGAACTTATAACACAATAATAGATTTTTCTAGCTACATGGTATTCATTTAATGATTATTTTATTTTATACTTAATTGTATTTTTGACTTCTAAAACTTGCCTATGTAATTCCAAAATAATTATGAAGGTTGACAATAGTAGGACATTAGCAAAGTGCTACTACTACAACTACTGTTGCTACTCACACAGTAACTGTGAGGACGGACTTTGAATATGGAATACGTTCCACCTGGGACTACAACTCTCGGTCCTCCATTACAAGAAGTTGCGTCTCCTCGGAGGAGCTCTTCAGCTTAATCAGTAGGGGACTATTTAATGTATACAGTTTAATTTAGTTCAATGTTTCATTAAGAGAGCGCGATGGAGCAAGTTGAGCTCCGTTTGCATGGGTTATTTCCAGTTGGTGAGATTGTTTGCAAATGAGAGTGCCCGTAGGCGACTCATTGTCGTTTGTATCAGTAGTCATTTACATTTCTTCCACTGCTTCTTAATGTAATTTTAAAAGCCTTGCTTATAGAAGTTTAAATTAAAGTACTAAATTATTTGTAGTTTCAAACATTTAAATTTCTCTCATCAGTTTTTCAAACAAAGGAAGACTCTTCAACACAATAATATTAAAATGAATTCTATTGATAGATTTATAAAATTATATGAAATAGCTTCAAATATAATTAAGAAATCCACATCCACGTTTAGCCAACTACCACAGTGTTTCTAGGACCGTCCATTAATCTTAATTTCTATTTGGTCTAAATATGCTAACTTTGGTTGTATTAATTTTCAATTAATATCCTAATAATAGTTTTTATCTTATCTTTTTACTAGAGAGAATCACTTTATTATCGTAAAATGGTGCTACCCATTTACATCGAGTTGCTAAAAACACAGCATACTTATTAATCATTACAGAAAATTTTTTTAAATAATATATAATTATATATTATTAACTCTTAGATTGATATTTTTGCTATGCCGTATTCCAATGATTGTTGAATATAATTAAGAAAAGAAGTAAAGTAAACCTATATACTTTGAAATGTAATGATAATCCCTACAAAACTGTATAAAAATCGTTGATTTCGGACGACTATTAACGAAGTTACAGCTATTCAATTTCCAATGCAAGAATGCGAGTTCATATATTGGTGTCAGAAAGGGGTGAATGAGAGAAGAAAGATAACTAAGTGAAAGTAAGAAAATATGTTGCTCGCATCACACAATCTTCACTATTTCCTTTACTTATTGACAAAATTAGACTATGGAAAAAAGTTTTTGATCAGCGATATAAGAGAGTATGTAAAAATATAAAAACTTCTCTGAAACAGGTAGGAAAGTCGTGTGAGTGGACACACCAGATTTTTTTAGAAAACGTCAGATATATCAATTCTCTTTTTTATGTTCATGGACCTATAAATAAGTATTCTATTTTCAAGCATACTCACATCCAAAAATCTTTTTATATACGTAAATATAATGTAGGTGGAAGGATTGCGAACCAAGTAGGTTTACGAAGAGTCCTTTGAAGGAAGCTAAAGGTGGAACCTCATACCGATACAGTCTGATAAAGATTTACAAAAGGAGCTTGGCCGGATAATAATACGTTTGTTAAAGGACACAGTTCTGAGAGGGAGTAGGAGGGAGTATGTGGGTTGTTGGGCCAACTGGGTCTTGGAATTTGCCGAGTTCACAGAGCAAAGGGGACCACGAAGAGTAGTCGGAGAATCGAAAGGTATTTTGAGGTTTAATGGATCTGATCAAAAATAAATCAAGGAATTTCTCTCTCTCTCTCTTTCTCTCTCTCTCTCTCTCTCTCTCTCTCTCTCTCTCTCTCTCTCTCTCTCTCTCTCTCAGTAGTGGAAAATGATTGGTCTATTTCGATATACCAGCTTAATTTGTCGATGGGTCTCGTAAGTAAGTGAAGCGGAATATTAAAAGGAGTGGTAGTTGACCTGAGATAAGATTAACATATCAAGAAGAAAAAAATTAAACCCACCAATTGCTTGAATTACTTTCATGAAAATTTAAATAGTAGGAATAGAAACATTTAGTTAGGCACTCAATGCAATAAAGATCAAATATCATTTTAGAAATATGTGTGAAAGCACTAGTACATTGCAACTTAATAAGGTGATTAATTCCAGGTCATAGAACAGAAATAAATTTAAGGTTTTGGTTTATTATTTTGAATAATCATCCAAAAAATTGACCTCCTCTCCTCAAAATATTAGGTTTAACGTTTTAGGTACGTAAATACGTACGAAAATTGAGTTTAAAAAAATTGTCCGTCCGCCATCCGCGAAATTTCTCCGAGACTACTTGACCATTTTTTCTCAAATTCGGCATACAACTCAGAGATCACCCGAGGATTATCTTCCTAAATTGACATTACTATCCGCCCTTTCCTTTCAAGATGGTGGGCGTAAGACCTGTGTTGGTATAGACTATAGCACTAAAATGAGTGTACCGATTTCAATGAAACCTGGCTAAAGCCTTCTCCCCAATGCCCTTTAAATATATTTATATAACATACTTCATCAAAAAGTACTTCCCTTTCAAGATGGCGGCCGAAAGACTTGTGTAGGATAGACAGCGCCTGAAGGAATGTACCGATTTCAATAAAACTGGACTTCTCTTTAAATGGAAACCCTTTGTATAAAAAACTGAATTTATATAACATACTTCCACGAAAAGAAGCTTGAACAAAAGTTACGAAGATTTCTAAATAACTCAAGAAATATACACTTTTTTAATATATCATCTTGATTATTTTCACCAAAAATGTTAACATACTGTTTTAACGAGAAAAAAAACTTGGATTTAAAGTAAATTACAGGTATTTAGTATGCTGTGAAATAGTTATTAATTATCTGATTCTATAGAAAATATTACTTTCTATTCAACTTTCTTACTAAAAAAAAAATTAATTACTTGTCTGCAGAAAATTGGACGATTGTTTTATAAAATTTTTTGTAGCTCTTGAGGTCTCGTCTTAAAAATTAATCAATATAAGATTTTTTTTTTTATTCATGTATTCTACAAACTTATATACAACATGTATCGTTAGGGATGTCTTTGTTATGAGACTATACCCACACTTCGCCAAAAATAAAAATAAAAAAATCATTTTTTTTTTCTAATTTTCCGATAGATGACTCACCACACGGATCTGCATAAAAAATATATAAACAAACAAAAAGGAAATTTTTTAAACTTTTTTTATTGTTTTCTAACTTCATTTTCATTAATTTGTTCAATGGTAAACAAAATAATTTTATTACTACGTAGTTCCAGAGGCGCCTTAATATACCACGTGGGGGCAATAATCAAAGTTAGGTACAAATTTGCATGGGAATCGATCTTGGGCAAAGAGATGGTAATTTGTAGGGTCCCTACATTCGTATCCAATATTCCGTTCTACGTCTTCGTCAATATTCTTCCGACTACCTGAGTGCCCCTCAGGCGCTTTTATTAAGTACATGACTGGAATTTGTCTCTCCTTCAGATTACATTTATTCCCTTTTATATTTTGACTTATGGATACGATTTTAATCATTATTAATTATTTTTATTAAAACTTATCAGTTTCTATTGAAACAATGTTAATAATAATTAATATCGTGTTCTTTGGAATTGTAGTTAATTTTTTATATTACGGCCAGTGGTAACTAAACCTACTCCTATGTGATTAAAAGTAAATAGCATCATTTAATGTGGTAGATATACAAGCCAACTTTGGAATTATTTCCTGCATAAATAATCATCTCTTTGTGTTCTTCACGTTTCAAATGTTTCATGTTTTTTTTTTTCTTTTCTGTAATAATGCGCATATATTTGTTTATATTCCTATCTACATGTGAACTCCGCCATTGATAGGCTAACTAAAAAACCTCCAAAAATCGAATGTATACTGACATTTTTAGACAATTTGTTCTATTTGCCTAGCCAACGGTCTTATTGTATGAAAAATAATGAGGCCTAATACCTATATATATATATATTACGGTATCTTTTTCTACCGACACTGTCTGAATCAATAGTTGTTTCTTTATCTACATGTATATATAGTATATTTACATATTTCCTTATATAATATTAAGTTTAGACAACTTTGTAAATTTATTTTTAATTGTCATTTAATTATTGACAATCGTCAGAGAACTGCCATTTCTTTGTTCATTGTAGTTATTCTGAGGGAACTAAATGTCCCAGAACAAAATTTACTTTCTTTCTTTCCTATAATCCGCGGCACAGAACCCTTTTTATCACTCGTCTAGAACTTCCTGAATATCTTCATCTTATCGTATCCTTGAAATTTTTTACTTTTTACTTGCGGATTATTACAGAAAAGAAAAAAGAAAGCCATGAAATATTTGAAACGTGAAGCACATAAAGAAAGAGATGATTATTTTATTTGAAATAATTCCAAAGTCGGCTTGTATATCTACCACATTAATTGATGCTATTTACTTTTAATCACGATTAGGTTTATTTACCGAAAGGTGGCCTACAAAATCCCACTCCATGCTGTAGTAATCGACACCTATACACAAATAGAATACCCACTAGGTCGAAACGTATATCAGAGCTTTATATTAGATCTAATCTATTTTTCACGGATTTCAGTGGATGTGTGGATAAAGACAGCGATGGATGGTTAGTGCTATCGGTTCATCGTGGACCATGGACCTACCATCAGCTCCCCAATGCCGCTATGTAAAGGCACTAGGTATAAGGCTAACATTTTTCACTATACAATAGGCATCCTAGATAAATCTCAACTCTTTGTTCGGCCCAACCTACGCCCGCCATAGACCTATAATGACCGTGCATTCTCGCCCACGCTTATTCTAGCTTACCCGGAACAACTTGCTGGGTTCAACCTCTACAAGAGGCTCTTGTCCATCTTATAATAATTTTGAACTTCAAATCCTCAATCTACATGAGTAAAAATATAAAAGATAAACTAAACATTAGTATTTATAGTCCCTTTGTTTGTATGATTTCGCTTATATATTCGCTTTGTATATCCAACCGTAATACAATGTAAACTTGATTATATTCATCTCAAAAGGCTCCCGGCTATCTCGCTTATCCTGCTTGTGTGCCAGATCAAACTGGCTTTCCAACGGCAACACTTCCTTGTTATCTTTTTATTCCGAAATGTAAGAACCAAAAACACCTATATTATTAATACTAATGTACGTTTCTCGCTCAATTTCATAAATATAAGACCACAAAACCATTTCTACTCAAATAATAATTTGTGAAAACTAATATTATTATTAGGAAATCATATGTTTTCAAGGAAATGAAATGAAATTTATTGAAGGATGCTATTCAGTCTACTGCTCTGCATAACATGGGTGATAAATAATCAGGACGCAGTCATTATACAATTTTTTTTATTTGTGCCAACGTTTCAACCCAAACATGTGAACTTCAGGGCTGAAAATTTTAAAATACAGAGATATAATATTATACGACCTGATAATGGTAAATAATAAACTATAGTGATTGATGGTACATGGATCTTAACTATTATTACAATACACAATAAATGTTTCAGCCCTGAAGATGACCCACATGTTTGGGTTGAAACGTTGGCACAAATATAAAAAAAAAAAAAAATTATAATGACTGGATCCTGAATATTTATCACGCATAAATGAGATTTACTAACTAAAATGTAAACTTTAATTGTTTTAAAACGATTTCATAGTACTTGTGTGTAAGAAGAAGTGAAATATAAAAGTATTTCTCGGATGTATAAAGCATATATTAATAACCTTAAATATATTTACTGTAGTTTAATAATTGTCGATCTGATATTATATTTAAATAATTAGGTATCAACGTCCGTTAATTCCGAGAAACTGTCATGTAACCTTATAAATAATTAAATTTTTGGTGAATTTTCCCTTTGTGAAATCTGAACATTATCCGCTTAAAATTAGTGTAAAAACTTTTGACCTATATATGGCAGGCAATGAAAATCTCATAATTTCATATTAGTAAACGGATTCAATTAGTTCAAATGAAGTACCGGGGATTTTACTGTCTACCATTGATATAATTAATAGAGTTTTTGTTATTTTAGCGGTCTTAATGATTTGTTAGCTGTAAGCTTTAAGCTATAGCTCCGTTAAATAAAGCGCACTTCAAAAATTTTATAATTGCACAACATTGCCAGAAAATAATTTCTATTCGAAGTAGAGAGGTAAGTGAAAGTTGTGAGCGCACCAGATTTTTTTTTTGGTTCATTCACAGTTATTTACAAAGATTTATTAATGAAGTGAAACAAATGTATTTATAATATTTGCTGTTGTTTTCTTTACTAAAGAAAAATGATTCACCAAATATTTAATTTTTCATTTCATCTAATACTACAAATGAATTCCTTAATCAAACTAAATTAAGTTACTAAATATTATGAATTGGCGAACATCTATTAACATAAATATATATTTAAAAACATTTACTTGATAGCTCTTCAAACTCAAAATACTTAACTCATTGAATTTTTTTCCTGGAGTTGTGAAGGACGGCAACCTTGATCATTACGTTGTATTTATATCTTGCCTCTACGTCAGCTTAATAATCAACATGTGAACTGTGTACTTCGATTATTGAGAGCGATCTTTCATCCTCTTCAAATTTTAAATAAATAACTCAGTTCAAATAAGAGTATATTTTCAAACATTGAGATTTTTATTTAAAACTATGTGGAAATAAATATATGTTTAGGCTTTTGAAGTATAATTTAATTAAAGGAGATGTGATGGACAAATTTAATTAATAATCGTCGAAATTTTGGAACGGTTAAATTACACTAAGCATATAAGGTATATGTAATAACACTTTAAAAAAAAAATTAATATTAACGTGAACCACATGGTTCTGATGGTGGATCTATGCTTAAGAGTTTAATTGAATGCAAAGTTTGTCTATTATTGTAATTTTTTATATATGCAGTATTAGTTGAACTAGTGTTCGCCCAGTACTCGAAATTCGACCATTATCATTGAAAATTTGTTTAAAAAGCTTATAATCTGTTAATGAGTTGAAAACTATCTATTACTGATACATTTACCTTATATTGATGACAATGGTTTATACATTAATATTAATATTAGGTCTATATTATCATACTTAACACGTATCACAGCGTGATACATATTAATACGTACCTATGAATCTTGGTATCACTCAAGTGGTCTGTCATTGTGTTAATGTGGTCTTGTCCAATATATCTATGTCCCGGAGGGAAAGAACATCATGTCCAGTTTTTCATTAAATAATTTAGTTTCGAATAAAAAAATTTTAATAGCTCAAAATGATATAAAATTGGCTCCATGAACATGCGATATAGTCTACTTTATCTCCGGAGTACAGATTTAGAGGTAAATTTTAATAGCTCAAAGTTATGGAACATTTCCTCCTCTCAACAAATACTAAAATTGTGTTGTTTACCTACGGGCCCAGGCGGATCTACGGGGGGGCTTTCGTGCTGAAGCCCCTCCCCCCCTCTCCAAACTGTAAAATATAATCATTGTTTTATTGTAAAAAATTATATCTTAAAGTGTTATTGTTCATGTAATTACATTTAATAAGACTTCAAGAATCAGATAAACACCATTTCATATAGCTAGTTTTTTTATTTTTTTGCAAAGTAATTTTCATTATATATATGAAAAAAAAAAAAGCTTTCGGCCTGAAGCCCTCCTCAAAATTAAATCCTAGATCCGCTAGTGCCTCCGGGGTACAGATATTGGTAAGAATAATGACATGCATAAAAATATAATATATATATATATATATATATATATATATATATATATATATATAAAATAATTAAATTACAAAGTATGTAACATTGCAATTAAAATAATAGACAAAATAGCATAAGTAAACAAATGATTTTTTTTTTTTCTGTTTGCATTACAGACCATATAGATCTTTTGTCGCCTTAACAAGCCTGCTCCTGCTATTTGGCTTTCGTGTGGTCTTTTGCCTTTTATTGAGCTATTCATTGTTACGTTGAGGCTTCCAGATGGCTTCATGCCCCGCCCATCAAACCTCCGTGCCTTCATATCATGGGATATTAATTGATCAGTTTCTGTAAACAGTTCTTTATTAGTCTTTCTTCTCCATGTGTTAGTATTCTTATCCTGGACCGCTGCGGTTATCGTGGCGAAGATTCTTCTTTTTAAGGATTATTTTTAAGATGAAACACAGCTTAAGTTCTGACAGTGGCTCTTTGCTAATGGATTTAATATATATATTTTTTTATTATTTAGAAATATAATAATCTATCACGTGGACAATAGTTATAGTGAGTTATGAACACATTCACACCATATATACAGAAAACATATAATTAACAGAAGTAAAATAATAATAAATAACTATATACAATAAAAAATATAAAATAAGTTTAATTGAAAGCAAATTTAGTTTAGTATCGTAAGGAGGATTTTTTTTTTTTTTTTAATTTAACAAATGAAATTATAGAAAAATCATGTCCATTCGTATATTTAGATATTTACTCGGGTAAGCAATATAAATAATAATTGTGAAATAAAACTAAAATAAAGCTAAAAATGCTAAAATAAGTATATTCAATTCTTACATCTATTCGGAAGATTGATAGCTGAAATGAGCATGAGATTTTGCTTATGGAGAAGGTTAAGAAATTCTAAAAGTAGGTAGCAGACATTTTTTACGATTTGCAGTGCTATGAGAAGGAATATACTGGTTTGTGGATTGGGATCTAGTGTTGAACGAATGGAAAGTGGAACAAGGAGTAAACAAATCAAGAGGGCAAGAACGTTTTTTTGGTTTTAAGGTTCAGAAAAGGAAATGAATTCGTCGCAAAACTGGAAAGAGCCATTTCAACTCGGCATACCGTTTGAAGACATGGGAGTGGTTTGGGACTCCAGGTGAATCTTTTAAGAAACTATTCACTGGTAGTTAAAACAAATAACATATGGAAAAGGAATTGATTGCTAATAACTGCAGTTCATCTCTAATAACTAATAGAAGTGTACCAGCTATTTTATTGACCTAAATAAGTAACAGTTACTCACTGAAATAGAAAAGTAACGGTTAAAAAGATAACCGCTAATTAGCAGCACAGTTATAGGAAGAGTTAGAAGTTTTACTCGAGTTTCAAGGCATATAATTGTCACGTAGACTTTCTTTTTGTACTTATTTAAATTTATTTCAGTTGTAATATTGATTTATGTTATATAACTTGAAAAAAATAATATGTATTTATGCAACTGTATTTTTTTTTCTATTCGTTGAGACAAACTGAGAGATGGATCATTATCCACTTTCGGTTTGGAAAAAGTCCTTGGGAATCGTTCCAAATATGGAAATAAAGCAAATTTCCATTAGACACTTTTCTGTACATTATCTGCAATGTGACATCATCATGTTTTGGAAATAGATGATTGTAAGAACATTCTGTTTTGGTACATCACTTTTGTCCTTTCAATCATCCTTTTTTAAATGGAAGTATTCAGCTATTTATTAGTTCATATTGTTCTTGGTGTCGAAAAGTTCATTTTCAAATATACCTTTATTTTATTTTTTGACAATAATATAATGTAAGGCCGGGAGATGTGAAAATGTTTTTACGGTATAAGTACAACGGATAAAATATATGTAATACATTTGGAACATATATTAGCTATAAATTTCTTTGTCATGACAATCAACGAAGTGAATGTACAATGTAACCGCTAAAAGTACGTGGTGGACTTTTTTTGTTTATTTTATTTTCCATTAAATTTGCCACTACGTTGTAAAGCCTCAAGCAAATGTGTTGGCTTTTATTCTATCTTCTTGTATTTTTGATACTTGCTTAACTTGCCAGAAGAAGGTCTCAAGAGCATATTCAGTCGTCGTTGAGGCTCACCAGTTAACAGCAAGGAAGATAGAGATAGAAGGAGTGAATTTGGATGATTGAGAGTAGAAGAATGAAATGTTGTGTATGTAGGATTTTACTTTTGATATGTTCATGTCTGTGTGTATGGTGTGATTTGAAATAAACCAAGGAGCATTGACGAGTTTACGAAGTATTTTGGATTGCGTGGTTTGAATTTTGTTTATGTGTGTGTGTTTTGCGAAACCCCTAAAGTTCTGCTCCGTATGTCCAAATAGGTCTTAGTATAGTGATGTGTAGATTAGTCGCTTGTTTAGTAAGTTGAGTGGAGATCTGTAGCCCAAGAGATGTGTCCGTTGTTGGTGGATTTAATATAAAAAATCTATGCTTACAAGAAGGAATTCTGTAAATAGTCTGCTCACGCGACAAAGAACCTCATTTATTCGAAAAGGCATTAGACGAATATACATAAAATATTGTAATTTCAAAACATTTCGATAAACAAAAACACTTACTTTTTAGCAGTTATACGCCATAAATAATAGAAGTTGCAATTTATTTTTCTTTGTTAGTTACGAATGTATCTTTATACGATTAATTTAATTAATATCATTTTGTTTAAGTAGTGAAAATTTTATTTTATTTTTTATTTATTTTTTTTTTTATATTTTGTTTCTTTTATTTTATTTGTTTTATAACTATGTATGTATCTATTTTAATTTGTGCTTATGTAATCGGTCTTATGGACAGAATTGATCCTCATTTATTTTTTTCAATAGTCCTAATGAAGATTCTTTTTTTCTGAGGTATATAAGTAAGATTTGATAACAGTATTGTTTCTCCCAACAATTATTCTTAAATTTATTATGACGTTTCGGGATCCACTTTTTTATCCAATCTTCAGACAGTATCCCATCCTGTCATCTTATTTTTTATAAGATTTAATTTTTTTTTTTTTTTTTTTCTTGTCATAATTCATTCCTTGAATTATATTGTGGACTCCTCTAGGGAAAGTCTAGTCAGATACTCAATATCTGGCTAGTGTAGTATAGTATCTGACTAGTATAGTATAGTATCTGAGTAGCTTCTCCCGAGAGGAGTCCACAATATAATTCAAGGAATGAATTATTACAATATAAAAAAAAAAAATAATTATGACAAATCTTATAAAAAAAATATGATGATATTAGGATGAGATACTGTCTGAAGATGCGATAAGAAAGTGGATCCCGAAACGTCATAATAAAATACAGAATAATTGTTGGGAGAAAAAACGCAGTTATCAAATCTTACTTATAATCCTCATTTATGTTTCTATTATTATTCTTGAGGGATATGGTCCCAAAATAAATTTGATTTTTCTATTTATATTTCTGCTCGGGATTTTGAGGCCACGAATATGGCATAGATCTTAGAATTATTCCTACTCCGACAACTGTGCTCGTATCTTGTCTGATCTGCTGCTGCCCTTGAATCCAACAGTTCGAACATTCGCTGGCGGAGGTCGCAAGTTTGATCTCTTACCGAACCAATAGTATGCTCTGCTGTACGATTAAAACCATGGGTTCCATTAATATGGGACCTAGTAACTATCTTTCTATTCCTCTTTTTAAAATAATATTATGTATAATCGTCAATCTATTTGTTCTTTGAATGTGATTTCTTACATCTTTTATTTATTTATTTTTTTTTAATGTCGGTAAAAAAATAACTTTGGTTTGTACTGTTACTTAAACTCATCTGAGAAGGCTGTTTTGGATATTTTATGTGTATTAACATTATTTATTATTAAACTATAACAATCTAATGTTTATACTCATAGTAACTCATACCTATTGTTATTAATACAATGAAAATCAGCTGATAGGAGATCAGTCGTAATTGCGAAATAGGCGAGTGGAACGAAGCGGTCAATTGGTTTAATTCAGCCGGTTAAAGGTCAGCTGGGGTTAAAAGGTTACAAATGAAGATGGCTCTCCGATTACCTGAATTTTTTCTCTTTTACTTACTTTTTCTTTCCATTTTCTTTTTTTTTTTTTATTCCTGAATAAAAATAAAAATCATTATATATTCATAGACCATACTTAATTTGATCGTCATTTATCAATCTTGAATAAATCGACGGTTTATTCCGATAAGTCACTAACTATATTTCTGACGGAGATAAATTTTTAAGTACGTTATTTGTGAATTTCGATCTGATTTATCAATTAACAAAAACCACTCTAAATTCGCCAAATTGATCCAAAAACTTTTATTTATCAAATATAGTTTCAAGTGCACAATATTTTGCTTTCGCAAAGGAAAAATCCATAAAAGTTCTTAGTGAATTAAGATTATGAAACGATATGTATCAAACAAATTATTATTTTAATTTTCTTACTTAAGAAAGATAATTATTCGTTAATTGAACATTTTTATTATGTGAACTCATTTCTGTGGTAAATAATGCTTTATAAAACGGAAACAAAATTCAATTTAGTCACGGATAAGCAATTTTTAAATTGAAAAAGTCTAACAATGGTATTATTGGTATCTATATTTGTTTTAAATTAACTTACATCTTGACTTTTTATTGTATTTTACCTCCAGTTTAATTAGATTTAACCAAGAATACTGAGAACTATTATTCATGTAAATTTAAATTGAAATGAGTAAATAAAATAAAATCTATTTTTAAAAAATGTCAAAAATTGGGAAGATTTATAAATGTCTTATTTATTTTAATGAGCGTATTGAATTATAAGTGCTGAAAAGATGTGTATAGCATTCCCGAAGCATTCAAATAAAAAAAAAGCACATAAACACTATTGTTTACTAAATATTTTTCATTATGCTTGTTTGTGAATTTTGTACTTTGTATAGTAGTTCATTTGCCTGTTAGTCAGAATTAAATTAATCAAAAATTTGTATTTGATTGAAGTTTTCCTCGAAACTTATAAATAAATTTGCAATAAAATACTAATTTTTGGTTAGTTTAGTTCTGAGCAACAGTCAAATTAACCACTATAAAAATATTATTGTTAGTTTATATAACATTTTAAAAATTAAAAATTTCTTATTATTTTTAAATATTTCTATGTTCAATGTTATATATTGCCTAATTAACTAATTAACATTGTTTGTCTTATGTTTTTAATATATATTACTATTTTATTTATTATTTACATATATTAATGAAAAAAATCACTGGAAAGAAAAGAAAACCTTATACAGACAGAATGGAGAAAGCTTGTTAATGCGGTAAAAGATCTACAATGTCTTTAATGGCAACAGAAAGAAAAATATAATAAAAAACATAAATATTATATATAAAAAATCCATGGAGTATAATTAATTAATTAAAATAGATATGTTAATTATAATAACAAAAAAAAATTAAAATCACTTCAGTTAGTTGGATCAGGTCGGAATAACCGATCTGGTGTCAAAGTCCTAAATAGAAATAAAATATATTTTCATTGAAAAGTTGTTTTAAAAAGTTTATGTCGAGAGATTTAGAAGGCGTTAAATTTCAATTTAATAAGAGGAGAAATATTTTTTAATCGACACTCCATTAATGAGAGCACTCGGGAATGAATGCTTAAATACTCGACTCTCAACATAATGGGACCAGGCCTTCATTACGCTATACAATTATATCTTCATGTAATTATCTCTTATCGGATTTGAAATATTTATCTGTTTCATGGTTTGGATTTATTTAAAATTTTACCTGTTACTTTATTAATTATCCTGTATTGAAAGAAGTTTCATTATCTTTGACAACTTAAGGGTTATTAGATTCAGTAGTCTTACAATATTATTAGTATACATTAAGGTATTAGTAAATACAAAAATGCATACTAGTATTGTTATAACCACCTTCTTCGATAGAAAAGAAACATCTTAGATATTTACACTTCGAAATGATTCATGTCCTCAAGTATTCTTTAATAATATATCTATACCGCATTCAAAAAGTGTACGATATTTGGCTCTCCACTTGGACGAACGATACGTTCTTCTTTCTAAGACGTTCTAAATTGTCGGTGACTAATAAATTAACTATTTACAAAGTTCTCATCAAACCACTTTGGACTTATGGTATCGAGCTATGGGAAACAGCAATGTCAACAGATTTAAAAATAATTCAGTATTTTCAGTCAAAAGTCCTCCAGAAAATAGTAAATGCACCCTTTTATGTTTCAAACCTTCCGTTACACACTGACCACATTCGAATCCACTTACTCAAGCTCTATCTACTGCCACAAATCCATATAATCCGCCCAGAAGACTGCTGAGGCGCTGTCCAAGAGACTTTCTGCATTGAGCTACTTGCTTTAATATCTTTTGCTTTTGTGATATTATGTTATCTTATTTTAGTTTCATTCGTTTATATATATATTATATGTTTTGTTCTCCTTGATTGTTGCGTTTGCTGAATACAGAAGTAGATGGCAAACTTATTGTTCGCCAGAAATATGTGTAACTGATAAATAAATAAAAAAGATATTTAAAAACATATATAAATTACAAAAATTATCCATGTTACATATCCGACAGCCACACTGCAAAAGCTTGTAAGTACAAAACATAAAATTATTTATAAGACGAAATTAACTGCATATTTGTTATTTTATGAAGTAGACAACCATTTGACCTCGGGCTTTCAGGTTGAGAAAAAAAACCATGGTATTATTTTTTTTTATTGTTTCTAACGAACGGGGAATGGTGACATTAAACTAAATTTATCTCAACCACAAGAAGAAATTTCTCAATGTAAATGTAAAAAAAACGTTACGAATGTTACTGCCTCCAAGGTAAGGATGCGAAGTTCTTCATGCTTTGATATGACATAATCTGTATCCATTAATTTTTAACCATGGCGAATTTTACTGTTATATGAGAGTATTTCGAATTATAGATACCGTTTTTAGTTGTCTCAAATACTTTGATTGCAAAGTAAGCAAATTAGTTTGTACCCTTAATTTGGAGAAAAAGTTGTCATAACGACTGTTATGAAAAATCTGTTTGTGACGTCAGCAATCATTCCATGTGTAATCTTGAGGCATAAAAGAGTTGACCGGAGACTACACATTTTTATCCCGAAACATGCTGTCACAAAAATTATGTGTAACAAACGTTACCATTATTTTACATAACATTGTTCAGTTAACATAATGAATGATGATTACAAATTAAGTAGTTTCAGTTACGAAGCATTTATTTAGGGTTAATGTTTCATATCTATCCAACATCTGGTTAAATCAATAACAGCCATTTTGTATGAAAACGTAAAGAATGTTACCATTATTCGTATAAATTTAATATAATTTATTTTAATAGTTTCTACTACCAATTGATCTTATCAGTATTTTTATTATAAACAATTAGATAACAAGAGGAAGATTTTAGTTTTTTTTTTTCTTTTAGGCATTTATAAAATAAACAGAACTAATACATTTTTTTTATTTTTCTTATAGCTGTAAATATCATGAATAAATAAAAAATTGTCATGGTTTAATTTAATAATAATTACAGTTTAAATCTATATTTACAATATATTAATAAAGTTTATTTATTTTTAAACTGTTTGAAGTAATATATCATTTCTCCGTTCTCCACACTAGCAGATCCAGGATTTAATTTTGGAGGGGGCTTCAGCCCGAAAGTTTTTTTTCACATGCATATAACAATAATTGATTAGAAAAAAAAAGAAAGAAATTCACTACCTATAAGTGGTTCTTGAAGTCCTATTGAATGTAATAGGAAGACGAACAAGAATACTTTAAGAGATAGTTTTAATTATTTTTTTCTGTAAAACATGGTAATATTTTACCATTTTGGTGGGGGAGGGGCTTCAGCCCGAAAGCCCTCTCCCCGTAGATCCGCCTGTGGTTCTCCATAATCATTATTTCAATCATAATCAATTTAGATATTTAAGAAGATGAAATGAATAGTTTATTATTGTACCATCATCATTTACCATGATTCTGACCTAATAACGTCATAAAAAAATTGTTCGTAATAAAATATTAATACATTTTTTGATGGCCCTTTCGAGAAACTTTTGTTATTTTCCAATTTGTAACTATTAATCCATGAATGGTTCAAGTAGAATTATTTTCCCTAGACCCAAAGGTCGTTCTATCCGATAAGGTATGCTATAAAATATTTACTAGGTACTTGAAATATATGTTTATCTTTATTACAGAGTTAAAGCTCTTGGTGTTATCGAAATTATTTATGTTATTCTCATAAGGTATAATACCGTTATTGAGAGGTTGTGGTTCGAATCCCCCTGCGATCGACAAGTTCATGAAATCTTAATTTTCTATTCCCACTAAGATAAATTACTGGATAATTCTTTTTTTTTTTTCATGCCTATCTTTTTTTTCTTTTTTTCAATAATGAACTATTGTAAACGAACCAGAAAATTGGAAAACTTAACTCCCTCTCCAAATTTGAGATTTTACGTGGGTAGGTAATACTCGGAAATCGAATATAAAAAAAAATGGTGTCCGTTCGCCATCTACGCATTTTCTCTGGGACTGCTGGATTTTTTTCAAATTTGAAATCAAAGTAAGAGGTCACACGAGGATGATCCTCCCGTCTACCTCTACATTTTTATTCACACTTTCCTTTCAAGATGACGGGTGAAAAACCGAAAAATCTACGTTGTTATAGACTGAAGCGCCTAAAGGAATGTACCAATTTCGATTTAACTTAGCTAAAGTCTTCTCCTCGATGTCCTTTAAATATATGTGTAGCACATACTTCACCGAAACTCTTTTGAAGATGGCGCCCGAAAAACTTGTGTCGTGTAGACTATAGTGCCTGAACAGACATACCGATTTCATCCAACCTTGGCTAAAGTCTTATGTTTCGATTCTTTAAAAAAAAAAATTGATGTGACGGTTATTTAAAAGTTTATGAAATTGCATTAAATTTGACAATTTAGTAGGAAAATATGTTTGTTTGTTTTTTTTAATATTATTCGTATGTTCTACTGCAAAGCTTATTTCCTTTGTTTTGGTTTTTAGGTTTTACACCGACTGAAGCACTGTTTTCTTAAAAAATTGTTAAATATGAAACAAAAAATTATTTAGGCCAATATTAGAAATCACCTTTTATTTATTTCCCCCCCTTATGTTGCAAGGAAAGTAATGTTATTTTTGATGTATAATTGTTTGGAAGTAATCAACCCTTCTCTAATAATTTGCAGCGTTTACGCTCAATCAAGTATTTGAAAATCAAAAAAAACAATTTTTGCTTCACACTATTCATTACTGGGCGGATCCATAGGTCCCTTTTAAAAGGGAAACTGCCAGGATGAAAAATTGTAATATAACGTTTATTTAACTATTTCATATCGGAAACTATTATTTAAAATCGATTGTCGTTGGCCATAGACAAAATAATTAATTCAATTCATTGATGCATCTACAACGATCGATTTACCACAAAGTAAGACTTTGTTTTTAAATTTGTCTCCACCATTTTCTGCTATTTACACATTTCCATCTTCCGGAAGCAGTCCAAATCCAACTCCGCCAGATCAGCCGTAACGCAATCCTCCCACCTTCGCTTCGGCCTACTCCTCGGACGCTTATCAGTCGGCACAGGGCACAGCTTTTTTAGGTATTCTTTTGTTATTAAGCAAGGCAACTTTACATGCCCATTTCATTCGCCACAATTTAATCACCTCAATTATATTTACCGGGTACAGATTTATTCATGATTATTCACGGGTATCGGAGGTATATTTTAAACAATTATAGTTTTTTTTTCTCAATGTTAATTTAGGAAAGGCGAAATTTTCTCTTTTTCTCCAATCGTGAATCTGCCTCTGGTTCATATAAACCAATTTCGTCTGTGTTAGTAACAATAATTACTTGCTTTGGTTATTTTTTCATTTGTAATTTTATAAGGGTAACAATGATTATTTTATGTTAGAAGATACCGGGGCCATCTTCTTTTCAGAAAGATTATCAGAAATTAATAAAAAAAAAAAATTATTACGAATCAAGTAATTGGTTTACGTCGTAGGAATGGATTACGTCAAAGTTTTGGGTGGATTTATTTATCTTTCATTGTAGAGAACCTGTAGGTTTAGCCGTAGTTTTCATCAGTTGATACATGAATTCAATAGCTTTGGGCTTGTTCAAAGCTCCGTTTAACTTTGTATGCTTAAATGGGCCCGCTTAACATTTCGTGTGTGAGCTTTTTGTAACATAGCGCTTTCACAGTTTCCATACTGATTGCTTCAGATAGAGCTCGGGAAAACTACTTAAAATTTACTTAATTGAAACGTTATACATACATTCAACTTTATTAACTGAATTCATTCGTGTATATTCACTTCAAGACATTAAATTATTATGTATTTTTTTTTTTGGAACGAAAGGCTTGTTTTGTTGTATGTAGTAGGACTTATTTCAACGACATATTATTCTCTGTTGTTTATCGAATATAATGAATGAATGAAAAAATAATTTTATTCTGGGACTACAGTCCTCTAAGAATAATAACAGTGTTACAAATTTATGGGTATTAGTCTGGCTTAAAATAATAAAAAATACAAACTAATTAACTGCTTATTGTTATTGCAATTGTGTAGTACATTGAAATTAAACAGTATACAGATACAAGTAATTTTACATGTTAGTGGAAGTTTGAATATGGAATAGGTGTTGGAACAGGAGTTATTTGGCGGAATTTTTGGATGAGGATTGACTTATGGTAGGAAGAGAGTTCCAAAAGGACGTAGCACGAATGACGAAGGATTTGCTGAAGAAAGTAATTTTATGGGAGGGGATATATAAATCTATAGATTGGGACCTAATATTAAGAGAGTGTATAGAAGAGCGTATAGTAAGGAGTTTCAGGATACAGGGAGGGTTTTTGGTTCTGAGGACTTGGAAAAGGAAAACACCAAGGAGGAATTGTCGTCGGGAAGTAGGATAAAGCCACTTCAACTCGGTGTACCAGAGTGAAACATGTGAACGCCTGGGGATCCCGAAGATGTATCTTATGAAACAGTTCATGAGTATCTTCGGTCTAATTTCTAGCCTGGCAGATAGCTCTTCCTCTATACACCAAACAGCCGTAGCGAAGTAGGGGAATGTAAGGGTTAGATTACAAGGAGCTGTCTGGTTTTTAGAGAAATACAATCACGGAATCTTAGGAGTTGTTTAAGGACAGTTATGAATTTTCGGATATAATGTAATGTAATATAATATAAT
The DNA here is from genome assembly GCA_928085145.1 of Nezara viridula. Taxonomy (NCBI): domain Eukaryota; kingdom Metazoa; phylum Arthropoda; class Insecta; order Hemiptera; family Pentatomidae; genus Nezara; species Nezara viridula. The sequence continues at coordinate 120,317,575 of OV725081.1, read as the reverse complement.
TAAAACGAGGCACCTTATCTTCCTGCTTTATAGTCGTTATATTTTAATAAATGAAATATGGCATTCTCATCATAATAACTGGGAGAGTTTATATTCGTGCGTACCGTTTGAGGGTAAGAAAAATCCTGAAAATTTAACATTTAGGAGTAGGCGTCATTCGTTAGGTATTTGTTTATGACACCTAATCTATCGTTTTCCTCTTCATCCATCCTTCTCATTATCTTTTCTACTCCGGCGAAAGGTTGCTTGATTATTTAATTCACTTGTTTGAGGAAAAATGTAAAGTTTTGGACTTTTTCGTCCATTTTCAAGACAGAGTTTAAAATAAATTAAACATTGAGATAAAATTATTCCTCAATTATTACATACAAATGTTTCAAACTATAGAGTCAATCTAGTGAGTCGTTTATTAAATATAGGCGTCTGTTTTAAAGACGTGTAAAACAATACGTGTACGTAGTAGCTGATGAAATTTGATGAAATTGATTCTGGATTATTTTTCACTAGTCGCTAAGTTTCCTCCAATCGAACGAGCTATTTTTGGCGTTAGTGTATCATAATACGTTTGCACTATCTGGAGGAGAACTAATCAATTAAAATTGATATGGACCGCTTTCCTACCAACCCGCGCAACTCCTGGAAATTTTATAAAAAAATGATATTAAGGAAAGTAGATGATATATCCGTCACACGGACTTGATTGCAGACAGACACAGAAACTTTGATGCTTGATGTCCAAAACATAAACCGCGAGTAGAAATTTTATATTCTGATTTCAAACATTTTTTTACTCTTCCGTATGAATAAATATCTATCTTGCATTCGGTAGTGAAACAGCAAAATATATATGAGGCATAGTCAATACATATATAATTTAGTGTACTTATTTACTTATTGTCAGATCTTAAGATTTTTTTTTTTTAAATGTTCCGATCTACCGAATTTCGTGTTATAAGATTATATGATATATAATAAGCTGAATATTATTTAGGATACATTATAAATAACTAAGGATGTATGGTAGGATGACACATGTTTTCGACGAAGGGAAGAATTTATTTGATGAAATTTATTTTATTTCTTTTTTCTTATTTTTCACACTGATAGATATTTTACTACAATATATTTAGATGAGACACTATTCAAAGATAAAATTCTTCTTCAGTATGCAATACGACCAATATCAGATGTCTCCTTAATTGGTTATACTTTGTATTTGAACTCAATTTTTCCAAGACTCAGTAAAATTAAAAAAAATTTTGGAAGTTTCTTTTTCCTCCTAGTGTAATTATTTTATTTGTTCTTAAATTAGGTAACACACTATATGTTTCGGGCCTTTGTCCTATCATCTAGAATTTTTTTTTCTCCTAATATAATCGTAAAAATCAATAATTTAGGTCTTCGCTCAGATAATAGAATATTTTTAACAAATAATTACTTAAAAAATATGACGATATAAAATATTGTGTGTTTTTTATTCCAAATTAAAGAAATAAAATAATTACACTAGTAGGTAAAGAAACTTAAAAAAGAAAAGATATTTATCAAAGTGTATTTATTTTAATATTTCTGTTGTACAGTGGCTCACAGTGAAATTGATACATCTCGTAGAAAAATTAAAATAATTCAATAGTTACAGTAAACAAATAAAACCAGAAACTCTTCAATAGATGTATTTATAATCTCAATTTATATGTGTAAATACTCAATAATAATAATAGGCTTACCGAACCCGAAGGTTCGATGCCGACACCACCAATGGCTTATTATACACCTCCCTCCACCGTTCGCCGTCCAAACGCCGTCTACCCCTCGGACGTTTACTATTCGGTACACCAAATATAAACCTTTTAGGAATTCTCTCGTTACTAAGCCCAACAATTTTACAAGTCCATTTGATTCGCCGCAATGAAATTACCTCAATTATATTACCCGAATACAGTTCACGCAATTCGGCGTTGTGTAACCGTCTGAACTCTCCGGTTAACTCATCTTTCTTCGGTCCGAATATTCTACGCAATACTTTATTTTCAAAAACCTTCAAAGACGCTGCTCATCCCTTAATGTAAGCGACCAAGTTTTGCACCCATAGAGAACTGTAGGTAAGATAATGGTTTTATATATTCTAATTTTTAAGTTCCGAGACAAGAGGCGCGAGCTACGTAGTTTTGTCACAAAAAAATAACAAGCATTTCCCGCCTTCAGTCTAACCGTAAATACTCAATAAAATAAAATATTCGACTGTGATTATTTCAAAAAATTAACAAGAAAAGAACTGAATACTTTTGCCTCACAGTCAAAATGATAACTCTCATTTCCTATTAGCTTTTAAATACTATTAATTTAGTTCAACGCCTTATATGCTAGCCATTATTTTCTACCACTTCTTTCAGTCTGTTTGTAATGAAGTTGAACATACCAATAGAGCTTGAGACCTCCTTTTTGGAGGGGTTTAGTTGAGTGGAACTTGTACCAGTAATACGGAGTTTTGTCATCTAATAAGATGAGCTTCACCGCCAGAGCCTGGTGAAAAATTCTAGCCACATTGTTATAACTGTGGAGATACTCGCTCCATACCTACCTGTGATATGTTGGATTGATTCCAGCGTCGCTGAGCATAATCGACATTTGTCTGTAGTTGTTGTTATTACTATTATAACGATGATTTTCTATATTTACTTGGACCTGCTTAATTGCTTGTAATTGTGGGTCATTGATTGACTTTTTTACAGTGATTGATGCATTTTTGTTGTTTGATAAATTAACAAATTATTATATAATTATAATTATTTAAAGTTAAACGTATTCAGCAATAAATAAATTGAACCAGTGGATCTGTTAATGGCTACTTCGGCGAGGGTCTGACGAGGCAGGGCTGAGCCACAAGAACCGGTTCCCGTAGGCACCTCTTTAAGTGCTCTGATGTTTTATTTATCTCTCCTCGGGTGGCATTATTTTTTTTATTTTGTTTTTGTCCCTGTCTGGCTATTCTTAGCGACACCGTCTTAGTCGGTTAAGTATTTTATGTTGTCTGTATAATATTTGTGGATGAAATTTTAAACGGGCTCTTTAAAGTCTTATTTCTCTGTAATAAAACACCTTTGTCAGGGGTGCAGATGAATTAGAGTAATTTATGATTTATAGTAATTAAGGCTAGTAAATTTTAAGTCATTCATATGCGTCATCTTAAATTTCATCCAAAACAAACGCTTAGTTTAAAATCCTAGTACAATAAAGAAGAATTCTCACCAATTCCGAATACCTACAATAGTATTATAAACTCTCTCTGATACATCGAAGAAATATCATATATAAATAAATATATTTTGGTCAATATCACCAACTATAACCAGGCGCCTTTTGGACAGCGAATCTGTTGATTTCATCCCGTATTCATTCCTTGAAATCTTAGAATATCGGCAAATGTAAATTATTAATGATCCTAATTAATAATTGTTGCTTATTTAGCCCCAAATATATGCCCATTCTTTTAATATAAAAAAATTTAGGAAAACTACTGTTACAAAGCCAACAGTTGTGCAGGGAGGTGATTGGGCCGATATCAATCATACTCAACCGCCAGGTTTTCTCCTTAAGTAATTAAGTACCCACTTCATAGAGACGGTTGTGCCCCGGGAGGGTCGATCCACGGCTGAAAAATGACTAGTCATCAGCCGGATTCGAACCTAGGACCTTGAGATCTGGAAGTCAGTGCTCCACCCACTGAGCTACACCGGTTCCCTTTTAATATAAAATCTATTCAAAAAGTTTCTAATCTTGATTCTATTACACAAAATAGCCAATGTATTGCAACGCTACCGTTTAACCTTGTTGTTACTAGTCATTGTCCTATTGTAGGGCAGTTTTAAGTTTGCTTTCGCACTTTCAAGTTTTGCGTGATAGATGACAGTACCTGTCACGGGAGTGATAGCTATTATCACGTGAAGATGCCTAATAGTGACGTTATCTAGTATAATCGACTGTAAATGGTGATTGTGTGGGAAAACGTTTTCGTATATTGTTTCTATTATTTCTGAACTTCAATACAACATAATTAGGTTATTTTATTCAGCATTTATATGATTTTTTTAATGACCAAATTGACTTAGTTAAAATATTCACGACGCCAGCTGATTTCATTCTTTTTTTCTTTTTCTGTGGTGGATTCAATCAGCTGTTATATATCCACCATTTTTCAACTATCCCCTAGTTTTCTGTCAGTATTAAAAACAAGTACACTACTTCTGTCATGACAATAGAATTACGACAAATCACTATTATGTCCTACTTATCAGACGATTATTCTATTTATATCATAGACAAAAATAAATTAAAAAATGCTAAATTTTTTTTATTATTATTCGAAAGTTGAACATCCCTTTACCTTTTAATAGTATTTTTGTTATGATACGTTTTACTTTTATTTCATTACACTTGTTATATTGATTCTATAGCGAAAGAATGAGAATATTTAATATATTATTTGCAATACGTAATCCTATCTAGCGGTTAGCCGATGATTTCTGTTAAGAAATAATGAGATCTGACAAGATAACATATTTCTAAATTGTACATAATTTTAAAATAAAAATTATATTTATATAAAGGGAGCGGGGTAGCTCATTGGGTGAGCACTGACTTCCTGAGCTCAAGGTCCTAGTTTCGAATCCGGTTGATGACTAGTAATTTTTCATCAGCCGTGGATCGACCCACGGGTCGAGGGATCCTGCTGGGTCTCTGCCAGCCTCTATAACGTGGGTACTCTTAATTAAATAATTAATTAATTAGAAAAACTTGGCGGTTGAGCGTAATATTGGCCCTCCACCTTCCTGTACAACCGTTGGCTTTGTAACAGTACTTCCTCACATTGTATTGAACCCCCAAGAACCTCCATGGGTTGTTAGTGTGGTACTACTGGTTTATATATGTATATATATATATATATATATATATATATATATATATATATATATATATATATATTAATCTCGGATTTTTCTCAGAAAAATAAATTTACCTACGCATTTTACGATATGGATTATTCTTATAAGTAAAACACTTACTGTAAATAAATCAATATTTACATTTTATTACTTAGACCCCTTGACTTCTGAACCTCTCAAATATTAAATGTTTTGAGGTGACGTGTAATATCAGCCTCAACCAGCTTCTTCTAGTATATTAATACGCGTTGAAATATTTGGGATAACATTTTAAGGATAACAAAATAGTTTAGGAGGTTAGTTGTCGCAAATTCCGCCACTAAAGTAATTTAGGAATGCATATTTATATGGGTTCATCTATTTTTGGAGGAAACTATATTTTTGTGAAATGTCAATTTGCAGGAACCAGGGAAAACATGAAACAGCACTCAGAAAGATGGGTATTTATACGTGGTGTATTGGGTTTGACTTCTTCCTTATGCCCTCCAGCTTGTCCATCCTGGGTTACTAACTCTGGACCTGGAATTAAAAATTATCCTTAAAGTTTGTTATCGGTCAGATATCTTTTTTTTTTTAATTTTTTAGAATTACTCCCACACATTCAGTCACCATTATCTCGTATATTGAGTCATATTCTACGCGTCCTTGAAGCTCCCACTTGCGATAAACATGTTTTCACGAAAGTTATTTCCTCAAATTTGACTATTTTAAGCGATTAGACGACAAATAGGCATGCTCAATGAACTGAAAGTAGTAATTTCATGCTAGGGAGAACGCTTTGAGCATCCTTTTTATGTTCTTAAAGAAATCTAGGCTATACAAGGTTTAACAACCCATTTAGGGGTCAATGGCCCTTTGTGGAAGAAGAGGTAATTTCTTAAACAATTATGATTTTTATTTTCAAATAAGAAAATATTCCTTTATAAAAATGCTCCAGTTTTGCAGTTTGCAACCTTGAACTGGACTTACATGGATAATTCTTGCACTTTATTATAGATAGAATCATTAGCGGATCCAGGATTTAATTTTGGGGGAGGAGGGGCTTCAGCCCGAAAGCTTTTTTTTTCATAAAAATAATAATTACTTAGGAAAAAAGAAAGAAACTAACTACCCATATGAAATGGTGTCCTTTTAAATGTAATTACACGAACAATAATACTTAAAGAGATCATTTTTTTCCATAAAACATGGTTATATTTTACCATATGGGGGAGGAAGAGAACAAAGCTCCGCCCTCCTCCCCCGTAGATCTTCCCCCCTCTCGGATCCGAAATTACTTTATAAAAACAAAACAATTATACGAATTGGATTCAATGAACGAACAGTGACCTTGTGACCTGAACTGCACAATAACACTTATCATGAGCTGATCTAGTGAAATGATTCCAATTTTTAAATTTACATCTGATTTCACTCACAGATATTTAGGGAAAATATATTTATAGTAATAATATCTATTATGTAACTCTTAGTACAAATCATTATTCCTATTGACATTATTTGAAGTAGAAATATAACTTGGACCACACTAAACCTTTGTTTAGATCTCTTTGGCCTAAACAAAATTTTAATAAAATTATGATAGAAGTTAAAACAATTATTGGCAACTATAGGAAAAGTTCGCATTTGTTGTCAATAACTGTTGGTATAAAATATATTTTGATATTTGCCGACAAATTGTGGAAAATTTTAACTGCATGTTAAAGATATCGCCAACAAATTGGTTACGTTAACCTTGAAAATGTTTCGTAATGCATTTGATGACAATAGATAAGCAAGATTAAATATTTCCCATTAACTTTTAGTGTTTAAATAATAAATTGTTTTTCGATGAATCATATTTTACTTTTCTTTTAATTACCGAAAATGTTACCAAATTAGTTACTTCTTCAATTAACTAAGTTAGAGGAAGTTTAGTGTTAATTTATTTTTTAACTAGCATTTGGCATGTAGCAATCATTATACACAGTTTGATTTGATATAGATATGTTTTTTAATCAATAAGAAATAACATATTACATCATTAATGTTTTCAGTTTTTTTTTTTCTGTTAACTTAGAAAACTTCGTTTTATGTTACTATTTTCAAGTTTGTTTTACAAAATAGCCGGTTTGTGACACGGGCGGATCTACGGGAGGGGGGGGAGACTTTCGGGCTGAAGCCTCCCCCCCCCCAAAACGGAAAAATATAACCATGTTTTATGGGAAATTTTTTTTTAAAAATACCTCTTAAAATATTATTGTTCGTGTAATACATTTAAAAGTACTTAAGGAATAACTTAAACACCATTTCATACAGGTAGTTAGTTTCTTTCTGTTTTTCCAAAGTAATATAAATAAAATAAATAGTTTGGTTTAGCAATAATGTCGCTGTTTATTAAGTTAGATAATTGTGTTTCCCGTTGATGTGTTGTGAAATGTTTAAACGCACGTCAAGGTTATAAACATGTAGGTAGGTTGCAACAGAGGTTAGCAAGCGTTTTGTTTACACTTCTACTCTATCTGTTTTTAATATTACTTTAATATTTCACAAATAATTGTCTTACAAATATTTAATATAAATTCACAGTTTCGAAGAATTAAATGAAGTATTAGTGTTATTTTTTACCCCAGTTTTATGTTGAAGAATTTGAATTGTTTTCATTTTTCATTAGATTTTTGTAATGCCATTTGCGTTCAGAGATATAAAAAATCACCTTTATGTTAAGGTGAGGCATTTAGAATTCGAAATTGCATAGTGTGTGCCTTTTTTCCTAGAGAAACATTAGTTATAATTTTGTAGTTGGAATAGTGTAAATATTATCAGTGTTAGATTATGACAGTATTTAGTTTTATTTTGAAATAATAAGTGTGAATACCATTTTTATTTTTAATTAACTGTGCAAACTTTCATTGTACCAATTTTTATTACCAAACATTTAAAATTTATCTAAAAATACACTTAATTACGCAGATAAATGAAATCTTATCACAGGTTCTGTGATAAGATTGAATGAGGATGTAGGTGAGCAAGTGAAAATAATCATGTCAGTAGTGAGCATGTTTTCTAGTTGTAATATGCTGTATTTTGACACATTATTTTTAATTTGGTTGAATTCATTTATGATAAGATGTTCCAAAGTGTTTGGAATTATGTTCAGAGCTTTTATAATCAAGGAGTTATTGAAGATAAGTCAGTGGTTAGTTCCAGTTTTTGTTGCATAATTTAAGCTGTCAAAATTATCAAAATGAGAACAAGAAAAAAATTCTTTACACAATCTTCCTTATTTAATTTTAATATTTTACGTATACAATAAATAATATGTTTGACCAATTGATTTTGTTGTTGTTTTTTTCTTAAAATATTTGTAACCTATTATGTTGTTTGACTTTTGATATTATTTAAACCAAGAATTCATGTGAACATTTACATATATTCCTATATCCAAAAATTAAATTTTCAATTAAGTTAAAGGCTTAAAACATTCCATAATTTAAGTTAACAATAAGAATAAACAGAAAGCATAGTTGAGCATTAGTATTCTAACTAGAAAGACGACATTAATATGAATTAATTAATGTGACATTAATATGAAATCCAATGTCATTGATTTAATAGACTAAAATATTTACCTTGACATCGAAAAAGTTTCCCCCATGAATAAATGTTAAAACCCTTTATAAAAGCTAATGCTGAAAGTATATAGCTTCCGGGAAGGAATCTCGCTTTACATTAATCAGTCCTCACAGTGTTAAACTGGCTACTTTATAGAACAGTCCAAGGTCTTTAAAAGAGGTGGTATGTTGTTAATTAGTCTTGTTGGAAATTGAGGGTATTCTATTTGGTTGATAAGTCTTGAATAAAAATTATAACTTTAGTCCAATCGCTTGTTATTTACTAATTAGTTGATTGTGATAGTTTTTAAGAATTAATAAATTATTATATTTTTATAGTGTTACTATCATAACTGTATTTTATTTATGGTACATCATACAATCTTAGTATGATCCTAAAGATGGTATATATATTTTTTCTGATTATTTAAAAAGTTCCTTTTTTTAAAAATAATAATTATGATTTATCAAAAGATTGTCATTTAAGCCTTGAATTTACCACAAATATAAGTAAAATCGCTAGGTTTATCTTTTCACCTATACATTGTACAGAGAGAAGTTTAATCTTATTAAATCATTTCTTAATTTTATATTAAACTGTGTATTAATTTCTTTTTCTATTTTTATTTAATTTTCTATACATAAATATTTTTAGTATCAATATTATTATTAAGAATATTTGTTCCAGGTGGAAGCCACAGATACTCTGACATCTGTTGCTGCAAGATTCGATACAACTCCTTCAGAATTGGTTAAACTAAATCGCCTCGCTGCACGGACAGTTTTTCCTGGTCAAGTTATCAGAGTACCAGACAAGGAAGGCAAAAAAGAGAAGGAAGGAGATGAAGATGGAGCTTCTCACACAACTTCTACAGAAAGAAGTGACAATACTGATGAAGAAGGTATTATTAATTTTAATGAAATATAAATAACATGTATATTTATTTATACTGCTTATCAGTACTTCATAATGACAACTTTGTTGTAACCAGAGATGGGCAAATGCTACTCTGAGTACGTAGTACCAAATATTTTACTCAAATTTAATCACTATTAGGAATTCTATCACTACTTCAGTTAATCATTTGATATCAACTGAAGTTGTAATTAAATTCTTTGGTACTCAAAAACATTTTTATTTCTTTAGTGTAGTAGTTAATATGTTTTAACATTATTTCTGTGATCAATTCATTTGTCTTATTCGTTACTACCATATTTAAGTTGTGAATGTGAAAAATCAATTTTTTGAAAAATATTTAAATTTATCTCTTAGGGTTTAAAAATAAGAAGTGAACAATGAAAAACTTGATTTATTTTTAAAATTGTTCAATTTTTTTCATACATTCTTTTTTTTTTTTTTAGGCCTATACTTCTATATATTGAATGAAAGTTAAAACTAAAATATACATTCCAATCATGATGTTTAGGATCATGATTGAATTCTTTTATTATTATTTTTGTGGCATAAATGTTATGATCCATTATTAGGTCTAACTCCCAAATATCAGGCTTTCAACTGCTTTTGTAACCTAAAGGTACCATTTTGTTGTCTGCAACTGCAATAAGTAGTCTGCTAAATAGCAAAATAGCAGAGGGAAATAAAATATAAAATTATATTAATAAATCATAAAGAAATAATCGGTTTTTACAAATGACCTATTGCGCTAACAGTAGCGATGTTCGTAAGTTGGGTAATTTGTTCCCCCACCAAAAAAAAAAAAAAAATGAAGTAGAAAAAGTATCACCCACCTTCCCAAACATTTTGCCATTTTATCTTTGAAAAAATTCAGAGGGGAAGATCTGTTCTGCTTGTTAGTCCTGAATACCGTGACTCATATTTTATTTTATATGGAAAGAATTGTTGCATACTATATTAAGTTTTATAGCCATTAACTTGACTAATTGTGCTTGGCTAGTAATCTGTGTGGCATAATTAAAATCCTAAGGGTCATTACCACTATTCTACCGCACATTCAACTTAGAAACTTTCAAACAACTAGGGGGATGCCCCCTGTTCACCTAACGGTGGACCAACCCACCATTTTACAAATTATATAACTGTTGATTTAATTTTACTACTCCTTGCTCAAATTTTATATCTTTAATTTACATGTATTCTGTAGTTCAGATTGTATTATTTTTTATCAGAATAAAATAAACTGAATGAAGCCATAGTTCGGACAAATTTAGCATTTCTGTAATCTATATTGTACATCGTGCATTATTGCCAATAACTTATTTAATTATAATAATAATAATAATAATAATAATAATAATGCTTTATTTATTCTGGGACAAGTCCCTTTAGAATAATATAAAAGGACAATAATATGGGCTGAGGAGCCTTAGAGAAACATAAACAAAAATATACAGTAATTAAATAGTCAAAATAAAAAAAAATAATAGAAAAAATTATAAGTTACTTACTAATTTAGATCAGTTAAAAATAAAAAACAAAAAATTGAAAATAAACATGAAATAAAAATAATGAAGAACGCTCTAATAATTTATATACATATTTGCAGTAGTAACTATTTACAATTTTACTTTTCTATACTATTACAATAGTAGGAAGGAATAATTGGATAGGGATATCTGAGAGTAAGGGATAAAAGGTTTTAAATAGGTTTCGGATATTGCTATTATGTGGTAAAAATTATTAAGGAAATGTTCCTGAAATTAATTCTAGTGTGCAGTAAGGGATTGTGCATTGATGTGACAGGAATTCAGGATATTCGTCATGACTGGAGGGTTGGGAAGTAGGATTTTGGAAAAAAAAAAAATTATCAAGGATGAAGGATAGGATATAAAATTTTTTAAGCATAATGTCAAGTTTATAAATATAAAAAACCAATGCTTACATAAAATAAACTTTGTGATGAAAAAAAATAAATTTTCGGTGTTTCGAAATAAATATTCAGTTAAAATTAATTTATAACATAAGAAAATATAAATTTCTCCTTGGTCTAGATAAATTGATAAAAATTGGCAAGGAATCGAATAAAGTTCTAAATAATTTATACAAAAATAAAAGAAGCTTAAAATTAAAATAATAATATTTCTGATGAGTAAAAATTGATACAAAAAACAACGAGAGAAGCTACATTTATAAAAAAATAAAGAAAGCTGGAAATGAAAAAAATATAATAAATATATTTCTAGCGAGAGAAAGTAAATTAATTGCAAGCTGAAGGTAACTTATATACAAAGTTCAGCTGAAAACGTCCAAATCACTTGGTTTTTCTATAATTACTACTGAACCTCCATCTGATTGTCTGCAAAGAATTTTACCCCCACTGAACCAGACGTATCTTATTTTTGCCGTCACCCTCTTCTGCCTGGCTAACCAATAAAGGTGTTTATTGGTGGGCGTCATGGCTTCACTCACGTAGACGCAGTGCGAGTCGTTCTCTCCCCAGCCTAGATGGCGCGTAGAGAAATCTCTCTTCGCTCTTCGTTGCCGCACCAGCTCATCTCTCACCGCTCATCTCATTATAATTATTTTTATTGTCAATTTGTAACCATAATAATGAAATGTCATTTTTTAGTTAGTGAAATTTATTCGGGATTCCACTGGATAATTATTGATGATAATTATCCAAAAATATTTAATAAAAGATTAGTTAAACAAATTTGAATCTACAATATACTGATTGGTCCAAGGTTAATTAATTGAATTTTATTGTACGTTATTCTGTGCTTCCTTTTCTATTTTATAATAATTGTTATTATATCGCATTATAATATAATAATTAATATACTATGTTGATGGGAAAATGTCTAGATCGAAAAATAACTGCTGTCATATAAGTAAAATTAAACTACCACCTCCAGATAAATACCATTTCTCATACAAATTTTTATCTAAAATCTTTATTTTGTATTAGAGGAGTAAGAGGTAACATGAGCTCAAAACATATGTAATTAAATAAACAGTTGTATAATTTGTAAAATAATCACCTAATAAGTTGAGCTCCTGTTATCTCATTCTCTCCTAATACTAAAATAAAATTAAATACGAAAGTCACTAAAAACTTTTTTATATAACAGGGATATATTTTTAAAATTAATTATAAAATTTAAATTGTATTACTTTGATTATGTTTACAGACATGCTTGAGACCTTACGGGTCAGTTCTCCAAAGCCTGGTCATGTCGAAAGAGTCGGAACACCATCTTCCCCTCTTCTTGAAAAATTTCTTAAAATAAATGTGAGGCATATTACAGATGGACAGGTAAGAATATTAGTTTTTTATATTGATTATAGTACTTAATTATTTCAAATAAGTATATTCTTTGTTGAGGAAGGAGAGTAGCTTGAAGATTAAAGGATTGAACTTTGTTCAAATCTTTGCATAGCATCTTTTTTTTTTTCAAAATGATCACCTGATAAATAGCAGTTATGGTGATATGTGATATTGATCTTACTGTTCCTAAAGAACAGTTTGACGGAGAACTTCAAAATTGCAACTATTTAGAATTTCCGCTTATGGTCACCATTCTTAAAATCATTTATGATATATCTCTATAAATCTAAATGGTATAGAATTGTAAATTTTTTTATGTTAGTGATTTAGTTTTGTAAAATAATTTCTTGCAATAAACCTATAATTTATATTTTATGCAATTTTAATTATTATGCCTGCGTTTAGGCTCAAATTGATTATGTAACTGTTATAAGTAGAAGAAAAAAGAGTGAGTGAGGTATACATGGAGAAAAATGATTACCTGAATTTATGGATGTATATGTATTTTCGTTCATTCTGCTCTGATTTATTTATTTATCCTATGTGGCTTTATATAATCCAGTGATATTAATTATGCCTTTCGACAAATCTTTCATTATTCCATCCCCTCCTACATCTATCACTCCAATACACCACGTACCTTTAAATCCCACCTATTCAATCACTTCCTATCCATCCAGTTGTCAAACATTTGTAAATATATTTTTGTAAATTATTAATGTTGGAAGTTAACTTATAATTTTTTAATATTTCTATTTGTTTATATATATATTTTTTTAAAACTCTGAGACTCTAAAGCCCACAATTGTATTATTCTAAAAGGCCTTGTCTCAGAATAATTAAAGTGTATTATTATAGATCTGACAGTTCACCTCAGTAATGATAGATAACTGTTTTGAAAATTAGCCCAAATAATAATAAAACATTTTAAATATTTTTTAGGGAGTTGTCAGTGGCGTACTCCTGGTCACTCCAAATGCCCTCATGTTTGATCCTAATGTATCTGATCCTCTGGTCATCGAAAGAGGTCCCGAAGCTTATGGAGTCATTGCACCAATGGACTACGTCGTCAATGCTGCGATTTATCATGATATAGCTCACATGAGAGTTGGAAATGCTGAAAATAGGTATGATGGTTTGTCTTTCTTGTTAAAAATTAGTTTCTATTAATGATAATTTCTATTTCTATTCTTTTTACTTTTTTGCCATGATAATTATTTAATTAACATTTTTAAAAAATAATAAAAAAATTAAGTCTACTACTTACAGTTAACCTCTATATGTCAAACACGAATGTTCTTTGAAAAACAAAACAATATTTAGAAATATTGCATTTTTTTATGGTTAAAGAATAACCAAGGCAATATTTTTAGGTTATTATATATATATTAGGTATATTTCAATTTCATTTATTAATTCTATCAGAATTTAAAGAATTAAATCGTTTCATACTCTTTGAAACTTTCTTAGGGTTTTTAAACAACCGAATCCTCTTTAATTTTCATTCCTTTTTTATAAATTTTATTAAGTTGAATTTGTCTTATGGAAAACACCTGATAATTGTCGTTTGGAAATAGGTTCAAAGAATGTCACTCCTATGGGTGCTTTGTGAAATTGTGAAACTTTTTTTTTATCATTATTACATCCCTATGAATATAAATTAAGTGGCCTTTTTGTTGAAAATGACATTTAACCTTTTTTAAATGTGTTTTTTTGATAGATATTTAAACATTTTATTTGATATACAGAATATATATATATATATTTATTTTTTTTCATTGGTGATGGTCAGGACGCAGCCAAATTTTTTTAAGATTATTATTTCTGACATTTCAACCTAAACTACACTTTCTAAGCTGATAACATACCTTAATGATGGCCCACAGGCTTGAGTTGAAACTTCGGGAATAAAAATCTTTAAAAAATCAGACTGTGTCCTGACTATCTATCACCCATGATACGTAGAACTTCCTAATAGCTTTCTTCAAGAATAGTTTTTTGTAATAAAAGTCAAGGTTCCTAAAAAAAAAATTTGATGTATGAAAGCTCAATATGCAAAGGTTTAACGCATTTGAATGCTCAGTATACTGATATTTTTTTTTGGATCCATCTAGAATGAAATTAAAATTGTCAGTATCTTCATTTTATATTACCGATCAATACTTTATGTATTACAGATGCAATATTCCTAAACCTGAAGTTTATCACACCAAGAGCGAGGAATCAGAAGGTGAAGGGGATGCTAGCTGCCTCCTCTCGACCAATCAGGCCGATTCTATGGAAAGCAGGGACCCTTCTGCTAAAGATACACTCCCTGACCTTAGGTAATTATCACTTATTACTAATTAATGATTAAAAATTAGGTAAGAATTCTCTTTAGTTTTATATATTTGTATTTGATTTGCACATTCCATTTATATCTGAATCCAAAACAGCGGTACATTTTGTATAAGATGTATTTATTATATCAGCTACCGTTCAAAATGAATAAGTATCAAAGTATTCTGTTTTTGGATTAGTGGTTAATAGTTCAGAATGGATAAAGGCTGTCGACTTAAGGTATAGGATTATTTATTTATTTACGAAACTTCAGAGCTTTTCAACCAACAACCATTTTCGCCCTATATTACAATGGTAAAGGATTAAAATACTGCTTTATTTGTTGAAATTATACCTGTAATAATAGAGTTTGCTGCAGAGAAATAGTCTATTGCTGAATATAGTAGAAGTAAAAAAAAAATGTTTAAATAGGGTGTGGGTGATTCAGATGAAATTCTAAGGCTATTCTCATCGGGTCTAGACATCTCAATAGTTCTCTTCCTTACTTTCCTCTACTTTACTTCAATAACCGTCCATTTTTTCCCTACTGTCAAAAACCTAAGAATAACCTTTGACCTGAATCTCTTATGGAATAACCATCCTAAGATTCCGTGATTGTTTTCCTCTAAAAACCAGACAGCTCCTTGTAACCTCCCTTATATTCCCTCACTTTGACTATGGCTGCTTGGTATATGGACGGCTATCTGTCAGGCTAGAAATGAGACTGAAGAGGCTCATGAACTGTTTCAAAAGATACATCTTAGGAAACCCCAGGCATTCTCATGTTTCATTCTGGTTCCCTGAGCTGAAGTGGCTTTATCTTACTTCCTGACGACATTTTCTCCTTTTTGTTTTCCTTTTCCAAGTCCTCAGAACTAAAACCCTCCCTACATCCTGAAACTCCTTACTCTATGTTCCTCTATCCACTCTCTCAATACCAGGTCTCAACGTATAGATTTATATATCCTCTCCCGTAAAACTACTTCCTTCAGCAAATCCTTCGTCATTCGTGCTACTTCTTTTTGGAGCTCTTTATCTATCGCGTCCACAAATTCCTTCAAACATCTCCTGTTCCACCACCTATTCCATATTCCAACTTCCGCAAACATGTAAAATTTACTTGTGTCTGTACACTGTATAATTCAATCAACTGCCCGATTGCAATTGCAATCAACAGTTAATTAGGCATCATTTTTTATTCTTTTAAGCCAGACTAACACTCATAAATATGTAACTCTATTATTATTCTTAAGGGACTGTAGTCTCAGAATAAAATTATTTTTTCATTCATTCATTAAATACTTATAAGTTCTGCCACATGAAAAAAATTAAACTATAAACAAAAAATTATGATTATGTCTGATTTATTTTTTTAAAAAATTTTCATTCCATACTAAGTATTATAATGCTTCATGTTGATTTATTTTTTTAGGTCTTCAACAGAAGAAGATGATCTTTGGATGTGTGGTTCGCAGAGAGAAGGTGATGCTTTCCCCAAGGCATTTGAAAGGGATCTAGTCACTCCCACTAATAGTAATATTGATAAATTAGTAAGTTTCCTTATTCTTATATATAATTTTAAAAAATATGTTTGTTATTCCTTTATTTTAATCTCGTGAGATCCCCATAAGGTATTATTGATTATTTATCAGATGTTTAATATTTTTGTCTAAATATAATTATTTAATTTACAGAGCGATACTCAGGATACTACATTAGAAGAAAAAACCCCTGAAGAAGAAGACGATAACAATCTTGTAGATGCTGAAGCAATGGTCCGTGCGATCGAAGAGAGGAGAAAATCGTACCTGGATCACCATTGGGCCGTTCCCAAGCAGTCAGTTGATGTTGAAAAAGAAGATAAAGAGGAAAAAGATAATTTATTACAAGATCAAGGTATTCTTTTACTTTTAGTACAATACCACTTTGCTGTTAGTGTGATTGGCATAATTGTTGTCCTTGGTGTCTTTAGTTGTTCTTCCACATTTCATCCAGTTTGCAATTTTAAGGTTTCTGTTATATGTTCTAAAAATAAATGAATGAGCATCACTCCATCATCTAATGTTAGATTAATAAAATCTGAATTTAAACAATGACAATTTATTAATTTGATGTGATTGGTGCAGAATTTAAATTGTATGTATTATCCTCCTACCCAATCAATAATTATCCATTTTGAGATTGGCAGAATCCTCAAAATCTTCAATGGTTAAAAATTAAAGTTATTCCAAAACCTCTTTGAGTTTCGAGACCTTGACCTCTTCTAAAAAGCTTTGTTTAAAACTAACAATGTCGGTCAAATTGCTTTCCAGTAATTGGTTCGCTTTCAGGCTCAGAGCTTTTATGAAGAGTGAATTACATCCATTTATGTTTTAATAATGTTGTTATAAGTTGTGTGGTAGAAATGGATAATTCGATAGGAAAGTTGTGGACTGGCCGTTGGTTAAACAATTTAATTTCAGTTGTTTGTTCTTTTTAGTGCCATTGTTTTTTTTCCTATCTAGTTGAAAATAAGAAGAAACATTGTTTTGTAAATGTTTTTTATTTTAATTTGAAGCCAAAAAAATAGTTTGTAGAAACTTAAAATCATCTTGTTCTGTTTCAGTCTAATTTTTCCTTTTCTTTTATTTAATGTATATACTGTGCTGTTTTTATTGTTTTGTAGTTCCATATTTTAATATAATATCTTTAGCATTTAACTGTATTATGATTTATTAAAATTAATTTTCATTTTATAATATTTTAAGGGATTTATTCCAAAATAATGATTTTATTATTATCTGTAATTGGTATTAATTTGATCGAAATGAAAGCTTCTCATAGATTTTTTTATATTGTAATATTTTGTTAAAGTTACTTTAACTTCAATTTTTATCTTGGTCTTAAACATGGATGTATGGCATTAACTTAATTAAGTTAATACTTATGATTAAGTAATTACTTTAATAATTTATTTTTCATTTCTTTTTATCTCAGTCCTGGTTGAATTGGATGATGGACGTCGAGGCAGCGGCGGTAACTTAGTGAAGCTATCCTGCCATGATTCAGGGATTGATATCCGGGATCCCCCACCTCCTCCACCGCCTATGACAAGGAAAACTGTCTATTCGGATGCTGATATCCTTCTTGGAGACGGGGATTTCGTACCTCCAATACCTGTTCAGCCGTTGGTATCAACATCATCAGCCCCTGGTACTCTCGAGGATGACAAGAAAAAGCAAGGCGTCTCCTTCTCGTTGGAAGATACTGATAAGATGAAAGCATTGGATGATAAATTTCCTGAAACAAAAAAGAATAAGGTTTGTATTCTCTGTATGCCATCTCATAATTATGAAATGAAATATAATTAAGCCGTGGTTGCCAATGGTATTAAGGCATCATCTTAAAACCTTGAGTCTAGCGATGCTGGTTTGAACCCAGCCTGGGCAGGTTGAAATTTATTTCATGGAGGACCCATGGAATAAACTCAACCTTCCCACTCTGTTTAGAGTAAAAAATTAAACTTTAATGATTCTCTTAAAAACTTTTTTTCCTTCTTTTTCTTTTTTCTATTGTGTTTATAATTTTAATTTTTTTCTTAGATGTTGAAGAGGTTATCATATCCTTTGTCTTGGGTCGAGGGTATCACTGGCAGTGATGAGAAAGAAGGCTCGCTCCCTTCATCGGCTGATTCCCATCCTTCTCATTCCTCCTCGGTCTTTTCAAAAGTTTTCTCAAGGTCAGTATTGGTACTATTTGCATCCTTCTTTAATCTATCTGTTAAAATAGCTTACAAATTTAATTTTTATAGTGCTTAGGTAGTGTGATAAGAAATATTTTTTAACAATATAATAAATATGGATTGTATATTTTATTATTTGGATGTTTTATTCTGTTGGTGATTATTAGTTTATATATATTTCTTTTATTATGTTATATTTTTAATTAATTTCTTTGTAAATTATCCTTTAATCAGTCAAATTTGTTATTTGTGCAGTTTTTCGTATTGAAATAATATTTTAAAACCGGATTCACTGAATTTGATAGTGCATCCTCAAAATTCGAATTATTATTACTATTTGCTTAACTAATAAGCAATAAATATTTTGAACTTTAGATGTAACAAATTTGATTTTGATTACTTTAGGATAATTATTTGGTTTAACATCAGTAAGAGTTATTGAGAAAATATTTTAGAGTGTTTTAAGCAAATTATAATATGCTAGAGTAACATTAGCATACTCTAGCCATAGTCCGAGGTACAGATCTCTCTTTATAAAATTATTAACATCCGCCTAAAACTTAATGACTTGCTTCTTCTTATCGTAACATACAAAGTTTATATGTACGAAAATTCCCAGAAAAGGTGGTATTTTCTTATTAAATTAATTAATCTAATGTAGTACTAAAAACTTATAAATACCCTTTTGCTTTCTGCTTGAATCATAAGATAATTTGATCACAGAATCGAAAATAAATGTGACCTACAAATTTTCACATATTGGGGGTGGAGGATATGCCAAACGACCCAATATTTTTGTAGGCCACCTTTTTTCTCGATTTTATGATCAAATTATCTTATGATTCAAGTGGAAAGCAAATAGGTATGTGCTCATCGGTTTATAGTATCTAATTATACAGTCAAAGTTTGGCGATATCTATATTGAAAATTTCCCCAATTCCAAGAGTTTTTATAAATAAAAAAATTGTATGTTACAATGAGATAAAGCTATTCATGAAGTTTTAAGTGAATGTTAATAATTTTATTTAAAAAAGTGTCTGTATCATGAACTACCCTGATAACATCAAATTCCTGGCCTCTTTAACTGATCAATAACTATATTTTTGGTTTCACAATAACAATCTACCATCATTTCATCGCTTGTATATCATTTTAATTTTATTGTTAAAATGCTGCTTTATAGTTTCAACGTTATGGTTGGGATTGGATAATTTGATTATCAAAATCAAATCAAATTGTGACACATAATTTTAAATTTAAGTAATATTTGATGCGCTGCTTCTTTTTATATATAAAAAAAGAAGATATGAAAAAGTAATGCTCTGCTTTTTTTTTCTCTTTTCTTTCTAATGCTGCAATTGTGTGCTGCTCTACACCTCCTCTGAAACGTACCTTACCTGATATTTTCCATCGTAAAATTATATTTTACTTTTGTAAATTCATTATCATTTTCAATTGATTTAATTCTTTATTTCGATTAATAAAAATTTAAAAAAAATTCTTCTCTTATTTTTAATTCATATTTCAATAAATTTGTTTATTATATATTTTGATAATTCGTTAACGTGTTTTTTGTTTTTTTTTTCTCCTTATATGAAACAAATAGCTCCCCTATTAACATGGTAACAGATTTCGGATCTGGCCTCTTTACTAAGACACCGAGTGAAGACGGTGGAAAATTTCCCTTCCCTCCTGATTCTCAACCTTCCTCTGCCCCATCCTCCGCTCCCTCTTCGGCTCCGTCGTCTGGCCCAACTTTCTCACCCTCAAATATCATCAGTACCGTAGGGTAAGTTATCATTATTAACTGAGCAGTCTTCAGTCTACTTTCCTTTCCCTCTTATTATTTATTTTATTTTTTGTTATTTTTACCTGTTTCTTCTCTGTCTCTATTGTTGGTCTGTGTTATATATGTGTATTTGCATAGCTCTTTAAGTGTGTATAATTACATGTTATCTTTATTTCTTTCCCTCTGTCGTTAGACCTCTTTGTGATAGCTTTACAGAACATTTATTTTGTAGACTATGGATGTATAATGGTTTGAAGAATGTGTTAAATGTCTAGTACTTTCTTCTTTTTTTTTTTTTTTTTTTTTTTTTTTTTAGTTTATGTCTTATGAATCGTGTCATTAGTTTAAAAATGAATGTTTTACTACCTTGTACTATCAGTTTGTAATAAAAATATGAAATTTATTTTTTGGTTGGGAATTTGGTTTTGAGGGAGAGAGGGATGTTAAAGATTTTTATTTTATTTTTTGCCGACATTTCAACCTAAGTTGGAGGCCTTCATCAGGGCTGAGTAAAGACAAGATAACAACTAAAATTATTTTTAAAAACTATTATTGTAAAACGATATGAAAATAAATATATGTTATCTGCTGATAAATAAGTTATAATAAGTGATTAAAATTAAAATATATGAGTATTATATGTAATTTCATATATTTTAATTTTTATTCACTTTAAATTATTTATTTATTATCAGATAACTTAGGTTTTTGTTATGTTATCTTTCATAAGTCCTGATAAAGGCCTGTAACTTGGGCCAAAATGTCAACACAAAATAAAATAAAATCTTTTATTTTTATTTGTGTGTTCTCTCTGACTGCAAACCCGGACCAACTTCCCAACCATATTTTCTACAGTCAACAGTTTCTTCACCATTTTTTTTTTTTTTTTTTTTATATATATTACAACCGTAATGGATAATGTAATTATTGTTTATTCTTAATTTTTGTAATATTTCTTATGTGTCACATAACGAGTATTAATAATTTTCATCCAAATCATAATCATTAAATAGTTTGAATTTCTTCAGTGTATTTGTTTTTTGTATCATATTCTTGGAGTTTCTTTTTACAAAAATTGAGCTCGTAACTGCCAACAAACAACACCTGCTAAATTCATTATGAAAAACTATTGTCTTTATCTTTAAAGAAAGCTAAAAATGGTTGGGAAGGGTAGTAATCGACATGAGAAATTGGATAACAAACATTTATTGAAATAAAGAATAAGTATATTGCCTCTTTGTTCTCTGGCATGGATCTTGGAAACTAAGTCTTTCTGTTTTTGCCATGTATGAGCTTATTTCCTTATACTTCTGTGTTATTGATTTAGCTTGAGTTTTTTTATATACTAACCATCTCATTGCTATTATAGATTTCTTATTAATTATAAGAAATCATTGCCGTCTCATTTTGACTCGATCGAGTAATAATCAAGTTAAGCCGTTCTGTCTTTTTGTAGCCTTCAGATTTTATTTTTAAATAATTGTTCCTTAAAATCTCTTGATTTTTTTGTTCCTACAAGTTATAAGTAGCAGTTTATACATATTTTTTCATAACATAAACATTTCCTGTAAATTATAATGCGTTTCATACACAATGTGGGATACTTTACATAATATAAATGGCAAAGAGATTGGGTGGTAGGAAAAAGTGTCTGATTCTCATTCTTCTGGTATTCATCGGAAAATTTGTTAACTATTGTTTGATACTCATTTTTAAGTGTTGTTTTGACCTATGATTCTGATCTATGAGAAAGCCTACTGATTTTCTAATGATTTGAACTATATCGAATCAGAATTGAACATTCCACTTTTCATGGACTATATAGCGTCATAATGAGGCTATGGCACATTCTTATTTTTAATACTTCACCAGTTTTACAAATTATTATGGTGTATACTGATCATTTTGTTAATGTAGCTTATTTCCCTCTAAATATTTTATTGTGAAATTACATTTTATTATTTGATTTTACTCACAAGTTTAATTTATCTATCTTTTGGTTTTATATGTATATGCATCAATATATAACCATAGAAATCAAATATCCTAAAAAATTCACCAATATCCTGACGATATTAAAAATTCTAAATTTTTATCTGTTAATGTATCATTTTTTCAGTTTCTTCTTTTTATTATTGATTTCCTTATAGGCTATATAATAATCTAAAGCATCTTTTGTTAACTACATTTTGCTGCATTAATTACTCTGATTTGTCAAGCACTGCATTTCTTCAGCTGCTTTTTTTGCATATAATTTAAACTTGACATATAAATAAATAAACTTAAATTATACTGTTTAGGGTTCGCAAGCTCTAAAACGTTTTTATTTTAACTCATCAAGACTTTTTATCACTAAAAAGCATTGATGTAGTTTTATCTTCATTTTTTTTTGTATTACTACTATGTTTTGTAACTTGTTCTTGAGGTTTATAGTTTATATTTGTTAAATATTGATTACATATTAAATACATTTATTATTTTTATGGTGTTTAATATGTTTGTATAATATATTAAAAAAGAAAAATAATAAGATAAATATATTAAGTGTGTAGGGTCCAGAGGAAAATACCACCGATTCATTAAAAAAAAAAAAAAAAAAATGTAATTATTAGAAAACAATGTAGTTATCTAACTTGGCGTACAGAATTGGATTAGATTTCTTATTATTAATCATCTAAGGTTCACTGACCAAAAATTTCACTTTTAAATTTTACCCCGAAAAACTTTTATTGAACAACCAGAAAACAGCAATGATGATTACATTCATGATCAAATGATAAATGCAGCAACTCACAGAAAATTAGCATTCTTCTGTTATCAAACTTATTTGGCCGCTCTATTTAAATTAAATCTGATAGTTACGTCATAGTGAATATTTTAAACATTACAAACACAAATATTGTTTGTAAAAGTTAATTAAAATTTTGTTATATATCAACATACTTAAATTGTAAATTTTCATGAAATTCAGGTCTTTATTTTCCTCTGTATGTTTCACATATCAAATAACAATATATATTTTAATGAACCTCTTGATATTTTGTTGTTCATTTTATATGTTTGTTCTCATTAGTTCATGTGGTCTGTTTGAAAGCATCAGTAGTTATTAGTTGCATGTTATCGTTGTTGCATTGTTTTTGTCAGATAGTTGTCTGTGTATGAGTAATTTCTATAGTTAAATGTTTTATGAATCATCATATTAATGATTTTATGTTTTGTAAATTTGTAATATTTTAACATTTTTTTTTCTTTTAAACTTTATTATCTTACACAATGTGGATAATAAGTGAAACTATTTGTGTTTCAAAGGTACCAAAACAATTTGTATAATTATTGTAATTTTTATTTAAATTTTATAATTATTAATATAAAAGTTTATCTCCTTTGTGATCATAGTTCACTCCTTAGTGAACAGTTATTACTTCGTATGGATTTTTAAATAGTTTCTTTTTTTATAAGTAATCTAATCTTTTATGAAATTTATTCTTGATATCTGTTATATGAATTTATTTCGTTCCTTTTTATAGAAATTTTGGAATTGTTAAACATTGATAATTTGAGGAATTAATAAAAATAATTCTTAGTATCATATAATAAGCTTGCAATCCTTATTTCTGGCTTAGATCTTGAATCATGTATTGTCTTTCTGTTATTTATTTTAATGTTTCTTGTGGTAATTTTTATTTATCTGAAATCGTAAATCATATGAGATGCAGAATTTTTTTTTTTATGGATGCTGATAATCATATTCATTTAGTAATCGTTAAAAAATTAAATAATCGATCTGGAACTCACCTGTGGCACACTCTACCTCTAAAAAGTTGGTGTCTCACCCTTCTTTCGATCGGATGTAAATTTATCTTATGCATTTAATACATTATGGTTTATCCATAAATTTCTGTAACTGAGTACACTATAATATTTTTAAATAATTTTGTTTCTTTTTTTCATGATAAGATCATGAACTAAAGCTTAATATTTATTCTAATGATTTTGTAATTATATTAGACAGTTGTTTTTAGTGTGTAATCTTTAAGTTAGTGCTTAAATATGTATATTTTTTTCACTTACGGTGTATCAATATTTTCTTAGGCGCTCATCCGTTGGAACATTCATTCGTCAACAACACACAGTTCACAACAAAGCTGGACCAAAACTGGATTATAGGAGTATGGTTTCTGTTGAAGATATGCCAGAACTCTTTGTTTCTTTCGATAGTGAGTATTCATTTCTCTTATTTCATTTTATTATATTTTTTGAACTAATTATACCCTATCGTATTACTTTTTTTTTATAATAACTTAATAATTGAAAATGCAATTTCAACTAAAGATTACTTTCTAAATATTTATATAACTAAATACACTACTTCACAAAGACTACATCGTTAGCACTGGCTGTGTAGTGTGTTAATGTTTAGATTAGTGTAGCTAGTTTAGAAGCTTGTAATACAGTCTAGTTTGTTGTAAATTCATACCAATTTATCTTATCTTTCTTCTAAATTAAAAAAATAAAGTTTAGAAATCAATAATGAATTTTACATTGCGCATTATTTTGGCTTTTCAAGCTTAACTTCTCTTGCCATCCATAGAGGCACAGTTCAGTTTATGACAATTATTAACATAATTTACATTGCTTGCTAAACAAGTAAAAGTGGTGCCTAAATCACATAATCTCACTGTATACTTTTTCAAATGTGAACATTATCAGGTTTTGATAGTATATTTACGTATATTATTAAATACTATTGACTCTCCTTTGTACAGTGGTCAGTGTTGGGACTTAACTTGTTTTTCAAAAGATTTGTATCTGAAATGGGTTTTTTTGCAGCCTTATTTAGATCACTACTAGAAGAATGCTAATATTTCCAAAGAAAGGCAATAGATAGGATATTTTTAAAAATATATGTCAACACTATGTATTAAAGAATCATAATAAATGTAGCTTATTTAATAAATAATAAAAAAAAAAATTAATGTTGATCATGAATCACTATGAAGTATTAAACTACACTTGTTATTTAAGTCAATGCTTTTAAATTTTTTTTATTGTTAATTGAACCCAAATGAGGTACCCAAATACAAAATCCTTGAAATCATGATTATATTGTTGTAATATCGGTGTGTGTTTTTAGTATAGACTAACGTAGTGTCGTTTTTTTTGTTGTCCTTGCGATATGGTGACATTTGTGTAGTTCACGCACCACTATTCCCGCAACTCGAAGAGCTGGGTATGTCTCGTTTAGAACAACCTTTACAATCATCAAGATGAGATGCATGAAGATCACATTATTCATTGTGATGATTTTTTTTTTTCTGTGTGTTATCATTTGTTATCCCTTTTTACTTGATTTTATTTTATATTTTATCCCTAATTATTTTATATGTTATTTCTACCTTTTTTTTTTCTACACATTTTCTGAGACTCTCGTTTTTTGTTTTCTGCCTGTTTCACAAAATATAATTTAATCATTTAAATTTTTTTATTCTATTATAAAATTGTCATTTTCCTTTTTATATTAATATGCACTGTACACTATATTGATACTCAGAATTTTAAGTTGATATTTAGGATATTAATAAATATATTTTATTGGTTCATTTAACTCATTTTTAGAATCTTAATTATTAATTAAATAAAATATCCTCAAGTTTTTAATTAATGCTGTTTTGATCTATATGTATGATTCATATAATTTATTCAGTATCCAGGTCTTATAGATTATCAAATATTTTTATAAATCATTAAGAATAAAATGATCCAAATGAATTAAAATTAATTTCAATCCATTCAATTAATTTATTTTTCTTATTTATTTTTCAAAAGAAATTCTTTTTATTTTCCTAGCATGCATTTCAAAACCATATTTATTATGTATGCATTATAATTTTTATCGTCCTTATTTGTGTGATTTTCGTTTTTTTTTTAATTGACATGTTTAACATGTTTACGAGTACTATTTCTAGACTCTCAATTAAATACTTAACTATATTGTTTAAACTCAATTTGGTTAAATTATAATTAGTATATAAAAAAATTTTTTTTAGTATTTTAGCCTAATATTTTGTAAAGTTTTCAAACTTGAAATTTCCTTAAAACAAATCCAGTAAGTAAAAATTTTAATTGTGTTAATGAAAACATATAAAACAAATAAAATTCAATTATTAGTATTAATATTACGTTCATGACCAAATCTAAATTAACTTTAAATTCGGTTTTTAAATATTAATAAAATTATAGATTTTAATATAAATTTAATAGCACCTGAATTCCCTACTATTCTGAGTGAAATACAAGAACTCCATAAAATTAATTGCCTTTGAGCCTTACTCGCAGGTGGTGACAGTATATTTAATATATTTTATTTATACTGAGAGTGTCCTATAGAAATGTAAGTAAGTTAATTTGTTATTGTGTTCCCAAGATCGCAATAATTACTCCCCTACATGAATGTTGGTTGACCCCTCTGGGATTTCTCTGCTCCCCAAAACACATATAATTCTAAAAAATAAATGACCCTAAATCATTGTTTTTGATAGTTACTCAAATTCACATGTTAAGCGTTGTCAAAGCATTCGCTTTTTCATCACCTATTGCTTGAAAATTCTGCATGACTTTCCTCTCATGATTTATTTCTCCTTTAATGCACTATTTGTTTTCCATATATTCATTGTTCATCTGACAATAATTATAATCAAACAATTGTTGATTTAATAATATTTTCATTATGTCACTGAGGAAGAAAAATATTATTTTTTGTTTTTTAATTAATCAAAATATTAAAAGAAAAACATAAAAGCTTTAAGTTAAGAAGTAATTTTAAAATATTAACTATTTTAAAATTATATGGAATTTTTGAATTATATTATAGTGGATATATATGTTTGTTCTCAAAAGTAATAGCCCTTTTTTTTTTCATAACATAAAATATTATTTTTCTGTAAACAGTACAATTCATGATTTGACTGATGCATCTTTGATCCAATCAATCCTAGAAAAATGAAATATAGTTTAATATTATTATAAATTAAATATAATTTAATATTGTTAGAAATGAAGTAGGAAGTTGGAGCTAAGTGTTGACCACTCTCTTCCAAGAATATTTTAAGGTCGAGAATCAGCCACTCTTCCCTATACTTGCCCCCTAGATCCTCATGGGTTGTGGGACTATTTTTTCTTCTTTTTTTTTACCCCTTAATTGGTCATTTCTGGAACAATATGAACTAGCATTCTTTTGTATTATACTTTCAGAATAATCTTTAAAAATGAGTAAATTGTGGCCTACTTTTTATGGGGGTAATGGTACTCTTATAAAAAAATATTTTAAAATTACAAAACTTTTAGTTTATTTGCATCATTTTTCCTTAGTTTAGTCATTTAATTTAAAAAGATAATTTTTAGATATTTCCTTAATATTCTGAAATTATTATGTCGGGAAACAACTTAAGGAAAAACCTTCTCGTCAAAGCTCAGGCTGGGGGATTACTTGAAAGCTTTCTCTCTCTAAACATCTTCAGACACTTACCTAACAATCTTGTCAAATATATCATCTTGAATTTTATGGTTATTTATGTTTATTTTCTTTCAATTCTGTATACTAATTCATCAGTTGATTTTTATTTACATAACAAAAGTTCATTGTTTGACACTTGTGGTCTAAAAGGTTCACTCTTAAGTTGTTTGCCTTTATATAAGTTTCCATTATACTTTTGTTTTGTTATTTAAGGTATATTATTTTACATTTGTTAATTTACTATTTTAATAAATAAATAATAATTTACCATTACATAATACTAAATTTTATTTATTGTTCTACAGAGCTTATACCGAGGCCTGCAAGGTCATGCGAAGACCCTCCACTATATTTGAGGTTACGAATGGGGAAACCCAAAGACAAAAAAATTCCGAAATCGACACCGATCATGTCTTACGGCAAGAAGAAAATGAGACCTGAATACTGGTTCAGTGTCCCTAGGGGGAGGTAAGTTCAAACCTCTACTTTTCAAGTGTGATTTAAAAAGCTTATTTGTAAAAATAATCATAATTGAATATAATAATAATCATAATGTTAAATAAAAATTGTTATTATAAATGCAAACAAAAATTTTATATCTTACTATGGTTTGTTAATATTATTCATAATTCATTAACTACATCGATAACATTTTTATTTTTCCTTAGATGATCCATAATTACTTTTCCTCTTTTATTACAATTATTTAGTTTCAAAATGTTAAAATCCTATCTAATGAGTATGTTCTTAACTTTTTTATTGAATTTACAATTTGTTTTTAAAGTTAAATTTAAATTAATTTTTAGTGGAAAAATTTAAATTACGAGTGTTTATTTATTTTAATCAGACCTATGGGCAAGAAGTGAGAAGAAAATAAGAATTAATGAACAAATGTCAAGACTATAAACTAATATATATTTTCTCTAATCTTAGTTTACAATATTATTTTCTTTCTAGTGTATTATATTAATTTTTTATTTTTCCAGAGTGGATGACCTCTACAGGTTTTTGATGGCCTGGGTAGGACACTTGTACGGCGATTTAGACGAAGAAGCCGTAGCCGCTAGAGGTTACGAATTAGTCGACTCCGACACCGAACTTTGGGAAACTGATGATGGAAGCGGCCGTGAGCGTCGTTCCTCTGATCCAGATATTGGGGATCTCACTCGTGAGTCTTGGGAGGTATGCCCACGAATTTATTTATTATATTTCATATTTATCTTATAGGGCCAGTTAGTGTTGTGAATGTTAGTTGAGGGGATAATAGCAAAGGATATATTTATTATTGAATAATTTTTACCATCTTATTTTAGGTCTTAGAATTATAATCGAGACTGCTGAAAAAAAATTTTAAATAGTGTGTAGGTATTTTGGGAGTTTTCTTTAATTTTTATAGTGCAGTCCTATTTAATATTAAATTGTTCCTTTTTTTTTTTCATCTTTTTATATAAATGTAATATAAAAACTTCCATAAAAGTATTTTTCTAATGTTACAAACTTTCTTCTTACAATTCACCATTTATTTTATGTACTTATCACTCATTTATTTACATTTTTTGGTCAATTATTTTCTTTTAAAAAATTCTTATGAAGTCTATTGATAGGAGTTTATGAATAAATTATTTCAGTAGATTAATTAATGAACGATTCAGGTTAATATTACATGGCTAGAATTATTTTATATTAAATACTAGGATATTAATATATGTTATACTGACTTATATGGAGGGAATATAAATATATATTCCTATTTTGAGAAGAGATTCTTGAACCCATTTAGAACATGTGTAGTTGTGAACCCGCTAGATATGAAAAAAAAAATTGGATTGTTGATGTAAACAAACTTTTTATGGGGGGGTTTCAGGTCCTGAAAGCTCCGTACGCCAAGCTGTATACTATGATCAAGACGCAGGCTACTTTTGCCTCATCCGATTCGCAGGCTGATAACGAGGTGCCCTTAAATGCTGCCTCTCTGTATTTCTGTCTCTTTCACACTCTCTTCTTCAATAATTTTGATTTTTTCCAATTTTGTGAGAGTTCCTATATCAGAGTTTCTCTCTAAAATGATTGATAACATTTTATTTTATTGCAAACTGCAATTTTTTTAAGTATCAATAAAATTCTTTCTTATCACAGTACAGTCGAACCTCTTATCTATATATCGAACATTTAGATTTAACGAAAAAGTATCGATATATATTTAGAAATTTTGATTTATCGAAAAATTACAAATTTTCAACCTTTGTCGTACAAAATAAGATTTCAGTTATTTTTTAGGGTTAAAAAAGTATCAAAGGTATTTTTTTTTTAGAATATTACATGTGCACTATATTTGAATTTATATTTAGTCATCCTTTGAGCATTATGGTTTTCAATTTTCTCCAAAAATATTTAATAGCCATCACATATTTGTTTTAAGTTTTTGATACCCAACTTGTACTAACTTTTAAAGTCATTCAGAAGCCATGTTTACAACAAGAAAGATAATTAAATTGAAAATTAAAATTTCACTTTATGTTGGAAAAAAGAATCTCACTTCCATTGCTTCTTAGTAAACAATATCTTATCCAGTGTTTCCACAATATTTTAAAATAAATCCCTCCTGTCCGGAATATATAATAATACGTAATAAAACAGCTCGTTTTATGTCTGCCTTACATTTATTATTAAAAGAATAGATTAAATCGTGCTCAGATTAGGCTATGATTGATAAAAATTGTTTTCTTTTCCCTCCCAACCTTGGAATTTCTCTAAAAAGGGGAGTTTTTCACCCGAGTGGAAACACTGATCTTACCGAATTTCTACTACTTCGTGAAACAGAGAAATATATTTTTTTCTTATTTACCTATGATACATTCTTCTAAATGTAAACTAAGGGTTACTAATATGATGATGATTTCATAATTTTTTTTTTTTTTCTTTACGTTCTATTCAATATTTAAAATTTCAAGATACTTAAAAAAGTTTAATTCATAGAATTTTTCAATTTATAGAGGTTCGACTGTATTCAATCAATAAACAGTTAAAATAGAAACAAATCTCTGAAAAGCATAAGAAATAAAATTTGGAATGTTTTTTATCAACTATACTTTTGTTTGGTATTATTTATTTATTCTGAAGGAGAGTAGTGTTAGGTGTCTTATCGTAGTCCCCTTTAGTTTTCCTGCTCAGAAATTAAAAAAATTAAAATTAAATAATAATAATATTTATAGCAGAAAAATGAGAGACTGGGCAGGAAATAGTTTAGGAAATGTGCCAGCACCTCTTAGACTAGTTTGCACACAATACGTAGTTTGAATGTATTAGTTCACTGTTGCTTTAGATGTTAGCCCTCATCTTCCCTCCACTCTAACCTTGTATATTACGTACATTATGTACAGGAATTAGTTTGCCTTAGTCGTTTACTTCAGTTATAGTATGTTGTTTATTTTATTATAGTTAGTAGTTGTTTTAATGTGTATTTTAGTTTTATTAATTTTATTACATCTCAAATAAGAGCTATATTTACAGGTTGCCGTGAGTACGCAATATGAGAAAATTTTCATATCCCAGGAAGATATGAAAATATCTTCAATAATTTCAGTTTTGGTTTAGAAATAAATTTTAAAAATAAAGTTTTTGATGAAGTTACTTTAAAGATGGGACAAAGAAATAAAGAGAATATATTCAAGATTCCATTGATTACAATATTTTTCATTGTAATCATTAGCAATTATTTTTTGGACAAAATTGAATAAATGTTATTGATTTTTATTGTTTTTCTTTTAATTTTTATTACAACTAACAAAGTTTTATTTAATACTTGCAAGTTATTCTGGTAACACGGAATACATTAAATATTTATAATATATATCGGAAGTAGATTTATGAAAATTATAGGTTTGTTTTTTTGGCACTTTGGAAAGTGTACAAGATTATGAATCTATTATCACAAAAAAAAATTCAGATTTTTTTTCATTGTTCTACCAACTACAATAAAAATCTCTTGATAATTAGATGAAGAGACTAAAGACACTTTTTTTTTAAACATTAAAAATGAGTTAACATTTACAAAGCTGATGATTATATCTGGTTGTTTCAAATGAAATATTAATTTTTCTAAAGTAATAAACCATCGATGAAAACCATTTAATTTTATAAATTAATCAAAATAGGCTCTTTGGTTTGAAGAATTCTCAGAAAAGACGTTTTAAACAGTTTCTAAAAAATGGTCTCAGATCTCGTAGAGTAATCGTATAGGAGATGATTATTTCTACTTACAATCAAAATTAAAGCTCTTCTTTAATTTCTAATCTATAACTTTTTTAACAATTAATAAATTATTATTCCACTCATTGTTTTTTAATGTTACTTATAATTTTGACATTTCATATGCAACCAGATGAATAAAAAATATTATTTTAATTCAATCATTTATACATATATATTCGGATGTATTTAATTAATTTATTATGATCATGATAAATATTATGGAAATGGATATGCAACGTTGATTGCTGTGTCCTTGACTGCCACGACTCTGATTTCCCTGTAACCGTAGTAACGACAGATTTGCACTGGCTTCATTGTGAGAACTAAAGACCCAACAATTTTCCTCCTACCCCCTCCCTTCTGACTTCAGTAGTGAGGGTTCTGTCATATTGTGTTTTCATCTTTCAATATTGAAGCTTCTCTTGATTACTGTAATTTGATACCTGTTGGATTGAATACAATTTTATTTGATGTAAGTGCTTACTTATTTTAACTTAATAATTTAAGAGACAGAATTTAGTAATATCTTTATATAATTCTAAAATTACTGTCATAGTACATTTAGGTGACTTTCGGTCATTTAGAATTAATTATTATTATTATTATAATATAATACATTTTTCAGTAAATTATAATCAGACAAAATAAAATAAATATTTTTATTTAAGCTTAGTTGTATTCTTAATTTTATTTTAATAATTCATCCAAGTTTATTTTTTAATTTTTCTTTTTAAACTGGTG
Source organism: Nezara viridula (assembly GCA_928085145.1). Classification (NCBI taxonomy): domain Eukaryota; kingdom Metazoa; phylum Arthropoda; class Insecta; order Hemiptera; family Pentatomidae; genus Nezara; species Nezara viridula. Next base: position 120,284,458 of record OV725081.1, on the reverse strand, counting down.
GGTCTGCATAGATAAAGCAATTTCTACAAGATCTGATGCATTTTTCATTCTTAAAATATAGAAATATTTCGATAAAATATTGTATCATGTTACGATGGTGATTTAATTGAATGTTATTACTGATTATAAAAATGAAAATTAAGAAGTAGGATAACATTTCCTGACTTGTAATATTCTTTAAGTATTAAAAATTTTGATATTGGTTGTGTTATAGCAGAAAGTTAAGATAATTGGAGGAAGCCAGGCCTCTCACTTGTTTGGTGCAAGTTGTTTGACCAGTTCTCTAGCTGATCTCAGTTGTAGCACTGAATCATAGTGCTGCTTTAAATTTTTTTTTTTTGTTTTTTTTTAAATGCAGATGTGACATTAATTGTTTTGCTTCTGCTATAAAATCTCTGTTCTCACATTTTATTACTTTCAGTTTTCTGTCAGTGTTCATTAACTACTCATTTTTATTAAATATTGTACATACTGCTTGCTTTTTTATTTATTTTTTTTCATGTTTTTGTTAAGTGTGTTACATTTCTATTGTATAATTTTCTTTTAAAATTGTAGAAATTGCTTAATACGCAATCGAGAAAGAAGAATGAGATTTTTATGTTGACATAACCTCTAAATATCTTAAATTGTGACCATTTACATTTTAAGTGTGCTAACAAGTTTTATTTAATTGATGTTTTGTTTTGTTTTTAATCTGTATGTTTGTGTTTTATTCACATATTTGTGTTGTGATTTTTTAACTTGAAAGTTTTATTATGTCATAATGACATTAACGTTGAGCATTTAAGTTATTAAAAACCATCTTTAAGAGAAAAAAAAAATTCCATTTAATATATAGTGTCGTGATTATTTTCATAGAATATGGAAAGCGTGGTGACCCTCGGCAGGACTATTGTGGATGTTGTGAGTTTTTTTTATTTATTTTTTTTTTTAGTTTTTTTTTTCTAACCTGGTTGCATGTTAACAAATAAATCTTGGCTGGTTCAGAGCAAAATAATATCAGGTTGGCTGGGAAAATATGGGATTAATTGAATTGATTTCAACGTATTGTGATATATATGAAAACAATTTTTACATAAGTAAATTTGCTGTAAGCTGTAGGTAGTTTCAATCATTTGTTTACTTTTTCATGTTCATTAATATTTACCAATCAAGGGGATTCCAAAATCAGTTGTATTTATTTATCGTTTAATTTTAAAATAAAAGTACTTTTTATTTTTAATTGATTTTTAAATAATAAAAAAATGAAATAATAATTAATTAATAGTTTGCTTTGAACTGAAAGCTTGTTTTATTGTTGTTTGTTTTGTTAATAAATTACTAACGCTTAATATAAATATAGGTCAAGGGTTCTTTATGTTGATATTTATACTGCTTAAAGTATACTAACATTATATGTTTTTATTTTTATGTTAAAATAAACATGAAGTTTTGGATATCATATTATGAGGTATTTTATTTAGCATTAGTGCATCTGTTCTTTGAAAAATGATATATTATGATTATAACTATGAAATTAGTTTTTAAATAAATAAATACAATTTTGACCCATGAATTATAATCCTTTCCCCCACCATAATTTGAATTAAATATAAATTGTAATACCTTGATCTTGAACTGAGCAGTCGACCTCCTCGACTCGACAGTTTATATATAACGCAGTCATCTCAAAATATCTTGTTATACTGTCTTTACTATTTTAATTTATGACTACATAACTTTTGTTTCTTCAAACGAATAATTTTGTCTTGCTTGATTTGTGTCAATCGAGTTGTAGAAATTGCTTTATTCAACAGGCTTGTACTTGCAACATTCTCTTGGAATTGCAAATATTCATTTAAGCTCCATGTACTATATATCTTTTTTAAAAAATATTTAAATTTCTGTCCTGATATACTGTGAAATTGTTAAAAATAATTTGTAGATATCAAAATCATTTCTTAAAAAAGTAGCATAAATGATATAAATATCAATTTTTACACTTCTTCTTTTTTTAATTTTTATACTTTATACATTTCACTATTATATAGTTTTGTTGCGTTTTTCTAAGAATCGTGAAAATATCATTTGTCGTTTCTGCCATACCCGATTCAATTATAATTGAAAAAATTGCCACAATGATAATGAGAGAGTCCATTTATTAAAATAAATCAGCCTCTTAATTTTTTTGTTATTTTTTTTTTAAATATTATATTTAATAAAATTATCGAAACATAGAAAAATTATAAATGCATATTTGCTTATAACTTATTAACCTTTCATTATTCATTTTGGGTAGAGGAAGGGAAAACAAAACCGTAAAGTTTTCTAAAGTGAATGTATAATATTTTAGAGGAAAAAAATTGACAGAGCTGGAAAAAAATCTATGGCTACAAAAAGTGGAGTCGTTTTATCTGCACCAAGTAAATATAATTGTATGGCAGTTGAAAAAAATCATATAAAGTTGTCAGGGCAGACTTGGAAAAAAGTTAATAAATGCTGAACTGATCAATAAATTTCCAAAGCATAGGATTTAACAAAAACAGGAGGGTTGTATAAGATCTGATATTTTAGATTTAGATATGATAAGTACATCAACAAAGTTGTTTTCCTAAAAACATTCCAATATTAAAAAAAAATGTCTAATACAATGTATTGCATTTAATTATTTTTTGATTTCCTATGAGGAATAAGTAGTAAAATGTATTATTTTATTGTTGACTTCTTGAATTAGAAAACAATAATAATAACTAGAAAAAAATATTTTGATTTGATACTGGAGGATGTTGCTATCACTTTGGAGGTATGACTTAATAGGAATTTGATTTTCTTTTTATTTGTTTGTTTTTGTTTTCTAATTGCATCATTCAAGGTGAAGGTTATTTATCTTTGAAACTTCAATCTTCTTTATGAGCTTTATTCATTTTGTGATGAATCCTTCTACTTTTAAAGGCTAAAATGATCACTTTATCTGTTTTATGATGAAATGCGGAAAGAATAATAATCATAGATATCCTGTGCTGATTAATAAGCCCATTAAAAAGTTTTAATACTTCAATGATCATTTTTGTTATGTTTTTTTGTTTGGTCATTTGCTATCTTATCACTTCTTGAATTGATTCTGAGGTACTTATGTAGTATTCGGTCCGGGCCGATTGCTATCTGCCAATGTTTATAACCTGAACACTGATAATTCTGATAAGCCACTGATAATCCCTATCTTTATATTCATATTTATTGTATTATATTCATATTATTGAAATTGTAAATAAAAACAAATGTAATAATACAAAAATACTTTTATTTTACAACATATATGTGAAATAGATGAAAACAAATGTAATAATAACAAAACAGTTTGATTTGAAATTGAAATATACAAAAACAAATGTAATAATTTCATATAATAATAGTTTAATAATATATGTAATAATAGTTGCATCTGCTCTTTGCCCCCCCCCCTGTATCATTGCTAAATTATGGAATTACCCATAAATTAATTTTAAAGCCGTTAAAAACGAAATCCTTGACCCCTCTAACCACGTTCCGTTCCTTATAGAAACGTTTTTGTTACAAATGGTACGATAGCATCTCCATTTCATCTTCCTGTCTAACTTCATTTGATGATCTTCTTAACACAATTTCACGTTTGGAATTATCTCAGCGTTTTGAAAATATTTGATAGCCTCTTCTTCTGAAAACGGCAATTCCCACAATCTGATAACATCCATAATTTGAAGAAAATCACATAAATGAAACAAAAATAAACAATGGAATAACTCACAGCTTACACGAGATAAGAAGGCAGATTATGTGACATAACATTAGATAACAAGGGAGGTTTCGTCCCTACCTGCTACTAGACAAGTACCAATTCTCATTTCTTTTAAATGATTATTTTCCTTTTAAGCCCTGAATAATGCAAAGATTTCGATAAACTGATGTCTAAAATATAAACTTTCAACTCCTTTATCATCACTGTTTGCATAATTTATTATCTTCAGTTGAATTCTTGAGTCTATTCTTTGATTTGGTGGAGGGATCTAAAATTGGTTGTTCTTCATGATAACATGACATTCTTGTTGACAATGAAGAGTCTTAGCTAATGGTGCTTTTCTTTTAAAAATGAGATCTCTTGAGATTGTATCAAAAGCTTGTAAATAAGGTTAAAACTTTGGTGAGCAATATTCTATCTTTCATTGAGGATTTTGAATCCTTTAAATGCAGAATAGGTTTTTCTGAGTAGTTTCTAACTCTACTATTGCTAACTAGCCTGCTCTTTCACTCCTATTTAGGGAGAAGTTTCTTGAAATAAATTTATTCATTTAGACATTACTATGTTTTAATTTATTAATCCTAATTATTATTACTTTTTTTTTTTAGTATTTTATTATATCTTTTAATACTTATATGTCAAGTGATGAAATATATGGATGATTTTTCTCATTTCAAATGGGTTGATTTACTAATCATCAGCTGTTTTACTCCTAAAAAATTAAATAAAGAAATGTATATTTTATTTATTTATAATCCTTGCTTAAACCTTTCTATCCCTAAGTAGTGTGAGATGTTGGTTGAAAGTCAGATTCAGATTTGTACCAAGTGCCGTTCTGAATCCTTGAAACCCATTCTCTAAGCTTTTCTTTTCTAAAGCCTTGTATTGTTAATGCTGGTTTATATTTTGATCTTGCCTCTAGCATTCGAGTTTCATAATTTATTAATCCTAATACTATTTGTAAATCAAGTATTAAATGTGTTTAATTCTGAAAAGTTAAGCTGTCTAACTTGAAATTTTTAAGATCTTTTTTTTCAATGTATTTAAGAAACTACAAGGAAGTGTGGTAAAAAAATATTAAACAATATAATCGCTTGAAACACTTCAATTACTAAGTTAAAATATTTTTTTCTGACACCTTGAGGATTACTGAAAATGCATTGAGCGAAATGTCAAAAAGTAATGTATTAGGGCGGACAACTGTTTTTTTGTTTTTTTTAATCAAAGAAAGTATGTATTTGAGGCCAAATTTGCAACAAGTGGACTATTGAAGTCTAAAAAAAATAAAGAGTTACTTGCTACATCTACTATTGATTAGTGTATAATATTGATTCATTGTTCCATTTAATATGTTAACTGTTTGAATATACATTAACTATGCAGTTAAATATCGAGCTTCTTAGTGGAAGGAAAATTAAATCTAGATCTCTAAATTAAAAATTTTAGTGTTTGATGATTAAAAAAAAATATTCTATTCCTTAGGATTCCCACTTTACCTAACGTTATTAACTAATTTCAATAGAAATATGAATTTATTAGCCTTGGGTTTAAAATCATTTACAGTGCCAAAAAGTTTTTAGAAAAAATCTTCCATCTAGGTTGTCAAAGTCCAATTCATTTTATCTATAATAATAATATAATAATTTAATATAATGATAGTGTAATTTTAATGGTTTTATTTGTTTTTATGAAAATGACTTGTGTTACTTTATTTAAAAAAATAAGAAAATTAAAGCTTTGCAAAAAAAAATATTGAAAGAGGTAGTAAATTTTAATACGGTCTACCTAATACACAATAGTGTATAATAAAAAAAATATATATTAAAATAGGTAATCATTGGAGTTATGAAGAGGTTTAGAAAATGTAAATAAAGATAATGGGCAAGTATCAGAGAGGTCTGCTGTATATTGTCCCTTATTTTTAACGAACTTATTTTTAAAACTGTACCTTAATGTTGATATATTTAGGTACATTTGTGGTACCTATATAGGTATACTCGTTAATTTTTCTTAACCTTATATCTTCTTGAAGATTTCAGACCAGTACTTGGGTGAGAGAAGTAGGGGTGGGGCACTTCCTGTCCAGCCCTATCCCCCTCCCTTAGTATTTTATGAAGAGAGTTAGCTCCTCCAATATTTCGCACTCATTTATTTAAAAATAACTCGCATGAAGTTCAATAAACCTTATAGATAATTATTATATTGTATTATAGCACAGGCGGATCTAAGGAGGGGGAGGGTCTTTCGGGCTGAAGCCTCCTCTTGCTCCAAAAATGGTAAAATATAACCATTGTTTTATGGTAAAAAATATTAAAGAATTACCTCTTAAAGTATTGTTATTAAAGAATTATCACTTAAAGTATTATTGTTCATGTTGTTACATATAATAGGACTTCAAGAATCACTTAAACACTGTTTCATATAGATAGTTGGTTTCTTTCTTTTTTTTCCGAAGTAATTATCTGAGAAGGAGTTGGTCATGTGGTGCGGTCAAATAAATGCTAAACCTTAAAAAAATAGTATTTTTAACCATCCCTCCCCCAAATGATAAACCATGTTTTATGATCATAAACATAAAAAAATTATCTCTATAAGTTGTCCGTGTAAAACTTTAAGAATCAATTAAAGACCATTTCCCTTAGCTCTTTTATATATAAATAATCATGTTACACTATTCTTGGCCTACCTAATATTTCTTAATTAGCGGCGTCTATAACCAACATAATCTTATGTTTATGCCTATAAAAGGGTTCACTCAGCCTCAAGAATTGATTAGGCAATTTAATAAAGAAGTATTATTGTGTAATGGATGATATTGGAGCTACTCTTTCTGTTTTTTGATATGCTTTATTGAAATTTTTTGGCCCTTTCCTGTTTGCGTCATATCATATTCTGGCTGTTGTTTCCATTGGTACCCGTATAGTGAAAACGATCACTGGCTGTTACAATTATTCCGATACAACAGGCGTCGGGCACCGGAACTAGCCAGCCGTGAGGGAAATTAATTGTCGTATTTCGGTCTAAATTACTCCTGCCCACCGCCATTGTCCGTTTCTGCGCCGTCCTGTTTAATTGCCCTGCGGAAAAAGAGGAAATGCGAGATCCTTGAATTCATTTCCGTGCCGATGCAACCCGTTTAATAATAGTGTCGGTTATTGCTCAGATAAAAAGTTATTTCAGTTAATACGTCATTTGTATATTTTTCCTTTATGTCGTTACAACTTTTCAAATATATTTCTTTGTTTAAATCGAAACGTTTTGTAATGTTTTTTTTTAACAACTTGATCTATAAATGATACTAGTAATATTAGAATTTGAATGACCAACGTTATATCCATCGGTCTCAGTATGACTTTGCGTTTGTACAAAATGTTTTCATTTAGGTTTATATTATTATTCAACTTGATAAAGCTGCGTGAAATGTTAATATGTTTGAATATGAGTACATTTAATATTTAAAATAAAGTAATTTTTGTTTACCTTCAATATAGAAATTTACAAATTCTCTCTTTAACAAAAAAATACAGATCTGTTTATGACTTTCTCTATGTCAAATTGTTGTCATAGCAATCGAAATTTTTTAATTTTGTTACTATTTACCTTCAAGTCCTCTTTATTTAATTTTTATTTTTACTTATCAACATATGAAATATAAAGTTCGGGAATGTATTGGAATCGTGAGAAACATTGCATTGTAGTTTTCAACAGATATATGTGTTTCAAGATCTCCGAGTATAAATAACCAATTACCGCAAAAATATGTTTTATGTGTGTGAATAGCTTAGCTCGTAAACGAAAAGAAGTAGGAAACTGGAAACCTATCCTAGAAATGATTATGGTTTCTTTTTTTTTTTTTCTTTTTTTTATGCTCTCAGAAATTCGGGCACAGAGGCTCTGAAAAGAAAGTTTCATTGTAAACTGCACAACAAAAAATTCGACGCAATCGAAATACTTTTCATTATTATTTATTCATATTCAGTGAGTAAGTTGATTCTAGTGTAAGGTGTTTGAAGTGTTGAAATGTAGACTTGTAAATAAATTCCCGCCCCCAGAAATATCACTAAAATTAATAATCAAAAATGTTGAAGTTGGAGTTAGTCATTCTGTCAACTGAAAGGCTCATTTAATATTTAATTGTATAGGTTGCGGTATTATAAAAATTAAAATTTGAATATATATATATATATATATATATATATATATATATATATATATATATATATAAAACAGTGTTTAAAAAACAAAAAAATGCTCACAATGAAATATAAATGAATATCAGACCTTACTGATACCCTTGTCGGGCTAAACAAAAAATCAAAATATACCGTTTTAAAATAAAATACTTAGTGACGAAAAACGCTTATATTTAATAGATTAGACGAGAAAAAGATATAGTAATTTTTTTTTTCAAGTAATATATTGCACCATCTCCAGTTTTAACTTTCAGTTCCTACCAGCTAAATATTTTAATATTAGTATTACTTTATTAATTTGGCGGTAATGACTTCGATGCTTTCAGCCTAAAACATCGAATGATTAAAGATATAACCTATTTTTACTCAAATTAAGATGGTAAGTGAAAGTTGTGTGATGCGCGCACCCTACCTAATTTTTTTATTGTAGTGGATATAATTACTTTTCAAAAGATTCTGTATACATTTTACCATGGAACATATATACACTTTGTGTGTTAGGCTACAAAGCATTTTTCTGTTCTTTGTAACTTTTCCTGAATTTTCTTGAAAATTCACTGCAATTGAATTATACGAAAATAGAAAGGACAAATAGATGACTATAGGAAACTTTCATAAAAATCGTTAAAGCCGTCTATGGAATAACATGCTTTTCTGTTATGGCGCAAGTTGTACCATCAAAATTTTTGAGGGGGGCATGTTTTGACAGGGTTATGAACTTTCGGAATCAAAAGTTTTTTACTGAGAACAAGGACAGACATGGAACAGGCCGCAGCAAATGTAATTGTGTATGATCTAGGATTTTTCTAATTCTATATTCGCTTGCTCTGTTTTAAGAAAACTTGAGCAATAAAATATCTTTAAGTGTGAGGAGGGGAAAGGGTAGGTTCTTGAGCTACCTATCTTGGGTGGGATGGACACTCCTGACCCAAATTATTTTACTGGCATCGGTTGTCAAAAACCTTTTAAACAAATAAAAAATCAACAAAATCTGTCGACACGTTTCCGAGATAACCTTGGCACAGGCATACCAATTGCTGAAAAAACATTTTTCGTATATTTTCGGAAAGTGTAACGACAGGAGAGTAAAAAAAATAATTATTTTGAAATTAGGGTAGTAAGTGAAAGTCGATGAATTTTTCTTGATAAGACTATTATAACTAATTTGTATAGCATCAGTGTCAAATAAAAATTACTCAGCCAAGATGATTTGTTTTTTAAAAACAAAAAACAAACATTATCTCTTGGTAGTGCTGTATCAGATTTTTAGATTTCGGGGTCTTCACCCTCCTCCGTTCGTAGGCTATTGCAGTTTAGTTCTTGAGTCGTCATTGGGAGCTTGCACGAACGTTCCCAAGCCTTACTTTCCTGGTACATGAGGAAAAATTGATACAGCGAAAAGTGCCATTGTCCAATGTTTGTAAACTTTTTTTTGTTTGTTTAATGTTTTCCAACATGAAGCGGCGCAGTCAGCCTTGGAAATACTCAGTCACGCACTACTAACCTTTCGTTTAATTTTTGCAGTCGGTAATCGAGCTTACAGTGTTAAACATAATTAGGTTTTGAAGTGAATAATTAAATTAATGTTTAAAATTTAAATTTACCGTTTTATTTTGTCGAAATAAGTGTTGTTATTTTTTTTTTGTCTGTGTGCAGAAGTCCTAATTTGTAAGTATTTACATTTATCCAAAAATATTATATAGAGCAATAATTTGTATTTAACTGCAATGGTAACCTATTTTACTAGCGGATAAGGGGAGAGGGGCTTTCGGGCTGACGGCGCCACCCTCCAAAAAAAAAAAAAAAAAAAAATGGATTAGCTATTTTTTTTTTATTGGTCCATATTTGTTACTGTGAGTTATCTAAGCTAAATACTTAAACAATAACAATATTTTATATTTTAAAAAATTATCATGCGTATTATCCGTGTATAATACAATGCAAATACTACTGAATACAATTTAACCACGTCTTAAGAATAAAATATCTTTGAAAGTATTGTTTTTCGTGTGATTACATTTTTGAAAGAACTGAAAAAAATCACTTAAACAACATTTCATATAGTTGGTATCTTTCCTTCTCTTCCCAAGTAATTATTATATTATAATGAATTATCATTATATTATACGATATTATTAAATTAGCTTTCGGGTTGAAGATCCCCAATAAAAACAAATACTATTTCATTTCGAGCATTAGGGCATTCATCGAATGTATTACTTGCCATTCATAAACATTTTAATGCATTGATGTGATGTGATTGTTTTATTATTAATAGGATTTAAATAATTTGAGAAATAATAGTTGTAAAATATTCGCTGCTAAAATCTATTTTTCTAATAATTATTCAAATATGGCCAAAAAAATGTCTTGGTTTTGAAATTCGTAATTAACTCAAATGAAAGTATAACATGCTAAAATTTCTTAAGCTTAACACATTAATGAACAAGACATTCAAGTGAAACTTTATGCGTTTACCAAATTGTTTTTTTCTCTCTCAAAAGTTTTAATATACTGTTAAAAAAGTACCATACAAAAAAAAAAAAAAAAAAAACGGAGCAGGCGTATTGTCCATGGAGATATTACGTGTTGTTTTTTTGTTTTTTTTTTTAATTTTTACTTTCCTATTTGAATCCTTTGTTGTTATTTCTTACTTACATATTTCTATTATTTTTTTGGAAATTTAAACAAAAACAAGTTTGTTTGCGTATATGCTCGCTTACGCATACCCAAACTGGGTAGGTTAACTATTCATGTTGGAGAGAATATCGGCTTTGTTGTTAGGATTTTCAATTTATAATCACCTTAATTCAAATAATTCAATCACCTTATGTCTCTTTTCTAACTTTATGCTTTTTTTAGTTATATCATAAAGTTTATTATATATTTCTTAATATTATTTTGAAGAAAAACAAATAGTATATAACGAAAATATGTATCTAAATAAGTTTTTCTATCCGACTTTGAAATTTATAACAGCCTTCTCTATATAAATTTTTGATTTGTAAGACTTTTTCTCAATTTTTATGATTTTGAGCTCACTGAATCTTTTTTTTTTAATTTTATACATAATTTATTAAAATAGAAATATATTCCATCTCAGTGCTCTAAGAGACTTTTTTTTTAATTTTGATTTACTGATTGTTAATCATCGTAATATTGTTAATTATAAATAAAATTATTTATCATTAAATGAATATTACTGTTAATATGTATACAAATTATTAGATTATTCTTAATTATTGTTTATGTATCTCTGAGGCTCCTTAGCCCACATTTCTGTATTTTTGTATTATTCTAAAGGTACTCGCCCCAGAAAAAAGAAAGTATTATTATTGTTTTGAAAATTTACAACTTATTCACAGCATTATGACTCAAGTATCGTTTTTTCGATAATTAGATTTTCATCACATCAAATTTAATTTGATATTCTAAATATATTATGATTCGTTGGATATTATCGTACTTAACGAGAAATTATGAAGGAATTTATTCGATGAATAAAAAAATGAAAAGAAAAATGCTTTCTAGCTTGTTCCCAATTTCACAGCTGGATCAGCATAATTTTAATCTTTCGCTTATAAATTTACATTTTAAAAAAAATCACACTTAAATACGGTCGTTCACCACTTGTTTAAAAAATTCTTTCTTGCATTAACTAATTTGTTATAACTGATAATTATTCGATAAATTTTAAAAATGCAGATCAAAATAAATATTTAAGAATATTTTGTAGTTAATTTCATTCTTCATAACTTCATGTTATTTGGTAAAGTTTCTGGAATTAAAAAAAAGTAACTCACAAATTTTGTTGTATATGAACTATTTTTTTTATTAATACCTTTTCTTATATTTTGAGAAAAATAATTTGTCTAAAAATTATTGTAGATTATTTATTATGGACTCAAATTCACAGGGATGTTTGGAATAAAAATAGAACTGTTTGACCACCATTTTAATTTTTTTTCGAAGTCTACCATTATTTAATCTATACTTTTTAAAAATATCCATACTTATTCCTTCTTCATCTTAATACATGGATTTTTTTTCTAATCCCCCAAAATAGTATACATAACAATACAATATATACTAGTAACAAATTCCATTAATACATGGAATTGAAATTTAAAAAAAATATCTATAGTCAACCTCACAGATGGTGCGAGTTAAGAGAGTAGAGGAGTAGAGATATACGAAATTTATAGTTTTAAGTAAAAATGTATTCAAGATTTGACCCCATCCTGTGATTTCTTTGTAATATTGTTTAATTCTTTTTTTATTTTTGTATAATATCTATAATTTGTGAATGTATTTGTTTACTTTATATCTTTTTATAAATTATTACTTACATCTGTGAAGTTGACCATCGATATTGCAAACACACGAACCGTCTAAAGGCATAAATATAAATTTCCATAGTTTCTATTGTAATACCAGGTAGTGTTGTATTTTTATGATCGAGATAAGAAAAACTTCATTTTCTTATTGTCATTTGTTTTATTGCTCGTTTAGAACTCTTAACACTATATTCAATACATTCATTTAATATATATTTTCTTCTGTAACTATCCGAAATTTTTATTATGGATCTTTGTAAATGTGTGTCTTTATATACTATATCTCAAAGGTCTTTTTTTTGTCGGTACGCCATATGATCGGGAATTCTTCATCAAATCCAATGATTGGGCTCTCATTTTGAAGATCTTAAGGTGGGAAAAATAGTCACATCCTCTCCCGAAATTAGTTATGAAGGATAAGGAACTTCTTTTGCGAATAACTCAAAAAGTATACATTTTTGTGTAGATTGTACCCATGATTATATCAAAGATTACTGAATTCTCTACGAAAGAAACAAAAACAACTGGGGTGTGTGCTTTAGACCACATGGTAAGAGTGAAAACATCAAGAAGTCGAGATTAATAATATGAAATATAAATTATAAATAATAGCTCATTACAAAGAAGATGAAATACTGAACATTTACCTCGCTTACAGTATACAGATCCGATTTTTAGTATCGGAAATATTTTAATCCATATGTTTAACTAACATTATCGTTTGGTTACCAACACTATTTTTTCATTTTCGTCTCCCTAACAGGATATCCTGTTAAAATACAATTTTTAATTATAGTCTATTACAGGAAGAATGAAATGCTCTTCATGAATTCCTTGGTCGTGTAAAATTGTGAAAAAAAATAAGAAATGATTCCGTTTTCTTAAGATATGTTGAATTATTTAATTTCCTTATTATTTTGTCATTTGTTCCCTGACAATACTCTTTGTTAATCATTCGGACGGGTCGACTAGTTTAATGGAATTACTAAATATTCAATAAAATATATCAGTGATTTTGAGGTGGCAAATGGATGGTTGTGGATCAGTTTATCATAATTTTGCTAAAAATTACTTTTATAAGTTTTAAGTCTTCCTTACTTTTATTATATTTATATATTATTTTTATTTTATTGTCACTATTTTACTTTTAATAACGTTGAGTTTATGGTTTATACTTGAGCCGTCTTGTTCAGGAGTCGCTCATATCAAGAATTACTTCATTTTTTCCCTTATCTGGAAATGCTCATAATTTGTTAGATTTAAATGTGTACATTAAATTATGAGATATGCAGTAATTTCATTTGACTATTCACTGAATTATGTCTTGCTTATGATAACATTCCAGAGTTTACATCAGAAACATTGCATGATTATTATTTTTTTATTTTCAATTCATTCATTACTTTAAGTACGTTTGTTTTTTGTTTTTTTTTATTAAATTGCTTTTACGCCTCGCTTGGAATATATTTACTATGCAAACAATATTTTATGCAAGAGCTGTCACTAGCTCATTAATAGAATCACGACCTCAATGGTACGATAAAAAATACAATAAAATAACTGATGGAAAAGAAACGTGTTTACAATTTTAAAATAACAAACAAGACTTTACCGCATTGCAGTCATTACTTAATTTTGAAAATTGATGTTGCTATCATGCCAGACGTAAATTATTCGAAACGTTTAAACTATAACATAACTTCTGTAAATCACTATATATTTTTATCATATAAATTATTATATATATACTCAAGTAACCTTAACAGTGTAGTGCTTTTTTTTAAAGTTTTGTGAACATTCGTCGTATAAACAGGGTGTAAATATTTTTCGTTTATGTTTATCGTTCGCTTTCAACAGAATTCATACCTTCAGTCGGTCCATACTTCACTACGGATATTTAATACGTGATATTTATATCTGTAATGCTTGTTTGGTTTAGTACTAATCATAATAATATCAATATATTTTAATTTATTTAATTTTTATGCTTGATATAAACATTTTTAAATCAAGTTTTTGCAATCGTAAGCCGCTTGCTAGGAAAAATAATATATATTTTTTGAGGAATGGAACTGTAATAATATTTTATTAGTATGAATTATTCGATTATCCTGAAATTTATATTCAATGTAAAATATTTTAAATTATTATAATACTGTATTTTTATATCAGTAGATATATTGTTAACATCATGGATATTTTTTTACTGTTGTATCCAAGCTAGGCTTTGTTCGTATGGAGAACTCTACCTAAGGCAGATACATATTAATGTTTACAAAGAAAAATATATACAAACGAAATACAAATAATTCCGAAATATAAAAATTGTAATTTGCCTTGTGACATGGAATCTATTTACTTTATAATTACATTGCCTTAACATAGTGTTCTTTCGGAAGGAACGTGTAGAAGAGTATATTTACCTATATAATTTAATTGTTTTGACAAAAAATATGACATAAGTAACTTGCTAATATGACGTAAACATGAGTTAGTTATACCGTAATAAGAAAAATAATATCGATAAAATTGTCACATGAAAAGGTCTCCTTGTTTCCGATTCGAAAAATAGTATGCATGATTTCAGTGCCGATTCTTTCAATCAGAATTTCCAAGCTCCTTCGAAATCCAACTCTATCGATCGATTCGAATATTTTCTTCTCATCTATTAGACTTTGTGATTCGGTCTTCTTTGAGGCTCATTTCCTTTAGTTTCATCGTCATATTTATATTTTAGTTGGCTCTACAGATCTTGTAGATCTTTAGCCGCCTGAACCAGCCTTCTCCACCTCTGCCTATCTATGTTTGTCCTATCTATCCATCCGATTTTTTGCCTCCCACGTGGTCTCTTGCCTCCTACTCTGGCATTCATTGTTGTGTAAACGCGATGGATTGCTTTGAGCTACATGTCCCGCTCATCTTAACCTCCTATCCTTCATATCATGAGATATTGATTGAGTTTCTTTTAGCAGTTCATTATTGTTCCTTCTCCTCCATGTGTTAAGGTTCTGATCCCATATAGGTCCTGTTATCGTACGGAGGACTTCTCTTTCGATTCTCTCAATTCTGCTTTCTAGGGTGCCGGTTAGAGGCCAGGTTTCAAAGCCGTACAGCAGACCTGGCTTTATCACGGCGTTGTACACCCTTAGTTTGAAATTTCTGGATTTCTGTACCCTTGAAAGAGAGAAGCTCTGTTCGCACTTGTTATTCGCTGTTCTATCTTCGTTATTCGATCATTTATTAGGGTCATTGTGGAGCCAAGGTAATGGAATCTGTCTACTTTCGGGAATGACTTAGAGTCCACGCAGGTTAAGTTATTAAGGTGTATGTTTCGGCTAACTATCATACATTGTGTTTTATCTACATTGACTTGTAGCCCGATTTGCTCTGCTATCTCTTAACAGGATCCGAGCAAGTCTCTAAATATCCTTTTGATTGCTTCTGAGGACAACTATATGCGCATATGCTAAGATTTTGTGTTTCATGCCGACGTGCACCCCTCCATTTTTGCCTGATGTTCTTATTACTTTCTCATTATATTTTATTATATTATATTATATTAGTCATTATCTTATAGGCAACCGGAAGAAGTGTCTCTGTAATTATCTCATTCGTTCATGGAGCCCTTCTTATCAGATCAGTCCTGTGTTCCAGGCTTCATAAGACACACACACATATATACATTGTTAGTTATGATTAATAACATAATTAAACTGAAATAATTTAGTCTAAATTTCCTATTCCCAAACATTATTCTAACAA
The DNA here is from genome assembly GCA_928085145.1 of Nezara viridula. Lineage (NCBI taxonomy): Eukaryota > Metazoa > Arthropoda > Insecta > Hemiptera > Pentatomidae > Nezara > Nezara viridula. The sequence goes on along the minus strand of OV725081.1, from coordinate 120,268,412 downwards.
ACACCGCATAGACTACATGGACAGTAGAAGAATAAAGAATATTCTCTCAAGAATTCCATAATCTGTTCACGTGATTAATGAATGTGTTTATTTTTATTCATCTATTTTTTTTATTATTATTTTATATAAACCACAAGATTCTATTTCCAGCTAGTATCTGCTTTCTATGAATGTTTTAATGTTTTATTCCTTTTCTACAAGTGCATTATTTCTATAGCTGGTTCTGCATTCCAGTGACCATAAATAACTCGCTAGGAACAACAACTAGTCTCCATGGCAATGCAGACATTTATTGAGAATCCTGAACTGGAAACCTGTTCTGCAGCGCGGCCTTGCGGGGGCAAAGAGAAGTCTTAAGTCCCGTTTGTCATTGCTGTTTTTAAACTGCCCACCAGTTTTGCATCTTGCCTTCCTACTTTCTCCATTCATTTCCTTTTGATATCTTTTTAACACCTTTTTTATATTTACAACTTCTATCCTTGGAAAAAAGCTGCTTCTACTTCCTTTTTAAATTTAAGGTTCTCTTTCGTTTCCTTAAGACACGTTTAACTAATATGGATCCAAGGATATGTTTTGGGTGTAATACCATGCTCCAATTTTACATCAATGATGAGTACCCATCCTTTTTTTTTTCATCTTTTTTATTATTTCAATTATAGAAACTAGAAACCCCCTGTCGTTTTAACGGCAGACCAACCTCCATTTTACAAATTATACTTGTTCATTACAACTGTTTATTTAGTTGTACCACTCATTGATCAAATTTTATAACTTTAATTTACATGTATTCTGTAGTGGTTCAGATCGTATTATTATCAACATAAAATAAACTGAACGAAACCACAGTTCGGACTAATTTGTAATTTCTTTAAAAACCTATATTATACATTCCGCCTTATTGCCAATTTGTAACCATAAAATACATTCAACTTGTCCAGCTTCATATAATACTCATATAATTAAATATGAGAGGAATTCGATGGATTATTGGAGCCTCGAAACTCTTAACTCATGTCATATAAATGTGGCCTTTATAATTTATTGGAATTTAGGTGTCTATTCTATTCTAATGAAACATCGAGCGATTTCTCGTCGTTTCAGTCTGATGCGAGGTCAAATAAATTCAAAATTTTAGTAATCTACGTCTTTTAAAAATTTAAATATAAAATATTGTTGCCTAAAATATCTATCATTGTGATATGTTTACGCAATAACTCATGATATCTTTATATACGCCGTGGGAGGGAGTCGTAAACTAATGTATTTATATAATTCATAAATTATAAATAAATAAACAATTGTTACACTGTTAACATTACCGATCGGTACAGCCAATTGCTTTCATATTTTTGATATATATTACATAAATTTCCGTAGATTATGAATTCGCAAAATGTGCATTGAAAAAAATGTTTGAAACAACTTGATTTCTACCTAGACATTCCAAGGTTTTTGTATGCAAATTCGCCATTGCAAAATAATCATATGCTAATTTCTACTTATTTATAGTTTTAATTTATTTTCCGTTTTTTTTTTATTTAATAATTAATTATTTAAGACGAGGAACTAGATCTATTAAAGATTTCCTCACTGCATTTATATCATTCATTATAATATTTTTTATTTAAAGAAGATAGAGATAAAAATTCCATAGGATAAAATTCCAGTGATGTTTGCAAATGTTTGCAAGTTATTCATATGTGAATCTCAAAATAATATTAAGTTCACGTAAAGTTTTATTTATGCTGTGATGGTTTTTTTTTGTGAAAACTTCTATTAATAACTTCTTTACGCGCGTCTTGCGCTTTTTTGTGGAGATTGAATTAAAGCTGTCAGATTTCCGATGTGTAACGCTATTGTAAAGTCGACTGGAGTCGTGTATTTTTGAATTAAAATATATCAAAAACTAAAAATCAGATTTGCATACTGTAAGCGAGGGGAATGTTCAGCATTTCATCTTCTTTGTAATGAGATATTATTTGTAATTTATATTTCATATTATTAATCTCGCCGTGTTGATGTTTTAACTTCTATCGTGCGGTCTAAAGCACACGCTTTAGTGTTTTCATTTTTATTTATTATTTATTTTTATTTCTCTAATCGGTTTACAGAAAAATTGAACATTTAGTCAATTATAATCAAATAGGTCATTAAACATTTTATTAATAATTATTATGGCAAGTGGAAAAATTTTATCAGTCGATATTGAAGTGCCTTTATGAAAAAAACTTTGCATTTCATAAAAAAAAAAAAAATTTTTTTGTCTCTACCTTTGTTATAAGTAACTGTTGATTTTTATTTAACTTTAATCAATACATTTAACTAATTAGGATCCTTATCGGGAAAAAATAATAATTAAAATCAATTTGAAAACACCGCTATCATGTTTATCTATGCGAACATGTAGAAGAAATTTATCTAAATAATTCTTTTTTTAAGATTGTATTTAATAGAAAAAATAATAGTAGCTACACTTTTTCAAAATACGTATAATGTATTAATCATTATTTTTTTTCTTATAAAAAAACTTGTTCCTCCCCGTTTAAGCCTACAACCGGTCATTGCATTTATTTTTTAATTTATTTATTTATTTGAAAATGGAAAATTAATATATATTTTTCCATTACAGTTAATGATGTGTCTATAAATAAACCTATATTCATAGACAACATTTATACAATTTTAAAATTGCATAATGGTATATATAAAACGCTCTCAGGAAACGAACAATTCTTCGATATTTATCTTAACAATGTTCATTATTTGTTTTGCTTTTTTTAAAGTTTTATTGTCCATTGTTCTTTATCTAATGTTCTTGAAATAGTTTTTATTACATCCAGTGATTTTCCCTTACCCTGAACACTTGATAATTCTACTCCGTTTATTAAATATTTTGATTTCTTGATTGCCATAGACAATTGTTTTATTCTCCTCTTCTCGTTAAAAAAAAAAAAAGTGTCAAGGTAAAAATAATTCAAATATATTAAATGTTCGTTTGTATGCTCACGGCATTACACTAAATATCAGCGTTAAAAAAATAATGTCTGCAATTTTACTAAGCTACATTATTATTTTATTCCTTTTAATTTCTTTATTGAATTTTATTACATTTTATCACAATTGAGGACAATAGAATATTGGAGTTCTTTTCCATCATACATACAATAAATAAAAATAAATTAAATGGAATAACAGAAAAGTAAATAATATAAAAAATAAGCAATCTACATTATTAATTTTACTATTTATATATTTCATTAAATCAACAAAAAAAATTTTATTACTCCATTCAAGGATAGTTATTATGATTTATACTTTTCGAAGTCATCAAATATAAAAATCTACCGAAATATTGGTTGTTTGTTGTTATTGTGTTTAAACTAGTATTAATATTTAAATAAAAAATAATGGAATATGTTTATTTAAATGGCTGGTAGAACTGGGTTTGAACGGCGATAGATGTAGGGGGTGTGTAAAAACGGATCGGTAGTATTGTCATCGAACCTTTGGGTTCGATAAGTCTTTATTTATTCAAATGATCAAAATTATTTTGCGAATTTCTCTGGATTTTTAAGAATCTTCGATTTGATTATATGTTTCAAAAGTAGAATTAATAATAAAAGTTTTCTTTCCTTTTTATTTATTCCTTTGTTCACTTTCTGCTCATTCATAAAAAAAAATAATAGATTTATAAATCAATGATTTGTACAAAATCAAAATATGTTCTTGTAAAATAATTTGCTAAATAACGCTATGACGCTAATTGAAGTATTTTAATTGTTATATTTTGCCATTTTTGTGATTAATAGTCTAAAAGAGTTATTTATATATAACATTTTTTTTTTCGTCTGAAATTTTCGTACTTCTCAAATCATTTTTCGGGGATTTGTTGAGCATTAATCAATTATAAAATACAAGAAAGTAATATGAGCATTATTCGTATCTGCTGATTTTTTATTTTTATTCTCAGTTACACTACTAACCTTTAATGCAATCTTCATATTTCATCTAGTATCATCTAGCGAACTCTTTGCCTATGCAAAGCAGTAGTATTATTTTTCATTGTTATTCAACGCATATATATGCGTTGGTAAATTATATAACATTTATTTACAATGCAATTACAATGTTATGGTCGTAAAGAATATTCATCAATGTTCAATAATTAACCTTTATAATCGATTTAGAAAAAATAATTTCATCTCCCCTCAAAAAAGTTTTAAAGTTCAAATAAGCTTAAAATCCAGAAAACTTTTTTTTAAATCCCTCTGTCTGTTTTTCGTTTCTTTTCTCCGAGACTACCGTGTCAATTTTTTATTTTTATTTTGTACCTAAATCAATGTTAACACCAGTATGATCTCCAAACACGACATTACCATCCGACATGTTTTAAAATAGCGTTTTGAACATTTAGACAATCATTTCCCGACCATTTGTAATGATAAAGAAAAAAATATAAGGTGTTTCGAAATCGCACTGATACCTATATTTAAAAAAAATAATAATTTAATAGCTTTTTTATTGTTATTATTTTTTTAAAGAACTTCTTTTTAAGTTCTTAAAAAATAGTCCCAAATAAGGGGCGAACCTTTTCTACTTTGTTTAAATATTTCCAAATTTATTCTCTATGTTATCCAACAAAAAATATCCAATTTGATTTTTTCTTTGCTTATCTGTCAGTTTTTTTTTTCCTGATTATATTCTCTCCCCTCCAATGTTTTATAAATTATTATAGTAGATTGATTATAATAAAGATGTTAGTATGTATCTATTTATTTCTCTATTATTTGTATATATTGTTTGAATGAGAACTCTTAGCCCTAATACTTATAGCCCTCCAGTGGCTGATTGTATTATTATTCAATAAATAGATAAAAAAAAAAAAAAAAAAAAAAGTATGTATCTAATATATCATTGTTTATAATGTCATGAGTTTCGTGAATTGTGCACGATGTTGGACCATGGGTACTTTCTATACCTGCTTAGGAGAAGGTAACACTGCCTGTTACCAGGTCAGTTTGCGTGTAGCGTCTCTTTAAGTAAGTCTTTTTTAGTGTTTGTTTCTTTATGATATAGTTTTATTCATTGTCTTTCACTATTTATGAAGTTTTTTAGTATATTTATCGGTTAATTTTGTAAAAAAAATCATCTGAAGTTTTCAAACTATCCATATGTTGAGTTTATGTATTCCTAACCAAAATGAAAAATATATATATATATATATATATATATACATATATATATATGGCAATAAGAAACTGTTAGTATTATTCCACCTTCTCTATTATATATATATGTTACTGTTAGCTCAAAAGGTTGTATATAATATTTTTACATTTTGTATTCTGCAACTGCAATAAATAGTCTGCTACTATGGAAAACAGTATAGGGAAATAATATATGAAATTATACTAATTCATCATGAATAATTAATCAGTTTCTATGATGTTCTTCTGTTGAAAAACTCAATTTTTACATACGACATTTTGCCCTAACAGTTGCGATATATTTTTTATTAATTTTATTTGTTTATGACCATATAAATATATGGTTTCTTATTAATAACATTACCGAAACACCATTCAATTTTAAGAATGTTCATGACGTTTAAGTAACGATGATTCATCGTATTTATTTTTTAACAAATTGTACGATAAGTTCATATATTTGTGTTTCAAGTTTTTTTTTTCATTTAATAAAACCGAATGTGTCTCTTTAAAATCATAGTAATTTTGATAATTCTCCGAAAACTCAGTTTACAGTGTTATTATAGATTAATTTCAAACTCTCTTAAGAGAGAAAATAATATTTTGATGTTCTATCCATAAAAGTAGAAAATACTCATTCTTATCACTGATCTTATGCCTCTTTCTTTTATATTTATCAATTTCTTTTTTCTTCTAAATCCATTCCTGACTAGAAAACGCTTTTAATAGTGTCTCTCCGCTTTCAAGATAGACTACTAATTTCTTTTTCTTTTTTTTTTTCTTTCAAACTATAAATTTGTTTCTCTGCATTTGTTGCGCGTGTTTCATAATTTCTTTTGTATTTTGTTCTGCAAAGATATTTTGATTAGTAATATTTTAAAAAAAGGGGTTAGATATTTTTTAAATATTTTTGAAATCATGTTTCCTTCACACGATTAAAATCATTTTACATATACTATGTAAATAATATCATTTTTATCTATTCATATATTATTTATTATAAAGTTTAAAATGGTAAGACTTTTAATTTGTATTGAGGATGATAAATGTAACGTCTTACCCTTGCATTAAAGTCTCCAGAATATTAAATAAAACTTAGTAAAAATCATCAACTTTTTCTATTTGATCTACATCCTTATTTTAAATTATTAAATTATTCTTATTTTATTTTAAAATTAAAATGTTACATAATATGTCGCATATTTTATTTGCGAATCTCTGGGCTGAAGTCATCTCCCCGAAATACGTAAATAATTTTTCTATATTCGTTTCTGTGAATGATCTACTAAGCTTTTTAAATTATAACGAATCTAAGGTTATCTTACATTTAGTAGGGTTTGAATAAAAAAAATATCCCTGAAAGCATTATTATTTCTTTTTTATTTAAGCAGGCCTTTAAGAACTTACCATACAGTTTCTTTATTTTTTCCGTATAATTAATATTATAAATTATTAAAAAAAAAAAATATATATATATATATATATATATATTATATATATATATATATATATATATATATATATAAAAGACCTTCCTCACCCATAAATTAAATCCTGGTTACAATTTTGCTTTTGATGGATCCAAAAACTAAGTTGTTTAAAGTATCAATCAGGTTTTAATGTATAAAAAAGTAGGTTTATAAACATGTAATAAATAAACCTGAGACCATAAGTTAAGTAAAATAAATTATTCTTATTAATAATTAAACCACTCAATTTGGTCCCAAAAGTCATAATTTATTTCCATTTCTACATCAACGTTTCAGCTCTTAGGCCATTTTCAAGGGAAGAAACCTTTTGAAAATAAAATCATATGGGCAGAATTGCTTTTGTTAACATAACTTAATAGTTTATTGGAGAGGTATATGTTAGACTATTAAGATATGGTGACAAGAGCAATTCAGCCCATATTTTTTTTTTTAAATGGATTTCTTTCCTTGAAAATGGCCTAGGTGCTGAAATATACGTTGGTGTATAGGTGCTGAAACAGAAATAAAGTAGGCTTTTAGTAATCAAAGCGGGTATTTTTATTATTAGTAATAAAGACTTCACCTACAAGATTTAAATATATATATATAAACCTTGTATAAAAATAAAGCAATTTTTTGGCTGCTAACGATATTGCTGAAGAGGGGGACAAAGATTACCCTAAACGTTAAATAAATGTATATAAATTATTTTTAGAAATTTATAAATTAATTTTGTGTATTCGTTGGTGGTTGGTTGGTAGCGCTGTCGGTGCAATACGTTATTGAGTTGTTACGTAACAAGGCGAAGTGCTCATTGAACCGCGATGGTCCTCTCCGAAACGGAACTACTAGATAACTTTTAATTTAGGCTCAAAATGATTGTTTATATTTTTCGAACTAGGCAGAGGACTCGGGATCCGGCGAAGGTGAGTGGAAATTTCCTCCGGCGGCCATGAAGCTATAAAGGTGACCGGTTCCCGCCTCAGGTCACCAGTCTTGGTCTGCCTTCTCGACCACGCGCGTCAGTCTCCATTCCGTTTCATTCTCTTATCGATATCATATCATTCATCTATTTATACGTACGTCCGACACGACTCTTCATTCAAGTTCGCAGAGCTGCATCCGCTGCAAACAGTTTCGAAGGTTCGCGTCTTGGCAAAGCTGCCTAAAACGGATCCTAAACTGTTCCCTTTCGGACCAAAGTCCAATTTCAGGCCGGATCTAGGATATGGGGGTGGACACTCTCCTCGTTCAAGTCCCGAAGTCATTCGTTATGATACTTCGGGAGTTGATGTTCTCAGGTGAGACCCTCACGGGGAAAGCCTGCGACTTCGACGCTGAGGATGTTGCCGTAAGTACCATAAGTCCATATATAGTTACTTATCTACAAAATTAAAAAAAAAAAAATAATGAATGAAAATAAATATATTTTTATTCATTCTAAAACTTAAGCTATATAGTATTGAATTATTAAAAAAAAAAAAAAAAAAAAAAATCAATGAATAAAATTAAATATATTTTATTCCCCTCTTAGAACGTAAGCAATATATTTTTGATGCTTTATAAACAAATACTATAAAAAAGAAAATAAATAGAAACACTCCTATACTCCGCTAGGAGGGGGGATAACAGGATTCATTTCTAGCCCAACTAGGAAATCTCCCCTCCATAGTTCCGTAGTCTAGAGACTGGGTCCTAGATCAACTGTTGTTCTGGAAAGTTCCAGTATACATTATCTCTGTAATATATATCCCATGAAAGATGGGATATGCATAATTCATAACTTACAGTAATAAATGTTATTCATAATGAATATAAATGAATGAACATTGTGAATAATAAACAAAAATGAAATGAGGTTTGTTTTTTTTTCCTCTTAAATTATTAAATGTAGACATGAGTTTATGAAGTACCTTATTATGTAATTAGGAAGTAATTATTTTCTTATTAATTAATTATTTAACTTTTTTAAGTTTTATTTTTTTTTTGTATTTATAATTTATATAAAAAAATAATCACGTAAATTTATTTTAAATTTCTGCTTTATTATTCATTTTAAAACTCAGTTGTCTTTAGAGAAGTTATGTAATGAGGATTTCAAGTTTCTAAAATGTATTTTTTGCAAACTCATTAATTTTGCTATCTCTCTTTAAAAACCAACTGTCTACAATTATTCTTTAAGAAAAGTAATAAAATTATTTCTTAATTATCTCTCATGGAAGATGATATATGCATGATGCAAAAATATGTCTTCGTGAGTTAAATTATTCATAATAAATAAATATTATTCATGAAATGTATCAATTAATAAATTAAAAAACAAATAATAAAATTATATTTGTTTTTCCCCCCTCTTAAATCATTAAATATGGATATGGATTATTGTGTAGTTAGGAAATAGTTCTTCTTTATTTATTTGTATATTTTATTAATTTTTTTACATTACAATTCTATTTTTATTCATTAAAACAATAAATCACTACTGTGATATATTTTAAATTTCTGGTTTATCGTTTAACATTAATTTTAGAAGCCTGTAATCTTCAAATAACGTAAACAAGTTCTGAACTGTATTTTTTACAAACTTACTAATTTGGCTATCTCACTTAAAAATAGTCTACAATTAATCTTTTAAAAAATTAAATTAGTTAATAATAATCATTATAACCTCATGCCTATAGTGCCAACCTCATTATGCCAACAACACATCTGCTGATTGTCAATACGATGACAGGTGTGGATAGACAATTAAAGATAAAAAAAAAAAAGTTAATAATGTTGTTTCTTAAGTAATGATACTTTTTTTTTTAAGACGAAAAACTTATGTGGGATAAAACCTCAATAATTAAATTAGATTCGATAAAACTATTGTTGAATTAAAAAATATTAATTGAGAACTTCATGGTATTTTAAAAGGATAGAATTTCTCAACATTATAATTTATTTATTACTTCTTCGTTAATTACAGCTATGAATTCAGCTATAGCAGTTAAAAAATGTATATATCTCTACCTTGTTTTTTTTGTCTAGTTCTTCCTGTTCTAGGACCTTCCTGTTTATTATAAAACATAAAAAAGAACATTTGTCTTCCTTCAAGGATTTCTAGGACTAGGAATTCATTCGTTTTCCATGTTTGGTAGGTTCTGAATTAATTATTCAAAAGTTTACGCATTTTAATAAGTGGAACTTCCCCAAAGTTATCCGCTATCTGTTCAATTCTTATAGAACGCGAATTGAAAAAAATATCAATTAATGAATTATATATTTAGTTAATACATTAGAGATAATAAGAAAATTACTGTTTTAAAACATAAATAATCAACTTGCTTAGGCGCCCCTACAACAAGATACCATCTGAAAGTGCTAACTCATATTAGATTATCTCAAATTCATTAAAATGCTACTTAAAAAAAAAACAGACGATATAATCTAATGGAATCATGAATGTAAAAAATAAAAAAAATGTACCACTACAACCAATGAAGGGTATTGGGTTCAGTACTTTGTTAGAAACTACTGTTTCTTGGTCAACGGATGTACAAGGTTGTGACTGAGATTATGCTTTATCGCCAGGTTCCACCCTTAATTAATTATTTAATTAGGAAATCATCAGCATAGATATGCTATTGGGAATGATGGATCAGGACGGGATGGTCACTAATATAAATCGAATACAGTACGGGTGATAGAGTTAAATCCTGAGGGACACCACCAGAGGAAAAGTGGGGGGCGAGTTGGCCGAGCTGGCTGACGCGTGTGCACCTCACCCTGCGTTGCTCGTCAACCCGATAACCGAAGTTTAACACAGAGTTCAAATCTCGGCGTCCGGTGGGACTTTTAACTCGGCATAATTCCCCCACTCTCTCCCCAGGCCGGGGAAAAACCCTGTGTAACCTAAAAGGCAAGGAAGGAGGGACAACAAAAAATAGAGAGAGAGGGGAATTCTTTGAAGGAGTTTGTCATAGAACGGCTACACACTGGGATCGATCCTCTTTAGCATATATAGTAACAATGTCACCCTCATGGACTTCATTACTTCTCTCTTAATATATTTTTTATAACTAGGCATTGACTTGTTCATAAAGTATAGTAAAATACTTTCTATTTTTTTTTTTTTTTTTTTTTTTTTGGATGGGAAGGAGCGAAGAAGCTCAGAGATTAAGAAACTGACTTCATATGCTAAAGGTCCCGGGTTCTAGTCCGCCTGTGGAAGATTATTTATTCTGTTACAACCACCGCGAAGCGACCTTGGGATCAGGAGACACTCCTAGGGCACACCCAGCCTCTTTAAAGCGGTTACCCTTTAATCAAATGATTAATTAAGGGGGAAAATCTGGCGGTTGAGAACGATCTTTTGTGAGGAAGTACCGTTGAAACAGTATTTTCTTGCAAAAGTACTGAACCCAAGACCTTCCATTGGTTGTAGAGGTACAGGTCTTAAAATTCAAATTCAGAATAAAAACCTTATGTTCTATAGTTTATATTTTAATTTATATAAACTAATGATTTAAAGGCTTTTTATTTTAATTAAAACAAAATAAACTACTCAGTCATTTAACCAATCTGACAGAGAAATCAGTTCAGATACACTCGTCTTCCTTTCAAATTAGTAGCCGAACGTTGCATGGATGTAATTAATACTGGATTTGGATTGCGGTCAATAATATTATATCCAATTACTAAAATTGGTACCAGTTTTTCTGATTACGGCAGTATTATTTAGTTTTTATAAATTCATGTAAAACAGGTTCTCTCTGCGAATAAGGTTTCTTCCCATGGGTAGGGTTTCATTACCCTCGCCGCCACAGAAAAAGAAAATACCCAGCCAATTTCCTTAGACTCTGGTTTGGATCACAGTTACATTTATTAATAATTGATTAATGAAATTATAAATTCATTCATTATCATAATTTTTTTAATGCAAAGAATCAAGAAATTAAAACAACTTTTTCTTTTTATCATAAGTTTCCTCTTACTAAAATTAGCAATTATTAATTTAGAATATTCAATTCCTTGATTTATTTATTTGTTTGTTTTAATATTTATTTTTGTGTAGATATTAATATAAATTGTATTTAATAAATTATTTTATGTAGATATAAATATAAATAAACGGTGGAGAAACGGTTAACTGTAAGTATTACGGTTGAAATGTTACTTAGAGTTAGCAGTCAGAGTGAGAAATAAATAAATAAAAAATATTTTGTGCCTACTTAAAAAAAAAAATATTTTCGGCCTAAGTTTCAGGCCTTCATCATGACCTGATGACATCCTCGCTACGAATAGGATTAGATTAATGAATGCATGAAATTTAGGCACAAAATATAATTTAAAAAATATTTTTATTTGTGATTCTCACTGACTGCAACTTCTATCTTCCCAAAGTTATTGTTAACAGTCAACTATTTCTCCACCTATATTCCAATCACTTGAAAGGTAGTTTATATTTCCTTAATAGTTAAAATAAATAAATAAATAATTTGAGTCTGACCGGTTTAAATTGTCTTATAACCAAAAATAAAATTCTTAAAACATCTTCATCATATATTAATGAATATATAACGGTGTGTGCATTGAACTACGCTTCCAAAGCTATGAGGAAATTCGTATTAGCCGACACACCAGTTTTTTTTTGTTTTTTTTTAAGTTGCGTAGAAACAATCGTAAGATCTAAACTGGATTTGTGCGACGGATAATTTATAAATAACATCATGGATAATTAATAATTTATTCATGAACATCCTGGACATAACGACGTAGAAATGTGAAGGTGGGATTCGGGCGTTCTTTCTAAATCGAGGTCACCTTCTAATTTGTTATCAGCTAAGATCGTCTGGCTTTTGGTTTCGAATCTGGTATTTTCTCCTAGCTGGCGGCCTAGAGATATTCCGTAACGGTATTAATTTATTTCCCAACTAGACACGATATTTTAGTAACGATAGCTTAAAATAAATTTTGTATCTGGGTTTTTTTAATACTTATGTAATTATTAATTAGATCATTATTGATTCTGGTTTTATAGATACATTTAATAAAAAATCTAAATTATAATTGTTCGTAGCATTTGTGGTTAAGAACATTAATCAATCAATTGTTTAATATTGTTCATAAATATTTTGTTATGGTGTGGATATACTGTAACCATTGTTTATATTCTGCAAGAATATTAAACTATTCAATTAAAAAATAATAAAAACTTAAGGTGTGTGTTTTAGAATTCATGATAGAAGTGAAAACATCAAAAAGGCGAGATTTATATTAAGAGATATAAATTATTAATTAATAGCTCATTATAGGGAGATGAAATGCTTAAAATTTCCCTCGCTTACGGTATGCAGGTCCGATTTTTAGTTTCTGAGATATTTTAATCCATATTTTCAATACTTGGTTTTCGCCACTATTTTTTCCATTTTCATCTCTCTCACACAGCGTCGCGTTAACATACTATTTTGAATAATAGCCCATTACAGAGAAGATGTAATGCAGAACAATTCCTTTGCTTACTGTATGCAGGTCCGATTTTTAGTAGTGAGATATTTTAATCCATATGCAACAACACTTCAATTAGTCGAATCAAGTCGACTTTGGCCGAGCGTTACACATCGGAGATCTGAGGCTCAATCAAATTCACTCTCCACAAAACAAGTGCAAAACACGCCTAAGATATTTTCACTTCAATAATAATAATAAAATAAATAAATAAGTATTTTCTAAGCAGACTAAAAAAAACCTTACGAAACTTATCTCATAGCTTGTTTGAATTTTAACAATTAAAAATTAATAAATAAAAAAATACTGAAAGCTGTTATTCCAAAATGTATATTAATAGTCATTTAAAGTCCCAATTTTGAGTGAAGTAGATTAAATGTTCTGTAGTGTTTTACAAACATTATAGTAATGAATTTTAGGTTTTGAGAATAACCTAATAACGTTTACTTTTAAGATATAAGTACCAAATATTGGCGAGTGAATTTAACATATAAAAAAAAAGATATAGCAACTTATACTTAGACCTCGACTTTTAAGAAATCCAGTTTTTGAATTGCCTAACCTAGAACAAGTTTGGTATAGGATAAAAAAAAAAATAGATCTAGCTTATAGTCGTCAGTATAAAAAAAAATATTGGAAGGTCGACCCCATATGCTAAAAAGTTGATGTGCCCTTTAAATATGAAAAAAAAATTTGAAGATTATTGCAGTTAACAATCATCCCCAACTATTGTTGCTCAAAAACGGTCCAGGACTGGTAAAAAAAAATCGATTTTTTAAATAAAAATTAAGGCAAAATAGTTACTAATACTTGAAAATCTTAGCTACTATATGTAAAGAATTGGTAAACCCCTTTTACTTTTGGATTTAACTCCTGTAATTTTTCATTGGGGCTTAGTTAGGTTTCTCCTATCTAAAAAAATACAATGTCTCTATAGTAATGAGCTAATAAGGAACTGCAAGACTCTTGGGCAAGACCAAAACTGAGTTTGCAAGACCAAGACTCTTCTCGATCTCGCATTTGGGCAACACCAGCCCCAACTGAAGTAGATAGCCTTGGCCAATTTATTTATTCATTATATATTAAGTTGAAAATATGTTGTGAATATGCCAGTAAATTTACTGTTGAAGAAAAAGGGATAATTGTTATAAATTGTTTGGAAAATAAGTTTACGCATCTTTATATTTTTCACTAAGTCCTTGGTTATTGCGCCGTATTTACTGTTACGTAATTTACTTTGGAGCGTCAGTTAAATTAGTATATAAAACAATTTCCTTTCACATTCCTCTATATGGAGTGGAGCACTGGACTGAATTAATACATTGAATTACGGACTCAGGAATGCGGTTGTTGCGAAGGATAATGTAAAATGCAGCTGAATAAAGAATAAGGTCTGAGAGGAACAAAAGATAAAAAAAAAAATATATGAAAGAACGCAAAAAGGTCGAGTCTGGACTTGGGTGCAGACCCTCAGAGGATAAAAATGCAGCTATGCTGAAAAAGAAGGTGAGGTCCTATCCTTTCTTAGATGGTGTAAACTGAATTGAAAGCCCACAAGAAATACTTCATTCCAAACATTTATAATTCCGTAAAATTGTGCCCTCATCAAAAATTTTGAAGGCCCAACATTCTCCATGTCACTCACTACCTTCTGGACATATGTGGTAGGAAGAGACAGGTGGCTAGACCTATAACCACGTCCGTACAGTGCCTAAAGGGATTTAAAAGAAAGACATGATCATCAATTACCATGATGAGACTCTTGAAAGAAGAATTTGAGAGCGTTCGAAAAGAATTATTCAATTCCATTCATTTTATCGTTATCCTCAAGAGTGTTCATTTCTCACATTTCTCGTGGAGAAGTCAATATCGAAAAAAGACGAGTCAGCCGGAGAATTTAGGCAGTTGCACAACGCTAAATTTCGTGAATTGTATCCGATTAATATGAATGAGATGATTGAGGCGAATGAAATGGGCATTTAAAATCGCTGGGTTTAGTAATGAAAGAATTCCTAAAAAGTTAATATGCGCTGTACCGACTGGTTAGCTTCCGAGGGGTAGACCAAAGCGAAAATGGGAACATAGCGTTAAGGTTAAGGCTGATCTGGCGGGCTTGGGTTTAGACGGAGCCCAGTGGATGGAAGAATGTTGTGGTTGGAAAGACATCGATTGGTTGGGGGCGGGTTGGCCGAATGGGCTAAAGCGTGTGCACAGTACCGCGAGTTGCCTGGCATCCGGATAAGAGATTTAAAAAGTACGAGTTCGCGTCCCGGTGCCGGAGGGGATTTTAAATTCCCCGACCCTGGAAACCCCGTCTAGCCTAAAAGGCGAGGTAAGGAAGAACAGAAAAAAAAAGACATCGATTGGTGGTATCGGCATCGAACTTTCGGGTTCACCAAGCCTTATTATTGTTACTTCTGCGGATATTATAATTCCTTTGTGTATAATTACTTCTCCATCTCTCTTCAGGTAATCATCGTTTCTGTAAAAATGCCTGTCCACCAGATTTCCAAGAGAGTTGCACCCTTTTTTTTTTAGTTACCACTTACCCGTGAAATAGGATAGGAACCCAAATTTGTCCGAATGACTTCAGTTTTCTTTGATTAATCCTTGGTATCCTTGATTCGCATTCCTCCATAATGTCACAGTGACAGTTATTTTTCAGTATGATGCTATTAACCGAGGACATTTCTTCTCGAAATCCCGTTAAAAGTGGTTATTACCGGGAGAACCAATCTGAACAAGAAGGTTGATTGGGACAAAGTGGCTTGGATTAGTGAAGTAATGCTTCTAATTAGTCGATGACTGAAACTACTTGTCCTTTCAGCAATTAGCTACTACTTATGAACTGAACTCTATGTGTGTTGGTATTTATGTCCAATTAAAAATATTATCGATATTATAACACAGAATTTATGTGCTTTTTTTTAATTATGTAAAGGTGGTTACCCTGGGGTTGCGTAAAAGTAATACATTATGAGATATGACTGCTCAAGCAAGGCCTTCATCTAATCACTTTTCACCTTTTATGGATAATACCACAAGAATCTAGTTTATGAATATTCTATTAAATATTATGGTTTCATGAATCGTTTTCTAATTGCTAACTAAATTGACTTGATTATTTCATGAATTCGAAATGTGTTTGGTATATTTGTATACGTCGTATTTATTATTCCACGAAGCTATCTAACCAACACTATCGGATCCAGGATTTAATTTTTTTTTTAGGGGTAGGGCTTCAGCCCGAAATCTTTTGTTCTCATATATATAACGATAATTAATTTGAAAAAAAGAAAAGAAAGAAACTAACTAACTATATGACATGGTGTTTACCTGATACTTGAAGTCCTATTAAATGTAATTAGACAAACAATAATACTTTAAGAGATAGTTTTTAATATTGTTTTTCTCTGTGCTGAGATCTGTGTACTATAGCAATATACCCACATTTCTTGAGTTGAGAATTTGGCCATTGTTGAAATTAAAATATATACATATTATAAAACGCCTGCTGCTGTTTCAACCATCAAGGATTCTTGTAGTGATAGGCGGAGATGTAGATTGTGCAAGCGGATTTTTATGCGCATTACGACTCTTTTAAACTCAGAAAACTTAGTTTAATCTAGAAGTTTTTCTCCAAAATTCAGTTGGCGTCGATATAAATTCTAAGAAGAGTGTCAATATTGTAGTGCTACTAAAAATCCTTAATAATACTTGTAATTTTCCATATTTCTTTTATTATTTATTTATTTTTAAACTATCAAGTCTAATTATAATATTCAGCTTCATGAATAATTTATTATTAAGTATAAATAAATTGTTGACAGTGATAATGCGAAGTTATGACAACATCTTCCTTCCTTTTTCCGATCCAAGCTGCTGGCCTCGGAATTAGAAAAAGTAAAACCTGTTACGCAATTATTCTTTTACTTTTCCTCTGTAGCCAATAAGAAGTTTGGAACTCTAACCTAGTGTTGGAGTTTGAATATAGAATTTTTAAAAAAATTATTAGCCTCATATTCATCCTATTTTGTAAGTAGAGTACCTTTTAATATATGGCCAGGACTCTTAACTTCCAGTATCTGTTACATCAACCGTGCATCAACTTTAAAATTGAAAGACGTTCTAGTGCACACCGAGTCTTAGTATTGTGAACACCCATAATTGGCGATAAGGGAAACCTTAATAGCCAACCGTGAATTTGGACCACATCACCTTATATTAAACCATATATATATTTTTTTTAATTCAAAATTATTTTTAGTAACATTCTATGCTGTTACTTTCTTAGTTAAATTTACGGAAGTATGGGGATCAAAAAAAAAAAAAAAACTGTCGGATTATATTAGTGTAATTACTGTTATAAAACGATTATTAGAGGAATGAGAATTGAAAATCAGTAAAAGTAAGCTTGTTCTTCTGACAAATATCCTACGAGTTTTATTGACACCAAGATTTTTTTTTTTAAAACATTAATTTTTTCCGGAATTAAATGTTCGGTATATTATAAAAGATCGAGAATAATAATGAATATTTTTATTTGTCTGAAATATATAACCATACTTGTGGTGTTTTCTAAAATCCATTTAATATATGTTGCTGTTTCAATGTACTATTCCAAGAACCTTCTTGTAACATCTTCTGTTGACCTAGACAAGACCTTGGCGTCTTTATTTGAAAAAAAATGGGAATTATTTTTAACAAGTGTAGAAAACAATGTCGTTAAAAGAAAAAAAGTAAATAAAAATAACCCTTGCTTTTAGCAGTGACGGTTACTTTATGGTGATACACGTGTGTAATTCGGGCCAACGTTCTTAATATGACTGTATGTTTCTTTCAGTATATTTTAATACTTTCTTAATTTTCTTTCTACTAAAAATTATTTGCTTGTTTTGGGTTATTAATACGTATTATTAGTCATTAAACGTATTATTGGCAAGATAACATGTGATTAGACTTACTAAAACACATGATCTTCGCGTTTGTGCTTGTCGGTATAGTTTACAGTAGAGGAACTATTTGAAGGAATGGGATTCGCCAAGATTTCTCGCGGAGTCAGGGAGAGGAGAGAGGAGGTAATCGTTTTGAACAAATATTTTCTGAATTACAAATTTCTAACATAATCATCGAATTATTACTTTATTGCTTAATGATAAATTACTTTATGGTGGATTTACAGGCGCATTTGAATGGTTATTTTATTTAAATTTAATGTAAACTGAAGTAAATAAATTATACTGTGTTTGAGAAGTTTATCAAATTCATTTATGAGGGAAATGTTATCGCAGACCAGTTTATGGGGAAAGTTCTTATCTTTACTTTAAGTAAAATATCTGTCTTTTTTAATATTCAGTTTAACAAATTAATAGTTTAAAATTATATTGGGCTATCGCATCGAGTTATACATTATATTTATTTATTATATCTATCAATCTGAGTTTTGACTTCCAACATGATTTCTTGCCGACTGATGAGGGTTACGTTATTGCGTAGAGATTTCCTTAGATTTTTTTTTTTGTAACTATATAATGTCTCATATATTACCTACAATTTGGTTATCGTTCAGAGAATTTTCATCTTGAATCTTTCAATATTTTTTTCTAGGATGCTCGTTAGTGTCCATGGTTAATGTAGGCGTACATAATAACTGGCTTTATCATGGCATTTTATACTCTTGATTGTAGATTTATAGAGATTCTTACTATAAAATAATAATTGAATGTTTAATAATTGACCGTTGCATTATAAAGGAAGGAGATGGTCCGGGGTGGCGGTCATAAATAGGCTAAATAGTGGCAAAACTATTTTATTAAAAGCCGACGTTTCGACCCGACTTTGCAGGTCTTCTTCAGGGAGGTGTGTTCAGCTAGGAGTTTCAGGAGTTCTAAGTGAAACTCGTAGCTGAAGAAGACCTGAAAAGTCGGATCGAAACGTTGGCTTTTAATAAAATAGTTTTGCCACTATTTCGCCTATTTATTACCGCCGCCCGGACCATCTCCTTCCTTAATAAAATAATTAATTTAAAACTCAAAAAAAGTAATAATAATAAAAAAAAAAATCAGTACCTCAATCGTTAAGTACCAATAATACAGTTAAGTAGGTATGCCTGATTCTCGACATTTTTTACGAAAGGATATGTTGATAGCTCTATGCTCCAATCAACTGATTCAATCGATGTCTTATGTCAACGAGCCGAGTTAATCCTCGATGAGTCTTGTCAATCAAGAAATCCTCCCCAACAGTCTCTTAATTTTTTTTATAAATAAAAAGATTATGCTGATGATATTCTCCAGGTTAGTTTCTTTCCTACCACAATTAGAGAATTGTAGGTTCATAATTCAAAAAAGTTAATTAAAAAATTAAACAAGTAGATATTAAATACGTTTTTTAAAAAAGTGTATTTTATTTTTGCATATTTGCGACGCATTCTTTATTGGCATATCCACTTCTATGCGAACTATCGGTCTTCAAGGATATTCTTATTTTCAAGATTTAAATTTCTATATTATTGTCAATTTGACTTCTCGTTAGTTTGTATTGTCGGTTTTCCATATTAAGCTATGTTAATTAAAATTCTATTGATGGTGGGAACTGTACGCAATAGCTACGTTTATTATTTTTTTTTTGTAGCTTAGAGGTCACTATTCAATTTTTTTTGTCCAAAAAAAAAAAAATCTTAGTTACAAACCAAAATCAGTTTCATTGTGAAAGAGCTTAATTGCCATATTGTTTAGTTTTAGCTAGTTACGTAATCTCCAGGTGTTGGATCAGACACGCTTTCGGTCCGTGTTCGGTACAAGTCAAATTTTCAATCACGCTTCTGATACGATCTGAAAATATTTATATTATAATCATAGATGTAGACTTATCTCTACTGTAATATTTATTATTGTCGTCGTTGACCTAATTTCCATGAACTAACAAGAAAAATTATGTTGTCATGTGAAAGAATATTCATTATAGATAAAATATTTAGGTAATAGAGAAATAAATATAAATAAATAAAGAGCAATTTTTGGTGACCGTTAAAATAAAAAAAAAAATTATTCATGAAAGATTATTTTATATAAGTCGGTAGTTGATATTAATTATGTTGTTACCAGAGCATTTTTTATTTAGTTATTATTTAAATTTAAAAATCAGCTTCTCATGAGATAAATATTTTGATTACATTTAAATATAAAATACATAGCTTTATTTGGAGACGCAAGAGCTACCTAGCGGATGGTCTGAGAACTAATCGAACACCTGTCAGGTGGCGATACCTGGTGGCAACCTTGCTAACTACTAGACCAGACTGATTACATAATGGCGCTTCTACAATTTCTTTTAATTGTTGTACAATGTTTACAACATTGTTCTCTTCGTTGTTTATGTTTTGACTTTACTGTTTTTAGTTCGTAAATGTTTCATAATTGTAATGTCAATTACCATGAGTAATCGGTAGTATTTCGGTTACTAATTTATTTTGTGATTCATAAATGCCGTTTTTTAAAGCCTTTAAAGAGGACCTTGTTTGTGTTACGAAACTTAGTTTTATTTTTACAAATTCTAAAACCACAATAGAGTCATTATTTATTTATATAACTCGGATACATAATTTGTTTTCAGCAAGAAAACTATTATAGATTATAATGCCTTCCATTAATTATTTTATTTAAAAAATCATTTTTAAATTTAAATATATCTTTGGGATCATGTTAAAATAACGAAATTGCAACGTTGGAAAGGTTTAGATTCGTTGTTTTAAAATGGTTCCGATGATATAAATATATATTTTTTAAAATCTTGTAATAGTGTCCTTATATTCTTGTAATTACTCAAAATTAATAATAATTTAAAAAATAAATCGGAAATATTTCGTTATCTTTTGTTATTTCATCAACACGATGTTTATAGTAGTTACAAGTTTAAAATAAAAATAATTATGGCATTGTTATGTAATCTCATCTATTGCATATTAGTTAATCTTAAATATAGAATCTATATCTCTTATGTCGTGATATTAATCTGGATAACATTTGACATACACGATAATAATGACATTATACAATTGGTTAGCCTTTAGTACCCTTTATTCCTGATCATATCCCTTTTATGTGCATATTTTGTGAATATTTTATATGTTTTCTTGATTATATTTAAAAAATAATTCTATATATTTATTATATTGAAAAAAATCGGAATGGATTCGTCAATGTCAACTATAATAAGCAATGCCTATTATTTAACAAGTGCTAACTTGATATCACATATCATATTAAACATAAATTTATAATAATTTTTAAAAAATGGCAACTTTAATATTTAATATTTTCTTTGGAAAAAAAATCATAATTTTTCAATACATCTTTTTTTTTTGGAACACACTATTCTTATCCACATTTTTTTCCCTCAGACCTCCTTAAGTTACAAGCATTATATAGTGAAAAAATATAGAATAATGTAAAATAACCTTTATACATTTTGTATTACCAACTTATTCAAAGTAATAAAATATCGTTATAAACTGTTGGAATTGGGACGTTCTCAATCTAGAGGGGGACAAACTCTGTCTGTTTAATTAGGTACTATAAACTCGTAAATACCCATTTGCTTTCTACTTGGATTGTAAGATGATTTGATCACAAAATCGATAAAAAAAAAGGTCGCCTACAAGTTTGAAGTTATTGCCTGCAGCTAGGTAGCTTTTCATGAACATAAAATTGAGAGGACCCGACACATGTTATATAGATCTATGACTTCGTAGCCTCGAAAGTATATACTATGTATAGGAAAACAAAGAGAACAAAGAAAAAATCTTTTAAATGGCTAGCTGTTCTACTAAATACCGTTGGGATGACTCAACCTGACTCAGATGGTCTGCATAAACGTCATTGCGATTCGATCCTCTTAATCCTGAATAACAAATCGATTAGAAAAAACAAAAGCAGAATCTCCTAGGTACTTGTTTATTCCTGTAAAAGCTTCTCTGAAAAAATCAAACAAAAACCCTAAAATATCAACTTCGGGAATATTACAAAAATAAATAAATAAATGTCAGAACAACATATTTAAATATGAACAGTTTTAAATTCATTTTTTTTCTTTAATTTAAATGAATTTAAAAATTCAAGATTGCTGTATATTATAACCATATATAGGTTTTAGACTGCAACAAAACTGATTTATGTGCTTTATTTTGGATTTAGATTAGTCGTTAGATTGTATGTAATCAGAATAAAATCCAAGTTTTTGGCTTTACGGTAAGGTTCGATATCGGTTTTGTACCCTATAGAAGTTTCAGTCATATACCATGAATGGGGAATCGTTGGATTCAGAATTTCACGAGGGGTCGGTTAATCGTACTCTCCTTTTTTGTAAATCTTTTTAAATTATAAAGTTGGTACAAACATTATGCTAGGCTTCAATACTGGAACAGTGGTAAGTCTGTAGATCGACATGGGACAAATCGGGTTTTAAAGATTTTTATCCGTACAGCAAGACCCGAATAATCAGGCTCTACGTTTTTAAGCCCAAAAACGTATTAATTTCGAAATAATGCAAGGCAAAAGGTTTGCATACACATAAACCTTACGTTAATTGTAGTGTTGCCATGGAATACGTGTCTAGGCTTGTGTTGCCCAAAAGGGACACCGAGACGAGTCTTGGTCATGGTCTTGGTCTTGCACAAGAGTCTCGCAACAGTCTTGCAGATAGTTATTAGCTTACTACTATAGACATATTACTGTAATGTTTTACATAGGAGAAGCCTAACTATCCCAAATGAAAAATTAGAGGAGTTAAATGCAAAAGTATATTGGTTATACCAATTATTAACATATAGTAACTAAATTTTTTGAGTATTAGTAACTATTTTGTCTTAATTTTCATTGAAAAAATCGAATTTTTTACTAGCTCTGGTCTTGGTCTTGCAACAGTTAGACGGCCTTGGTATTGGCATTGCAAAGTGCAAGACCAAGATCGGTTTTGGGGAACACTACCCTACCAGGTTCCCTCTCCCACCCCTTGGATTTTCTTTCG
This sequence comes from Nezara viridula, assembly GCA_928085145.1. Lineage (NCBI taxonomy): Eukaryota > Metazoa > Arthropoda > Insecta > Hemiptera > Pentatomidae > Nezara > Nezara viridula. The sequence goes on along the minus strand of OV725081.1, from coordinate 120,245,221 downwards.
GAAATCATTAAAAAGTGGGATAACATAAAAACGAAAATTTACTGGAAGTTAGGGCTACATAAACTACACACCACAAGATTACCAGGTTTTATCTACGAGTATTTAAAAGATTACTAAATTTCCTACAAAAGGGAAAGAACATCATCGAAAACTGACAATTATTAGCAATGATTCAGTTTATTTTAATTTCCAAACATTAATAAAGTTTTAAATTAATTTTTGTTTCCTTTGTCAATTATAATAAGCGAGAAAGTAGCAATTGATTCCTCCATCTTATTATACGTTGCATTATTTTGTTTTCTTATTAATTTTTCATTTGATCACAGAATAATATACTGTCGCACGAATCTTTCGCTCGGAATAACTAGTTTAGTTAATTTGCTGATTAAAGCGGCTCACTTGCCTGCTACTTACCTGAAGGATGCTAACATAGCCAGTAGCCAGTAGACAATGGGACAGGAGTTGGAGGCCACCGTGACGCGGGCTCACCTTGCCTCCCAATGACCGGCTCTTTTACAATATCCTTTATCTCTAATTGAATCTATTTGAGCGGCTGATGGAGCTGAGATCTGTTCCGCTGTTAGTATATATCACTCCCCGCTCGGCTACAGGGAGCTCAATTCCCTGTTCACTTCTGGCACCCCCAAAGCTCTCTAGAGACCATTTATCATTTTCGAACAAATTGAATTAGCGGAGGAACCATTTATCACTCTGTAAAGTTCGGGGTTGACGCTTATCGGTAACATTCCTCTTGCCAAAGGCTACCTCTCTTGCCTTACATTTAATAATGAACTATTATAACTAGTTCTGATAACTGATATAGTAACTAGTAAGAGAATACTCCACCGAAAACACTCACATATTAGATAGCTTAGATCCTTATTACTAATGCACTCGATGTTGAAGTGACATAAGTGAAGTATGTTCATTCCTACATACATTATAATATCAAAATAGTAGGAGTATCAGAAAGTAAAGTCATTTCTGAGCATGTCACTATTTGATTGTCATTTGACAGCTCATTTTGTACATCTGTGTCGTGGCAACGACATTCTAAGGTTGTAGTAACTTCTTTTTGCCAGCCAAATACCAGAGAATATACAGGTCGAATAAATTGGATACATTTAATTAAACCACCAATTAACGAAAAATGTAACAGTCTTCTTGCTCAACCGTTGGTCTATAAACAGTTTTACAGAAACAAATTTTAACAGTACAATCATTTTTTTCAAAAACTTTATTAGAAATTAAATGGATATCCATAGAGAATAAAAAAAAAAAGAAATTACTCAAAATTTAATCTACGTGGCCAGTCATCAATAGCAGCACGCAGCACTTTTTGAGGAAAACTAACAATTGCTCGAACCAGATATTGTTTGAGGCTTTTCAAGTTAGGGTGTGATCTGTGGAATGCCATCCTCTCCAGTTCGGACCGATAATATAGCGGGTTGAGATCAGGGCTTCCTGAGGGCCAATCAAAATGAAAGGGACAACGGGTTCCAAAATATCGTCCTGTTAGTTTTCAGCGGCTGTTTTAACTCCATTTTCGCAAAAATGGAGCTTTGTGGTGCCATCAAAGCAAATTCCCTACCAAACCATCGCTGAGGAAGGGTGATGACTTCCTGGACTTCTTAAGAGCTGTGTGCGTACACACGATCATTTTGACGATTAAATTTGTCTTCAATTGTAAACATTTTCTCTTCGTTAAACAAAATCTTTCGATAAAGACCATTAGTGTAACAGATAAGGAGCCGGCCGGTATGCACCCATCCTAAGATCACTGTTTATTATGCGAGACGTTGATCTGACAGATATTCACATTTCCCGAGACATGATATGTTGTTTTTGAATGGGATTTCTTCTGATTCGAGTAGCCACTGCTCTCACTGCATTTTCCGTTCTCAAAGTATGGGGACGGCCCGGTCGAGGTCTGTCACATATAGATACGGTCTCATTATATCTATTCATAGTGCGGTACTTAAAACATACGGCTGATACCTAAAGGTTTCAAAGTGTTGAAACTCTCTGACCTACATTTTTCAGTTTTGTGTAAGGCGATCACAGCTGTTCGGTTTTCTTTATCACACCATTCCCTGTTAAGTGAGTGAAAGAAAAATACAAATTAATTGGGATTATTGGGATATCCTGACATGTAAAGAAAATAACCTGATAGAGATAAATTAAAATCGAAAGTCTGATTAACATTTGAGTTACATCGTAGTAACTGATAAAAAATTCTTGACTAAAAGTGAAGCCAGACATTAATCAAATTGCAAAAGTGCAGCTCTTGATCCTCAATGTTTAATTCATCAATGGAAAAATCCTTGATGCCAGGGGAAACACCGTCCAGGTGGGTTGGACTCCAGCCAGGATGGGTTTCACATCTTCCTCAAAGGTTCGCCAAACCACAGCCGCGCATCAGCAAACAGCAAGCGGCCACAAGTCATCATTCCACAAACCGAAAAGGATGGGTAGATAATAGACATGTAAACAGCGCACTTGACAAAACGGGACCTGTTTACGGTAAACAAGGAGAGACGAGTGTTGTTCAAATCTATTTCGAGAAAATCAATTAAATAATTAAACAATTTTAATCGGTAGTATTTTATCGCCTGTTTATTAAAAGTTATTTTCCATTCGTTATATATTCATTTAAAAAAAAAATAAAATACCATAATTGTGAAAGGTAACCTCGAAATGTTAATGAATATCGAATTATTGCGGTATGTATTTTTTTAACATTTCCCGCTCACTCCATGAAAAGGTTTGGGTTCAGTACTATATAAGGTATAAAGCTACTGTTTCTAGATCAACGGTTGAGCAAGGTGATACGGCCACTATGACGCTCAACTGTCAGGTTTTTTCGTTAATTAATTATTTAATTTAGAGTAGCCACTTTATACAGGCTGAGTATAAAGTCTTCAAGAAGGACCAATTGAAACGGCAAGGAAACTGTATGACCTAATTTGGCTGACGTGTGTGTTTCATTCATATTTGCTCGTTTTCCGAATGAGTTAGTAAATTAAACATAATACGCGAATCTGAATCTTTCGAATGGTGTTTTTTTTTTTTTTTTTTTTTTATATTTTGACTCAAAACATTTTAAATTACTAGGGGAGAAGGGGTGTACCCAGTGTCTGCCTACCAATCTCCATTTTAATTTACTTGTATTCTGTATTTCAGGTTGTATTATTTTTTATCAACATAAAATAAACTGAACGAAGCCACAGTTCTGACAAATTTTTAATCTCTTTAAAAAACTATATTATGGATCGTCCCTTATTGCCAATTTGTAACCATAATATATATTCAACTTGTCCGGCTTCATATAAGCCCAACAATCATTGATTCTCTTATTTATAATATTTACATTGTGCTTCCTTTTTTTATTTCATAATAATTATAATTATGTCATAATATAATATTATATATAATATAATAATTATTATATTATATTCAAGGGGGACATGTCTAGATCGAATAATAACTGCTGTCACCTAGGTAAAATCAAACTATCACCTCCAGATGAATACCATTTCTCGTACCATTTTTTTTTTTTTTTTTTATTAGCATCGCAGAAAGTAACAGGAGCTCAACACATATATTATTAAATGAACATCTGTATAATTTGTAAAATAATTGACGTGTGAGAGGGCTAGAAAAGTTAAGCTCCCACTCTTCTAAAGCGAAAATAGAATAAAATATGATTATTTTTTTTCCCTAACCTCCCAAAACGTTTATTTAATAAATTACATATATAACTATGACAATACTAATATATACAAATTAGTGGAGTTGCTATACAAATAGTAATAATTGTGGAGGTATGATGTGCCCCTGTGTCACGTCAAAAGATTCAATTGTGTTCTCTACACCTTTTCTGACAATTATAAAATATGAAAATCACTAACAACTTTTTTATATAATAGAGAGATAGGGTGTTTCTTTTTTGAGAAGAAAAGATGTTTTAAATTATTCCAAGCGAATAGTTATTCCTAATTATTTAATAATTAAGGTATTCCCTGGTTTTAGTTTTTTTTTAATTGTTAACATTTTGATTAAAAATGAAAAATTAATTAAACTTGGCGTATTTATTTACATGTATTAATCCTTAGAATATGTTGTTATTTTTTGGAGGGTTTACTTTTTATTGGTATTTATTTAGTTTGATGTTTTCGGTCTTTAACTTGAATATCTCGATTTTCCCAGTTCACGATATTTGTGCTTCAAGAGATATTTGGTCATTGCCATTTTTTTATTTGTTGAGGTTCTCATGGTAGCAGGATGAAAGGGATTGGGATGTTTTTGATTGGAAATAATTCTATTGCTACCATTTCCTCAAGTATGTAAGGTTTATCTTGAAATGGAGTAAGTTGTCGTCGTGCTTGATTTGATTTTTTTCGAAAGATTTTAGTTATGGGAACATATTTTGCTTAATCCTCAAATAGGCTTACTTCCTAATTCCGTACTGGTTTGTTCATAGGGTTATTTACACCAACATTTCGCAAAATATGTGTTGTTTTGTATCAAACTGCTTAATATGCTGATTACGAATTCGATCCAAGTTTATCTTTTGAATTTATCTCGAAGCAATAGCCTTAACCCATAATGATTGAAGTGCATAGCATTTATCCCAGCGAAACAGGCAATTATCACGTATAACACGGAAAACCGCTTCTACTGATTATGAGTAACATTCGCTTATCTTATTCACCTATTTAAAGATGATGTTTGAAATGTAATGACATTTAAAGCTAGGAAGGCAGAAGCGCTGTTCATTTCCCGCAAATATATATTATTTATTTAATATATATATCTTATAATGTTGCGTATAATCTTTACATGTGCTTCCTTAATAGTAATACAAATTATTTACCTCCTCTATCGCCTTGGCCAAGGTAGAATTCCACTCACTTCCGGCCAATTAATATTTATGATGATAAAAATTAACTGGACATGGATGTCATAATTTATCTATGTGTAATGTTACCGCCATTTGATAGTAATTTCGGTCTAGTTCTTTTAATATAATGTATTTTATGAAATGTAGAAAAAGATTTCTGAAATTTTTTTTTTCCAAATTATTTGAGATGACTGTGTTTATAAAGTGCTATTTTAAACTCTTCAAATTGAAACAAAGGCAAAAGTGTCGAGAAATTCAAAACTGCGTAAAACAGTATTTTTAAATTTTCCTTACTTTTTAAAATTATGATAACACTATTTACTCTTGCGACACTGCTGTACATTGCAATCTTAAAAATTGATATGCGGTTATTGTTAACTGTTTACAATTATCATTGTTTTTTATCTTGTTTACTCGTTAAAAAGTTTATTAATCTATTCATTAAACGTTTGTTTAACTAAAATTGTATTTACCTATGTGCTGCTTCTTCAATTTTTGTAAAATCTCGTAAATATTTGTAATCAATTTAGTTAGATTATTTAAAATTGTATACACAGTAATGCTTTATTTTACTTATTAATATTATATTTTATTGGCCATTCTGAAGCATTACTTTGTTGGTACTAAAACGTTTTATGATTTTTTTCTCACCTATTTTCAATCAATTCCAACGTTTAGTGTCCTGTAGGTAATTTAAATTTATGAATGTCATTAAAACCTGCATAGAGTGCATTTACGTGGGTTTTGCTTTTTTTTTTTTTTGCTTTTTTTTACTTATTTAATATATTAATATAAATATGTTGACAATAAGCGATAGGTCCGGAAACGTTAGATTTAACTGAAAATAATAAGTTGGAATTAAGGATTATTTTGAAGTTTCATTTCTAATGGGGAAAAATCTAATCTCAGTCGAAAAATTTTAAATATAAAATATCTATACGACAGTTTTTTAGTTATAGTATGTTATTGACTACATATTTGAAATTTGTCGCTTTCTTGTTATAATACTCACTCCAAAAAATAAAAACATTTTGTGATTAGATTCATTTTGGAAGTAATTATCTCATGTATTTCCAATTCTGTGTTTAATATATTTAACAGTATTTCATTGAGGAAATTACACACGCTTTAGAAATTTCTCAATGTCCTTATTCATTGAGGAATAATTTAAAGTTTAATAAGGAGAATCTATTAATTTTTATTTTAAAATCGTTACACTTACTCAAAAAGATGTAAATTGTTAAATGTTACATTACATTCTTATCAGATTATTTTTTTTTAAATATGTTTTAATAGACATCAAATTTAATTGCTCTATTTAATTTACCAATTATTGGTTTTATATTTATATCTATAATTACTGATACATTACCTAGTTTTTTCTTCTTTTTTTTATAATTTTTTTTTACTGTCTCGTTTGGAGGAGGAATTTGGCTACTAATTGCCATTTATCTAAGTGGGTCGCTATGAGGCTGTAAACGCCTTGAAAATAATTAATTTTCGACTTTGAAGTGGGGTTGTGTGTCATCCCCAAGGCCTCTTCGCCGGGTTGAATGGTATTTACTTAAAATATCTTTTCACTTCTCTACACCCGGCTGATAATTTCCATTTATTCGTGTCTAATGAATTTCTTCGCTCGCTTCTAAATTATTCATGCTTTTGCTATGTTTCACTATTAATATTACTGCTGGAGGAAATAATATATATGTAAATCCTGGTAGCTGTCAAGAAAAATTCATAGTTTATTTAAGCACATGTTTTGACCCACATTGCAGGAGTTTATCAGGGTTACGAAGAACAAGTTTCAAAAAAGTTACAATTATTTTGCGAGTATAAAAATGACAGGGATAAGACTGGCTAAGAAAAAGAAATTAGCACCAAGATTTTTGCTTTTTTTTTTAGTCTCTGAATCTAAAAATTAAATCAGTTTTCGACTTCTTATTTTATTTTATTTTTATACAACCACTCGCATATTAATATTTTCTTCCTCGCTGCCCAAGATAGGAATACTTTTATTTTCCTTTTATATATTTATTCCTCTTCCAAGTAAAAAAAAAAAATCGGTCCTCAGGATCGAAAATTTCGTCGCGTTTTTTACGTAACGCTGTAGACATCACGGAGCAAATATGTCAAATCCATGCGACGTTTACAACATACTATAATTAATATGATTTTTATGAAATTATATCCTCTACTTTCGCTTAAACATGAGCAAACGTGTTTTCCTAGGCACTTGTATTTAACAAAAAAGCTCGTCCTATTTGGTCCAAAGTTAGGGGAATGTTTTTGCAGAAATTGTTCAGTATCAATTTAATTATATGTTTTATTAATTTATTGAATTTAAATTAAACAAATGATGAAATTCGATATATAACGTCATTATAATATATACACCAGGAATGGCGAGGAAATTATACTGAGCCCTATTTGGTTGACGTTTTTTAAAATATAATAATAATAGTGTAATTCCGTGTTTAGGTTTTATATTTGATTGTTAGATTTTATTTATTTAAAAATATATATTTCTTTTTGTTTCTTGAACCATTTTCGCCTCATACTACAATTTTTAAAACGTTTTCTAGATCCATGGATTTAATATAAGTTTACAGCATATCTCGATAAAATTTTAATTTTTATAAATCAGTGTTGATAGTCAAAAAATGTCTTATTTGAATTCAGGGTATCAAACGTATATGGAATCAGCTCGATATAGCCTCAGTTTTCAGACTTGTTCTTTGTTGCCCTCTTAAATGTATGCAATCAGGGACGATGCTAAACTATATTACATGTTAGTAATTGTTGATTTAAAAAAAAAAACTTCCTCAATATGACGAAAATTTAATCAACCAAACTTTTTATTATTTTAGTTTTATCTCTGCTAAAATGTTTCTATTTGTCACTTACGCGGTTTCAAATTTATACTAAAGAAGGAACATGACCCAAATATCTGGAAGAGGATCCTATTTCACCTTTATTTAGACCATAGCACAAAGGGTGGATGGGATGACCTCATAACTTATATTTACTGAAAATTCGACTTTCTCTCGACGCAATCTAAAAGAGATAAATTTGTCAAGATTTTTAGTCGGTACGGCGTTGCTTAAGTCACCCACTATTGCCGCTGGTTAAATGCTATCTTTGAGAAATATGATGAGGCGAATAGGACTTTGTACATACATCCTTATACATATTTGTACAACTATAATTTCAATTAATTTTACTAGTGATTAACTTGTATATCTCAGGGAGAATTTTCACTTTAGATAGCTATTTCGCTCCCTGATACATTCGACGTATAAACGTCATGGTAACCCTTAGTCGTACGAAATCTTCGATAATCCGAAAACTTGTCGGTTCATAGCTTTCGGATTATCGAGATCGGACTATATACACTAATATATTAGTGTCCAGTTGTTGCTACTATAGAGCTGCAACGGATACAAGAGGCGTTCCCAGGCCTTGACCTACTGTGAACGGTATCCTTTCTAGCTTCCAGAGGTCACCAACACACTACGTTTCCAGCAGGTGATGTAATTCCCACCAGGCAGAGTACACCTCTTTCCACTTATCTTCCTCTTTAAGGAAGGAGACCCTGAGGCGGGAGAACGTTTTTTTCCAAAAGGGTTAAGAGAAAATTTATTCGTGTCAGTTCTTTCACTAAATACCTAAACCGAATGGAGGAAGTCCTTAAGAGTTTACAAGTCAATGCTAGAAGAGGTGGATATAAAGTTGAGTGGGATGTTGCCAGCGATGGGTCTCGTTTAGAATATTGTCACCTTCGGATTCTCTGCTAAGCACCAGGAAGTTTGAAATGGGTTTCGGAGAGATCTAAATCGGTTAAAATTAGGTTGCTACTCAATTTTTACATTCTAGTTTGGAGGTCAGGAGGGGAGCAGTACGTGATGAAAACAACGCCACTCATCTGGTTCACATCACGATCCAACAGTTAAGAGTACAACAACATTTCTTAAATATATATTTCAGATGTTTTCTCTTCATATCTAACAAACGTTCTTATTAAATGGATGAATACCTTTTCACTTATCGAAAAAATAAAATAATGTCAAGCCGAATTATTTCTTTTTTTTTATATTTCTTAATGACATTTACAACTGTATTAAACAAATTTGGACATAATGGATATAATGACCTGAAAACACTTGCTGAGTAACTGCCCAATGGTAGCACTCTAATGATATGACTACATTAGGAGATCAAGGGGCCATCTTCTTTTCAGACGCCTCGGAGGGTTATCAGGAATTGAAGAGAAAGCAAGGTCAGAAACGAGAGGGTTGGGATGATTCTGAAATTTTTTATGGAAGGATAGGTATCTGGATTGGGCCAGATCTGAAACATAAGGAACATTAAGGTCTTTAAGAATGATTTTATTAGTGACAAAGTAAGGAGCATTGAGGATTTTACGAAGGATTTTGGATTGTAAGGATTGGATGCGAGAGGAATTCGATGGTTTAGTGGAGCCCCATAGCTCAACTTCAGCCGAATTATTAAGGATGCGTTTTCCATAGTTTGCATCTAATATTATTTATATAAAGATTAATTATTTTAATCTAATAACACGCAGCAAATTATCACTTTTAATTTATTTATCTATCATTTGTCTGTGAGACTCGTGTATAATGATTCCAAAATTCTTTGTATTTTTCTTGTACGGTCTTTAATGGCCTACATATGACGGATATAACATCGGGTACATCATCCAACCTTTCATTTTGGTACTATATCTTGAAGAAAAAATCAACCAAAAGATTCCTCTTCTTTTTTTAAAAATAATTTTATGGCGTTTGAAGATCGACAATTGAAACTTTTCAGTAAAAATTAAATGCTTTCACTATTTAATTCATTTTTTAATTCAAATATATTAAAATAAATTTTCGCATCATTGAAATTTCAATATCTATTGAATTTGATATTGGAGAACATATTTATTGATCTGTGAGAATCTTCGATGAGCACCACAGTACAGTAATCGCGTTGCATGACTAAACTTTATTTGAAGGGTCTGTGAAAAAAAAAAGAAAAAGAAAAGTGTCTGATCTCTAATTAACACCTTTTGAAGAATGTCAATTTTCATTTTGTGTCATTGAAACCGTTATATCAATGTAAAATAAAAGTTAAACAAATTTACACCTTTTTTTTATTACCTGATCTTTTGTGTAAACTTCTTTTATAAGTTTAATAATAACATTTATGTAATTAACAGGTGTGAATAGAAAAATATAATTGAAAAAAATTATGTATTTCCAAATTTTCTTTCTGTAATTACAAAAACTAAATTATAAAATGGCATCGTCAGATTTGTTTTCTTGAATTTTTTTATTGTGTTTTGGTTTCATCACATTCTGAAATTTTAAATTTTCAAAACTTAAAAATGTCTTTTTACGGGAACCTATAGATAACGGTTTTTTATTTAAAAAATTTTTTTTATATCGGTTGGCAAATGTCCGAACCGCTTAAGTAGCTACAGCCTTGGATAAGTCTTGTTTACTGCCTCAGAAAAAGAAAAGTGTTGACGTAAGTTGGAAAAAAAACCAACGAAAAGTTAGTGTTTTGTATCATGCCGTTAGCATTTCAGGATATTGTAGTTCATGATATTTATTTCATAAAAAAAGGCCCAGAAATGATTTTATCCGGAAGAAAAACACTAAACTGGTTTGGGAAAGTCTATACATTTTTCCGGGGAATAAATGATTACTTAAGACTTCACTCCTGACGTTAGGACACTGTACGTGTGACATACGTTTTTTCACGCATCGTCATGAAACTTGGTTTCCTTACGAAACAGTTATATAATGCGATTGTTAAAAAGTCCTTCGTATTTGTGGAGTAGAGATATACCAAACGAAAGGAACTATGCTTGTCTCGTGTTGATTGTTCCGTAAAGTCATTTTATTATTATTATTTTTTTTTTTTTTTTGTTCTTGCTGCCTTTTATAATCTTTGTACCTATACGAACTATGGTTAATTGAAAACTTAATATTTGAACGTTGTATATTTTTGAGGAAGGGCGGTCGTGAAGAGACTAAAACAGTGGAAGAACTATTTTATTTCAAGCCAACGTTTCGACTCGACTTTGCAGGTCTTCTTCAGGGGCGATGCGTTAGCATGGAGTTTCAGTTAAAACTTTCCACTATTTTAGCCTCTTTCTGACCGCCATCGAAGGAGATATGGTTAAATGCATGCTTCAAGTATTTTATTAAAAACACCTAGGAGCATATTTAGATCTGTAATTTTTTAGGCCCTACAAATGTCTGTCAATGTTTTCAGGACTTTCTTTATAATATATGGATTTAATAATAATTAAGTTTATTATTTTTTTCAATAATTTTTACTAATTATTTAATTTCGTAGCTTGAAGTCCTGTAATACCTGAATAACTAAATCATCATTCTATATAAATATATAAAAGTGAAATCCTTGACCGGTTGGTAACTTTCACACTTTCCATGAAGCCCAACGAAGGAGAGGGACATTGGTTTAAAATTTGGCAGGTGTATTTCTTATCAGATGATTTGCGAGATGTTCAATTAGGTTCAATATAAAGGGGTGAAATTGCAATAATTGCCCTAGTCCCTTTAAAAGCTCTCTCTCCTTAAAAGCATTCAGAAAGCAATAATTTGAGAAGTTTGTTCCCTTATAATAGTCGTCGCTATTAAGTTCCTAAACTCAGCGCTGAGATGATCGATGGTTTCGTTTTGTCAGCTTAGAGACAAACCTGTTACCATGAAAGAATTCAGCGCTGACTTGAAGAATTTTCTCCGATATTTAGGTGATGATCTTTTTCGTATCGTTTTCAACCAGCGCTAAATAAAATCGAAGAATGTCCTTATTTTCAACCGAATATAAATAACGAAAATTATTTATATCTTATATATGAATATTGTACTTTATTCCAAAGTGAACTCTAATCGATTTTTATGAAAATTGAGATAAATTGAGAATCGATTGTCATGTAAAAACCCCTAACGAATCCGATGGTGCTATAATTAAAAAAGTAACCTAAACATTACAAAAAAAAAAAACAACGACTAAAATGTGTACTTTAGTACCTCACGATATAAGTGAAAACATCAACAAAGCGAGATTAATAATATAAAATATAAATTATAAATAATAGAATGAAATGCTGAACATTTCCCTCGCTTTACAGATCCGATTTTTAGTATCTGAAATATTTTAATCCATATGTTCAACTAATCTTACCATTTGGTTTTCATTAGAATTTTTTCATTTTCGCCTCCGTAATATCTTGTTAAGATACAACTTTGAATTATAGCCTGTTATAGAGAGAATGAAATACGGAACGAACGATTTCCCCGCTTACAGTATGCATGCCCGATTTATAATTTCTGAGATATTTTAACCTATATGTAAAAATATTTTAATTAGTCGACTCTAGCCGACATTACCCGAGCGTTACTCGCCTAAAGAAGTTTTCGCTTTAAAAAAAAAATGGTTTGAAAATAAGTTTATTTCCGCAACCGGCTTTTTCTTTTTTTCAAGAAATGTAATGAAACTTTAGTTGCTTAGGTAGGCATCATTAAAAAAAAAAAATCATCAAAACCTTTTTTTAACCGTTTTATTCAAATGAGATTTACAAATAAATTTATTTTATTTTACTATTATTGTAAACAAAAAAATTATTTTTCTCTCTCTAAAACAAACTCTAATGATTCTTTTTTTTTTTTTTTTGTACATAAATTTATTTATTTTCAAAATGGACCTTATTCAACTTTCAATGTTTTTGAATTACTACTGGAATAATCTAGGATTATAGGTTTCATAAATATAGAATTTCTTAATTTAAGTTTAAAAAAATATCGCTCTTGATTTTATTATTGGAATAGAAAATATAGTTTAGTTTTCCGGATTCCCTGCAAAAAGAAATAGGGACTTTGGAAATAAATGACTCATATGTTTAAAAAATTATTTTCGTACATTTAAATCATAAAACATTTTAATCTTTATCGCTTGTTGAATAATTTGTATTGTGCTTAAAAAAAAAAAAAAAAAAAATGCTTTTCCTACTCTTTAAAGGCTGATAGATAAGCCGCAAAGTATATTGTTCACTTTTTTACTTCTTTTTTTTTTTTAAGTGACTATACCTTTATCGGCCGGAATTGTCTTTTTGTATTACCCGTACCACTTTGCCCTGCCCGATAACTCCATTATTTACTTCACCAGGAACTTTCCCAATGCAAGGTTGTCTTCAGAAGCGGTAAACATACGGCGTCTTTGATTTGTAACTGAAAAACTGTATGAAGAAAAACATGTAAAACTCATTGGTTTTTTTTTTCTTTTCTTTACGCATAATACCAAAAAAAAAAATCAGGAAATGCCTATAGGAAACACTTTTTGTTAAATTATATACGTATTTAACTATTGATGACCAATATTACAATGTGGGTCCATTATTCTTTTCCGGCTAATAATAAGTCTTAACGGTTAAAAAAAAGGAAAGGAAAAGAACGTACCGTCGGTTGATTGCAAAAAGTCATTATATGTCATTTCATAATCTTTATTAATCAATAAAAATTTTGTCAAGTTTTCCCTTAGTAGAATCAGAAATAATGTACGCTTCTTGTAACCATGTTTGATATATGGCCTCTCTGTAATTGGCTTATAACTTAACCCATTAGACACAAAGAAAGATAGAAAAAATAGCTTTTTGATGATTCTCATTAAGGGTTTGTGTCATTTTAGTGAATTTTTTGTTTTGTGTTTTATCAATAATTAAGTTCGAAATTCATAAACAAATAAAGATTTTTTAAAAGTTACGCGAATTTCTGCCATAACTACCTATATTCTTTTGTTGTTTAAGTTTAGTTTATTGATATTTTAAGAACCTTCCGCTTTACCGAATCTCTATTCTTTTACGCCTTTAACTTGAAGATTATGTCTGTTGCAGCTGTATAGTGTGTTAAGTACAAAAATAATATTTTCTGGAAAAGGCAATTGAAAGTTATTAATTTTCACAGGTACAAGTTCAATTGTCGAGTTTTCAACCGATGATTCACAAAGGAATATTCCTCTCTGTAATTCCCTTATAACTTGACCCAAGATAAAAAAATTAGCTTTTTGATGATTCTCACAAAGATTAAGAAAATTGCACTTAACGCGGTATGCACAAGTGCCACAAATACAGTCTATAAAAATAGAACTCTACGTTTAAAAATAGAATCCAAAGTCTAAGACAAAATTCAATGTATATATCGAAGTTGCATGAACCTAAAAATGTTTTAAATATTTTTTAAAACGTTTCATTGTCATAAAAAAAATATAGCATACTTTTTGCTCTTGATTCTATGTATTTTGTAATTTAATTTTTAGTATGCTGATTTTTAGCTTAGTAAGAAGATTGAATATTTAAGAACATACTTTTTTTTTTTATGAATATTTAATAGTTGACCGTTGCATTATAAAGGAAGGAGATGGTCCGGGGTGGCGGTCATAAATAGGCTGAATAGTGGTAAAACTATTTTATTAAAAGCCAATGTTTCGAGCCAACTTTGCTGGTCTTCTTCATGTGTCCCAGGTCCTAGCTGAATACACCTCCCTGAAGAAGACCTGCAAAGTCGGGTCGAAACGTTGGGTTTTAATAAAACAGTTTTGCCACTATTAAGCCTTTTTATAACCGCCACTCCGGACCATCTCCCTCCTTTATACTTTTTTTTAAAGTTAATTATTTAGGGAAAGGAATAATATTAAGTCATTCCTTAAATTGAAGATGAGACTTAAAATAGTTATTGGGGCCATTCTGAAATTTTGAAAAACACAATAATTTACAAAAAAAAATTCGAAGAGGAACAGAACAGTCTATATACAATATGTAAGTCTTAAAAACATAAAAAATGAATTAATTGTTTTTATTACATTTTAATTATGTTATTATTATTTTTTTTCTCTTTTTCTAGCCTCTACCCTAAAGGGTCATTGGCGTTTTCTATATAATTTAAACTCTGTTATAGTAGTTGATAATCTTTAAAAATTTAAACAGGATAGAGACTCTCTCTTCATTGTCTTTTAGTATTTCGTTTAGTGTTTTTCCTAGTTTTATTTTTTCTCTGTGCCTTTCGAATTGGGAACATTCTACTAGAAGTTGTTTCACAGTTTGCGGTGTATTGTTACATTTCTCGCAAGTAGGAGCTTCTAGGCCTCTTAAAAGATAGCTATGAGTGAACTGGCAGTGCCCAATCCTTAGGCGGCACAGTATAATTTCTTCACGCCTGGACTTTCGGTTGCTAGTGAGCCATTTATCGCAATTGGGTTTCACTTCCTTCAGCTTACACTCTTTGGTCCTCCACTCTTTTTCCCACTCGGCCAGTTGTTTTTCTTTATTTCGTGTACACAGTCTTATAAAGTGATATATTTCACTCTAGTCACTTCCTCTTCTTCTCCTCCATTTCTTGCTAAATGGGCTGCATCGTCAGCTTTTTCATTCCCTAAAATTCCGCAATGAGCTGGTACCCATACCAAGACAACTGTCACTCCTTTGTTTTTTATCTCCCACCAGGTGTTGAGAATTTCCCTAATTATGGAGTTTCTAGGATATGGATTTTCAATGGCAGTTAAAACACTGTATGAGTCCGTCACAACTACCCAGTAGTTCTTTTCAGATTCGCTTATAAGATATAAGGCATTCATGTTATTTATGTTAATTATGTGATACTCAAATTACATTTTTAAACATAATTTATTGTCAAAATTAATTTAAGAAAAATAAAAGTTAAGGTTTGCCTCAGATGGAAGGTCTGGACTTGAAATAGTTGTGGTGTTGAGGCTACAAAGTAAAGTGGGTACTTGACCCTTAACCTCAGAGCGTAATATTGACCCATCCTTAGACGCTCCCTTATCTATTACATGACATTTAATTACATAATAAAATAATCATAAAATTGATTTCCACTTATCGTTTTGGCCATTATTGAACAATTAATTGTTTTAATAATTACACAGTTTTGATGGATTGTTCAATCTGTCTTGAGTGATAAGATTTTAAACTAAAAAAAAGTTCCCTTATTAAATTTGCTATATAATGTATTTGGGTTTCAGGCAGGTCACTCAACTTCGATTTTAATTTTTTTTAGGTATTAAAAATATCTCGGAATAATTTTTATTCTGATTTATTTTTATTTATTGCTAAGTTTATTGCACTCTTATACCCTAACTAGTGTAGCAAGATCGAGTTATCTTGCTGGTAACCAAGATTTTTCAACCAGTATTAGTTGGTAGAGAATTAATTCGTTGGTCTTTGTAATAATTTAAAACTCTTAACAAAATTGACACGACATGAAATTGGCTACTTCAACACTCAATGGACAAACGCTGTAAGCTTCCATTTAACTCTAAAAGACTAATTTACTTGCCTATAATAAGACCTATTTGGACTTATTCAGTTAAGCTTTGGGACTCCTCTAAACCAACGAATTTCTCTCAAATCCAGGCCTTACAATCCAAAAACCTTCGTAAAATTCTCAATGCTCCTTAGTTTATCAAATATATAATAAATATGATGCCGATTTAGCCTAATCCATTAGTATCTAACCTTGCATCATCTTCGATTCTGACAATCCTTCTTGGGCCTCTGAAAAGATATCCATGGAATCTTTTAATACAGAACTATAATTAGAGTGTTACCAACGGATTGTGTCTCTACAATACTGTCCTCGCCATTGTAGTAATTCACAATTACTTGTTGTATTTTAATTTAATACAGTTGTAAATTCCGAAGAATTTGGGGAGTTACATTACGCTGAATTGAGTGAACTGTATCCGGTTAATATTATTGAGACGATTAAGTTGGGGTGAATAAAATGAGCATGTAAAATCGCTGGCCTTAGTAACGAAAGAATTCTTAAAAAGTTAATATGCCCCGTGCCGACTGGTCCCGACCAAAGCGAAGGTGGGAAGATTGCGTTAAGGCTGATCTGAAGGGGTTGGGTTTAGACGGAGCCCGGTGGATGGAAGAATTTGAACATAGATTTGTGGTATCGGCATCGAACCTTCGATTTTCGAGTTTGTTAAGCCTTTTTATTATTATTATATTACTATGTTTAAAATTCATCTATCGAGTCATATTTATTTGATTATAAATATGATGCGTTCTTATTCATGTGCAAAATCATTCTTTTTTTTCTTTTTTCAATTCTATTGAGAAATATTACAATCTGCCACATCTAGAGACAATGGTAATAGTGGTAGAAGAGTAGCTCATTCACACTTTATGTACAATAAATAAACAGCAAAATAATAATACTTAAAGTAAATAAACTCGTGGAAGGAAAGGCAGGACTCTAGGAAATCCCAGCGCCTCTCACTCAGCCGCATTACTGTTTAATTGATTGTTAATAAATAAAAGTTTTTTTTTCTTCTTTTCGTTTAATGTAATAATGAGAAATTGATATACTTTTCAAATAATCATAATATTTTAAAAATTAAACGTGTTGTTTTCCTGCTAAATTAATCAATGAGCGCTGTGTTGAATCCACAATGTAAGATTTTCATTAACATTGCATTTATATTGTTCCATGTGGCTTTTATAAATTAAAACGCCTATTAAAATTAGGTAAAATATTGGAAAAATTTAAACAAATTTTCTTTGTCACTGATACTATAGCGGAGGTTACCCCCCTCTCCCCCTCTCATTTCCCCTCCCTAGGTACATGCTCCCAAAACATTGATTTAGCCACGTTTATGAGCCGATGGAAAATTTTGGAACATGCAAAAGACTGTTTTTCTTTTTATTATAGTTCCATATAATTTATTTTACAATGTTGCGTTCTTTACAGTCATTTATAACTTAAGATATTTGATTCATTTACACTACAGACAACTTATCCTCGATGTCATCTGGTGGAGTAGGTATTCATTGAGAAGTGGGCGATAATATTTTGTTAATGAGCCAGGAAATGACACAACCGCCTCATTTGAATTGACAGATAAATATTGACATTTGCTGTTAAAGCCTGATGTGTTTGAGTGTTGACCTGAGTGGGGATAAGATGTAACGTTTCTATTCAATGAAATGCCGGAAAAAAACGTTTTTTGGCGACTTACTTTTCGTTGTCCTTAATACAACATCTACAATGTTCATTATGCTCTCTGAACTCTATCATAAGAGTCCTTAACTGAGACTGATTGATTCATAAATGTATTAATTATTTATTAAACCTTGTTTTAAGTAAATAATTTTATAAATAACATAACAACAGTTAATCTGTTGGCACATGGTTAGGGGTAGATATGAAGAAGGCTTGTTTAAAATAATTAGATGCTTCTATTGAACTGATCCAGTATTTTAACTTATGGCCTAAAAAAAAATAATAATATAAATTGTTGAAATAATATTAAAACAAAAGATGGAAATGAACCACCAGCGCACGCTTTAATAAAATGAATGATAAGCTTTGTATAATTATAATAATAATAAATTTATTTATTGATTTATTATCATATAGATTATTTCATAACCAAAAACAAATCTATTTATTACTTCCTCATTATGTTCTCAGAATAGCAAATTTCCATTCGTTTTAGAAATTAAGGAACAAATAGGGATCCGTGTCAAATCTATGTGACAGGAACCGTCAATCCGACTCAGATCACATTTTCCGGATTGAAAGAGTGGTATCCTAGATATTCGCATACAAATTTTATCAAATTCTATCCACTATTTTCGCTTAAATAAGAATACATTTATTTTTTTGTATTTTCATATATTTCAAAAACGGCTCATTAGATTTGGTTCAAAGTTTATAAATAGAAAAAAATCTATTCTGCATTAATTTGATCTAAGTTTTAATTCCTGCTTTCTGTAATATTTCCAGATGTATTACCCTTGATCGCCTATATTTCCAAAACGAGTCTTTCCCTTAGGTGCTATGTTGGTAGAATTTTCAAAATAGGAAGAAATTGTGTACACATAGTTTAGTGCAATTTCATCAAATTGTATTTAAGAAATAAAATTATTGTACGTAATATAACAACTGTAAAATATGGTGGGCAGTGAACATATAGTAATGGAGGTTACTATGGGACGTACATATCACCTACTGTTGCTAATTCGATTTGATGAAATTTTCAGACATTTTGAATTATATCTGGATGGTCCAATATAGATTTTATTCAATTTCGTCTACTTCTTTCGGCTTAGGCATTTTATCTTGACAATATGCTATATTTCGTAAACGGCTTCTTTCGTAGATTTTATTCTCAAAAGACGAATCATAGATAACTTAAAATATTTAAATCGTGTAGCCAATATAAATGTTAAAGAAGCTAAACTGGACCAATAATAAAAAATAAATTACTATTTACCAATTTGTTTTCTTTTTTACTTTCTTTCAAGTGACTAATATAGCTAGGATTGCCAAATGCTCCACGTGTCGATTTCTTTTTGTTTTGACTATGTTCCAAAAATAATTTTGGCAAACCTTTTCGCGGCCAGAAATATCCCTTATTTTTATTATTATTTTTTTTTTTTTGCGCTCGTTAATAGTGAAGGTCAGATTTTAGATTTTTATTTTTATTGTCTTTTTTTTTTATGTTCATCCCTTTTCTGTACTTTATATATATATATATATATATATATATATATATATATATATATATATATATATATATATATATATATGTATATAGTGAAGAGTCGCCCATATTGGTAATAAGAGAAAGTGTTAATTATAGAAGATGTAAGGAGCGTTTGCTCTCATTAGACAAAACCCGTTAGTTACCTGAGCTGTCGACCTGAAAACTCGACCACACCCATCCCGTTACCTGGTCACCTTTATAGGACCTGTTAAGTTTCTTAGTTCAATAGATCACCGGTCATTATCACTTCCATGTTATGAATATCGGAATTCATATTCTGTTCCTTTCCCTCTCCTATTCCTTTTCAGCAATTCTAAAGTCTTTCTAAAACTTTTTTTTTTTTTGGTTTTCCATTTGACATGCAACCATTCCCAAGATATCGTGTTACTTAGGTTTGTATTTTTGGATATAGTTTGCCTATTTTCAGTGTTCTTTGACCATGGTCAAAATATACTAGAACTTTTGTCTATAGTCGGGTACCTCATTCAAATGAGTCAGCTGAACACTATGAAGTTTGAGAATCATAAAACCATTTCTTGGAAGGTTTAAGTGGCTAAGTTTCTGAAGTCACAAACTTCTATAAATATAAATTCGGTTTTGAAAATCAAAACTAAAATAAAAAAAGTATTGAGAACAGGCTAAGATATTCATCTAAAAAAAATATGGACGTGTATATACTCACGTATCGTAGGCCTTACCCTTGACCTCAACGGATCAGAAGGTTGCACGAACTTGTTGATATCATTCCTCTATTTAATTAAAGTTTACTAGTCATTAATTAATAAGTCATCTATTGATGTGACTAATGCAGTAATTATGTTAAGATTCGTTCGTTATTCTGATTAATCGGTCAAAGTATTACTTTTTGTAGTTTTATGCTTTTTAATATATATATATATATATATATATATATATATATATATATATATATATATATATATATATATATATATACATAATTTTAATTATGCATTTCATTAAATTTGTACTATAATTACTATACCCCAATAAAAACTAACTCGCAAGATTTTTCAATTTTAATACTTCATCGCATTATCGACATCAGCTGTTTTACTTGTGTATACAAATTTATTTGTTCATACAATATAATATTATCAATATTATGAGTCTATTCAACTCACAATTAATGAAGCTGATTACATGATCATATATCTACTCTCCTCCATTTACTTTTTCAATAGATATTATTTTGTTGAAGACTTTTAAGCATATTTTTTGCTATGACAACATCTGTAGGATTAATAGGTCATTGGCAAGAAAACTATACTTTTTTTTAGACTTTAATTTCTTTTAATCTGTACCAGTTCTTATTGTACGCGTTTGTTTTGAATCTTCTCAATTTTTTCAATGAATTCGAGAATCGATTCAATGAAAATGAGATTCGTCACTTTTCATGAAATTTCCTTTCCTGATGATTCATTCATCAAAATCTATCGCTCCTGAGATCCGGAAAAGAGTTTCTATACTACCGTACTATAAATAGTGAAGAATTGGATTTAGTAATGCTTAAGTAAAGGGCAGTCCATTGAACTTTAGATTGCCGTGTTTTGTTGGAGTGAGCCTTGCGTTCGCAACAAGGATGTGTGCCATCATGTCTTAACTAGAGCGTGTGACGCATCCAGTTAGAGCTTCTTGCTACAATGGGTCATCGGTAGCTAGATTTCGAAAGCCCAATATCGATACTATCGAGAGTAAATATTTTTATCGATATTATAAACATTTTTGAAAATCAGTTATTTTAAATATTTATTCCCTAGCACATAGACACATGAAAAAAAAAAACCGCTGAAAATTATTTCACAATGGTTTATTATTTCCAAACAATTTAATCTACAGTAACATTACCTTCCTAGTTACCAAGAAAAATAAATTAAAGGTGATTCCAATTATTAGAATAAACTTTTTTTTTACTATATGCTAAAAAAATTAGCATTACATCAGTAACACATTCAAAATTCAAAAACCAAAATAAAGGATAAAACCTTTGCTATAGAACATATTAAAAAAACTAGAGACCATATCTTTGCTCCTAATCGTCCGATTTTAACGGTTTTTGTTTTTTTTTTGGTTTTTTTTTTAGGAAATTCCGTAAACATTTAAAAAACCATACAATATCCGCAAAAAAGTGTATACTTTTTGATTTATTCGGAATTTAATTTTACCACCCCTCGTAATTTTTTTTCCAGCTTCTTTTCGTTGAAGTATGTTATATAGATAAATTTAAAGGGCGTCGAGAAAGTTACTTGAAGTTCATTGAAATCGGTACATTCGTTTAGCCGCTACAATCTATAGCAACGCAGGTTTTTCGGCCGCCATTTTGAAAGTAAAAGGCAGATAATGTCGATGAAGGAGGATCATCCTCGGGTGACCAATAAAGAAAACATTTTTTCGTTTTTCGAATTCTACCTGAAACATAAAATCTCCAATTTCGAGAGGGGTTTAAGTTTTTGAATTTTTTTGGTCGATCACAATGGTTCGTTATTGAAAATAATAAACCAAAATATGTATCTTGCTCTTTAAATTAATTAATAGAAATATCGATTCTTCTACCCTCCTTAGTAAAATTTATTTCCTAGCTTCTGTTCATCTTCTTCATACTCAGTTTTTTTTCTAAATTTTCATTCAACCCCTTATGCCTCCCATTTAGCGAAATGTTAATTTATTTTCATCCCTGATTGATTTTTTTGACAATTCGTGTTCTTGAGAAGGTTCTTACTAACAAAGTTGGGCAAATTGAGACTCAAAAAATCGATGATAAAATATAGGTATCCTCGATTTAAATCGATTTATCGATTTTATAAAATATAAAATACATTTATCGATGATAAAATATAGGTATTCTTTATTATCGTGTAAGATGTGTTGATGACATTGGTGTACATTTAGGTAACTACTTACGCATGCCGTGATCTTTGCCGGTACAAATGATCACGAGTACATTGTCCTGCGTCCTAGGCGGTTCGGTTCGTTGAGACCTTAATGGCTTTGAAGACCATTAACGTAATCATTAATTTTAGATTGATCGCCTCGCATAGCATTACACAGTTTGACGACCCCGTCCAACTTTGAGAATCTTCAATATGTTTATTCGTTTCGGTATTGTTTATTAACTTTGCCGTTTGAAAACTTCTATAATCCTAAAGTGAAAACTATTGAGAATGAAAATGGTTTTATTAAAATATGTTTGCTCAATCTACTCCTTAATTGATAAGGTAACTAATCTTAATAAGTTAATTATTTTCAATAAAATAAGCTGTTTATTCACCGAATTAATAGAAGAACAAAGATAAAAGAACTCTTAATTGTTTTGTTTAATCAATCAATGGATTTACGGTTGTAATTTCGTTAATTGGTTGATAAAGTTTTTTAAATTTATTTTTTAAAGGTTTTTTACTATATTTTATTTCTTTATCTTCATATTTTACTACTCTCGTACTGTATTTTTCTTAAATTCATTTTTTACCTGTTTTTAATGCAATAATTTGTATCGTATACTCGAATAAAAAAATGAATATTTTTAATTATTTATAAATAATTGAAAATATCAAATCTATTTTATTTATATTAGTGATTAAACGAAAAAATTAAAATAATTTGGTGAATGGAAATTTTAATTGATTTGCACACGTCATTCCGTTAAATTCATCATATTTTCTGCAAATTGTTGAAAATATGGTTATTGTAATTGTCCAATGCATTTATTGTTGTTTTAAGTTTAAATTTTGATGTAATTATTTTTAGTACTTTTTTTGTGAGAACAACGATGTCTGTACATTTTTTTTTTTTAATAATTTAAATTAGATTGCTAGTTTAAAGAATTTATATGTACCGAATGCATAGTCTTAAAGTTATGAAATTGTCATTATTAATTTTAATATCATTTTTGAATTGAGAGTGAATTATATAGAGCCGACAGATTTCAGATCTGGTAAAGTCGGCTAGATTCGACTAATTGAAGTGTTTTTGCATATGGATTAAAATATCTCCGAAACTAAAAATCGGCCCTGCATATACTGCGAGGAAAATGTTCATCTTTTCATCCTCTTTGTATTGAGCTATTATTCGAAATCGTATGTCAACGCGACGCAGAGAGGCGAAAAGTGGGAAAAAAGGTGTCGAAAACCTAATGAAAACTAATTTTATTCAAGATGTGGATTAAAATTTCTCATAAACTAAAAATCGGGCCTGTATATTATAAACGGAATTGTTCAGGGTTTCATCCTCTTTATAGTGAGATATTATTTTATTTCATATTATTAATCTCGCCTCGTTGATGTTTTCACTTCTATCGTCTTGTCTAAACTACATACCTTAGTTGTTTATTTTTTTAAGAACTAGTCGATATGTACAAATTTTTTCTTACAGACATGTTAATAGCTTATTTAAAAATATATATTATTCATTAATTTAATCTTTATTCGAGGTAATTTAATTTTTGGTTTCTTGTTAAAAATTTCGAAAAATACGCAATTGATATGTAAGATCCATCTGGGCTTTCCTTGCAACGGATCTTCCTCTACTTGCGTCATTCCTTCTTCGAACTGGCCCGCAGTTTCTTTAAATCACCACTGGTCCTATTTTGGAACCTGTTCAACTGCAAGGTGATTCGGAGGACATCGCGACAGAAGAATGGTTTGGAGTCGGTCACCGTTGCGTCACACTTTCACACAGTGAGTCATAAATTTGCCGAAGAACTGGTCTTTTTGCATTTCCTCTTGGTCGAACGGGTTTTCCTTTGTCTGCCTTAAATGAGGTGCGATAACTGGTCTCCTAGGAGTTGAGGCGTCGCCTTTGTCATTCAGATCCTGTTTCAAGACATTTTGTATTTAATTAATACGGCATAGCGTGTTAATTAATTAGTAGTTCTATGTTGAACAACTATATTTGAGACAATTAAACAGCGGTTAATTGTTTGTTTGTTTTTGCGAACGTCTAAATATCGCACATTAAAATTTAAAGAAAAAATACAATTTAGTTCTATTTAGTTATTTAGTTAAATTAATACATTTAATTTTTAAGAGAAGGGTGGTTGGGGTGATCAGTCATAATAAAAAATAGCAAAAATAAATAATAATATTTATTTATTTGGTAATAACAATAATAATAAATATTATTATTTATTTTTGCTATTTTTTATTTTGATTGATTACTCCAACCATCTTTCTCTTCAATTATTCACTACAGTCAACCATCAACCCAAAATTTTAAAACAGTTACTGATTTATTTGTAAGATTAAAGAAAAAGAAAAACTCACACAGAATTAGGTATGTATGATAGATACAATATTTTTTTTTTTTTTTAATTATTCAGATAGGAGTTAAATGTTAGATTTGTTTACATATTAAGTCTGTTCATACATTCTTAATTATTAACGATACAAATGTTACGCTTGTATTTAAATCGGATATATATATATATATATATATATATATATATATATATATATATATATATATATATATATATATATATATTTATTTAATAAATTTGATTGCCTTTTAAACTGATTTGATTTCTTCATTATTATTACAAATGTAAGGACATACTTCAGTTATAAAATCGATAAATAGTAATATTATTGTATTTTTATTTTATTATATTTTTTCGTAAAAAAATTTTACAAAACATAAAGTAAGTTTTTTTAGTTTGAAATAAACAACTTTTAAACTTTTTTAACACAAATTGAATCCTATTGTTTTAAAAGATAACTTTGATTTTTATTGTTCTAGGGTAATGGCTAAATTAAATTGAAAGTACTAATTTAATTTTGAAACAATTATTAAAGTGATTTCATTAACTTTTTCATGAAATTGTATAGTATTTTTCATAGCTTAAGACAAGACACACATCATTAAAATTGTTTAATGATTATTGCAACCTACTATATTATTTTTATTTTTTTTTATTTTGAGTGTCATGTTCATCCATCTAGTCTGTATACGTGGACATAAATTATAAATTTTTTGGAAAATTTTGATTCTAAAGTATTTAGTATTTAAGGTTAGCAGCCAATGAAAATTACAGAATACTAACCAGCTTTTGGAACTTTTTCACTTTGATAACCTCATAATAAGAAAACCTGTAATTCTCATAACTGTTATTTTTAACTTTACGGAAAAATTGAAAAAAAAACTAAGAAATAACAGTTTGGCGGCTGTATATTTCCTAACTCCATTAAAAACCTGTTCTGTATTTCTTTTTCTTTTTTTTAACACTCCTCAAGGTATATGTAATTTTAACTTTTTAAAGTGTTTACTTTATAAATATCTTTTCCAATTCAGCGTGAATCAGACAACACCTGTCTTAGATGATTCATTCCATGGAATCAATTAAACATTGCCTCGTCATTAGCAAAGGTTCTCAAGGGCTTTTTGAGCTTTGAACTTAATTTGCCACAATACCAGTTAATTGCGGGCAGCTTTGAGTTTGCTTTAGCTCGCGGATGTTCGTCAATAGCCTGTTGAAGTAACGGCTAATTAAACGTAGCACGTCTCCTCTTGAATTTCAATTGCTCTCAAAATTAGTGATTCCAAGAGTTGATGAATCAGATGTTGTTTTTTTTTGTCTCGAAATCCAGGTGATATTGCATCAATTGTTGGTGTCTGACCATGTTACAATTATCGTTCGATTTGGAAAGATTTATATTTAGAAAATTACTAGTTATAAGAACAAATATTGACGATTAACAGCGCTAACTTGTTTGTTATAATATTCTGTTATTGAAGCACCTGAATCAATAAATCACAAGAAATCTCTTTTTTCTTAGTATTAATTTTGTCGGAAAAAATCCTTTTTATATTTGAATGAATATTATCAATATAATTATCTGACTATTTAATGCTCACTTTTGTTGTCAATGGGAGACTCAACAGCGCTTTCTCTTAATAAAGTTCTATTTTTCTCTAAGAAATTTTTATTTTTATATATATATATATATATATATATATATATATTACTTATAGAATTTCTTAAATTTTACTAAATACGTCTTACAATAAACCCTCCGATATATTCCACTAAATAATAAATAAGGTTCCTTAATTTTTAACACTTATTTATTTCTTATTTTGTATATTTCCGAAGTTATTTCGAATTGTGCCATGCAATTTTAAGTGTTCATTTTCGTGTAGTTGGTTATAAGAATTTTAATACTTTATTTAAGTTATATTGTGCAACTTGTAGAATGTAACGTGGTTGGCCAGGGTACAATGTTCTTAATAGTCTGGGTGACTTGTGAATCTTGTGTATAGAATACATAATAGGGGTATAAAAATAGTTTCTTGAGGTACTCCTGAATCAACTGTATAGACCTTGAAAAACTTATACTTGATTTTAAATAATATTGAAAGATTAATAATAATTACAGATGCTCTCTGATTCGTTTATTTCTGAGATATTATATATATATTTTTTTAAAGTATATTTATGATTTATTTTTCTTGATTTGTATTTACTTATAAGTTAACCGTATCATATTATCAATTCATTTATTTTTAATTAACTCAATTAAACTTAAAAATGGTTTTATTTAGTTTTGGAAATTGTCTGTAGCTATTAATAAGTATGCTGTGTTTAAAGCAACCCAATATAATCGGGCAGCACCGTTTTATGATAGTGATTAAAACGATTCTCTCTGGTATTAATTTTTTTTTTTATCACCTCAATAGCTTTAATGATAAAACGTCCAATTTTGAATTTTTCGTAGTTAAAAAAGTAGATCACGGTGAGATGAAACCATTCTCAAAGTTTTAGATTAATGTTAATAATTTGATAAAAATGGGTCTGATGGGTATCGCAGACTAATATATATATTTATCAATTATTCGGAAATATTTGGCGGATTTTTTTTATTAAATTCTTCCCTCCCTGCAACTCTACAGCCCTCGAAGGCTGGTGGAGACAGGTCATATCCAGTTCCAGAGCCTGGAATATTCCAAAGTACCGAGGGGTGCCTTCCTGGAGTGGAAATTCGATGGGAGAGCAGGGGTGGGGGGGAGGGGATAGTTGTTCTCTGCGAGCCCGTAGTCAGTCGCTTGCTAGCTCGCAAACTGCGTGGAGTCTTGTGTCTTTCTAAGTTCTCTGTCATTCTCTTAGTAGTGTTCGATTGACCATATCAGAAGCATTAATGAGAGGTAAATTAATATATTTTAATTCTTTCAGTCCATTATTGTATATTTTTCTTTTTATATTACATTATATATTTATATTTATATATTGTGTTGACCAGAGAGGGGTGAAAACCCCGCGTCCCCACCACATTGTCTTAGGCGAGGTCGGTTGTTTTTTTTTATTTTTACCGTGTCCTAACTTCGAGGACAATGAAGTATATAAAAAAAATAAATAAATTGTAAATTACGTGTCAATATATTTCAACTACTTTATATACACATATTTTATTTAGATTTTTTTTTTCTTCTTCCAAATATATTATAATTCCTTATCGATAAAGTCATATCTATTTTTTTTTTCTTTTTAAACATGTTTGGGTAAATACAGGTGAGCGCCGAGGTATTGTTTGAAACTAACCAGGTGTAAACAGTAATCTGCCGATGCAGTCAATAAGAGCAAAAGCATGTCTTGATTCTCAATAATATTCATCCTAAAATATAATATTATTTTAAATATTTATTAATTAATTATTGCATAATTTTTGATGCGTGAAAGGTAATATATATATTTTCAACTTCTAATTGATAATACTAATTTTTGTATTTAAATTAAATTGTATTTAAATTAAAATGTTCTAAATATTAAAAGTTTTGAAGATTATATCAAGCTGTGAAATATGAAAATTTCTATTGACCCAGTGAAGCAGTATTGACTCATATCGTGCCAAGTATGAATTCAACAGGACGATTATGATGCAATAATTCTTATTATATTTATTAATTTTTTAAAATGCATTATTGACTTTATTAGCACTATTAAAATATTCACCGACTAATAGTGCTTTTTGTAGATAAATTGAATATACATTATCGCCGTGAAAATGACACAATTATCATAAAAAGAAAAATTGTTTGAAAATTTAAATATAAGAATAAAAGGAATATAGATATAATAATAATTAATAATTTCGAATCATGGCTGGAATAGAGGAAGTGATTGGAAATCTCTTATCAGATCGGGTTGATATCTTTACCCTCGTATCGTGCATTTTCATTTCCTACTTTCTTTATATAAGCCCTATCGAAATAATTCTTATATTGTTTAAATATAATATATTTAAATATATAATATATATCCAATGGCTCCTCAAAGGTTAAAAATCTTAATGTTGAAGAAAGTCTTAATTTTATTTAGTGCGACTCGTTCTCTAGTTTCTAGTTTTTTCTGTTGTTTTTTTTTTCTTCTTTAAAATCAATTGGTTTTATTCTAAAATTATTCGGATTTCGTAGAATATTACTTCGTTCTGTGGTATTAAGTTTTTGATCCTCTCAAAATTAAATTTATTTATTACTTAAGATTACGGGAAAATGATTGTTTGAAAATAGAAATCGGTCATACTTTTTCTTTATGATTTGTTTAGGAATCAATGAGCTTTAAACATTTCTAAACTTTTCCTTGTTTTTTTAACAATTAAATTTAAAATGTTCTTTCTTTAATAAAATGATTATATTTTACATACTAGCAGTGCCCCTGATACTCTATTTAGTCGACTCCAATAATCTTAAAAGTTCGTCCCCACGCTTTATTAATAGTGGCTACGAACAATTTTTACGGGAAGTTTTGTTATAGATTGAGTGCTCAAAGCAATCAATATTGATTGACGTTTATGTATTATTCCTTCTTTCTGTCAGTAGTAATTTCGTCATAAATAATTCCTTTCAGTTTAATTTTCTATTTTTAAAAATAGTGATTCAACTTGCCTCTCTCCTAATTAAGGGCGTATTGTTCAGACTTCTGTAGACCAGCTGGTTTGTGGAATTTGATATTATTTCCTTGTGATGATAATGAGCTGTGGGTTTCTATGATTCCAACTGAATACAATTTAAATGATAGCATGATTACCTATGTACTGATTAATATTCTATCAGACATAGGCCATCATCATTACATTATTCATGTCACATAATTGTATCACGTCGTGGTGGAATCCTGATAATTCCTTCAAAATGTATCTTTTATAATTTTAATATTTTAGTTTTTCTATTTTTTTTTTCCTTCTTTTTTTATTTATGCCTCTAAACTTGTTGCAGTTTATATATATATATATATATATATATATACACAAACGGTATAATTTTCGAAAACCGAAAGTTGTTGCTCGTATGTTAATCGGCCAACTCTCTCTACTGCCTTGAGAATAATTTATCGTTTTCTAGGGCTCTACTCCAAAAGGGAGTGAAAATAACAGGTGCATTCTACGAATCTGAATGATACTCAGAATTAGTCCTTAAACTATATCTAATATAGAATATATAAATTTTGTTTAGATATAAATATGTATATATATATATATATATATATATATATATATATATATATATATATATATATATATATATATATTTACAAAATTGCAGTAACAATCGGACATAATGACGCGTTTTATTTACTCGCATTCTCTATGAACCTGTTATTCGATAACAGAATGTATATGCGACTCTCAAGGTTTTCTTCTCCAGAGATTATTCTCCGTAGTTAAGAGCTATTTGTGTGACTCTTTAGAGACATAAGGTTTCGTTATGACCCTTTGTAACGTTTGCAAACTCTAAAAAAACATAAAATAATGTATAATGTATTTAATAATAATTTAAATTTTTTATTCTATTGATATGTGAACTTTAAATAATTCTTTTTATATCATCATTATTTCAAAATTTAATCCTTAAAACTATTTTTTTTTATATACATATATAATCTTTACCGGTCGAAACAATTTGTTCATCATCACTACCATCCCAAAGTACATTTTATATTTTAAAATAACTCTATAATACACTATTCTTTAATTATTTTTATGAGAAATTGTCAACAATTTTAATATAATATTCATATTTAAGTTCTACCAATGGGTAATTTCTCTTCATGTTGTACATGTCATGTTACCAATGTCATATTTACTTGTTGCATTTTCCATGTAATACAGTTGTAAATTTCATTAAAATAAAAAAAAAAATATTCATATATTTTTGAATTGTTTTATAATTGTAATCATTGGTCAAATTGTGTTTGGTATGCTTTTTCATTTATTAAAGTATCTAGGAAACATTTTAAAAACTCGTCTATTTGGGGTAAAGCTACCAATAATGGACAGTTTTCAACTCATTAAAATGTAATAATATTTATATGCTTAAAACTACATTTGAAGATAAAACACTAAGGTTGATGCCTGAACCTCAGGTAATAATATCATGCCACAATATACGATTGGTTGATTTTTTTAAGTTGATTTTTCAATGAAGGAAGGCCGAGTGTTTGTTTCAGAGGTCTGCCCTATCACTCTTCTTTAGGAGATAGGTTTGAATTTTTTATTTATTCATCCGTTGTTTGCCATTTCCTTGTTTAAAAGTGTGGAGAATTTATTTTGGATTTTTTGAACTATCGTAAGATGGGGTATCTTAAAGTTTGTGGTGATTCCGCGGTGAATACACTGTGTTGGATCAGTCTGCAAAAACGTGCTTTATGTAGGCATGTACTGCTCTACTACCTTGTGGCAGTTTGTGAACCTCAGTTCACTATAGATAGCAGTTAGATTTCATTTATTTCCATTGCTTTTTTTTTTTTTTTTTTTCAAAATTCTTGTTTTCATGAAACTTTCGCTTGTGCCTCAAGAGTAGTGTGCCGCAAGGTAGTAGTGCAGTACATGCCTACACCAAACAGGTTACTGTAGACTGAAGCAACACAGTGTATCCACCACGGAATCACCACAAACTAAACTTTAAGATACCCCATCTTAAGATAATTAAAAAAATCCAAAATAAATTCTCCACACTTTTAAACAAGGAAATGGCAAACAACAGATGAATAAATAAAAATTTCAAACCTATCTCCTATCCACGGAATCACCACAAACTAAATTTTACCCACTGTCCCATCGATACAGTACCAATAGATTACCGCACCCAGTCCCAAAGTTACCCACACATCTTACAGTTTATAAAAAAAATATGTCGACTCCCAAAATCCGAGTGTCTATTACTGGTACAAAATACGCTGTCAGGATTTCTTAAGTTTTCATTAATAATAAACTGATCGACTGTTAGTAAAAACGAAACTTAAGCTGTCAGAAATTAAGTTGTGTTTAACATTAATGTTGAAAATTTATCTTAAAATGTCTATTTCTGGTACATTTATCTTAACTATATTAACCTAATTTAAATTTATTAAAAACTAAAAACGAAATTAATAGTTTATTATATAAATTTTATTAAGGCTCTTGATAATGAAAAAGTGTTTGAAACTAGTGTTGCACAAAATCACTTTGCAAGACTCGTTAAAAAAATCGATTTTTTGAATAAAAAGTAATCCAAAATAGTTACTAATGCTTGACAATTTTAGATACTATATGTAAAGAATTGGTATAACCAATATACTTTTTGCATTTAGCTCCTCTAATTTTTCATTCGGGCTTAGTTAGGTTCCCCTATCTAAAAAATACAGTAATATCTCTGTAGTACTAAGCTAATAGGTAACTGCAAGACCGTTGCGAGACTTGCGCAAGACCAAGACTTGTCTCGGTCTCGCATTTCAGCAACACTATTTCTACGTGAATGTAGATATTATACCGTTTACGACTGATTAAATTATAGCACCAAATTCTGAAGTCATATTTCTTTATACACTATTACTACGTGACTGTTTTTAGTCTATTAATTTGAAGTAGTTTTCTTATATTTATTTTTCGAACTTTGTACTCCCCTTTTTGATTCTTGTTCTCTTTTTTAAAAAAAAAATTTGTATTATTTTTTCATTTATATCTCATTGGGAAATATGACTTTCTTTCAAAATGCATATATTATTTTATCTATGTATGTCGATTAGTCCTACAATGATTAATACAGGATTTTTTTTCCTATACGGGAATTCCGAATTCTTAAACACGTTACTGGTTACCAGTTATTAGCTACAAAACAACGATGTCTAGTAGATGTTTTTGGGGAATACACTATTTCAGGAAAGGAATTTTACACCAATTGACATAGAGTGAAAGAAATATTAAATACATTGAGTGTTATGAGTGGTTATAATATATTATATGATAGCCAATATAATCAAGCGTTCGATTATTTCAAATATTATGTTTTGAAAAATGATAAAATTTATATGTTCTTAATATGGGGATTTAATTTAGGACTATTAACTTTTGTATACTTAACCAACAATAAATATGAGCCAGTTGACAGAATGGTTAACTCCAATTTTAACATTTTTGAGTAAAATCATAATAATAATAATAATAATACTTTATTTATTCTGGGACAAGTCCCTTTAGAATAAATACATAAGGACAGTAATGTGGGCTAAGGAGCCTCAGAGATACATAAAAAGAAATGTTGACTAAGGAAATAGTCATATTAAAAAATTATATGTTACTTTCTAACTTGAATAAGTTAATAATAAAAAAATTAAAAATAATGAAGGACAATCTAATAATTTATATACATATTTTCAGTGGTATCTATTTACAATTTTATGATTTCATGGGGTCTGGATGGATAAGAAATGATTGAACAGGCGGGATTTAAAGGTAAGAATGGTATTAGATTGACGGATGTGGGAAGGGATGGAGTTCCATAGGGATGAGGATCGGATAATGAATGATCCGTCGAAAGCAGCGGTTCGGTGGGGCCTTATGTATAAATCAGAAGACCTGGAACGAATATTGCGGGAGCGAACAGAAGATTTGAATAATTATAGTTATATTTCCGGTTAAAAAATTAATAATATCTGTACAGACAGTGAGTAAGTTGATTCCAGAGTTGGTGATCGCAGTGTTGAATTATAGAACTGAAGAAAGGTATAATTTTTCTCACTAGAATTATCACTAAAATTACTAATCAAAAATGTTGAATTTTGAGCTAGGCATTCTGTCAACTGAAAGGTACTTATAGCCAATAAATAAATAAAAAAAAAAAAAAGCATTTCTCACTTTTTTTTTGTCGCATAAATTTAAACTAGGTTTCAGTATCTCTTCTATTAAAATAGCTCTTAGCGATATCACCAAATAGGCAATGGATCGCTTCTAGTTCGTCCTTGATAGCGGTGACGTTTCCTATAAATATTTATTGCTAGTCAATCTCCTATCCTGTGTATTTTCACTTTCGATATCTACTTTTTTAGTATTTTTTTTATGCGAATCATTCATTCCATTTAAGATAGAAAAAAACTTAAAGAATCCAGACAATCATCTTATTACACATTACTTAATCATTCTAAAATATATATCAAACGACGAAGCATTCATCAAAGTATTTGCTAGTTTTTTTTAACGTGTTGTATATATCTATATACAACACGTTGTATATATATATATATATATATATATATATATATATATATATATATATATATATATATATATTTAAACTTAACTGTTTAATTGAGAATAAGGTCACTTAATTATTATTTAATAAACTATTGAATGTTTATTTGTTCTGTTTATTGACGTTTCGATCCCGGTATTTTCTTTTTATTAGTCAACCATGGGATCCTCTTCAAAGCTAGAATTTTAAAAAATAGAGCTTCGATCAGGCCAGGGACACACCGACAGTCTCAGCACCGTCCACTAGCACATATATTAAGCTAAGAGGGCGGGGTGGCCGAATGGGCTAACGCGTGTGCACTGCACCGCCGTTGCCCGGCTATATGATTCTAAGATATGAAAATAGTCACGAGTTCGTGTCCCGGTGCCAGAGGGGATTTTAAATTCCCCGCCCTCACCCTCTGGTCCGGGAAAATCCCGTATAGCCTAAAAGGCGAGGTAGGGAAGAACAGGAAAAAAAAAAACATATATTAAGCTACTCTTTAATAATTAAGTGACCTTATTTCCAATTAAATAGTTAAGTTTAAATTTAATACTCAAAGGTTAATTAAGGAAAAGTTTTATATATATATATATATATATATATATATATATATATATTGTTATACTGATATATTGGAAATAAGTCTTTTATTATTATAAAAATAGGCGTTTCTACCCCAAGATACAATATGAAGGCTCTCATTCATAATGAACCAAATATATCTTTCAACACCATTTAAAAAGAAACTGTTTTCGTAGTTTGTGTAAATAATTTCGTAACGATGAGTTAATCATAATAACAACTTCATTTTCTGTTTTAAAAACTGTTGATGTATTCATTCAGTTATATTTATTTATCAGAAAATTCGAAGTTCTATCTCAATAGATTATAAGGTGTCGAACCATTACTATTAACCACAGGCGGATCCACGGGGGGGAGGGCTGAAGCCCTCTCCTCTCCCCCCAAAAATGGCAAAATGCTTTATAGAAAAAAAATTATCTCTTAAAGTATTATTGTTCGTGTAATTACATTTGATAGAACTTCAATAATCATTTAAACGCATTCCAACCAAAACCAAACCATTCCAAGTTCAATACTAATAATAATACTAACTTTTACTTATTAACTACTTAAGGTAGTTAATACTTACTTTTATTTTCTAAACTCATTATCATTATATATATGAAAAAAAAATATTTCGGGCTGAAGCCCCCCAAAATTAAATTCTGGATCTGCTAGTGCTGTTAACAATCGTTTGTAAACGACAAATCCGATACACGACATATTAAGCAGGACATATTTATTTTTTATTCCAAGCCGGGCACGAAAGTTGTAAGCCCAGTTGCTTATATACTCACTTCCTTGGTTAAATAATTAAATTAATCGCTTAGTTAATAATATTATAATACATGAGGTTCTTTAAAGGAGTAAACATTTTGTTGCATAAGACACTTTTTCGATAAGTATTTTACCGTTGTAAAACGAGTTTCTGTCCATTAATATTGATTTTCTTTCAGGATTCATAATTAATTTATGAATCTGTCAATTATAATAACTATATAATATCACTGCCGCGACAGAAATAATGTATGGTTATTAAAGATTTAAGTGTTTTTTTATGTAATATTTTTTTTTTTTTTTTGCTTCTTAATGTTGTTAATGAAATGATCCGTTTGAGGAGAATAAAAAAACCTTTATTTCTTCTATGAGTTATGATATCTTGGCTATAAACGAACATATATTCTGCTCGGGAGTAGCGAATTTTGGGAGAGGGGTTAATATGTTTATATTTTATTTGATTACATGTGGTTAGCTGAAGTACAAACAAACTTTGAAAAGATAACATAATGTTGGTTTATTGTAAAAAAAAAAAAAAAAAGTCAATTAAGTATATTTTTAATGGAGCTATAAACTTCGTACGTGTTTTGTTAATTTCACTGTGTATAAAAATATCACAAATACTAACTATTACATCTATCGAAAATATTTTGTTTTAAGTCAACAATAATGTCCAGAGTTTAATGAGGGAAAAACATGACTGTACTCAAGGTACAAGTAATTGACACATTCAGAAAAATTTTCAACAATAATGTGAATTACACAGCTTTAATTTTGATGATGGATTTTCGCAAATTTGTTTTATTATCAGGAAATTTATTGTTTTATTGATTTTTTTTTCAATGCAGTCAATATAATTATTCATGAAAACATTAAGGAACTCTGACAGTGTTTATTACACCACTTTTTGAGGTCAATAGTTTTTTTTTTATATAAAAAAAAATAAATCCTCCGCAGTTTTAAACCAAGATATGGCGAACTGCAGATGAACTAATCAATATTTAAATCTTTAATCCTAAAGATAAGTAATAAGGAAACTTCCCTGAAAGAAACCCCAGCCTTGCTCCATTAAAAAGTTGAGGTTCAGCCATCGCCCTATCTAACTGCTCTAGCTGAAGATCTACTGATATATTGCACTAGTTGTTCGGTTTATTAGGCTTATTAATAGGCAATAAGTCGAAAACTATCTATTACTGGAACATTTAACTTTACGATTTAATTTAATAGACACTTTAAAGATATTTTCAACATTAATGTGGCATTTTCAATACAGATTTAGTTTTATTGGTGGATCATTGCACATGGCTTTAATTGACAGCAAATTTAGTCTTTTAATGATTTTGTTTTTTCTGTAAAGGCAGTTAATTTATTATTCATGAAAATCTTAAAAAATTCTGACACGCAGATTTCATAGTCAAAATGTTTTTTATATCATTAAAAAAATAAATTATGCTCTGTTTTAAACTAATCAGTGGCAAAATATAGATAAATGAATACAATTTTCAAAATTATTTCTTAATTAAAAGTAATTAAGGAAACATTAAAAAATTAGCTACCAATTGGCTAATGTGGTATATATATATCTCTCGAGGCATTACCCTCCTAACTCTCCTAGCCACGGGTGATCTAAAGAGGGGGGAAGGCTTTCGGCCTGAAGCCCCCCCAAAATGGTAAAATATAACCATGTTTTAAGAAAAAAAATATCTTTAAAATATTATTGTTCGTCTAATTACAGTACGACTTCAAAAATCACTTAAAGACCATTTTATATAGGTAGTTAGTTTTTTTCTTTCTTCCAAAGTCATTATTCTAATATATTTAAAAAAAAAAAAAACCTTTGAAGCTGATTCCCCCACCAAAATTAAATCCTGGGTTCGTTAATGCTCCTAGATACAGATATACTTATATTTGTACTCTGCACAGGTATATGAAGCTTATTATTCGTTAATATGTCCATTATTGGAACATTTATCTATTTGATTTAATTTAATCATCATGCCTAAAATGCCATTTTTCTAAAAAAATAACAACACATCTGCTTATTGTCATGTTCTTGACAGCACGAATAAAGATCTGAAGAGAAAAGAAAAAAATATAAATATGAAATGTTCCTTAATGACTGTAGTAGCAATGAATCGACGATATTGTAATTGAGTATGTATTTATCTCAAATCACTCGTAGTGTACAATTGAGAGCCAATGAAAGGAATAATATTATCTTTCTATTTTTTTTCGGAGGGGGGTACTTCTACCTCAAAGCCCCCCTTGAATATGCCAATGCTCCTTGGGACCCTTGTTAGAACTTAAGGAGAGCTAGGTTGAGTCCGATCTCCCTTCTCTTTATCGTCCTTGGGTATCCTCCATCCAAGGATAAATCGTGAATTGGAGGGACTTCCACCTCTTCCTGTCCAACACTTTATTTCCATCTATTGTCCTCTGTTGGAGTTGTTTATTAGTGTATTGTTAGTAGTAATTCTTCAACTTTCTAAGGTTGCAACTTCGGTATAGAGGCACGGTTCTTTTGTGCACTCGTGGAATACAATTATTTTTTTGTTCCAATTATTCTTTTTATTTTTTGGTTAAACCGCTCTTCCGCAATAGAAATGAAGGTCATACACATAAGCCGTTATGAACGCTATATCGGATACCGCCTTCTCTCACCTAGAGGATTACATGTCGGCCATCTTGCAGGTGTGTCAGAACTAGGTGATTGCGAAGAGCAGGAGGAAGCAATCCTGCGACCTTTGAGGATGGCTCAATACTTGAAGAAGGGGACGTAAGAGAAAGCTAGGATCTGGGAGAATTTTTCTTTGGGTTTTGCGCAATGCATACCTGATCCTTGATTAAATTTTTTAATTTACTCTTATGATCGCTGTATGCATCATGTTGTAAAAATAAATCGAATTTTCTTTTAATCCTTCATGTTATTATCCGATACGCACTTGATGATACCGTGTCTTGTTTATGATTGCCACATATGATGATTATGTCAGCGTAGTCGCTCCCGACCCATTCATTGCATCACACATTGTTCTCATTCAAGCTCTGGCGTAATTTTCTCATCGCGTTAAGTAAACTGCTAATTATTCAATTGGTAGCTTTTGAAGATCTATTAATTTGTAAATAAATATACCTCCCAAATGTATGACCGGCGTGTATATTGTATTGTATCATGAAAGGTAACTATTCTGTTAGTTGTTCGGTATTGCTTAGTTTGAAAGCTACTCATCACTATTTTAATCAAGTAAGTTAGAAAATGTGTCTGATTTTTTAAAGTATTTTATAGAAGTAATGTACTAATTTAAGCACACGAAACACCTTTTAAACTATTCTTGATTGTTAAAATGCATTGATCTCTCACAATTCTGATTCATTTGTTTATTGGAAATTTTATTTTCGATGTCAATGCTTTATGGGACAGTGGTTCATATTTTTCCCATTTCAGAAATGGCATTAATAGAAGTAATAAAAACTACTACGAAAAATCTTAGTTTACTTAAACATTGGGGGAAATAAAAGTTTGTAAAATGTAGAGTGTGATGACTGATTTAAGTTGAAGTTTTATTCTAGATTATTTTATTATAGGTTGAAGTCGAAATTTGATTCGATTATTTCTTGCATCAATCAGATTTTAGGAATAATTGTTGGGTATTTAATTATATTACATAGGAATTTTGTTTGTAGATTTTAGGCGCAAGACATTGGATCCGACTTTATTTATTTTTATTTAAACCTAACATTTTTAAATAACTTGAACGTAGAGAATTTTTAAGGATTACTATAGCAAAAAGATTAAAATAGACTTTTACATCAGGAATTTATTAATTTGGTTTTTTTATTCAAATTCAATTGTCAACGCAAATTGAGCAGTATTAATAACTAATCTAGATCATAAGATTACTAAATCTTTCCTAAAACCTCCATTTTGTTTATCTTCTATGGCGCTACCGATTCGTAATTAATTTAATTTAATCTGAATTAAATTTAATTTTAAGGATTTAAATTTCATTTTTTACATTATCATCTTACAGGTTTCATAAATTTTCAAGTGATATTAAAACGACGAAGCATTAAATTTTATGGCGATAAAATGTCAATTTTTCTTTCATTCATTCAAAATTTATTATTATCCGGATCCTTTATTTCGAAAATAGCCATACCAGAAGAGAGCTCTCTGTATATATTATATAGCCACGGTTCCCCGAAGATGTGACTACAGAGGTCTGTCCTAAATAAATATTTTGCCTTCTATATTGTATTGGTTGAAGACAAATAAATCTTTTAACATGGCGCATCGAAGGAACTTGGCTAGTTATCTGACGTCAGAGGCGAATGTTTGTTGAGATAAGGGGAGCGTGCGTGCCAGAGATCACAACATCCTCTGGAGGATAACACGGTGACTGTAACCGGTTTCTCGGTAACTGCTATTAAGTTAGCAGTTCCAGTGACACATGAATCGCGTCACGTAACCCTTTGGCAGGTACAAACAAAGCTATTAGGGCGCCGTGGGTGTGGCTTCCACCGGACCAATTACAACCTGTTCTAATGGCCTCTGCATTATGATTGGTTGTAATTTCGAGCGAGCTGCCTATTCTCGTCTACTGATTGGCCATAACTGTTTCCTGCCTTCTTGTCATAGTTTTTTTTTGGAATTCCGTGACGTTGTTGAGTGTTTATCTACGTCGTAGGCAATTTTTAAAATCACTGTAAATCCTTAATGGATATTTAATCATTGTACAATCTTTATGTATATATGATGGTTTAGACAAATTTTCAAACCTTGTTACAAAAATTAGGCATGTCGAATAATTATAGTTAATAGAAATAATTGGTGTAAATATAAGTATTACTAAAAAAAAAAAATACGCTCTAAAAAATAATTTATAGGAAATCATGCATGTTAATAATCCCGGAAATATATATATAAATATATATATTTTTTTTACTTTCCTTTTGAAAATTCTTACTTTGTTATGTGTTATTTTAAGGGCATGATCTTTAATTTGAATCCCTCCCTTTTTGTTCGTTAAATATTAATACTTTTCCAAAATTCATTCGATCGTTTTGTTTGAAGAAGTTGGAAAAAAATGGATGTTTATCTGTTTCGGGCCGAGTCAGTCGATATTACATAACTTTTTTTATATAATATATTTTTTTTTTATAATGGTGCCATACTGTCAATGAACTGAAGTTATCGTATGATTTTAAAGTATTTTGAAAGTAGGGATTATGTACGATAATTCCGAAGCACTAATTAAATATTGAAATAATATTTTCCCTTTCATTCTGAATCCTCCTATGTGTTTACAAGTAATACAGGTTTGGCGACCTTTGACATATTACGTACATTATTATGTACATTATTTACATCCAAAGGTATTTTATAATTTGCATTAGGTATTAGAATCTTAATTAACTATATATAACTATGTATTTCAGACATATTATGTGAATAAATAATTTATAAAATAACTAAAAATGATTGGAAATGCAACGAATGTAAACATGTTTATCAAATAACTAATGATAATAAAAGTAAGTAAATAAAAAAAATCATATAACTCATGGATTGTTTATTATGTATTTACAAATATTCTCATGAAAATAATTACATAAGAAGGGAATTAGGATTCTTGGACTGATAAGAGATGATCGAGAATAGTCGGGATTTATTAATCATGAGAAGGGAGGGGAATTGTGGATTTCTATAAATCCACCAAAATTAGATAATACAAAATAAAGTAAAGACTAGATATCTATAAACCTTCTTCTATCTGTCAATTATATTAAAATTTAGCCTAGTTTCAAAAAATACTAAATATTATTTTTTTTTTTGGAGAGTTTGAAAAAAAAAATTGTGCCACAGTTTTTATTCATAAGATATTACTATTGCTGATTCTTGTTATCCTCTTATTTCTATTTTAAATCAATAGAAATACAATCCATTAACCTAAATCCTATAAATAATTATTAAATAGGACCATTTATGTTCCCAAAAAGATACAAAGTAATTAAACTTTTTATTAACTACAAAAATCTTTATTAATTTATCTCACATTTT
The DNA here is from genome assembly GCA_928085145.1 of Nezara viridula. NCBI lineage: Eukaryota > Metazoa > Arthropoda > Insecta > Hemiptera > Pentatomidae > Nezara > Nezara viridula. The sequence goes on along the minus strand of OV725081.1, from coordinate 120,203,819 downwards.
TATTTGTTTGTAAGGATAATAATCAGTTGCCCTTAATTTAGTCACTTTCAAACAGATCACCTTTATATATTATTTACCACTCCTACTATGTATTTATATATAAATCTTATTTTTGTTGGCATTTTTTTTAAATATTTTTTTTATCTATTACTGATTAATTATGAGCCTTTCAGGTGACATAATGACTTACTCTAATTTCAACATTTAAATTATTTTAGTATTATTTCTAGTTAAAAAATTTATATCTGTACAGACAGTGAGTAATTTGATTCAAGAGTTGAATTATAGAACTGTTAATAAATGTATAAAATTTTCCACTAGAAATATCACTTAAATTAATAATCAGAAATGTTGAAATTGGAGTTAAGTCATATTCTGTCAACTGAAAGGATCATATTTTATACCTTAAAATTAATGAAAAAATAAAAGTAAATAACATACAATTTTTTTTAATGATATGTTCCTTTTTTTTCTTTTCTTTCTCCACATTCCTTTCTGTCTATTATTTCATATTCTTTCAAACTCTCCTGTAGATCGGTAGAAGTATATTCACATTCGCATATAGTATATATTACACTACAACAATTGTTACCATCTATTTACTTCAGTTTAGAATCTTGTTACTTAGCTTACTCTGTTCATATTTTAATGTACTTACTGTTTATAATTTTAATAAGCTTATTCACATTGTTTATAATTTTTTGTCTAAATATTATTTAACTTCCACAATTCTCTAAATCTTTTTGTATCTTGTCCGTTCTAGTCCTGAAAAAGACCTGCAAAGTCGGGTCGAAACGTTGGCTTTTAATAAAATAGTTTTATCACTATTTAGCATATCTATGACCGCCACCCCGGACCATCTCCTTCCTTTTATAACGGTCAACTATTAAATATTCGATATGTTATTATATTTTCATTCTTTTTTTTTTTTTTTTTTTTTTTAATGGGAACTCAGCTAAGAAAGTTAAGGTAACTCCGTTCTCGAGGTATAATTATCTTAATATGGATATTCACTAGCTATTTCTCTCTTTTTATTTTCATAAATTGTTTAGAATATTATGATCCATCCATTGGTCCATATGTTGATCTACCGGACGAAGGGAAGGGAGAGGCTTCTTATAATCGGAAAATATATCCATGTCTTACGAAAATAATATTAAGAAATTATCTCTTGAAAGTATTATTGTTCGTGTAATATGATTTCTAGAACCACTTAAACACCATTTCATACAGGTAGTTAGTTTATTTATTTTTCTTCCAAAGTAATTATGGTTATATAAATAACAAATAAAAACTTTCGAGCTGAGGTTCTCCTCTCCTCTCCTCCCTTCCAAAAAAAATATTAAAAAAATTAAATCCTGGATCCGCTATCGCATCGGTCCATTCCGACTGGAACGGCTTGGCGTGCCGCGATGTGTTGCTGAATGGGAGCTGGCCGTGGCGAGGCAGGACACCTGAAGAGATAAGGTTGTTGATACGTTTGCCCCTTCTCGGATTGATTAAGACGTGGATCGGATGTGGCCGATAAATGGCGGAGCGCTCCTTATCTACTCAGCCAGTGTAAGCAACTCTGCCGATGCCCTTGTCTAAATTACTGCAATTCTTGTCCATATTGTTTCTAAATATCACTTTCTTTTTAATCCTTCTTCTTCACCTTTTTTTTTTTTGGAATGTCCTCTAATGGTAAAGAGCCGTTATCTTTTGGTGTCGTTGAAGAAGGAGGTTGTCGTCGATAAGGAAATATGTACCAGTTCCTTTCGCTATACCAATATGGCGGCCGATTTCATGATTAGAAATTAGCCAAGTATTGAAAAAAACTGTTTACATCCAATATATTTGGATTCACTTATACTAGTTAGGATGTAGTAATATAAGTAAAATAATAAAATACGTTCCCATTCAACAACAAGTGCTAACACACGCATAAACTTTGATAGGGGCGAAGAGCGAGAGTTAAAAAAAAAAAAAAAATTATAAAATGGCGGGAGTTTTTATTATGTTAGGAAATCAACATAATTATTGTAAAACGAACATAATGTTGAATATTTAAAATTAATTTTTTTTTTTTTGTTTACTATATATAATATAATAATTAAAAATATCTGTAAAAAAATGCAATTGAATATATAAAGTATTTGTTTAGATTAAACACAGGGGAGGGGAGGGAGGAAAGACAGCCTTCATAACATTGGTACATTTCTAGAAGTTTTTTATTTAAAAGTGAAAAATATGTTTGTACACAAGTATGACAAGGCTTCCAGTTCTTCGGAAAGAAGCCTCCATTTGTTCAACTTTCTCTCCAGAGCCCTTAACTTTATCTGGCTGATTTGTTTATCGAAAAGAGGAAGTCCTCATATTCGAGTGTTTACAAGGCTCGAGGAGTTGGTTCATGTGATAATTGTCATCTTCATCCATCATTGACTCGGTGATATTTAATTTCGTTATTCATGATTGATTACTGTTAAAAATATCGAAACTTCGTCTATTTAATTCTATCTATTTTTATATTGCCCCCCCCTCCGCAAAAAAAAAATCTGTGATAACGTTTTAATCACTTGATTAAATGTTGATTGTTTAATACCTTTCCAAAATTCGTTCAATCACTATCGATAAATATGAAAAATATATTTATTGTAGATAATGTAGCTCTGTCCATGCCATTTCTTTTTAAAGATGCGACTTTAAATAATAAATTTCATGTTCCCATTATACTTAAACTTCCCTTTACGTGTCCTTCCTCTCAACTATATTGAACACTTTAGCATGATTATCCTTGATGTTAGCCTCCCACCTACGCCATAATAAATATAATATTCGTAGCAATTTAAGTGATTCGTTCGTCCTCTAACCCTGATAGTCTTAGATGGCCGTCTCAATTCAGCAAAAATACGTCTATTATATTATATACTATATTACTACTATACTTCCACCATGTATTTTTTCAATTATTAATTCTAATTTTATACAATATTTTACTTATTATTTTTTGGGGGTCAGTCCCTTACTAATAAAGTTGACCTTTATTCAATATAATAGTGAATAGTTTATAATATATAATTGTTTATTCAAGCTATATTTATTCTCGGTGACTTTAAAAAAAAAAACATTTTTGTTCTATTAACGTGTCGTGTGTTCGTTTATTAAATAGAATAAATTTTATCCTAAAAATACAACTAGGTGACCTACAAAATTATTGTTCTGTTTGGTCTGTATAACCTCGTTATTTTGACATGTTGAGAGTAAAGACCAGGCCAAACGCCCCAATATGTTCCTGAACCATCCTTTGTTCCTCGATTTTGTGATCAAATTATCTGAGGATTAAATTCATGAGTCGTTAGTACCTCATATAATTAGTTGATTAAATAGTTGTAGGTTACGATAATAGGAAGCCGTTCCATGAAGTTTTGACGGAAAATAATAATTTGATAAATATGGGCCCGTAACGCGGACTATAACTATTATATTTATATAATAATAACGTTGATGGTAGAATTGTGCCCGCGGGCAAAGGGGGCACATTGACAATACACCTCGTCCCTGAGCGTCCAGCTGTGACCCTAATTGGCAGAATGAATGGCGAATGGGGCTTGTCTCCTCTCCATCGAGGTTCGGTAGCAGGAGCAGATAGTTAGTCATTTATCGATTATAATAACGATATATCGATGTAGCTAGTAAAGTCGATAATTACGTAATTATAGTCGGCCCCTCGTGACGTTTGTTTCATTTCTTTTATTTCTCATCTTACCAGTTCTATTTCTCGTTCGACCTCGCTTCCTCTAAATAACTGATGAAATTTATAAGAGAATTGCATATTGATTATTTAAACAGCTTTTCTTTGCTCATTCTAATAACAACACACATGAGTAAAAAACAAATATAAATCGTTTGTCCGGTTTAATGAAGTATTATCAGTTATTCATTTTAGCTGCTTTCCTTCCTTAAAATACAAATGTATAAAAAAAAACCTGTACCACTACAACCCATGAATAGTCTTATGCTCGATACAACTTAGGAAAAGTACTGTTTCTTGCTCAAAGGTTGTGCAGAGGGTGGTGATTTAACCACGATCACGCTTAACCATCAGGTTTCCTCCCATAATTAATTATTTAATTAAGAGTACCCACGGTCGAATAAAACAGAACAAATAATTTTCTGCCGTGATTCGAACCTGGGACTTTTAACAACGGAAGCTAAGTACCCTCCCTACCACGGAGGCAAATATATGGATAAATATAAAAACATTATATGCGTTTGGAAAACGGAAAAAATATGTTTCCAATGCATCTATTATTCTATTTTATAGTCAAACTCTGTAAATTTTTGGGTGGTTTCAATAGAAGAGAACTTTATAACCATGAAACAATGGAAAAATTAAACTAAAGTTTTGTTAGATGGGGACTTATAAATGTTATGCGCACCCTTGTTTAAATATATTTTACTTTTTTTAAGAGCTTTCACTTTTCATTAGAAAATTATATAATACGTTTAATTAAATTTCCCATCTGTCGAATAGAAGGTCTTATATATAAAACATTATGTCCTCAAAAAATACCCTTAGTTAACGTTCATAATAATGGGTTTGATTAAATAAGAAAAAAAAAACATCCAATATGATACCCACTACAGTGAGATTCTTTCTCTATCTATTTATTTTCATATGTATTTAAATTCGGTTAGCTTAATTTTTTTCTTAAGTGCATAGCTCCCAAACAAAACCCAAGTAATAAGAAAGTTCCATTAAAAAAAAAATTAAATATAATGTGTGACAGAAATATTATAGGTATAAATAATTTACAAAAACCTTTTTGTACTTATTAAAATGTTTCAAAGTTTCTGATATAAGAAAATAGTTAAATGCTTACAGTTTGATGAAATAAATGAAGCAATATTGAAATACTAATACATATGATCGGTTTATTGCAAAAAGTCACTAAATGCATTTTTGATTACGATTTACTTTTAAATATGTTTTCTTTTTTTTTCGAACTTATTTATCTATATAATAAAAATACCGTAAATGCATGAAAATTAATTGAAACCCTTTTATTGTTCATACACACTTATACTAAGTTTAGAATTTTTTTATTTCAAAAAGGAAAAATCCATCAAAGTTGTTAATTATTTGAGGTTATGAATAGTAACTTCATGACTTTTTTGCGGCAAACAGCCGATTTATACCTTAGCATTATTTTTAGCACTCCTTTAACCGCAAAATATAATTTAAATTATTTTATAAGGTAAGAATAAAAATTTACTATCTTTCGATGTGTACGTGTTCGATATTTTTACCTAAGTACTTTATTTTTATACAAAATTATATATTTTTACCAATCAATTATCCATTTAAAGTAATTTTGAATACATTTATTTAATAACATCTACTTTAATTTTTTTTTTTTTAAGTTTAACTTAAAGATTTTCTTATTTAATACGACTCGTGGTAGATGTCCCAATGCTAGGATGTTGCCCACAGTACACAAGAGTTTCCAAACCCTTGGGAATTCTATCGTCCATGAATCTTTGTTTGCTGTCTTTTTCATACTTTAAACAGGTCAAGGGTTTTAGCTACTGTTTGCTCCTAACTCGAAAATTATCCACATTATGTTTTGACCAGCTAATACAATACTCAAGGACTTGAAAGCCTGTTAGATAATATGTGTCCATATTAATAAGTGATACAAAATAATTTTTGGACATCCAATAATGTAGAATTTATTGGTTTTGAGAAAGGAAAAATCTAATGATTCTTTACATTCTGTTCTTATTACTTTATTTAAAATCGTTTTATGATTCTAGAACATTCGAAATATCGTCTGATTAAGTAATTCCCAATGATAAAGCAAACCCAATAAATAAAACCCTTTAATAATAGTGGATTAATTATTGACTGTCGTGAATACATTGATGAGGAGTGGATTGGGGTGTTCAATCACAAATAACAAAGTAACAATATATAAATTATTTTTATATTCGGCAACGTTTCGGCCCGTATGTTCAGGCCTTCCTCAGGGCTAAGAAAAGACAAGATAACAATACATATGAGCGTTATTTTTTTACCGTTACTATTTTCTTATATCTATTGTTATCTTTTATTTTCTTAGCCCTGAATAAGGCCTGAACTTTCGGCCGCCAACAATAAAAATCAATATAATTTATTTATTTTTTACTTCGTTAATTATGATATTCAATATAATGTTTAATTTTTAATAATTGTTTTATTTTTATGAGTTTTAATTAGTGTTCAGTTGGATGGATAGTTTTTTTTTTTTTTTGTTTTTTTTTTTAATGAGTGATATAATTCGTATGATCAATAATATACTCGAGTTATTTTTTCTATCAATATTTTTTTTAATTGGTGATATTATGTACAATGTACTTATGATATATAATGAACTCTATATGTACTTGATAAGTATTGTTATAATCTTTAGACTTGTTTTTTCTTTATTACCCAATATCTAATAATCTTTTCAAGTAGCTCATCTAGTCCAATTTCTTTAATTATTTCGTTATTGACCCATCTCAACTTTCTACACTTTTTTTCTTTCTTTTTTTTTTTTAATCTCCTGTAAATTATTTTTGTATCTATATTTTTTTTTAACCTAGTTCATAATTCTTAATGCTGTACTTTTTTTGCTACATAACATAATTTTATAAAATTGAATATCTATTATTTTTTTAGTTTTTATTATTCAACGTTGTTTTTAACAGATAAACATAACAAATGTGACAGGATACGTTTTACGGTTGAACAGTTATTTACAGTACAGTACTTCCGCTTTACAGTTCGGATGAATTGTTAGGTAGATTTACTATCTCACACATTCCGTATTAATAAAATAAAACAAAAAATTTAAATAAAACAAAGATATGCTAATATTTGTTAAAAAGTTATTATCTTATGTAACGATACTATTTATTTAAAGATAAACATTAAGCTTTACAACGAGATAAACATTACGATTAAATTTATCCCCGTTACAATGCAACTTTTTATATCCATATATGTTTTATATTGTTGTTAAAAGGCAGTCGATTTTATTAAGTTAAATTTCAGTTTAATTTATACCAAATAAATTATTTTTAAAACAAAACTCAATCATTTCTCTAGATACTGGACGAATCCATATATGTTCAGATGATAATCCAAATGGGTTATAATTTCTAAATTAATCTCTTCATTCGATTCAGAAGTTTTGTTTAATGTGGTTGTTTATTGCTGTTGGAACAAATATTTTTTGAAAAATTGTTGATTGAAACAGTTTTAAACTGATCCCTTCAAATCATTTACAATAACATTAATCTATTCGCTAACTTTCGAGTCGTATATAAATTGTATTTTTTAAAGTATAATTTCAAATAAAATTTTATGACGCATTTGTTTTAATTTTTAAATACTAATAACTCCGCTATTGTAAATGCTAGAAAGCAAGAATTATACTATTAGTGATCACAAAAAGAATATTCGGTTTTAGACTTGTTTTGGAAATATAGTATTCCTGTAAGTTTGACCAATATTGAGCGTGATTTGGTTACGTCATCGCTCACAGCTGTTTAAATAAATTTTATTCGTTTAAGTTAACAGCTGTCTAATCGTTTGAAACCTATTGTATTAGATACATACTCCTAAATTAATCCGAGATAATTTAGAATAGAATTAATATTTTATTTATTCTTCTTAATAAATTTTAGTTGAGGATACCTTAAATAAAATTGTATTTTTCTTAAACATGTTATCTATTTAACTTTTCTTCTGTTCTGTTGAGACTTAACTCAGTAATTGTACACAGATAAATTTCACCTGGCTCAAGGTATGAGACCTTTTCACCTTGAACTTGCCAATCGTTTGCATATATTTAGATACCTACCTTTGCTCTTAACCATCTTGTTGACAATATTAATCGTATCTTCGGCAGCATAATTCATTTTATTATCTTCTTGTTTTCTCGAATTATCGCTTGTTTTGGATCTTTAAAATTTACATAATCGCTTCTCTTATGATGGTCTTGGGTATCGTCTGCGTCGAAAGAAAATAAGAAAACTTCGCCCGAACGATGTATTGTTTCCCAACAGTTATCTTGTAATGGGTTTTATAATTAAAACAAAAAAATATAATGTTGGTGATCAATGTTCATTTACATTTTTATATTTACTGCTTGTATCTTAGGATTGAATCGTCGAAATATATTTCTATTTATGTTTATGGAAAATAAGTTGTTTTACTATGCTAGCGCACAAACAAATATTTAGATTTATTATGTTTAACTAAATGTAGGTATGCTAGACAAGGATACATAATCAATCTTTTTTGTATATGTATTTTTAATAATTTTGCATAATGATTTTGATTTAATAGTCCACATACTCTACAGACGTTCAAGAATGATTTTACATATGTGACAATTATTCAGCACTACCTTAACGTTATAAATTTAATAAGGTTCTTTTTTAAAAAACCTGTTATTATTTTAAACTTAAATAACTTTTACCCTACATTTAAATGCATTAACAAATGGGAAATCAGCTGTTTTCAGATTTCTTCCTAGTTACCAATATTAAAGTTCAAATCTTAAATAAAATAGCTTGACTGAATTATATACTTTTTCAATGGTAAACACCATATTTATTTGTCATTAAATGGGAATTGTATTAAACTTTTTTTTGATTATGGAATTATAAGCTTTCAATATAAACAAATAAACAGATTGAACATTGTTGTGCAAGGCTAAGAAAAACAAAAACAATTATTTTGAAGAGCATTTGTAATATGATAAAATTATTTAAATTTCGTCGAATTGCTCAAAAATCTAAAAATTTCAATATTGAGTAATCTATTGAAATCTCAATTAACATTGCAATCAATATATTGCCTACACTTGGCATATGCATGATGTAATGCTCAGGTTCTTGAATATTTTTATTAACGATTAAATATAAACTTATGTTTTTCTAAAGTAATTATTAAAATAAATTAGAAATAAGCAAGCATTGATGAGACTTAGATTATTGACGTAATTATCTTAAATGTATTGTCTGATATTGTATTAAGAATCGAATGCACAATTACAATTACTTAAATCTACTATTTAGCGAAATGAATTGCTTTAACTGAACTACTAAATGATTTTTTTTTAATAATAACAATTAATGTTTTATAAACCCAATTGCAAATTTTCTTGAGATCAAGTTCTAGTACCTAAATTACAGAAAAACAATTAAAAAAGTCTAGTCTCATTCATTGGAACTAAAAATATATATATATATATATATATATATATATATATATATATATATATATATATATATATATATATAAGTTAACTTTTCATTTTGTGCTCTAATTTAAAGTAAAACAATCATCCGACTGTATTAATGTAAAAATAGAGCTGTTCATCAATTTAAAGCTTATTTTATTATTATTGCTACGTGTTTATATTTTAACTATTGTCTATTTCTGTACAAGACATTGTCAGATATCGAATTGGTTTAGCTTAGTTTAGATGGTTTTAGCCTAAAATTCTTTAAATATTTGACTTAGTTTTAACCCTTTCGTATTTGTTTAACTATTAGTCTTTCTAGTTTATGTTCTATATAAGTCACAAAATATCTAGAAATATTCAGTTAATATTTCATCTTGAAATGACAATTAAAATATTTTATTGGCAAAATAGGACTTCCTTTGACAAGTCATAAAGCCAAAAAAGATTTTTTTAAAAATTCTGAAATTCTATTATTTCAAAAGACAGAGACTTGAAGAATCTTGGAAACTTTCAAGATATCAATGAAAATTTGTATGCACGAAAAATTAAAATTTTGTATATCTTGTTAAAATACTTTCGACATATTCTGATCAAATTTCAAGTACATTCAACATATCTTTTTTTAATTAAAAGAGAAGATAACAAAAAGTTGTCAATCATTTTTGTTTAAAGTGATTAGTTACCGAAATAGCGAAAAATAATAATAATAAAAATTGTTGAATTGATTTTTTAAAAATAAAATATATATTAGAGATATAATTATTCGACTTAAATTGAGCAAAATTGCCCGAAACGTCGTCATGAAATTTAAACCATTGAATAAATGTATATGGGTAAAATAAAGTGTTTTTCTCGATATTATAAATTTTATTATTAATAAATATATCATTAGAAAATTTTGAAGATTTAAATTATTTTTTTTTTTTTATAAATCCTGAACAATGTTTGAAAATGGATAGAACCAGTTTTGAAATCAAACGCCTCATTAATAAGTTAAAAAAAAAATAAAACCTTTAAGTCAGATTGGGTCCTGTCGGGCTAGTTTCTGTACTTAAAGTTTTTGGTTCCACTTAACGCGTGTGGCCAACCCACGTGAACGTGAGGGGCACGAACAAACGAACACTTAAATATCCGATAATTATAGAAACCCGTTATCTTATCGCTTTTCTGGACGAAAATAAATTTGAAGTGGATATTACTCAATCGAGTTCCAAGTATTATGTATGTTTTTAAATATCTTGTCAGTTAATATAAAAAAAAAAAATTAATATGATTTTTTTTTCTCTTTAAGTGAAGTGTTACCGTTAAACATAATTATCCAATCCTTGAGGCACTTCAGATTTTTCCAGAGCGATAAAGATATTTTTCAGACGAGGTTCGAGTGTTTGTACCATAGACCGTTTTTATCTCGTTGGCCACTCGAACATAGCATAAATTGGCATTGAGTGAGCCTTAGGGACTGCAGAAGTGATTCGGCATCTGAACGTCTACTAGCTACCATGAGGATTATCACGATGGTGAAGAGGAAGTGCTGCAAGAATTGCAAGAAGTCTTCGGCACAAGTAAGTCAGGAAGGCCTCCTGTCTTTGTATTTAAATTTCGCAAGTCCTTGTCAGTTACTAGCACATTCGAGTCTATGGTCCTATTTTAGATTAGTGTTATTTGAATTCATGGTCATAATTCGATTGTTCCATCACCAATTACCAAGTCTGTTTCCTCCCGTCATGTGCCTTAATAAGATCTCACTATCTCGTGCAGAAGAAGTATTTGAATTTGTTCTATATTGCTTCTATTTTTTAAAAATCCTATGCTTTTTCTAATATATGAGTAGCCATTTTCGGAATAATGAGATAAAATCAATTTTTGTTTTATAAGTTCTACTCAATCTGTTTCTGATTATTTTATGTAAGAATGTTCAAGTTGAATCATGAAACGAAATCGGTTAGAATTGAAGCTATGTCAGAAAAATTGGCTAGACTTTTTTAAAAACTGACAGATGTCCGCCTTCGTTATGATGTATTTCGTGTATACACAAATATGTTATATCGCTTATAACGACCAAGTCATTAAATAACATTTTAGAAAATTTATTCACTAAGAAATTTGATAAATTGAAAACGTCACTGTGAAATCAGATCATCGTGCAACTATTTTTAACATATCGGCTACACAAAGTCAACTTTGTTTTAATACATCATTTCATATAGTTCCTTTTTTTTTTTTTTTTTTAAGTAATTATCGTTATATTTCTATTTGTAAAATAGTTGTCGAGCCGAAGCTCACCAATAAAAAAAATTTAATCCTAGATCCGCAAGTTGTCCATAGTGATTCAATTTTGCGAAATATTGCATAATGACTTTTTAAATGCGTCAGCCGCATGCGCAATACAGTTTTCTCAGTAACATAACCTATACTTCGCATGTGAATGAAACGGAAAAAAATGCACATTTGTCTGACTGTTTTCTGAAATACAACTCGTGTTGCAGTAGCCCTAATTTTTTTTTCAGTTATCTTGTCAAAAAAAAAAAAAAAAAAATCGTAATTCAATAGATGTAGGTAACATGAAACCCATTTTTTGTGGAATATAAATTAACCAAATATAATTTTCGCCACCCCTTGCCACGGAGGATGTTGTTCCTGCGGAGGATGCTGGTTGCCCCTCGCGCCTAGCGGACTATAAATAACCGTTGGTTAACTACCATGGCGCGCTCGGAAGTGCCGGGTTTCCCGCTCAATTAGCCCGGATGCTCACTTTCTTGCAGAGATGGAATTGCGACCGCTGGAAGGTAATGGCACTTTCTCTTCATGTTGCTCCAGGATCTGAGCTATTTTTAGCTCCTGCTCTTTAGCTCACTCTTGTATGCGCCTTCTAGATTTTCTTTTTTTTTCCTTTGTCCGTTCCACCGCGCAAATTCGCCTCCTCGCATTCCAGCCACTCCTTGCTAATTCTCAAGGACGGAAATTTAACATGTTAACGAGTTAATGCGTCGTTGCATCATACTGATCCGCCTTTGGGCGGATGTCGAGTACCCGCGACCCTGGTATCGGCTACCATGTACGAATCCAATACCTTAGTTATTACCATAGTAAGGTTGGTTAGTAAGGTATTACGTAACTTGAGGTGATTGTCGTTTACAAAGTCGTTACTTAGGTTTACTTGACATTAATGTTTCATGGGATGGGCGTTTGTCCTATTAGCTGTGTCGTTTACTTCTTGGCCATAAACGTATTTTGCATGTTTTTTCTGTTTCCTCATGAATAAATTATTTATATCTTGCTATATATATATTACAGTTATATAAATGCCTTTTCTGTCTCCCAGAAGAAATGGAGTTTCACAAAATAGGTGTCAAATGAATGAAGAATTGACAATAATAATCTCAATGTCATATTACAACTTTAACAATGTCATAAAAATTTTAAAAATATATAAATTATACAATGTTCATTTAATTGCACTATTCGTTGCTCAAATTGTATAACTCTAATTTACTTGTATTCTGTAGTTCAGATTTTGTTATTTTTAATTTCTTTAAAAATCTAAATTATACATCGCGCCTTATTACTAATTAATATTACTATATAATTATAATTAATTTTATTTCTAATTTGTAACCATATTAAGGAGGAAATAATTCTGGGAATAAGAAGTGTGTGGTGTCTCCGTTATGGTCCGTCCCGCTTTGTATATGTAAAATAAAATATTACACAGTCACTTGTATATAATAGAGAAATAACTAATGTCAATGGTTTGACAAATTATGTTCATAAATTGCTTCGCTAAGGAATATTTTAAAAATGAAATTTATTCATAAAAAATAAAGTATTATGATTTCCATGCTGACATCATGATCCAATTGGATAAAATAGAAAAAAAAATTGATTAAAGATAATATTGTCATAGGCAATGAAGACATTATTCAGGTAGTGCAATGCTACATTAGTCATGGATAGCTCACTTCTCATTGCTTAACTGTTATTCCGAAGTATATTTTCCTGAGAGGAAAGTTGGTTATTAAGTACCCGTTACTAGAAAATAATCAATTGAGTTTATAGGTTCATCAGTTGTGTGTAATATTATTTTGTGAATAATAATAATAAATGGCTAGGCGAATCCTAAGGTTCGATGCCGACACCACCAATCGCTGCCTACACACTTCTCTCCACACCCATCGCTGCCAAAATGCAGCCCCGCCAGTGTTATTTTGTTTATACGAATAAAAAATTTATTAAGAACAAATAAATATATAATACATTATGAAAGTTTTCGCGTACGTGTTGCGTACTTGGATCTTTTAAAATGTGTTGCTTAGTCAATAGTCTTGGATTCAATCCATAAAAGTAGTATGATGATAGTTTGATTTTTTATTATAATTTTTGGTTGATGTAATATGACCTTTTGAAGGACCTAATGCTATTGGACACAATTTAATCAGACATTTTTTTAACTATGAAGTGAATAATAATTAATAAACTATTTACTAATATTTATCCAAAATATTAAATGCTGTAAAATAAAATAGTTTAGAGGATAAAAACAAGGATGAAATAATATTTTGCTTAAGCGGTTGGGTTTCCCGTTGGCTCATCCATAAATTGATCCATTGTTGGCGGGACTGCAATCCCAGACAAGTCGTCTTGTGTTGGTTAAATCAATAGTCTGTCCCCGTGGCGTGAGCTCATGAAAACAACTCCGTATTGCAAAGTTATGAATTGAACATTATTGCTCAAAGATAAGAAGGATAAATAAATTATATTGAAGAATATTTATATTAACAGTGTTTAAATTTCATCAAATGATTCAGAAATCTGAAAATTTCAATTTTGAGTAATCTATTGAAATCTCAATTAACTTGCCTATCATAAATTGCTTACACTTGACATATATATGGCGTAATGTACAGGTTCTTGTATCAATTTAAATTTGTTAAAATTAAACATTTAATAAACTGGTCTGTATGCCGTAACCGACGAAAGAATGTTTTTATTAAAGATTAAAAAGTTTTTTCTAAGGTGCTTATTAATGCCAATATAAAATGTACTTCGCTATATTTTTTTCTGGTCAAAATTATTCCTTCACTCTGTTTTATATTGTTTATTAGTTGCATCTGTTTAAAAATAACAAACCATCGTATAATAATAATTTTGATCGTTTTTCTTAATATTATTAATTGTTAATTTTTTAGGGGACACATTTTTACGGGGCTAAGAATTTTTCTTAGGTTCTAATTGGAGGCAACTGCCTAACCAAGGAAGGAGGAGAAAAATTAAAGTACAATTATTATAATTCTATTTGTGTTTGCACGGTTTTTAATAAGAGGAGATAAATAAAATTTATTGGGAAGGGGGGCATGGAACCTGGCACTTGTGGAGGTTTGGGAACCACCTCGATAACTTTAGTTGTTTAAAAAAAATTACGTTATTAATTTCCATAATTCTCTTATATTTCTGTAGCTTTATATCTAAGACGGACATCTGTCATTTTTAAAAAGTTGAGAAAAAAGTATGTTTTTTTTATACTGCGATGCCTAGCTTCGATTAAATATAATGATTTTATATTTTAATTCAACTTGTATATTCTTAAATAAAAATATAAAAAAAACAGTTTGAGCTGAACCTATAAAAGAAAAATTCACTTTATCTGAGCAAAAATCTTCCTAAACAGAATGAGTTCTAAGTTAAAAATCGTTGAAAAAGCTTCTTTTTTTTTATTGTAATTTGAAAAATTTAAAAAAAACTATTTTGTTGTGTAATTTAGATTTTATTACTTTTAACTGAGGTGACTAATAATTGAAAATTCTTCCTCACGCTATATATCATTGCAGTAGTGATTTTAAGTATTACCTTAAACTACTTAAAATTTTGTAGGAAGTAACGAATTGAATTTTTGATTTTCGTTGAATTGAATTTCGTTTCAAGGATAATTCGAAAAGAGAATGTTCGCAATGAATGGCTATCTTTTCAGTCCTTTATCACAGGCGGTCACCTATCATTATCCTAAGTGCTTTTAGATTGTGCTTCAGTGCCTCGGTGTGGAAATGTTAAAGCACTCTTTGGAGTAAACTACCAAATATGGCAGTAGGTACGATCCCGTTCGGTCTTGTAGCAGCATTATGGCTGATCCTCCCATCAATTGGTCAACCTACAACTAGTTAAGACTGGCTCGAGTTGATCTTTGCATTCCTGCTGCAACTTTGATCTCGCTTGTGCGCTGCCAATGCAATGGGGATTTAGTACCAATCACCTTGTTTACCTTTGTTCAATAAATATCTTATCTATTAGGTGATCCTAGCTTGGGAGAGATTTATTGAGTGTGTTGTAACAATCATTAGGAATATTACAACGGATAGATTTATTTCCTTGTATTTTTTCAGTATTAAATCTCATTCTTATTAATAAACTTCAATTGAAATATTCCTTCTAAATTAATATTTGAACCATATTTTATCTCTATTAGGTGATGATATATTTGTATTGTGTAAGATTGCTTCACTGAGGTTTACTCTAGAAGTTTGCATAGATAACTTGAACAAATGCTTGTCAGATTAGGGCAGGCAGATAAAACACGATTGCCTTACTCCAAACTACGCTATACATAACAGTCAATAGTAACAGTTACTTTTAACTGTTTTATAATCTTGGTTCTTATGTACTTGCTTCACATTCCATCATTTAGATCAGGTTTTTTTTTAACCTGTTTTAGTAACTAGCTTAATATGTGTTTTGTATTATTTTTATTACTATGGTATGAACGAACCATGCGTTTATTACATTTGTATTAATACAATTAAAGCCTACTCGCTTTCCTCTCTTATTCTCAAAAATATTCCTTCTTTCTTTTTGTTGGCATTTCAGTCCTCGTAGATGTTTTACCTGTATATTTTCTGATCCCGTCTATCTATTTTGTTTTTGGCCTTCTATTAATAATGTTTCTCTTGCCTACTGTGCTTGGCATTATTGTGTTGAGGCTTCCTGATGGATTGCTCAGAGCTACATGTCCCGTCCATCGTCTTCGTCGCCTTTATATCATGATATATTGATAGACCAGTTTCTGTAAGCATTTCTTTACTTGTGTCCATTACAAATTACGATTAAATTGAACCACGGTTGCTTGGAATTAAAAAAACAAAAGGTTCCACCGTCATGCACCAAAATTAATTTGGGTAATGGAAATTTATGATTTTTCTTTGTAATGACCCCTGAAATTCTGTCAGTTTAGGGTTTTAATTCTTATTATTAGAAGTTATTAATATAAATTGTATATTGGTCAAGATTTATTTATCCCTTTATGCTCTAGTTCTCGTATCCTCTTACATATCCTGGCATCATTAAGATCCGCACTAGCCCCGACAGCTATCTGGAACAACAATCGATTCGAAGACTGATTGCAGCTAGGTGCGCAGTGGGTGCACTGCCACATAAGGGAGACTATTCAGACAAGAGCGTTGTCTATCTCCGGTGTTGCGCATCAAGAGCCACTTTCGGACAATTGCGCTCTAAAGGATTGGTTGCGCCACCGATTGTTCGCACAACAATGTCCCTGTTCACCTGCTCTTGTGATCGGGTGTCGAAACGTCGGTCCGATTGTGTTCTCTAATAGGGCATCGCTGCATCCTCCCGTCTGGTTGTTGTATCTTCGGTATTGTCCGGGCGGTCAACGTCCTTCCTCGTGTTGGAGAGAATTGTTCTTCGTCAAAGGTTGGAAAACATTGGAAACTCTTGACTAAAATATTATTTAAAAAATAAGCCTTATAGCATAAAATCCCCAGTTTTCAGCACCCACTGCAGTTGTTGAAGAATATTAAATGTTGAAAATGGTCTAAAGCTGGCGAAAGCCAATCATTGAAGCGGGAATCCTTCGTGCGCTCGCATATTTATTTAGTTTTATAGGTTGAAAAAATCGCTAAAGAATATAAACCCGACATGTATCGCCAGGATGGGCATGTTTTATGTTTTTGGCTAGAATCACATATTCCTGTATGGAGTTTTGAAAATCGGGTAAGAAATGCCGAAGACTGGCGCCCGCTGATATTCTGACATTTTTCTGTTTTATTAAAAAATAGAAATGAAAGGCACTGTTTAAATATAAAATATATATTTATGCGTGTGTCGAAATATGGGGTTTTTACCCTATATCTCAAGTCTTATAATCATTGATTTTTTCTAATCTTATCACGTAAAAACAACCTTTCGTACATAATACTTTTTGTTTTTTATTTTATACTTATAATGAGGGAATACTACATAACACTATATAACAACCATTAAATAAATAAATAGAAAAAGTCCTGCCCCAAACACTTCTAGAACTTACTTTGGAATTAACAACTTCATATCAATTTTTTCTTTCTAGCTTTTCACTTATAATTTACTTGTCAAAGGTATACATATATATTTGTTATATATATATATATATATATATATATATATATATATATATATATATATATATATTAGCATCCGAATGGCGAACTCATGTTTTCCCTCCTTGCCTCTTAAGTCACGTATTATGTATATAAAAAAAAAAGTTATATATGTAGACTTGGTAGCGGTACATACCTTACAGTATTTTTTTTTTCTTAGTTTATTATTATTGTATTTATTATTTGAATTATTTGTTCCGAATAATTACACGATAATAATATTTGTGGTATATAATTCCAATCAACCGAAACAATTTCTTTTCTGATTTCGCCAACCTCGTTTACACAAACTCCTTGTTATGAAAGAATATTATGAACATTATTATAGTTTTTTTTTTATTATAGTGTTACTAAGGTATCTGACTCTTCACTTTCTAAGGATGTATTTCATGTAGCTATGGTATTACTGTAACCGTAGAAGAAGGCTTCGTATTACACATAGTATTCGATGTCACTTCTGTATTCTCTTCATGTATAATTGTAATGATTTCGATATCGTGACACTCCGAAGAACTAGAAAGCCAATATAATCTTTTTAATCCTTGGAATGATAACATGGATAGTATATTAAACGATGATGGAATATGCTCGAATTTCTCAAATTTACCTCAATTCTCGCTAAGTGATTAGATGGTGTAGTGTTCGTTCTAAGAAGATCGTGAATTTTATTTTATGATATACTGGACAAAATTCGTAAGTTCTTTTATATTTTATAATTCTTGTAAATATATCAGGCTATATAATAAGGTATATATTTTTAATTAAATATATCTATAGTATACAGTGCGCTGATACTATACATATATAATGATTATAAGTGCAAAACATTGGTTTGCAACTAACATTTTATTTTTCCTCCTCTTCTTTTCCAAAACTTAATTCATTAATTAATTGACTTTATTGCTTGCTAAGTAAATGATATTCGTGTGAAATGGCGGCCAAATAAATAAAAATATGTCCAATATAATAATAATAATAATTTTTAAAAACTACCATATGATTACTTCTAATCAAATAATTGATTAGATTAACTTAATTTCAAAACATAAAAAATAATATAAATTTTAAAATATTTGACTCTATTTGGAAACCCTATTGTGGAAATAAATTATCTTTCTGCTTTTAAAGTTTTCTGCTACAGATTTAATTTAGGTACTTTTAAAATACTTTGGAATACTAAAAGTTGTACTTTTAAAAAAACGGAGTCGGTCAATAGCTTAAGATTAAATTTTATAAAAATAATCTCTTGATGTTATCTTACAGCCTACACTTCGGTATATTCATGCCTCATTACTCATTGTTGATTTAATCATTATTTATGCTATAATTATTAATATTAAACTTTTACATAAAACATCCTGTTGACGATTCAAACAATTACATATGTATATATATTCATGTGATAGTGGTATGATTCGCTTATATTTATCACAAATAATATTTATATTCTTACTTGCATCATTTGTGTTTATCAACTTTGACATATTTTAGTTATCAATGGTTGATATGGGATATTAAAATCAAAAGTAAATAGATCATAAATATATCATTCAGTTAATCTAGTGTATAAATTTATATTTATTCTGAGCACATGCTTATCTGATCGGTTATTAATTATCTACTTAATGCGTTGTTCTTGCCTACTTTCAACAATATATATATATATATATACATACATTAAATATCTACTTATGTAGTTTAGACTTGAGGGTATTTCTCTGTACAAATTTACTTGATGTATTCATACTAATACAGTTGTAAATATCATAATAAAAGTTTAAAAAAAAAAAGACTTGAGATAATGAAATATCACTTCTGTCTTACTCACTATGAAATAATATTTATTTTTTGTGGAAACAAGTCACCTTTAAGTTGAAAACATCTTAAAATAAATTAAATTATCAGTGATGAATTAGTAATAGGTTTTTGTTTGATTTCGACCTTTTTTTTTTTAATAAAAAATCTCATTTTACTAAAATGACTCGATTACTTTTATATATCATACATCATGGTTATAACAAGCACACAATCTTCTAATTTTTTTACTAAGGTTAAATTCATCAAAATCCTTAGTGATTTAAAGTTATTAAGTGTCATTTAATGACTTATTGAAATAAACTGACTATATCATCTAATATAAAAACTTTAATAAAATTTTAAATGTTATTTAATTATTTTAAAATTGAACTTTTTTTATCTGATCAATATTGTACTCATTTGTTGATGTTACCATAATTTTGTAAATTAACCCAATTGCAATCCTTGATCGCCTCGTATGCTTTGATTTTTTTTCTTAATGGAAACTGACATGAATTAATCATGATAAGGAAAACAAGATAATCGTTGTTTTTACAGCTTTAAAAACTTATTTTTTATCAGATAATAAACTTTTACAATCAGCGACGGCATGTCATGTATTATTTATCATTACAGTTTGTAAAGACAGTTTTGCTTATTTTAAAATTTCTAACTTTACATCTCTTGTCCCTAACTCGAACAGGTATCAACTAACGAATCTTGGCTTAATCTGTTGTAGCATTTGTTATTTATTGTCCTTTGTTTTGTTTTGGTTATGATACGCCTGTCCTAATCGTTGACGATCTCTTCTTTCGTAATTATTTGCTAACTGGTGTTTCGATACCCAAAAAAATTAGTAAGAAAACTTCCTTGTTGTGAAATGACTGCGCTTATTCGTCTGTAAGGTTGCTAAGATAACCAGCGTGAATTTTTTATTCGCTATGATTAATACACACCCATTTTTATGAAATTATTGACATCCGTCTAAAACTTTATGAATGGCTGGCTTCATATTATTGTAACTTACAACATTTTTATTTACGAAAATTATAGACAAATGGTACATTTTTTAATCTGGAGTTTAGAGTTGTAAAAAAGCTCGGTAAGAAGGCTATAAAGCTCGAGTCGTGACTTGCACCTTACTTGTTTCATACCATGTGTTTGTTAAGTAGTATTACATCTTTGGCCGACAATTTTCGTAAATAAAATATTTGTAGGTTACAATGAGATGAAGCTATTTACGAAGTTTCAGGCGGATGTTAATAATTTGATAAAAAGGGGTCTGTACCACGGACTGTTTAGTTCTATTTCTTTATACTCGGAAGTAGTCAACATTTTTTTCGCTAGGATTATTAAGTTAGAACTTTTAATAATTTTTTTTTTCCAAGTCAAATCATCGACTT
This sequence comes from Nezara viridula, assembly GCA_928085145.1. Classification (NCBI taxonomy): domain Eukaryota; kingdom Metazoa; phylum Arthropoda; class Insecta; order Hemiptera; family Pentatomidae; genus Nezara; species Nezara viridula. Next base: position 120,182,936 of record OV725081.1, on the reverse strand, counting down.
CTTTAATATTATCCTTAATCCCTACTCATAACTCGTCTATACCATCGCTATCCTAGTCAGAAGGATATGTCAACTTAAAAGCTGACTAAAATAATGGACACTGATTGGTTGAACCCGTTCCGAGATTGTTTGCGATACATCTGATTGGTCATATTCTTGTTGCCTTGCCCAAGGCCTTTCAGCCGCATACCACCCGCGGGCACACCTGATGTGGATTATTCCGTCTTTGTTTGCCTTCTTCGCTCTCGAGATCTCTCTTCCAGCTCCTTCCTCCTGACAGACGGACAGACCAGCCGCGACGGTAAGGTTATTGGCCATTGTGTGGCTAAGTTGAACGGCCGATGGCTCCGAAGTACCTCCCATTGTCATCGCAAGACAAAGAGCTGATAGTGTGGAGGAGGTCACGTCGAATCCTTTCTCCTCGTTAGCTCTTACCTCTCTTATAATTGAAGCCATCATTTTCCTTCTTAATAAAATCTTAAATGGCCTTATTACATCTTCGCTATGTTCAGTATGTTAGTATCGGATCCATTTTCCAATGCACTCAGGAGCGATGTATTTGGATTAATGAGGTATCAAACGAAATGGAGAAGTTAGGAATTTTGATTTCGAAACTTAAAACAAACTTTTACGAGTACAATAAAAGCTGAGAATGAGAAGTTGAGTTTTCACTACTCAGGTTGTTATAAAACCGACAGGTCGTGACGACGGGATAAATTGTCTTTTAAATACTCCGTCGCAATCATCAAGATAAGTCTCAGCGATAGGTTTTAAAACACGTAAAGACCGTTTTCGAGACAAACCGTATCGTATAACATCGTTGCCATGGGATACTCATCAAGTGTTCAGGTTTCAAAAATTGAAATATTACTATATATGTTTTCAACGAACTAAAAATTTATTGAAAAAGTAAATCGAGAAGAACAGCTCCATTTTCTGTTTCTTTTATATTGGGCACTTCTGTTTTCAACCAATTTATTTAGGCACTTTGATTTTCTCGTTTCTGAGAAAGCAAAAATAAACAGGAACAAGCTTAAACATTCAGCTAAATCCTGGATAAAGTTATAGCATTCATGCCAAAACTTGGTTTAAATTTATCTACCGCTTTAAAATACCCAAATCTAAACGTTTAATTCTAAAACTATATTTTTAGCAAACATTAAATAACTAAAACAATTTAAATCTACCTTCCAAAACTCTACAATTAATATAAGTGAATTTGTTCTTTTGCGTGTTATATCGAAACATTTTATTTTCTTAAGTCAGTTAATAACTTCAATAAGTAACACAGTAAATCTTCAATAATCCTGAACTCTCTTTCAAGTATAAATTTCATTTCTAATTCTATAATGCTCGAGATTGGCGAATTTTAATTATATAATGGTATTATTTATCAGGTTATTAAATTTTGTCACGCATTCAGTTCATATTTAAGATGTTTTACCTGTTTTAAAGTTTTACCCTTCAGTCTTGGTACATTTACAAGCAATTCCAGAAGTTTCCTTTTTTCTGTAAGCTTATATCCATGTCCAGGTTTGTATTTCGTGAAATCGTGCTAAAACTACAATTAAAACAACATACCTTCCTGATGTGCTAAACTACTAGATACGTTAAATTTTCTAGTTTTAGAATGGATTTTATTTCTTGATCAGTTCTTCTATTTTGGTAAATTAGTTTACAAGTTAGGGCTGTGCATTGTCAATAACAGTTATATAGTTGTAGTATATTTTTGGCCTAACAATATAATTTTTTTATTACACCTATTTTGAAAAAAATATAGTTATCCTATTAAGCCGACAACCCACTCACTTGCGTTCCCCCTAGATAGGATCTGGAAGCTTTGATTGCAGCTCATTTTCTTCGTTCAATAAATTTTGCTATTATGAAGAGGAGAATTGCAATTACCTCGAGTAAGAAATTGCTGTTATTATTCGATCAAGCGTTTTGGACCGTAGTAACTCCCCTTTCTCTGTTATTGTATTACATCTTACTATAGTTATATATTACGATTTATTATTATACCTTTTGAAAGCAAATACTTCTCGTAACAGTTAATATGCCCATTTTGTTCGTCGATTATTTAGTGAAAATTCATTATGCAATTTAAAAAATAAAATTTTCTCTACAGTATTTATAAATATTGAGATATGAGAAAAAGGAGATAAACTCGTCCCGTTTGCTTGCTCCAATTTTTCTCGGGCAAAGACATAGCCCGGTTTATAAAATTTTGCGATAAGATTATTCAAATTTGCTTACTGTTGCAAACCAATGTTTCTTACATAACGGACCAACTCTATTTTAGGGAAATGTTTAAATTTTTGTTGATTTACTAAACACGTTTATTGTTTTATATGTCATCTTAAAACAAATTCTGTTTAGTAAAAGAAAAAGAAAAAAAACTCTATTTTCCTTGACTTTTGATGATTGTATGTTCTGAGGATCTTGAGATTCAGTCAATATATAAACAAATATATTTCGAGATTTTGTTGTTCTCATATTCATGCACCTTAGTGAAAAAAAAAACAACATGTATATGGAAAAAGATAATACTCAAATAGTAACTATTACACAATAAATTACGGATTAAATTAAGTTACTCACTAGCTTATAATAATTGTAGGTAATTTTTATTGTATATTTATTTTTTTCTTAAAACAATTTTTATAACCCTTAAATATGTTTAATTATTGACTTAATCTTAAGATCCTCAAAAAATACAAAAATAAGTGTATTTGAAGTTGATGTTGTTTATTTTCCGTATCATCTAAGTTACGTATAACTGTTTGGAATTTTTTTTTCGAATAACCATTCCTTGTGTTGTTGTTTTTTTTTTTTCTATAAATAAATTTTTTTCTTAAAATAATTTTAAAAAATATATAAATATCGATCACTACTAGTAATTTTAAAAATAATATATAAATGTCTAGATTACGTATGCATTGTACAATTATTTTATTTCCTTTATTTTAGTAGCCAAGAATATCGTAAGCAATTTATATTATTATATGAATTCCGAACAACTATATCCAATATAGTTCTATTATAATTATAACAAAACCAATCAAGCTCTATTCTCATTCACATTATCTCCTGATCATAAAAAAAAAAATATATATATTTTTTCGTTATTTTCTTACCCAAAACATTTTATTTTATATAATTAAATAAATAAAATAACAAATTAAAAATTTTATTGATTTACAAAACGTTTTATTTACTAACTTGATAAAAATGAAAAATTAGTATTTTTTAAATGTAATAAATCTGTATCAGAATTTATTAATAATCTTTTATTGTTTTTATTTTAATAACTAATGATGCGCTAAATACGAATTTAAAATGTTATAGAGTGGATACTAGGTTTTCCCAACAACAAGTTTACGATATCAAAACCAATCTCGATCAATCACGTTTCTCATTTGTCTAAGCAAAACATCTTGCTCTTATAAAAAAATAAAGTAAATTCATCATTCTTGTTTTACATAATTATTTTTATTACTTTTTTACTAAATCATATTTTTACGATCATATTTTTTAAAAAAATTGGAATTACTTAGCTATTCTTCTTTAATTATTGTAATTAATGTTTGAATTTCGTAGAAGTTTTATTCGCTGATATTGTTGAGAATTTTTTGACTGATTATTTGTTTTTATTTTAAAAACCAATGATGCTAAATGTGAATTACAATTCTTAAAGGATGGAAGTAATAGGTATTACCAACAAGTTTACGATAGTCAAATTAATCAAAATCAAGCACGTTTCTTATTTACCTAATCAAAACATCTTGATTTTTGAAGAAAAATAAATATAATAATAAAAATAATTAAAATGATCATTTTTGCTTTATGTTATTTTTTATCACCGAAAATATATATATATATATATATATATATATATATATATATATATATTTTAAATTGTTATTTTACAATTTTTTTTTTTTAACTAACTCTTCGATCATTATTAGAGATTTTTAATATAAAATTCATTTTTTGTAGTTAAATTCTCTGAGATCGATAAAGAACTTTCGTATTAAATATTGATTTGGTTTTATGACTGATAAAAACCAGTCTAAAAATAGACGTTCGTTAACAAGAGACGGACGCCATTGAGGGATAGTTGTGCAAATAAAATTATTTCCTCCTTGCCTTGTGTTTTATAGACTCAGGATTCCTAGTAATATTTTTTCGCAAAGTCTCGAAAAGATTTAATACGTATGTTGTAATCTTAGATGAGTGACCTCAATTTCCCGTTTTTATAAAGCGTTCAATTATATTGTGACGCGATACCGTCGCCAAGGAGATCTTGTGTTGTTTGCGAGTGTTTTGTTTCCTCTTTGGAAGGCGAGCCCCCAAAGGTTGCCATGACCTACCTCTTTGGAAGTGGAATTTGCTGCTTGGAATCGTTCGTGTTCCATCTCGAACGATCGTTCAATACCTTGAAAGAATGTATGCCACTGCTGTTTTATCTACATCTGATCAGATATGTCGATTAATTTATGCGTAGTGCTCATATCGGTTTTATTGAGTCCTGAATCTCTATTAATGAAGAAATTAAAATACTTCATAGTATACTGAGGTAATATACTTTTCTTGATTATATCAGCGAAACAATTTTTTTTAAATAATTCCTTCATAAAAAAAAAGTATAAGAAATAACTAAAAACGTGGTCTATAGACAAATAAAAAAAAAAGAACACAGCAATTTTATATTAATAATATTTAAAATTATACATTTTTCATTATTAATGTAAAAAAAAAATGACTAAATAATAGAACTTATACAAAACCAAAATAAAATGTAAAAAAAAATACATTTATCGGGAATTTTATTTTTTGAGCAATTGAGTTGTTCTATTCTATTAGGCTCGGAGATATTCATGATTTTTTTTTTGCTAGGTAGGATTATTTAGTAGAACTTTTAATCAATTATTTTCCCCCAAGACATAAATTACCGACCTCTTAATCGTTTTAATCGTCAGAATATTTTAAATCTTGGATTTTTAATTTCTCTAAATCGAAACTCGCCTGGAGAAAAAAAAATCAGATCATTATAAAAATCATTATAAAATAAAAATTGTAATATTTTCTATATTGAAATTTAATAAATAATATTTTTAATTATGTTTTAAAATTTGATATAACTATTTCAAAACTTTACATTTTTCTTGAATATTCATTAATAGCCGAGATATCGATGGGCTTACGTAATCTCTAATAAGAAAATAAATTGTAGAGTCCAAGAACATCCTGGAGGATCTTTCTTTCGCTTAACCAATATGTTTTATTAAAAATAAAAAGCACAGAAACAAAAAAGAAATTCTAAACTTAACCACCATTTCTAAATTTTTTTCTAAAAAAAAAAAGGTTTGTTTAAAATTCAAACAGTTCTAACAGCTACATGAATTATTATACAACTTTTAAACTTCTATAGGAAGCAAAGATTATAAAGATGCAATATCCGAGAAAAGTTTTAGAATCGCAAACGCCATTTTTGCAGCTACTACTTTTTTATTTTTTCAACTGATTTTTTCCTCGAAATTTTATTTATACTTCCTCGCTGATACTCGAAACTGTAATATAAATACAACACCCTCTACGCATTGCGTTATCTTAGCACCTGTCGAAGATAAGGATGTTTTCATCTTCGCGGTATTCGTCAGGATGCGTCATCGGAATCCCTATACCGTAGGGTATGAATCATTTGCACCTCTGGTCACACAGTTTGAGTTAGGTCACAGTTTGAGTTATATCTGTTTGTGTCTGCTTGGGCAGGATGAGCACCCCTTGAAGAGCTACGGAGTCAGTATAAAAATATCTTCAAGTAGTCTGAGCTGTTTAGTCTGTCGTGAAGTTTGACAAAGAGAGGATCAACTAAGAGAGGATCAACATGCCTAAGTCGAAGTCGTTGACCAAGTTGGCCAAGTACCTCAAGAACAAGACAAAGGTAAAGTGCTGTTTTAATTGTATCGTATCATCCATCTTGTCGAGTAGTGAGCTTAATTCTTCAAAGATTACAAATTATAATTGTTCTTAATAAAGACGATACATCTTTTTAATAATAATAATAGTAAATTTGTTTATTTTCCATTGAAATTGTAAATGCTTTATTGAATAAAGCTACCAATCTGTAAAAGCATCTGAACATAATATATATTCAGCTTTTCTGAATTGCTCTGTTGAAAACAAATCATGAATCCATTTTTTGATTTGGCAGATTTGAAAGAATATTCTAATCACAACTAGAAATTTAAAGCGTATTGATCAATTTGGATTAGAACTGAAATTTTGAATTTTATTATAGAATAAAACATATAGTGAACATTTGACTCAATCTAAATGATATTAAAATTCAAAAAATACTTTTATTTTTATCTTAAAATATAGAAACTTAATAGTTATTATAATTTGTTAAAAAAAGAAAAGTTATTATTTCTTTACTAATGAATTCGATTTTATTAATCCAAATTGATCGAAAATGTTGGGATTTCTTGCTGTAATTAGTTAATGATTTTTTTTTTTCCAAGCAGCAATTCATAAAAGTTGAATATATATTATTTCCTTTTGCATTTCCGGGTTGGTCGTTTTCTTCAATTACGCAACGTTACGTGTCATATTTGTATGTTTAATGAATCAACCTTTACAACTTTAATGGAAAATAAAGATAATAACTTATAATATGAAATAAAAATAGTGAAAATATTTTTTCTATTTTATTTTTTTAACTTTTTTCACGTTGAAAATGTAAAAAAAAAAATGTTACAGTTAGGATCCGCCCATAGTAGATACGTTAAGAAAATCCTATTGATTTTTTTTTGCCCGTTTGCGAATTCTTTTTCATGTACATTATTTTCTGTTTTTAGTCAATATTCTGTAACAATTATAAATTTAAAGATACATTTTAAATAATAATTGATGTTTATCATGAATTCAATTTATCCATCATATATGCAAGTGGCTTCATATCAAATATGGAAATCCGTCATTTTTAAAAAGTCGAAAAAATGCCATTTTTTTCTCAAAGAGCTTTAATTTTAGCCGATTTTTTTCATGATTTAACTGGAACATTCTTAAATAAAATCATCAGAAATAAGTTTAATTTGAGCCTACAAAACAAAACTTGACTTTTTATTCCGCTTTATGAAAATGACAGATGTCCGTCTTTGATATGAGGCCAAGCGTGTGTAGTAATAGTTTTGATTTTGTGAGCTGTACAATACTTTTTTGTCAAAATTTAATTTGATTATGATCATTATCTTGAAAAAAGATTAATTAACAATCTTTCAAAATTATATAAATATATTAACTTTTGCAGTAAAATAAACAATTGTATTCTGTGTTCTAAAAATAAGACACGTTACACAACACACGAGAGAAAATTCCATAGCATACATGCCCCTGTGAGGAATTTATCCCCTCCACAGTAGTCGCTCAAAAGGGTCTAGAAAGTTATACTGCCTAACTGTTTGGTCTATATCATAAATTAAAAAATATATATATACAAATATCAATATTATTAATGAAATTATAAAATTAGTAGTTAATATATAGATAGCAGCATAATAATTTAGTATTTAGCCTGAGCCTTGTGCCTTGTAAACGTTCTCAATTATAATTAAAAGGCTGTTTGATAATCATTGGTTATTTCGTTTCTGAAGCTAGTCCGGGTATAATTATTTTTTAAGTATAAGTCTTTAAAAAAAAAAAAAATTCCACACTATGACATTTGAAAGAATAATGTCTCGTAACGTAGAAATCTTCTATTCTTGCATTAAATTTCCCCTCGTGATTTGTGAATTATCCACAATATCGCGTAGTCACCTGAGCCTCTCTGTGTGTACGAAGCGTTAATGGGGACATAGCAGCTTTCACTAGAGTCAACCACCTCGGGGCGGCCTTTCCCTAACTTCTCCCACCAGCTGTTACGCGGTAGAAGAACTGTCATTCTAAACCTTATCTCTGTTCTCAATGAAGGAAACCGCCCAATGAGAATAGAGAGAAGGTTGAGAATATAGTCCCCCCCCTACACAAATATTTTGAAGAAAAAAAGATAGTTTATATTTAAAGATAATTATATGTTGTTATATATCTTAGGATTTTATCACATTTTCCGCGGCAAATTTGAACAGCGTTGGCTGGAGTTCATCTCACTGCCTCAAATCTTTGAATCAGTAGTCACCAAACTACGGCCCTCAAAAGTTTCCTAGATTAAATATTACAATTTTAAAAAATATTTAAGAAATATATAATTTAGTAAATCACTCAAACACGAGGTTTACAACATTTATTCCACGATTTATTTATCTTAGAATACTCATTTTACTAATTAATTGTTATTTATATAACCATATTTTTTCTATCGTCAAAAGGCTTGGCTCGCGGACTAAAAAGTTTAGAGAACCATGCTTTAAATGAAATAAAAAAGTAATGAATAAACATTTATATAAATTTATTTTTATATATAGTATTATATTGTTCGTTTTACGATTATTATGTTAGTTGTCACTCAGAATTTTTATAGATAATATAAACTCCCGAGACTTTTTTGGGGGGGGAGAGGATCTACCACCGCCCCCCCCCCAACCAAAATGGAAAGTCTGTTCCTATGGTTGAAGGAAGACTGTGTGAACTCACTAGTTACGTGATTGACTTTTAAAATTATCTTTAACAACTTGATTCTTTATAAGGTGTTGTTTTAGGGCCTAAGTGAGCAGGAATAGGAAATTTGTATTTATATAAATATATATACAATTTTTTTTAAATTACATGTGAATTTACTATAGGAAGATTTACAAGAATTCGTGTTTCGTTTTACGACTCCATTTACTAGGCCCAATTATAATCACATCAGCTAACAGTTAATCTAATTGCCCGTCGTTAACGAGATATTTTTCACAAATGAGTAGGTCTGAGATAATGGCACTCTTTGGGAGCTATTTTTAAAAGTACTGCGTTCCAAACTCGGATGTCGGACCAAGTGGAAGGGAACTGCAAAGAAGGGGGGGGTCTCTTGAAATCTTTTTTAATTGCACCAGATGGTGTAATATACTGACCTCTGGAGAACTTTCCCCCAAGCCTGTGCTCAGCAAACAGTTAATAATTTGTGTGCAGGCAAATGTGTGGGGACTCGATTCCTCACCAGCCTAGCGAAAAATACTCCACCAGCAAAAATTTTGCCGAACGTCCAGTTTAAACTCCATTTAATTCTTTGTTTGTTAGCTACTTAACATATTGTTCGGACTATGTCGAAAATATCATCAATCATTCCGATATAATCCCTGTTACCGGATAGATCTGGTTTATCTAATCTCATTAAACTTAATCTCGAATTATTAAAAGCCGGTTAGTAATCCTTTAAGGAGTCTCAAAAGAAAATCGCCTTATCTATTACAATAATCAGAGCTCTACCCCTATATTATATGTATATTCGACGATTCATTATCAGAAATATACATTCCTAGAATTATAAATAAAAGTATTAAATACAAAATAATTAGAAATCACACAAACCAGCTAGTAAGTAGTGATTACTTTTTTTATCCAAAGAAAATTCAAATATTATATTTTTTAATTTTATTTATAACCCATGGACACTTCTTATGATGTTAGGTCACGTTTGCTGTTTGTTAATATTTAGTGGTATTTTATAAATAATGCTTTATTTATGCCTAAATAACACTTCTATTTAATTTCTCCAATTTTCTTATAATTGGTATTAATTGACTTTTCTCTCCTGGAGAAACTCATGTTCGATTTTCCATTGATGTCTTATTTTAACTCATATTTCGCGTTTAGAATAAATAATCTCTAAATATATGGTCAACTGAGGTATATTTCAGTAGCAATTGTAGTATGTTGAAACTTGTGTATTTTTTTTTCTTACCCTCCGATTTCTTAACTAAATATTTACTAATAAATACGTATGTTACAATATGATATTGTTTAATATTGTAATTTATATGTATTTTTGTATAAAAAAAAAAATTGATATTAAGAAAAAATTAAAAACTTAATTTCAACTTTGTGGAGTATGAGTTGGGCCTGTCATATTCTAATTTTAAGCTCTTTTTTAAAATAGTTATCAATATCAAGAAAATGACTTTCCGATTTACTAAAAAGTTGCAGAGGCCTATGGGATTTTATCTTGCCTCATAGAATGGCTTCTTCTTCATCAATAGAATCTCTTTCATAATTTGTTGAGCCATTATCAGTTACGATTTAGGCCCGAATCGTTACGTTAATATAATTTCACTCAAAATGTCTAACCCATCATCGCCATTTTATAAATTTTCGTGTGTCTGCAGATTTTTAATATTTTATTTAATACTTATAAACAATTTTAAGAAATTATTTTTTTCTTATGCAAACTGTTCATAAGGCGAGGTTTAACTTTGTTGAGGACGAACGAATGCCAGTATTATCTGTGGGACTGCATTCTCGCTTCACGAACGGCCTTCGCTTTTAAATGTGGACCGTTTGAAGTAGAAAAGGTTGTTTGTAACAAATATAGATAGGACCTGTGCCCGTAAGAGTTTTCTTCTTTTCGAACTGGAAGCTATTTGCGAAGTTTCATCTGCGCAACTCGAATGAAAAAAGTTGACCAAGGGATTTAGACTGCATGTTTGAAGATAATAGCTTTCCTTGGATTACCTTTTTCGAAAGAATAATAGATTTATATCAGAACATATCCTCTGTATAAATAATAAAATTATTATTTTATGACAAAAAAAGGATAATTAAAGAAAACAAATTTTATAAGAATAATTTTCTGTGGTGAACTTGGGTGTCTTGCCATTTTGCCTTTAATCTCCAAAGAGACAAATATAGATACTATAAATAAATATTTACCCATTGAATAATCTCTTGCCATAATAAAATTCATGCTAGCTGAGATGAAAGGGTCAGGTTGGATTTTATAAAGCAGCAAAATAAAGGTTGTTTCGTGTTAGTGACCTGTTTACAGAAACAAATATATACAGAATTAATAATATGTCCCAAAAAAAATAATAATAATAATAATAAAGCAAAGGAAAAAGAGAAAGTTTAAACATAATGACTATATCTATACTACGGAAGTAAACAGCACCATGTCTATTTTTGTATTTCTTCAACGATGCCAATGTTCCGCAACTTTGAGCTATTAAAATTTGTTTCTTTGTTACTAAATTATTAAATTAAAAAATGGACATTGTATCGTTTACTTCCAGGACACAGATATACAACATACAGATAATTAAAGATAGATATAAAGGTAATAATAATAACAAAAACGATACTTATTCTATTAACTGTGTATGATTATATTTGACATGCCACATCTAAACCTAACAAAACAATCATCCAGAGAAGCACATGCACATGCTAATCAATCTCATAAGAAAATGGTCCGCACAAAAAAAAAAAATAAATAAATAAGAAAGGGTTATATTATTTTCAAGGCTTCCCAGATTGGCTGTTTGGTAATGCTGCCAATTATGGTTTCAAGACTTTTTTTTTATACATATATCTTTTAATGTAACCAAGAAATTCTAATTTGAGGAATAGAACTTGAAAGAAATTTAATGTTTTATTCTAATCATGAAACCCACTAGCGAATTGAATAGGGGATGCCCCGTTAAAAAAAAAAATATCGATTTTTTTCCTTGTTCTGTATTTATTCCTATGAGTCATGGGAGCTGAATACTTAAACAAGCACTATATGTTCTCTGATTCATAATTATAATTCATTCACTTCAGTTACTGAATGTAAGCATGTATAAAGACAAAATATAAAAGTTTTATCCCTAAAAGAAAATTATTGCACTTGTAATTTTATGATTATTTAAAAAAGAAATAATGTGAACCTCACCCCCTATTAAATATTAAATCCTGAATCTGCTTTTAGGATATGATATGATTGATAAATAGTCTTATAAATTCTTAGTAAATTAGTATGTCGAAACTGTTTTCTTACTAAATATAGAAAATAAGTATCAACAAATATTTAATCATCATTTTAGTATTAAATGAGACAAGTGTTCATTTCGTTCAAAATTATCTTTTCATTTAATTTTTTAAAAAATTATTCGACAGTTAGACCACACTTGAATTAACAAATTTTCAGTTCAATATTAATAAATAAAAGATTGAAAATGGTTTTGCCTGGTTATGGAATTCTAAATCTCAAATATTCATATATTTTATTTAACTCTTCCAATGAACGACTTATCTAATAAATTTATTCATTCAGTCTCAACAGATTAAAATGATTATTTACTAATTATTTTAATTTTTTTTGTTTGTATTTTCCATATATTATTAATTCATGTGTTAAAATATACATCTAATCTATCTATTTATAATTGAACATAATTGAGGAACAAACATACATGACTTTCTTTCATTAAAAGAATAAAATAATTCTTGTATCTTATGAGTTACCGTAAACCAGGGTTTACGCCTTTGGGACTAGAGGATGGCTATGCAGTAGAGTTTATTTTAAATATGAAATTACCTGGTTGGCTAAAACATTTTGTATTCAGATGACTTCCCTTTAGTCTTGATATAACAAAGCTCCAATAAGCGAGGCGATATCAAATTAAGAATAAACTCTGGTACTTAGTCCTCTCCCAGTTCCGAAATAATGCTGGTTTATGGTATCGGATATGAGCATATATACATTCAATCTATACAATTTTCTCTGATAAGAATTTATATAATATAAACTACCACTTTTTGGTTAAATTGCAAAATAAATTAGGATTTAGTATTAAATTATGATTAATTTCTAAAAAAGATTCAAAGATTTTTCTATTTAACCTATTTATCATATTCGGAAGCAGGTAACCTGTTGAATATTTGAAAAGTAGCATTAAATGTTGTTTTTAGTGGTTCTATTAATTTTAGTTGGAATGGAGGGTTTGTTTAAGTATTAATTGTGAGTTTTATTGTTACACCTTTGCGATAGGCATGTTATAAATTGTCAATGTTGTAAAAGTATTAGTTGCTAGTTGTGTACAAACATTATATCAATGAATTGAATATTAACGAATGACATTATTTTGTCCAGGTGCTGTCAATGAGCGGGGAGCTGAGGCGGGCATTGTACGCCAGCAGCGCCGCTTCGCTGGACCTAGAGCCGTTCCTCCCCGAGCTCTCTGGCACTACGGAGATATTGTCCGAGGAACACAGGCAGCAGCTCTACAGGCACCTTCCTGCCAGGGCAGAGGGTATGTTTACATTTTATTTTAATGTTTCTATTCTTTAACGAGTAAAAAATAATTTCAATGAATAGTTAATCGAGGGGTTGGCGGATGTCCTTAACATATACTATATGTTATATGTATACAGCATATGTTTCAACCTACTTACAGAATGACTAACTCCAATTTCAACATTTTTATTATTAATTTTAGTAATATTTCTAGTGGAAAAATTTATACCTTTATTGGAAGTTCTATATTTCGGCACTGTAATCCACTACTCAGGAATCAACTTATTCATTTTCTATATAGATATTATGAATTTTCCAACTAGAAAAATCACTAAAATGACTTTACTCAAAAATGATGAAATTGGAGTTAGTCATTCTGTCAACTGAAAGGCTCATCTTATAAAGACAGCAATTTAGAATTTCCACATATGTTCTGGTTTATTATTTTCAATGGAAAACCGTTGTAATTGAGTAAGAAAAAATAAAATTCCCCTTCTTTAAATCTATTGCAGTTGTTTTCCATATTATATTACCATTCAGTCAATGGTCGCTGAACAAATTATACTCACAAGCCAACTGATTTAATAATATCCAATATATTGTAAGAGTAAGTTGGTTGGTGATAGAAGTTATTGAAGCATACAAAAGTTTATTTTCTTTGTGCCGACATTTCAGTCTAAGGCCTTTGTCAGGGCTAATTAAATATTTTTTATAAGTTTGCTTTCTCATTCTTATTATTATTTGTCAAAATCTCAACATTAAGATAAAAAATTATTTTTTGTATATTTCACCGACTGCAACCACCTAACATGTTCTCTTACTGTTTCTCCACCTATATGGGTTATAGTAATTCATTTTTATCATTGTAAAATATATTTATATGTTTCGTTTTTCTTCTGCAGGCTACGTGTGGACCTTGGTGTTCAGTACATCTCAACATGGATTCTCACTTAACTCAATGTACCGAAAGATGTCGAGGGTTGAAAGTCCTATCTTGATGGTTATTCAGGATACTGACAACAATGTCTTTGGGGCCCTTACCTCCTGCTCTTTGAAGGTATCTAAAATTATATTTACATCTGTCAACTAAATCTAATTTAAAGCATGATTATGTATTTAAACTTTTGTTTTGTTTTAAAAATGTTAACAATTTTTTTTTTAATTTTTTCAGGTATCCGACCACTTTTATGGTACCGGAGAGAGCTTACTTTTTAGGTTTGCCCCAGAATTCCAAGTTTACAATTGGACTGGAGATAACATGTTTTTCATCAAAGGAAACAATGAATCCCTTTCCATCGGAGCTGGAGAGTAAGTGAAATTACTAATAATAATTTTTTGTATTTTATATAGTTATCCGAATTTACAAGATAATACCGTTAGATATATATTTTTTTTTAATTCTACCTTGTCTATAATGTCAATATGGTTTTATGCATTTAGATTCAATTGTTGTATAAATAAGCTGGAATCAGGAGGTCGAAAAAGTTTAAACTTTTTTAAATATGTTTGATTTTGAAAGTATTTAGCAAACTTGTTAAGAAATGGTTCCTGCAATAAAAGTAATTCTAATATCTTTTTGATAAGAAATTTTTTTCAAAATTTCAAGGCTCATACAAACTTTTCCAATAACTAAAATTAAAAAGTTAGTTTAAAAACAACATTTTTGCTCTTGAGATTATAAAAGTTGTTGGAATATGAAATGAGTGAGTGAATGATTACACATACTGGAATTTATTTTGATGATACGATATTGTTCCTATCTTATCATTTCATTCTTCTCAAATCAAAACAAGTCCATTCATCACCTCTTTAAAGAACGCTTTATTTTCATGTAAGAAAAAAAAAAGTTTTAAGTTTATCTTAATGCTTTATGCTAAAGAATGCTTTATGTTAAAGTATTTTATTTCCCACTTAACTATTGTGTCTTAGTCCCATTCCTGTATATTATCAAAAGGAAAAAGGACTCTGAGATTTTTCTCGCTAGGAGAAGATATTGTAGATCAATTGCTATTATCTATAATTGTATGAGAGGAGATTGAAAATCCTAATAATAAGAAGACTAATGGAAATTAAACTAATAAATTCTAAATATCTAAAATTTTATATCGAACATTTTGAACCTATTTGCTAGCTCATTTTATAGTTCATCTATAATTAAATTTCAAATGATTTTAAATAAGTTTGTTTAATAAAGTTTAAAGTGATTACAATAAGATATGTATTTTTTGTAAGCTTTATTTTGTCTTACCTTTTGTTTTTGTGATATGATTTATCAATGTATTATTCTAATTTTCAGTGGAAAATTTGGGCTTTGGCTCGATGGAGACCTCTACCAAGGGAGGACAGAATCATGTGCCACCTATGGAAACGAACCTCTTTCGCCCCAACAAGATTTTGTCGTCAAAACACTGGAATGTTGGGCCTTTATATAGACTTAAGTGTAATCAGCCTGTGACCTTTAGTATGTGTCAATTCAAATTTTCAAAAATATATTAATTTATATATATATTCAAAAAAAATTTATATATATAAAACATTTTTAAAGAAATGAATTAATAATAAAAAAGCGATTCATAAGCATTGTTATTATAAGCAGATAGAGAATTGTATATTTTTGTTAATTTATAATGTGTCAAATGAAAAGGATGCATGTAGTAGTTGGTGTGATTAACATAACTCCTCCCTTGACGATATTGTCAAAGCTTTTAATAACTACGCCTACAGTTACCTGACCAATGATTATTATGTTTGATAATTTCGTGCGTTGTCTTGACCTGGAGGATGCTATTGTTGATAATCGACTTTGTTAATACTATGTATGTATAATATACTTGTTAATGTTATTTAATAGGAATTTGTTTAACTTATATATTTTTAAGGATTATTTATATTGTATTGTGTACCTCACATAACTTGACTATGTATTGTTAGTGATGTACATCCGATTCCAAGGCGACTCGTTAATCTGAGAACATGTGAATTACATTATCAGTGTTTCCAGTCGTTGATGTTTCTCAGAGGAGTAAGGCTTTCAATTGTTTAACATTTTATGTAAGACCTTAAAAAATAATGCAATTATAAAAAGCATAAAAATAAACAAAAAAAAAAAAAAAATGGATTCTGCTAGTCATCGCAGCTTAATTTTTTGTAGAATCAATGTGTTTCAAGATCTGTAACTGTTAGCTGTCATTTCACCGAATGCTATTTGCTGAAAATTAATGAAAAGAGGCCATCTTAGAGCTAGTTATTTTGTTTTATGTTTTTTCGTTTTGTTTGAATTCCGTTTTTTAGTTTGTACCCCTAATTTATAGTCGGGGCTGCCTAGGATTAAAGTAAACATTGTAATCACCTTTAATTGGTAAAATATCCGTGCTTGCTTAGGGGTAGTACAAGAGCATAGCATTTTGTTAGGTAGTGTAATTACTACTCGTTGTACTTAGATTGTATACATTATAAATAAATAAATATTGAATTACACAATTAAAAGTTATCATTTAGATCTGAGTAATTACATTCTTAATTACAGTATTATTCTGTTGTACTATTTGTGTATGTATTATATTCAAACACTAATGGTACTATGTGATTTGGATGATTTACTAGTGTCTTCTTTTAATTGTAATTTTTATTATGTAAAAAGTATATATATATATTTAATAAAACATACATTTACATAATTCATCATTTTATTTATTTTTTTTATTATATTTGTTTTTTTTTTCCTTAATTTCCTCATTTTTATTTTTGAGTCAAAGTATCACATCTTATTTATATTTTACATATTTATACATTTAAATAGTTTTTAATTATCTAAGGAGTAGTATTGTTAATAAGCTAAGACTGGATTTTGATGCACTAAAAAACATGACATATGGAGCATAAAGTGTTAAAAATTTGTATAAAATAATATCATTAAAATAAACCAAAAGACTTAACAATATAATTAAATAAATACAGTAAACAATAATTCTTTTCTCAAATCACTATAATATATTAAATAAGAGTGGTTAAAGTAAGGAATAAAAAATGAATTGAAAATCTGTTTCTATGAAATAAATACAATTATTCATTATATAAAAACTAAATTTTTTAACTTCAGCCAAATTTTTGTTTATTTGTATGATAAAACCAATTGGGATTTAAAGTATCACTTTTCACTGTTTAAAATAACATTGAAATTTACTTAATAAATAATGTTTAGAAAGTTTCAAAGGAAACTACATGAAAAAAATAAATGGATGTTTCTAAATGGAAAACGACGTTTTTAACACATCTTCCTCTTCTTTCTATCATCAAAATGCATTGATTCAGGCAGATATTCCATGAGATGCTTAAAAAAAAAAATGCGATTTATGTATGTAATTGCATGAAAATCCAGTCTGTGTGTTAACTGATTATCTATTTCTGAACAAATCAATATTTTATTATGCCTCTTGGTTTTTAATTTTTTATTTCTTGAATATTTTTTAAAGGAATGTTGTTAGATGTTGTCGGCTGTGCAAATAAGGAACGGTACGTTTAGAATATTTCAATTATAATACAAATATGATACTTTCTCCTCAACTTTTTCAATGATGCATTCACTAAGAAGCAATATTTATATATCTCTATTTTAGACAAACCATTACATGTATCTAACTAACCATTTGTTGAAATGTGAATTCACCAGCTGCAATATGTTTTCAATCAGAATTACTAATTGAAATTGATAAAGATTGATGCATATTTTTGAAAAATAAAGTCAGTTTATCCTAGCTCATGAATATTTTTTTTATGAATTTTTATATATAAATATATATATGTATTAATTCATTTTAAAACTGATCCTGGTTTATTACGAATAATAATAAAATGCAAGGACCAATGAGAGCACGAATAGTGAATGTGTCATCGCTAACATTTCTAAACCATGTTGCATTTGTATAATATTTACTACTGCTGTCTGTAACAAGTGTATAGTAAATCATGTTATTTTTGTAGCTGAAAGTTACTGTTGATAACTGTAGTCATAATATTGTCAGTAATTATAAATTTATTACTCTTAATAAACTACACTGCTATACAACATTATATATTGTCATCTTTTGATGTTTGTAGAATATGTACGCTCACTAGGATTATGATGATTAGTCGGGAATATTGTCGCTAACTATGAACATCTTGTAGGGATAGTCATATTAGTCGAGTCGATGTGAATTAACTAAGAATTTAAAAAAAAAGAATTAACGAATATATTTTGGATTATCGATATATATATAAACTTTGTAACAAATAATTGGTTTGTATCTATTACCTCAGAACTTAGGGAAAGAATGATCTCACACAAAACAAAAGTGTTAAGAAAAGTAAATCAGTTTGTTTTATCAATTTATTTTTCTTTTTAGTCTGAGTTAAGAGATCCATTACCTCAAAAAGTAAATTAAATTTAAACCTGATATTTTTTTATAATTTTCAGATTATATTATGTTAAATGTATGTTTATCTAAGTTTGTGTGTATTAATGTAATTGTTAGTTTACAAACTTTTTTTTTAATGATAACCAAGTTATAATGCAAAATAATATGTATTTTGTGCTGCTTAGGTCTTAAATAACTAACAGGGCATTTATTTCTGTTGGGAAAATTTAAAAAAAATTAAAACATAATAGAGCAGATGTGAATGCGAGGTTTGTTTAGTTTTGAAAGCACTTGTCAACATGTTACTAATACATTATGGACACCATGTTGCATCGATCACTTTGGCACTGGGATTTTGGTTAACGTAAACAGCCTTAGGGACTGTTGTCGACATGATCAGAGCGAATATAAAAAATGTTATGGGCGATATGATATTGACTAATTACTGTAAGTTCTCTATTGACATGATACTTAAATAATTATTATATTAAAATTATAACAAATGGTAAAAATAATCAAATTAAAAAGATATATAGTAATCCGTGTAATAGAAGTTTATTAAACATCAAACACAGTTGTTTAAAAAATGAATATTGTAATTGTTTATTTTTGTGTTTTGCATCATTTGGAATTTTTATTGTTTATTGTAGTCAAAGCTTAGGAATCCTACTTTTAATAAATTAGTTATGTTGAATGTAAACAGAAAGATGTAAGAAACTTTGTTCTAGCAATATTGAGGATTGTTCTAAAACTGTGTGTTAGAAATGTCCATTACCTAGGTCTGAATGTAATCAAAATGCCTTTAATAAAAATTGTTATAACCAATGTTTGTGTTTTTTATTTATCCTTCTGTGAAATCTAATTTTAATTGTTTTTTAAGGTTGAAAATAAAAAAATAAGATTAAACCATTCTCACAAACCTTAACAACAGTTTTACAATAGCAAAAACCTTTTGATAAAATTTTAAAGTGTAAAGTTTTGACTTTATTAGACAGTTAAGACTTGCTGTGAAAGACAATGACATGGTCTCTTGGTTTTTATTTATTTTTTCACTTTTTAATCATTTTATGGAGGTATAATACATTTTACCACACTCAAGGGTACTGAGTATTAAAGCTGTAAGGCACATTCATACCATATTTACAATATAATAAAATAAAATAAAAAAATGAAACACATAAATATATATATATATATATATATATATATATATATATATATATATATATATATATATATATATATATATATATATATATATATATATAAAAGATAATGTATATATAACAAAGTTAAAAACTGTAATAAAAACAAAGAAATACAACTTAAAAGAAATAATACAGGCAATTCTTAAGGGAATAAAATTAAATATTAATGATAATAAATTATTAGAAATGAATAAATTGAGAAAAAGAAAACAAAACTAACAGTCATACTTAATTATAATATTTACAATCAGCCAAGGAAGCTCCGAGTCCAGCTCTTTTCCACATGTGTAAAGGACAAGGTGAGGCTCTAAGAGATCTCAGCACTTCTCTCTCAGCTGCGTCACCGGCATTAGAGTCCAGTTTTATTTATTAAAACCATTTTCTATTGTTAATTTTGGAACAAAGTTACTTTTTTGCATTAACAGATAATAAAAATACAAATGTTTTCTGCTCATTTCATTTACTTTCCTGCCATTACTAAGTAAGAGTATTATTTTAATAAGGTCAATTTTTCAATAGGTAGTTTTTAATCGATCTATTTTTTTCAGAGCCCTCTAAACTCTTAAAATGTATTTTTGATCTGTCTGTACATCTGTGCTATAATGGGAGGGCTGTTTTTATTTTATTTTGTAGATTTTTGATCATATAATTCATCTGAACCAATTCGGGCATCCTATTCTCAATATCTGGTACACAATGAGTGAAAAACAGACTTTACGAACTGTAGTGCTAAAATGTTTTTGATTTAATTATTCTCCCCCATAATTCTTGAAATTTTTATATATCATGATATAAATTCTAATACTACCTTACTCCATTCTTACAACTTTACAAAAAGTTAAAAAAATCTTTCTTATTTCATTGCTTATAAATTCCTTATTATAATTTGTACCGTATTTCTACTTTTTGTTGTATTTGTGATGTTTTCATGACTATCATTCAATCAATTTAAAAGAAATTAATGCAGTTAGTTACCTAACTTATTTTCCTTAAAATTGAATTGTTAGATATGACACATTCCCAAGAAAAAATTATTAAAGTTATTAATTTTATTACATAAAATATTGATTTGTCATAACTCAAAAAGTATAGGTTTTACAGTAAGCTGCTTATACAATCATTTGAAAAGTAATTAAATTCTGTACAAAACACTAAAAAAGAACAGGTAAAAACTGACCACTATTAACAAATATAATAAAATTCTCTGAAACAACATGAACAAAACTGCAAGTCCAAATCAAAGACATCAACCGGCCTTACACAACACACAACATAGAACATACATCAATTAGATTTCAAAAATACAAAAATAATACATAAGGAAAATAATAACAATAAAAGAAAAATTATTGTGTCGGTATATATCACTAAAAATTTGAAAAGTTCCGTAAACCACCATACAGATGTGGGCAATATAAATACCTTCTATGCTAATGTAATGAACAATATTTGGATATAATACAATAATTAAATTAAAAGCCAATTAAAAACCATAATTTGGATAAAATAATAGAGTAACCCCTCTCCCTTTTACCATCCTCACCAGGACAGTATAAATTAGTCCCTCCATCGATGACCAAGGGAAAAACCTAAAATATTAGGATGATTGAATTCTTCTCAGATTACCGAGAATGACATTGAATATGGATATTTAGATGGAGTACTCAATTAAGGTAACAATGAAATTTATTGTTTAATATACACTATGAGAACAGCAAATGCAGTGAGAGCAGTATCTGCTTGATTCCCCTTCGAAAACAACAAATCATGTCTCGGGAAATAGAAATCTCTGTCTGATCAATGTCTCGCATAATAAAAAGTGACCTTAGGATGGGTGCATTTCGAAGAATAACAGTACAAAGGCTAACCACTCCCCTAAAAAAAAATGAGAGTGGTTAGATGCAAAGTGCTCCTTGGCCGTTACACCAATGGTCTTCATCGAAAGATTTTGTTTAACGATGGGAAAATTTTTACAATTGAAGACAAATTTAATCGCCAAAATGATTGTGTGTACATACAAACCTCTAAAGAAGTCCAGGAAGTAATTGGAAGAGTGAAAAGAGGTCATCACCCTTCCTCAGTGATGGTGTGGTGGTGAGTTTGATGGCACCACAAAGCTCTATTTTTGTGAAAAAGGAATCAAAACAGCCACTAAAAACTATCAGAACGATATTTTGGAACCTGTTGTCAGGCCTCTAAATGATACTCTGTTTGCTGGAAGTCATTGGGTTTTCCAGCAGGATTCCGCTCTAGCTCACAAGGCAAGGTCAACTCAGCAGTAGCTGCAAAAGAAAATTCCAGAGTTCATCTCTGCCTCAGATTGGCCCTCAGGAAGCCCTGATCTCAACCCACTAGAGCCAAAGGCTTTGGCCAGAACTGGAGAGGATGACATGCCAAAGAGCACACCCTAACTTGGAAAGCCTCAAACAATCTCTGGTCCGAGCAGTTGAGCGCTTTCCTCAAGAAGTGCTGCATGCTGCTATTGTTGAGTGGCCATGGAGATTAAATGCCTGTGTCAAGGCAAAAGTGGGACACTTTGAGTAATTTGTTTTTTGTTTTACTCTCTATAGATGTACATTTTATTTTCTAATAAGGTTTTTGAAAAATTAATTTTTGTGTCGAAATCTGTATATATTTCTTTGTAACAATATTTACGACAGAACTAGGTAATGTGTAATATCAAGATATAAATATGAAACTACTTGTATGAATATAAATTCAATTCTTAATTAGTTATAAGTGTATTTGTTAAAATATATATTGTGTTTATTTTCAAGTTTATTTATTATTAGCCATATTTACACCAATTTTAAAAAAATTTTGTCACTTTACTACTCATCACATCTAATGACTACTCATCACAATGACTCGTCGAGCCATTTTCAAGTCTAAAAAATTTTTTTCATTTACAATCATATATTAACTTTATTCAAAGCAATTCGCATAAGTGAAAATGACAGGTACATGATGGGTATTTTAAGTACATAATAAGAATCTTTATAATTTGAAATATGTTAAAGTTAATATATGATTGTAAATGAAAAAATTTTTTTAGACTTGAAAATGGCTCGACGAGCCGAAACATCGTCATTGTGATGAGTAGTCATTAAGTGACAAAAAATTTTTTTTTTTAAATTGGTGTAAATATGGCTAATAATAAATTAACTTGAAAATAAATAGTATGCACCGAAGAAGAATTGAGTAATATTGTGTATATTGTGTTTAATTCCAGATAAATTCAGAAAAATGTTTATGTATAAATTTAGAATACTTTAAAAAATATATAATTACAACTATGGCTATTTAAAATTCAATCTATCTCAATATTCAATCTGGTTAAAATTTTTAACCATTGGATTATAGACTTAACTAAAACTATTTTTTTTCCAATTATTTCTTTCTTTCTATTAAATAAAATAAATTCCATTAATTTGGAATTTGAATATTTATATAAGTAGAAGTGATAGCAGGCAACTGTTATCATATATAAGGATCATATGTCAGCTTGGTTAAAAAGTTGGTTTTAATTTAAAAATAAAAATTTTATTGTTTTTATCAAAATAACTTATCTCGAATTAATGATATATGGCCTTATTTACCAAAAGTGACTTTATACATTATTTATTAAAATTATAAGATATTATTTTTTTGAACTCCTTTTTTAACCTGAGAATTATTTCAAGCCAACGTCAAAACATTGATTGACAGGAATTTACCCTAGAAATTTTTTATTATAGTTTTGCTTTATTTTTAAATTATGGTTACTCTTTTATATTTATGGGTTCTTCTGAGTTAACTCACTATTGGTGGCTTTTGGCATTGCAAAATAAAAAATATAAGGTAAAGGAATGATAGATAAGAAATAAGATACAAAAATTAACATTGATCAGTAATTTACATTATATTTCAGTGATATAAAATGCCATAAACAAACAAATAGAAATTAAGACCATAACCCCTCTGTGATTTAACGTGGAGAGTCACAAAGCTATTTCCGACTCCTCCATTTTTTATATATACACAACCTCCAGTTCCTTCACTAGTTTGATCCAGAGCTTCAATGTAGTGGATTTGTCCTAGAGGTAATGTTCCGTTAGTTGGAAAAATTGCATCAACGCTTATTTTCCTTAAAATTTTGCTGTCTGCGTAGACATGTTTTGAGTAGAGAAGACTGTAAATAAAAATGAAATATTAGCAACTGATTTATTACCTTATGCAAGAAAAATGTAACAATGTGAAGATATACTGCATTATAAATAATGACAATATAAACAACATTTACATAAAAGCAAATACAAGAGCATGAGGTTAACTTTTTTTAATGAATAAAACGTTTTAAAATTACTTAATGGTTGAAAAGGTTCGCTACAAGATGTTCATATGGATTTCATCAATTTTAATGGTCACTAAGGGACTTTAGTGGTGAAATTCGATTGTTAACAAAAGTAATTATCATAATCAGGCCAGGATCTCCTAATGATCAATAATGAAGTTTAGGAAATAATTTAATAAAACTAAAAGTGCTTCATGAATCTGCTTCTTTATATAGTTCAGTACACAGGCGGATCTAGGGGGGCTTTCGGGCTCCTCTTCCCCTAAATGGTAAAATATAACCATGTTCAATGAAAAATATTATCTCTAAAAGAATTATTTTTCATTTAATGACATTTAATATGACTTAAAAAATCGTTTAAATACCATTTCATATAGATAGTTAGTTTCTTTCTTTCTTCCAAAGTAATTATCCTAATATATACATACAAAAAAAATCTTTTGGGATGAAGCCCTCCCCCAAAAAAAATTAAATACTGGATCCATTAGTGGTTCAGTATACAGGACTCCAAACTAGTTCAATATACAGGGTTCCATGAGGTGTTCTTATAAATATATACACCTTATAAAGATACAGAGGACACCTTATGTCCTTTACAGGCTTTAAGAGGAATAAAGGAAGACAGCTCAAGAGGTGGTGAGACTTCTTTAAGGAAAAATTGATGGAGAATGGCAAAGGACAGAAAGAGATGGACAGCTGATTGAAAACAACTTGGAAGGAATCGAAAACAACTCCCTCTTCTCAGTAGGATTAGTCACCTGGTAATATTAAACTAATATATTCCACTTTAAATTATTAAACCCGGTATGAGATGCATTAATCAATTCATTCTGTTAATTGAAATTGACTATATAATTTCTCATCAGCTATGTAAATGCAATGTACATAATACGACCTATAATAAGTAAAGAAAGGTCTTGTGCACACAAGTGCATTTACAACTATATGTTCAAATCCAATCCAACTGAATAGAATTCAAATGTGATAAGTACAATTGTACTTATTACATTTGAAACAGTCTATTTTAAAGACAAGAATTTAGATTTTACTTAACACGTATACGCACAATACCATTGATATTCCTTTACATTTCATTTTTTTAATACAGGAAGGAAATATACATACTAATAATAATAATGATATAATACATAATAATTATATATTACTGTTCTAGAAATATTCACTATTAATAAGAATAATGAATAAAAAATATAGAAAGAAATGATAATAGGATATATTCAAAGAGGTGAGAGTAGACCTCAAGAGCTACAAAAAAGTTTCTGCAAACCTTGGTCGGATTCCACTCAGAAAAGAAAAACATT
This sequence comes from Nezara viridula, assembly GCA_928085145.1. Classification (NCBI taxonomy): domain Eukaryota; kingdom Metazoa; phylum Arthropoda; class Insecta; order Hemiptera; family Pentatomidae; genus Nezara; species Nezara viridula. The sequence goes on along the minus strand of OV725081.1, from coordinate 120,157,485 downwards.
TAAATTTCTTTTTTTTTTAAGTCTCATGAATTTTGTTGATATATAATGTTCTTATATATATAATGTAATATGGTTGATTGATATACTATGTAATGTTTTTTTATTTTGTATTGAATATTTATTATATAAATGAGTACTACAGAGGCAATTCTTAGTAAATGGTTTTATACCATGCCATTTAATGCCCTTTTATTTTTATTAAGAAAGAGAATGTAAACTTTTTTTTTAATTAAAGTTATCTTCTGCAATAGTTTCTCTTTTGTATCTCTATTTTTAACTTCGGTGGAAATCTACAATGTTGATTGAAACATTGGCATTTAAAAAATAGTTACCACTATTTTATGCTATTTTTTTACTGACCCCATTGGTAAGGAGAGAGCTGAAGGGAGGGCAATAGCCCCTCAGTAAAAAGAGAGGGGACAAGAATATTGTTTCAACCCCCTCCCTAAATATTTCACAGAACAAAAATTTAAGCAAATAAAATCAATAACAATTAATGTACATGAATGAATAAAATATGTAAATTAAAATCAATTAAAAAAATAGGAAAAGTCTACTGGATGGCTAAGCAAGGCCTAGAAGTAAGTATGCAGTATTTAACGAAACACTATTATTGAAATTTTAGTTTATATTCGAAGATAATTATATTGTTAGTTTATATATTACATACACTTTGGTATTATGTTATTCATTTTATAATAATTACATTGATTAGGTTAATTATCACTCATTATTTTTATACATAATATAAACTTCCAAGACATATTTTTCAGGAGAGAGGTCCATCGCCCTCAAACTGGAATGGAAAATCTGCACCTCTATAGTCAACAGTCTTATACCTCTATGAATAATCATTCCTAAAGATCAACAACACAGAATAAAATGTAGAAAAAGAGACAGGATATTGGTTTATAGTGGCAAATGGTTATTCAGGTTCTATAAAATTTGTAAGAACCCAATCAATAATTTATTTTTTTTATCTGAATTTTAATTTTAATTTGTATTATTTAGGTATGAATATTAATAAGCACTAAGTTCTTGTGTTAGCTATGAATGGACAGTACCCACGTACATGATAACAATGTAATGTTTTATTTTATTTGCTAAAGAACATGACTTCTTGTACAAATAATTCAAAATATTTACAAAATATGCCTTCATGTGAGTCATTTCCTGCATTTCATAATAAAGCTTGCATTTTAAACAAATAATTACTCTTATTATTTGTTACTCTTATTATTATCTGAAATTAGATACATAATTTTATTTCATTTATGAATTAATTATCAATATGTATGCATCTCTCCCTGCATATATACATATATATATATATGTGTGTATACATATATATATATATATAAATACAAACATAAAATAAATACAAACAATAAAAACTCATAATAAAACAAACATTAACCGAATCAATACCCTAATGACAAAAATTGATAATAACCATTCAATTGGAAAGGGATGGTATCATTTCAGGAATAGAGTACATATTGGCTACGGATGATAAAAATAAATATATACTTGCATAATAAAATTAATATTATTATCACAATAGAAATAACAACGATAGCTTCAATCAAATAAAATAAAATAACGCATTAAAATAACAGTTCTGTTTTAAATTATAGAAAAAGAATATCTATCTAAAAACTAAAATAAAAAACTAGTTTTTTTTTTTAATCTCCCATACATTAGAGTGCTACCAATGGGTAGTTTCTCAACAAGCGTGTTTCATGTGATAATATTCCTCTGTACACATTTACTTGATGTATTCATACTAATACAGTTGTAAATATCATAATAAAAGTTAAAAAAAAAAAATCTCCCATACAATTATACCTTATTTATTAATTTTATGAGAAAAAACAACTAGTTTTTTTTTCCTTTTCTCATTTATCAGTTTAAGGCACAGTATTGCAATAAAATGTGGAGTTACATAAATTTATATGTATATACACAAACAGAAAGAGATAGAGTGCAATCATAAATGCACACATGGCATTTAATTTTTATAATAGAGAGGAAATAGTCTTTAAAATGAGCATATTGAAACCTACTAAATGCAATTGAATAATTTTCATATCCTGTAATTAAAATAAAAGCAAAATTAACTCTGATGGGGCTTACCATATACTGTATATATGGTAATTAAACTAAATATCTGAATAACTTTGCGGTATTTACCTTAAGGAAGGTGTTTTTCTTCCAAAATAAAAATTATGTGTTCGATTATTTCCGCAATCAGACCCAAAATATGCTGCATCACAATAAGATAGCACTAGGAGAAGTACACATAAAATAGAAAAATATAGTTTCATATTGTTGCTTAATGTACACTGCTCTGACGGTGGAAGGTAACTGGCTCAAACCTTCTCATTTATTTATAACAATCCTCTTATCATTATTCAACTCTTATTAGATTGTTAAATACACAAACTGATCCACAATCAGTTGAATATTATCATATTTTTTGATAGGTGATCTAATGAAAGGTACTACAGTCAATTATTGAAAATTCAAAAATTTATTTATTTTTGCAGGTTTACTGATATATTGATTAAAATTTAAGCAGTTAAAAATAATTATGACGTCAATGCTAGATAAATAAAATTCTTGTCATAATTTATTCATATATTGATTGCTGCATACCATTACAGATTTTTCCTATTAGAGTTAACACAAATGGCTTCAAACTTTTATCAATATATTTCGCAATACTCCTATTTGACTTACTAACAAGTTAATATTTTGTTGACAACTGTAACTTGCCAATTTCGTTCTTGATGGTTTAAATTAAAAATATAAAATTATATATGTTTTACAAAAAGAAACTTAAATTATTTAAATATATTTCTCCATTTAAGAAATGTATTTGAAGTATCAAAATCATTAAAAAAAAGTTCATCAGGTAACATTCCAGTGTTTTTCGTAGATTTTTATCTTATATTTTTCCTTAAAAAAAAAGAAATAAATAAATTAGTACTATTTTATTCTCTTTAAATATCTTTAAATTTAAACTATTCCATTAGATAGCTTAAGGAATAAGTTTCAGTTAATTAAAAATAAAACATAACCAACATAAATGCTGCATTATTTCATAAAGTTTTGAAAATGATTTGAGTTCAGAGCTGATAGAAAAAAAAATTATGAAGTGGCACTCTCAAACTAAAAAAATAAACAATAATAAAAATGTTTCTAACACATAAGAGAGTTATTTTTATTAAAGCCGATCTTGACTTGTAACCTTAAAGGGATTTACAGAGCAACAGCTAGACAAAATGATGATGTGTCTCAAGTTTTCAATATCTTTTATACTTTTTTAGGAATTTTCTTTTAATTTATGAAAACACTAACAAGCATACTGTAAGGTCTTGGGATCACTGATATTAATAAAACTTTCTTTAGTAATACTTAAATAAAATGTCAATGTTCTTGGAATTTCACCAATAAAAAAAATTATACAATCTTTAATTTATTGTTTTCTATACAATTTATTCTTTGTTTTGCTCTGTATGGGTTTCAAGCTAAATATATCAATTGATTTGCATATCTATGCGAGATAAAAATAAAATATTGCTGATCTTAATAAACGAGCTCGAGTGTAACTTAACATTATAAAAACCAAAAGATACTCCCAATAAAGAAGTTTAAAACTACACTTTTCAGATAAAGAAAAGACCAATTCTTTTCAAAAAGTTTAACACAAATTTTAATAAAAAGAATATTTTAAAAACTAGCTTCATTTTTTAAAAATTTATTTCTAAGGCATTCATAACTACTCCAAATTTTCTTCAGATTCAACATTACAAAAGCTAAATACTGCTCTCCCAGCTTGTATCAATAACTTTCAGATTTTATTACTTTACAAAAGTGAAAAAAAATAAAACTCCTAAAGTATTTTTATTTAATATCTTTAGTTATAATTTGTTTACTGAGGACGGGTTTGTGCCATTTTCTATTATTTATAGGGTCTTAAATCCTCTAAGATAGTTAATAGAATGGATTTGAAGTTTTGGCAATTGGCCGATAATGACTCACTTGGGTAAATGTGGAATGAAATATTAAAAAAATTAAAAGTTATTGTAGTTTTTGAAAACAAATTGAAGCCCCTAAGCTAGCCGAAAATTTTTATTTTTCGATTGTTTTATAACAATAAGTATTTAAGATTCGTTTTTCGATGTTCAAAATTTATTTCTTCCAAACAAATATTTTACCCAACTTTGAAATTGTTTCAATTTTGTCCTCATTCCAAATATAATGTTTTTATACACCGTAATATATTTTAATTTTTACCAATACAGGGGTACCCAGATTGAAGTACCATGGTTAAATTTTTAAGAGGGCAAATATTTAAGGGTCTACAATTGTGTAAAACTTGCAAACCAATGAACAAAGGAAAAATGAAACGACAATCTTTATAATTTTATTTTCGTTTGTATCCCGATGCATCGTCTTTGGGGAAGATGGGCACTCCTGACTTAATATAGGTGTTAATTTTATATTGGAATTTTTTCTTTTATAATCCGTCGATTAACCGGCTCTTGCGCTTAACCGACGATGTCTCGGTACCTACTTGGATGGATAAGCGGGGTTCTATTGTATATATTTATTTTTTTAAATTATGTATATTGAACGATAGCAATAAATAAACTATAAAGAGAAAGTATATATATATAAAGCAAATTTGCTCATACTCCATTTTACCTGATATGGATTGATCTTTCCTGATACCGCGTACGATTAGTCGTAGTATGAAAAAATAAATTTATGATGACATCCTTGGTGCAAACATGTTCCCCTTATCTCGAAATCTGAACAAACACGAAGTAGTTCAAACCAAACAAAAATGTCAGTCAATAATTTATTCATGGAAAAATATTGTGTCAGGCACAGAAGTATTCACTGACTCATTGTTTGATGGGTTTATAAAGCTGGCATAGATAAAAGGTGACAGCAGCTACAAAATTTCAAGGTAAAGACTAGATTAGTTTAGTTCACTCTTCGACATGGTACGAATCGCTCTGCTTGCTGTTTGTCTCACATTTCTAACTGCTTCTGATGCTGGACCACTCGACTGGATTGGTTCCAACAGCTGTGGAAATGAGAAGATTCACAACTATCAATTTGGACAAAGGACACCTTATCAACGGTTCGTGTTATATTATATCATAATTTAACAATAAACTGATAATATGCTAACTCCTAAAATCGAATGGGTAAATTTCAAATTATCTTATGATTCAAGTGGATAGAAAATGGATATTCATCAGTTTTTAGCACTAGCGGATCCAGGATTTAATTTTGGGGAGGGCTTCAGCCCGAAGGATTTTTTTTCAAATATATAACAATAATTAATTTGAAAAAAAAGAAAGAAAGAAACTAACTACCCATATGACATTGTGTCTTAGTGATTCTTGAAGTGATATTAAATGTAATTACACGAACAATAATAGTTTAAAAGATAGTTTTTAATATTTTTTTCTATAAAATATGGTTATATTTTACCATTTTAGGGGGGAAAGCTTCAGCCCGCAAGCCCCTCCACCCGTAGATCCGCTTGTGGTTTTTAGTACCTCATTTAATTGAACAATTTAGTGAGTAAAGACTCCATTTATGAGAATTTTGATAGACAAAGAAGTTGTAGTTTACGATGAAACGAAATTTTTCACGAAGTTATAAAACGTATGTTAATAATTTAATACAAAGGGTTCTGTAGCGTGCATAAACTTTCATTCTAAGAAATCTTAAGTGTATGTAAGTGTATATACATATTTAACGATTTTTTATAACTTTATTAATAAATTTTATTTAATAAATTTTGAAAAAAAAAATCTGTGTTTATTTACTAGAAACCACAAAACTTGGGTTGGGCTTGTTTACTTTTTCCATTACCAGGTTGCGCTGTCTGCGGTTAGCTACACACAAACAACCATGACGACTGTTATCAGATAACTTAATCAGATTTATCATGACGAGCGGTGGCGGATTTGTGATTTAATTTTGGGAAGGTTTTTTTTTATTATTTTTTTCTCTAATTAAATTAATCTGAAAGAAACTGTGAAATTATGTTTAAGTTATCCTTAAATGTTTACAATAAAAAAATAAAATCCTATAATTAAAGGAATAATAATGTTTTTAGGGATACATTTGCTATATGATTTCTTGATACTTAATTAAATTTAGTAGTTTTATATGCTTTATACTTTAAAAAGAGAATATTTTAAGCTCAGATCGCTCGCAGAAACAAATATGGATTAATGAAAAACAAAATTAATTTTCTGTTTTGGGAGGCTTCACCGCGAAAGATTATAGTTTTAAATGTTATCATACATTATATATATGAGTGGCCTCATATCAAAGATGGACATCTGTCATTTTCAGAAAGCTGAGATAAAAGTCAATTTTTGTTTTATAGGTTCAAATGTTTAAGTTTAAACATAAAAAAACATATCATTAGAACCTGTTAAAATTGAGGCTATGTTAGAAAAATTAGCTTTTTTTCGACTCCATCTGTGAGAGTCACTCATATATATGTAGATAACTATGTAACCATAAAGTACTGAAAAAAAAATTCAAACTTTATGTTTTATGTACTTAATAAAAAAAAAAAAAAGTAACGATAGAAATAAGATGATATAAGGGAAGAAGAGAGTCAATGAAATTGAAATATTTTTTTAATTCTTCGAGTTTTACCGAATTGACTAGATAAAATATTATATTTCACGTTTTTCAATAGTCAAGGTTACATTTGTTAACAGATTGTAAAAAAAAAAAAATGTTTTTGAATAATAATAGAAGGCCAATATGTAAATTTGTTTGACTGAAAATAATCAAACAGTTTGTACAATGACAATTAAGCAGAGAGTAATAACGATTTTTCAAAATTTTATTATGGCCCAGAAATTGAAAAAACGATGGATGCGATGTGAATCGTGGATTTGATTCGTCAATGCCCATTCTAAAAACGGCGAACAGTTTGATATGAAATACTTTTAATATAATATTGAGTTTATTTTATAATTCTATGACGCTCTCACTAATGACAGATAATACTGGTCTTATTGAATAATCCATTAAAGTAAAAATCTAAACAAATTCTTTATGCTAATTATCAAAAAGCGCTATTATCCACTATAAATGATATAAACTTTTTCCTATAAGCTATGATTAAAACTACACTTGAAATCCTCGATATTAAAATATTTTTAATTCTTTGAAATAAGGAAATACAGAGAAAAAAACATTTTAATAATTTGAAGTAGAATTTAATTCATTTCTTTTTTCTTTTTTAGCCTTTTGTACGTGGACCATCCGAAATACGAATCGAAATTAATGAGAGTGAGAAGTGAAGAGCTGACTTACCCAGTGAAAGGACAATTATCAGGTGGAATGATCGGCTATATCGAAGTCTTAGATATGAAGAGTAACGGAAATGGGGGATGTGTTTACATCAAGAACGGGGGTGTTGGAAGTACGTTCGTAACGCTTAAATTGAAGTCTCAACGTAATCATGGAATGGAATTCATGATCAGGATATATGGAAACTAAATGTTGTTTCATGACATAAACATTTGTAAATATATATTTTCTGTATAAATGAGAATTTTTATTTAACAACATGTTCACTGAAAAGTTTAGCTTTTGAAAGTTTAGTAATGATCAAGAATATGAATAAGTAAGATAACCTAATTATATATGTATGTATGTATGTAATATTGATATAACATACAATAGATTGGTATATACATTGATGTATGTATGTAATATTGATATATACATACATATATATATATGTATATATGTAATTATATATGTATGTAATATTGACCTGCTTAAAAATATACATTTTTTTTCAACATCAATTTATTATTTTTAGGAACATTTCAAAAAACCCTTTTTTACTTCAAGCAACTTTATTGCACTTAACTCCTTTTCACATTTGACCATGTTTCGGACCACTTCATCCATTTTCAAGTCTTAGAAACATTTGTGTAACATTAATAATAATATATATTGTAATAAATAGCAAATTTATATTTGTATAGATTCAGAATCTGCTCTTAAAGTTATGAAAAATTCTTTTTCAACTACCTCATTAGTC